>OX454525.1:14404872-15654872 GCA_949715645.1 Portevinia maculata
AGTTATCCACCAATCACCAACAAGCTCTACTTCCTACTTTACTACCGTCTACGTAGTATCATTTATAATCCGCTACATTACGGAAAGATTGTGCAGTCCTTCGAATACACCTACAATATCCATCCACTACTCCACCACTGACTATCCAATGTAATAAAGCTTTTTTCTTTTTCTTTTTTTCTTTTTTGCTTCAGAAATGTAAAACTAAATCTTATATAATATATCTTAAACGAATTCAAAAATAATATTGCCACTCGGGCAGACGACAGATAATTGTCATGTCCTTTATAATAAATTATTCAAGAATTTGTAAAATTGGAAATTGTGCGTAAATGTAAATTGAATAAAAATAATCTAATCTAAAATCTAATCTAATCTAAAATCTTCATTTATTTCATTGCCTCCAGTCCTATGTAGAATTAACAAAAAATATATACACTTTTAGAAACACTTTTAGAAGTAAGAAAACTAACCTAAGTTATGTAAATATAAGAAATCTATAAACGTGTGCCCTTTTTCGATGATGATGTGATCTTTTCACAATTTGTTGCATTTCAGACGAAATATATTGCAAAAACAGAAATTAACATACATTTTCAATAAATCATCTATCATAAAGTAAACGGTGATTTTAAGTCATAGTCTAGAGGGAGAAACGTGAAAACTTAATGGCGAAACAGAAAGGAGGTATAAATGATATATGTACTCGTACCTCGGACAAATCCCATTCCGACATTCCAATTACAATCATCTAAAACCTTAACAACAAATCAAAAGTGACAAGTTCACCGGATTGGACACATCAAATTCGTAAAAGATAAATTCGACGAGATGAAAGTAATCTAGGTACAATACAAAAAATATTCACAATTCTTCATCAAAGGTTGTCCTGGAAACAGGTATACGCACAACAAAGGGTAGTTCCATGTCGCTTCTGGTTGGTTGATTTAAATTTACAAAGCTATGTACCTACCTATTTACATCGAGATTTTAATGAAAAACAAAATCGAATCTCTCATCATGGGACGTCAAAAAAATGCCAAAAAACCAAAACAATTTTAATGAGAAACAATTCTTTTTTATTTATGATAATAATAAAAAGATATTTGAATGTTTCCTTCCGAGTTGAAAATTATTCAAAAAAAAATAAACACTCATAAGAAATTATTCCCGAAATCGATTAGCAATCCGATATTCATTTCATGGTTTCTTCAAAATATTTGATGTATTTATTCATGTTCCATTATCTGTGAACGAAACGATGCAAAACCAAAACCGTTGACATCCTTTGCGGTAACTTGTACGATTTCAATAAGGTTGTTATTCATAGGAAGCTTTTTTTAGATATTTACCCCGGATGATGGATAGGAAAAGTCGAATAAAGGATTTCCATTGTGTGCTTAATATTAATATTATCAGTTTTTCAGATTTATTTTTTTTCCGCTACTTTTATTATTGTACGTTTTTAGAGTAGAGAATGAGTAGATGGTCTAGAGCCTGTGTATCCTTTAACATCTGCAAATTTGTGTGTGTGGAATAGGTACCTACATTTCATTGGTTTCAATTGAATTGTTTACAAAAATAATAATCCCAAAAGTGATTCAGCAGATTGAATTATGAACTTTACCATTATGTATTTGTATTCGGGTTAAACCTCAAGCGTGTGGGGGTGCGGTTGAAATGTTCGTATAGTTCCTTATAGATAATTATATAGATGTAGGGTAATTTTATAAAGCGATATCTCTTTTCTAATAGAGTGTGAGAGATTGCCATATGGTTTCATGTGGAACAGCGAATAGCTTTCATAAAAAAAAACGTCTGCAATGCTAATTAAATATGTACGGATGTACTACGTCAGCGACGCTTCATCAAGTGCACCAAATACAAACAGTTGAAGAAGCCCCTCGGCATGTCTATTGTAAACAAATGATTTGTTGCGGCACTAACAAATAGTGCATTTTGAAGCGTCATTAAGCCGACATACACTGCTGCAGAGACTGTCTTTACGAAGAACGTGCTAGACCTCGGACACAAATTTTACATTTTTAATTAGAGAAGGCTTATACAACTCGCCGACTACGAATGACCAATGTATGACATCGAAAAGAATTTTAAGGTCCTCATACCTGACAGATAGGATATATTTTCCCCCAACACTATCATTGAATCTATACCATATATACCCATGTTCACTGATATCTCAAAGACCGAGAAAGGAACAGGTGCAGGAATCTTCTCAGAAGCGGTGGGTATCAATCAATCATACCGATTGGTAGCTTACTGCAGCGTTTTCCATGGTGAAATCAAGGCCGGAGCCAGGGGGGAGGGGGGGGGGGGTCACCTCGGGGTTTGAACCCCCCCCCCGAAATTTTTTAAAAATGCATCTGTAAATCATACTTTTCCGCATTAGTTTGTAATTTGTACTCAAATAATTATTGATTATTTTAAAAATTGCTGATTTTAGTTTTAAGCTATGAAAGGTAGTTTTAACGGAGTTCAACCTGTAGTACGCGAGTCTCATCCAGAAGCCTTATACGTGCATTGTAGCGCACACTCTCTAAACCTGGCATTAGGGCATTATTGTCGAATTCAGCCTATTCGCAGCACTATTGGTACCAAAAAATCCGTTGGAATTTTTTTTTAAATTATCGGCAAAGCGCACACATTAGTTGCAGGAAATGATTAAACAAAATTATCCTCAAAATAAATGGAAAAATTTAACAGCAATGTGTGAAACACGCTGGGTGAAAAACCATAATGGGTTGATGAGGTTTAAGGAAATTTTTGAAGCGACAATTGATGCTTTGGAAGAGTTGTGTAGTGATAATGACTCTGATACGTCATCGAAGGCGAGTTGCTTTTTAAGATCTATTTCAGCTAGTGATTTTGCAGTAAGTTTGTGTTGTATGAGTGCTTTGTTTACATATACATTGCCACTTTGTAAGATCTTACAATCCCCTACATGCGACTTAGTGTCTGGATTGGAACATGTAGAATTAATAACAAACACATTCCAAGGAATATCATTCCGGAATTCAAAACAATTTTTGAGACTGCACAAAACTTAGTAAATGTTGTAGATGAAAAACTTAAAATTTCACGAATTGTGACAAGGCAGCAGCACAGACAAAACATGAGCACAACAGATCCGGAAACCTTAGGATAAGTAAAATGAGATTTGAAAACCATAAATCCATACTTTCCTCTTTGTGCATTTTGATTCCATCGATCCTTGGCAAAAGCGAACAAAATTATAACGAAGAAAACATCAAATTCTTTAAATCTTTTTTGGATTGGGACACTTTAAAAGCTGAATTTACGCAATGGAAGATAAAATGCCATACACAAAAAGATATAGAGCGTTCAAAGAGTGCAATAATAGCTCTTGGGGTATGCAATAGGGATCTGTTTCCTGACATGCACAAGCTTCTTAAAATTTTGGCGACACTACCGGTTTCAACATGTACACCGGAAAGAACATTTTCGACAATGAATCGTCTAAAAACTTATCTAAGAAATTCTACCGGTGAAAAAAGATTAACAGGATTGGCGGTAATGTGAATTCTTCAACAAATTGAGATTGACACTGAGGAAGTTTTAGATATATTTGCAGCGCAGAAGGCCAGAAGATTAAATTTAATTTTATAAAAATGATTCCTACCTACATGTTATGTAATTCGTTTTATAGTAATAAAATCTTAAAGAATAAATAATAAATAATAACTTAAAATTATTTAAACAAATATATTAAACAAATATTGGTATATTAAACAAGTCTGTTAGTTTTTCAAATTTGTTTGAGAGTTTTCTTGGAAAAACTAAGTATGCAATAGTATTTTATTAGCAATAGTCTACATAGGAAAAAAAATATTGAAAATCGTTAAAGCAGTTTATTTTAAACCGTTTTATTTTAATTTTTGAAAAATATTTTGGAATTTCTTGAGTACATATGTATTTCAATACAAGGAAATCTGTAGCTTTCATCTGGGAAAAAATCTGGAAAAAATCTGGTTTCGAGCATATTCAAAAAACCAAAAAAGTTATGTATTAATTGGATCTTAGAAGCCTTCCTAAATTTTAAATTTAATTGAAATTGGTTTTGTTGTTATCGAGAAATTCTGATGTTAAAAAATCGGTTATATAGGAGGTACCGTTTTAAGATAAATCTCGCAAAATCCATTCTTACGAAAAGATAGACTGTTTTATCTAAATCGTTAAGGCCGTTTTTAGAAAAATTAAGTTTTAACAAACCGTTACCTATATGACATATACCATTGTTTTGTTTGTTTATATACATTGTTTACTAAATAAACCCTATGAACCAATCCCATCCGATTAAATCGTGTTTGGTCGAATTTCTTCTAAAATGGGCTGTATTAATTTTATTTATTACATCTAGCTACCATTCAGAAAGGTGCACACTGATTGGTGTATGGAAAAAATATAAACCCCCACCATATTGCCTTTTTGACAAGGTTTGTACGATATCTCCTTTGAACATGACAGTACCAACGGAGTTCCATTTTTGTTGATATAGATTCTTTGACGTGATGAATTGGATCAGTCTTTGTTGAGTTTTCCGCCACTTCATCAACCCTATGCTTACGCGATGCTTAATGTCGTCATCACAGCTTGCTTCGCTATTGATAATAGATCCCAGATATTTGAACTTTTCATTCTTTGGAATAACTTTTTCATTCATGTAAATGTCTGGAATAGATCGGAATGGATCAGAGAACGGCCAGCACAATTATCCTCTTTTTTTGGGACTAATGCGATACCCATTCCCCTCCAAAACTTCCATCAATACATGAAGCTCTTGTTCCAGGGACATAATAACTGATGCACATTCTGCAGATGCGAACCGGCGATCATGTGAACCCCACAGGCGGACCTTTAGCGATGCAGTTAAGTTTGAGGGTTATTATCCATTTAATCCTGATCATAGCCTCACCGCCATTAAGGACCAAGAAGAAGAAGATTCTGCAGAAACTGCAGAGATGAAGAGGAAATAAAATCTGTGTATCAACTGGCTATACGACTATCCAGTGTTTGGAAGAACGGTGCTTGACAGCTTGAATGGCGTGGCGGGAATACCCCCTTCAGATCTAAAAGGACTTATCAACGTATTCAAATGATTTCGTTAGCCACATGTTTTTTCATATTCTTCACATGGAGTCTTTTTCTATAGTTTGTCCTCCAAATTTATTTCTTATTTCTTAATACTTACCGCATTTAAAAATAAATTGTATCTTTCATCAGTAAGATATCAAGTATCATTCTCTGTGCAAGCTGTGCCAACCAGCAAATGTAAATATTTAACTATAAAGTGAAAAATAAATATCTAGATAGATAGATAGATAGATCGATAGTTTTATTCATTTAATACTTAAACTACTAACAATATTAATGAAAGAAAAATATAGAATAATAGTAATCATTCTTTAACTACAAAGTTAGTGGTAAATGATACAGCAAATATTTAAAAATTCAAAGGATATCTGATGTGGGGTGACAATCAGTGTATTGGTTACTTATAAATAATTATTTATGTATATCTTAGGCAAGAGATCTTTGCACATTTAAAAAGTAAAGCCAAAATATAAAAAAAAGTAACAGTTTATATAGTAGATACATTAATGAAGTACCAAGTTTAAAAGAACAACAATTATTTAGAAAAGTGCTTCAATGCCATCATAATTTAATGTGAACAACCAGTCTTTTACTTTCTTGATATAAGAGGAAAAACAAGATATTTCTCTAATACAGATTGGCAATTTATTAATAAACTTTGCCGCTGTATAGGTATAAAAACGAGAAAAAAGTGTTCTGTGTGCAAATGGTTCAATGACTAAGCTCCTGTTATTTATACGAAGGTTATACATTTGCGAATTTCTGCTCGGTATATTAATACTTTGTTTAAAAAAAACTCTCGTAACACTTTAAAAACATATAAATGTCTGATAGGTAGAATATGCAACATTTTAAATAAAGGCCAACTTTCAGCAAATCGGTTTTTGTTACATATGATTCTGATTATATGTTTCTGGGCTATTTATAAAGGTTTAAAGGTAATAGCATATGAACCGCCCCAGCTAGTGATGCCGTATTGTAACTTTGATTGCGCAAGACCATAGTATATAGTGGTTAACACTTTCTTGGAGCAGAAAGGCTTTAATAAATACATTTTACGTGTAACCAACATCATGTACGATTTAATCGCTTGAATATGAGTTTTCCAATTTAGATTACAATCAATTGAAACTCCTAAGTACTTAAAATGTTGAACCGATTCGATTTTGAAACAATTTTTGGAGCATTGTATATTATTTACAAAATTACTGCTACCACACTTGTGAACAGGTAAAGAAAACTGTTTACAGTCGCATGCGTGAAACCATAAATTATACTCGTGTAGACTATTACCAGTTATTTTGATTGCCATCAACTTTGTTTTCTCACTAATGATCAACTTGTGGGCAGTAAACCACAACCTTAGTATTTCAAGATCTTCCTCTATCCTTGTGATACATTCAAATACAGTCTTATACTCATAAGTAAAGGTTATGTCGTCTGCAAATGCAGTTGAAATACCATTTACCTTGAGTTTGAAAAGGGAGTTTATGTAAATTAGAAAAAATAACGGGCCAAGAACAGAACCCTGAGGAACGCCGTTTTTCATTAACTCTTTGTTTCCTATATCTTAAAAATGATTGCAGCCATTTGAAAATTTTACCTCGAAAACCAGCATTATAGAGTTTGTTTAGTAACAAATCATGGTCCACCATATCGAATGCTTTTGTCATGTCTATAAATAGACCCATTGTAGATTTATTGCCGTTTAAGCTACCATACACTTGGTTACATACTCTCAAAATAGCATCCTCAGTTGACCTTTCTGCTCTAAACCCGAATTGGTTGCTACAAAAGAAATTAAACTTGTCTAGGAACGACAAAAAGCGAACTTTAAGGAGTTTCAAATATCTTTGAAAAGGTGGAAAGAAGAGAAATTGGCCTATAGTCCGAAACAACTCTTCTGTTACCTTTTTTAAAAATAGGTACAACTTCAGCACATTTCAAATGTTCAGGAAAACAACCTCTCTCAACACTACGATTTAGTACGACACTCAGTATATCAACGACATACAACGCAATACGTTTAAGAAGCACACTTGAAATACCATCACTCGTGCAAGAGTTTTTATTTTTTAAGGAAAGGATAACACAATAAATTTCTCTCGAGGTTATCGGGTTAAAGACGAAACTGTTTGGTTGAATATCCTCGGCAGGTAAACTAGAAGTAATGGAGCAATCACAGTCAACATGTGTTTCAACTATTGGTTTTAATTTTTCAGAGACTTCAGTGAAATACTCGTTGAATTTGTTTGAGATGCTGAGTAAATTAGATTCAATAATTCCTTCAACTTCAACACTATCAATTACAACACGATTTCTAGTCTTTCCCAGAATGTTGTCAACCATTCTCGATTCTTCGCGAATATTTCCGTGGGCTCTTGCAAATAGATTAGTGTAGTAGTTGTTACGAGTGCCGACTATATTTGAATGAATTTTCTTGCACATAGAGTCATACTGTTTTTTAAGTTTTAAATTATTGGGATGTTTTTTGCATTTTAAATTTAACTTTTTTTTCACTCTAATCTGGTTAAGAAGATTATTACTCATCCATGGTTTCAGGCGTTTATTGTTAATCGAATTTTGATTTACAAAGAAAGTACAAAACTCAATGTGGCTTAGTAAAATGCTAATAAAAACATCAAAAGCCACGGAAGGATTACTCTCCGAATAAACCGACTCCCAGAATTCATATTTTAATCGTTCTTTCAATAGTTTGAAATCCATGCATTCCTTCATCATTGTTGATAAGGGTGAGGCCGGTGAGAGGCTTTCAGTACGGTTGCAATCAGTAAAATAATTAAGGGCAATCATGTTATGATCAGTGATCCTCATATCATAGACTTTGCCACTAAAAATGTTTTTGATATTTCTATGAGATCTAAGAAAAATGTGGTCAATGCAACTCTTGGTGAAATCTATGTTTTTTCATTAATAAGTTCTAGTAAAAAGTAATAATTTTGGCATATGTCAAAAACTAGGCTTTTGGAATACAAATCGGCACATTAAAAAGCAAACTTTAAACCACAATTGTGTGCAATTAAACATAACATAGCTATAAGCATTTATTCAAATTTTATGCAACTTCTTTAAAATTGGGATTTATAAAACATTTTCTTATGTTGGCGTTGGCGATAATGCCAAAGGAAATAACGTCCAAACCGATTTGGCAATAACGCCCAAAAAAAATTCCAAGAGGATGGAAATAAAGCCCAAATAAACTTTCATTAACGCCTGAAACTCCAAATCACCTTAATTAAAAAAGGGTAATATTGCCCAACAATTTTTAATGAAAGTTGTTTTATGTAAAATTTGGACGTTATTTCCAATTCTTGTTGGGTTAAAGGTTTTAACCTTTTTTCTCCGGATAGTTAAGCCCGCTTACGCAACCTCCTTGCTCCGCTAAGTTAGGTGTTAGTTATCTGGCAGGCGCCTAGCAACGTGTCTATATGTCAGCTTATTTTTTCAAATCAAACAGTGTTTGGATGGCGCTCTTAGCGAAACGAATTTTGGTTTTTGTTTTATTAAACGACTATTTTTTTATTTAGATCTTTTCTTATTGCTTCAATTTTTCTTTTTATAATTTGCGTGCGCTAAAGGGATTTCTTTTTTCTGCAGTGGAAACCACAGCGCAGGCATTTTTGTTTTGTTGCTGTATCCCAGGAAATGATTCATTGCCTATTTTTGGGTGCTACTTACGGTATGTAAGAATAGAAGGATAGGAAAGAAGTTTGGTGCGAGGGGATTTTTTCTTCACAGGTGGCGCCTAAATTGTTTTAGGGAGATTTGTTTTTGTTGTGTATATTCAATTTATAAAAATGATGGCCCTAATCGGCATTCGAACGCACGACCTGCCAATCAATTAGTGAATACACTACCATCGCACCATTGCCACCTGCTGGATGACTGAAAATAATATGAAACATTAAGAGAATTGATCGTATTTTTTTTCTTTTAAGTTGATTTAATTTTAATATAATTTATTTAGTTTTTGTTTATTGTTTTAAGTTGTTTTTTTTATAATTTGCTTACGCTAAAGGAGTTTTTTCTGTTGTTACAGTACCCTTATAGTGCTAAGAACACAGCGTAAGAATTTTAATAGCAAGCAGCGCCTGACAATATCGTATTTCATTGCATGCTTTTCGGCACCATTGCCACCGGCATTTTTCATTTCTATGTAATGGACAACAGTTTTGTTGTAGTAGGTGCCTACCTATGTACATATTGAAGAATTTAATTTTTTGTTTTGTTTTGAAAAGCTGTTTTATGGTTTAATTTATTTAAATAATATTTAAAAATTATTATTATTATTTTTTTTTTTTGCAATAAATGTTGGCTGTTGTGATAAAAAGAGTTTATTTATAATTCGCATCGATAAGAACATTTTATTAACACGCTCAATAATAAAGAAAATATTTTTTTTTCATTCCGCCCCGCAGTGAGGGCGGAGTAATTTGAAGCTTGATTGTTTCAATCAGTACACTCTGTTTCGCCCAAAGGTCATTCGTTATATCGACAACAGATTATTTTATTCTTCTGGAGCACCAGGGATGTTATATCCGCTGAACCAGTTTCAGAGACATAATTAAAAATATAATCAGGGTCGTCCACCCTTTGAAATTGAAAAAGATTTAAAAGGCACCTTGATTTGTATGCAACTCCGAACGGCAATTGTAAGAAGTTTCTAATGACAAATTCTTACCCTTAGATATTTGTCCGACTTTTGCAAGAGGTGGGGCAGTGGAAAAAAACCTTAGATGTAACTCCGCCACGGCGTAATTTGAACATGAGACAACTCGGTTAGTAGTCCAACGCACTAATCACTGAGCCACTGCGCTCACCTTTTTTGCACTTCGTTATTTGTTTAACTGAGCGTTAGGAATCATAAAAAACTGAATTATGTTAAACTGAATGGTGAGGTTATATAAAGTATCTTTCATTAGCGACTTGACAACTTAAAACTTTCAGTGTGAACGCACCCTTAAACCGATTGCCAAACTGTCAATATCCAAATATTCAGCAAAATCAACATTTTCATCATGGTAAAGTACACAAAGGTGCAACGTTTACCAATATGTAATTAAAATTTACTACGAGTCGGTGGCCGCAACTTTAAAAGCGTTAATGCTAACGGCCGTAATTCTCGTCCCAGTCGACAAGCAATTCTAGTACAAACATTTGAGTCAGAATATTCGCTGGTTGATGTTGCCATGCCAGTGAGACTACGTTTTACCCGAGGTGTGGAGAATATTGCTGCCGTAGAGGCCCACTCAGTCAATTTCACGGCGTTTTCAAGAATTGGGCCTTGGAATTGGAATTTTGCGTTAGGATCTTACATTACACCCTTACAAGATCAAGCTTAATCAAGAACTAAATCCACTTTTTCATATGAAGCGACGTACGTTCTCGAATTGGGCTCTGGACATGATGGAAGAAAATGAAGAATTTCATCGCAAAATCATCTTCAGCGATGAAGCGCATTTTTAGTTAAACTGTAATAAAGTACAATATGCATTACTGGGCAGGTGAGAACCCTCATATACTTCATGAAACAGCACTTCATCCGCGTAAAGTCACTGTTTGGTGCGGTTTTTTTCTTCGATGAAAATGACCGTCACGTTACGGTAAGTGGTATTCACTACAGATACATGTTGGAACGTTATTTCTTTCAGCAATTGCATGATTTGGACATAAGTGATATGTGGATCTAATAACACGGTGCCACAAGCCACACAGCGGGTGCAACAGTCGAAATATTGAAGTCTCAGTTTTATGAACATGTTATCTCTAGAAACGGACCCGTTTATTGGCCGCCGAGATTTTGTGATTTAACGCCTCTAGACTTTTTTTATGGGGCTTCATTAAATCATTGGTTTATGCCAACCAGCCGGCGACGTTAGAGGATCTCAGAGCCATTATTGGACCAGAAATAGCGGCCGTATCGGTGGAAATGTGCGGCCGAGTCACCAGTCACCGAAAATTGGGTTCAACGTATCACCGCTGCATACGTTTCCGTGGTGGACATATGAACGAAGTGGAATTCCATTCATAAACGTTTTGATAGTAATTTAAACCAATACATTTTTTTTGAGATTGCTGTCTGTTGATGTTCTGTCGATTAAATTTAACAATAATAAATGTTTACATTCTTAAAATATAGACTTGCTATGTTCTGAATTATCCACGTTGAGTGTACGAAGCAAACTATTGCAAAGGAATTCGGAAAGCTGAAAAGAAAAGTTCGTAGTCACACTTATCTACCACCCGTGTGTTTCTTCTACGTTAATGGCGGTGAGGCTATGATCGGGATTAAAGGCATGATCCAATTATTGTACCCTATTCTAAGGGTATATACACCCCTATCGTGGAATCCGTCGGGGGGAACGATCCGCTAATAGTGAACAATTTGCATCGTGCAATCCGCAGACGTGAATCATCCACATGTCGGTAACGTGAATTATTTATTTTATTTTATTTTCACTGAATTTAATTTTTTGAAAACAAATGTGTTCGAAATGAGCTGTCACAATTGAATTTTGAATAGTGGTCGGTAAGAGAGAGTATCCGACGGATCCCACGATAGCAATTTTCTGTTCACGTGATTAATTTTGACGCGAAGTTTGTAACATACTTTAATATTGCCCGTAGACCCCTAAAAGTTCCTCTATTTATGATCAGCTTCGATAGTAATGTCGGTCTAGCCATGTCCGTCAGTCCGTCCATCTTTAGGCAAAAATTAGGCCTTTAAACTGGACCTAGAGAGCTGATATACTCATATACCATATACTCTCTAGGGGCCCGAAATATCACGCCCGCAAACTCAAAAAACAAATTTATCGAAAAAATCGAATTTTTAGCTAGAAAGCTGAATTTTTTTATATATGATCTTTAACACGTAAAACTGCTCGGGAGATAAAATCTCTAAAATCCGCCCACTTACACGAACACAATTAAACAAAACAATTTTATTAAAAAGTCAAAGTTTGGGAGCGTTTTTTTACAAAAGCTTATTTTTTTTCGATTAAATCCTTTAAATGTTACATAACAAAATATGTAGAACGTTCTTAAGAATTCAACCATACTCAGACTTTTGTCACGCCCACTTATGAGGGATAGGAATAAGAATAGGGTGTTCAATGGTTCGCCAAGCGCACTGTAGCCCGTCCCTATGTTTGTTTATTGTTTTTAGACCTTTTACGACACCGTTGATCTTCAGTAGTCAACTGTCAATATCCACGGATTCCCATGTACACTTGCGGGAAAGTTTCAAGATGTTAAACGTGTTGCTAGGCAAACATGAATGGTAAAATTGCCTAGAAGTGATTTCTCGCCTTTTACTACAAGCGCTGTTTTTGGGGGGCGCTGCAGTGATATTTTTAGTCCGTCCCTGCACGTTTGTGCTGTGAGGAAGTGGGGAATTCTACCGAATTATTTAAATTGAATTGCCAGTCTACAACACAATTTTGAAATTCCAAATTGGTCATGACTTCAACGCCTCCTTTCTTTAAATTAACATATTCTACTCTAACTATCCCATTATCCCTTTGCACAACCCCTCTTAAGCCTTAAGCAGGTGTTAATGCGATAGCTGATACGCCCTGAAGGCATAGCATTCATACAAGCTCGCCGCTTCCACCCTCAAAGCTACGCCTAGTTAGCTCTTACACAGCAACACACTCCCTACGCTACCTACTCTCAACCAAATTCCAACCTTTAACATCAGGAATGTTAATTTAAAGGATTAAAGAAAAGCTCTGTCGCAAATCGATAAATGTTTATCTAATGTAAACAGATTTTCGCGTTGAACATTGGACATTTTGTTCGGTCTCACCGGTCGGTCCATATAGTACCTACTGCAAACAAGCGACGAATTTTAATTATACTACGGTTCTTATGTATATAATTTCATCTCGTTAGCTGATTTTTGCATTTCGTAAAATAAAATAAAATCATAAAGGCAACGTTTGGTTTGAATTTTTGATGAGTTTTTGTAAAATGTTCTCGCTAATCCAATAAGTTTATCCCGCCAACCATCCCTGAGCCACCATCCACGTTTTTATTAAAATAAACATCAAAAAATTAAAACCATAAATCGCAAATATCGGAATCTAGCAAAGCTTTACCGTTCTAACTGCCTTAGAGGGCGAATATTAATCCATTTGACTGCTTAAGGGATCGATTTTTTGTTTGCTGGTTGTATTCAATCAGGACCGCTGAATGGAAAGCCGCCAATGTTGTTACATTACGTAGAAAAAATCGCTTAAATTGCGGATTCGCCCTTTCGGTGTAATCAATTTCCAAAATGGATTTGTAACACCCACACTATGCGGAATGATGATGGCGTGTATGTAGACCTTTAACCAACCGATGAAATCCATTTAACAAATAACCCAACAGCGGTTGGTTTTTAATTAACTCATGCCGTTCGAAATGGTTAGATACGTTCATTGGTACAGTGGGTGTAGTGGGATTCCCCGACGTGACCCGAGGCATTTTAAAACCAAAGAACAGCAAACAACGGAGACTGCAAAATCCGCCCCACAAACACACTCAGCATTATAACCCTTCGCCGTTTCAGTTTGCGTATGAATTATAGAAAAGCCAACGAATTTTTCACCCACCCGTAAACACACACACACACTGGTCTGTGATCGTCACTTATGTAATACGTCATCAAAATTGCATAACCTCAAAATGGATTAAACTTTTTCCAGCCTATCTCGGTGGCGCTCTTCTGAACTCTCTGAACGGCACTGATGGTTGGGAGTTCGGTTCACCTACATATGTCCACCTCCGCGCCGCATGGAGTATGGCAAGTTTCCACGAAAGGTTTTTGTGTTATGACTGCTGGAAAATGTTAAGCAAACATTGACCGTAGTCTCGATTCTCAAATCGAAGTATCTCGCCCTCTGTAAGCTGGGATGCAAGTGAGTTGCTACGGCCGCCTCTGTTTCATATAGGTAATCTTCAATATCTTTTGAAGCGGATGGATGTAGGAATGGTGGCAATATGGCGGTAAAAACTCGCAGGTACATGTATGTATAAGAGGTATAGGTACTTTCACTGACCGATGCGATGGTGATGCGTTGCGATACCTCATGGTCATCCAAGTGTGATTTGTGGACATTCACTGAAGCGTGTGTTGCCGCTGCAGTAGTTAGCAGTGGCCGCCAACTTGGCAAGTCTCTAATTAGATTTTGGTTCCAAGGGCGATTTTTCCGTGTCATGCCGATTTTTTCAAAGTGAAATTGTGGATTGTTTGGAATATATAGCGCGGCTACAACGATAAGGTTACGCAAACGATATATTCGGTACATAAAACGGGATATGGCGATTTTAAATGCAACCGAAGACTGAAACGCGCTGAACTCCTGTTTTATTGTTTGACTTGAGATGGGATTGTACCTTGTTGGAGCTAATTGCCAGCTACGAAAATTAATTTCATTATTTTTCATATGCCTGAAGTTCCAACGAGAAAACAAGAGCTATGCACATTTGAGAATGACCGCCGTTTCAAAAGTTGACATTGTTAAAGTCTAGAAACAGGAATAGATGTATCCAAACAAATTCAAGCTTGGTGAGCTCAGTAATAAACGTAACTCTTGTCTTAAGTTAGTATAAATGTCAAAATGATATCCCGTACAGGGTAGGATTAGGAATAACAATACTGCGCTACCAATTAACATCGAAGCGGTTGCCATAACTATCGATCAATCGGAGAAATTACATCTATGCAATTTTAATAAACAGATGAGCCCAGCGAACCATTAAGCATCTTAAAACTATCTCGCATGTGCGCAAGCAAATCCTTGACGACACGACTAGAGACCGCCGCCGGTGCCATAAAAGGAGAAGCAAGCAACAAATCAATAGAAGGAACATACATGACTCAAAATCGTAAAAAAAGCGGGCCTAAAAATTCTTGATTCACACAAATGCAACAAAACCAGCCTTTCATTGACCTTAGGGACAAAGTGATTCGCAGCCGGGAAGCCTGGCGATACCTTATGAGGTCAAACCACACAGGCGAAGTAGTGGATATGACCCTAAAGTGAGCAGGTTTTGATCTCCAAAACTTAAAATATAACCTCGCCGTTAATTAGATCTAGCAGTCACCCGTGGCTTCACTCATATGACTTTTTGTCACCTGCCTTATTCTGCCGCCAGACTCCTGGTGGTTCTATGTTGATCTTGTTTCATTTCCAAGACTGTTTCTTCTGGTAACTTTAAGTTGCACAAAATATGTACCCTTTTCCAATTTTGAACTCAGCCATTCAGAAAACTCTAAAAGGCGAAAGACACGTCATATTAAAAATACAATTTTTTGCATTTCTACAGTATGCACCTATTAAAAGACGCACTATCCAAAATGTCAGCATAATAGAACTAGTAATTCTTAATATACTACATCGATCAGTGTCTTGGCTTCACCCACCGACTTTTGGAGAAATACAAAATTGTATACGTCCTCCGTGCAGAGACTGGCTAAGAATAGCACTGCAGCGCCACTGGAAAACAGGGCTTGTCGTAAAAATGGGTAGAATCTAGGCAATTCAAACATCCAGGTGAGCTTAAACCTGTCCCGCTAGTGTACATACAAATCCGTGGATTGACACGACTGGAGATCACCGGTGCCCTAAAGGGTCAATCAAACAATAATCAATAAAGGAAGCTGTGGCGAACACCTTAAGCCACAAAGATTAATACGCTTTAATTTTCGTTAGGTTTTAAACGTAACGTCTAAATCCCCACACCCATGAATCAAACCGGAAACGAACCCAACGCACCCCTGCGATTATTGTGAGTGTATCCCCTTTGTGACACTGAACTATGGTCCACACGGTCAGGAAATTCTTTCTTCGCCGTGCGATCGCAAGCGTGCATACTGCTGCCAAGGGATTCAGGTCAACCAACACCCAAATTCACCTTCCCACCTAGCAATGCTACAAAGCACGTGGCGAAATCGTAGAATAAAGGTAGGCCACTCCTGGATTTTACAATTCGGCCTTATTTAACATATTTTCGAAAGCGAAATAACGGCGACTTTTTTACGTTCGACAAAGTCAGTTGAGAAACAAAACCGAAGTATTTTTTCGTAGAATTCGGCTTAATTTTCCGTTATCAATTTGAAGAGATGCACATTTCTGACGTTTTTACTAAAGTGCGCGTTTAAAGGTGTTAAAAGGGTTTCAAACTCTGGACATCTCTTCATTGACTTTTCAGAATTGAAGCCAACGCCTCGGAGCGGCTCCCTCTGTTCGAAAATGACTTTTTTCGTTGCACAAATCAAAACCTTTAAGGGACTAAAGATAGACCTATTCCTTTTTTTTCGCTTAAACAACATTCCCAAGGCTATACAAATTGTAAATTTCCAGAAAATTCTGATACAGGGTGTTGCCGAATCTTTGGCTGGAATCATATTTTCTCAGAAAAGGGAATAAACAGATTTGTTACTTTAACAGTATTACTTTAAAAACAGTCCGAAATATTGCGAATCTTCGAATAAAAAAAGTTCATGACTATTTCAGTGTGTTCAAAATAAAACTGATCACAGTGGATGGATAAAGTTAACGAACAAATTTTTGAGATGATTTATTTCCTCATCAGAGTATCTTATAAACTGTTTCAGTGATACATTTCGAACAGTGTAGAAAAATAGTAAACGGAAGTAAAAGAATAAACATTATAAATGTATAAAATAAAATAAATAAAAAAATGTGTATGTAATTGTAAAACGCATATTTATATGACATATTATGGTTAGGTTAGGTTAGGTTAGGTAAGGGCGGCTGTCAGCTAATAGCCAACATACTTAGACCAATGGGGTCCGTTGTGGTGCCATGTGGATCGGAGTAGTTTCGACCTCTACTCGTCAAACCATTTGGGGCTTCTAACGCTGAGTTCATTAAGGAAGAAGGGTCCTAGATAGAGATTTCTTTTATGGGAGAGTGCAGGACATGTACAGAGGAGGTGAAGTGTAGTCTCCTCCTCTTGTATAGAAGTCATTTGAAGTAATTTTAATAGACTCCAAGCCTTGATGTGTGCATATTGCGATATATAATGTATCTAAGTATATTTTTTATTGTAGATCATTTTATTTTAATAATATTTTCGTCTGTTTACTATTTTCCTACACTATTTGATATGAAATGTGAGTTTAATTAACAAACATGTAAAGTGGAATACCCTCGTGATGAGTGCCCTGGAAGTATCAAGAATTTTGTATAGTTCTGTTCAAACCCCAACAAATTAGCCAAAGAAGGTATATTTTTTATTTTATTTTTTAGAAAAATGAGCTGAATTTTAAATTCGTTTTGCAAAAGTACAAACACAGCTTCTCATGTTTGTTTCTTCGGTTACACCCCTCTTCTTCGGGTGTGGAACTGGAACGGAAACGTATGTGAAGCTCTTTAAATTCGGATCTTAACAGCATAACTCAGAGGGGTATAACCAAGGGGGGAATTTAATGCTTCGAAAACGCAATGCTGTCTTCTGTCATTAAAGCAAAACTCACACACACTGCCATTATCCATAAATGTCACCTGCATCGCTAAAACCAAAAGACTTTCCATTCTCGGTATGTGTGTTAATGACAACGTCCGGTGGAATAACCACACCTTCGATGTCGACAAGAACGCTGCGAAATGTCTAGGCTTCCTTAAGGGAAGTAAGAAATATTTACCCCTTCTGATCTGGTTACAATTTATAAGGCACTTATCCGCCCGAAACTCCAGTACAACGCTCATATCTGGTCCGGTACCAAAAACTTATGTGGATCTACTTGACAGGACTCAAAAACGCGCGATAAGACTCAATGACGACCGAGACATCGCGAGATCGATTGAGTCTCTTTGTCATCGTCGTAATGTTTCCTGCCTTCCGTTTTTTTATCGTTGTTTCCATTATAAGTGCTCAAATGAAGTAGCCAGTTGCATCCCACCCGCCATGCAAGTAATGCTCATCACTTCACCCTCAAGCCTGTATTCGGACGTACAGTTAAGTTCAAAGAATCTTTCTTCAGCCGTACAACACGAATGTGGAATACTCTTCCACGCTCTATTTTTCCTTCACATTATAACCTACAAACATTTAAAACTAACGTGCAGCGGCATCTCTCCTTTTCTTCTAATCCTAATTTCCTTAAGGCCTGCGCTGTGTAGCCATTACATGAGAAGGGTACTAAACAATCCCTTTTAACATTGATTTAAACGATTTCTCCCTCCATCAATTACTTTCAATATTTTATTCACCAATATTTAAATATAAACAATTTCGATGAACCAGAAATTGATAAAATAAAAAAGGATGTTTTTAAATTTGTATGTACTCGTAGAAATTTGTAAGCAAATAAAAAACGTTTTGATTTTTTTTGACAAAAAGTTTAAACTGCTCGTCATATGCCATCAATATTGCCTATTTCAGAAACCCCTTTTAACGATTGCAATAAAGAAAATTAAAATGGTCAGTGGAGGTCTTTACCAGGAAACAAAGATCTTCTTTATAATATTATTATGCTCTTTTAAATTGTTCGACATTTTGGTTTAATTTACTTGATACAAAAAGCGCTCTGATGGAAAAAAAATAATGTCAAACTTTGTGAGTAAGTATTATGTTGATTTTGTGTTCAGTCCCCAATAGTAGTGCTGTTGTGGTGCAACAAACTTAACGTAAATACTCTTGAAAATGTAATGGACACCGTCAGACTCTTGTGGGCTTTAAGAGTCTTTTTAAAATTTTAATTTTACTAATAAAGAGTTTAAAAGAAAACATTTAAGTGAATAATCAAACCATTTAAGATTAAGTTTTAATACTCCTTCAAAAATATATTTGTGTTTATAGTTTAAAGCAAACAATCTTTATCCTTTTTTTAGTAAATGAAAAATCTGTTAAAGAAAGATCCAATATACTGCATTTTTTCTAATGATCTACTGCGCTTTTCACATAAATGGAGTTTTCTACTCTTAAATCGTTACAAAGAGTTTGTTTGAAAAGCAATAATTGCAAGGCTACCGACGATCTCAAAAGTTCTCTTTGACGGTACAGTATTAAATCTTTGGTTGTTTATCAATTGCCTCATAAGAACAATATATATTTGACAGTTATTCAAGTGATCAATGATCGGCTTCTACATTATAAAATCTTTCCATTGATCAAACGAACCGAATGTACGTGTGCACTTTACAGTCCATCTCACCTATTGTTATTCACTTGAGTGCTAAACTGCGGTGGCTGTGTGTTTTTGTATCTCTAAATTGTTTTTCTAAGAAGGAATAAAGCACTACAGAAAAATTCTCTCCACTTAATTTTTCCAGCTGTGTTAGCAGAAATAAAGATATCAAAATATCATCCACCCACTGTGCCATAATAGTTAATACCTTTGTACTGAAGGACCACATCCCCTCAGCCTTAAAATTGTAAAATAAATACTTCAAAATACCGCCTAGGGGACACTTACTTCGAAAAGGGGGTTATAAGAATCTTCCTCCAGTGACGGCCAGCTAATATATGAAAGTTTATTCGCATCAACAACGTGATGGTGTATTAGTGAAACAAGAGACAGAAAACACATATAAATCTCTCAAACGCAGGGGTGAAGACACAATCATAACTCCGTCAAATAAGCGGCAATCATAATTTCAGCACAAACAACAAATGTATTTTTGGGGTGGAAATTCCGAAAATCGCCCAAGGTGTCGTTTCGATGGTTTTTCACTGTTCGTGTTCGCTTTTTAAATAATTACTCAAGCTTTCAGAGAAAATCTTCTGATTCCACCTCATTGCCATTTAATTTTGTTAATTCACTAAAAATAAACGCCTCGAAGGGTTTACAAACAAAGAAAATAAAAACAGAAGTGCGGTGCGCGGTGGTGTTGCTCGTTGTTTTAGCCTAACAAATTAATTTGGTCTTCTGATTTAATTATACGCAAGATAGGTGCATAGGTGATTAAATATTTGACTAATTGTAATTAAATGAGTTAATGTAACTTTCGACCGTACATGAATATTTTTAAAATTCATGGGTCATTCATCCATTAACGTGTACCTCCTACGAGCACTAGATGTGTATCATGGAAAATGTCAAAAAGCCTAACATGTAATCCTTTTTTTGTTCAACTCATGTTTACAAGCGATCCTGCAAAGAAAAAACACATCCTTTGCACTTAGCCGGCTTGCTGTAGGTGTTCTCTATTGCTCTATTTCTGTAGTCTTCGACAATCAAAACAAATGGTGGAGAAAATATGACATTCTTTGTTGCAAGCTCAGATCTATTATGTCGGTATTCCACACACTCTTGGTAACACAAACAAAAAAAGAACATGTTTGCAAGGATTAATTTGCCGACACCTTTAATCCTTTCTTTGTATTTCCAGCCTTTCTTTCACAAGCAGCTGGTTGTCCTTTGTTTGGTAAACATTGGATCAATTGCTCTTTTATTGAAAAATAATTGGTCTTTTGGCAAACTAATTGTGAAAAAATCATCAACTCATGAGATACTACCTATAGTGATGATTGAAAATTTGGACACTTTTTTTTATAATGTACGCACTAAAGGTATTTTTTTAGTACCCTTATCATTTATTGGCTACACAGGGCGGGCATTAAGGAAATTAGGATTAGAAGAATAGGAGAAATGCCGATGTATGTTAGTTTTAAATGTTTGTAGATTATAATGTGAAGGAAAAATAGAGCGTGTTATACGGCTGAGATTCGTGTTGTACGGCTGAGGAAAGATTCTTTGAACTTCACTGTTCGTCCGAATACAGGCTTGAGGGTGAACTGATGAGCATTCATTGCATGCTGGGTATGTTCTCGGGGTGGAATGCAACTGGCTACATTTGTTGCGATTTATCTATTTTCTTCTCTTTTTAAAGAATCAACTGTGGAAAGAAGCAAGTACTCGGAACATCGACATTGACGGGACGGATAACTGTTTGTTACAGCGCAGATTATGTAGAAAGTACGAGTTGTTGTGTTTGGCACAATTAGCAAAAAAACGCGAGGTGTGTCGTGTTAACATAGAATTGTGTTTTTTTACAACTGGAAGTTGGAAAAGGATCTCACTGATCGCTGTATTTCAAGAACTACTAGACTGAACTTAAATTATTATCATTCCGCATGGTTATCCTTCTACACCGTAGAGGTATTCTAATACATTTTTGAATATGACCTCTTGCTCCATTTATGGGTGTTTATATGTATATAATATTCCAGGTCTTTGCAATGCCATAAATAAACAAAAAATCAATTGTATATTCAGCAATAAAATCATTGCACTGGAGTGGCCCAGCCCCGGTAAACCCACCCCGCCGCTAGTAGTCTGAACGTGCAAAACCATCTTTGCCGCACCCACACCATAACCAGTTCTCCCTAATTGAACCTTTTTAATTTGACATTTATAATTACTAGTCAGCTCTGTATATTTGAAGATATTACTTACTTTTACTTTACTTAACCGGCTCCCGACCCGTGAAGAGTATCTGCCTGAGACACTGCAGCCTTTCATTATGTGCAAACCCGGGCACGCCGCTTCCAGTTGTTGTTCAGACTAAGCACTCTGGCATCCGCATCGGCCTGGTCTTTAAAATGGAGATTTGGTCTTTAATGCCTTCTCGAACCTGGCGGTTGGGAGTCGAAGATCCTCTTGCCTGGAACATAATTGTCCATTCGTTTAATGTGGCCGACCCAATGTTGTCGACGTGATTTAAATTTTTTGACTATATCCACATCTTGTTACAGCTCATGGAGGTTGCGGTTGTATCTTCTCCTCCTCCTCGCACACAGGACCAAATATGCGACGGAGTATTTTCCTTTCAATAGAACCCTATATTAGCTCCCCTTTCCTACTTGTTTTCCAGCACTCGGCACCCTAGAGCAGAACTGGGAAGATTAACGTTCGACGGAGCATGCTTTATTCTTCGAGTAAGGAGTTTTGAGACCATAATATGTTTGCCCAAACCAAAGTATCAGCGGTTTCCTAAGGTGTCATTTGTGGAGTTGATGTTTACCCCAAGGAAGGTGAACTCCTTAACTACCTTAAAGTTATTGCTATCAACAGTGACGTTTTCTCCTATGCAGTGGACAGATGTTTGTGTATTTAGTCTTGTCCTCATTAACTTCAATACCAACCAATTTCGCCTGTTCTTCAATCGCCGTAAAAGCATCTATAACGGCACTCCGAAGCGGCCAATGATGTCGATATCATTTGCATACCCCAGTAGTTAGACGGATCTATTAAAGATAGTGCCTTCCGTGTTGACACATGCCCTTCGCACTTTTTTCTCCAGAACAAGATGTATGACTCCCCGTCGGTACAGGTTTGGTATAATTCGGAAAAGCTGTTCCAAACTGCAAATTACAATGCGTGTTTTCACTGTTACGCGACACAACTGGACCAGTTTTGCCGGGATCTCGTATTCGGCCATCGCTACAGCTCTTGCGGCTTTAAAGTCGATAAAAAGGTGGTGGGTCTCGACTTGAAATTGCCAGGTGGATTCAGAACGCTAGCATTAATTTAACTGATCTCAATTTGTCGGTTACTAATTTGGAAAAGAATTGCCTAATGCTCTAAGTCAGTCATGATAGTATGCTCAAGAGTAACGTTCTTCTCTTTAGCGAAAAAAAAATTGTATATGTCTAAGAAAGCCAGTAAATGAGCTTTGATGATGATGAAAATAAAGATGGCTTTCGAGAGTAATTTTTCTTCGCATCTCCACTAAGGTGTTTTCTTGGATACGATATTTTCTCCGAGATAGTTAAACTAAACTCAACTATATATAGCAACTTTGTCTTCCTTCCCTTGCCAATTTGCCTTTCGTCTTTCACCGTGAAAGTCCCTCAAAAGGCACGATTATGTCGGTATCGTCCCCTGGAGCTGGCCGGATATATTGAATATAGTGCCTTCCGTGTAGACGCCTGCCCTACGCACTATCTGCTCTAGAACCAGAGTGAAAAATTCGCATAATCCGGGTGCATGTTTGGAAGTATTCTAGAGAGCTGCTTTTTTTCCAACGCAATTTTAAACTACTGACAATGACTGCTATCATATCCGACTTTAAAGTCGATAAAAAGGCAGTGAGTCTTGACTCGGCCTACTCCGAAATGGTTTTCTCCAGCAGTTGTTTAATCGTTAAACGTTGGTCTATTGTAGATTAGTCGGGCCCAAAACCATAAAAACGTTGCAGAATGGCTTAAGACACTGAACGTTAGATAGGTCCCCCATTTACCTTTCATCCGACGTTAATATTTAAGTTTCAGTATTAAATAGGAATATTGAGTATTTGTTTGATAAACATGTTCCCTTAAAAACCAAGAGAATAAAAAATTTCGATGTACCTTGGTTCAGCAAATTCAATGATGAACGGGACTTACTTTTTGATGTGTAAACATCTTGGCTCTTGGTAGGGTCTAGTTGGAAATATCGAGCGTCACCGTCATCGTCAGATTTTCAGCGTCACTGTCATCGTCAGATTTTCAGGTCGGACGGAAAAAAACCAAAGTTTGAGCTAGGGAACTGAAATTGATAATATAGACTCTCCATGGGCCCTTGATGCTCATGTGTAAATATTTTATATTGTCATTACAGTGTTAACTCTCTTATGATTTTGATTTATATTATTTTTTATCCCCACGAAGAGAATCAGACCTCAGCAAAGTGAATTCATAAAGCGGATCATTCTTTAGATATAATTTCTTGTCATATTGCCTCGACAATTTTATCATGGGCGGAGAATTGCACGAACCTTGATTCCACTTCAAAATGAATTTTCAAGACTTGCAAATAATTCGTTACGCACCTGTCAGGACTCGATTTTAGAAATTTTAGATCACAATCTATGTGCATCGTTCTTCGTTGTTAATTGTCAAAGTCTGAGAGCACACAACAATGACCTCACAGATGCGATAACTCAACAGTGTACTTTCCTGATGCTCAGCGAAACTTGACTACGCAACGATGAGCAGATTTCCGTTCCAAACTTTAATTGTTGCGTGATACAGCACATAAAAATATACCAACTGTTACTATTCAAGATCGCCAAATTTCGAGTATCACAATGACTCAAGAGCAATCGGAGACATTGTGGAGAAGATACTTTCACTAGTCGTGTACATCTCGCCGTATCAACCTGTCGACGCTATTATAAAGTTCATTCATTTCGTTCTTTTACCATCGGATCGGTTGAGCTTGGGGAAGACCACGACAAATCACCCTTGATATTGCGAGGCGACTTCAATATTAACATCGCCTCAGATGAGGCAGAGCCAATCATTATTTTCATGCGCGAAAAATTAAACATGGAAATGAATACGAACAGACGCATTCCAACGACGAATACAAAAACGACAATCGAGGCGATATTTTCACGGTTTACTGACGAGCCTACATGTGACACCTTTTTTACAATTCAGAGATTTGATACATTATCTTTCTACTGAAACATTTTCTTGTATGGCAAATAATAAATAACTATAAATGATGGGAAAATGTATTGAAGGAAATTACGAAAAAAACCTTCATTTGACAAAAAAAATAGACAGACAAATAAATAAATAGATAAAGAAATAAATACAAAAATAAATATATTTATAAATAAATAAATAAATAAACAAGTAAATAAATAAATAAATTAATTAATCCATTAATAAAAAAATAAATAAATATATGTGTAAATAAGTAAATAATTGATAAATAACTAGTAAATTTCAATTTCAATTTCAATTTCAATTTATTTAAGGACAATGTACGCACGATTAATATCGTATGTAGTACAGTAAAAAATGAATATAATATTTGTACATATAAAAAGAGGTATCATCATGAAACAATAATCATTACACTAGTTTGTTTATAAATGCTATACAAAAATATAACGGATTAATTATGCTACTTTAAATAGAAACATGATTTGCAAATGAAATTAGCCTTTTAGTTTTTTGATTAGGCAAAATTTAGAAGACGGACAATAGGAATAGGTTAGGAGATAGGGGAAGAAGAAAGGAAAAAAAGAGAGGGGAGAGTAGTTTAGCCATTAGTATGAAAAAAAATAAATAAATAAATAACAAAAGTTATAAACATTGTGTTACACGTCGTTTAAATTCCGAGACAGACTGTATCGCTTGAACACGATTATCAAGACTATTCCATAGCCTAATACTCTGGACAGGGAAAGATCTTTCCATCACCAACCTGTGAAATCTTGGTATAACGATGTTGAGATTTCGCAGAGATGTCGTGAATGACAGCAAACGCAATAAATATTTACACAGAAATATCACAGATTAAACATTTAGCTATTTTATGAGAGGATTCTCAGAACTATCGCAGCTGTTATTAAAATTAGTTATAAGTTTTCGAATCCTATCGAAAATCAATTCAACATTCGCCCTTCTGTGGAGATCTGGGGTTGAATTATGAAAGGTTAGATTTAACAATATTTTCAAAACTTTGTTTTGTGATACCTGCAACTTCTTTAAATGGCATCTTGCTGCAGTACCATATATTGGACACCCATATAATAGGATACCTAGCCTGGAAAATGACTATGAATTATCGTCTTATTGTCGTTTGTGAGTGAAGATTTTCTATTGATGAAAGGGTAAAGCATCTTCATTGCAATACCCGTTTTCCTTAACGTACATTGAATATGTTGATCAAATGTTAGTTTTGTATCAAGGTGGACCCCGAGATACTGTATGGATTGCTCCCATGGTATCGTGTTACCATTTATTTGAAGCTGTCCGCTGGGAAGATAGCAAGCTTTTATTTTTCGTGTGAAAAAGATGGCTTGCGTCTGCCTAAAATTCAGCTTAATTTTCCATTTGTTATAATAGTTTTCAAGTATATCAATCGCATATTTTAGATTGGTCTCAATGTTGAGAGCAAATTCATGCGACGCAAATACCGCAGTGTCATCAGCAAAAATTCCAGCTTCACATTGTGGAAGACTTAGAAAATTGGAAGTATACATATTGAATAGGGTTGGACTTAAGACTGAGCCGTGGGGCACACCAGAAGCAAAAAATAACATGTTAGAAACACCACAATTAACTTGCACCTGAAAACAACTACTGGATAAGAAACTCTGAACAATTTTACATAAATACAAAAGAAACTCGAGGTGTAACATTTTATATATTATTCCATTGTGGCATACAGAATCAAAGGAATTATTTGAACACTTGCATGCAACTTTTAACACTACAATAACTAGAGTACATTCATTTTCTGCTTTCATTTTTCATTTTCTATACTATCTTTATCTTACTTCTTTAACTTTTTTCTGTGTAAACGTTTAATGTAACTATTTTTAAGTATGAATTCTGTCATCCTCTTGTTACCTGCCCAAGAACAGAAACAGCGTTTTAGTTAAATAAATAAATAAATAAATAAATATGTGGGACTATGCTTCGATAATTCTAGCAAGAGCTTGTATAACCTTTCTTGTAGATAAGGCATGCTTCAAACACAAAAAAAAAAATTGTCTTTTCAATAAAGATATTTTACAAGTGAAAGTCTCAGTCATCAATTCAATGACTATTAATTGATAACATGCAGATACATAAGTACATATATGCAACCCGACACAATTTCAAATGTCTATGCTGATGTGGGCAAAGATTTTAAACAAATTTTAATTCAAATTTCAAATTGAAGATTCGTCAAACTAGATCTCACTCATATTCAAATTTTCTGAGCTATAAATTTAAATCAACAACAACCGTCTCCGTCTTAAAGTATTTTGTCAACAATAATTGTTAACCCATTTCATGACTTCTAATCCAAAATTCGAATTTCAGCATTCAACTAGCTTCAAGCACTTGAAATCAAAGCTATATGACTTGAATATTGTCAAATTGAGAAATTATTCCACTCTTAGAGGTACCAATCTCTGGCCCAAAATATAAAGGTACCTTCCTTATCTTCCCTTCCCAGCGCTGGACCGAAGGAAAAACCAACAGAAACAACAAAAAAAAACTCTCTTAATTAAGTCAGTAGACTTATTATAATTTTCAAGTATTTAATCTAGCCAAAGCGACAATTGTCATTTATGGTGGCTTCTGTGATGCGCTCGTAACTCGCCAGTGTGTGTGGACAGAAACACTTGTGGAGAGCCCACAGGGCCGCAACTACTGTTTAGCATATATGCCTATACATATGGCAGTCTTAGCGAAACCTGTACCTAACAATGTTGAGAAAATGACATAAGTGGCAATAATTTATCGAAATCACATCTCGTTGAAAAACTTGAATGCAAATATCTTTACATATTATGTGGACAGTACCGATGAGGCTGATAAGTACCAAGAAGATTTTTCAGATTCACCAGACCCAAAATACAGCACCAGAGCCACTTGAGATTCTTCAGTGTCTTGAAAAAATAACACACAATCGCTGGAAGTACACTCTTATGCGGAGCGGACCAAGAGGCCAAAAATCAAAACGGGTAGCTGTAGAAACCGTCGGCTGTCGGCAATGTCGCCTGCACGGCCACACACTAAGCGTTATCGGTCAAGCGGGAAAATTCAAACATTCCTAATCCTCGTTCTCAAGTGCTTCGAGTTTTTTCTTCTATTATTCGATTGCGCGTGTAGGTAGACTTACATATTTATTTATGCTTTGTGGTCATCGCCTATTAGTGACGCTTGCTGACGGTTAAATCACGGATATCACAAATAACATCATACCGTGCAAGCGTTACCAAGTTTTGGCGACGATCGCTAATCATAATTCATAATCACAAAACTGAATAAAAATTTCCCGTGTGTGTTATGAATTAAAGATGTTTCGAACCAACTGAAGAGGGCCTTAGAAAGAGCAAGACAAAAGGTACCTGCATGGCTACTGGAAATTGCATAGATAAACTAAAAGTCTCAGCCTCTTGAGGATGCATCTCAATTAATTGTCTGTATCTACGAAGTGGGTATTTTCGTATAATTAACAAAGCTACATTATAGAGGTACACGCATAGTCAATGGTGCACAAGGAAGCCGAGTGAGGAATGTCAGAACAAACAGAATATAAACACAGCAAGAGGGAAACTGTTTGCTCGGTATGTAGTATACATGAGGATCTGATTCTAATTGAAGCGTGTGGTCCTTGCCCTGTAGGCTAAGTCTGGTGTCCGGATGTTTACGACCACACCGCGCCTTTGTTTTTGTTTATGATGATTATAATGATGATGATGCACTCAATGGAGGAGAAATGATTCATTGAATCGATGAGTATATTGATCAGGGAGCTGAAATATTTTTTGACTATCGGCATTTTTTATGAATAATAATGTGTGCAGGTAGAAAGAAAATTATGCTTCAGGTGAAGAATTCGGATTGCTGGTAATTTCTACGAGGCCGTGTCGAGCTCTCAATTGAATATATGCAATGTATTAATGCCAGTCTTTATCCCTGTGTTTCTTTATTCATTCTGAATATTCGGAATATTCCGAGTGAGCCATTTACGTTTCTTTATTCAATGGAATATTCCGGATAATCCATTTCGGTGTTTCTTTATTCATTCTGGAATAAATGGAATGCATTCTTTTTATTCCTAGAGAATGGTGGAATAAAACGAATATTCCCTCGTTTGACAGATGCACTTGATCAAAAAAAAAAAATAGAAGCAACAGCAAACAATCAAATGGGTGAGCATTTATTGCAAATTTATTGTCTTTTTTTATATTTTTATGTGTGTTGTTTTAAGTTAATTATTTTTTTATTATATATTTTTAATTTCCTTCCAGAATCAAATATACATTTTTGAAATGGTCTTCTGTGGCCATGAAATGCCGCATAGATGTTGGTAGTTGGTGACAAGATGATTTCATGAGCAGTGTTGCCACTTATGCTACATAAAAAGGTGCATGTTTTTTGAACTTGTACTAAATCCTTACTCGAAAGGACAACATATTTAATGTTTTACTTTTTTCCTTCGATTCAACATATTTAACATAATAACAACACGCGAATATAATGTTATTCATACAAATAATAACAATATCTTAGTAATAAATAATATATTATGCTTTATCTGAGCGAAAGTTGTATATTACTGTATTGGGTACTTCGTTAAGAAACGCAGCTGTGGAGACTTAAATAGGGACAAGTCGTTTTCCGCTATATATTGTTTTGGTTGTCGAAAATATTGATAGCTTTAAAATGTTCAGTCAGTCACAAATTCGTCACTGACAAATAAATTTAGAGAATTCATTCGCTGTTTTTGTTTGTAAAACAACATTTTTAAAACGAAATGTGAGTAGAATTGCTTTTCTGGAAAATAAAATAATATGTATTGAATAGATACAATCACTGGAACTTCACTTCCATAAATCTTATGAACAAAAAGCAGTCACAAAAGCAGGAGCTTAAGCAAAGCAACTAACAACAAAATAAAATTAAATTTTAATACGTTTTCCCAATAGTAGTACTCAGCTGATTAAATTAAATAATCAAATTATTAATTGAATAATCAAATTATTTGCGCTATAAAATTAAGAAGGAGTATCTAAACACTATTTTTGAACAGTAAAACGTAAAAAATATTGTAGAATTGTGTACGAGAAATAAAAATGACCTTTTGGCAAAAATGTATTTTTTTTGGAAACAAATTAGGTTGAATGAATTTGCTATATACATATTTTTAATACTACTAAGTACGAGTACAAACGAACAAAAACAATTAATTAATAACAAAATTGTACAAAAAAAAATGAAAATGCCTTTAAATTGCTGCATCAGGAGCTGTACAAGTCATTTTGGTCAACATGTTCATTGTTTTTATATATTTTTTTTGCCCTGACATACTTTCTCAGGTTTTTCCTCAATAAAGGACAAAATGTCCCTTTGATTTCACCTAAATATACACTTTATTAACAATCGCAATAATTTTTCATACAATTTCTGCAAATTACTGAAATTGTATGCTTCAATTTTTTCTTGACGTTTAAGAAAGAAATGCGGCACTTCAGAAAGAGATAGCTTTACGCAGGTGCTCTATCGCATTTTGCTTGAATTGAATAATTTGTTAATTGACATTCATAGTACCAAAATATCGATTGATTAATAAATTTTGTCGCTTATCAATAATTGATTTTTGACAACGATAATAAGGGTGTTTAATTAATTTAATGTAATTTGTATTACTGAGATATCGTTATTACTATTGCTTTTGTGAACTTAAATTGTATTTTCTTAAGGTTTCTCTTCTCATATTTTTATTTATTTATTACCTCACATGTGAGTTCAGTAATAGAAAAAATATATTAATTGTAAGTAGTAAATGTTGTACTTGTTCTTGAACTAAGTGGCAGCGCTGGTCAATAGACAAATGGCTGTCATTCTATTCGGTCCATTTTTGTTTCTTTATTCATTCCATTCTGGATATTCCGGATAAAAAAATCGAATATTCTGTCTTTTCTATTCCTTATCCGGAAAAAATAAAGAAACACACGGTATATGTTCGTTGATGCGGATGAATAGATTTGAATGAAACTTAATTCGAAGGTTTCCTTTGAAGCAAGAATGGGTTTAGGGCCACCCACTGATGCATCAACATCTTAAAAAGGAAAAATTGGTCATATGCTAGTTCGAGGTAGAAAGCTGAAATTCGGAACATATACTTTCATTCTCGATTGATGAAATTAAAAATGTGATTGAAAAATCCAAAATTGGAAAGGCTCCGGGAAATGATCGTATCCCAGTAGTTTTTTTTATAAATTGTTCAACGGAATTTTTGTACGTATTGACAGGGGAGTTCAATAGAATTTTCGAGAATGCAGACGACCCAGAAAGCTTTAAGAGATTAATAATATTCCCCCTACACAAAAAAGGCCCCTATGACGTACCGAAAAATTCGTCCGTGAAGCTTTTTAGCACTCTAATTTTTAAAAGGCTTACACATTGGATTGAAGAGAATTAAATTCTTAATGAATTTCAGGCAGGATTTAGGGGAAACTATTCTACTATAGACCAATATTTAGTCTTATAAACTTTAAGCCTTTTTCGTTGATTTTCGAGCAGCGTTCGATTCGATCGCCAGAGAAGAACTTTTCTATAAGCTCTATAAATTGGATGTATAAGGTAAAATGATTGCCTTACTGAAAGCGTTGTATGACAATATTTTTATTTATTTTTTATTTATTTTGAATATTTTATTTATTACTTTCTTTATCAATTTCTAACATAAAACAGATAAGACTAGGAATAACATGAAGTGGGGCTACGACAAGACTTTAAAATTAATAATAACACTATTATTTATTATAAATTATATTTAATTTTGTTAATAATACATTAGTAACAAAAGTAACAATTTAGATAAAAATTGATTTATTTCTAATTATTCTACTGGTAATACGTAAGCTGTTAAATAGTCTAGGAGCAATTGACGTATAAAAATTGAGAAATATTTGAAGATTGTGATTTGGTACTAGAGCAAGATGTTGACTATTTATTCTAAGGCTGTAGCTAGAAGAGCACCTGCTTAATAGATGGCCAGATCTGGCGAAAAATATTTTTAAAACTTTGTAGAAATACAAGTGTTTCAGAGGTAAAATTTTGAGACTTCTGAAAAGTACTCGTATTAAACTATTATAACGACGATTTTTGTTACAAATAAGACGAATAACATGTTTTTGAGAAACTAGAAGCGGATTAATTTTGTTGTTATGAGTACCACCCCATGAAACTATGCCATATTCGAGCTTAGAATGCACCAAACCATAATTAATACACCCAATAAGATCCCTGGAACAATACTGTTTTAACAAGTAGAATTGCCTTGTAGCAGCCAAAAGATACTTTTTAAGTGCATTCGTATGGCCAGCCCAATTCATTTTCCAGCCAATCAAAATACCAAGGTACTTGTATGACTTCACACACTCAATACTGAAACATTGATTTGAACAACAACGTGCCTCAAAAAACGACTGAGAGTTCTCTTCCGAGTTACAGATGGGTTTACAATGAATAAATTTAGTACAGTTTGTAGAATGAAACAAGAAAGGTCCGAAAACCACCTCTTTACCGCACACATTAAAAAAACATTATTTTGGTTTTGTCACTAATTATCATCTTATGCATTGAGAATCAATGTCTTAAGACTTCCAAATCATGGTTTCTGTCAACAAAAAGGTTTAACATAGAATTACTGCGGAAAGCACATGCCATGTCATCAGCGAATGCTATTATTTTACTTCGGAATTGTTGTACAAAAATCGAATTAATAAAAATTAGAAAAAGGATTGGACCAAGCACAGAACCTTGAGGAACACCTAATGACAAGAAATGCACAGAGCTGAATTCTCCATTTACTCTGACCCTTTGCCCTCTTTCAGATAGTTAGGAGCAGAACCAATTATGTATTACTCCTCTAAATCCACATTTATACAGTTTGTCTAGGAATATATTATGATCGACGGTATCGAAGGCTTTTGTTATGTCAATGAATAAGGCAGCAGTTAGCTTCCTGTTATTAAGACCATGGTATATATTAGAAGAAAAATCTAAAAGTGCACTTTCAGTTGAATAACCCGTACGAAAGCCATATTGACACTCACTAAAGAAATTTTGTTTATCTAAGAACTTGATCATTCTGTTTTTGACAGCTTTTTCAAAAAAAATTGAAAACACCGAGAGTAGAGAAATTGGCCTGTAATTATTTAATGATGTTTTATCACCTTTCTTGAATAAAGGCACAACTTCAGCTACCTTTAAATCATCAGGAAAAACGCCAAATGATATACTCTTGTTAAAGATATGACATAAAATATCACAAATATTAAAAGCAATTATTTTAACGAAGTTATTTGATAAGCTGTTTGAGATGGCGGAATTCGATTTCTTGAGAGAGATAATGAGATTATGCACTTCAAAAGATGTAATAGGCTCAAAGAAGAAACTACGATTAGATGAAAATTCATTAGATAAACACTCGCACTTAGAAAAAAGAGCACAATTATCTGATACTACTTTGTTACCAACAGTCGAGAAATAGTCATTAAATTTATTAGCTAAAGTCGGATTACTAATGAATACATCATTTAAACTCGAGCATTGGATTCGCTGGATTGGAGTTGATCTGTTAAGTAAGCCATTTACCAGTTTCCATTCTTTTTTTAGAATCACCTTTGATATCACGAAACTTGTTTAAATAAAAATTATTTTTGCACAATAACACATCACCAGCAATATCCTTGCACAATTTTTTATAAGCAGTGAGGTGTCCAACATTATTCAGATAATTAGGTTTGTTTTTATAAAGTCTTTTTTCTCTTTAATTTTATTGAGTAAATCCAAAGTAATCCAAGGTTTTAGCTTCTTGAATTTAGACTCATTTTTTGTTTACTATTTTCGAACATTGGTTGACATACTTGGTTTAAGTTTCAATAAACAAAGAGTACGATCTAGAGGTATTACTTTCATGAAATGCGTTATCCCAAAATTCAAAGCGAAGAACATTATTAAGCGCCACAAAATCAGTTTTAACAACAGTAGAAGAAGGAAGATTTTTTTAACTTATATCAGGCAAATATTTTAAGCTTAAACATGTCATGCAATGGTCAGTCAACTGCAAATCGAAAACAGAGCTACAATAACTTTGCCTATGTATGGGATGAAGAGTCAATAAGAATTTTGAACACAAATGAGAGTGAAGCAAAGTTGTATCTTGAGCACAATACTGTTCATTGTGTTCATCAATGACATCGTGGAGGAGATAGGAGGAGGAATCCATTTTGGAAATAACTGGATACCTGCCCTTATATTCGCAGATGATATTGTTTTCCTATCTGAATCGGTAGAGGGAATGCAGCGAATGATGAACCGACTGGAGAGCCACTGCGAAAATTGGAACCTGTCCGTTAATTTGCAGAAGTCTAAAATTATGATATTTAGAGATGAGGCGGCAGATATGAACAACGAAAAGTGGATGTATAAGGGAGAATATGTTGCAATTGTTCAAGAGTACAAATACTTAGGTGTAATAGTTATATCAAATCTCAACATGGGAAAACATTCTGGCTCCAAGCTATCGGAGGCGAAAGGAGCTGTTTTTTCAGTGTGGGCACGTTGTATCTACAACAAATGCATTGAACAAAGCTCAAAGCTTAACATTTTTCACGCGACTGCAGCTTTTATAATGCTTTATGGTGCGTAAGTTTGGGAAGTTTGCCAATATGATGATGTGGAAAGGTTCCTCAGATATGTTTTAAACGCAGTATTCGGCTGCCACGTTGCACACAAAACTATATGTTGCATTTGAAAACAACTGAGCCTCCATTATTTTTAAGGACCATAAAGCTGCATTTTGATTACATTATGAAGGTGATGGAAATGGATGAAGTAAGACTTCCGAATCGAGTGCTTAAGAAAATGTTGTCAACAAGGGTAATTTAGTCGAGAGGTGGGAGGAGCTAGCTCTTGGTTTAGGTTAAAGCGTTCAGTTTTTACCTGATATAAGCATTCGAGATTTGAGAGAGAAATTCAATTCAATTTTAGAGAAAGCGAGCCACTTCGCATATGCAAATTTTAAACAAGAAGCATAATATAGAATGACTAGGGGTCGCCCCATGGTCGAAATTCGACCAATTTATTCTATAAGTTGAAAAAAAAAAACAAAGTCGACTGTTATACATATTAATCGGAAAATGAAATTTTTCGACATTGCATTCTCTGATTTCACATGAAATAAATTTTTTCCGGCATCTTCAAGTAAATTTAAGCATTATCAAGTAACTTCAAGCATGTCCAAGTAAATTCAGGTATGTTCAAGCATTATCAAGTAACCACACAGCAATGTCGTTGTTGTTGTAATTTCATCCAATTCGCTTCACTTTAATTGCTGTAATTCATAATGTGTGTTATATATGTGGATATTTGTTGTATTGTGCACTTCCTTGCATTGCCCCCTACCCAAATATATATAGTGTTGGCATATCTATGTGACGTATAATAGCAAAAAAGGGGGGAAACACGTTATATGCAACTCCGTATTAATATATAGATATACAACTCAATTTGGAACTTCGAGAGCAAACATACTTACTCAACCGCTGCTCAATAAGTATGATAAATGTTATATTTAAAGTTGGAGGCGAATTATTAAATTTCAACTATATTCCAAATCAACCCGATCTGCTATGTGACCTATGCAACCTCAAGGAAAGGCAGGATGTATATCACTTTATTGCCATAAATATGTCATATTTTGAGGGAGTTTCGTGTGAGGTACTTTGCAGTTACTTCGATTGTATGGGACGACACTTCGGAAGTCCTGAATGGAAAATTAGGCTGGGAAATATTATATAAATATACGTCAACCGCGCTTTTATATAGACAACGTATTCGCGAAGGAGACTTTTAAATAAACAAATATGTAAGTTCATTATATAATTAAGCTTAAAGAAACTGTCAATTTGGTAGATGGCCATTGGCCAAACTATATTAAACTTAAGACTATCAAATTATTGTAAAAATTTCAAATTTATGTTTCAAATAAAATTTCTCTTAATACTAACACTCACTCTCTATGATCAGTCTGAAGATTTTTCAAACCCGCCAACTGACACGCCCACTATACGTATCATCGTAACCTTCCCTGATGTTTCTTTCGCTGTTTTTTCCAACTACTGGTTCTGTTTACTTCTTTGACTTAAGTAATCACCGACTTATTTTTGGATGGACGAGAGGTTAAAAACCGGTGTGGTGTGAAAATGTTTTGCATTAAAAAAACTAAACCCATCAAGGCGGTCGAAGACCTACACCCACCTTTCATATGAATTTATATGAATGGAAAAGTGATTCCCAATTGCGAAAAGATCAAATATTTGGGATAAGTATGTTCTATAGCGAAGCACTCTATGATGACGACATTAAGCACCGTGTATGAAGTGGAGGGAAAACTCAGCCAACTTTTGTGACTGAAAAATGTGGCCTGAGCATCAACAACATTTGATATTTCCTGGGCTCAACCCGGCGAACCCCACAGGCGGATCACAAGAGACGCAGTGTAGTGCGCAGCGGTGAAACCAAGTACGTTCTATTTGTTTGCTACTCTCGTAAATGTTTAAGAATTATACCATTCATTATATGAGCAAATATATTTGGTCTTTGCCCTCATCGCAGAGGATCAAATATCCAACGCAGTATTTTTCTTTCAAAAAAACCGAATATAAGCTCCCCTTTCAGGAGCAGGATTGGCAGAATTAAGGTTCGAAAGAGCGTGTAATTTGTCCTTAGAGTGAGGAGTTTTGATCCCATTTGTTTCGCTAAACCGAAGTAGCAGCGGTTAACTGAGGTGATTCTCCATCGGATCTAAACTAAGGTATCGAAAGACTTGCCATTCTCGGTATGTGTCACCCTCAGCTTCTCATATTCCTTTCTTGGGTCACGCCCCTCAACTTCGGGTGTGGAACTGGAACGGCAACGTATGCTAAGCTCATTAAATTCCGATTTTAACAGCATAACTCAGTGGGGTAAAACCAATAGAGTGGAATTTAATGCTTCCAAAACACAATGCTGTCTCCTGTCATTAAAGCAAAACCCACACACACTGCCATTATCTATGAATGGCACTTGCATTGCTGAAACCGAAAGACTTTCCATTCTCGGTATGTGTGTTAATGACAACCTCCGTTGGAATGACCACATATTCGATTTCGCCGAAAACGCTGCGAAATGTCTAGGCTTCTTTAAGCGATGTAAGAAATATTTTACCCCCCCCGAACTGGCTACAATTTATAAGGCGTTTATTCGACTGAAACTCGAGTACAACGCTCATATCTGGTCTGGTGTAAAAATGACCTCGGTGAAGCTACTTGATAGGATCCAGAAACGCGTGATAAAACTCATTGGCGACCGAGACATCGCGAGATCGATTGAGTCTCTTTGTCATCGTCGTAATGTCTCCTGTCTTTCGTTATTTGATCGGTATTTCCATCCATAGTGCTGTAACGAAATAGCCAGTTGCATTTCACCCCTAAAAGATTTCAACTGCAATACCCGCCATGCCAGGAATGCGTATCAGTTTACTCTAAAGCCTACTTTTGGACGTACAGTGAAATACAAGGAATTGTTCCTTGTATGTATGTGGAATGCTGCTCTGTTTTTCCTACACATTATGATTAACAAACATTCAAAACCAACATGCATCGGTTTCTCGTCCTTCCTACTTTCTCTTTTAAATAATGCCCATGCTGTGTCACTATGTACATTATAAGGGTGCTAAAAATCCCTTTTGCACGTGCAAATTATATTTAAAAAAAAAATAGATCTGTAGACAAATAGCTTCAGCTCGCAGCTTTGTCCGCGTTGACGTTCATGAACTCTTGCGATGTTAATGGCATATGTTGATGTTTGACAATTTTGGTATGGAACCATATTTTCACGCACCCAACTCAATTATGATTTATTTTTACTTTAAATAAAGTTCACACAGACGAAGTCCTCGGCATGAACAAGTATATCCCATTTACAAGCGCCAAAAAAACAACAAACAGCGGCAACACTAAAACTTTTTTTAGTTTATACAACACGGCTCTGAAATTTAAACCAAGAAGATGAATCTTGTCTTTAGCATGCCTCTTCAAATGCCATAGAAATCACCCGCGGAAGGTACCTACTACCGCTTAACTAACTACGACACATAAATATTTCCTCCATCCTCCATCAAGGACATAAATGACGCAATCCAGGTCTACATTATATCCGTTCAAAGAAAATAAGTCCATGTTTACTTAACTTTCATCGTTATTAAAGAATAAACAAAGATTACCAATCGACTGAGAATCTTGTTCAATTTCCAATTCTGTAAAATTAAATCACAAATTACCCATAGAAACCAAATGGTTTAATGTATTTCCCCTTCCAAGTCGGAGATTATCTTTGCCCGAAGGACAATTTTCACCTATTAGTCGTTTTACTCATCTTAATTATAGCACCAACTAGCCTAAGGACCTTCGCAAACACCATAACAACCATTAACCCCACACAACCCGTTGCATTCCCACATAACTACAAGTGTGTTCTTACTTAATTACAAGCAAATTGGTCTTTGATTTGACAGCCAGTCATTCTGATACTGATTCCAATGTCACAGCAAATGTCACCCTATTGTCACCCTCACTTCTACGAAAGTGAAATAAATAAAAATTAAAATCACTCTTATCGTCACTGCTAATGGTTTATATCCCAAACAAATCGTTTTAAAAGCAAATTCCAACCCTCTCTCCCTTAGTCGTTTCTTTTCAACCCCCAAAACCTAAGTTTAAACAAGCCTTAAGGGCGCAAAACAAACCCATCTCTGTTTACACAATCATCTCTATCTCTGTGTTTGTTTGTTTGTTTGCGCACAATGTACGTGTATCCCTGGGAATGCTTCAAAGAAAGACCCTAAGCGAAACCTTTTAAATCACTTAACAAATACTGTAAGCACATGTGCTCAGTTAAAAATTGAACTTCGTTATTAAGTGCGATGCTATGGCTTCTTGGCCACATGAACTCAAATATGTCACTCACCTCGACACGCTCCTCTTTCAGATCAACCTTTAGCGCCAATTGTTCCCGCAGCACGACGTCAGGATAGTGCGTCTTATCGAAGGTAGCTTCCAGCTGCTCTAGCTGTTCCTCGGTGAAAATTGTGCGGTGTCGTCGTTTCCGTTTCGGTGGCGGCCCATGTCCTAGATGACCCACATGATGATGATGATGCGCCAAGGCTCCATGCCCACTTACGTGCGCTTGCATTTGAGCAGCTGCCACGTGAGCCACAGCCGCAGCATGCATGTAGTTGGGGTAGAAGTTGGGGTAGGCGACTAAAAATGAAAACAAAAAGTTTAAATTAAAATTTCATTCCATAACATTCATACACCGATGGCTGGTAAATCCTGACAAATGCTAAAGTGAAATACAAATCTGCCCGCCAAATGAATATTATTCACATTTGCATTATAATCATAGGAAAACTTAAAAGTTAACGCTGAATTTCGCTGCGGGATTTTTCAACTTTCCTTTCAATGTTTTCGTATGCATGTACCCTTTTCTCTTAGCCTCTGTCGTTTTCACTTGAATTGTGATAAACCCTGACGAGATACGACGGCGAAATCGATAACAAGAACAAAAATGCAAATAGCTACGTACATAACATGATAATAATTTTTTACATTTATATTTTAGGAAAGGATTTTTTTCTATAAATTTATTCTGTGGGTGGAAAAGGAACAAATTATTAACGCTTGATTTAATGGTAATACGGTTTTTTTTTCATTTTTTTATCCGCGCAAATAACCTTAAGGTGTTATTTTTTTTTTATTCCGATTTAGAGGTAGAGGGATGCTTGCTATACTTAACAAGGATATTAAAATGTATTTTGTAAATGCTTAGAGATATTCGCCTCTTCCATATTCGTTTCGAGGAATTTATGTTCAATTGAAATCCCCTAAGGAGCTTTATACACAATAAGGACGAACGCAATAAGTGAATTGTTTGTGGTGGCTGATGAACTTATAAGGATTCATCCCAACCAGAAAAAAACAAGTCTCGGGAATTATATATTAAAATTGATTTTTTTCCCCTATTTCGAAAAATGTTTGGATTTGGCCTATTACGACATTGTAAGGCATCCGAAATGAAGGAAATCAAAGGTGATTCTGAAGTTTATTGTACTTCGGTACCCTAGATAGCATTAAGAATGAAATTATTTCTCAAAGAAGATTTCAAAAAGAAACAGATGTGAGGGGTTTTATTGGCCTAGGTAGTGAATACCTATAGCGTTATCAATTATAATAATCTGCTAATTAATTAAGCGCAGATATTTATTTGGGTAGAGCCTACCTACAATAGTTAACCTTCTGACTTTCGAAAAATAAAAAAATATTAAACCTTAGTTCCCAATTGTAGCCATATGTAAAACAAAACCGAAACCAAGTTTGGTGAGTGTTCTGTTATAACATTTTTAATTTTATTAATATTTTTAATAATAAAATCAAAAATTTTATAACAGAACACTGAAATAAAACCTGGAACACTAAACTTCGGAGTTTGGATAAGGAATATAGCAAAAGTTATTAAGAAGAAAAATATAAGTTCGAACACAGTCGATATTCGTAAAAATGTACTTATGTTAGATGAGCTCAAAGATATTTTGTCAGGTTTAAAAAATTCCAAGTCAGCTGGTCTCGATGGAATACGAAACCTGTATCTTAAGAGACTACCAACAATATGTATAAACTCTCTTCTAAAATTATTTAACGGATGCTTTAATTTAGGGTACTTCCCTATGAAATTGAAACAGGCAAAAATCAGTCCTATCCTGAAGCCAGGAAAGGATTATTCTATCCCGTGCAACTATAGGCCAATCAGCTTTAAAAAGTTATCAAAACCAATCTTCAACATCACTCTAATTTATTTTAACATTTTGCCAGTAGAACAATTTGGATTTAGAACTCAACACAGCACAACCCATCAGATACATAGAAACACTAAAGATATTAAAAGTAACTTTGCACTTGGGCAAAGCACAGGATTAGTTTTACTTGATGTCGAGAAGGCTTTCGACACGGTATGGCACAAAGGTCTTATTCATAAATTAAGACTTTTGAATTTTCCTCATCACATTAATAAAATAATTTTCTCGTTTTTAACCGAACGAACATTTAATGTGTTTATTAATGCCGCATGTTCGGATACGAAGGAAATCATTGCTGGTGTTCCCCAAGGATTTTTTTTGGGTCCATTCTTGTATAATATATAAACATCTGCCTTTCCGAAGCTCAGGCACTGTAAAACTGCGGATTCTAATGGTTTAGTTATTGAAACCAATTTGCAATATGTTTTGGATGATATCAAAAATTATTTCAGTAAATGGAAGATTGGAAGATTTTCACAAGAAAAAGAAAGTCTTGTTATCTGGCCAGCAGAAGGTTAATGATTAACGGATCGCAGGCCGAATGGAAATCCAGCGCAAAATACTTGGGGGTGCATGTTGACAAAACATTAACTTTTGAATTACACATCCAACAAACAATAAATAAAGTTAATGTGACAGTAAAAATAGTTTATAATTTTATATAAAGTGATTTTTCAAAGCATCATTCAGTACGGTTCACCTGCATTGGGAAAATGTGCAAAGAGTCATATATTAAGATTACAAAGAATGCAAAAGGAAATATTGGAAATGATGCTCAACTTGCCATGGCATTATTTGACAGAAGAACTACATAGAATCACAAACATTGAAAGAATTCCATTTAGAATAACAAAATTATGCAGCAGTTACGACACTTCGTGTAGTTCATGTGATAACGACCTATGCTCAAACCTGACATTATGAACATTAAAATACAGATAGTTATAGAAATTTAATATTTATTTATTTATAAATAAGAGAGATTTTACTTATCCATATTGAAATTTATTGTTTGTTAAATATTTAAGAGGTTTATTTATTTATTCATTTGTTTACTATTTATTTATTTATGCTTTAATGTATTATTTATCCTATATATGTACATATTTAAATATTTATTAAATTATTTTTTTATTTATTTATTTTATATTTAGTTATTTATTTATTCATCTATTTATTCATTTATATATTTATTTTTTTATTTATTTATTTGTTTATTTATTTATTTATTTATTAATTTAATTATTTATTTAATATTTATTTATGTTTTGTTACTTTATTCATTTATTAACTTATATCATTTTGTCTTAAATATTAAATTGTGTGATACCAAAATGATATTTATTTCAAATACAGTTTTCTAAAAAGTCATTGATTTGTCCGAGGTTTTTTAGTTATTCCCTCCCCTCCTCTCTATCTTATCTATTCATAAAAGGTTTTTCATGTAGCATTTCCTTCTACCAATTATTTATCTAAGACTGTGATATTAAAAAACATTGTTATACATTTTTCAGTAGTAAGGTAGCTTTATACCACAGTTGCACGTTAGCTACCTAATTTGTTATCTAGCTAACGCCATAACTAAGTAACTAACGTAGTTAAATTAGCTGCGCTAAAAATGCAATCGATTTGGTGGTTAGCTATCATAATGACAACTAATTTTAGCTATTAGTTACAGGTTGTGTAACTAAGCTCGTTAGGTATCCAAAGTTAGTTGCGGATGACAACTAAAAGTTAGTTAGCTTTTTAGCTGTAGCTTTTTAGCTGTCTAGGTAATAACTAATAACTAACTCAAAATTTATTGTTTTGCTATAATGGCGATAATTTATTGGGATTTATTCTGCATATTGCGTTTAAAATAAAAATTGATTGAATGTCCCTTTTATTTTACATTATGTTATTTTACAAAGAAGATTGTGGCTCCAACACAATAAAGGTCCTTTAAGCCCGAAAAGGGATATTTCCCCAAAATGTCTTTAGAAACGGCACGGTATACATGAGTTCAATGTTTTTTGAATAAGGGGTCCTAGAAACAACAAACATTTTGGAAAAATATCCTTTTTCGACTTTTAAGGACCTTTTTGTTGTTCCAAAGAACTCTCAGTCAAATAACATTGAACGCAGATATACCGTGCGGATTCTAATGACATTTTTGGAAAAATATCCTTTTTTGAAGTTTTAAATACCTTTTTTGTTGTTGGAAGGACCTCTTTGTCAAATAACACTGAACACAGATATACCGTGTGGGCTCAAATGATATTTTGGAATAATATCCCTTTTTCGATTTTCAAGGACCTTTTTTTGTTTATTACAAGGACCTCTTAGTCAAATAACATTGAACACAGATATAAGGCGTGGTTTTCTTGGAGTTTTTGAAAAAAAAAATCGGGTTTAAGGACCTTATTTGGTGCTCCAAGGACCTCTTGGTAAATAACCTTATGACAACTAAAAGTGGCATTCTTCAATCGGCCATCGGTTACCTCTTACCTTCAACTGATGTACAACAACTTCAAGCTATACAACCTCAATTATTCAAAACTTATCGAAGACAAATCTACTTCCACACTATTTCCCCGTGTTTCGAAAGGACAAAATAATCTCTAAAATTAAACATAATTAAAACTAGAAAATGTATAACGAAATAAAAGAATCGCTCCTGTTCCTGTAAGCCTTTTCGGGTTAAATTGTTTGAAAAAAAATATTAGTTGTGTTTAATCGATAGCTAAAAGCTAAAACTAAAGCTAATTATTGTTAGTTACACTCTGACAACTAATTTTTCACAGCTAAACACGCTTAGTTACACTTCGCAACTATGTAATAACTAATTTAGGTTCAAAATTTGTGGCAACGACAACTAAAATTATGGTTTAGCTATGTACGTTCAAAGAAACTACAGCTAATTTAGTTGTAGCTTTTTAGTTATTAGTTAAGCTAACTTTTGTGCAACTCTGCTTTATACCAAATCTCTGTAAATCCTGCAATATAGGTTTAATGAAAGAATGTATAATAATTCCGCTACAATAAGCAAGCTATCTATCAAAAAAAAAGTAGATTATTGTTCTCAAAAACTTTTATTGACAATATATTATGGACTCGTTAATTCCAAATTACAGTATGGTATCTCCAGCTGGGGAGGGGCTTATCTTAATACCCTTGAACCTATCGTATTAGCGCAAAAGCATATTATTAGAATAGTATGTAGAAAGGATAGATTTAGTAGTAGCTGGCCGCTGTTTCATTACCTTCATGTCTTGCCTTTAAAGCATCTGTATGTATATAAAGTGCTTAAAGTTTTTTTTATGCGTAGTGGTTATACGTCTAATATTCGGAGCTCAAACACATAGATTAAGAATAAATAATCAAGCTTTTGTTAATATACCAACTTCATTTAGGACCCACTATACGCATTTTTTTACTGTCACTGCACCTACGCTATTCAATAAACTACCATACGATTTACGAATCTTGAATGATCGCAGTTTGTTCTTAAAAAGAGTTAAAAAATGGCTCTTCACGATAGATAGTTCAGAAGTCAAAAATCTTCTTATTAATATACGAGTAGTATAGTCAACTGTTTTTCTTTCTCATTTTAATTTTGTTCAAGTGTTTATATTCAAACATTTTTCACTTTTTCACTTTTCATTTTTCACTTTTGTTAAAATTGTAAACATACATACAACATACATACCCCGCAACCAAATTATATATTATGTAGTTTCTTGAAAGTGTCATTCGCTCCTAGTCGTCTAACGACTACAGAATTTACTGAACAGTATTCTTTTTCAAATTCCATAAATGCTCTTATGTAACTTGATTATTTAGCCTTAAAGATATCTTATCTAGTACTAAAACCTAAATGCTAAGAACATTTTGTAAAATTGCAAATAATGAAAAGAATATATAATAAAAAAAAAAAAGACACGATCAACTTCCAAGCGTGATACAAACATTTTTATCAACAACTAAGAATAAAAGGATGAATAGGTTCGAAAATAGGTTCCGAGAATGGAAAGTCATTCGGTTTCAGCGATGCAAGTGCCATTCTTAGATAATGGCAGTGTGTGTGGGTTTTGCTTTAATGACAGGAGACAGCATTGTGTTTTGGAAGCATTAAATTCTACTCTATTGGTTTTTTAAGATCGGAATTTAATGAGCTTAACATACGTTGCCGAAGATGAGGGGTTTGACCCAAGAAACCAATATGAGAAGCTGAGGGTACTGTCATCAACAGACAGGAAATCATTTATAAAAATGAGAAAGAGAGTCGGGGACAGAACAGAGCCTTGGGGGACATCAGCATTTATTTGGTGAGTTGCAGACTTGAAACCGTCCAAAACAACTTGAATTGAGCGGTCCGAAAGGTAATTTCTAATCCATTGAAGAAGAGTATCATCGATTCCAAATGCACGCATTTTCGAGAAGAGAGCTTGATGCCAAACTCTGTCAAATGCCTTTGAAATATCAAGCGCAACAATCTTACTTTCACCACCTTGATGAAGAGATTGGTTCCTCTTTTTGGTTAGATATGTCATCAAATCACCAGTTGCTACGAAAAACATACTGCCGGTCATTAAGAAGTTTTCGCGATTCAAGATATTTTATTAGCTGACGGTTTATCAGCGTTTCCATGACCTTAGAAAGAAGGGACGTAAGTGCAATTGGTCGGTAGGAGGAGGGAGAAGAAGATTCGCCTTTTTTTTGGTACAGGCTGAACAAATGCCGTTTTCCATCTTCCCGGCAAGAGTCCTGAAGAATAGGACAGATGGAAAAGCTTACGCAATGGTTTTGCCATCGAGGAAGAACACCTCTTCAGAACGATAGGGGAAATACCATCTGGACCAGCGGATTTGTGAACGTCAAGATCTTGAAATATCCACACGGCGCGCATAGTAAAAAATTGGATAGAGGAGCAGAATGTAGAATTGCTTCAATGGCCGCCGTACTCACCGGACCTGAACGTTATAGAAAACGTTTGGGGATGGTTGGTAGGAGTCTGGCCGTCAGTTTGAGGACAGAGAGCCCCTTATTGCAGCCATTAAATTGGCCTGTATGGAAATTTCGCTGGACTACATAAAGAGGCTGTACGATTCCATGCCGGATCGAATTTACGAAAGTATTATGAATAAAGGCGGCAGTACCCACTACTAAAATTAACCAATAAAAAACAATTTTAAGAAAAACTTGTGTCATTTAATCCCAATAACTTTTATTTCCAATTTCAATATTTGTGTCTATTCAGTTGACGCAAAATAAAACCGCATTTTTCCATATTGAATGCTTTGCAAGGGAACCAGGGAAAAAATAGCGGTACTTTTTGAATTATACTTTCCGATTTATTTTCTCAACATCATAAGCAAACAGGCAAAAGGTTTTATAAAAAAAAGGACAACGTAGCTTAGAAAATGTTTTTGCTTATTAAGTTGAAGCGAAGTGTATATGACATCCCATCCTTTTTCTCAATATAAAATATTTATTGCTTCATCTTCCTCTAAGACATGTTTTTCAAACATTGATAGTCGAAATTCTTTAAGAATTAGACAAACACCAAAAAAGTGCAGAGGTCACAAAGTGTTGGTAAATCTGGTCGATGTGGCATACAATTTAAATGGACAAGTTCACCTCTCATTTTGAAGACAGTACTTGTTTTTTCAGCTGAGTAACTGTTAAGGAAATACGTTTTTTCATTTAAAAAATAATTAACTTTGCTGTAATAGTTCCTAAATAGTGACGTTTTGGCTCCTTCAACATATTGGTCATACGTATGTCTGCCAAGATTCTCCAAAATTGTGTTAAATTTGTCTCTTAAGAGATGAGGTTTCTCGTTCACCTGAACTGTCAGATTCATTCCGCATTCGGCCGCTACTTTCTGCCATTCCTCGCAAATGGTTCCATTTGTTCTACTCGTAGCTATGCTTTTTAATACTACGTTTGGTATTCCGGATTCATTCATCTCTAATAATTTCAAAACATAATTGAAATGCATTTTGAGGGTGTACAAGCGCAGGGGAGGAGTTCCTGTTTCAATGTATAGCATATAGCTAGTGGTATTTTTTGGTAACCGGAATATCATCTTCAAGAAGTTGCGAAGACATTTTTTTACCTCATCATACTCGTACATTTGTAACCCCATATCTGAGCTCCGTAGAGCATTATCGAGGCTGCAGGCGAGTGGAAAAAAGTTTGTTTTGCACTTAGCGACACATAATTGTTTTTGAAACAACGTTCCCAATTTGCACAGATAGCTCTTTTAGCATCAGCTAATTTTTCACCAAAGTACGGGTTTAAACGTAAAGAAGGCGTTAGCAGGATACCTAGATATTTGTATCTAGATACAACTTCAGTTTCTTCACCGTCTAACTTAAACTTTTTCAAACGTGAGTAACGACCTTCTGCATTTCTAAATATCATGAAAGTGAGATTCCAACATTTGCAATGTGCACTAAGTCTGTTTATCATTAGCTGCATTCCTTGGATAGTGTCACAAAAAGACGATATCATGCGCATACTTCAATGCCGGGATTGTTACATCGCAGAACCTTATTCCACCTTTGACATCATCGGTTATATCATTAATGTATACCTAATATAAAAAGTAGTGCACTTAGAATACATCCTTGTTTAACGCCCATTGACGTTTTGAATTCTTCAGAGATTAAATCTCCATCCCTCACGTACGCAATATTATTCTCATGCAAAGCTTGCAGGATTTGCATGATTTTTCTTGATATTGAATGCTTCACGTGATATTGTATCGAAAGCTGCTCGAAAATCTACAAAGAATGCCTACAACTTTATTCTCTTGCTCATGTAAGATTCAGCAATATTAGTTAGGCAGAATATCTGGTTGATTGTATAGAATACCTTTTTTTTACATCCAGCTAGAAATTCTTTAAGAATTTTATTTTCTTGAACCCATTCGTATAATCTATCAATCCGGCAAACAGTTTGGCTGAAGTGTTCAAAAAGGTCTTTGTAATCGCCTATTTTATAGAGTGGGAAAATGATTGCCTTCTTGAATGCATCAGGGACATTTGTAGAATCAAAGATTGGATTTTATTCTAATGCGAGATAATTTATTTATTAAATGTTTATTGTTATTTTAACATTTGTTTACTATTACAAAAAATTGCTAGCTGCTCTTTGATACAAAATCAATGAGAATATTTGATATTTTGAAAAAAATGGATTGTGGCCGAGAACAAATTAGATAAATCTTTCTCAATAAATTCTTAAATCCATATTTTTTCAATCTTTCTGTTTGAACAGAAAAATGACTAGACCGAATTCAGTGCAATTTTGTTAAATTAATATTAAGGTAAATATGCGTCGGTTAAGACGAGAACGAAGTCGATATTATTTTTTATACGCGAGATAGGTATTAATAAACGAAAAAATTGTTCACCAACGTACATAATGTATATCTATTATCTCCTAAATAACATTTGAAAAAATATTGCGACCATAATTATAAAATATGTTTTAAATTACGATTGAATGGGTTAAATTACAATCAGCGATGAAGCACATTTTTGGTTAAACGTCTTCTTCAATAAAAACAATATGCGTTACTGGGCAGGTGAGAACCCTCATAAGCTTCATGAAACAGCACTTCATCCGCAAAAAATCACTGTTTGGTGCCGGTGGTATCATTCGGGTTTTTTTTTCGTCGATGAAAATGACCGTCACGTTACGGTAAATGGTATTCGCTACACAGACATGTTGGAACGTTATTTGTTTGAGCAATTGCATGAATTGAACATCAGTGACATGTGGGTTCAACAATACGGTGCCACAAGCCACACATCAGCGGTTGCAACAATCGAGTTATTGAAGTCTCAGTTCGGTGAACGTGTTATCTCGAGAAACGGACCCGTCTATTGGCCACAGAGACCGTGTGATTTAACGCCTCTAGACTTTTTTGTATGGGGCTACATCAAATCATTGGTATATGCTAACAAGCCGGCGACGTAAGAGGACCTAAGAGAGCCAATATTGAACGAGAAATAGCGGCCGTATCGGTCGAAATCGAGTCCTCCAATATTTTGTTAGATAGATAGATAGATTTAGATAGATTTCTTTATTTAGCACTGTCTTAAGCTATTGTTTTCAATTTTTACATTTTACATTAATCGATCAAAATTTAAGTTTTACGAAATTCACTACACAATTTTTAAAGGTTCTTACATTTGTTATGCTTTTAGCAAAGTTAGGCAACTGATTAAATAAATTAAAACCTTTGTATATTAGCGAGTATATTGTTCAACGTATCGACCGCTGCATACGTTCCCGTGGTTGACATATGAACGAAGTCTAATTTCATTCATAAATGTTTTAATAGTAATTCAAGCCAAAGCATTTTTTTTTTTAGATAAAAAAGAAGTTGTCAAGTCCTTAATGAAAGAGCCTTTATTATGTTTATGATGTAAAAAAATTGTTATTAAGTGGATAAATTCAATTTTTATGCTGCTTTTCCCAATAAGGTCATAAAATTAGTCCTTTTTATACCCTATTCTAAGGGTATATTAATTTTGACGCATAGTTTGTAACATACATTAATATTGCCCGTAGACCCCTAAAAGTTACTATATTTATGATCAGCATCGATAGTAATGTCGATCTAGCCATGTCCGTCCGTCCGTCCGTCCGTCGGCAAAAATTAGGCCTTTGAACTGGGCCTAGAGAGCTGAAATTTTAACCATATACTCTCTAGGGTCCCGAAATAATCAAGTTTACGAATTTTTGAAATCCGCCCACAAACTCAAAAAAACAAAATTTTGGAAAAAAAACTAATTTTAAGCTAGAAAGCTGAAATTTATATATGATCTATGACTCCTAAAACTGCTCGGGATAAAAAATTTTAACACGCCCACAAATAAATAAAATTTTTTTTTTGAAAATCCAAAGTTTGAGCTAGGGAGCTGAAATCTATAATATATACTCTCTATGGGAACTTTATGCTCATGTGTAAATATTTTCAAAATCCGCCCACTGACAAGCCCACAATTTTTTTTTTTTTAATTCAAAGTTTGAGCTAGTGAGCTGAAATTTATAATATAAACTCTCTAGGGGCCCTTTATGCTCATGTGTTAATTTTTTTTAAGTCCGCCTACTGACACGCCCACAATTAAATAAAACTATTTTATTGAAACACCCAAGTTTGAGCTAGGGAGCGCTTTTTTTGATAAAATCCTTTAAATCTATATATACGAGTATAAAAGAAAGTGTCCGAAGCGATGTAACCGCATAACTCGAGATTGGCCGAACCGATTTTGATGATTTATACCTTGTTGGAAAGGTATTTTCTCAGCACGGGTTTTAGAAGAAAAAAAAATCTAAATTTCAAAATGGCTTATTTTGACCACCCAGCAACGTAGCTTAGAAAATATTTTTCGATTTTTATTAATTTTTTTTTTTTTCATTTTGTATTTATTTATTTTGGCAACAACCAAATAAAGAATCACATTTGAATGTAACATATCGTATCACAATTGAACTGTCAGATAGACACGCAACGTAACGCCATCTATTATCGATCAATGGAGAAGCCAATTTTGTTTCATGTTTGGTGGCGCTGTCGGATTCGGATTTCTTCATTGCGATTTTGTGAGTTTTTGTGAATTAAAATTGATATGAGAATATATCTATATCTATTTATATATATATGTATATAAAAATCAATCCATATTTGCGTTTGTTGCCGGTGTTTGGCCAAACGCGTTAACCGATTCCAATGAATTTTTTTTTAAAGAAAGGTGACGTCTATATGAAGGATGTTATGTACGTGCGATGTCTGTATCTGCATCGGTGTGTAAATTATGTGTTTCTTAAAAAAGAAAAAAAAATTGACAATGTATTTATACACTGTGTGTTTCATATGTAGGTATCATGTGCTTTGAAAAAAAAAATATATATAATATATATAAAAATCAATCCATATTTGTGTTTGTTGCCGGTGTTTGGCCAAACGCGTTAACCGATTCCAATGAAATTTTTTTCCATGAAAGGCGACGTCTGCACGAAGGTTGTTATGTTTGGCTATATCTGCATCGGTGTGTGAGATATGGGTATTTGAGTGAGTACACATGCATATGTGCGTATGCGTGTAAATTACGACGCAGATACAGAGACCGTACAGACGTCACTTATTTTGTTATCCGAACAAGCATATGAAAGAGGGAGACCACACGAACGTTTCAAACTTATTGTGGAATTTGTGCGCACTTTCATTCTTGAGATATCGTGTGTTCAATATTTTATTCAAATAACTCTTATTGAAATTTTTTGCATTTTTTTGTGAATCGGACATCGGAAAGGTGCTTTTCCAACATTGATAACAATCGGTGTGGAAGTGAATGAAAAGTGATGCAATCGAAGTTTTTTATTTTCGCTTTGTTGTTTGATTCGCAGAAGTAAGGTGACATAGGCGCCTGCCAGACAACAAGCACCTACCCTAAACGGAACAACGAAGTTGTGTGAGCGGCCTAAGCCATGCGGAGAAAAACGTGCAGTGCCTTTCACCGGTTGAGCTCAAATCAGGCAATCTTCGGTATTGGCCTGAGAGTGTTTCTGTGAACTTTGGTCAAAATCGGTCTTCTTTTTTTAGGCGCAGCAACATACGCCGGATACCCGCTATAGACAATTATAAGGAAGTCTACTCGAACATATTGGCCAATAGAATTCTCGGGCACGGGCAAAGCCGGGCAGTTGCAGCTAGTGTTATATAACAAAATATGTAGAGCGTTCTTAAAAATTCAACCATACTTAGACTTTTGTCACGCCCACTTATGAGGGATAGGAATAAGAATAGGGTATCCAACAGTTCGCCCAAGCGGACTGTAGGCCGTTCCTATGTTTATCATGGGTAATTGACAATGGCTGAATATTCATATCATTTGGTTCAAAGATTCACTAAAAAATGATATCAGTTATATTTCAACCGACTTCAACTTCAAAAAATGTTTATTAAATAGATTTCTCAATTAACTCATTGATTAAAGATAATCCATCTTTAATTTAATCCACTATTAATTTGTGTTTATTAATACGGCTATTAGTTAATTTTTTTTGTAAGCAATACATTTTTGCAAAAAAAAATGACAATTAATTTAACTAACTAAAATTAACTTAAAACAAAAATTGAAACACGGCTTCTTGATTTCAGTCACAGCAGAATTTGAGTTGGGGAATGCACTCGTATATTGCTATAGTGTTAAACTTATTTGCCAGTAAACAATTTAGCTGCCTACTTTTTATTTTCCTAAGACATTTTTGTATATTTTTTCTTTTTATATACTCGTAATAGTTAAACTCAAAGAAAATCTATTAAATTTTATTCACCCCACATAGTTATTTAATCACTTTTTAGTCTCCGATCAAAGTGTGTTTAAGCCAGCACAAACTTTAATTTTGAACAAACATATAAAATTATATTAAATAGCCATTCATTTGTGTTCAATCCAGAGAATACATTCTGCAATAAGTTTTTAAATACAACCCATCACGTCACGGCTAGATCTAATGGAAGTCGACCGAGGACAACGATTTATATCGAGCAATTTTTTAGCATATAAAGAGTATTTTTAGGCGAAAGCCCTGGTAGCTAGAGCAGTATTTGTTTTGATTATTGATATGATAATTCAATTGTGTATTACTAAAGTTATACTAATAATAAAAAGGATCTTCTTCAAAGCCATTAGGTACTTTGATTTTGAACAAAACATATGAAATTTAATTAAGTAGCCATTTAATTGTGTTTGTTTAATCAACACTCATCACAATAAAATTGCAAGGACCACTGAGTAAAAATGATATCTACTGACAGTTTGCAATCTGACAACTAGTTTGACAAATTTAACTGCCTGAAGTTATTACTGGGTTAAAAAACAACACCTTACAAATGCCACATCTTAGCCTTTAAAAAATTAAAACATTCAATATATTTTTTTATAAGAAAAAAGTCTCAAAAGATTCAAAACTCATAATAAATACGTTGGGGTTGCGGCTGGAAGGGCTACCATAAAAGTTAAAAAAAATGATATTCCAGAGCACGCGTGATCTACGGGCAAAAACGAAGCACGAGAAGCGGGCGGTCGAATCAATTGAGGGGTGCTACTGCAGAGGCAATGTTCTACCAGTGGGTAAAGCGATCTACCTAAGGATACAAGGCCCGAACAGAAGCCTGCAGAGATGAGCATGGAAACACAGTAGTAGAGTCGCAGTCGGTGCTGAGGATTTGGAAAGAAAACGTTTGCAGACTATTAAACGGGCAGAATGATGCTTTCAGCCTGGACGATGATTGCCAAAATATATATATCCACCTGTCCCACATAAAGTGAGGATAGCGATATCCTAACTTAAGTGCAACAAAAAGTTGTGGGAGCGGATGGCATACCGGCCGAGCTTTTTAAAGCAGCGGGAGATGATTTGGTAACGAATATACACCAACTCATCTGTAAAATTTGGTCGGATGAATGCATGCCAAACGAATGCAACCTTGGCATCGTGTGCCCTATCCACAAGAAAAAAAATACCCTGAACTGCGCCAACTACAGGGGAATAAGTCTCCTGAACGTCGAATATAAGATTTTGCCGTCTGTATTTTGTGAACGCCTGAAACCCTTCGCAAACAACCTAATTGGCCCATATAGGTTTTAGGCCAGGAAAGTCAACCATCGACTAAATTTTCACACTCCGACAGATCTGGGAAAAATCCTGGAATTGCAGGTCGATACACACCATCTATTTATCGACTTCAAAGTCGCCTACGATAGCGTTAATAGGGACGAACTATGCAAAGCCATGCCCACTTTTGGCATACCCACCAAGATCGTTCGTCTGTGCAGAACGACGATGGAGAAATCTCGCTGCTCTATCAAAGTCGGCAAGAACAACAACGAGCCCTTTGATGTCGAAAAAGGATTGAGACAGGTCTTCTTTAACATCATTATTGAAGCAATTGTACGAATCTCGGAAGCCAACACCACAGGTACAATTTTTCAAAAGTACGTCCAACTACTTGCTTATGCTTATGATATTGATATGATCGGTGATCGGGAGAACGCGGCAAGCTGTCAGTGGCTCATTTGCAGGTATTAAAACGGAGGCAGCGAAGATGAATCTGGCTATAATTGAGGACAAAACAAGGTATGTGCTGTCAACGAGAAAGGAATCTCAACATCGGCGACTCGGACAAAACGCCATGCTGGACAGATACAACTTCGAAGTAGTTAACGACTTGGCGTACCTTGGATCCACTATCAATTCGCGAAATAACATCAGCGCAGAGATCAAGTTTGCCAATCGCTGTTTCTTTGGTTTAAGAAGGCATCTAGGAAGTAAAGCCCTCTCTCACAAAACCAAGGAGATATTGTAGAAGACCCTAATCATGCCGGTCCTACTGAATGTAACAAAAACATGGACCCTGTCAAAAACAGATGAGAAACTCCTGGGATTCTTTGGTCCACTTTGTATCGATGGAGTGTGGAGAAGAAGATTCAACGACGAACTCTACGGGCTCTACAGCGACGCTGACCTGGACAACAACGCACCAGCCCGACGAGTCTTTGAGGGACAACGCAGCAGAGGAAGGCCCCACCTAAGATGGCGTCCACAAGTGGAGAACGAGCTCAACCAACTTGGTGTGCGTAACAGGAGGCAGCTAGCTAGGGATCGACGTGGTTATAGGGGCTTGTTGGTTGAGGCCATGGTCCATCCCGGACTGTAAGCTTCACCAACAGTAAGTAAAAGTAAGTATTACATTGAAAACAAATACAATTCAATCACAATGGTTTATTGCGCAACAAAAAGTTGCCCAACTGCTCGACTCAACGTGTTGGAAGTCTCAGAAGGTGCGGTTGCCTTAGTTATCTTAACTGGTTAACAGGTGTTTTTTGAACATTAACTATTTAACTACTTACTAAGGTTTGAGTGTTAAAGCAAACACTTTGTTCATATAGTTACGTCTGCAAAGGGTATAGGTTAGGTGAGCTAAAAAAATTAATATGGAGCTACAGCTAGTTGGAAAAATGAACCAAATTACAATCCAAAAATGATCCAAAGACGTGCAATATAACTTTACTGTGTGTCTGCCTAGATATTGTTTTTTTCCTTACTCCATCGATAGCCGAATCCCATAGGCAAAACAATGTGGATGCCATTAAGTGGGAGGGTAATGATCCCTTGAACTCTGATCATAATATCGCCGTAAAGAAAGATTCGATTGATAGCCGGGTCTGTGGTAAGATTGCATAAATATAAGAGCATAAATATAAGAGCGAAAAGTTGGTAGTGCAAGAATGCAATAAATCTAAGGGGGAAAGCTTAGAAAACCATAACAGAGCTCTAAGCGTACACCGAAGCTATATCCACCTTGTTCGTTGCACTTTTTTTTGAAAGAGAATAAAAACAATTCCTGCGACTTAACTGCTCCAATTTTTAAGTAGACACTTGCAAAAAAGTGGCATGGGCCCCTTAAATGGCAAATTCATGGAATAAATAATGTATACCTAAGTACATCTAATCAAATCTACCAAACTTGCACCTATACCTACCCAAACCCAATTCCAAGTATGTACTAAATTTTTTCAATTTTACTAATAATGTCATTCTTAAACAATCAACCCGCCCGCCATTCATTCAAAACGCCAGACAAGAATCCAAATTCCCGAATGTCTCGATCTCATGCTGTGCAACCACCAACTGCCAAAGGATAAGAAGGGATCAAGTGGACCGCCGCGCCAGCCGCACAATTGGTTTCGATAGTACAGGCGGTTCTATTTGGTCTGTGGTGAGAAAGCAAATTGGCCTATGGTCGACTTTTAATGAGATCTCTCAGAAGGGTGTAAAAGTCTTTAAAAAGGGTCAAACCTTATAAGATTTTTCCATATACTTAGGAGTATCCTTGTATTGTTTTAATGGGCTTACGATAATACCTAATGGGATCATTTGGAAACGTTCACCTACCTAGAAAATCCGTTGGTGATGCAGCGGCAGCAAAACCGGACGCTGCTGCTGCTGCCAAGTGTCCTAGATGTAAGCCAGGATGCTGGAGCATAGCGGGTACTCGTTGCGGACGGATGGGACTGGTGGCTGCCGAACTATTGCTGCTGGGTGACGCGGGACTTTCGGAACGCTTGAAACTTACTCCATTGTGAGAGCCGAGGATGCTATCGATGGTAAAGAGGGAAGCGGCCGACGTTGTGCCCGTCGATGTTGAACGAAGGATGAGTTCATCGCTTTGTGGTTGATTATCATTTTGATGTAGTTGCTGTTCACGCTGTTGTTGTTGTTGTTGGTGTTGTTGTTGCTGGTGGTTTTGAAAGACACTTTGCAATCGCTGACCAAGGTATCCACAGTTTTGACTGTTTAACAGCATCGCCGTGGTCAGATAGCTGGGAGGTGTTCTGGGACTATTACTATTCGAATTCGTGTTGGCGTTCATGATTTGACTGTGCATCACGTTATGCTGGTGGTGATGTTCAATTGGACTGGAGCACGGTTTGATAGAGAGTCCAGAGGGCGGTGTGGCGGTTTCAACCATGGCTGGGTGTCCCGGCGACGGGCTGGATGTGCGAATGTTTATAGTTTTATTCCCACTGAAATCTGATTTCTTCTCCAGGCCTAGCTGCACTGGAGACTGCCACAGTGAGCTCAGAATGTTGACGGTTCTTACGCACACACAATTGGAATGAAGCCAAACAAACAAAAAATCACTAACCTCACCTTGCGGCAATTTATAAAGCTCGCCTTCGCACTTAATTATTGTAATCTTGTATTTCACGGAATACGATATTAGCGAATTAGCGGCACTGAATCTGCGGATAAACTCGTAAAAAACTCGTATAATTGCTCTCCGCTGGCAGTGACGAACCCTTCTTCAATGAAAACCGAAACTATTTTGCTAACTGGTGGTAGACTCACGGAACTGGTTACCCTCAACCAAACCAGTCCGAGTACGCGCACTAAGGCCACGCCTCCTGTCTCCTTTTCAAATTATCATAGATACTCAGCTCACACACACAGCCTGCCGAATAGGACAGACAGTTGTGTGCGCTGAATTTTCTTACAAATGGAGGGTTAGTGCGGCAGGCCACGCCTCAGATTCTCCATTAAAAGACTCGCTGGCTCCTTTCTCTTGCCCTTCCATTTGTATCTAACTCATACATGTTTTGTGTATTTAAATAAGGCGGATGATGATGATTATCTGTGACGGGTGTAGGCGTTTCGGAAACGATTTTTTTCTCATTCACTTTTCATCTGCTTTCCTTGAATTTGATTTGTTTTATCGAGGTACTCTATGGTGGATTCTGCTGAATGTCGGTGTTGGCGGGATGTCGGGTGCAAGATCTCGAGCTGCTACTGGCATGGGACGAACTTTGTATAATGACGTGATGTGGGTTCGTATCTTAAGCAGATAATGACTAAATTAATGCTTTTATGTTGGCAATATATAAACATTATTGTGGTATATTGTTGTTAGCTTTCGTATTACGTTTTTTTTTATTTGTTCTCTTTTGTCGTTTCTGTCATGCAGACACTCACAGTTTATGTCTCGTTTTCGTATCTTATCTTTATATCTGCCTCGTGCATCCGTTTAGATGGAAATTAGGTTTAAGAGCATAGGTAGGTATGGATAGATATAGACGTGAAATATTTATAATATGACGACTAGGTAGGCAGGTATTGAATTTAGAAATTGAACGAAAGTAGGTGTTTGCTTACTATCGCCAGTATTGCTGGCGATAGTATCCACAGCAGGGGCTGCCTTGGATACATGCTGAAAATACAATCGTTTGCGTTGCAAATAAACATGTAGGTATGGCCGCTGGGCATTCTTGGAATCGTTCTTTTTTGCAAACGTGGACACATTTTTGAAAGAAACGCGCCTATTATCGAAAGCCATAAACAGTTGCTGTCGATAGAATGTTGTTGTTGCTTAGCGTGCAAATACGAGCTATCCTGATCTGGATAAATTTCTTAAAGAAACGCGCTTAATATCAGGAGAAACGTATGCACGTAGGTATCTAAATAAAGTGAATGAATCGGCTGTCGTGAACTAGGTACCTATTTCCAATGTAGGTATGCACTTATAAGTATCTACTTTGAAAGGTGCGAGCTTTAGTCGGCTGACAATTATACAATGAGGCCGCCGCGGCACAGTGGTCAAAATAAAGAATCAGGGTGGAAAAAATTTGTTTTGTTGTTTTGGAATGAGAGCTTTTATTGTTTTTATTAAAATTTGATTTTTTGTTTATACATCATCGATTTAAGGAAATTTTTTTGAGATATTTCTTATTTAAGTATAACCTTAAAAGAAGAAAAATCCAGAAAAATCGTTTATACATTCAATGATTTTTATTTTCGACATAGATTGACTTACGAGTACCTACATAAACGCGAAAAAAAAGAATATACCTATTTAATTTGAATCGAAATCACAATCAGAAATAAAATAACTTGAACTCGAATCATCTAAATCCAAAATATCTTCATCTGAAGCCTCTTCAGGATTTTCAAGTAGGCTAATCACTTCAGGAGAAAGTGTTGATAACTTCTTTTTGGTGGCTGTCGAAAAAAGCGTATATTTAGATCGGATTTTATAAGGAGCATGTGAAACAAATCTTCCATAGTGCTGGCCCTTCAAAATGTTCTTGTATGATATTCTCTATAAAATTTGAAATCTTTGTTTCTTGCTATGGAACTAATGCATGCTTGATTACTTCAGGTCCATGAATCAGTATCTTATGGAAGCTAGCGGGCGTATATCTAGTAGTACCAGGGGTACAAGGTCACAAACAAACTTGCAGTATTCCGACTATAAGCAGCAAGTTTTTCATTATTTATATTAAAACCACTTGAAATTGCACTCAAAATTATTCCAAATGATGATATCAGATCAGCACTTATTCCACTTATTTCAGATGATTTTGATGGATTCTTGAAAAACCTTCCAGCCGTGTTACCGTCATTAGTGGTTCCACTTCCTGGTTTTGGAATACCCACCAGCAATCCCAGCTCAGATCGAAATTTCAACCGAATTTCTTTTTTCCTTTCCAGATGGTTGGATGAGATTCGTCACTGGTATTCAGTGTTGGAAGTGAATTAAATTCTTTAAGCCACGATTCGTTATTCTTTTAGTTAGTTCTATTGCAGTTTTAAGATTTTTTAGACACCGTGCTATTAAAGTTCTTGAGATAAGATTGAATCGCATTCTTTGTTCGAGCTGAAGAGTCCCCACAACTCAATTTTTGCAAAACAAGATCTAGCATTTGACTTTGCCTTTTCACCGTGCTTAAATTTCTTCCACAATTCAAATAAATCCATCTTCGATATGCGGGTTGGTCTAGAAAAATATGTCATAACTTTGTCATTCAATGTTTACAATTTGGCTGACCTAGCACCTTTAATTAAACAGGGATGGATTTAATATTTTGCACATTTGTACTTCAATATTATTTCTATGGGAAAACATAAACAAAAAAAAATTAAAAATATTTAAAAAAAAAAATATTGTCCACCTGGACTAATTTTGTGAACCACTGTGCGCGGGAGAGGTACTATAACTTTTCTGGGTGGTAGGTAGGTAGCAGATCTGGCAGATATTTTGATTATTGCGTGAGTTTCGACTATGTGTCTATTACTATCAAAAGGGCTTATTTCCACTTTTTATAAAAAAAAAATTGTCCTGCAGACATTTGTATGGAAAATCGAATGACATACCTATCATTCGATTTTCCATACAAATGTCTGCAGGACAATTTGTATCTGAAATATCAAAATGTCTCATTACCCACTGATTTAGGCAACCGAAAACAGGTATTACTTTCAAACTGGTACCATTTCCATGTTGATGTATAAATCAAACGGTAACTTTTTGCGTATTTCTCAGTTCCACTTAACATGCCAATGCGCCCTTTTGATACTAATAGACACATACATATGTAGGTACCAGTGGCGTGGCGTCCATATAACACGATTCCTACCGTCTTCCCTTTTAAAAATCCACCAAAAGTAAGCACTATCTGCCAAATAAATATATGAAAAATGAAACCCGTCCCGTATTTTAATTATAAAATAAAATCTACACACACACTCACACATAAGCTATCGAATAAGTTTAATATTTTCATTCTACCTCTCGTCTGTATCTTCATACTTCATTCAAGAATCAAGATTCAACCACATTCCACAAATCACAAACAACAAACCAACGCAGAGTCACAAAAATACTCTTAGTAAAAAGTTTTCAACTACCGCTGCTCTCTATAATAGAATAAAAAATATTTTTCCGTCTTATTTACTTGTTTTATATCCCTTTCTTGTACAAGCATTGCGGTTCCGATCCTCTTTGTTCAACACCCGCTTTTATATTCAAAGAAAAAGACGCTACATTTCGTCTTATAAACCAAATCTCACGCTGAATACTTGGAATTGTTTCATTTCATTCTCCCTTTTGCGATTAGCATTGCGTTTCAATCGGAAGATATCAACATGTTGCAGGAATGCAGGTGCTACGTTTGACTCGTTTTTTTTGCAACATTGTGTCTAATAACACGGTGTTCTTTGACTTATTTCTTTTTTCTTATGACATAATATCTGAATGTGTTATGTGGGTTGATTCTTGATTTTGAATTTGATGTTGATATTGATATGCGTGTTGATGTAAGAAGTTGAGCTTTCATTTTTCTCTCTTGTGATAGTTAATGCTTCGATGTTTTTACAAATTTATTGTTATACTTTTGTCTTATGAAATAAAATATGGTAGAATATTATGGCAATTTGTCAGCAGAGTAAATTCAGCATATCGCTTAAGAGAAGTTCATGTCAAATAAAATACCGACACTTGTTTTTTTTTTAAGCAGGAATTCAAATTTTAATTTAGAATCAGTTGGAATTTATTGACAGACTGCGTTGCACAAGTGCAATAACTTGAAAAAATCTAGTGTTTTGTAAAGCCAATTTGATAAAATCTTAAATTAAAATAGTGAAAAGTTAGATGTGAAAGTGAAAGTGAAGGTTAATGTGTAATTTTTAAGTTTCTTTTATTACCAACTTACTGATAAAAACATTTTAGCTTCTTAATTTTAGTGCAGTTTTAGATTTTTTTTTGGAAATGTCTTTGATTAGTGTAGATTGCTGTTTAACTGATTTCCTCCTGGAGGATTCAAATAGTTTTAGTAAGCTATCTTTTCTTGATAAAAAAAAAGTTATAGACGTAGGGCGCTCTATGCCTTTTATAAATATTAATTACCAAAGGAGAGATGGTTTTGTGACACATTTTAATGTTTCCTTATACCACAAATATAAGTGGCTAACTGGGAGTTGCAAGCTTAATAAAATGTTTTGTTTTCCTTGTCTTCTTTTTTCAAACTCCGCCAGTGTTTGGAGCCGAACGGGTTTCACTGATATAAATAATTTAGTTAATTCTTCGAAAAAACATATTAAGACAGAAAAACATATTCGTTGTTGTTTATCCCTACACGAATTCGGCACGAATCGCATTGAAACTTCTTTAGGAAATTCTTTCGTTGTTCATAATAAAAAAGTAGATAAAAATCGGAAACTAATGGAACGATTTATTGACACGGTCATTTTATTAGGCAGACAGGAGTTAGCATTTCGCGGTCATGATGAAAGGTCTAGTTCAGATAATCGTGGCAATTATGTCGAAGCGGTTTATTTTTTATCTAAATATGACACTTTATTGGAATCCCATTTAGAGCAGTGTTCAAGTACACACAATCCAATTTTTTCAGGTTTATCCAACGATATTCAAAACGATTTGATACATAGTATCGCGGCGGTTATTAAATCCGAAATTAAAACGGAAATCAAGGATGCTCGGTTCGTGTCGATTATGATCGACGAAACACCAGATTTGAGTCATAGGGAACAACTGAGTGCCATATTTCGGTACTTGTCAGAGGATGGTATACAAGAAAGATTTCTTGGATTTTTTGACGTTAGCGCAAGTCGTAATGCAAATGAGTTATCCAATCATATATTTAAAATTCTTGAAACATGCGACTGCAAGGAAAAGTTAATAGGACAATCCTACGATGGTGCCGCAGTTATGTCCGGCGAGGGGGGTGGTGTTCAAAAGAAGGTCCTTGATGAATGCCCGATGGCAAATTTTATTCCTTGTTATGCACATGTTTTAAATTTAGTACTATCCCGATCTCTAGAAAACATAGCAGAACTTAAACTATTTTTTGGCTATACTAATAGCATCGTTCGATTTTTTAATAAATCCACAAAACGGTCCAATCTTTTAAAACAAATTTCCAATCGACGCATGCCAGGAGTATCAGAAACTCGATGGCATTATCATTCAAGAATAATAAACGTAATCTTTAACTGTAGAATAGATATAATTGAAACTTTTAGTAAAATAATTAATGACTCTAGGGAATGGGATACTGACACACTTTCGATGGCAGAAAGTTTATTAAATAAATTAGAGAGCAAGGAATTCTGTTTTTTGCTTCATACCCTTTCTGAAATATTTGCAAAGACCGATGTATTATTTAATTTAATTCAAAAAAAACAAACAGACATTAGTTATGCCAAGCAAGAAATCGAACGTTTTGAGTCATGGATAAGGTCTGACTTTTTAAATATGTTTGAAGTTATTTATGACAGCGTAAATGATTGCATCGAACCTCCACGTAAACGCAGGTTGCTTGACTTCGATTTGAAGACGAATTATAAGCGCCTTTTTGTTGAAATTAAAGACAATATAGTTAGCCAAATAAATGCCAGATATAAATCATTTAGTAATCTTACATTTTTGGATTTACTAAATAATTTGAAGTATGACACTTTTTCTCGTTCCAGTCCAGATGTAAAAATATCTTCCCTAATTAAGTTTTTTCCTAGAATTTTTGACTTCACGGCATTAAAAAATGAACTTAATGTTTTATATTCTTCGTCGTCACTTCGGCAGTTTGAGGTTCTCGACCTTCACAACCATTTGAATAGTGAAGCATTGAAAGAAGTGTTCCCTCAAGTCTTAAACTTAAGTAGTTTACTTTTAACACTTCCCATTTCCGTCGCCTCCGTTGAGAGGTCTTTTTCTGCTTTAAAAAGAATTCATACTTATTTAAGAAACTCACAGGGCGAGGATAGGCTCTCTGATTTAGCCCTCATATCGATAGAAAGAAGACTTCTTCTTAAAATTAAAAATAGACCAAACTTCTATGAAAGGGTATTGGCAGAGTTTATCAAAAAAGATCGTCGAATAGCATTAGAATACAAATAATTATAAAGAACTAATATTTTAACAAAACTTTTCACTTTTTTTTTTTAAGTGTGTGAATTTTAGCTGTTTTTAATTTTGATTTATTTTTATTGCTGACATTATTATTTGTATCGTTTTTATATTTTAACAAATATAAAGAATTATCCATATAATTCTTCTGAATTTTCTTATTTTAAAATTACTATCCACATTATGCTGAATTTTTTTAAGTTATTGTATCATGCGTCTGTCAAGACCGGCTTCTTTTGAAGCCACTTTTGTTATGCTTTAAGCTCATTGTTGATTGAAATATTAATGTCTTGAAGTATAAAAAATGTGGCTAGAATATTTTTGCTAAGTCAATGTGGAATGCATATTATGTAGATACAATATCCCCATTAAAAATTATTTTATTTCAGGTTTTAAAGATTTTTATTTTTATAGGTGACTAAATTTTTCAACGTCTTCCCTTTTAAAATTATCCACGCCACGCCACTGGTAGGTACCTATCCTATTCCAAGGGAATTATAATTTTGAGTCATAATTTGTAACATACCTTAATACCTATTGCACGTTGGGACCTAAAAGTTACTATGTTTGTGATCATCATCATAAATTATGTCGATCTAGCCATGCCAATCCGTCCGACATCAATTTTCAAGACCCCTGGTAAAAAAAATTTATTTATAATATAATATATAAATTCGAGAACGTACGTCGCTTCATATGATGAAGTGGCTTTAGTTCTTGAGTCAGCTTGATCTTGTAATGGAGTTGGTCAAGATGCTTAAGCAATGCTTCTCCATAATGTGGTCTGTGGAGGCAAAATTCTTGAGAGCGCCGTAAAATTGACTGATTTGGCTGGTTTGCGACACACGCCTCTACGGCACCAATATTCTCCATACCTCGGGAAAAACTTAGTCTTACTGGCTCGGCAACATCAAGCAGCGAATATTCTGACTCAAATGTTGTCAATAGACTATAAATTGCTTGTCTACTAGGACGAGAATTACAACCGAAAATTGGCGTTAACGCGCTTAAAGTTGCGACCACCGACTTGGAATTTCGGTATTAAATTTCATTAATTTGTAAACGTTGTTCCTTTCTGTACCTATGGCGAACCAAAATCTCATTTATCAATATCAGAACTTTTTAAAAACCTAGTTTGCCACACATCCCTTAGTTTCATAGACAGAGTGAAGTTGGTTTTGGTATAAATCATAAAATTTTGAAAACAATAGATTTGCTAAAAATTTAGTTTGTAAAGAACATCCAATCAGATATCGTGCGTTTTTGGGGTTCCGTAGCCAAATGGCAAAAAACGGAACCCTTATAAATTCGTCATGTCTGTCTGTCTGTCTGTCTGTCTGTCTGTCTGTCTGTCCGGGAATGTCACAGCCACTTTTTTCTAAAGTGTAGAAGTAGATGTATTCTGTGAGCCGCATTAAGATTTTCACTCAAAAACAGAAAAAAAAAAAACAATAAATTTTGGAGGTTCCCCATACTTGGAACTGAAACTCAAAAAAAAATCATCAAGCCCATACGTGCGGGTAGGTCTTTAAAAATGGTATTGAGGTTTCTAATATAATTTTGTTTCTAAACTGAATAGTTGACGCGAGAGACACTACCAAAGTGGTAAAATTTCTAAAATAAGGGTATGATAAAATAAAAAAAAAAAATATGTGGCAGATTACCATGCAAACTTCCACCGAAAATTGGTTTGAACGAGATCTAGTAAGTAGTTTTTTTTTAATCTTGGTTTAGTAAGTAGTTTTTTTTTAATACGTCTCAAATCGTAAGCCGCAATTTAACTTTCATTCAAATATAAAAAAAAAAATTTAATTTCATAAACATAAACCTTATGCGTAAACCGTGAACCATTATTTTCTAATAATAAATCTGTAATAGGTGCCTAAGTAAATAATAATTATAATTCGTGTAATAAACAAACAAAAAAACAAAACAATCTATTTTTCATTAAAAGAAATATTTTATTAAGAAACACCTTGCGGGGCAAAATAAACCAGAACGGAATGGGGCGAAACGAACGATCTGGGTCGCTTTTTCAATTTAGTTTTCATTGTATATTTGTGTTCTTTGAAGATGGTTCATTCATAGGTTCGAAAGACTTTAAGAGCCAGCACATGGACCAGCGAGGATCTACGAAAAGCTATCGACTCTGTAAAAAGAAATCAAATGCAAATCATGCAAGATAAAATTGTAAAAGGAAAGAAGAATAAAAATGGACACAATAAAAGGATTTTATTTAACTTTTATATATATATGAAATATATTGCGGCATAAATTGTTTCATTATTTTCTTTAAAAAAAAACTATTGGTGTTGGTCTATTTTGCCCCATTCAAAGGTTCATGTTGTGTTTTTGGTTATTGCTCAGTATATCCTTTTTTAACAATTTCGACTCTTTGCTATGATGAAGTTTAAGGATTAGGCTTTTATTTGGAAGGAATTCTGTTCGATTCTTAGTTATATTCAAAAAGTTATGAACGTCCCTCTTCTTAAAAGAAAGCGACCAACACATAGGTGGACCACATGATGGGCATCGCAATGGGCCAACATTGACCTTAGTGTGATGAGGAAGCATCAACATAGTCTAAATCAATTACCAGAATAATGAAACGTCAGAGCAGAACCAAAACATGTTTCATTGAAAGGAGCAAATCTAGATTTTGAAAGCAATGAAAAACGCCATAAGTTCGTACGCAGAGGTAGGTAGATAGGTACCATACATTTTGAAAACAATTTTAAAAGCTCAAAAATTAAAAATAAAATCGCGTAGGTATTTGAGGATGTTTTCTGCTCATTTTAAATAGTGGATATAATCCCTCAAAAGTATATGCAGCAAAGACGCACGCAGTAACGTATGCACTAACGCACATGAAACACATGTGCAGTGAGATATATTCATCATTCTGTATGATGTTTGCCTGACCTAAATATCACTGAACGACCAAACAGATTAAAATGCTAGGTTATGTCGTAGAATGTCACATCACGAAACGTCAAACTGGACAAATTGTGCCAAATTGTGGTGTTCTACTACTATTGGTGCAGTGAAATTAGGAATAAAGACACCCTCACCGTGCATCAAGAATTGACATGCAGTTATGCCTGAAACAGATGTGCAGTAATGCATGCAGTAATCCATATGAAGCATATGTGCTTTGACAATTTGGCCTCATTGAGTGTGCTGTTTGCCTGACCTAAATATCACTGAACGACCATGCACACTAAAATACTAGGTAACGTCGTAGAATTTCACAGCACGAAACGTCAAACCGGAAAAAGTGTACCAAATTATGGTGTTCTACTTCTATTGGTGCAGTAAAATTAGAAATAAAGACACGAGCAGCATGAACTGACATGCAGGAATGCCTGAAAAAGATGTGCCGCAAGGACACACGCAGTAATGCACATGAAACATATCTGCAGTTAGAAATTGGCCACATGGAGCATACTTTTTGCCTGACCTAAATACCACTAAACGACCAAAATGCTAGGTAATGTAGTAGAATTTCACAGCACGAATCAAATTGTATTTTTCTACTACTATTGGTGCAGTAAATCTAGAAATAGAGTGCAGCAAGAATTGAAATGCAATCATGTCTGCAACAGATGTGCAGCAAGGAAGCACGCAGTAATGAAACATATGTGCAGTGAGAAATTGACCGCATTCATGCTAGGTAATGTCGTAGAATTTCACAGCACGAAACGTCAAACCGGAATAGTTGTACCAAATTAGAGACATGAGCACCAAGAACTGATATGCAGGAGTGCGAAACAGATGTGCAGCAAGGAAACACGAATTAATGCATGCAGTAACGCACATGGAACGTATGTGCAGTGAGAAATCGGAATAATTCAGTGTGCTTTTTGCCTGATATTAATATTACTGAACGACCAAACAGATTAAAGTTTTAGGTAATGTCGTAGAATTTCACACCACAAAACGTCAAACCAGAAAATTGTACCAATCTGTGCGTTCTACTGTAATCGGTGCAGCACGATTAGAAAAGAGACAACTTGCAACACCAATATGACATGCAGTAATCAATGTGTCATACAACATAATCACAAACAATTTTCGTTTTCGTTGTTTGACATAAACATGTAGGTATTCATTCATTTACATGCATTCATATACTTATTTACAAAAGTATGTAGGTAGAACTAAGATTATATTGTTCACATTATGGATTACAAAAATGATAACCATATTTTCTTTGATTTCCTAATCGCCTGCCAATCCGGACAATGACACGGATAACCCTTTTCCACGGCATAATATCAAAACAAAACCATATCATATCACCGCTATTATGTAGGTAGGTATGTACCAAGTAAATACACGTTTATATATATCATGCCGTGCATAAACAATGTATTACAAGATGAGTTGCAAAGCAATGTAGGGCAAGCTGTGGATGGGAATAAAGGATCAAAGGATCAAGTTAATCTATGAACGATTTCGTTTTTTGATTAAGACAGTTTAGCACGCTGATCTGCGTATGACATTAATCCGTGTGAGCGCATATTAAACCAGCTGCTCTGGATTCATACAAATGGAAACACGACAGAGGGTTGGACAAGCATGCTATTTACATTTACTGCGTACAAATTCGAGAAACCGACCAACCGCGCTTGAGTCAATAAAATAATTCGAAATCTGCAAAATGATAAAGCCATCATTGTTTTACATTCAAATAGAGTTCCTGTGCGGCCAAAGATGAAAATAAAAACGTTTAAGCGTGCAGTATCTTTTTTTGTTTATTTCAATATTTTTTTTCTTCACTTTTTTTTCATAGCAAATCCTTTAAGAAATCTCTACCTACTACGATCGATTATATTGGAGCAATCGAACATGAAAATTGCTTCATTCCCATGACTAAATCTCCTCTGATCCTCTCATCTTTACTGGTGTGTATTTCAGGAGAATGGACGAGTCCTTTTCCAATAACAATGGGCGACTTGTTTCCGGGGAATTGAACGCTTTTTGATGGTCAATTGAAGATCGCTTTAGAAAAAAATAAAATGGTTCACCAATACCTACAATGCGTTTTTTTCTTTGTAGCTTATGATGATGTGATGAGAAAAATGAGCAAAGTTTTACAACAAACAAACATGCCTTATCCTTTTGTATTACTTTCTAAACCGAAATGGTAAAAGACCGCATATTTTTTAGTGTTTTCAGGTGAAGCGTTAAGACTTTATGTACTATTTACTTAGGCTTTACATTTTGCTTAAAAAAAATCCTTTTTCTCTCAGGGATTACGAGCGAGAACGAGATACGTTAAATGGTTATTTTTCTTAGATGTATAGTTGTTTACTTTTAAGGCACAGAGGTTTGTTATTAAACGATACTTTATAAGAAGCGGCTACAGTGTGTGCTCCTACTGATTCGGGAGTAATCCTTTCACCCGAACAATTATTTCGAGATGAAATCAAACACTTTAAAGTGTTCGAATCCTTTTTTTCTCATATTTGTTGTTGCTTGATTCCTGATGATCTGCAATGTAATATTGTGATAAGAGAATCTGTAAACAAATAGATATCTTAGCAGCGGTGGTCTTGAGGAGTATGAGATCAGTGTTTTGATTGCATTAGTAGCCGTCGGCGGACTATCTCCATGGTACGAACCTATACAGTAGAATCTTATTTCTTCAAAAATTAGGCAGGAGTTGAGAATGCTTTCAACAAGCTGACACCATGTGTCCTACGTCTGTAGCTGTAGAAGACTCTTGTCAAAGAAATTTTTAATCGGTCTTATATTAAACTTTGTCTGAATAAGTTATTAAAATCGAGTAAAATTATCGGGTCCTCAATCGTTTTTAAAATTCCGCGGTTTTTTGAAGAATTCTTGCCGAATTTCGTCTTCCGTTAGTCCAATTTCAGGATGGATACTCAAAGAAGCGAGTCCATTGAGGCGCTCCCGTCCTATTGTACTTCTAAGATAGTTTTTTTTTATTCTTCTTAGTGTCGAAAATGATCGTTCTGGAGCTGCTGTTGTTACGGGTAACACTGCCAATACTCGTAAGATCGTGTTCACGTTTTCGAAACATTTTTCATTGATAACCTAAAAAATAACGTAACCATTGAAAGTTAAGTATTCGATGGGTTATAGAAACTGATTCTGGAAGTAAAAATTCCGATCTGAAGTTACTCACTGATAGTGCATCGAGCGCATTTTGAATATCTTGATCAAAGATCCGTTGCCTCCACATTCTGATCTCTGAGATAAAATTCCTTTCTGAACAGTCCAATATTTCGTCATAAAACTTGTAAAGATCTGCGCATTTTTACTCATCAAATTCCGGCTTGGAAGGAAATAGTTGTTCGAAACTGTGGAAGATCGATTTGTGTTTTTCGAACCGACTTTGGAGATGAAAAATGTAAGTATCAAGGAATGTAGAAGGCAATTCTGTAATAATCTTCGACATTTTGTGTTTCAACGTTGCAACGGTTTTTCTGTTGACTGCAACGACGAGGCAATTTCATATTAAGAACAGATTTCAGCTACATTGTCGTAAATGATACAAAAATTTGAATCAACGTTTTCCCGCTTTTCCTTGATATCATTCGTAGCATCATCAGCTAACTTTGTGGCTTCTCCTAGATCTTGATTTTTCGTCTGCAATTCCCGACTCAGAGGCAAGACGATAGAATTGATCGATTTCATTATATGACACAAGATTTGAAATTCGATTGGTCAAAATCGCGGTCAAAAGCTGAGAAGTCTTTTGTGAAGTCTATCGATCTTTCCACTTTTTTATTTCTTCCAAAGCTTCTATAACGGCCGGTTGAAGGTTCGAGGTAAGTTGAAACTGCTTCATGAGACTGAGCCCATCTTGTAACAGCGAAAGAATTAAATTTTTCTTTTCTCCGATCACTCTTTTTCGGCATTTTCAAAATGTCTTCCTTTAAAATGCTTTGTGGAAAAATGCTTCTATTGCTCCGATAGTTCCTAACGCATTTTTTATACCCGAAACTCGTCAAGCCGCATTTATGACCAAACTGAAGCCATGCGCGGCACAATGAACATAGATTGCAAGAGGAAAATGAGACCTGATATGGGCTTGTACTCCGTTTACTTCGCCACTCATAACTGGTGCATATATATATCTGTGTAGCAAAAAATTATCGACACTGTGTCGCGAAGTAGATGTTCCGAATTAAAATTGTTTGCAGTGGTAACCGTGTGTCCACACAAGCGGCACTATCGTAGTTTCATGCAAAATGTATCAAAAGAATGAGAAAATTAGGTTAAGTTAGGTCATGACAGCATAAATTTTATTTTTTTATATTTATATTTTTTTTAGTCCAAGCAGAGCACTGAACAATGAGCACGTAGAATAATCTCCGAACCAAGCGTGCTCAGAGCGTTCTGATTTGATTATGAAACACACTTGAGTGCTCAGCTGCCATAATGAGCGATTCCACTCCTTAACACGTCTTAATGTGCTAAATGTTCGTTCAATACTACATGTTGTTGCTGGAATTGTTAAACCAATTTTGATTGCGTGACATACATCAGGGTAAAACGGTGTGGCTTCAGCAATCAGATCTGCGTATTGATCAACAGATTCATTTATAACCGCATTATTTGCTTAATGTGTCTTTATCGTCTCATACCATATCGTCATACTCATAGCCTCGGCAATAGAATTATGTAGAAGACCTCCGTAGAGGTTCTGTATATCTTCTGCTATCGCTATAAATGCTGATTTGTCTAAATTTCTCATATTTTTCGGGTGAGGCGGCATAAGCGAAAATGCTTTTTTGTTCGTTGTAGAAAATCGATTTTTAATGAAGAAATAATAGAATCTAAGTATGGGATAAATATTGATGATCTAAAAAATTCTCCCATATTTGCAGATGGTTCATTTGATCTATAAGTCTATCTTGCCACTACTCGAGGACGCTTAATTTCAACATCGAGTTTTTCGTAAATTTTTCGAGCTTTCTCGAAAATTACCTCAAACCCTATAGAGGCATTATCGCGGTGAGATTGAAACATATCAGTTAATTTATTTACGTGATCGTGTATTACCTTTATATTCATATTTACTTCTTGTAATTGATTGCGCACGGGTTCAAGTTTGGCAGAGTAGGCAGCAATTACTCAATGTCACAATGTATGTTGAAGTTTTTGCAATCGTGTAGAGCTGATAAGCTTTGGTTTACGTTTTAGAGTTCGGTGCGTCCTGCGAAAGTTCTTCTAAAACTTTTACAATAGGCAGAAAGTTTTCAGAAAATATTCTGATACTTTTGTACTTTGCTGTCCAACGCGTTTCACAAAATAAAAGTATATTTGGAATTTTATTCCGCCGCAACGTACTCTCTCGACAAGACAACGACGAGATTCAATACATGGCTTGCGAAGTGGAAAAATAGTGCTGAAGGATATTTATTGTTAATAATTTTCTGAACACCACCTATATGACCTGCCATTGCGGCACAACCATCGTATCCTTGGCCAACAAGATTATTTAAATCAAAATTGCAATCTTGGCTTTTGCGTTCAATTCTTTTAACGGTACATATCCGAGGAATTCTTCACAAACAATTTGTTTTTTATCATCCTTAGATAGCGTACACCAATCGAAAATTGCTCTGTTCCACTAATATCAGCAGTCTCATCAGCCAAAACCGAAAATGCTGAAGCATGTTTCACCTCCTCAATTATTTTGCTTATCAGAACATCGGAACAAATTTCTATCAATTATAATATCGTTTTGAATTTGATGCGATATGTATAAGGAATTTTTTGCTCCTGATTCTAAATGGTTCTTCAAAATCTCGTCCCCAGAGTCAACTCGGAAATGTAGCAGGTCTGTAAAAACAGAACCCTCATCGACTTTCCCACGAAGTGGAAGGTCATGTCGTCCGCAAAATAAAATTGTTGATACGATAGATCGAAGTTTTAAACAATTTACTTCAACTTCTTTGTGATATGCCACATTTAAAGATTCATGAACGCTTAGTCCCTTTCTATGCATGCTCTTTTGAAATGAATATGACGAAGCCAGTGCGTCACAATGACTGTGCACCTTCCTGAAACTATATCTCTTTGTTCAACAAACGCTTTCATAAGCACAGAAATAACCCGATTGTCTTCGACTTATTTGGTGAATTTGTATGTATCTTTCACTAACTGGGCTGAGGAAGCAATTGTGTTGATACTTGAGAAATACACATTGCGTCAGTTTGAGGTATGTGGGTTTCTGTTAAAAACATTAAATCATTCTTGGAGAGAAAAAATACAAAACAAACTCTTACTTTGCCGACTTAACAACTATTAATAGTTAATACCTACTTAAATGGTAATTTTTTAATTTACCTAGTTCTCGCTGTAGATTTATTTTTGGCAGAAAGTTATTGCAATTGCAGATTGCACTTAAGTAAACTGGCCAAATGAATTAAGCAAGTGCAAAATGGAGGTATGTATGTATGTTTAAAAATTCGGTTTGGAGCCGATTGTAGTTATAATACAGGTACATTGTGTACCTATGATTCTGTACTTTGCATCAGTAAATAGTATAATATGTAGTTGCTGATGCAAATGCACTTTATGCGCCCCCTTCAAAGAAATCCTGGCGGCGCCCATGTTGTACATTAAAAAGAAATATACAATTTTATATTTGTTAAAATATTAAATTGCATTTTAGGTGCAGAGCATGGCGGGATGCTGTGTACAATTACAGATTTGCCTAAAATTGTAAACGTCATGTTTCAAGAGGATGAACTGCCAGGAACATCAAGCAGCATTCCACAATTGAAACACGTTCGACCAGCAACTGAAAAAAAAAATATTTAAAAATATTCAATGCTCAGTATTGGAGCTCCAGAGAGAAGTGCTGATGGAGCACAAGAAAATAAACTTTCAGCAAAAAGAACTGAATGTTGAACAAAAATAATTGAATAGTCTAAAATGGAAAATATTTGCCTTACAAAAAGAAAAGTTGGTACTAGATATTGAATTTCGAAAAAGAAGACTAAATTGAATATTAACGTATATAAATAATCTATATTTTTAAGAGAATAAAGCATTAACATGAAGTAAATTAATTTATAAAAACAAAACAGAAATATGAACTAAAATAAATAAGAATAATTTATAAAGAACAAAAAAAATGAATGAAATAAAACAAATTAAAGACCAAAAATTATATAGGTACATATTAAAAAAACATATCCACACTTGTATATAGTGTTGTTCTCTTGAGATGGTTCCGGTATAGAGTCTTCCTCATTCAGATATTTTGCTATATTATGCAAAACAAAACAAGCAATAATGATTTTGAGGACTCTTTCCGTAGCAAGTCTAACTCTGGAAGCCAATATAGGGAATCTTCGTTTTACTTGTCCAAACATGCGTTCGATAATTACTCTTTCACGCGTATGCAATTTATTGTATTTCTTTTCAGCTTCCGTGATTGGATTTTTATAAGGCGTCGTAATCCATGGTGTTAAACCATATCCTTCATCTGCAAGAATAATGGCTCCGGCTGAATTATGATCAACAATATTAAAAACAGCTGAATTTCGCCAAATCGTTGAATCATGTACTGATCCTCGACATCAACGCTTGTAAAGCATTCCTTAGCATTACACGTTGCTTGCACATTTAGTGAAAAATATCCCTTATACGAGGGCGGGTCAATAAGTCCGTGACTTTTTGAATTTCTGAACTCTTTACTGAAACGGCAACACTGCTCCTGTCAAGAGGCATCTGTCAGTTGACTCCTGTCAAAATTTAAACTTGCTGCGTCAGTTAGTTTGTGTTTGACAGCTATTTTTATCAGACTACTCACTAATTTGAGGAGAAAATGGAAAAAAGTGAATTTCGTGTGCTTATTAAGCATTATTTCTTGCGAAAAAAAACCATTACCGAGACCAAGGCTAAGCTTGAAAAATACTATGGGGACTCTGCACCATCGATTTCAATGGTAAAAAAGTGGTTTACTGAATTTCGTTGTGGCCGTACAAGCACTGAAGAAGCCGAACGTCCTGGACGCCCAGTTGAGGTCTCTACACCCGAAACAATCGAAAAAATTCACGATATGGTGTTGGCCGACCGAAGATTGAAAGTGCGAGAGATTGTGGAAGCCGTAGGGATCTCGCATGGCTCAGTGGTTTCAATTTTGAATGATCACTTGGGCATGAGAAAGCTTTCCGCAAGATGGGTGCCGCGTTTGCTCACAGTCGACCACAAACGCAATCGTGTAACAACTTCACAGGAAGGTTTGGCGTTGTTTAATCGCAATATGGAGGAGTTTTTGCGCCGTTTTGTAGCCGTGGATGAAACATGGATCCATCACAACACACCAGAGACCAAACAACAGTCAAAACAGTGGGTTTCTAAGGGTGAATCGGCGCCAAAGAAGGCCAAGGTGGGTTTGTCAGCCAATAAAGTTATGGCGACTGTTTTTTGGGATGCACGCGGGATAATCCACATTGACTACCTTCAAAAGGGAAGAACAATCAATGGGGAATATTATGCCAACTTATTGGACCGATTCAATGACGATTTGAAAAAAAAACCGACCTCATTTGGCCAAGAAAAAAGTTCTTTTCCACCAAGACAATGCAAGGGTGAACACATGTGCAGTTGCCATGGCAAAAATCCATGAATTGGGCTATGAATTGCTCGCTCATCCACCCTATTCTCCAGATTTGGCTCCGAGCGACTACTTCTTGTTCCCAAACCTGAAGAAATGGCTTGGTGGACAAAGATTTGACTCCAATGATGAAGTCATCTCGCAAACAAAGGCCTATTTTGAGGACCTCGACAAATCATTTTTTTTGGAAGGGATAAAAAAATTGGAGAAACGTTGGACAAAGTGTATAGAGCTCCAGGGAGACTACGTTGAAAATAAAATTATTTTTTTATCAAAAAATCTGTGTTTTATTCAAAAAGTCACGGACTTATTGACCCGCCCTCGTACGATTCAGGTACTCATCACCATGCAAATGAGGCTTTAATATTTGTATATGAATGCAATCTAGGGCGCCAATTGCAATTGGAAAACAGTATTTAGATTGCCATTCTTGTTTAGCTTCTCTCACTTCCTCAACCGATGCTGGAAATTTCATCCACAAATTTGTTTTTGCACATATAGCACACCTGCCAGACTGTCTTCGATACGGTGGATCTACGAATCCCAATATCCTCACCAACTCCAACTTTTAATCCCGGGTCACCAATATATCTTCGGAATATTTTCATCTTCTCTAGTTTTGGTATTGCACCACCACGGGTTTCCTCAGCAACATCGGAAAGGAAATAATTGCTTAACCATTCCACGTTGTGGAACTCAAATCGAAATAAATTTTGAAATTATCACCCGTATCACCATAATGTCGTGAACTATAATTTTTTATTTTTCGCGTTTGAACATTTATAAACATTTTAAACAATCTTTTCTATTTGCGATTTAATCAAAAAGACGCATGAATTTGACAGTTATCCACTCAAATAACTTGAGGGTACAAACCTACTTGAGTAAAATTTACCGCACCGGATTGACTGTTCACTCTTCAGAAAATAGGTACTTCCCTCAACAGATTTTACTCGGAGTGTTCCATCAATTTTTATTCACACCACCCATTGTTATTGCTCTGTGCAACACGTATGCCTATCTCATACTTAGTCGTAATAAATAGAAATTAATAGAAATTATTTAACTCATCGGCATTTTTATGTGTGGTTGGTCAAACATCACAATTGTGTACGTGTGATTCTTAGAGGTTAGACTTACTTACTGTTTAGTAAAATGGCCACGTTTGGAGAACTTCTAAAATTTCATCACGAAGTTAATGACTTCAAGATATTCCAAGACAAATTGGAACAATCTTTCACTGGCAGAGAATACTTCTACTAATTTCGTTGAATGATGACACGCTTAAATTGTTGACTGACCTCGTGTCTCCAGATAAGGTTGCTCCATAAGATTAGCAAGTCCTAATGGACGAACTGGGCGCTCTCTTTTTAAACCACTTCAAAAACGGGTAGTGTTCGATCACTGGCAGCGAACTACAAGTTTTTTTTTTTTAATTTATTGTGCTAGGAACACAGCGCAAGCATTTTGTTATTTAACAGCAAGGAGCACCTAGCAATGGCGTATTGCAGTGAATGCTTTGAGGTGCTACTTACTATTAGAAAGAATAGAGAGATAGGATAGAAGTGATTTGGTGCAGTTGTAGGGTTTTGCACACATCTCAACATCGCTTTGCGTAACAGATTTATCGTGCGGTTGGACAAAGGTCCAGAGAAAGATAGAGGATGTATCCAAATTTACGTTCAAAAATGCTGTGGAAATTTTCCTAGCAGTCGAATGCATCCGACCAGATCAGCAAGGCAGCGTCTACCAAATACGGATTAAAACATTGGGACGGGCTACAGTCCGCTCGGGCGAACTGTTGGATACCTTATTCTTATTCCTATCCCTCATTGTTAAGAACGCTCTACATATTTTGTTATATAACATTTAAAGGATTTTATCAAAAAAAAAACGAAGCTTTTGTAAAAAAAAGCTACCTAGCTCAAACTTTGGTTTATCAAAATTATTTATATTATTAATTTAAAATTGTTTTATTTAATTGTGGGCGTGTCAGTGGGCGGATTTAAAAAAAAATAAACACATGAGCATAAAGGGCCCTCTAGAGAGTGTGTATAATAAATTTCAGCTCCCTAGCTCAAATTTTGGTTTTTCAATAAAATTGTTTTATTTATTTGTGGGCGTATCAGTGGGCGGATTTTGAAAATGTTATCTCCCGAGCAGTTTTAGGAGTCATAGATCATATATAAAAAATTTCAGCTTTCTAGCTCAAAATTCGATTTTTTCGAAAATTTTGTTTTTTTTTGAGTTTGTGGGCGGATTTCAAAAATTCGTAAACTTGATTATTTCGGGACCCTAGAGAGTACATATATGGTTAAAATGTCAGCTCTCTAGGCCCAGTTTAAAGGCATAATTGTTGCCGACAGACGGACGGACGGACGGACATGGCTAGATCGACATTACTATCGAGTATCGATGCTGATCATAAATATAGTAACTTTTAGGGCTTTACGGGCAATATTAAGGTATGTTACAAACTATGTGTCAAAATTAATATACCCTTTTTTTTTGTCGGGGTGTGTGAGACTTGCTGCACTGGAGCACTCAGACTCAATACTGGTCCATTGTACTACCAGGCAGACACACCACATTTTACTGTGGGAATTTACTCGTTTTTCTAAGAAAAACGAGAAGGCGCTTCAATGATAAGGAGCTTAGGTTTACAGCACTCACCATATCCGCACCAAATACCTGCCACCTGATACGAGCAAAAGCAGGACAATCACAGAGGAAATGTTCCGCAGTGTCGTCGCTTTCTCCACAGGCTTCGCAGTTGGTGGTATCGCTTAGGCCTAGCACCTTAAGGTCTCCCTCAAATATCCAAGAAGGAGGCTAGGGTATATTCTTTGTAGTGTATGGATTTTTCAATTGTTCGCACTACCTCATAGAGAGCCGTTTCCGTGGATCTGCCCTTGAGATAGGTGTGCTGTGATTTGGAAAGCGATGTTTCTGGCAGAGAACTTCGCATGTGGATGTCTAGGACACGCTCTAGAGTTTTAAGTATAAAGGAGGTTAGACTTATTGGTCTGAAGTCCTTCGCGGGTACGTGCCCGCGTTTGCCCACCTTCGGTATAAACACCTCCCTATCGCGTCTCCAGGAGTGTGGTACGTGGTTTAGTATTAAAAAGCTTCGGAAGATCGACGCTAAACAAGGTATTGATAGGTTTTCCTTTTTCTGTAGCATGGCAGGCAATATGCCGTCAGGGCACGGGGACTTATACGGAGAGAAGCTGTTAATAGCCCAGGAAATCTTTTCCTCGGAAACTATTGAAGTGATATTGTTGTTTTGAGCAGGTTGTACTTGCCGAGATCTCTCGGGTTCCCTACTAGTATCGCTGCATCCGGGTGTGTTTATAAGGAGTTCCAGGGGCTGACAGTAGTCCATCCAGGCCTCCTTTTTGGATGCCTTTATGGCTTCCTTATACCGACTTAGACAGTTCTTATAAGGCCGCCAGAAATTGTATTTGTGGCAGATGTTGAAAATCGCTCTAGTCATCCGTCTGAGACTGGAGAGATCTTCGTTCCACCATGGGGGAAGCGTTTTTTTACTGCGTTTAACAAATTTTGGTAACAGGTTGACAGTCTGCCGAGCGGTCAGAGGAGGTCACTTGGAGGACATTCTTTTTCATTTTTCATTATTAACCAATGTACATACATTAATTTCCAATAAAAATAAATTTAGATTCCACACAATTTATGTCTTTCATTCAAAATTTAAAATGATACCTCAAATTTGAACACCCTTTACAAAAAACGAGTCTGCTCCAGTAAAAATAGCCACTTGGTTACATTGCACATTAAAGGAAAGAGTATATATTGATAGGTTCTTTAATTTCTAATGAACCGGAAACAAAAGCTAAAGGTCCTCTGTCTCAGCTTCAATATCAAAGAAATACTAAGCACGAAAAGCTTTATTTTCCATTTTGTTTATTTATCACGTCTTCGGAACAACTGTGCCAATCAGCAGCTTCCTCCGAGAATTTATTGTAAATTTAAAGAGGATAATGGATAGTGGCGTAACTATACCATCTGATGCCCGTGGCAAATTCTTCGGATGGGCCCTGCGGCGTCTAAGTAAAAATAGTCACGTTAGAATTTAATTTTAATAAACCACTTATGTAGTTACCCATTAATAATATTGTGTGCATTTTAGTTAAACATCTAATGAGTTTTATGCAAATATTTATAATGAAATAACATTTTACTTTTAATAAGATTTTTATTAATAAAATTCTTTTCTCCGAGCTTTCTGCTCCGCCAAAGTATCTATAACATCATCAAAGTTTAAAGATCGGACAATAGAATTTTCAATACCCGATTTACCTAGCCTGTGTTGTGCCATAGAGTTTCTTAAATAGGTTTTTATTAATTTTAGTTCCGAAAATGATCCTTCAGCGCTACCTGTAGTCACAGGAATTGTAACAAATAACGTTAATGCAGTACCTACATATTTCAAGAAAGCTGCACGACATAAAATGATTCTTTATTATTAATAAATCAGCAAGTTCTCTAATACACGAAGACTTTATTATCTCGTCTCTGAAAGTAGACCGAAAACTAAGAATTTCCCTGACAAATGATTCAGATATGTCTTTTTTATATATATTAACAAATTCTAGAGCTTTTTTTAATAAATCAGTGTCATATAAAATTTGCCAAGTAGTGGAAGGTTGCCAAACACTGAAATTGGAAACAATTTCGTTCATTGGAAGAAAACCCGATTTCAGTTGATTAATAATGATGTCTAATTTATTTATTTACTTTTTTTTTACTTTTATTTATTTATTTATTTATTCAATCAATCAGACATAATTATCTTACAGACTATCGAAATACACATCTATGAGGCTTAAACCATTCAATACATAAAACATAATAGCATTTAAAAATTGGATGAAAAATGCAAGAGTAGTTTAACTTTCAAAGAAAATCTACTATAATGGAAATTGAAATCAATAATATCAGCGAGTTATTGACTCATTGAGTGCATATATCACCCTGTGTTCGTCTTCCATAAATAGGAAACGTTCCCTTAGATGGCGAGATGGTGCATACATATTTATTAATGACAAAAGTGATGGACAATTCTATTACTCGATAGAATACGTTCACTTTAAACGAACTTTCTGAATCTTGAAGACATTCATCTTCGCAAAGTTCGTCAAAATAGCGTTTTATCTTCCTCTGACGAGTTTTAGAAAATGAGGCTTGATGGACCATTTTTCTGCTACACTATTTGCCACCATTTTTAACTTCCCAGTGGAAATTCTTGTAATGGGGCCGATTTTGTGAATCGCGGATTTTAACATATCTTCACGTTTCAAGGTCACCAGAATCCAAATCCAACGTTTTTATAGAGATGTCTCCGTTTGTGTATGTAAGTATGTGCGTATGTTCGTATGTGCGTTCGAAATTATCTTTCGCCGCGATTATCTCAAGAGCCAAAGATGATATTGACATGCGAATAGGTTTATTCGAAGCGTAGCTACGTAACCCAGAACTGATTAAGTTTCCAGCGAAATCGGACCAGCCGTTTTTTGTTAGTAAATAAATAACTAAAATAATTTGCCTTTATTTGTACTATTTATTGTCATTTGTTATTGAGCAAATCATTATTACATTGTGCATAAATTTACAGGTCTCCATGTTCATAACAAGGGTTGCATTAATATATGTATGTATATAACACTTTGCAGTTATTAACAACATTTAATTTCCATGAACAATATTAAAAAGCATTTATTAATATTTGTTTTTTTTTTAGATAGAGTTTTTTTATTCATTTCAGTCCAACTTAATCTATGCTTACACGTGATAAATCTATAAATAAATAGTTAACGTTGTATAACTTAAGTACAATTTGTCTTAAATTAGTGTTGAACGCAACTTCAAAAAATTCTTCTGATGTGGGGTGCCAATTCGAATTTGTTAATGAAATACAATCATAAGATAATCTTTTAAGATGTGTTTCTTATTAAAGACTCAACGTTAGCATAATCCAGAGTAATTAACCATTTTCTTATTTGTTTAATGTAAGCATTAAAATTGTTAGTAATTCGGATGGAATGTGGAAGCTTGTTAAAATACTTGGGGGCTGTAATTGTGTAAATGTGAGAAAAATGAGAAGTACGTGCGGCTAGTACGATAACATAAGCCATTCTATTTATTCGTAAGTTGTGGATGTTACCACTTTGCTTAAAAAATTCACTGAGTACTTTAAAAACATACAAGTGTCTTACGGGTAAAATGTTTAGTCTTTTAAACAAGGGCCAGCTATGAGTGCGACGATAACAACTAGAAAAAAGTGGTCTGGGCGGGACCTGCAAGGTCCACACGACTAACTTCCCAGTGGGATCAATATGATTTATGCGATTAGTGGGCAATTTTGAAATGTGGTTAACCATAAAATATGGTTAAGAATTATTTAATATTAAAAAATGCTCTTTAATATTGTTCACGGAAATTAAATGTTGTTAATAACAGCGAAGTGTGATATGTATTGATGCAACTATTGTTATCAACGCGGAGACCTGTAAATTTACATGTATACGAAATTGCCGAGCACAATGTAATAATGATTTGCTCAATGACAAATGACAATAAATAGTGCAAATAAAGGCAAATTATTTTAGTTATTTATTTACTAACAAAAAACGGCTGAACCGATTTCACTATAAACATAATCAGTTCTGAGTTATGTGACTACTAGTCTTGTAAATTGAACGCGCCCAATATCATCTTTGGTTCTTGAGATAATCGCGGCGAAAGATAATTTCGAACGCACATACGAACATACGCACATACTTACGTAGACAAACAGAGACATCTCTATAAAAACGTTGGATTTAAATTCTGGTGACCTTGAAACGTGTAGATATGTTAAAATCCGCGATTCACAAAATCGGCCCCATTACAAGAACTTCCACTGGGAAGTTAAAAATATTACAAATCATCAATTTAAAAATTCAGCTAGTTTGCCTTTATTTTTTTAGTTATTTATTTATTAACAAAAAACGGCTGGTCCTATTTCGCTGAAAACTTAATCAGTTCTGAGTTACGTAATTACGCTTCGAATAAACCCGGTCCCATGTCAATATCATCTTTGGTTCTCCAGATAATCGTGGCGAAAGAAAATTCCGAACGCACATACGTACGTACGTACATACACACGGACAGACATCTCTCTAAAAACGTTGAATTTGGATTCTGGTGACCTTGAAACGTGGAGATATTTCAAAATCCGCGATTCACAAAATCGGCCCCATTACAAGAACTTCCAATGGGAAGTTATTAATGCGAACTAGATGTTTCTGTGCAATTAAAACAGGTTGAAGAGCATTTATATAGCATCCACCCCAACTGACAATGCCATACTGCAACTTCGAGTGTGCGAAACCATAATAAATTTTTAATAAAACATCCTTAGAGCAATAAGGTTTGATATGATAAAGTTTCCGGGCCACTAGATTCATATGTGATTCAATTGATTGGATATGGTCCTTCCATTTCAAGTTGCTATCTATTAGTACTCCTAAGTATTTAAAGTTTTTTACGGATTTAATTTTAAGACAATTATCAGAACATGTGCTGTTACCATTAAAGTTATTATTGCCACAAGTGTGTAATAGTAGGCAAAACCTATTACAGTCATGTGAATGAAAATAAAGATTAAAATCAGTTGAAGCACAACTTGAAATTTTGAAGGGCAAAAGTTTGGTTTTTTCGCTGACAATCAACCCATGAGCAGCAAACCACTACCTTAATTTTTCCAAGTCTTCTGCAATCTTGACAGTACATTCGAAAATATTTTTAGATGTATAAGTTAACGTTATGTCATCAGCGGATGCAGTAGCGAAGCCATTTAACCGCAGCTTAAAGAACGAATTGATGTATATCAAAAAGAGAAGAGGTCCGAGTACAGAGCCTTGGGGGACGCCAGATTTTAGAAAACGAGGCTTACTAAAGATACCGTTAACTTTAACTCTTTGATTCCTGTCCTTTAAGTACGACTTCAACCAATCGTATATTGTTCCTCTAAACCCAGCATTATATAATTTGCTTAGCAAAAGCTGATGATCAACCATGTCGAATGCTTTTGTCATATCTAAGAATAAAGCCACTACGGATTGATTAATGTTAAGCCCTTCATGCACTTGACTACACACCCTGAGAATAGCATCCTCAGTTGATAAACCAGACCTAAACCCAAATTGATTACTAGAAATAAATAATTCTAACCATATCTTATGGTAAACCACATTTTAAAATTTCAAACTAATCGCATAAATCATATTGATGCCACTGGGAAGTTAGTCGTGTGTACCTTGCGCGTCGCACCCAGACCACTTTTTAAATTTACAAATTCATGTCGATACCTTTCCAATTATTCTAGGCAAATTTTTTAAAGTTTCAAGGTAGGTATTCAAAAGATCGGTGGCTTTAGACTGAAGTGCTTTAGAGGCTGCATCGATAGTTTGTAGAATTTTGCAATGAAAAACCAATAACATAATAAAATTATAGTTCTCTACACAGTGGCGGACTAACCAGGGGCCTCCGGTCTTGGGGGGCGCCCAAATCCTTCAATTTATAATAAAATGGAACTTCAGTGAATCTCCTCCTCTATATCGCTCATACCTCAATACTTCTTGACCATTTGCATCTCGGATGCATCATTCGAGAGGAGTTTTTCGAAACTTAAACTATTTAAAAATTATCTTCGATCTACAATGCAACAAGAGCAACTGGTTAATCTAGCCGTGCTTTCAATAGAAAGAAAAATTTCCAAAGAAATCGATATCACAGAAGTTATTGAAGAGTTCATTAAATTGAAGGCACGAAAACACATATAACACGCTACAAAAATAAAAAAAACTATCTTTGATTTATTTTATCTAATTTTTTTTCTGTCGATCGATTCGTATTTTATTTTCCTCACCCATATCCATTCCATATTGTAAGTATGTATGTTTATTTAGCCTAAATAATTTAATTCGAATTTAAATTTCACTTGCCAGATTTTAACGAAGTAAACATAAACACTTATTTATACATACAAATGTGAACTGAATAAAATTTTTTTTAAAGCTAGGGGGCCTGGAGTGGAATAGCTTCATTTTCTTTCATCTGATTTGCAATTTTACAAAATTGTTTTCGTTAACCCTTTTGGACTTCAACAAACCGTTCTGAAAATCGACATCTTTTTGTTTTATAAATGTTGAAATTTTAATGATTAGTTTGAATTTATATATAGTCTTTAGTTGTGCCCCACTTTGATTGATTTTATGTACTTAAAATTTAAGTACAAAATTTTGTTAAAAATGTTAGGTTATTTCTGAGCTCGCGGCCTCTTGGGCCGGAGCCTTTTTTGGTCGAGGTCTATGGCATTTTGCCAGCCCTGCCACCCTATAGTTACGCCACTTATAATGGATGATGAACATTATGAGCGTCCTAGAGCAGAAGACGCTGAATGCTGATTGTGGTTTCAAATGCTGTCCCAAGATGTGGTGTATATCTTCAATGTGGGAGTTTGTTTTTTCTTTGCCTCAAACTAGTTCTCCTTCGTAGCCTTACGCAAAATGGCAAACAATATACAGAAGGTGATCTTTGTGCAAAATTATGTGTGTTATAGCTTATAAGTGTTCGTTGATTTCAAAGCGGCTCACTTTAAGCCAAATCAAAAACAATTCAAAATAACTATTTAATGGCTTACAAAATGCGGCTACGTAATAGTCACTTTGTTTAAACTAAAAAAAAAGTCCTGTATAGAGTGCACAATGGCATACATATTTCAATCAACCCTTACATCAACCATAATCATTATGGGGTGATGGCACCAGTAGTCGGCCCCTTAACTTTAATTTTAGGTTTGACTTAGTTTTAAAAATCCGTTATTCAAAAAGTGAATAGACTAATTGGCTTAAGTAAATATTTGAAATGTGTAAATTAGGTATTTCTAGGCTTTTTAAGTATAATTGTTACCCAATTTAAACTATTTACAAAAATGTAAATGAAAACCACATTCTTCAGTAGTCGGCCCCCCAAACTGTAGTAGTCGGCCACATAAGTACCTACTCAGTAGTCGGCCCCCATTCGGCCCCCATTTTTATACCCTATTCTAAGGGTATATTAATTTTGACGCATAGCTTGTAACATACCTTAATATTGCCCGTAGACCCCTAAAAGTTACTATAGTTATGATCAGCATCGATAGTAATGTCGATCTAGCCATGTCCGTCCGTCCGCCCGTCGGCAAAAATTAGGCCATTAAACTGGGCCTAAAGAGCTGGATTTTTTTTCTTTTGTGTTGGGAATTCGCTGGAAGAAAAAATCATCGAAAGATATGGCCCGTCTCAATCTCCTAATTGCATTGTCATTATTTAATAGTTCTGTTATTTCTGTGTTTACGTGGTTGAGAAGCTTACTTCTATGCCTGTGAGCAACTTTCTTAACTTCATCTTCAACCATTTCAACATTTAGATCTTTCTGCAGATCGGCATTGCGTATGTACCAAGGTGCATTAACTATGTTCCTTAGTACTTTATTTTGGAAAACCTGAATTGTTTGTAAATTTGTTTGGCATGTGCATGCCACAACTGGAGCCCGTAGGTCCATACTGGTTTCAGAACTTGCGTGTATAGCAATAACTTGTTGTAGTTAGACAGGGATGAGAATCTCCCAATAAGCCAATACATTTTACTGTATCGCATGTTCAACTCATCTTTTTTTTTCTTTACGTGCGCTTTCCAACGCAGTTTAGCGTCTAGAGTCATGCCTAGATATTTGGTTGTGTTCGAATATTCCACTACATTGTTGTTAATGTAGACTGGAATGTGTGGTACGTTTTTATACGTAAAATTAATATGGACTGACTTAAGATCATTTAATCTAATCTGCCATTTCTTAGTCCATTCTGAAATATTGTTTATTGCTGTTTGAAGCTTTTTTTGTTGCTATTTCGACAGTTGCTTCCACAGCAAGGACAGTTGTGTCATCTGCAAAAGTAGCTATGGTGGTTTCTTCACTTTCAGGAAGATCGCTAGTGAAAAGTAGATATAGAACTGGACCTAGCACACTGCCTTGTGGTACACCAGCTTTAATCTCCCTTAATGTTGAGTACTCTGCCTCTTGTTTAATTCTGCAGAATCTATCTGATATATAAGACTCCAGAATGGTCGCATACTGCTTCGGCAGTTGGTTTTGTAGTTTGTGTATCAGTCCTTTGTGCCAGACTTTATCGAAAGTTTGTGCTACATCAAGAAATACTGTAGAGCACACATTTTTCTCTTCAAATGCTTTTTCGATTCTATCTGTGATTCTATGCACCTGATCAATTGTAGAGTGCTTATTTCTAAATCCAAATTGGTGAATTGGGACTAGCGATTTTTCATCTATTATTTTTTGTAGACGTTTTACCAGCACTTTTTCGAATAATTTGGACAACATTGGTAGAATAGATATTGGGCGATATAAGGTAACTTCGTTAGGTGGTTTGCCTGGTTTAGGTATCATTATTACCTCCGCGACTTTCCACATGCTTGGCACATATCTTAATTTAAATGCAGCATTAATAATCTGCGCTAGTTTTTTTTAAACATTTTCGTGGAAATTGCTTCAAAATTTCTCCTGTAATTAAATCAAACCCTGGGGCCTTTTTTATATTTATGCTTTCTTTAATTTCTTTGGCAAGTTCTTTAGCTGTTACCGGCCGAATAGGTGTATCTTCTTCGCACCTTATTTCGAGTCCTTGATAACCTTTATCTTCATAAGGTTTGAATACGTCTTCAAGATACTCAGCGAAAGTGTTTGCTTTCTCTTGGTTGCTTTTCGCCCAGTTACCTTCTCTGGTTTTTACTGGCGGAATTTGAGCTATTGGCCTGTTCATTTTATTCGTTGCCTTCCAGAGCGAGTAGTCGGTACTAGCATCATTTGTAAGACTTGTGAGGTAAGTTTTCAAAGACTCATTATTGAATTCTCTTACAGATTTTCTGAGCTTATAATTTAAGTTGTTCAGTGTGGTCTTGTCGCTTGGCGCCCTTGTCTGTTGCCAGCGTTTTCTAGCTTTCCTCTTTTCTGTAATAATTTCACATATTTCGGGAGGATAAGAGTTTTGTTTGATATTTTTTGTTGTTTTGGGAGTGGCAGCCCACACAGCTTTTTGTATTCTGAGCGTCAATATTTGGACTGCTTCTTCTAGTTGATCTTCTGTTTGAATAGCTGGTGATAGTTGGATACTTTCTTCCAACTTCTGTCTGAAGTAGTTCCAATCAGTCAGTCTATTTACTAGTTTTGGGCTATGGACTTTTATTATTATTTTATCGCTAAGTGTTAAGAGTATAGAGGAATGATCTGATTGAAGGTCAGGTCCTTCCTCTATGCTTATTTTATTTGAAGATATATTTTTGGATAGTGTAATGCTTGAAACTCGTTAGTTTATTCCATTTATTATCGAATTGGGAAAAACGTGATATGCGGAGGAAGTTGTTGGAGTGACAGCCCGCCCTAATGTCCTTCACATGTGGTCGGCGACAATTATTGACAAGTGAATTACACAGGGTGTATCCGTTTACTTCACAACATCCCCCCTAATTCACTTACAAGCTTCATTATTAGCCAATATTTACAATTCAATTTTATATCTTTAATTTACAATTTAGATTTTGAACGGGTATTATACTTATGACCCTGTATGCTTATGTTTTCAATATTTTCACTGGGTGTTCTCAATTCATCTTGGTTTTGATTTACATTAATAAAATCGGACGATACTTGGGGCTCATATTTGCTTACATTTGTAGTCAAAGTGTGAGGTACATAATCGCTTACATCTGTCTCAGATTTACAAATACTAGCTTTACATAATTTAATTTGATTTACATGACGTTTCCATAAAACATTATTGTTAAAAATTTTAATATTATAATATCTCTTTCCTAATATATTGATAACTTTTCCTTTTATCCACGAAACTTTTCCCGGAACACAATAATTCTGAGTTAGTACAATATCTCCAATTTTAAACGTTCTATTACTATTGCCTTTATAATATTTTTTTTGTTTTCCTTGCATTTCTTTTACCTTAACTTTTATCACGTTATTATTGTATGAATTTATTTCTCGAAGAGGGTTCATTAAATCAAACCTATTCCTTAATTTACGTTTAAACATAAGATATGCTGGAGATACCCCGGTGGTACTGTGGATAGCGTTTCGATAATCTAGGAGATATGCGTCTAACAATTTGTTCACATCTTTATTTGAACCGTTTGAATATAAAGCCCGTTTTAACGCTGATTTAACCAACTTTACCCCGTTTTCGGCTTGGCCATTTGTCGCTGGATGTCCCACAGGAATTGTGATGTGTTGAATTCCGTTTTGCTCTAAAAATTCTCTAAATTCTACAGACACAAATGATCTGCCATTATCACTGACGAGAATTTTCGGTAAGCCGAATCGTGAAAAAATTGGTCGTAACTTCTCGATTGTATGTACACTTGTTATATTGGTGTCCATGTCAACACACTCCAACCACTTTGTATGAGCATCCACGCATATTAAAAACATTTTTTTCAACTCACATTTGATTTGGTCAAATGTTACCGGCCAATTCCCTAGCTCTACATGATTTATACATACATCTCCTACATCTTCATTAATATTTACTGTATCGGCATCATCTATTGGCGTACGTGAGAAATAGTCTGCGATATTACATTTTGTGTTAACATATTGGATTTCAAATTGGTACCCTGATAAAAACAAGGCATATCTTTGCAATCTGTTTGCTGACATTGGCGGTATTCCTTTCTTGGAACCAAAAATGGATACTAAGGGCTTATTATCCGAACACAAAATAAACTTGTTCCCAAAAAGGTACGGATGATATTTTTTAACACCGAACATAATAGCCAGTGCTTCTTTCTCGATCTGAGAATAATTCATTTCACTCTTAGACAATCTTTGGGAAGCAAAAGATATTGGCTTTTCAATACCGTTTTCGAAAACGTGAACTAAGGCCGCAGCTAACCCACATGGGCTGGCATCCACTATTAATTTCAGAGGTCGATTTGGGTCAAAATGAGCTAAAACTCTATGAGAAACTAATTCTTCTTTTATTTCTGCAAATGCTGCATCCTGTTCTTGACCCCATCTGGTCCACTTGTAACGTTCACTCGAAAGCATTTTGTACAATGGGGCCGCTATGGTAGCTAATTTTGGAACGAAATCGCGGTAAAAATTAATAACACCAAGAAATGATTGAAGCTCTACCAGTGAACTCGGTCTAGGCAATTTCAAAATTGCCTCTATTTTCTTTGGATCCGTTTTTATTCCATGTTTGTCTATAATATGACCTAGAAAACAAACTGAGTTTGCAAAAAACTCGCATTTCTCTTTTGCTACCCTTAACCCAGCTGTTTGTAATCTATCTAAGACTAATTTCAGCCTTTTTATGTGTTCTTTTTTTGTTCCTGCCGTTATTAAAATGTCATCCAAGAACACCGTCACACCATCGATAACTAAAAACAACTTTTCCATACATCTTTGGAATATTGCAGGAGCCGATGCTATTCCATAAACCATCCTGGTATATCTGTACAACCCTTTAGTGGCCGAAATAGTTGTTAGATTTCGAGATGATTCGTCTAACACCAACTGTTAATAGGCCGTTGACAAATCAATTTTGGAAAATTGAATACCACCATGAAGCCTTGCAAACAAGTCTTTTATCCTTGGCAAACAGTACTTATCCACCAGCAGCTGCGGATTTAGGGTGACCTTATAGTCTCCACATATACGAACTGTGCCATTTTTCTTTAATATTGGAACTATGGGAGTACCCCATTCACTATACTTGACCGGCTCCAAAACTCCTAATTTCACTAAATGCTCAATTTCTTTTTCTACCTTATCTTTGATGGCAAAAGGTAAACTACGCGGCTTGAAATATTTCGGAATTGCGTTATCTTTTAACGTAAGCGTGACCCTACCTTCCTTAAAAGTTCCTAATTTGCCATCAAAAACAGCAGGGAATTCCTGAACAATATCGTTGACCTCACAACTCTCCTCATTTAAAAAGTGGATGGACTGTATTGACATCTCAAAAGCGTACATCCAATCGCGACCCAACAACGGTGGCCCACCTCTTCTTATGACATAGAATTCAACAAATCTTTCCTTATTTAGGTAATTTACCTTGAATGTACGTTTCCCGAGTGGTGCGAAATGTGAACCATCATAATTTCTCAGAGGCGAGTTGGTTAAATCAAGTTTGCGGTCTGAAAAATGCTTTTTATAATCTTCTTCCGAAATTGCCGATACTGATGCGCCGCTATCTATTTCCGCGTATATCGAAACACCATCCAGTTCGACCAACGTGGTAATTGGATTTAATTTGTGATCTGTGGATAATTGGAAAAGTGATAAGTCGTCAATATAATTGCAATTATTGTATTTAGATGTGTGAGCGTTATCTTCTACATTATGTTGACACATTTTCTTTAGATGGCCTTTTTGGTGACATTGGTTACATTTGTAGTTTCGAAATCGGCATACTTCTTCTGAGTGGTTTGTATTACCGCATACTCTGCAGCTCCGGAATTGCCTATACCGTGACTGCTGCTGATGCTGTTGATGTTGATTCTGTTTCTGTGGATTGCTGCGGTACTGTTGCATTTATTGTTGCATATGTTGCATTTTATCCTCGTCGCCAGTTGTAATGCTTGAAACTCGTTAGTTTATTCCATTTATTATCGAATTGGGAAAAACGTGATATGCGGAGGAAGTTGTTGGAGTGACAGCCCGCCCTAATGTCCTTCACATGTGGTCGGTGACAATTATTGACAAGTGAATTACACAGGGTGTATCCGTTTACTTCACAGATAGAAAGAAGTCGACAAGATCTGGGGTTTTATTTCTATCTGTTTGCCAATAGGTAGGTTTTCCCGTTGAGTGATATTTGGCGCCATTTTCTTTAATTGCTTCATATAGTTCTCTGCCTATAGTATTAGTTAATCTAGATCCCCAATACTAATTTTTGGCGTTAAAATCCCCTCCCGCGATTAATCTATTATGAAATATGTATGCGGAAAAGACTTTTAAAATCATTTTTCTTTAGTCTATAGCTAGGAGAGCAGTATACTGCTGCAACAGATATTTGTCCACTGCTCGTTTCTACACATATGGAAATTCCTTGGATGGCACATGATTGGAATTTTGCTTCTATATGGTGTTTTATTGTATTCTTTATTAACACTGCGGCCCCACCTTTTGCACAGTTATAAGAATGTGGGGAGTGATAGAATTCATATCCTTGCAGTTTGAAGTCAGTAATCAATTTAAAGTGCGTCTCTGAAATGAGACATATATCTATCTGGTGTATGCCAAGAGTCACTTGCATCTCGTCCTTGCGACTCTCGATACCATTAGCATTCCATTCAAGAATTTTTATTTTATTCATCATGTCTGTCTTTTGGTAACAGCTCTTTTGTTGCTGTTTTGTCTCTCTAACAACAATATTCTATCTAATATCGTTTTATTCGATTTTTCCATGGAGCCAATCCTGTTTAGGAGTTGTTTCATGAGGTTTTCCATGCAAGTGTTTGGTTCTACTTTCAAATCTTTTAAATCTTTCAAATCTTTATTTAATAGTCATTTGCGTTTTACCGTTTTATCTGCTGGTATTTGAGCATTTATTGATGCTGCCTGAGCATATGTCATTTTTGGACCAGCCGTCTTTTGTCTCGGGACCTTTTTGATTATCGCTTGGTCTTTAGGCTTTTCTTTCTGTGGGCTCTCAACTCATTTTTAACTGTTTGCTCATCCTTATTTGAGTTTTTTTGTGTTTTCTTTTGCTTTTTGTTCCTTGCAAGTTGGATTTCTTTAGCAACTAAACAACCTCTGTAGCTAGCAGGATGGTTTTCATTGCAGTTTGCACATTTAGGATGTTCATCCTCTTTCTTCTTACATTCTTTAGTGTGGTGACTTCCTGCACATTTAACACATCTTGAATTTGAGTTCCAGTATCTATGTGTATGCCCATATCCTTGGCAATTTTTGCATTGAGGCACTTGTTTCGATTTACGTAGGGTATGAATCTCAACTTGCATCCCAAGTATGTTTTTTATTTCACATATTTTTTTTTCTTATCTTCGTCATGCTCGATGCTGAGTGTAAAAATTGGTAGCGGTACTTTGCTTTTAAATTTAAGCATATTTACAACTTCCAAGATTTTAAAGCCTCTGTCTTTCAACTCTTTTTTTATGCTTTCGGGTGAGCATGAGTAATGCAGTCTTTTCACTACCACCTTCATTGGTCTGGTTTGCTTATTTTCATAAGAATACCTCTGTACCATTTTTTGGTTTAGTATTTTTGAGGCTTCTGTATCCCTCTTCTTCAACCACATTGATTTTGATGTCATTTTTGTTTATTAGCGCTGTACTAGCTTTAATTTTATTTTCCTCCAATACTTTGGCCAAGCTTTCGTACTTATTTACTTGCAGCGCGATAATTGGTGGGGGCTTGGTTGGATTTTAACCATATACTGAAATTTTAACCATATATGTACTCTCTAGGGTCCCGAAATAATCAAGTTTACGAATTTTTGAAATCCGCCCACAGACACGCCCACAAACTCAAAAAAACAAAATTTTGGAAAAAATCGAATTTTGAGCTAGAAAGCTGAAATTTTTTATATAAGATCTATGACTCCTAAAACTGCTCGGGATATACAATTTTCAAAATCCTCCCACTGACACGACCACAATTAAATAAAACAATTTTATTGAAAAACCAAAATTTTGCTAGGGAGCTGAAATTTATAATATATATACTCTCTAGGGGCCCTTTATGCTCATGTGTCAATTTTTTTAAATCCGCCTACTGACACGCCCACAATTAAATAAAACATTTTATTGAAAACCCAAAGTTTGAGCTAGGGAGCGTTTTTTTACAAAAGCTTCGTTTTTTTTTTGATAAAATCCTTTAAATGTTATATAACAAAATATGTAGATCATTCTTAACAATTAAACCATACTAAGATTTTTGTCACACCCACTTATGAGGGATAGGAATAAGAATAGGGTATCCAACAGTTCGCCTAAGCGGACTGTAGCCCGTGGCTATGTTTACTTCTGTATTTTCAATGTTTTGACCAAGTTAGAAAAACAGATTTTTTGAAAAAATTTTAATACCTACATATATTTTAATTTATAAAAACAATAATAATACAAACTCATTTAAAAAAAGAAATGTTTATTACATTAAATATACATAATTTGAAATAAATTGCACAAGGTATGCCATTTCCTGACCTTATAAAAAAATGAAAAACACAATAATTTCCTTCGAAAATTAAAAGAAATGGCTCTTTCAGACATTATTATACGAAAAAAAAACAAGTTGGAGTTCTCCTGTACTGGCTATTAGATAGGTGCCGGTAATTTTTTTTTTTTTTTTTTTTTTTATAATTTGCGTGCGCTAAAGGGATTTCTTTTTTCTGTAGTGACACAGTACCCTTATAATGGTAAAACCACAGCGCAGGCATTTAGTTTGTTGCGCAAGTAGCTCCCAGCAATTCATTGCCTATTTTTGGGTGCTACTTACTGAAAGAATAGAAGGATAGGAAAGAAGTTTGGTGCGATGGGATTTTTTTTTTTTCTCAACAGGTGGCGCCTAAATTGCTTTAGGGAGATCAGTTTTTGTTGTGTGTATTCAATTTATAAAAATCATGGCCCTGGTCGGGATTCGAACGCACGACCTGCCAATCACTTTAGTGAATACACTACCATCGCACCATAGAACTTTCTTCGTTTCATTGAAACTATGAGCTGTGACTACCTAAATACGGAAAACAGTATTTAGGTGCAGCTTCTCCAGTACGTTTCGCACGCATTTCGAGAAGTCGATGGCATCAAGTTTTTTGATTATTTCACTTCTATCCGAACTTTCCCTTTGAATGCGCCTACATCGGCTGACTGGGTAATGTGTGTCGTGTTTGGCAAAAGGGCATACAAGATAATACCATTATTCCGGCAAAAATCGCTCAGCTCCATGGTGAGATGTGATTTGTGACCATCGACAAGAAACAACCGGCTTTTTGATGTTGTTTTCTCTTAGCCACCCATTAAAACTGTTCGCCACGTACTCATAAAAGGTCTCAGAACGCATCCAGCCACTTTCTGATCTACCTAAAATCCATGTTGGGTACATGCTTTTTATTAGCGCTTTCGGGGACGCACGTATGGAAACATGATCAGAGGTGGTAAAGTCTTGACATCAGCACTGAACACAAACAGAACGGTCACTGTTTCCTTTTCGTTTCCGTAGCTTACTTTGTAAAGGTTTTTCCAACCCTTTGGCGCTAAGACAATACAATACCAGTTTTCGGAGATAGGGAAAGGATGTTTCATCCCCATTGAAAATTCTGTAAGTGTCTTCCAGAATATCTAGAGCATCTATTTCATGAAGATAATTCCTTAAGTCTTCAAACCACTTCCTTACTGACTCCTCGGTAACGATTGCCCGGCCTTTTGATAAACCCTCTGGTGTTCTGAGGGACAGTTCGGGATGGTGCTTAAGAAAGCCGTAATACCAACCCTTACCTGGCAATTCATTATCGTTAGGTTTTTGGGGAAGGCCACATTTCGCCAAATTCACTAGCCAATCTACAAGACTTATTTCTTCGGCCGTACTCAGCACAGTATCCGGCCCCATTTGCCTCGGTTTGTCGGCAGCCCTGCCATGAATACGGTCTTGTATTGTTGTCATTGGTACTTCCGAATTCCTAATTGACCAGTTTTCCTCCCGAATCTTCTTTAATGCTTCTGTAAGCGCTTCTTCCGGGTACTTATGGAAATTGCGTTTAGCCCCTTCTTTTGAATTTTCCATTTTGTATAATGCTTAAATAAATAATAATGATTTCTTCATTTCTTAATTTAAACCTGTTTTGTAACTCTAAATATAAAAAAAAAACTCAAAAATTTAATGTAAAAAATGAGCGGCCGACTTAACAATATCTGTCTTTCGAAGTTGGCCACCCATTTTTTCAATGCGATAACAGGGGGCCGACTACTGAAACCAAGCAAAAACATAGGGACGGGCTACAGTCCGCTTGGGCGAACTGTTGGATATCCTATTCTTATTCCTATCCCTCATAAGTGGCCGTGACAAAAGTCTAAGTATTCCCACTTTTAAGCCAAGGTGTCGATCCGTGCCGAGGGCTGCATGGTCAGATAGTGGCTAAAGAGAACTGGCCGTTTACGGTCCCCTCCGGCGCCCAGGCAAGGCCGGTTGTATTTAAGTGCCTTATCCCGGTAAGTCGGCTCTGCCGGGACGGACCAACCCTTCCAGACATACTCGTGGGACCAAAAAAAAAATAATGAACAACCAAAAAACAACGGAAAAAAATAAAAAAAATAAAAAAAAACAAAGACCTAAGGACTTCATCAGAAGATGAACTGCTCGCCTCCAGTCAGGAGACAATCGTGGGAAGCGAGGACTCTGAGCGGAGCTCCACTCAAAGCACACCTGCTACCAACAAACCATTTACCTCCTCTACACCCGCTGCGCAGGACACTCGACCTAGTGCCCAAAAGCGTGCGACAAACACCCACAAATCAGCTAGTAACCGCAGAACGAGCGCGTACCAGAGGGCCATCTTCATTCTGGGTAAGATTACCAAGAAGGAAGAGGCCGGCAGGGCTACTCCGCAGGACCTAGCTGATAAACCCAAGCACCAGCAGATTATTGATGAGTTCATCAAGAATCGCAGGGAGCCACCACCACGCAAGACGGAAGCAACTAAACGCAACCGCTCACAGGAGGAGGTCAAGTCTGACCCTCAAAGAAGCAAAGTTGCTAAGTTGGCTACCGCCAAGCACCACAACCCAATCTCAGCACCCCAGATGACACGTACAGTCAGTGAGGTTGTCAGAGACAACCTACAAGTCGCCTTGGTGGATGAACTCTGCACCAGCGGCAAGACAGTGGCCGACGTTTGGGGCGCCATTGAAAATAAACTTTCCGAGATGGTGATGGACCACCTCTTAAATAACCAAGGCGGACCCCTCCCCTGCTTTGACTCAGCTGAAGTCATATGAGGTTACAGGGTAATCAAGTGTGAAGACGCTTTCCCCAAGGAATTCCTAAGCGGCTGCGTTCACAAGATCCGTGACGACTGGACCGGCTTAAAGCTTAAGCTGATCCTGGCCAGAGAGATTCCGAGGAAACCGAGAATTCGCATTTGGCTGCCAAATATGACCATCGACAGTGATAAGTTGATCAACTGTCTTAAGCTCCACAACCCTGCGGTTCCCATGGATGACTGGACAGTCATCAAGGCTGAGGAACCTCACAACAACACCCTATCTTTCCTTATAATGTTGACGGAAGAGAGCGCAGATCACATCGAAAAGATCGGCTGCAAGCTCCGCTTTGGCATATGGCATGCCAAAGTTAAAATATTCAGGTCCCCGTGTCAGGTCGACGACTTACATGAAGTCGACGATGCCAACAAACTGTTGGAGGACATGAGGATCGAGGCGAACCGTACTACCACCCTAACCGAACAAACACCCGAAACCAATCAATGCTGAAAGTCGTACAGATTAATCTGAAGCACTCAGTCTGTGCGTCAGATAACCTGATGATTTTCCTCAAAGAGGAAAACATCGACATCGGCATTGTCCAAGAACCTTGGGTGAACGGGCCCAATATAAGAGGCCTTAACGACACCGGATATATCCTCTACTATAACCGCAGCAATAATAACCATGGTAAGCCAAGAACCTGCATTCTAGCTAAAAAGCATATTAAAGTTTTTCTATGCCCAAATTTTAGCTCGGCCGATCTAACAGTTGTTAAGATGGAGAACGCAGGAGGCGACCTGCTAATCGCATCCGCCTACATGGCACACGACTGGAAAGTACCGCCGGAAGAAGTCCAGGCAATGATAACCGCCATAACATCAACAAGGACCAACCTGCTGCTGGGCTGCGATGCAAATTCCAGGCATGTGCTATGGGGCAGCTCGGAGTCAAACGAATGCGGTGAGTCTCTTTTTGATTACATTATTGAAAATAACCTAATAATATGCAACAAAGGTAACACCCCGACCTTCATCTTTCCGAGTACGGACAGTTTTAACGGCTGGGAAGACGTTATAGATGTTACTCTCTGTAATAATAACAATATTATGAAGGTTGAAAATTGGAGGGTATCCAGTAAAAAATCTTTTTCAGACCACAACTGGATACTCTTCGACATAGATCTCGCTGTAGAGAGCCCGAAACCTTTCCGAAACCCCAAAAGAACCGATTGGGCAAAGTTTAACCAAGTCATTAAGACTAAGTTACACAAAACCCCCAACTTCAGAACTCGACACAAAGGTTGAGACTTTTGAAAAAGCTTTCAACGTAGCGTACAAAGTCTCGTGTCCGATCAAATATAGCAAAAAATCATTTCCCCCTTGGTGGAACAAGGAACTCTCTGCTCTCAGAAAATTGACTAGAGAAACCTTTAACATCTGCCATAAATGCAACTACTGGCAACCCTACCGAGATTGCCTTAAAATCTACAAGAACTCTATCAGAACGGCTAAGACACAGTCGTGGATAGAGTACTGCCAATCCATCGAAACCCCCAAGGACTCCGCAAGACTCAGCAAAATATTGTCCAAAGAACACTCCAACCCATCTCTTCTGAGAAAGGAGGACGGAGAATGGGCTGAGTCAACTGCAGAATCCCTAGAACTATTAATAAACACCCATTTTCCCGGATGCAATGATTACGGTGCAGAGCCATCCAGCTCACAACGCACACAACCCGACGCCTGGGAAAATATAACGTCCATTATTACCGAGGAAAAAATTTCCTGGGCTTTAAATCGCCTGGCCTGGACGGCATTCTGCCCATCATGCTCCAGAAATCTCTGGAACTGGCAATTCCATGGCTCACATCGATTTACAGGAACTGTATACTCTACAATCATGTACCCTATTCATGGAGACGAGTGCGAGTTGTTTTTATTCCAAAAGCGGGTAGACGCGGTCATGAAACTGCGAAAGATTTCAGACCAATTAGTTTGACCTCCTTCGTACTGAAGACGCTCGAACGTCTCCTAGACAACCACCTGAGAGGGGCAATAGAAGCTTCACTCCTCTCCAAATCTCAACACGCCTACCTCAAGGGAAGATCTACAGAAACAGCTCTTCACGAGGTAGTGCGTACGATAGAAAAATCCCTACACTACAAAGAATACACCTTGGCTACCTTCCTAGACATAGAAGGAGCCTTCAACAATGTACACACTGAAGCAATTCTAGAGTCCCTGAGGGAGCTGGGAATAGCAATCCATCTAAGTCAATGGATTGTTTCCATGCTCAGCACTAGAATCATTCAAGCAGCTTTAGGAAATAGCAATATAACCAAATATGCCAGGAGGGGAACACCTCAAGGAGGAGTCATCTCACCCCTACTCTGGCTCCTAGTAATGAACAAAATCCTCATAAGTTTAGACAGAGTAGGAATCAAAGTAGTCGGGTATGCGGACGATATGGTGATATTGGTGTAAGGAATGTTTCCCTTCGTGATTAGTGAAATCATGGAGAATGCTCTAAGCAAAGTTAGCACTTGGGCAAAAAAGTGCGGTCTGGGAGTCAACCCGGGGAAAACTGTGCTGATGCTCTTCACCACCAAAACCAACATACCTCACTTAACGCTTCCTCGCCTAAACGGCACACCCCTACCCCTTTCAAACAGTGCCAGGTATTTAGGAGTTATCCTAGATCCTAAACTCAACTGGAAAATAAACATAGAACAACGGGTAAAGAAGGCATGTATAGCCTTCTATGCCTGCAGCAGAACCTTCGGAAAAAAGTGGGGCCTGCAACCAAAATTGACCCTGTGAATGTACACAGCCGTGGTACGACCAATCCTCACGTATGGGTCAATAGTATGGTGGCCGGCTCTAAAGAAAAATTACAATATTACCAAACTTAATAAGGTACAAAGAACGGCATGCATAGGAACAACGGGAGCTCTACGGTCAACACCGTCAGACGGACTCACAGTCTTACTGCATCTTTTACCTCTTGATCTACATATAACAAACATCACAGCACACAGCGCGATCAGACTCAGAGAGTCTGGCTGCTGGACTGCAAAACCCTACGGCCACAGTAGTATTCTAGACTCTCTACCTAGAAAACTAGTTCCGCCTTCAACAGACTACATCATTCCCAGAATGTCTTTTACAAAACATTTCGTCGTTCAAATCCCTACTAGATCGGAATGGCAAAATGGAGAAGTGACAAGGGATTTCGATCAAACAATCTACACCGACGGTTCAAAAATGGACTGCGGCGTGGGTGCGGGAGTTTTTTCGGAATCCTTAAACATCGCAAAATCATACAGACTTCCGGATACTGCAAGCGTCTTCCAGGCGGAGCTACTGGCTATCCGTGAAGCCTGTCGCCAGATCAAACTTCACTCAAATATAACACCGAGGCAAAGGATCGCCATACTTATTGACAGCCAGGCTGCAATTAAAGCGATCGCTTCGGTCACTATATCCTCTAAGTTAGTACTAGAATGCCGTAATGAGCTGGCCCTGCTTGATAAGTTCAAGGTTACCCTGATCTGGGTTCCAGGGCACAGTAACGTTTATGGAAACGAATATGCCGACGAACTGGCCAGGCAAGGCTTAGCTCTCCACTGCTCTCTGGCAGAACTAGTCCACATTCCGCTCGGAGCAGTTAAGGCAAACATCACCGCAGAATACCTTAAGAAAGCCAACCTCAGATGGAGCAGGCTGACTGCATGCGTAATATCCAGAAAAACGTGGCCAAACTACAACAAGGCAAAAACAACCGACCTTCTAGGTAGAACCCGAAAAGACATCGCAAGACTTACAGCGATCTTCACGGGACACTGGCCTATAGGTGACCATGCGGCCAAGCTGGGCATCCCATACAATACACACTGCCGCAGTTGCAAAGTGACAACTGAAAAAGAAACCCTAATTCACTTTATATGTACCTGTCCGGCTTTAGCTAGGACCAGACTACGTACTTTCTTCAATACACTTGAGGAAGTCTCCGAGAAAAGTATCAAGGAACTGATAACTTTCCTGAACTCCGCAGGTTGGATTTAGCCTCCCCCACCAATCGATAATACCCAGGTTTACGTAAGTTTGTGGTAACAAAACGGCACTCAGTGCTAATTGGGTTTGTCTTATCAAACCGGCACACCTACCTACCTACCTACCTAAAGTCTAAGTATAGTTGAATTGTTAAGAACGCTTTACATATTTTGTTATATAACATTTAAAGGATTTTATCGAAAAAAACGCTCCCTATCTCAAACTTGGGTGTTTCAATAAAATTGTTTTATTTAATTGTGGGCGTGTCAGTAGGCGGATTTAAAAAAAATAGCACATGAGCATAAAGGGCCCCTAGAGAGTAGAGTAGAGGGGGGCCGAGCCTAGAAGAACCATGCAAAAAATGTTATTTAAAAAAAAATTATTTAAAATAAAAACAGAGGGGGCCGACCTACCCCTCTGTTTTTATTTTAAATAAATTTTTTTTCTCCACTTTCGGGCAAAAAACAATGAAAAGAAACTTTAGACAACTCAAATAAAATCATAAAATGCCTTTACCGATAGTATTTTACTAGTTATGGACGGTTTTTGACATTCACTTGCACTATTTATTTTTTTTAACTCAAAATTACAAACTTGCCACTTCCAAGAACTTGAATCAAACTAACAATTATCAAGGAGAAACTAGCAGCTGCATGGCATCCTGACTTTGCTCACATACAGGAAAACCGTTAGCCTTTTGGGGAAAAAAATGTCTGTGTGTATTTAACAAATCCATTTGCTTTTACGCATCATTTTATGGCGCGCCGGCCGACTACTGAAGACGGCCGACCCCACATGCCATCCCTGTATAAAAAAGTCAATTGAATTACAAAGCCCCAATGACGTGTGTTCCGATAGTTGATGTTTATCGCCTAATTGAGTCACACGCCGCGTCGGTGACTGAGAATGCATCTGACAGGATGGCGATATTCCTAAGTGCAGGAATAGTGTTTATACTATGAGTTGTATATCGGAATCAGCGAATCTCTAATTTCACCCCGTTTACCATTATATGTTTGTGGTCCTTTTAATTAAAAGCTGGGGACTGCGGGAATAGGGCGCCGCATACATCGCATAAAGTCATTTCCCGATGCGGCTCGCATATCGAATTCATAAAACCATAAGTTAATATCGCACTTCTATTGTCCTGCGAGTGCCTGTGCAATGCCGCCACCACACCGAGTAATCAGCTGCTGGGGATTTCATCCCTTGCACTACGTAGATGATCTCTTTGTACTAATATTGGTATATGAGGGTGCGATTGTAATTCAATTCTCTCTTTTACTCTTTACATTCAAAGCTGCAGGATGCCGAAAAGGATGAGTCTGTACAAATATCGTGTAAGTATATCAGAAATAGGTATTGCTTTGCCCTGACAACAACAAATAAAATGTCGTCGCTGGTCGTGTGGCTTTTGGTGTGTAAAACGTTTTACTGAATATTTTTCGCCCCAATCCTGTTGCCGTAACAGAACCTGGGTGTATAAGTATATTTTCAGTCACCCTAAGTCGAAAGAATTTTCTTCTTCTGATTGGGGTGGGGGTGCAAATTACTTTATGTGTTCGAAGACTAGATATGCGCTGTAGGATGGAAGATGACATTCGCTTCAGGTTCGTGTCGGTTGTCGTTTTCACAAACTGGGCAACTTATTGGAGTTCGAGTTGGCTAAAGGAGAAAAGAAATACCAATAGGAGATTGAAATTCCTTGTCGTTCCCTTTTCCGATGCCAAAACTGAATCCGATGCTGGGGCGGAGTCAATTTTCCATAACCTTTCCCCGGCAATGCGAGGTAAAGGAGATGCAAGAAGAAACCATTTGTTATTTACTGACGCTAGAGTTCAAGAATAGATAAGGACGTGGAGATTTATTTTCTTTTTGCGCTCTCTACATTGAATGTTGATGTAACTAAATGCAAAAGAAGATGAAATAAGCGTAAGGAAAGAGGATCAAGTCTTAAGTGGGGATGGCGTAAGGGTAGTTTTTGCGGATTTTCTTGCGTGTAGGTATATACTAGATTTGAAGAATTTCCAACATTTTTTGGTATGGGATATAATGTAGATACTTAGATAAAATATAAGAGGCCAACGAGATTAAAATAATTTTGAAACGATTAGGTATAGGTATTATGGAGTATAGCAGGTAGGTAGGTAGATAGTCGGTGTTCCTAATTGTCTGCTTATGAAAAAGGAAGGATGTGTCTTAAGGTAAAAAAAAACGCGCTTGTTGACTTTAGGGGAAATAATCATTCCTACAATCATGTCTTTTTTGCTGAATTTAAGAACATGATTGTGGGCACGAGTAGATACGATAACTTAGGTGGCAGAAAATGATAACGAATTTTTTGAAGACGAGTTAAATACAAGCCTTATTTACTGGGGGTGGCGCTTGCCGTTAAATGCGACTAAGGGGGGAAATCACATCTAGGCAATTGAACATCCAGATGAGATAGCGACACATTTAACATCTTAAGGCCCATTTCACACACATCCGGCAGCCGGCAGACAGCAAATTATGAAATGTGAATTTCGTTCGAATTATCGCCTGTCCATGGCTCGAAGATAATAAAGAATGTGCTTTCGGAATTTTAAGCAATAAATGGAGGATTTTTCACCAAGCTGATCAATTCCTCCATGTCAGTATCCATCTTAAAAATGGAATGCATACGTACACGTAGGGCTAGCTATAAAAAATTCATAAAAAGGTAACAATAGAAATAGAGATGTAACGGATATCCGGTTAGTATCCGTTATCCGGCTATCCGGACACTTTTTTTCTATCCGGCCGGATTGCCGGATAGAGAGTAAGTATATTCGGCGAATACCGGATAGGTAAAATAAATTGGGGATCTTTTGCTCAGCGGTTCCATTTAACTTTATTTGCTACAGGAAAGTTTAATAAGTATGTACCTATCGTAATATTTATTCATTATTAATAACTAACGTAATAAACCAGGAATACAAAAATGTAAAGAACACAAAAATTTCGCAAACGTAAAATAAGCTTCTTATTGTACCAGTAATGTATGCCAAATGTCTGTTCTACTGATTCTCCGTAGCACTCTCCACATTCAACACACGAGCCGTACAAACAAATAACGGAACCAAACAAGTTACAACTTGTACACGTGTCGTGTTTGAACTAGAAAGCATTGCTATTGCTATGAACGTATTCTGCTCTCGACAATATATTCGGCCGCCGGATATTCGGCTATCCGGCCAAAGTATATGCCGAATATCCGGTATCCGGTATTTTGCGAAATCACTATCCGTTACATCTCTAATTGAAATCAAAAAAAAAACCAGCCCCTCTCTTTTCCACAGCAGATGGAAAACTGAAAACCACAAACCACAACCACAGAGAACGTGTTTTGTGCTGAAAACCGACTACGGCAACCGGGCATGTTTGAAGGCGGAATTTGATTTTATGTATCCACTACCGACTAGAAAACCGTTTACCCGGTTTCAGCAGCCGGCTGTGGCAGTGAGCAAAGCCGGCAGCATTCCGGCGGTTAACCGGCAACGGTTTCGGTTTGCAGGTGTGAACGCGCCCATAAGAATGTATTCCCAACGACCGGGTAGCCGGTACTGGTTACCCGGCTGCCGGCTATGTGCGCCTTCACACATGCCCGGTTGCCGTATTCGGTTTTCAGCACAAACCCCATTCTCTGTGGTTTTGGTTTGTGGTTTTCAGTTTTCCATCTGCTGTGGACGAGAGAGGGGCTTGTTTTTTTTTTTTTTGATTTCAATTGTTTCCTTTTTATGAATTTGTTATAGCTAGGCCTAGGTGTACGTAGATTCCTTTTTCTGGATGCCGGCCGCCGGACGTGTGTGAAAACAATTGTTTTCTTGAAAAAACCGGCTAACCGGCTGCCGGCTATGTGTGAAATGGGCCTAAGGCTGTCCCGCAAATGTGAATGCAAATGCGTGGATTGGCACGACCAGTGTTGCCGAAAGTACTCCCATAGGAGTATTGTACTACTTTCAACATCTCCGTACTCCCGTACTCCTCCTTTCACATTCGTACTTACTCCTATTTTTTTAAAGTAAAACTTCTTTACGCACGCTTGACTTGGGGAGTAAGATGTCCAATGCGTGACGCGAGCGATACGAAAAATGTGATCGGCCGAGGCGAACGGAAGTTGAGAGGGAGATATAAGTTAGTGAAGATAGAAAAAGAGAGAGTTACGTTTCGTATATTAGTGTAGGGGTAAGAGAGAGATAGGTGCGAGCACAAATTTTCTTTCTCTCTTTCTGTCATAGCCAGTTACGCTTCGTATATCTAAGACACAGAGCAAGCCTATTGTCTGTATCACACTGTAGCAGCACGTTTTCTTTCTCTCTTCCTCTCATAGCCAGTGCATGAAATATATATATATATCCCAGTCAGTACGCGAACAGTAATTTATTGAATATTTCGTCATTTCATTTCGTTCTTGAACAATTTTATAAATTAATATTTTGTTCAACATTCAATAGGGGAAGGTAGTGTACCTTGGTCCGATTGTACCTTAGGTTAGGTTAGGTTTATGTGGCTGTCGGCAGAAGCCGACACACTTAGACCAATTTAGGTCCATTGTGATACCACGTATGTATTATCTACCTCAACTCTGTAGAAGGGACTGGCCAACGACACGCGGTTGTTCTCAAACGGTCCCCCATCTACGTACTAACCGCGCCCAACGTCGTTTTAATTACGGTGATCTGACGAGAACCGATTAACTCGACGTGGTATGGTCGTTAGTTCCGATTGTACCTTGGTCCGAGTGCCAATTTTCAGAAAAATACAAAGCACGCAAAAACCGGTCCTTCTGTGAAATGTTGATCTTCTGTTCATTTGTCTTCTCAGTTTCTTTTTGAAGGCACAGCTGCACGAGTCGGCAGAAAAAAAAAATTAATTAACACAGTTTTCAATGAAAAAAGTATTTTTTTTATCTCTTTTCTGAAGTTATGTAGTGCTTAGTTTTCTGTCGCTTTTCCGCTACTTTAATTGATTTCGATAAGTGTCTTAATAATCTTTTGGTAGGAACACATTGTAGTTCGTATGCAGTTTGAATACTACGTTAAAATCTATTTTTTTTGGCTAAAGTGGTGTAAGTGTACCTTGGACCTACCATAGCGCGTGTACCTTGGACCATTGTTTTGTCCTTTAATGAAAACTTTTAAATAATATTGAAGTGATAAATTTGTTTTTCTTTTATGTTGTTCCCTTAAAGTAAGTTTTTAAATAATATTATGTTAAGTTTTTTTTAGTAAAAGAGTTTTTTTATTTAATGCTATTATTTGAAATAAATTTTTTTTAATCAAGCACAAAAACTTTAAGGTAATGGTTTGTTTTTTTGCTGTTTTTTTTTAAATAAATAAAGAATGGTACCATTTTTACTTTTTATTGAAATAAATTAAAGTTTGCACCTTTAAACTATAGGAAACTTTCAATAATATGTTCGGTCCAAGGTACAATACTCCGTGAACCAAGGTACAATCACGTCTTGTACCTTGGACCGTTTGAGGTTAGCATATAAAAGTAAAGTTTTTTAAGGAATGGTTAGCAATATCCTTTTGTTAGTTTCGCTATATCTTAGAAAAGACTTCAGGTAGTAACAAAAAAAAAGAAAAACTAATGAAAATACGACACATAAAATATTGGCAAAAACAGAAATCCGGACCAAGGTACACTACCTTCCCCTACATTAAATATTCTACGTTTTAAGTGAATACAATTTGTAAATTCTTTCTAAAGTTCATATTCTGTGAATATTCGGGTGAATAATAACAATTTATGGCAGGAAGTGACACAGACTCTCAGAATATGAAAGCGGTGCTCCAGGTCCATCAAAAAAGGGAATTTCCCTCTTTCTTGTTTGTTTTGTGTTTCGTTGGTTTCATCTTTCATGCAATTTTCATCTGTCAGTTCGATATTTATTTTGTTCTACAACAAATGAGTTTGCTGCTGTTCCTAAAAATTTAATACCAAAATTACCTCTCACAAGAGCCAACGATATTGAGTTTTCAAATGCTGAAAAAGTATTTGCTGGTGAAGTTGATACACCGACCAAATCAAAATCGGTAAAGTCAAAAAAAGTTCCCCCAGCCAATGTCAATGTGTCTTCTGTTGCTGGTAAAAACCAAATGAGTCTGCTACTGTTCCTGCAAATTCGTTTCCTGAATTGACAATATTGAGATTTCTTGTGCTGATGAAGTTGATAAACCTTCCACATCTTCTTTAGAAATAGCAGAGTTTTGGTCAGAGATATTTGTCTTACAGAATGCCCTTAATGAAACACTTTTCCCTCTGACAAGGGATTTTGTAAGTGCTTTGTTCAGTATTCCGAACAGCAGCGCAGTGGCAGAACGATTTTTTCCCCAACTGTTTTTCATTAAAGAAAAAAAACGGAACAGATTGGAGGTAAATACACTGAATGCAAATCAATGAAGCATTTTTAAATAAAGTTGCAAAAACAAATTGTGTACACACTTATTTTTGAAGACTAAAAATGGTTTGTAATACTATTTTTTCAAAATACTCCCCGTAGTGTCGAGCTCGTTTAAACTAAATCACTATACAAATGAACGCTCATAGAAAACGCACTACCCTGCCAGGCACTACATATCATGGTACTCATCCTGGGAAGTGCAGAAGCTTGTACCATTTAATTTCCACTACGGGACGGAACAGGGCAGGAACGGAATCAGTATCATTCTTGCGGCAGAGCTACATGATGCGTCTTGCCCATTTCAAAGTCCAGTTATCGTTTTAACCAACGACCATACCACGTCGAGTTAATCGGTTCTCGTCAGATCACCGTAATTAAACGACGTTGGGCGCGGTTAGTACGTAGATGGGGGACCGTTTGAGAACAACCGCGTGTCGTTGGCCAGTCCCATCTACAGAGTTCAGGTAGATAATATACGTGGTATCACAATGGACCTAAATTGGTCTAAGTGTGTCGGCTTCTGCCGACAGCCACATAAACCTAACCTAACCTAACCTATCGTTTCATGTCTCTCAAACTGGTGATGCAAGGTGAGGTGTGACATATGCACTGACAGTGCATATGCTCCGCAAGTTGGATGCGAGCAGAGAGAAAAAGATGCATTCTGTCTAGATTTGTACAACCTCATCAAGAACGTCTCAAAAGAAGAACTTTATTTGAACGGACATATCGGGAAGTCAAACGAAGACGAAAAAGGAGGACTGGGTTATGGCAACAGGAACTCTACCGGTGAAGATGTCCTTAGCATGCGCAAGTCATACGATCTAATCGTTCTTAATACCATGTAAGTTCAACAAACCCGGCTCCTGGTGACTTACAGTAGTGGCGGAAATGGAACCCAGATTGATTACCTTTCACTTGTTAGCATGTTTTATGAAGGCTAGCGTTGAAGATTGCAAAGTGATCCTAGGAGAGGCAATCGCTCAGCAAAACTGCCTCCTCCTGACAGAAATTTGTACGGCGGCGGGGACGAACAAAACTAAATAAACAAAAGTTTCAATCAAATGGTACAATCTGGACAAAGATTTAGAATAAATTTCTTCCTCCGACAAACCAGCTTGAACAGGGGCACAAACATTTTCGAAATAACCGCTCAGAGAAGAAGAAATGCTTATAGGAAATCCATTCGGCAAAGTTCTCAACAATGCCCAAGGGCTCCTTCTTGTGGATGATGAAAAAATACTGCACAGGTGGCAAGAGTATAGTGAACAAATTTCTCGGATATATTTTCCGAGAGCCGTTCCTAACAATAAAGAAGTGCAGGACATTTCTGTCGAAGAAGTTACGAACACGGTCAAAGACTTCAAAAAACGAAAAGCTGAGTTCTGGAAAAATATGGGAGACATCGGGTCCAAACGGCCCATGACTATTGCTTGCGCGAACTGTTGGATACCCTATTCTTATTCCTATCCCTCATAAGTGGGCGTGACAAAAGTCTAAGTATGGTTGAATTGTTAAGAACGCTGTACATATTCTGTTATATAACATTTAAAAGATTTTATCAAACAAAAACGAAGCTTTTGTAAAAAAAACGTTCCCTAGCTCAAGCTTTGGTTTTTCAATAAAATTATTTTATTTAATTGTGGCCGTGCCAGTAAGCGGATTTAAAAAAAAATAACACATGAGCATAGAGGACCCCTAGAGAGTATATATTATAAATTTCAGCTCCCTAGCTCAAACTTTGGATTTTCAAAAAAAGTTTTTTTTTAAATTGTGGGCGTGTTAGTAGGCGGATTTTGAAAATATTTACACATGAGCTTAAAAGGCCCCTAGAGAGTATATATTATAAATTTCAGCTCCCTAGCTCAAACTTTGGATTTTCAAAAAAAAAAATGGTTTATTTATTTGTGGGCGTGTCAGTGGGCGTATTTTGAAAATTTTATATCCCGAGCAGTTTTAGGAGTCATAGATCATATATAAAAAATTTCAGCTTTCTAGCTCAAAATTCGATTTTTTTTTAAAAATTTAGTTTTTTTGAGTTTGTGGGCGTGTCTGTGGGCGGATTTCAAAAATTTGTAAACTTGATTATTTCGGGACCCTATAGAGTATATGGTTAAAATTTCAGCTCTCTAGGCCCAGTTTAAATGCCTAATTTTGCCGACGGACATGGCTAGATCGACATTACTCTCGATGCTGATCATAAATATAGTAACTTTTAGGGGTCTACGGGCAATATTAAGGTATGTTACAAACTATGCGTCAAAATTAATATACCCTTAGAATAGGGTATAAATAGCCGACAAATTCAATTCTTTTTTCGTAAATAGTATCATTGAAATAAAAAGATCCATACCATTTATTCAATATACATCGTTATCCATAGGCATTAGCACATCTTTCAAATTTAAATGCATTAATGTTACCCACATAAAAAGTATTTTAAAAACCATGAACCCAAAAAAAGACTTTAACTACATAAGCTCTAAAGTGATTCTGATTAGAGATTTAATTGTACGGGTGATAAATTTATCTATGTGTTGTGGTTCATTCAATGAAACATGGAAAGAGTCTGTGATAACGCCTATAGAAAAAATAAAAGGTGCCGATGCATGTGAACATTTCCGGAATATTAACGCTCTTCCCGTGCATGAAAAAATTTTGGAAAAAGTAGTACAAACGCAACTAGAGGAATATTTCGAGTCAAACAACCTTTTCCTTGAAAATCAGTCTGGGTTCAGAAGAAGACATTCCTGTGAATCAGCTCTAAACAGTGTCATTATTACCTGGAAAGAGGAAATCTCTGAAAAAACCTACGTCATCGCTGTTTTCCTGGGCTTCAAAAGAGCATTCGAGACCATTGATAGGAGCATCCTTCTATGTAAATTAAATGGATACGGTATTAGAAGTACGGAGCTTATGTGGTTTAAATCCTTTTTGAATGGCCGAACGCAACGAACAGTGCTAAATGGTGTGTCATCCAATAGCATCGAGACAAAAGTGGGAGTCCCTCAAGGATCGATACTTGGAGCTCTGCTGCTTATCATATACATCAATGACATAAAGAATGCACTTAAATACTCACAGATAGCAATATTCGCGGATGACGCCCTACTATTTATATCGGGGAAGAATATAGAGGAATGCGAAAAAAATATACAGCACGATCTAAATAGCTTGGGTATATGGCTTAAATCAAATAAATTAAAATTAAACGTGACTAAATCTAAATGTATGATGTTTAAATATAATCACAGATTAAACTTAAACGTAGACGGAGAAATATTAGAACAAGTAGAACAAATCAAATATTTAGGCGTTATAATTTACTCAAAACTAAAATTTGACTTATACTCGTATATTAATTATATCATAAAAAAAGTATCAAAAAAAGTGTTCTTTTTTAGTAGAATACGGAATAAGATTTCAACAGTGTGTGCAATAAATATCTTTAATGTGACAGTTAAACCTCATTTTGAGTACTGTTCGTCAATCTTATTTTTGTGCAATGATTATTATGTTATTAAAACTACAACGAATTCAAAACAGAACAATGCGAATAATTTTAAAATGTAATAGATATACAGTGTACTCTCTCCTAACGGACACCCCTCATAAGCGAACATCTCTCATAACCGGACAAATTTCAAAGAACGGAATAATCTACACAATTGTTAATGTAAATAATTCTCTCATAAACGGACTCTTTTATAACCGGACGCGGATACCACTTTTCATAGCCGCAATAGAATTTCACTCTCTCTTAAACGGACACATCGCAATTGGCGGACTTCGTTGTCTTTTATTTTGTTTGTTTTTTTTTTTTCCTTTTCTTTGCGCTTTGCCCTTTGTATTGTATTGTATTGTATGTGCAGTGGGGTCATCAGTAGATGACAAGCACTTAGACCTATAGGTCCATTGTACTTCAGCATAGCTGCCCGCTTGCTGCTTATTGGCGATTAGTAATAATGTCAGTGAGGGAGAACCTGCCAGTAGCCTTGGCAAAGCGAAGGATATTAGCAAGTTCAATGTCCCCCATATCATCTTCGTTGACAAATTGTTTACCTATAGTGTTGAGCCTGGTTCTGGCGAAAGCAGGACATTCACAGATGAAGTGAGATGCCGTTTCATCCGCGTCTATGCAGTACTCACATAGGCCCGAGCTCCTAATGTGGATGGTCTTTAGGTGCTCGTTAAGAGGACTGAAACCAGTGACGAGACCAATCAAGGATCTCAAGTCTTTCCTATTTAGTCCAAGCAAAAACGCTCTGCTGATTTTTGGACCGTCCACTATCATCTGATACCCAGCAAAAAATTTAAAAAAAAAACGGCGCCGGCGGCCGTCTGTCGACTATCCGACTAAAATTCTCGTGGCGCAATACGTAGGTTTATGTGTAAGTGTATGCATAATTTGAAGCATAAATACCTACATAGTTTCAAGTAATGCAAAAATTAATTTTTAAAGGCTTTGTTCTTGTTTATGTTTTGTTATTATCCTTTTTATTACCTACAATTAATGTTTATCACAAAAAATGCATTTCGTTTTAAAATAAAATGTTATAGGTACCATAAATGCATATGGCTTGTTTCTTTTTTCAAGGTTGTCAATGAAATATTTTTTCTCATAACCGGACACCTCTAATAAGTGGACAAATTTCTTGGTACCGTCAGTGTCCGCTTATGAGAGAGTTCACTGTACTTGCGTTTTGTTTATGTTAAATACGTTGAAATGGTTAAGCGTCAAGCAAAGAATTCTGGTTAATGTTTTATGTTTTGTCTTTAAAATTAAATACGATATGCTACCTAAGTACTCGTACCTGAATCCCAGCCATACCACTTAAGAAATGGAGGAGACTTTAGACTTCCTCCGTACCCAACGAATCCCGCGCAAAACAGCATTGTTTACATGGGTTTTCAATTATTTAATTCTATGCCTCAAGAAATAAAAAATTAAATAAATTTGGCCATATTTAAAAGAAATGCTATAAGTTATATAAAATGTAATTTTCCTTATAATTAATTAAATACTATTTACCTAATTTATTTATTATTAAAGTTCTTGTAATTATGTAAAATGAATCTTAATAGTGGAGAATCCGCTAAATAAATATATACAATACAATACAATACAATAAAAAAATATTAATTTAAAAGCCCAATCGGCATATCCATCAATAGCCTCATGTTCGTTTCATAGCCCCTAGTGGAAATGCGCACTCAGCACGCGAAATACTTCCAAGCGGTTGGCAGCATTTCGTATACGTAGTGTGTTAACCATGCAGTGGATATGAAACTGCAATATGACCGCTATTTGCCATGGCCTGCTATTTGCCCGCCATCCGTAGTGCCTCTTGGTGAACACATACACTGCAAGTCATAAGATTATAAGCAGGCATTTTTGAGAAGTAAAATTGATATTTCTCCCGTTACATGATGGATTAGAAAAAAACCATTATGGTAAATGAGAGACTGTTTTGTTAACAACAAAATATGAAATGTGTGTATAGGAGAGACTTAGCTAACAGAACTTTGAAGACAAATTGCAAATTGAGTAAAGAATATGCGGAAATAAATCGGGTCATTAGAATAGATTCAGTGAATAAATCAACGTTTTTTTGTGAAGTGAATATATTTCTTTTCGGTTAAAACGGTACATTATTATAAAGTAATTGTTCTTGATTGAGTGTTAATAAAAATGGGAAAGAAAAAATGTTTAACAGTGGAGGAAGGGACAAGAATAGAAAGTTATTGCTCTGAAGGTCTTTCATGCCGTGCTATAGCCCGAAAAATAAAGCGAGGTGATCATTGTGTCAGCAATTATTTTTAAAAAAAAACCCTTCGTCTTACACAAAAAATTATAAATGAAACACTTCTTCTGCCTTAACACTTCGCGAAACTCGAAGTATCCTTAGAATAAGGTCAAATTCAGCTTTATCGGTAGATACAATTAGAGAGAAAGCTAATGTTAAGGCCAGCTTATCCACTGTTACCTCACCATTCGCCGAGCTAAACACTTAAAGCGCCTGAAACTTAGGAAAAAACCACCACATAATGACCCAAGAAAGAGACAACGCTTGTGTTTCGGGTCGGGCTATAGCACGGCGTGAAAGACCGCGAAATCAATCGAGTGATTATCTATAGAAATTCGGAAAGAAGATATTATCCTTGCCCGTTCCTTCGCACTAATGGATAGTCTGCTCAAAACTTTGCAAAAAATGAGACAAAATCCAATGGAATGTTGGATAAAAGAGGCTGGAGAAGTTGCTGAAAAAAGTGGTGTTGACCCTATTTTTTAAAACAAACGAGTTCCGAAACGTAAAAAACATTTCGATGAGATGTGTGAAGACGAATTACAAACAATCCAACCTGTTCAACTATTTTCTAAAGAAATAATGATGGTATTTGATCGAATCATATCAGAAATTAAAAGGAGGTTTGATTGTGCTATTATGCTGAATTTTCCTAGTATTTGTATTGCCCTGCAAATTTACTCTACGCTTCCTACTACATCCGCAAGCTGTGAGCGAAGTTTTAGCAAATTAAAACTAATTAAAAATTATTTGCCATCTTCTATGAGCCAGGAATACTTAGATTAGATTAGATGCTTATCGAGTCTTGCAATCTTAGCTATAGAAAATCGAATTGCACACGAGTTAAATTATGACAAGGCCATAGATTTATTTGCACAACAAAAGCTCGAAGAGTAAAATTGTAATTTCAATTCACAAATGCAATTACATATATTTGATTTTGATTTTTATTATAGGTACATATTTTTATTTTAAATCGTATCTTGTGCTGTGTATAAAATATACTAGCTGCACCTGCCCGGCTTTGCCCGTGCCCGAGAATTCTATTGGCCAATATGTTCGAGTAGACTTCCTTATAATTGTCTATAGCGGGTATCCGGCGTATGTTGCTGCGCCTAAAAAAAGAAGACCGATTTTGACCAAAGTTCACAGAAACACTCTCAGGCCAATACCGAAGATTGCCTGATTTGAGCTCAACCGGTGAAAGGGACTGCACGTTTTTCTCCGCATGGCTTAGGCCGCTCACACAACTTCGTTGTTCCGTTTAGGGTAGGTGCTTGTTGTCTGGCAGGCGCCTATGTCACCTTACTTCTGCGAATCAAACAACAAAGCGAAAATAAAAAACTTCGATTGAATCACTTTTCATTCACTTCCACACCGATTGTTATCAATGTTGGAAAAGCAACTTACCGATGTCCGATTCACAAAAAATGCAAAAAATTTCAATAAGAGTTATTTGAATAAAATATTGAACACACGATATCTCAAGAATGAAAGTGCGCACAAATTCCACAATAAGCTTGAAACGTTTGTGTTGTCTCCCACTTTCATATGCTTGTTCGGATAACAAAATAAGTGACTTCTGTACGGTATCTGTATCTGCGTCGTAATTTACACGCATACGCACATATGCATGTGTACTCACTCAAATGCCCATATCTCACACACCGATGCAGATATAGCCAAACATAACAACCTTCGTGCAGACGTCGCCTTTCATGGAAAAAAATTTCATTGGAATCGGTTAACGCGTTTGGCCAAACACCGGCAAGAAACACAAATATGGATTGATTTTTATATATAGAAAATATTACACAAAAAATTTTCTTATTATTTCACTTAAATTTGTTTCTTTTTTCAAAGCACATGATACCTACTAATGAAACACACAGTGTATAAATACATTGTCAATTTTTTTTTTTCTTTTTTAAGAAACACATAATTTACACACCGATGCAGATACAGATATCGCACATACATAACATCCTTCGTATAGACGTCACCTTTCTTTAAAAAAAAAAAATTCATTGGAATCGGGTAACGCGTTTGGCCAAACACCGGCAACAAACGCAAATATGTATTGATTTTTATATACATATATATATAAATAGATATAGATATATTCTCATATCAATTTTAATTCACAAAAACTCACAAAATCGCAATGAAGAAATCCGAATCCGACAGCGCCACCAAACATGAAACAAAATTGGCTTCTCCATTGATCGATAATAGATGGCGTTACGTTGCGTGTCTATATGACAGTTCAATTGTGATACGATATGTTACATTCAAATGTGATTCTTTATTTGGTTGTTGCCAAAATAAATAAATACAAAATGAAAAAAAAAAAAAAAAAAAAAAAAAAAAAAAAAAAAAACCTGTCGTAACACGCTGGTGGTCAAAATAAGCCATTTTGAAATTTAGATTTTTTTTTTTAAACCCGTGCTGAGAAAATACCTCTCCAACAAAGTATAAATCATCAAAATCGGTTCGGCCAATCTCGAGTTATGCGGTTACATCGCTTCGGACACTTTCTTTTATATATATAGATGATAGAGAATTCCTATTTTCAGCTGCCATTTTATATCTAATATATAAAAATCCAGTGTCACAGTTTTAGTGTTTATACTCCTCCGAAACGGCTTGACCGAGTTTGATGTAATTTTATATGTATATTCCGTAGGTATGAGAATAGGTTCATAACTAATTTTTATACCACTAAGTGATAATGGTGGTCTACCAAAGAGTTTATATGGGGAAATGCACTTTGGGCAAAAAAAAACTGGGTAGAAATCGAGTAGTGACACTTCAAATACAAAAAAAAACATAGGGGCGGGCTACAGTCCGCTTGGGCGAACTGTTGGATACCCTATTCTTATTCCTATATCTCATAAGTGGGCGTGACGAAAATTTAAAGGATTTTATCGAAAAAACTAAGCTTTTGTAAATAAAAACGCTCCCTAGCTCAAACTTTGGTTTTCAATAAAATTGTTTTATTTAATTGTGGGCGTGTCAGTAGGCGGATTTTAAAAAAATTTAAGTATGAGCATAAAGGGCACCTAGAGAGTATATACTATAATTTTCAGCTCCCTAGCTCAAATTTGGACTTTCAAAAATAAAAAAAAAATAATTGTGGGCGTGTCAGTAGGCGGATTTTGAAAATATTTACACATGAGCATAAAGGGCCCCTAGAGAGTATATATTAAAAATTTCAGCTCCCTAGCTCAAATTTTGGTTTTTCAAACAAAATATTTTATTTAATTGTGGGCGTGTCAGTGGGCGGATTTTGAAAATTTTATGTCCCAAGCAGTTTTATAGGCCAAAGATCATATATAAAAAATTTCAGCTTTCTAGCTCAAAATTCAATTTTTCCCAAAATTTGTTTTATTTAATTGTGGGCGTGTCAGTGGGCGGATTTTGAAAATTTTATGTCCCAAGCAGTTTTATGGGCCAAAGATCATATATAAAAAATTTCAGCTTTCTAGCTCAAAATTCAATTTTTCCCAAAATTTGTTTTATTTAATTGTGGGCGTGTCAGTGGGCGGATTTTGAAAATTTTATGTCCCAATCAGTTTTATGGGCCATAGATCATATATAAAAAATTTCAGCTCTCTAGCTCAAAATTCGATTTTTTCCAAAATTTTGTTTTTTTGAGTTTGTGGGCGTGTCTGTGGGCGGATTTCAAAAATTCTTAAACTTGATTATTTCGGGACCCTAGAGAGTATATGGTTAAAATTTCAGCTCTCTAGGTCCAGTTTAAAGGCCTAATTTTTGCCGACGGACGGACGGACGGACGGACGGACGGACGGACGGACGGACGGACGGACGGACGGACGGACGGACGGACGGACGGACGGACGGACATGGCTAGATCGACATTACTATCGATGCTGATCATAAATATAGTAACTTTTAGGGGTCTACGGGCAATATTAAGGTATGTTACAAACTATGCGTCAAAATTAATATACCCCTAGAATAGGGTATAAATATTTAAAATTTTAAAAGCAATTGTTGTTGTCAATTATTTTAATTATTTGCCAAGCAAATTGTTGTTGTCACCAATTTAATTTTTTTTTTTTAAATATGTATATTTAATAAGTTTGTTTATGTTTATTACAAGGTGACGTAGTTCCCGGATTCCGTGGTGTTTATGCAAGTGATGCACTTGGTAGAATATACACAGTTCACCCGAAAAACGACGAATGCTTCTATTTGAGAATGCTTTTGGTCAATGTTTGTGGCCCTACCTCGTTCGAAGCGCTGCGGACTATTGACGGTGTGTTGTGTGCTACATATCGAGAAGCCTGCCAACGCAGGCAATTGTTTGAAAACGACAACCATTGGGACATGACGCTGGCCGATGCCACTATCACTGCGCCTGGGACACTCTTCGCAATCATAATTTCGACATGTTTTCCATCAAATCCTAAAGAATTGTTGAATAACTACAAGGATGATATGGCCAAAGATATTTTGCATCGAATTCGCACTGTGACATGAGATAATGAACTGGAGATGTCAGATGAAATGCGCAACAAAGCTTTGATTTTGATCGAGGATATGTGTCTGCTCATGAGTGGCAATTTGTTGTGCAAATTGGGGATGCCACAGCCAAATCGCGCAATGCAAGACGCATTTAATCGAGAATTTGGGGCGAGAAATGGATTTCGATCGAATCGCATTGAGTCAAGCTGTTCGAACAAATGTGCCAATGTTGAATTAAGAACAAAAGAAAGTGTACGATAATTAATGCAAGCAGTCGATAACGAAAATTGCGGAATATTCTTCCTTGATGCGCCTGGTGGAACTGGAAAAACATTCCTGATTTCACTGATTTTAGCTACGATTCGTTCGAGATCTGCGATTGCCTTGGCACTCGCCTCTTCTGAGATAGCGGCTACTTTGTTAGAAGGCGGTCGAACAGCTCATTCTGCATTAAAATTGCCACTGAATCTGCAAGTGGATGAAGAACCTACATGCAACATTTCAAAGAAAACTGCGATGGCGAAAGTACTGCAGCAATGTAAGATTATCATATGGGACAAATGCACAATGGCTCACAAACGCGCATTGAAGGCCCTGAATCGTACTTTGAAAGATTTACGTAATGATAACCGACATTTCGGTGGCGCAATGATCTTGCTATCAGGCGAATTTCGTCAAACGCTGCCTGTCATTCCGAGATCAACTCCGGCAGATGAATTGAATGCTTGCTTGAAGGCGTCTGCTTTATGGCATTACGTGTCGTTAAGAAATTGCATTTGAAAACGAACATGCGAGTTGCTTTACCAAATGACCAGTCCGCTGCAGAGTTCTCCAGGCAATTGTTGGCGATGGGCAATGGCGAGATTCCAGCAGACTTAAACACCGGCCTGATCGAGTTTCCACAAAATTTTTGCAACTTTACAACGACACCGGAAGAACTTATCATGAATGTTTTCCCGAATATCGCTCAGAATTATGTTGACCATGATTGGCTGAGTGTAAGAGCGATTTTGGCTGCGAAAAACAAGAATGTCAATCATTTGAGTTTCGTCATTCAAAATGAAATAGCTGGTGAGTTACATTCATATAAATCAGTCGACTCCGTGATGGATGAAAACGAAGCCACCAACTATCCCACGGAATTTTTGAATTCTTTGGATGTTTCAGGCATGCCTCCACACATTTTGACATTAAAAGTCGGCACAGTAATAATTTTGTTGCGCAATCTAAATAATCAAATATTATTCAAGCAACGATGTTGATTGGAAAATTTAAAGGCGAAGATGTTCTTATTCCGCGGATTCAACTTATTCAGAACGATTTGCCTTTCGTATTTAAGCGTCTTCAATTTTCCGTGCGTCTCGCTTTTGCTATGACAATAAATAAGTCGCAAGGACAATCGCTGGATGTCTGTGGCATAAATCTTGAATTTCCATGTTTCTCGCGCTTTGTACGTTACGCACCCGATAATGGAACGAAAAATTTTGTTTACCATAAAGCACTTCAGTGAAAAAGCGGTAGGTTGGCCGACAAGTAAATCGCTACGGTTTTTGGAATTGTATTTAATTTTAATATAACTTTTGAATAAAGAATTTGAATTGACCGGATTACATAAAGCGAACGCTCAGAATTATTAATTTCATTACCTACCTACATTAACGAATTTGGGCGGAACGAAGTTCGCCGGGTCAGCTATCTAATATATAAAATTCCAGTGTCACAGTTTTAGTGTTTATACTCCTCCGATTTTATATGTATATTCCGTAGGTATGAGAATAGGTTTATAACTAATTTTTATACCCCTAAGTGTTAAGGGTAGCTTACCCTAAAAAAAAAATCATTTTTTGGACAAATTTTTTTTTGGTTATTTTTTTATGGTGTGGCATAAAAGATACAGTTCAGTCAGGTAGTTTTTACCCTCCTACCACCAACCCCTATTAAATTATATTTTTCATAAATATTGAAGGTACAGTATTACTGTATTAACTGTACTTTCAATATTTATGAAAAATATATTATCGATCGCAGTAGTGACGTTTACAATTATCATTTTATCATTTTCGTTTCTCAAATGAATTTATAATCAATCTGCAGGGCTGTCATAATTCATTCCTATTTTATAAATACAGTAAATGACGGATATAAGAAAATCTCATATAAGAAAAACTCGCTTATAAGATACATATTCTACTGCACGAAGCACACCTCCATAAGGCCTCATCTTAAATATAACGCATATAAGAAGAACGGTTATAAGAAAAACACTGATATAAGAAACTAAATCTAGAATAAAATGTCTTTGATTGGTCATAAATATAAACATCTATAAGAAACTATCACGTGCAAACACCAAAGAGATGTCACGTGAAATCATATGTTGTTCCAACCTTCAAATTTGTGTGAAAACAAAGAAGCGCGCAAATTAATTTGTTTATTCGTCCATATCTGTTGGCTTTATTGTTTTATTTGGTTAAAATGTCGTCGAAAAAGAAAAATGCAGTGTCCATCAAAACAAAACTTAAATTATTAAATGAAATTTGCGCAGAGTTTCAGATTGCCGAAAGTACATTGGCAAAATAATGAAGAATTCACAGGAACTTGACAGTAAAAAATATTTCGGTTGAAATTTAAACACTAAAAGAAACAGAAAGCCTCAGTATGAAATTCTTAATAAAACAAATGATTTGCGCAGATGTCCGAAAAAAATGTACAAATCGCAGGACCAATAATTCTCGAAAAAGCCCAACAATTCACGATTAAATTGGCCATTGTTTTTTGTCATATTTAAGAGCCAGTACAGAAAATGTTTAATCCGCAAGCAAATCTTGGCCATTGAGTAACCATTCTCAGACAGTTTTTTTTTAAAGAGTTTTCTATTTTCAAGGCTTTGTTTGTTGTGAGACGGTCCTGGTGGCTAGTAACCCCTCAGACTATACAAAATTGTTTTAAAAAAAGGAGGTGTTTCCAAGAAAGAACAACAAAATGATGTTCTCATTGTATAAGAACGTTAATTTCTTATATCCATTCTTTTTTATATAAGAAAACACGGTTATAAGAAAGAAATCCCTTGGCATTTTGGAATTTCTTATATCCGTCATGGACTGTAGTTGATACAATAATTGATTTGAAGAGTAATTCTACTCTGTAATTCCAAAAGAGAAATATGGTGAAAGGTATGTAAAATTAAAAAAATGTGTGTGTACTTATCTACATGCGTTAGAAGTTATACTTTTTTGGCGGAAATATATAAAATTCGTGTGTCACAGTTTTAGACAATGCCAACACTACGTAGAGGGGCTTCTTTGTGCCGTAAAACACGTAACGCTACAGCCATGCAGAATGAAAGAGCCAAAAGAAACGCAGACCAAATCCAGCAAGACAATACTGATGCACGTGAGACCATGGCGCAATTGCATCAAGTTCAATCAGAAGATGCACGAGCTGAGCGAAATGAAGAAAGAAGATTAGAACAAAGACAATCACGCCGACTCACATTTAACAGACTGAGAGTAAATGAACAACAACGCCAACAGGCGCATCGATCATTTACCTCTCAGTCATTCCTGCGTCTAGCATTCGAGTATGAGCCCGATGTTGAATATTATGCTCATTCAAAAGTCATAATTGGTGCTATGGACAAGGAATGCCAGCATTGTAATGTTCTTACATTCAAAAATGAGCCACCCGGGATGTGTTGCGCATCAGGAAAGGTGCAACTACCTGTAATTGATACACCACCTGAACCATTGAAGGGTTTACTGTTTAGCAAGGATCCAGATTCTAATGTGTTCCTGAAATCAATTCGGACATTCAACTCATGTTTCCAAATGAGGTCGTTTGGAGCAACAAAAATAGTTAAAAATAATACTGTATATGGTCAACAATTCAATTTAACATTTAAAGTCAAAGGTCAAATTTATCACAAAGTGGGCTCATTTCTGCCAATGCCAAATGAAGCGCATAAATTTTTGCAACTCTATTTTATGGGCGGCGAAGACGCACGCGTGGACGCACGTTGTGAATACAATCACCTCAATTCATTATTTGCTAAACGCATTGTTAGCGAGCTCGACGCTCTATTGAATGAGCACAATGAATTATTGAAAATATTCAAAACACACTTGCCTAAATTACAAAGTGATAATCACGCTATTGTCATCAGTCCTGATAAAACACCTGTTAGAGAGCATATTCGTAGATTCAATGCACCTGTTGTTGACGACGTTGCTGGAATCATGGTTGGCGATCGAACAACTACACGAGAAATCGTGATTCTTAGAAGAAATAACAATCTCCAGTTCATTGCTGATACACACCGTTCATATGACGCTCTCCAATATCCGCTTATTTTCTGGAAGGGACAAGATGGATATTGCATACATATTAAACAACACGATCCCGCAACAGGAACTTCATTCATTGTGGACTTGATCATTACTCATTTAACAAAGAAGTTAATTAATCTTAATTTATCAAAGTAAACTAATGTTAATTAAATTGGATTTATTAATAAGTTATAATTATTTATGAATTATTTATAATTATATTTTCATTATTTATTTATAATTATATTTATCTAATATATATTATTACTGGAGCCGAAACAAACAAGAACGTTAGTGCGAAGGATTACTATGCGTATCAGTTGATGATTAGACGCGGTCAGGACAATATCATTCTACGATATCGTGAGCTTTGTTAACAATTGATGGTCGACATGTACGTGAAGATAGAGAGTGAACGACTACGATATTTGCGATATAATCAACAACAGCTGCGTGCGGAAGAATACATTCACTTGCGAGACGCTATTGTCAGCAACGCCGACGCCGCCGACATTGGTAACTCAGTCATTCTACCATCATCGTATATAGGTAGTCCACGTCATATGCAAGAATATATCCAGGATGCTCTGGCTTACGTGCGCGAGTACGGACGACCGTTTTTATTTATCACGTTCACGTGCAATCCAAAATGGCCAGAGATTACATCTTTGCTACTACCCGGCCAAAATGCAATACATCGTCATGACATTACAGCACGTGTATTCAGACAAATGTTAAAGTCTTTAATAAGTTTTATAACGAAATTACATGTATTTGGTCCAACACGTTGCTGGATGTATTCAGTTGAATGGCAGCAGCGGGGATTCCTCATGCACACATTTTGATTTGGTTAATCAACAAAATACGTCCTGAAGAAATCGATAGTGTAATTTCTGCGGAACTTCCAAATCCATGTACTGATCAATTGCTGTTTGATATTGTTACAGCTAACATGATTCATGGTCCATGCGGTAATTGGATACAAAATGGTGAATTGTTAATGAGAAAAAAAGAAGGTGACAAGTACTTTAAAATACGTTGTTTGGAGGATCTTGATAATTTATCATAATCTCATGTGCAAACTAAATAATGATTCTTTTAAATAATAGTATAATTGATGATCCTCTTATTAGAAATGTAAATTACCCTTCTTGTAACTTTGATATTAAAATCTTTCAAAGTGTTTTTCATAACAATCCACATAAAAACTTCTTTATTATCCGCCAAAACATTAGAAGTTTACGTAAAAATTTTGATTTGCTTATTGCGCATCTAGAACTATTTGAAAACAAACCCGACTTAATTTTTATTTCCGAAATTTGGATATACGAGCGTGAAAAGGACTTTTATAATGTGCCCGGCTACAAATTTTACCCTAATTGTAACAATGATTATGCAGCCGGTGGTGTTGCCTTCTTCATTAAAGAAAATCTAAACTGTGAGTATGAGTTCGAATGTTGTTCATTTCGTAGCTCCGATATGATCAAAATTTATTGCACTTTAGAAGCACAGAACTTTGTTTTTCTGTGTTTTTATCGTTTTCATGATAAAAGTAAGGACGTTTTCATTGGCGATTTAACTTCAGTTTTAAGTAGGGAGAATGCCCGTAATCTGATCATTGTGGGTGATATGAACATAGATATCCTAAGTACCTCTTTAGATACATTAAATTATATGAGCTTAATGTCGGCGAATGGGTTAGAGTCTTGCATTAATGTCCCAACAATAATTTCGGATTCAACTGAAACTTGCATTGATCATATCTATGCCAGACTTGATTGTAATGCTAATCTATCTCTTGTCAGCACTGTGTCTGATTTCAGTATTACTGACCATTGCATGACATGCCTCTTTATCTCGAATGTAGTTAAATCACCTACTGTAGTGAAAACTCCTATCAAAACCAACAATCGTATTGACTTTGTTAAGTTAAATGCACGCTTGCTTCATGAAACCTGGACTCTTGTTTATAGTGAAAATGATCCCTCTTTTGCCTTCGACTATTTTGTTGACATATTAAAGACACATGTAGATATGTGTACGGAAGCTGAAGCACGCCGAAGCTCTGCTGCTAGGAGACTCAAACCCTGGATGACCAAACATCTATTGGAAAAAATTGGAATCAAAAATAAATTACGTATTAAATGCGGAAAACATCCAAGTGACACTAGGCTTCGGAAGAAGTATCGAAACATGTGCAAGAATATTAAAACTTTAATTCCTTTGTACAAAGAAAGCTATTATGTAAATAAATTCAATGGAACTAAAGGCGACTCAAAGCAGGAGTGGGAAGTCATAAATGAATTATTTAATAAAACTGTTCCTTCTAATACACCGGCGTGTATTAAAATTAATAATAATGAAATCACCAATCAAGCTTTGATAGCCTCCAGCTTCAATGATTTTTTTGCTGAGGTTGCTTCAAACACGCTTTCAAATGCAAGTTTTAAAGATGAGAATTTGCATTGTCAAGATTGCTGCCTGAATTGTGAGAGTAACTTCCATAACAGTTTTTATTTCGAGCCAATAACATCCTTCGAATTGCACAAGCAGATTATGCTCCTAAACAAATCAAAATCTTTCACTCGAAATAGTTACTCTAATGCTTTTATTAAAATCATAGCTTATAACATTGTCGATGTCCTGGCACACATTTTTAATAAAAGTGTATACAATGGCATTTTTCCTAAGAGCTTGAAAATCGCGGAAGTTATTCCAATCCTAAAAAAAGGTGATTGCAAAGATGTTAATAATTATCGACCCATATCCCTCCTTCCCGTTATCTCTAAATTATTCGAGAAAGTTATCAAAAATAGAGTGGTGAGTTTTCTGGAAAAGCATTCCTTTTTCAGCTCAAGTCAATTTGGCTTTAGAGCTGGTATGTCAACAGAAGATGCTCTCTTAGTTTTCTGTGAACAAATTTATACAAGCTTGGACAAAAAAAAGACCACTGCTGCGTTGTTTATAGACATTACGAAGGCTTTCGACACAGTAGATCATACTCTGTTACTCTTAAAATTAAGGAAAGCTGGTTTTCGTAGTTTCATTCTGGATTGGTTTTCCTCATTTCTTCAAAACAGAAAGCAAGTTGTGAAAATAGGTCAATCTTTTAGTAACTACCGTAATATCGAAACGGGGGTCCCACAAGGATCGGTCCTGGGACCCATCCTTTTTCTAATTTTTATTAATTCTATTTTTAGCCTCCCACTAAAAGGTAAGAAAACCGGTTTCGCTGATGACATTGCCTGCTCGTATTCAACTGTTTCAGTTTTAAATCTGGTTGCCGACATCAATCATGATCTAGAGCTATTAAGACACTGGTTTAAAACACACAAGCTGGTTATCAGTGCTAAAACAAAAGTTATGTATTTCAAACTCCCACTGCTAAATAGTTGCCCTCCACCATTAATATTCCACAGTTGTGACTGCAAGAATATGTTGTTAAGTACAGAAACCTGTGTTACAAGTCCAAATATAACAACTTCTTTTGATATTGATGAAGTTTGTTCGCCAAATTGTTTCCTAATAGAAGGTGTATCTACTTTTAAATATCTGGGTCTTCTTTTTGACTCTCAAATGAATTGGAACTCACATACCTTGCTGTTAAAAAATTATATGTTGAGAGCTACTTATATAATGTATCATCTAAAGAGGTTGTGCTCCCAAAAACTCCTACAAACCGTATATTATGCCTTAATACAATCAAAATTGCAATATGGTCTGGAGTGCTGGGGTGGCACTTACAACTATAATTTGCACCCTTTGTTCATATCACAAAAACATGCTCTCCGAATTATATGGAAAAAAGGCGTCGAGAACATACTTTTCCGCTTTTCCTGAAGTCAAAAATACTGCCTTTAAAACATCTTTTCTTCTACAAAGTCCTGAAAATATTTTTCCGAAGGAGTGGTAACTTGCCAAACCAAGAAATTCCTATTTATCAACTTCGGAGTGCTGAAAGAAGAATCGCTTTCATTCCGCCTCATAGTACCCAACAGTTTCTAAATTTCTTTTCATCGTTAGCGCCTAGATTATACAATAAATTACCGCTTGTAACTCGGCACATTTCACAGTCCTTTTTATTTAATAAACAAGTTAGACAATGGCTCTTCAACTTTGACCATGCCCAGATCAATACTCTGATCAGAATTGTTACGTAAAATTTAATATATAACTCACCGAGTTTTTCTACTCTTTCATCACCCCACAACCACCTATTTTTAAATTTTTTTTTTAGTGTAATATTTATTTACTCAAATCACTACATTCGCCACTAGTTGGCTAAAGGTTCTTATCCTTAGTCTCTATAGAATGTAAAGATATACAACAATGCTTTATTTGTATTATTATGAAAAACACTTAACTTTAAACTGTCTGTAAATCTTTTTTCCTTTTGAAACTATATTGTTTACTTAGTTTTATAGATTTAAAGTTCTTTGTAAGCTCTGTACAGTACATTGTTGAAATAAATAAATAAAAATAAAATAAATAAAAAAAAAAAAAAATTTCAATCGTTTATCGCCGTGTATGGCCGATGGAAAATGTACCAAAGGATTTTCTAAAGATTTTACTAACGATACGATCACAAATGTTGACGGATATCCAATATATCGTCGAAGAAATTCCGATAATGGCGGACAATCATTTATTAAAAGTATCAACAACATCGACATTGACATTGACAATCGTTGGGTGGTACCTTACTCAACTCTACTGAGCAAAACATTCCAAGCTCATATTAATGTAGAGTTTTGTAGTTCAGTGAAGAGCATCAAATATATTTGCAAGTATGTGAATAAAGGCAATGATATGGCGGTATTTCGAGTTGAAAATACCAATGTGACTGCTCCTCCAGTGAATAAAAACGATGAAATAACGCTGTACCAAATTGGCCGGTACATCAGCTCCAATGAAGCTGTTTGGCGTATCTTTGCTTTCCCAATTCATGAACGAGATCCAACTGTTATTTATTTAACCGTCCATCTTGAAAACGGTCAGCGCGTATCTATATTTCACGAACGAGACAGCGATTGACAGAGCTATAAATCCACCAAAAACTACACTTACCGAATTTTTTGAATTGTGTAATCGTGCGGATGCTTTTGGTGCCTTTGCACGGACATTACTCTACTCAGAAATACCACACTATTTCACATGGGCTCAAACAAAAAAATGGACACCCAGCAAGCGAGGTACACCGGTTGACGCATGCCCCGGTTTATTCAAATCAAACGCCTTGGGGCGAGTATTTATAGTTAATCCAAGGCAGACTGAGTGCTTTTATCTTCGACTGTTGTTGGTTAATGCCACCGGTCCATTGTCATTTCAAGATATACGAGTACGTAAAGTCGATGGACATCAGCATCCAACATATCAAGATGCATGCCTTGCACTCGGCTTGCTGGAAGACGACAACCAGTGGGAATGAAGCAGCATTAAACTGTACAGCAAAATAAATTCGTCTACTATTCGCTATAGTATTAACTACATGTTTCCCGGCCCGAATTGAAACGTTATGGGATAATCACAAAGATTCGATGACTGATGATATACTGTATCAACATCGCACACGTTGCAACGATCTAACGTTAGCATTCAGCGATGTTATGTACAATGAAGCACTAATTGCCATTGAGGATCATTGCATTATTATTGCCAAATTACCACTCAGTCATTTCGGTATGCCTTCACCAAATCGAAATGCATCTGATTTATTAAACACTGACATGATTCGTGAACTTCAATACAGCGATTGTTACTCGCAATGTTCCACTAATGAATGAGGAACAAAGAAACATTTATGACCGCATTATTCTCGCAGGACAAGGTGGATTCTTTTTTTGGATGCACCAGGTGGAACAGGCAAAACATTTCTTATTTCGCTAATTCTCGCTGAAATACGATCAAATAATGGCATTGCGTTGGCCGTTGCATCTTCTGGCATTGCGGCAACTTTATTGGATGGAGGCAGAACAGCTCATTCAGTATTTAAGCTGCCACTAAATATTCAAAACAACCCAGACGCAGTGTGCAACATAAAAAAAAACAATCGTCTATGGCCACCGTGTTGAAACAGTGTAAAATTATCATATGGGATGAATGCACTATGGCACACAAACATTCGCTTGAGGCGTTGAACAGGACATTGCAAGATATAAAAAACAATGACAAATTACTTGGCGGCACTCTGTTACTCCTTTCAGGTGATTTCAGACAAACCCTTCCCGTCATTCCACGATCAACGTACGCTGATGAGATCAATGCTTGCTTGAAATCATCTTCACTGTGGCGTAATGTTGAAAAAGTTCAACTAAAAGTACTAAATATGCGCGTCCGAGTGCTTCAAGATCCATCTGCTGAAACATTCTCAAAACAGCTGTTAGATATCGGCGATGGCAAAGTTACTAAGAATGAGACTGGATGCATAAAATTACCGGACGATTTCTGCACAATCATTGATTCGCAAGATGCTCTCATTAACCTAATATTTCCCGATATACACATACAATACAATCATCATGAGTGGCTGGCAGAAAGGGCGATTTTAGCAGCAAAAACTGTGGACGTCAACAAATTGAATCTCAAGATACAACAGTTATTGCCAGATAACTTGGTGACATATAAATCCGTTGATGCAATTTGCGATGCCATTGAAGCTACAAATTTTCCAACAGAGTTTTTAAACTCATTGGATTTACCAGGCATGCCACCGCATTATTTAGTACTCAAAGTTGGATCTCCGGTTATTTTGCTTCGTAATTTGAACCCACCACGGCTTTGCAACCGCACGCGATTAGTCGTTAAAAAATTAATGAATAACGTTATCGAAGCCACTATTTTAAATGGCAAATTCCGGGGTGAAAGTATATTACTTCCACGAATCCCTATTATACCCACAGATGTGCCAATTCCATTTAAACGCATTCAGTTCCCCATTAGATTGGCATTTGCAATGACTATTAACAAGTCTCAAGGCCAAACAATGTCTGTTTGTGGCTTAGATTTGAGCACACCATGTTTTTCACACGGACAATTATATGTGGCATGCTCTCGAGTGGGCAAACCATCCAGTTTGTTTGTGTTAGCTAAAGATGGAATGACAAAAAATATTGTACATTCCATTGCACTAAGAGATTAATATTGTTGACTAATATTTTCCGAATTCGTTGTATATATAAATAAAAAAAAAAATTACAATAAATTAAAAAAATTAGTACCTATTTGGTGTGTTGTTATTTTCACATTCCGTCATCATTCACAGCGCTCCATGCCTCTTCCACTCATATACCACACACGCACACACTTACAATAAAAAACATATATTTTCATACTCTAGAAATAATTCATATGGCAAAACAACGTTTGCCGGGTCAGTTATTTTTATATAATTGTTCTCAGCGTGCATGCTTCGGCACCGGCGGCGGCGGCGGACCATGCACATTCAGAACTTCCATACATACAAATACTTCTCCAAAAGAAATAATTTCAGTTGTATAAAGCTTTATTATAACATTTAAAATGCAAAACGTAAAGGCTTCAATACATCAAGTTCCAATAATATAAAGCGTAAAGGCTTTCAGTATTATACATCATATCCAAATGCAAAGCGTTATAGGACTTTCAATCTGCAATCGCGAACGCACTGGCAGAACTGAATGTGGATAGCTCGCTTGGTGAATTGATCAATCTACTACTAAATAGTCGGATTATCAATTCAAAACTGGGCGTTACATCTGCTAGGAGGTCTGTCAGTCGAGGGACGCCGCAAGGCGGTGTTCTTTCTCCCCTTCTCTGGAACTTGGTGGTGAACAAACTACTGATAAACCTGGAAGGGGAGGGCTGCAGAGTGATTGCCTATGCGGATGATGTTACTATTGCCGTCTCTGGGAAACACCGCAACACCATAAAGGAACTCCTGCAAAACGCTCTTAACAAGCTAACGAGATGGGCTAATCGGTGCGGACTGGGCGTTAACCCCCACAAAACTGAGCTTGTCCTCTTTTCCATTAAATATAAAATCCTATGGATTTAAAATAAAAGAGATTCCTTTTGTATATGTTCACTGACTTTACTTTTAATTCCAATATTTTTTACTTTATATTATTGTGATAACAAGCTTTTGCAACTATCTAGAAGAGGCAGTTCCTTTTAGAATATACATTATACATATTTGAATTTTGAAAAACATCTGTCTAGCAGACTACAATGTCAAAAAGATTTTCGTGCAACCAATAATTAAATGGTGTTAGGAGCCATGTATCTTTTAATGGCTCATAGATGGATTGTTGGCGCTGGTACGACTGCCACAGCTATTCCCTCCTTAGTGACCATGTCACGACTGATGATGGTTTCAACTGCAGTCTGCGAAATGCACTTTCTTTTTCTTGCTGTAGGTTTTTAGTTCTGGCTGCTTGTCATCTGGGTCATTAAGAAAGAATGCAGGCTTAAGTCTTTCGATCGAAACGTTTTGAGTAGATCCATTGATGTCGATAGAAAAAACTCTGTCGCTTATCCTTTCGACGATCCTGAATGGTCCTTTGTACGGAGGTTCCAATGGTTTTTTTACATGACCCGATCTGAGAAATACGTGTGTACATGAATGAAGGGTCTTGTGCACAAACGAGCTTTTTTTGATATGATGTGATGCAGGAGTAGGTCGTATCAATCGAATATATTCACGAAACTTTGAAATGAACTTGTCTGTATCACGTGGCATTTCGACATCTGTGAAGAATTCTCCAGGTAGACGAAGAGTTACACCGTATAACATCTCTGCTGCAGACGCACCTAGGTCTTCCTTAAAACACGTTCTTAGTCCGAGCATCGCCGTGGGAAGTAGTTCTGTCCATGGTGTTTCTGGGTTGCACATCAAGGCAGTTTTAAGAGAGCGATGCCAGCGCTCAATCATTCCGTTCGAAGCCGGGTGGTATGGTGTGGTTCGAATCTTATGTGCTCCAACTAGGGCTGCCAATGCTTTAAACAACTCCGACTCAAACTGAGTTCCCTGGTCCGTGGTTATTGACTTTGGTGCACCGAACCTGGCTATCCAAGATGAGTAAAAACTCGTTGCCACGGTATCAGCTGTCATGTCCTTCACAGGCACAATTTCTGGCCAGCGTGTGAAACGATCAATCATCGTCAGACAGTATTTATAACCTTTGTCCTCTGGGAGAACAATTAAGTCGATGTATACGTGGTCAAACCGCTGGTCGACTGCTGTAAATGATTTTGGTACCAGATGACTGTGTCGTTGAACTTTTGCACGTTGACAACTTGGGCAGGAACGAACCCATTCGGAAATGTTTTTCTTGATTGAAGGCCATGCATACTTTTGCAGGAGCTGTTTCAAGGTAGATCTCGTTCCAGGATGTGAAAGTGAATGAACTGAATCGAACATTTTGCGCCGAAGAGATTTTGGAATGTATGGGCGATTCTGTGATGTTGAAATATCGCAATAAATTTGGATTCCAGGCTGTAAATTCAGTTTCTTAAGTCGTAGGGATGTCGTATCACTCATGAGGTCTTTCAATTCTGAATCCGATGCCTGAGCGGCTTGAATTTCCGCCAATGAAATGGAAGTAGGCATGTCAATTGCACTAATTCTGGACAAGGCGTCTGCAGCTAAATTATTGGATCCTGAGACATGAATCATTTGCGTTGTAAACTCGGATATATAGTTGAGATATCGCAGTTGGCGCGGCGACGCCTTTTCGGGCTTCTGGCTAAAGGCAAATGTAAGAGGCCTATGATCCGTCTTAACTACAAAATTTCGTCCTTCTAAAATGTGCCTAAAATGCTTAATCGACAAGTAAATAGCCAATAACTCTCTATCGTATGTGCTATAATTTTTTTGAGCTGATTTCAATTTGGCAGAAAAGAATCCGATCGGTCTCCATACATCTAGAACTAACTGATCTAAGTGTGATCCCACAGCCGTATCGGAAGCGTCCGTTGTCAAACAAAGCGGAGCATCAGGTGCTAAAAACGTTATAAGTGTTTGATTAACAATGCTTGACTTACATGCCTCGAAAGCGTTTTCCATTTCAGAAGTCCAGGAAACCTTTCGTTGATCTTTCCTTTTAGAGTCTTTCAAAACGCTGTTTAGAGGTGCTTGCATTTTCGCTGCGCCTGGAATGCATTTTCGGTAAAAGTTTAAAAGTCCGATGAAACGTCGTAGCTCCAAGATGGTTATGGGTTTTGGATACTTGGATATAGCTTCTGCTCGTTCCTGTGGTGGCTTCATTCCATGCGGAGATATGCTGTATCCCAAAAACACTAATTCACTGACACCGAATTCACATTTTGAAGCGTTGATAGACAGGCCAGCCTCTTTAAGCTTTGATAATACAATTTGAAGATGAACTTGATGTTCACTTTCTTCTTCAGAAAAAATTAAGATGTCATCCAAGTAACAAAATACGAAATCTATATGTCGAAAAATGGAGTCCATATAGCGCTGGAATGTTTGGGTGGCGTTTTTTAAACCAAATGGCATAACCGTAAACTCAAACAATCCCATTGGAGTACTAACAGCGGTTTTAACAATGTCCTCCTTATGCATCGGTATATTGTAGTATGCTTTGTTGATGTCGATCTTTGAAAACAATCGTTTGTTGTGAAGTTTTTCACCAATTCCGTCGAGGTGTGGCACAGGATATCGATCTGGACATGTCTGAGCGTTTAACTTTCGATAGTCTCCGCATGCTCTCCAATCGCCCGTCTTTTTCTTGACAAGGTGAACTGGACTAGCCCACGGGCTACTCGAAGGACGGACTATGCCTAGTTGAAGCAATGTCTCGAACTCGTCCTGTATAGCTTTTAACTTTTCTCCACTATAGCGACGTGGGCGATCGGCAATCGGTTGACATTCAGTGACGATTCGATGGCACACTTGTGTTGACGTTGGTAGCTGATACGAGTTTGGTACCGTAATGTCAACGTACTGGTTGACTACATTATACCACTTGGAAGACGATCTAATTGTCGAAACACTTTGCTGAATTGCTGGTTCTAGTCCGCCTTGTGATTTCAGTGACGTCAGGGGATCTATTATTTGTTTTTCCTTTAAAACTATAATAAGTCCGAAATGTGATAAGAAATCAGCTCCTAATATAGCTGACTTTACGCTGGCCACGATGAAATTCCATGTAAACGACCGCCGAAACCCGAAATCAACTTTCATTCGCTTGATGCCAAAGGTTGGAATAATGGTGTCATTTGCTGCAAAAAGCTGAACTTCATGTGGAAGTGCATTTCGACTATAGCTAAGAATTTCTTTTGGAACAACTGAAACGGCAGAACCTGAGTCGATTAAAAATTTGATGTTGCTGTTGCGGTCTCGTATATGAAGTCTAAGCTCTGATATGCTGGAGTCATCTGTGCTGCCGCCAACTGCAAGTACTGACGGCAGCGCGTTTAGTTTTCCGTCTGGTTGGAAGTTGATGTTCTGACGAATTCGCATGGTTGCTCACACCTCCTAGCAGCCAGCCCAAATCTTATGTGAAACCGACAAACCTTCTGTGTACTGCGCGACTGACTTCTTTGCTGGACTCTGCTGCGTCCTCTGTTGTCGCTGCGAGAGCGTTGGTCGTTTGTGGCAAGGCTTACAGAAATTTCACTCAAGATCTTGATGACTTGGCTCCAAGAGGTTTCCAAAGCCAAAACTCTTGCATCAAGTGCATGAACTTGTGAAGAACCAGCTGCATCATGATGAACTGGCCTACTTTGTGACGTTGTAGTTGCCATGACGTAAGACGAAGATGGAGAATTGTCGAGAATACGATCAGCGATTTCAGCTAAATCATTTAAACATACAGATTTGCACGCAGAAAGGATACATCTGACATTATTGGGCATTCGTTGTAGCCACAACGTCGACATGGCATCTTCAGATACATTTGTGCCTGCTAAATCACGCATCTCTCGCAGCAGCTGGCTTGGTTTTTTGTTGCACAACTCCAACCCAGTCAAAAGTTTCACAAGCTGCTTCTCTTTTGATTCGCCGAATCGAGCAATAAGAATTTTTTTTAATTGTGTGTATTTACCTGTTTCCGGTGGGTTCTTCGCCACGTCCGAAACTTGACGCAGTGTGTCTGGGTCCAACGCCGTGATCACCGTGTAGAACTTGGACAAATCAGACGTTATTCTGTTCACGTGGAGTAAGCCATCAATTTGAGTGAACCAAAGTTCAGGGTCAGACGATAGAAACTGCGGTAGTTTGACTATACCCACTGTGTCGACGGCTACGTTGTTCTGACTTGTACCATTTGTATTTAATTTGTTCTCTGCTCCCAAGGCGATTTTATTCTCATTATTCGGCATGTCGCCATTGTCCTCGTCGTTCGACAGCATTCTTGTTTTTTTTTTTTTTTGCTTTTTTTTTTAATTTAACTTGTTAAATCGTCGTCGGGGTCACCAATTATGGATTTAAAATAAAAGAGATTCCTTTTGTATATGTTCACTGACTTTACTTTTAATTCCAATATTTTTTACTTTATATTATTGTGATAACAAGCTTTTGCAACTATCTAGAAGAGGCAGTTCCTTTTAGAATATACATTATACATATTTGAATTTTGAAAAACATCTGTCTAGCAGACTACAATGTCAAAAAGATTTTCGTGCAACCAATAATTAAATGGTGTTAGGAGCCATGTATCTTTTAATGGCTCATAGATGGATTGTTGGCGCTGGTACGACTGCCACAATCCCATATATTGACCCTCCCTCTATTAGCGGTACAAGCTTAACTTTCTCTGACGAAGCAAAATTTTTGGGTCTAATCTTCGATAAGAAGTTAAGCTGGAAACCCAATATACAAGAAAGAGTCAAGAAAGCTACAGTAGCACTTTTCTCTTGTAAAAAAGCGATTGGCAACAAGTGGGGTATACAACCCCGCATTACGCACTGGCTATATACATCGGTGGTAAGACCAATTCTTACTTACGGGGTGGTTGTCTGGTGGACTGCTCTAGAAAAAGCTATAAACCGCGACAAGCTGGGCAAAGTCCAGCGTTCAGCGTGTCTATGCATTAGCGGAGCACTCCGAACTACCCCCTCCGCTGCTCTGGACATTCTGCTACACCTGATACCCCTTGATATATTTAGCATGCAAACAGCGGCATGTTCCGCTGTCCGCTTAAAAGCTACCTCGCAGTGGACCAATAACAATATAGGCCACTCCATTATTCTAGACTACTTTAAGTCTCTACCCAGAAACATAGACTACACCATACCCCGTTTGCAGTTCGGAAAAAACTTCCAAATCACCATTCCTTCCAGATCATTCTGGGATGATGATGCATTTGCGAATGATAAATCGATCCACTTTTACACCGATGGATCAAAAACTAGCGATGGGGTAGGTGGTGGAGTCTTCTCAGAAAAGCTAAATCTTAGCCTCTCTTTCCGTCTTCCTGATTACTGTAGCGTGTTCCAGGCTGAAATTTTGGCGATAAAAGTAGCCCTGACGTGGCTGAAGAGGAATGTGATATCCTCAAAGGATATCCGTATCTTCTCGGATAGTCAGGCCGCGATTAAGTCCCTGGACTCAGTCTCTTCAAATTCCATCATAGCCCAAGACTGCCGATCATCTTTTTCGGAGATGGCAGAGCAGTTCAATATTCACCTCTGTTGGATGCCGGGGCATAGGGACATTCCAGGTAACTGCAGGGCAGATGATCTCGCCAAAAAAGAACCACATTACATTGCCTCCTTTACCTGATAAAGGTTCCCTAGGTATACCAATCGCTACTTGTAAACTCTTGTTTAAGCTATCCGCAATCGAGAGAACAAACCTTAGATGGACGAGTAGCAATACATGTCTAGCGACTAAGCGGATCTGGCCAAAGCTGGATCTGCGACGCTCTAAGTGTCTAATCTCATTAAACCGACTGCATATTAGCTCCACTAAAGGTGTTATCACAGGTCACTGCGTAATAGGCAGGCACGCATCCAGACTCGGTGTGTGCTCAAATGACTTCTGCAGAAGCTGCATGGACGAGGAGGAGGAGGAGACTGTACTTCACCTTCTCTGCACGTGTCCTGCGCTCTCCCATAGAAGAAATTTCCATCTAGGGGACTTCTTGTTCAACGACACAAGCGACTTAGCCAGCACTGGCGCTAGAAGTCTTTCGCGCTTCATAAGAAGCTCCTACTGGTTCAACGAGCAGTGAGGGTAATCCCCAGATCTGTGTGGTACCACAATGGACCTATCATTGGTCTAAGTGTGTTGGCTTTGGCTGACAGCCACGTCTACCTAACCTAACCTAACCTAGGACTTTCAACAGTAAACATCTCAAGAATATAAAACGTTAAGGGTTTCAATACTATGAATTATATTCAAACGCAAAGCGTTAAGGCTTTCAGCATTTATTATTTTTTTTATTTTTTTTACGACATAGATTGCTTACCACTATAAGGGAGATTTATTATTATTATTATTTTAATTTTTTTTCTTTTTACAGTAGGTATACAAACATAAGTTTTTTTATTAAAATAAACAAGTTTAATTCAGTTAGATAATTCAATCATGATTTCAACATTGAAAAGAAGTCATACACTAAATAAATGGTTAAATAACTATTATAATTAGAACAAAAACAAAAGAAACATTATTATCCTTCATTACTATCATTATTACTCTCAGCTAAAGGAGTATCTAAACAGTTCGACAGATTTGATAAGCTGGATGGATACTTTCGAAGTTTCTCATCGCAAATTGGAATCTAAGGTGTCATTCTCCAATGATTCTATTGTTATGTTTATATCTGGACCCAATCTTTGTTTTGCAACTAACCAATCATCACTAATACGCACTATTAATATTTATTATTAATTCCAAACCCGGATTGCTAAAAAGCTCTGTACCTAAACCTATAACCACATCATAAGGCAAAAGCAACGACAAAAATAACTTCAACGCATATGCTACAGACTTCTATGTGAGTGGACATTGACCAAATGAGTAGCACGGTAAGGAGTCAATGCCAGTAAGTCGTGTGAAATGTATTTTTAACCGGAAAACTGTCAGCAATTTCTTTCTTTATAAAAGATCACTCCGAACCACTATCAATTAAAGCTTGTAAATTAAAATTAAATAGTTGCATATTAACTAGAGCAGTATTTGAAATTGAACAAACATTTACAGATCTTGACGGTAATTCTTGATTTTTAAACTCATTAAATTGTTCTTTTCTTTGTTGAGAAAAACCTGTTTTCTCAGTATGACCAATTTTGAATACTTTATCATTAAAATTCGACTGTGGCAATCTTGAATGTTCGTTTACTGCTTTATTTTCATTACGAAAAATCAAACAGTTCCGTTTAATGTGACCTATTTGGCCACAATGATTGCATTGACGAATACTTGATGGCTGTTGTTCAATAATTGTTGCCGTTTAAAATTGTGAACATCTGAATTAGAATGGCTTTCAAAAGATCTTTTTAATTTCGATTTAGAATACGTATTTAAATGTCGATCCGGTCCGATAAAATCTGTAGGTGTTGTTTTTAGTAGTTCTGATCGTATCTGTACATCAGCAATACCAGAAATTGACACCTCAATTTTATTCGTCTCACTCCAATTTGTATCAAGCTTGTCGATCATCACGAGTTTGTTGGTGGAATATTCCAGATATGAAGCTGCTTGTTCGCTAGTATAATCCACCATATCACGAAAAAGATCGTGGAAACGTTTAGTAGCTGCAAATTGTATAGACAATCTTTCTTTCAGATCTTCCCACGTTCGGCATAATGGATAAGAGCGAGAGGCCCACTTCTTAGCACGCCCCTGCAAATGCGTAAACGCTGCATTTCTTGTTTCATAGTAATGTATACTGCTGTAAATTGGGATTCATCCGGGTCGAATGCTGGAACATAAATCTCACTAGATTTCATTCTCTTCGTTTGAATATTTGATGACGAATGTGAAGGCGATGACTCTTGCGGATTTCCCTTCATAATATCCATCATTTCTTTGAAAAATGTTGACAACATATCTGAAGTCACATTTCTCGTCAATGGCGCCGACTTCTGCTGCTCAAAATCATCATCAATACTCGTAGATTCAGAATCCTCTTCGTTATTGATATTGGGAGATTTTGGATTCAATCCCACTTCTGATGTTAGAGAATTCGTATTTTCAGCTGCCATATGTGAGGGAAAATCATTAATAGGTACGTGTGACTTCTGCCTTAGAATTCATTTATGGGAATTGAACTGTCACCCTGTTTTTATTACTAATGCCCTCTATGATCTAGAAGTGTTAACATTTTCTGTAGCCTTGTTGTGAAGACTTGTTTTCAGCATGTTGTCAGCAGTGCGAATATCGAAGGAAGGAATCGAGGTTTGGTTGTTTGATTCTGTTCCAGATTGTTCGCCGATGCCGAAGCATGCACGCTGAGAACAATTATATAAAAATATAAAATGGCAGCTGAAAATACGAATTCTGTAACATATATATCCCACACGTTCATGTCTATATATATCTGTAAATAAATAGGCGTAACACAGAAAGAACAGCGATTGATGCATTATTTCTGGAAGGCCTATGTATGTAGGCTATGTCCAAATGTCAACCAATTAGTGAACATCTGATATCTGAAGCGATATAGATGATAAAGGTTCAAATGAATATAAATAGGTGGACGACATTTTTCAGTTTTTGCCCCCACCTAAAAAAAATTTAAGATCCGGGGCTGCTTACTGGAGGTTCACCCCGGATAGCTAAAAAATAACCCTCGCAACAATGACGAATACGCTTGTCCTGAGAATTATTTCAACTTTCGTAATAATTACCTCACATAACAATATAATAATTAAGACATCGTTCCGAAAGAACAATCGCTGCCAACTCCTTAAACCAAATAACTCTAGTCCTACGCCCGCCAATACAGAAAATTCGACTATTGCAAAAAATTTCTATTACAATCTCCAGAGCAAGTTGTTTAACAAAGAAAAGACTGCAATTCCTGTCTCTTGGCTCAGTCAAAAAAAAAATGCAGGTGAAAAACCTTTTATTCATTGGGCTCCATTCCCCAAATACCCAAAGTTAATTTAATTTTTTATTTAAAATTCAATTTGGGAACTAAAACAAAAAGCACTTTCCTATTCAATTTGAGGATGAAATAAAGAACCAACGAGAAAAACTCACAAATGTTATCCATTCCCATTCCTTACATTCGTCTATACAGACACAAGGAAAAAAACGTAGGAAGTAAATAAAACAAATTGTTCAATGCGCAGCACACTGTGTGTAACCCTGTCAAATGTACACACACCTTCTGTTTCATGGGTAAATAGAATTTAACCCACTGGCCACTCGCAACACTAACACACACCGGTAGCAGCAAATCTCAGAAATCCCAATCGAAATCGAAATCCTTGCGATTTTATTAGAAAATCAATCGATGCTGCTTTTCTGAACGACCTGCGGCTGAATATCTTGATTCCTTTGGTCCTCATCTTTTGCCATGTAGTGATTGTGTGTATAATATAACTTAACGTGCAACTTTTTTTTATTGTTTTTTGTTCCTCCATGTTTGTTTTCATTGTGCTCATTGTTTGAGTTCTTAGTGACTGAATACCAATCCAATTCTATTACGGACTTTAGTCCTTCGCACACATGATTAATTATTAAATGAGATTTTCCTGTGATACCTTTAGGGGAGCAGATTACTCTACTTGATGAAGTTTATTTGCTTAGTCTATGACATGTGCCATGGGAATTTCATTAAATCCTTTATAGGTATCGATAGATGCGGTTGTATAGCCTGTAAGCTTAATGAAATCATTGAGCTTAAGATGGAACTTTGAATATACCTTGAAATGTATGAGCATGCAAGTATAGGTGCGCCATGTGGTTATGTAGGAGAAAATGTTTCTAACGATTTAGAATGATAATGAAACTGACTTGGGTTAACCAGGTGCCAAAACTGAGCACAATCTGAAGCAGCTTCTTTAACCACCCGAAGATGCGAAGTCCCGGATTTAGAAGTTTTTCATGTCAAATATTTTACTGACGTCCACGAGAGGCTGATGAACATATAGGTTGTAGTACAGATAAATAAGTAGTTCAGAAGAAAGGATCACAATGTAATTCCTTGTATCCGAATCTACCAGACAACAAAGAACAGAGAGACAGTACTAACTGCTCTAGTATAACTCCGGAAAGTGTCTTTTCAAACGACGGTTCTTTCGTGGTCGAGGACCCACACGAGAAAGAGAATTTGTTGGGCGCTTATTTCGAGGGCGTGTATACCTACGGTGAACAATCCTGTTCGCCGTAACCACGACATTGAGAATAGGGCTCTGGTGAGTCACTTCTATTTGCGCACCCTAATGAAGAATTGACGATCTGAGAATAACGGATTTACCGTATTCAATGATGGAAACCATTCGTACATAGTTATTTGTATTCGACATTTGGTAAAATGGGCCTTTCAATAAGGACTTGACAAATTCTTTGTTAAATAAAATGCAAACTATTTCAGATATCTTTATTGGCTTGAATTACTATCAAAACGTTTACGAATGGAATTCGACTTCGTTCATATGTCCACCACGGGAACGTATGCAGCGGTCGATACGTTGAACCCAATTTGCGATGACTCGGCCGCACATTTCGACCGATACGGCCGCTATTTCTCGTTCAATATTGGCTCTGAGCTCCTCTAACGTCGCTGGCTTGTTGATTTAATGATTTAACGTAGCCCCATTAAAGTCTAGAGGCGTTAAATCGCACGACCCCGGCATTCAATAGACGGGTCCGTTTCTCGAGATAACACTTTCACCAAACTGAGACTTCAATAACTCTATTGTTGCACCCGGTGTGTGGCTTGTGGCACCTTCGTATTGGAACCACATATTCATGCAATTGCTCAAAGAAATAACGTTCCAACAAGTCTCTGTAGCGAATACCATTTACCGTAACGTTACGGTCATTTGCATCAACGAAAAAACGGTCCAATGACACCACCGACATGAAAACCGCACCAAACAGTGACTTTTTGCCGATGAAGTGCTCTTTCATGAAGCTTATGAGAGGCCTCACCTGTCCAGTAACGCATATTTTGCTTATTGACGAAGCTGTTTAACCAAAAATGCGCTTCATCGCTGAAGATGATTTTGCGATGAAGTTCTTCATTTTCTTCCATCATGTGCAGAGCCCAATTCGAGAACATACTTCGCTTCATATGATCAAGTGGCTTTAGGTCTTGAGTCAGCTTGATTTTGCAAGGATGTATGCCAAGACCTTTACGCAAAATTCGAAATTATGTGGTCTGCGAGAGGCCCATTTCTTGAGAACGCCGTGAAATTGACTGGTTTGGCGCGTTTGCGACGGCAGTAATATTCTCCACACCTCGGGCAAAACGTTGTAGGTATCACTGGCACGGCATCAAGCAGCGAATATTCTGTCTCAAATTCGTTCACTACCCTATGAATTGTTTTTTTACTGGGACGAGAATTACGGCCGAAAATTTGCGTTAACGCTCTTAAAGTTGCGACCACCGACTCGGAATTTCGGTAGTAAATTTTAATTATTTGTAAACGTTGTTCCTTTGTGCACTTCACCATGATGAAAATGTTGATTTCACTGAATACTTTGACATTGACAGTTTGGTAATCGGTTTAAGGGTGCGTTCACACTAAATGTTTGATGTTGTCAAGTCGCTAATGAAAGATCCTTTATAACCCCTGTTTGCCACTTGACAATGATCAAATAAATTTCCTTTTGAAATTTCTGAAATTTTAACTATTTAAATTGAATAGAAAAAAAGAGAACACGGGCAATTCTTAGAATAATAATTTATTTAATTACCTTACTGGACAGTGGTTGGTGTGCAAGTGAAGATTAAAAGTCATAATTACATTTGTCATAGCAAAGAAGAAAAACCAGTATTTTGGTGTAGCGGATAATACCCAGCGGAAGAGTCATACTTAATATGTATGTATTATAATACTTGTCTGCTAATATTGAATCCAGAGATTACCTCTATTTGTACAGTGTTGCAGACAAGAAAAACTATATTTACAAAATATTAAGAATTTTAATATTTTTGGTATTCAACATTCCGCCACCCCAAGGACTACTGACCTTAACTGAGGTTATAGCGCCCCAGACTCGCTACTTAAGTGCAATTTAGATTAGTATACAAAAACTGAAAGAGATATAGCGCTCTAACTCGCTTGTTAGTGATCAATTTTAGGGTGAAATGGTGTGTGTTGTGGAAGCATACATAGTTTGACAATCGGTCTTTTTATAACTGAGTTCTGAATTTTAACGCTGACGACTCTAACATATCCATCGGTTCCTGGGTGGGTCTCGATTATACGTCCTAATGGCCATTTGCTGGAAGGGTATCGTTCATCCTTTACGATCACTAGGTCCCCAACTTCAAAGTCCTTCTTCACGGTCGTCCATTTTGGGCGCTGCTGCAGTCTGCTTAGATATTCAGCAGTCCAGCGTTTCCAAAAATGTTGTTGTAGTTGCTGGACTAGCCGCCATCGATGCAAGGGTGAAATTTTAGCGTCTAACCAACTGGGTTCCGGAAGAGTATTGGTTGGCTCCCCAATAAGAAAGTGAGCTGGAGTCAACACATCGTAGTCGTTTGGATTGTCCGACATCGCACATAGTGGCCTAGAATTAAGACATGATTCAATTTGTGACAACAATGTATAAAGTTCCTCAAACGTTAGAATTTGGTTATTTAAAACTCTTTTTAGGTGATATTTTGTGGATTTAACCCCTGCCTCCCATAAACCACCGAAATGTGGTGAGGATGGGGGATTAAAGTGCCATTGAATGCCATCCCTAGATACCATTGATTGGATATCCTCAGGAATTTCGGCTAGATAATGTAGTAGCGACTCTTTCAACAGGCGATTCGCACCAACAAAATTGGTACCGCAATCGCTGTACAGATCGCTGCAAACACCACGTCTACTTACGAACCGCCGAAGCGCGGCTAAAAATGCTTCACTAGTTAACTCCGAGACAGGTTCCAGATGTATGGCTTTTGTGCACAGGCAGATGAAGACACAAATATATCCTTTAAGCTTCTTCGCGCATCTTCCTTTAGCGGTTCTCAGGTCAATAGGTCCGGCAAAATCAACTCCACTGTGTCGAAATGGCTTAGAAGGGGTTACCCTAGGGGAAGGTAGATTACCCATGATCTGTGAAAACATTTTAGAGTTAAATCTTAAACAACGCACGCAATTGTGCATGTATTTGCGAGCTAGGTTGCGAACGTTCAAAATCCAATATGACTGGCGCAAATATGCTATCATCATATTTGGGCCTCCATGTAACGTCCGTTCATGTGCCTCTGCAATTAGCAGCAGCGTAAAAGTGCAGTTGTTGGATAACAATATCTGATTTTTCGAATCAAACGGTAGATTCTTAGCAAGTTTTAATCTACCTCCCACTCGTAGGATACCATCATTATCCAAAAACGGTGCAAGTGAGGATATTTTTGAAGACATTTTAATCTGCTTGGCTCCATCAATATATTTAATTTCTTCAGCAAAATAACGCCATTGAGATTCTTTTATTAACCAGTTTCTAGCGTAAAACCTTTCTTTTAGACTCAAAGCTACTGTATTACGTCTTTTACTACGAAGTATACTTAGATAACGAAGGCAGTAAGCAGTCACATTTATTAATCGTTTTAGGGAAGAGTAACGACTGATCAAGTATGAAAATATGGGGTTATGGATGATGTTAGTTTGAAAGCATGTTATTGGCTTAGCTTCTAAAGTTGTTTCCAAACAGGGTTTGGTTGGAGAAGGCCAATCCGAAGCAGGCCTCTTAAGTCAATAGGGGCCGTTCCACCATAACTGAAGAGAGCTAAGATGTTCTGGAGAAATCCCACGGGAAGCGATATCCGCAGGGTTTTGTAAACTGGGTACATAGCGCCAACTTTCAGTGTTTGTATACGTCTGAATTTTACTCACCCGGTTTGCAACAAACACCTTCCATCGCATTGGAGCTCCCCGGATCCAGCTTAAAACAATTGTGGAATCGCACCACGCATAGGTTTGTGCAATCGGTATACGAAGTATCTTCTTTATTTTATAGATGAGTTTAGCAAGCAAAACCGCTCCCCATAACTCCAATCTTGGCAACGATACTTGTTTGAGTGGTGCCACTTTAGTCTTCGCAGCTAAAAGTGAAACCTTGATATTACCGTCCGGATAAGTAACTCGGCTATAAACAACTGCTGAATACGCGACAATGGAACTGTCACAATATCCGTGTACCTCAATTGTACACAGTGAATCATCACGAAATGTGTTCACCCATCTTGGTATACGGATTTCCTCGATCCTACATAAATTTGTTCTGAAGTGTATCCAGTCCTTTTCTATGTGAGGCGGAAGAGGATCATCCCAAGAAATGCCTGCTAGCCAAGATTTTTGGAGCATGAGTTTCGCGACAATCACAACCGGAGCTAGCCATCCTAATGGATCAAACAATTTCGCTATGTCAGATAAAAGAGTTCGTTTAGTAGCACGGCCACTATCTTCTGGCAATGCAACGTGAAAGACAAAATGGTCTGACGTCGGAGACCAATATAAGCCCAATGCTTTAATTGTTGCATCTTCATCAAATCGCAGTTCTCCTATTTGCTCTTGATCGTTAATAGGAATGTGTCTCAATAATTCGGCAGAGTTTGAGGACCACTTTCGTAGATGAAACCCACCAGCAAGAAGTAGATCACACAACTCTTTTTGCACAACAGCGGCCTCTTTAATCGAGTCACAGCCGGAAATGATATCATCAACATAAGTGTCGTGATATAAGATGGTTGATGCCTTGGGGAATGCAATCCTTTCGTCTTCTGCCAGCTGACGTAAAACGCGAATCGATAAATATGGCGCACACGTAGTGCCGTATGTTACTGTATTCAGTGAAAAAACGCTGATGGGTGCATCTGCTGCACGCTTCCACAAAATGTGTTGATACTTTTTATCAGACTCGCGAACATTGATCTGTCGAAACATTTTTTCGATATCGGAAGAGAAGCAAATGTTGTGCGTACGCCACCGTAGCAAGATGGAAAATAGGTCGTTTTGAAGAGCGGGCCCTGCAGATAAACAATCATTTAAAGAGATTCCATTCGAAGTCTTACAAGCACCATCAAAAACGACTCGCAATTTCGTTGTGCTGCTACTTTCTTTCAGCACTGAATGATGTGGCAAGAAGTAGATATGATCACTGTTCTTAAGATTTGATAAATCCGACACGAATTCCATGTGGTTGAGTATTTCATACTCGTTCATGAATTTTTCGTATTCAGTTCGAAGGTGAGGATGCTTTAAAAACGATTTTTCTAGCTGAGTTAGACGAGCTAAAGCGTTTGGCAATGAATTTCCATAGATGGGAGTTGAATTACAGAGAGAAGATTTTTTGAAAGGCAATGACACTACATAGCGTCCCGAGGTTTCACGTGTAGTAGTTTGAACAAAATAATCTTCACACGACTTTTCTTCCAGTGTACAAGATCTTTCGGTGCCTTCTTCTATCTCCAAAAACCTTCTCAGGAGCTTGTTCACATCTGAATCATCAGGCAAATAGCTAACGTTAGAGTGCACCAGTTGTGACTTAGGTGACTCATTTGAAACACCAGAGATTATCCAACCAAACTCTGTACTTTGAAGCAGCAAACCATTTTCTAACTTCACAATTTGGTTTAATAGAAGTTTACTGTACAGGTCCGCACCTAACAACATATCAATTGGCCCTATTTGGTTGAATTTCTGGTCTGCTAGTTTGTAGTTATGTAAGTTTAAACGATCGGCAGAGATATTTATTTCAGGCAAAGAAGATGTAATCGTCTTAAGAATTACTAATTGACAGGAAAGAGAAAACTTTGGTCGAATATAGGATTGTACTGTCACGTTTACATATCCTGTGCTCGAAGACCTACTCGAATTTATACCTCCAATTGGTAAATTAAATGTTTGCTTGTGTAGTGCAAGTTTTTCAACTGCACTTTCACTAATAAACGAAATTTGAGATCCTTGATCTATAAGCGCACGAATTGGAAATTCACCCTTCGGTGTTATAACTTTAACCACAGCTGTTGGCAGCAGAGCAGGTTTTATTAAAGTATTCTCTAATGAAGGACAACTCGAGGTGCTACACGCACTTACTAATGGTACTGATGGATTCTCAGTATTAGATACTCCAGAACTTCCGGTTGCTGATTTAAAATGTAAAATGGTATGATGACGACCATTACATTTCTGACAACGCGATTTTGATTTGCAAATATTCGAGAAATGACCAGGCATCAAACAATTTAAACAAATTTTGTTGCTTTTCATGATCTCGTTCTGTCTTTCCCTAGGAAGGTTTTTGAATGCAGAACACTGGTAAAGAAAATGTTGTTGTGAACAAACAGCGCAAAGCGTATGTGTGGTAGCAATAAAGCTTCTAGCTGGCCTTGAAGTACCGCGGAGTTGTTTTGCATTGGATACTGACAAAGCCTCAAGTGTTCGAAATCGAGTTTCTAAAAATGTATAAAACTCTTCAAGAGTCGGAAATGTGTCTAATTTAGCTACGTTTTCTTCCCAAATTCTACGCGAATCGGTATCAAAAGATTTCACTAAGAGATGAATCACGATAATATCCCAATAACTAACTGGAATTTTAAGAGTGTGTAACGCATACAAGCATTCACGAGTTGTGTCTAGAAGTTTCCGTATTCCTTCAGCAGACGGTACCTTTAATGTAGGTTGTGAAAGCAAGAGTTCCAAATATGAGTCCACTATTATTCGTGGGTTGTGATAACGGTCGCAAATAATTTTCCAAGCTTCATCATAATTGGCTTCGGCAATTGGTAAGTGGCCAAGGATGCTCTCAGCCCTACCAGAGAGCGAACTTTTGAGATAGTGCATCTTTTGCACCTTATTTAATGAAATGTTGCTATGAATTAGAGATATGAAAAGATCTCGAAATGACATCCATTCTTTATAGCAACCAGAAAACGTCGGAAGATGTATAACTGGCAGTTTTACCTCATTTACATTTGAGGAAGTAGTGTTCCTTCCAGGGTTGAAATTTGCCTCAGAATCGTTATGGTACGAACTTTCAGTAGACTCAGGAAGCAAATCTGTCATTTTTGAGGATAATTCACTATATATTTCCTCAACATCGGAAAAGCAATCGGTGAAGAAATATTCAATTTCACTAAGAGGAGTCTTAATTAATGCCGCAGCACCAACCAGGTTTGTATGAGTTTGAATAAAATTATCAAAATATGTATTTAAAAGTCTTAACTGACCTTTGATATAGTTGGTTGACAACTTGTCCTTACCCTTCTTACTAAAATTTACCTTTAGTTTCGTAATCATTTCCTGATTCGAAATTTGCTGAGCAAGAACTGTTTCAAAATTACTATTACTCATTTTGAATACGTGTGCAGATATAAAATAAGCAACTGAGAAAAACTTGAAAGTGAAACAAAATCAAAGAAAATATATTCAAAAAGAGAATGAAGTAACGCAATCAAAACCCTGTAAAATAGGCTATTCTAAAACTTGTCAAAAGTTTAGGGAAAAATTAAGTGAACAGTAAATTCATAACTGTGTTATAAAACTGTTTAGCAAATAACAGCTAACAACAGGCGATGCTAGACTGTTACGGTATCACTTACACTTACCACTGTATTCAAAATGAATATATATATTGCATGCAAGCAATTAAGTTTATGAAAATAGCACGTTGATTTAATGCAACTCTGAGAAAAAACAATTCAATTAAAAATCAATTGAGAAATTGCACCAAAATTTAATCGCACTGCTACTTTCACCAACAAGTGCATACAATACCTAATTAAATGGTAACGTGCTCGCGTAAGAACAGTTTAAGTGAACAGTTAATTTCATAACTGTGTAACAAAAAATTTTAGCAAATAACAGCTAGCAACAGGCGAGACTAAACTGTTATTACGGTATCACTTACACTTACCACTGTATTCAAAAATGAATCTATTATATTGCATGCAAGCAAATTATTTCATGAAAATAGCACTTAATTAAATGCAACACTGAGAGAAAACAATTCAATTAAAACAATTGAGAAATTGCACCAAACTTTAATCTCACTGCTAGTTTCACAAAAAAATGCATGCAATAATTATTACTTCCCGTAAAAACAACAAAAAAGAACGACGAATTGGCACTTAATCCAATAGCTCTGATTTCACAATTTTTACTTTAAATTGAATCCGGCTCGAAGGACCATAAATGTTTGCCACTTGACAATGATCAAATAAATTTCCTTTTGAAATTTCTGAAATTTTAACTATTTAAATTGAATAGAAAAAAAGAGAACACGGGCAATTCTTAGAATAATAATTTATTTAATTACCTTACTGGACAGTGGTTGGTGTGCAAGTGAAGATTAAAAGTCATAATTACATTTGTCATAGCAAAGAAGAAAAACCAGTATTTTGGTGTAGCGGATAATACCCAGCGGAAGAGTCATACTTAATATGTATGTATTATAATACTTGTCTGCTAATATTGAATCCAGAGATTACCTCTATTTGTACAGTGTTGCAGACAAGAAAAACTATATTTACAAAATATTAAGAATTTTAATATTTTTGGTATTCAACAACCCCATTGCATTGGGCAAGATTATTTTTTTAAAAAAATAAAAGCCATACATGCAACAGCATTTTAATTTAAAAGAAAAACTAAATTGAGTTAGGCATTGTAAAATTTAGGAGATAACCTTCACTCATTAAATCTCTTCCGCACCATTTTTGCACAATCGACCGTTGGCAAAGTGATTTGGTTCGAGCTTTAATGCTCCTTCTCACGTAAAACATTTTAACATGGATAACATTTGAATTTTAAGCGTCCTTCCACAGTTGCATACCACCTTCTTCATGATTATCATACAAACAAGGTTCTTTACCTGTACAGGAAATAATTAGGATAATAAACATTTGTAAATTATTATAACCGTCAGTTCATATACCTACCTGTACGCTGTATACGCCTTTTAAATATATGAAGCAAAACAAATCCTTTTTCAATAAATCCAAATTGATAAGACATTTAAAATCTGAGGCATCCCGTTGACTGTGGGTTCTAAAACCAGAGTGAGACTATTCCGCACGGATGTAAATTCATTCAAAATCTTCCAGGATAACAGTTAAACAAGATTAGAACAAAGGGTATATGTGTGTGCAATAGATTCTATTGCAATGCATTGCTGTAGGCTTATGTGCTTATTAACTTGCTTATAGATCAATATAGGTACTCGTACCTACACCTTTGCTTGATAAAAGAAAGGCAGAACAATATTTGTAATTGTTGTCAAAAATGGTGGTCTTCTTTTAATGGGCTTAGGATAATGCCTAATAGGATCTATTAGGGGCCGATATGAGTATCCTCCAGTTTACTATTTGAATTATATTTTTCCAAAGAAAAACTTAATGGCATTTGGCGAAATTGTGGCTAGAAACTGTCATTTTCAGAAAATGTTCTTTTTTTGCAGAACTTATTTTGTGTATATTGCTCAGGGAAATGAAAACAAAGAGGTGACCATTTAAATCCAAGTTTGACAGAAGTAAGACGGCAGACACATTTTATTATATTGAAACATTTCTGTGATGATAATTTATATGCTCGATGACTGAGCTCTTATTGAGTCCGATCTACAAGAATGGCGATAATATTTCTTGCAATAAGTATTTATGCTATTACATACCCCTGTTTAACCCCTGTCAAATCGTGAAAAAGAAGAATGAATTTCAAGTCAAAACCATTAAATTGGTTTTAAAGCCGCATTTAACAGCATTCATCTGCAAGTGCTGTGCATAGCGACAGGCGAACTTTCGATTCAGGAAAATCTGATCAAACTGTTTCGTGTGAAGCTTAAATAGACTTAGTTCAGTGTAAAATTTAGTTGCATCATTTCAACTATTCTAAACTTGCACCGGATTTTAGCAAAGAGATCCGCTATCACGCGACTTTTTAGGGTTCCGTAAGCCAAATGGCAAAAAACGGAATCCTTATGGATTCGTCATGTCTATTCTAGGGGTATATTAATTTTGACGCATAGTTTGTAACATACCTTAATATTGCCCGTAGACCCCTAAAAGTTACTATATTTATGATCAGCATCGATAGTAATGTCGATCTAGCCATGTCCGTCCGTCGGCAAAAATTAGGCCTTTAAACTGGACCTAGAGAGCTGAAATTTTAACCATATACTCTCTAGGGTCCCGATATAATCAAGTTTACGAATTTTTGAAATCCGCCCACAGACACGCCCACAAACTCAAAAAAACAAAATTTTGGAAAAAATCGAATTTTGAGCTAGGAAGCTGAAATTTTTTATATATGATCTATGACCCCTAAAACTGCTTGGGATATAAAATTTTCAAAATCCGCCCACTGCCACGCCCACAAAAAAATAAAACAATTTTATTGAAAAACCAAAATTTGAGCTAGGGAGCTGAAATTTATAATATATGCTCTCTATAGGCCCTTTATGCTCATGTGTAAATATTTTCAAAATCCGCCCACTGGCACGCCCACAATTATTATTATTTTTTTTTTTGAAAATTCAAAGTGAGCTAGGGAGCTGAAATTTATAATATATACTCTCTAGGGGCCCTTTATGCTCATGTGTTAATTTTTTTTAAATCCGCCTACCGACACGCCCACAATTAAATAAAACAATTTTATTGAAACACCCAAGTTTGAGCTAGGGAGCGTTTTTTTTGATAAAATCCTTTAAATGTTGTTAACAAAATATGTAGAGCGTTCTTAACAATTCAACCATACTTAGACTTTTGTCACGCCCACTTATGAGGGATAGGAATAAGAATAGGGTATCCAACAGTTCGCCTAAGCGGACTGTAGCCCGTCCCTATGTTTTTCTTTCTTGTTATGGAGCACTGTCTACTTCATAACAAGCATTTGTTAACACGGAAGGCACTATCTTCAACTTTGCATGCATGCCAACGTAAAAGCTTTCAATGCGATTGGAGATTAGGCAAAATTGGTTGATCTTGAATTAAAAAAAAAAAATATTGAGCATTAACGGCCCATAGGTAGGTAGGTAGGTGTGGCGGTTTGATAAGACAAACCCAATTAGCACTGAGTGCCGTTTTGTTACCACAAACTCACGTAAACCTGGGTATTATCGATTGGTGGGGGAGGCTAAATCCAACCTGCGGAGTTCAGGAAAGTTATCAGTTCCTTGATACTTTTCTCGGAGACTTCCTCAAGTGTATTGAAGAAAGGGCTTCCCAATGTACGTAGTCTGGTCCTAGCTAAAGCCGGACAGGTACATAAAAAGTGAATTAGGGTTTCTTTTTCAGTTGTCACTTTGCAACTGCGGCAGTGTGTATTGTATGGGATGCCCAGCTTGGCCGCATGGTCACCTATAGGCCAGTGTCCCGTAAAGATCGCTGTAAGTCTTGCGATGTCTTTTCGGGTTCTACCTAGAAGGTCGGTTGTTTTTGCCTTGTTGTAGTTTGGCCACGTTTTTCTGGATATGACGCATGCAGTCAGCCTGCTCCATCTGAGGTTGGCTTTCTTAAGGTATTCTGCGGTGATGTTTGCCTTAACTGCTCCGAGCGGAATGTGGACTAGTTCTGCCAGAGAGCAGTGGAGAGCTGAGCCTTGCCTGGCCAGTTCGTCGGCATGTTCGTTTCCATAAACGTTACTGTGCCCTGGAACCCAGATCAGGGTAACCTTGAACTTATCAAGCAGGGCCAGCTCATTACGGCATTCTAGTACTAACTTAGAGGATATAGTGACCGAAGCGATCGCTTTAATGGCAACCTGGCTGTCAATAAGTATGGCGATCCTTTGCCTCGGTGTTATATTTGAGTGAAGTTTGATCTGGCGACAGGTTTCACGGATAGCCAGTAGCTCCGCCTGCAAGACGCTTGCGGTATCCGGAAGTCTGTATGATTTTGCGATGTTTAAGGATTCCGAAAACACTCCCGCACCCACGCCGCAGTCCATTTTTGAACCGTCGGTGTAGATTGTTTGATCGAAATCCGTTGTCACTTCTCCATTTTGCCATTCCGATCTAGTAGGGATTTGAACGACGAAATGTTTTGTAAAAGACATTCTGGGAATGATGTAGTCTGTTGAAGGCGGAACTAGTTTTCTAGGTAGAGAGTCTAGAATACTACTGTGGCCGTAGGGTTTTGCAGTCCAGCAGCCAGACTCTCTGAGTCTGATCGCGCTGTGTGCTGTGATGTTTGTTATATGTAGATCAAGAGGTAAAAGATGCAGTAAGACTGTGAGTCCGTCTGACGGTGTTGACCGTAGAGCTCCCGTTGTTCCTATGCATGCCGTTCTTTGTACCTTATTAAGTTTGGTAATATTGTACTTTTTCTTTAGAGCCGGCCACCATACTATTGACCCATACGTGAGGATTGGTCGTACCACGGCTGTGTACATCCACAGGGTCAATTTTGGTTGCAGGCCCCACTTTTTTCCGAAGGTTCTGCTGCAGGCATAAAAGGCTATACATGCCTTCTTTACCCGTTGTTCTATGTTTATTTTCCAGTTGAGTTTAGGATCTAGGATAACTCCTAAATACCTGGCACTGTTTGAAAGGGGTAGGGGTGTGCCGTTTAGGCGAGGAAGCGTAAAGTCAGGTATGTTGGTTTTGGTGGTGAAGAGCATCAGCACAGTTTTCCCCGGGTTGACTCCCAGACCGCACTTTTTTGCCCAAGTGCTAACTTTGCTTAGAGCATTCTCCATGATTTCACTAATCACGAAGGGAAACATTCCTGACACCAATATCACCATATCGTCCGCATACCCGACTACTTTGATTCCTACTCTGTCTAAACTTATGAGGATTTTGTTCATTACTAGGAGCCAGAGTAGGGGTGAGATGACTCCTCCTTGAGGTGTTCCCCTCCTGGCATATTTGGTTATATTGCTATTTCCTAAAGCTGCTTGAATGATTCTAGTGCTGAGCATGGAAACAATCCATTGACTTAGATGGATTGCTATTCCCAGCTCCCTCAGGGACTCTAGAATTGCTTCAGTGTGTACATTGTTGAAGGCTCCTTCTATGTCTAGGAAGGTAGCCAAGGTGTATTCTTTGTAGTGTAGGGATTTTTCTATCGTACGCACTACCTCGTGAAGAGCTGTTTCTGTAGATCTTCCCTTGAGGTAGGCGTGTTGAGATTTGGAGAGGAGTGAAGCTTCTATTGCCCCTCTCAGGTGGTTGTCTAGGAGACGTTCGAGCGTCTTCAGTACGAAGGAGGTCAAACTAATTGGTCTGAAATCTTTCGCAGTTTCATGACCGCGTATACCCGCTTTTGGAATGAAAACAACTCGCACTCGTCTCCATGAATAGGGTACATGATTGTAGAGTATACAGTTCCTGTAAATCGATGTGAGCCATGGAATTGCCAGTTCCAGAGATTTCTGGAGCATGATGGGCAGAATGCCGTCCAGGCCAGGCGATTTAAAGCCCAGGAAATTTTTTCCTCGGTAATAATGGACGTTATATTTTCCCAGGCGTCGGGTTGTGTGCGTTGTGAGCTGGATGGCTCTGCACCGTAATCATTGCATCCGGGAAAATGGGTGTTTATTAATAGTTCTAGGGATTCTGCAGTTGACTCAGCCCATTCTCCGTCCTCCTTTCTCAGAAGAGATGGGTTGGAGTGTTCTTTGGACAATATTTGGACAAGATCTTGCGGAGTCCTTCAGGGTTTCGATGGATTGGCAGTACTCTATCCACGACTATGTCTTAGCCGTTCTGATAGAGTTCTTGTAGATTTTAAGGCAATCTCGGTAGGGTTGCCAGTAGTTGCATTTATGGCAGATGTTAAAGGTTTCTCTAGTCAATTTTCTGAGAGCAGAGAATTCCTTGTTCCACCAAGGGGGGAATGATTTTTTGCTATATTTGATCGGACACGAGACTTTGTACGCTACGTTGAAAGCTTTTTCAAAAGTCTCAACCTTTGTGTCGAGTTCTGAAGTGGAGGTAAGTTTTTGATTGGGGGTTTTGTGTAACTTAGTCTTAATGACTTGGTTAAACTTTGCCCAATCGGTTCTTTTGGGGTTTCGGACTCTCTACAGCGAGATCTATGTCGAAGAGTATCCAGTTGTGGTCTGAAAAAGATTTTTTACTGGATACCCTCCAATTTTCAACCTTCATAATATTGTTATTATTACAGAGAGTAACATCTATAACGTCTTCCCAGCCGTTAAAACTGTCCGTACTCGGAAAGATGAAGGTCGGGGTGTTACCTTTGTTGCATATTATTAGGTTATTTTCAATAATGTAATCAAAGAGAGACTCACCGCATTCGTTTGACTCCGAGCTGCCCCATAGCACATGCCTGGAATTTGCATCGCAGCCCAGCAGCAGGTTGGTCCTTGTTGATGTTATGGCGGTTATCATTGCCCGGACTTCTTCCAGCGGTACTTGCCGGTCGTGTGCCATGTAGGCGGATGCGATTAGCAGGTCGCCTCCTGCGTTCTCCATCTTAACAACTGTTAGATCGGCCGAGCTAAAATTTGGGCATAGAAAAACTTTAATATGCTTTTTAGCTAGAATGCAGGTTCTTGGCTTACCATGGTTAATATTGCTGCGGTTATAGTAGAGGATATATCCGGTGTCGTTAAGGCCTCTTATATTGGGCCCGTTCACCCAAGGTTCTTGGACAATGCCGATGTCGATGTTTTCCTCTTTGAGGAAAATCATCAGGTTATCTGACGCACAGACTGAGTGCTTCAGATTAATCTGTACGACTTTCAGCATTGATTGGTTTCGGGTGTTTGTTCGGTTAGGGTGGTAGTACGGTTCGCCTCGATCCTCATGTCCTCCAACAGCTTGTTGGCATCGTCAACTTCATCTAAGACCTGAATATTTTAACTTTGGCATGCCTTATGCCTAACGGCCCATACAGAGCCTTAAAGGCAGCTTCCTCAAACATTTGCTTTTGCAAAGTAGAAGGTACCTACAATTTTAAGCCGAATCCAATCGGTAAATTTGTGCCTTTTTCAACCACTCCTTATGCTTATATGTGAGGAAACTGTTTTGGCACATGCTTTTTAGTGTACGTGAGGTAGATAAGTGACGAAGTTGCTCTTGTTGTGACAGAAAGAAAACATGTGTCCGTATTGAAAGGGTCTTAAACCAGGGTTCAAATGAAGCCCCGGGGCAAAGTAACACCTAAAAAAAAATTTCACTGCCCCACCTCTTGCAAATGTGAAAGTATTGGCTGAAATCCAAAACGCAGTACTGCAACGTCAAGAGTTCTAAAACATAAAGAGATCATAATGGTGGATTTACACCATCACGCACGCGATTTTTGCAACAAAACCGAAAAGAGAGATCCGTTTATCCGCAGTCAATGCTAATAAGGTGTAAGAGTGAGATCACTTACTTTAACTTGCTATAACATTATTATGGAGATTTGACAGATCACATGTAAACAAACAAATTTATTTTCATCGGTTTTGTTGTAGTAGAATTAAAAAATAAATAAAAACATGGATCTAGTAAAGGCTGCCGTATTAATAGTGTTTTCCATCTTGAGTAGGTACAATCGGCGATGTGAAGCAGAGAAATGTCAAAAATGTATTATGGCGATTAAAACATATGATAGCAGCGCCCATTTTGTTTTATAAGAAATCGAAATTTCGTAAGCCAACGCTATAAAAATATCAACATGCATAGCTTTCCCATAATTCCTACCACGTAAACAAGATGGCCGACCTGAATACATGTCACGTTTTTTTGCATGTTAGGTAATGCTGTCCCTTTCAGTCACACGGATATTTAGTATTTAGCATCCCTTTAATCTTACATGTTAGGAATGTGTGACCGTGTTAATCCACCATAATGATGCAATAATTCATACCATTTCAAAATGCATTGTGAATGATCAACTGCGCAAATTGAAGGAAACAACGCATCGTGAATAGCTACGATGTAAATGTCAAATGACATTTCATTAAAATTGCGCTCAAACAAATTGGAAGTGTCGACCAGGGAACGTATGATAATTATGCTACATGTAAGATAATCGTAGGTTGTGTATGATGTAAGATTGGAAATCATTATCATACGCCAAATGTATGATAGTTTTCATATTTTTTAAAAACAATCTTTTTACTAAGGCAACGTTAAGAAATTACTACTCGCTTTTCTAGAATAGTTATTTGGCATCATATGTAATGTAGTACTTTCGTTTTTGTCAGCAACTCAGGGTCTCCACACATCTATCAGACACACACACTCTATTTCAGCGCAAAAACATTGTGTATTTGTTCATTCGTTGCTTTGAAAAATAATTTTTAGATTTACCGTTGATCGTTCTATCAACTGTCATAATAATTGTATTGTAACTGCATTAAGCAATCAAATCATTGAAAATTAAAAATAAAATAAAGTCTCAAACCATTAAGTGACAGTGAAAAATAATTTTTTGTTGTAGTGCTATTTGGAAATTTAAGTATTTACATAAATGATATATTTTCAAAACTGTTTTTTTTTTTTTTATTTAAATACATATAAAGGGCCTTTCATTAAGAATTGATAACTTATTTTTTAAATAAAATGCAAACTATTTGAGATATCTCAAAAAAAAATGTTATTGGCTTAAATGACTATCAAAACATTTATGAATGAAATTCGACTTCGTTCATAAGCAGCGGTCGATACGTTGATTACACCAATGATTTAATGTAGCCCCATGAAAAAAAGTCTAGAGGCGTTAAATCTCACGATCTCGGCGGCCAATAGGCGGGTCCGTTTCTCGAGATAAAACGTTCACCGAACTGAGACTTAAATAACTCAATTGATGCACCCGCTGTGTGGCTTGAGGCACCGTTTTGTTGGAACCACATATCACTGATATCCAATTCATGCAATTGCTCAAATAAATAACGTTCCAACATGTCTCTGTAGCGAATACCATTTACCGTAACGTGACGGTAATTTTTATGGACGAAAAAACCGCCATCCGCATCAAAACCGCAAGAAACAGTGACAGAGCGGATGAAGTACTGTTTCATGAAGCCCATGAGGGTTCTCACCTGCCCAATAATGCATATTTTGCTTATTGACGAAGCCATTTAACCAATAATGTGCTTCATCGCTGAAGATGATTTTGCGATGAAATTCTTCATTTTCTTCCATTATGCCCAGAGCCCAATTCGAGAACGTACGTCGCTTCATATGATCCAAGTGGCTTTAGTTCTTGAGTGAGCTTGATCTTGTAAGGGTGAAGGCCAAGATCCTTACGTAAAATTCGCCATAATGTAATCTGGAGAGGCCCTATTCTTGAGAACTCAGTGAAACGTAGTCGTAATTTTTTCACTAGACTGTGAATTGATTGTCTACTGTTACGGGAAGTATGGCCGAAAATTGGCGTTAACGCTCTTAAAATTGCGACTACCGACTTGGAATTTTAGTAGTAAATTTTTGTTATTTGTAAACGTTGTTCCTTCGTGTACTTCACCATGAAGAAAATGTTAATTTCACTGAATATTTTGACATTGACAGTTCGGTAATCGGTGATTTTTTCTTGTGCAGTTATTTTAAACGGGAATGGTCGCTCACACTGAAAGTTTGAAGTTGTCAAATCGCTAATGAAAGACCCTTTATTTGTGCAGAATTTAGATACTGCAAATATGGAGCTGGAGCAAATTCAGACGGACGCGGAATCAGAATTCCTTGGTTATTTAAAAAACATATGTAAATTCATTTTCGTTTTTCTATGTACTTATATTTGTTTTTATTTCAATGTATTTTTTTTTTAAATTCATAAAAAATTAATATTAACTAAATAAGAAATAAAAAAAATAACTTTGTCATAATGTCAAAGATTAATACATATCTTTCCTAGCAAACCCTGAGATATTACATTCAGAACAACGTTTTTCTTGATGGGAAATTTCATTTTTAGATGAGAGAACCTTGAATTTCGACATTCATTGGAACTGCCAGATAGCAACGAATTTTTTTTGGGTAGTTTATGGACGCATCCCTTTAAAAACGAGACAATTCCTTGCGTAGCGTATGATACTGTTCTCTCTGGTAGGATAGAAACGAGCAAATTGTATGATAACTCGCTCTCAATAATCTGGCAGCACTGGTGTCGACGGCCTCGTAAGTAAATTTAATTATAAAATTTGTATTGTGTTTCGAATTTACATTGTTTATTTCTTTAAATTTGTAGAAACAAAAAATGGACTCATATTTATACAAAGCTTTTAATAAGCACAAGGCTGCAGTTTGAGTCCGTATTAAGCGCAAAACGGAAGAAAAAAACTGCTATGGCGAATAGTTCTGCTAGAATTGAAAAAATTGGAGCCAGGGTTCCATTTTCTTGTGGATGAAATCATCCGTAAGTTTTTAAATATAATGTCTAATAAAAGAATCAAATCTCGAAATCGAACGTCGGGGGAAGCAGCAACGTCCTGGGATTTCTTTGACGAGTTGGACAAGCAGTGTGGGCATTCCATTGTTGTTCCGCGTTAAAACCTCGATACATTTTTGTCCTTGGAAGATTCCGATTGCGAAAATCTGGAAAATAACAATGTAGATGATCCAGGACAACAGATTGAAGAAACTAACGACGAGCTACCGAAAAAAGAGAAGCAGAAAACTTGCTGCTGGATTTTATGGAATTGGAATCAGAAAAAGACCGGGAATATTTCAAGCAATTAATCGACATAGAAAAGGCCAGACTCAAAGTTGTCCAACAAAGGGTTGAAGAAATGAAAGAGTTAAAGGTGCTCCTTCAATCACTCGTAGATTAGAGGCAATGGTTTGGAGACCTGTAATATGAAATGTGAACTGAATTATGATTTTTGTTTTTACTTTATTTAAATAAATAAATATTTAAAGTTTATTGTTATAATCATTTTATTTATGGTATATTTTAGGCTGAAAATAAAGTGGTAAGACGTTCCCTTTTCAATTTTGCTTCGTTGCTAAGAATTTAAATTTTCATCCTGTCTTAATTCAAGGGATGATGCTTGTCTCGCCAGTGTTCATCGGCTCTTTCATTAACAGGGACGCCACTGTGTCCGGGGACCCAACAGAGTCTTATAATGTGCTGTGCGCCAAGAACCCGTATCTCTTTACGACAGCGACTTACAAGTTTTGATTTTATTTCTGTGGCGGAATTCGGTTTTACTGCCGCTTGCCTGTCAATGAAGAAGGTAATATCAGCATGTGATATTGGCATCATTGCATCCTGTTTTGCGCCTGTTGTCACCGTCAGAGCCACAGCTTGGAAGACGCTGCTTTAGTCGGAGTGTCTGATTGAGCCAGATATTCCGAGTATTTCGCAACAAAAACCCGCGCCGAGGCCAGTATCCATCTTGGAGGCATTTGTATAGATGGGGATCGTTGATTCGTGAACTGGCAATTGATCCTCATGCCATTCTTCCCTGCAGGGAAAAGATACAGTAAATAAAATCTAGATGGGGAGTAACGTAGTCTGTGCATACATTTCTACACGTGAATTTCTGTATAATCTTTGCATGTTTAGTTGTACTGGGTTTCCAATGTTCTGTTTGGCTTAGCCGCAAGGCACTGTTTGCGGTAAATTCTTGTACAAAAACGTCTAGAGGTTTTAGATTGAGAATCGCCTCCAACCCCGATGTAGGGGTGGTTTTCATAGCACCGATAGTACCAATACAGGCGATTCTTTGGACTCTAGTCAAAGTCTTAAGGTTAGTGACCTTGCTGCCACCAGACTCTAAAAGCTTAATCAACTGTAGGTTGTAGATGGATAATTTTCTGATTAAGAAAATTGCATAGATCCCCTAGTGAAGTTTGGGGAACTGATGCTTACAACTTTCCCAAAATACTGATAAAACGCAACGTCCAATTTACATGATAGGTAAGTCAACACATAACCATTTGAAAGGATAAAGATTGGGATCACACCTTCATATCAAAGTAGGAAGCTTTAGTAGATCCGCCACTCATCCATGTATCATCATTCAGATAAATCCATCAACGTCACCATGTGAATGCCTCTTCTTTTTTTCGGAGTTTTAAAATGTCACATCAAACAACAACAATTTATAAATACGCTCTCACTAGTAATGACATCGCCATCTGGTGTAAATACAATTCGAAGCTATTCTACTTAACTACCAAGTTTCAACCAGAAGTAGGTACTGTGCTGCCCCCCCCCCCCCCCCCCTATTCCCACCTCTCATCATCCTTACTTTCTTACTTCCCCATTCCTTCCTCCTCCCCTCCCCCTAATCCAGACTATCACGCGATCCGTTCTCATTGGAAGGGTTGCACCTAGGGGTAACCGGCTGTATTCTTACGGAGCCTCTCTGATACCGGGCCGCCTCAGAGACTAACCATGGCCTTACCACGTTAATGTGGGTTTCTGGCGTGGTTGACCGTCTTTCCTGCGCTACTCGTGGGACATGAAACCAAACAAAAATAAACAAAACAAACGAAACAAAAAAAATCGGGGACAGACCGCAGAAGAAATCATTGAACGGATGGAGCAGAACATCCACGATGACCGCCTGGCACATGAGAGACCCGGAACAAGTCGAGAGTGGGGTCTAAACTGGTCCAACCCAGTACCAGTCAAAGAACCACTATCACCTCACGGCAAGGTACGGGGGTGCCAAAAGGCCCGGAAAGAAGCCCGGTAGCACCGATAGGTGCATGTAGTGGGGGTGGGAGCCAAATCCTAACCCCCTCCCTGTCCGTTAGTGTGGAGAATAGTTGTAGAAGAACTGCTAGCAAAATTAACCAACCTTGGCATCAACTGTCAGGCGTACGCCGATGACATTGTATTGATTGCCAGGGGTAGGTTAGGTTTATGTGGCTGTCGGCAAAAGCCGACACACTTAGACCAATTTAGGTCCATTGTGATACCACGTATATTATCTACCTGAACTCCGTAGATGGGACTGGCCAACGACACGCGGTTGTTCTCAAACGGCCCCCCATCTACGTACTAACCGCGCCCAACGTCGTTTTATTACCGACCGACTAACTCGACGTGGTATGGTCGAGCCAGAGGTAAGTTTGAAGAAAGCCTTGGGGACATCATACAAAGGGGGCTTAAAGTAACCAAGGAATGCTGTCGGACTCAACATCAATCCGGCGAAAACAAGAAGTAAAGTATCTAGAACTTCATCTAGATAGTGAACTCCTCTGGCGAAAACATACAGAAGAGATATCCAAAAAGGCCACCCGTGCTCTCATAATATGTAGGAGCCTAGCGGGGAAGAAGCTGAAGCCCAAACATCCTGCGATGGATGTTCATTTTTTGCAATTGTGAGACCAATGATCACGTACGGAGCGGTAGCATGGGCGAAATGAACCAGTCTAACCACAACAAGAGAGACACTCGGCAAAGTGCAAAGACTGGTGTGCCTGTGCATTACCGGGGCAATGCGTAGCTGCCCAACCGCAGCCATTGAGGTGTTATTGGAATTGACCCCTCTACACATCATGGTGATGAACGACGCAGACAAAACAATCCTAAGGATGGCAAAGGAGAGAATTGGGAAGAGGGAAATGCATCGGTTCGAAAGAACACGGTGACTTACTCAAAAAAACTCCCACTTCTTGGCATACCTAGGGACGATATCATCAGGAAATTCAACTTCGAGGAGAATTTCCAGATAAAGCTCAGCAATAAGGAGAACTGGAGAAATGAATCCACAACTTATGGACTGAGCAACCATACAACAAAGTGGTACACGGACGGCTCGAGGACCAAAGAGGGAACTGGTGCAGGAGTGTTTGGGCCAGGAACTAAGCACTACGAATCCATGGGCAAATGCACCAGCATCTTCCAGGCAGAAATATGTGCCATAGACAGGTGAGTTCGAATCAACCTCAAGAAAAACTACAGGAATTGCAACATAGCAATAATGTATGACAGTCAAGCAGCCATACAAGCTCTTGACGCCTACGTCATCAAGTCAAAACTCTTACGGGAATGCCTTCACGGACTGAATAGACTAGGCATTAACAACGGAATTTCCATCTGCTGGGTACCTGGCCATGTTGGCATTACAAGCAATGAGGCAGCGGACTCTCTGGCAAGAAAATGGGCAGAGGAACCCTTCATAGGACCTCAACAGTTCTGCGGGATAGGAGAACACACTCCACACGAAGAGTTCAGGAGACTGAAGGAAGAAACAAGGGCCAAAACCTTTCTCAACCTCCAAGGTCTGAGGCAAGCAAAGAAACTCTTAGGAAACTATAACCAAGCGATTCAAAACTTGTATCAGCCTTAACAAAAACAACCTAAGAATCCTAACAGACCTCCTCACGGGACACTGCTGACTCAAGGAGCACTTGAGAAAAATGAGTTTATTTCAGACTCTACAGTCAAACCGCCAAACTCCAGACCACATACTGGAATCCTGTGAGACACTGGATCACAATAGGTAAGATATTTGGGCAGGTACCAAATAACAGACAAGGACATACAAACCATGGACCCACAGATCATTCTCAGATTTATCAAGGAAACTGCACTGGACGCTGTGCTCTAAGGCGTGTGACCTGCCAAGGATAAATCAGAGCAATACCTCGATACGCTTCCCAAAAAAAGTATATAGAGAGGGCTCTCAAAGAGGGCATGAACCGCAGTGTAATATAACCTAACTAAATAAATACTATTATTATTAGGTACTGTGCACGCTGAAACCCAATGGATCTCGACTACTCACAAAAACCTGAAAAATAAAAACTCAGTCACTCATCGAATATTCTAAATAATCAGCTCCCATAAAAGGATTTCAAGTAAATTTAGCCCCTAGGTGGCGATTTGCATCGATAAAAAATTTCACTTGAAATATAGAGGGCGTGCTTTAAAAAAAGATGAATGCCTGACTGCTTTAGGTCATAAATGCATATAGCTCCTGGAACACCAACTTGACGAAAAGAAAACATCCTTAAAGTAGATACACATATATTTTGCAAAATATCCGTAACACTCTATCATATCCTTAGAGCAGATACGGATTCGTGAGTGTCGTCGCGACACCCATTTAGCCTAATATCCCCGATGGCATAAACATAAGCTGCTCTTTAAAACCTCCCGCACATTCGTTCACAAGGAGATAGCTTTTGAACTTTCTTCCAGATCGTTGTTGAATTTTAATCCGAAATGGAATCGAAAATATGTATCGGTACTGTCGGTAGTCCGGGTTTTTCCCACCCCCATTTGCACTCAGCAAACACACTAGCATCGCCGTTGAAATCAACAAAATCCCACTGAATAGAGTATGGGATAATGTCACCAGGATTACCTAATGGTAACTGGTAATTGTAACCATAGCATTATGCCAAATATTATATCCATCCACTCCTGATGGGTGTCCGTGTCGCACACAAGTATGTAGTTACTTGCGTGTCTCTATTCTACTATCGCTTCGCCTGGCTAAAGGTGTGTTCTTAGCTTGTTTTTTTGTGAAAAAGTATTTTCCTGCTGAGTAACAGAGAAAACAACAGTGGTTGCATGGCTGATTGATTCGTATGTGAGTGCCTACGACACGGAAACAACTCTGGCCCTAGTGTAGTGAGATTCCGGAAGATATTTGGAAATAGTATTATATCCCTCCACTGACTGAGCTGAGCAGCATCAACAGAAGAAGGAAAACATTGGCATCGTATCTTCTTTATCAGATCACCATTACATTACAACCACATCCACCAGCAGCATCAGCGCAAGGACACGAAATCGCATACAAATGAGACTAAAGCTGTTTTGTTATGGTGTTTGAGTAAGCATCCTGGATACTTGGTGAATGGTGACGGTGAGTTGTTTCCCTGTAAATTTACTAAATATACTCGTATATAAATAATGCCCCTCGGGGATAATTATGTAATTTGTCGTCCTTTTTGTTACGCAGCACATTTGTGTGGCACGGATTGTCCGCTTGTTTTTTCTGTTCAGTTTTTCAACGGATCTGGTAAATACATACCTACTTTGACTAAGGCAGAGAAGGAGAAGAGAGGATATTAATGAAAATGGTTATCAAGTTTTTTTTTATCCATTCCAGGATTTGTGAAGGCACATTATGCCTTCTTTATTCGTAATATTTTCCCTTGACAAAACTTTGTACTGGGTGGTGTGCTTAAGGTGTGACATGATGAGCGGTTTTATGACACAAACAAAGTCTTTTTTTTCTTGTTTCATTGAGAAAAAAGAATAGAAATAATAATCCTGATTGCTGAAATAGGTCAAATATATATAAAAAAAAAAAAAATTAGGCTTAGAAGTTAAAATGGGTGGGTTGGTTTGGTATGTGGATTAATTGTAAGGAATTGAAAAATTAGCGCGAAAAGGTGCTGGAAATGCTGTAAGACAGATTAGAAAGGGCGGAATAACTTCTCAGGTCCATTGTGATGCTTGCTAATGCCAGCCGTGCAAGCATTTTTGGCCTGTTCGCCTAAACGCTTCCTAACAAAAAGGTCATTAAGTGAACTCATTCATGTCTCTTCCAAGAAACACCATGCAGTGGCGTATGAAGGTGCCCTAATCGGCGCTTAAATTGTTCATCCCCCACCAAAATATTTGCACAAAAAAGGATTAATTTTACCATTGTATGTTGATACATTAAGTTAACGGTACTTCAGTAACATACTACTTTACTTAACGGGCTCCCGACGGGCTGCGATCCCGGGGGCAGGCTGCTTCCACTTCTCCAGACCAAGCGCTCTGGCATCCGCGATGGCGTGGTCTTTAAAACGGAGGTTGGGTCTTCCTTGCTTTCTCGAAGCAGGGGGCTGGGAGTCGAAGATTCTCTTAACTGGAGCATTATTTTCCATTTGCTCAATGTGGTCGAGCCAATGTAGTCGACGTGATTTAGCTTTTTGGACTACATTCAGATCTTGGTACAGCTCGCGGTTGTATCTTTTCCATTCGCCCAAGATATCTGCTACTTAGCACTCCCTGAATGCGCGTATTTGAATTTTCGCATATGAGGCCATCTGATCAGATAGATCCATGCCAGCTTTACCTGTATTGTATGAAAGTACTGCAATAGGTTTTGTGGTAATCTTTCGATGTTTACTTCCTTTGGATGTTGCCTGAGTTTGGGTGGTGGAAGGCTGGTCAGTGTTGGTCGTGGTTGCTGACGTCAATGGTTGGACCTTTTGGTTTTTATTCGTAGGTCTTGGTACCAATATTGGAGCATGTTTGGTGGACAAGATCCTCACGTCACGGGTATCCTTCCATTTCAGGACAAGCAAAAATGTAAAATATCAAAAATTCTCCTTCTGAGAATTTTCAAATAATAAAATGTAACCAAATTATGATAAATACGAGTAGGATGAAAAATAGAGAAAATTGTTAAGTCTGTTCACAACTAAAACCTGTGTTCATGTTTTTTTTATCGAACCACAATACGCTTCGATAACTTACATGAATGAATGGCATTACCTATAACGTAAAATTATATCAGAAATTTCATGCAGGGTCACGTCATTCATATATGAATGACAGTCGTCTACACGTCCTACCGCTTCAAATTCATCAACATAACGACCAATCTTTACTACAAATATATTTTTATTAGTAAAACAATTATAAAAAAACCGAACGCATACTTTTCAGTTTAAATTTTTTTTTCAAATTGGCTTGGCGCGCAATGTGTAACTTAAGTGTCATTCATTTTTGAATGCCATGGCCTGCAGTGGAATGTTACCGTCATACATATATGAATGACGTGGCCCCCACGGAAACATGGGTGTCATTCATATTTGAATGACGTGCCAGTCAATGTGTTAAGGTGTCATTCGTAGAGTTGATGTTTACTTCTAGGTAGATGAACTCCTTAACTACCTCGAAGTTATTGCTATCAACAGTGAAATTTTGTCCTAGGCGGTGGACAGATGTTTGTTTGTTGATAGCAAGTACTTAGTCTTGTCCTCATCTACTTCAAGAAAAACCAATTTCGCCTGTCTTTCGATCGCCGTGAAAGCCTCTAGCACGGCACGCTGGGACTTGCCGATGATATCGATACCGTCCGCATACCCCAGTAGCTGGACGGATATATTGAAGATAGTGCCTTCTGTGTTGACACCTGCCATTCCCACTATTTTCTCCAGAACAAGATTGAAGAAGTCACATGATAGCGCATCTCCTTGCCGAAATCCGCAACAAGTTTGGAATAATTCGGAAGAGCTGCTTCCAAACTTGTAACAAACCACCACCACCAATAATGTATTTATATCCACCATGACCCTAGTCTGACAATCCAAAGCATGCTTTGAAAATATTTACCACTTCGCAGTGTAAACTGCGGCGGAACCGCCTATTTTTGACGACGACCAATTTCAACGGCTGAACGCTACCTTTGTTAAAAGTCGGCGTGGCCCCATTTTAGAATGTGAAATCTCATTCTTTTATATGCAATTACTCAAAGTTGGCAGTCAACATTTTTTCTACCATATATTCTCGCCCAAGTAGCGGCAAATCGCGTCCGAATAGGCGAAAAAGGTAAAACCAAAAAAAAAAAAGAATATACTAAAGAAATAATTCACATCGGGAAAGGAAAAAAAAAACGAAATAAAAAGGTAAAGAATAAACGAAACAATAGTAAAAATATAAATCCCAACGAAATAAAAAGAATAGTCAACGATTCCGTTCAATAGGATTTCGCGACGTGCACCGCACGCGCCCGTAAAAACTCGGGCAAAAGGGAATACGAAATCATCCTCCACTCAACACCTGCGAGCTACGATCAAGAACCAAGCGAGTAGAGACGCCCTGTGACTCGCTTATTACATGCGGCTGAGCACAGGACGCCTTTCTACGTATCCAGATTCATCCGTTCCCAGCGTCTGCATCGGCACGGGAAATACACCGCACGCGTGATACGCGAGAGGCGGCCATCGTGTTGCACGGCCAAGCATCGAAGCCAGGGAAGCACCATCGAGGCGCACTTAATCTCGTCCTCGAAGTCAAGCGCACGCGTTAGCGACGCAAGCAGTCGAGTACCCGAGAACTCGTCAGCCATAGGCGGTCGAGCCTCGTGGGAAGGTGACGCAAACACTCAGGCAGAGCGCGCACGAGGCGCCGAATCATATCCTCGGACCGCGGCGGCTAGGTAAGTCTTCGCCGGCCGAGCTATATTGCCCAGGTCACCTCTACAACGCGCTGTACTTACCGAAAATTTCTCTCCTAGTGATACAGGTACGACGCCGCAGGTGGCTCCACGAAGGGGTCGAGAGATCCACAATCTCCCCGCTACCAGCAGTACGACAGTCATCAGCAGCTGAAAGCTATACACCAGCAGCGCACCGCCATCCGCAGCAGCACGTGACAACAGCAGCAGAAGGGAAAGGGGCGTGGATTAGCCACGTTATGTACCTAAATTATCATTAGAAATTAGATCGTGCATTAAAAAAAATTCAGAGAGACTTATTCTCATTTGCATTTAGATACTCCATCTTATCTGTATGAATTTAGCGAGTGTCTCAATCACGAACCTCGAAGATAGGAAAAGGCGTGTTCGCGATCTCAGTGTCGTTAGGTATACGAAAGACAAATCGATAGTCGTCGTTTTTCAACCCTCGATCCGCATATCGAGGCGAGTTATCTCGCGTTTATAAATTCTATTCTTTTCCAATCGGCTTTTTTCAAGGCCGCACACTAATCCGCGCAACGTCGCGAAGCGAGTTAAAGTTTTCTTGTCGATCCATGTCATCGAAGGCCACAGGGCATTTCCTGCATTGACGCGAATGCATTGCTAAGTTAATTTCTTAGAAGAATCGGTAATTTTTAATCCGAACCGCTCGCGCGAGTAAATCTTTTTTTTAGTATTGCTTAGATATTCTATTGCCTCCGCTGAAATACAAGCGGTAAACAGTAAGTCAGTACGCGAACAATCGGTAGAACCCGGAACCAGTGCATCCGTAGGGTACCCTCAACGCTAGGGATACTCTCTTGGAAGTGTCTTTTCTTTTTTTTATATATATATATATACTAGAGACAACATCTATGCAATTTAACAGGTTAACAAACAGGGTGGATCGTCAATGTGCGCACATCGGCTGGAAGCAACCTCACGTAAGTCGTTATATACTATATTACCTTTCGGATTGTAATTGCATTTTTATATTTATAATATATTGAAAACCATAATACATACATATATATATATATATTGAGGCCTACACCGATATGTCGGCCTATACATAAGAATAAAAACGCAACAAAAGAAAAAGGAAAGAACGTCCATGCAGTGACCCTCAGTACCTAAGCACGCTGCAGTACATTTTGCATCCGAGTAGACATCCCAACTCGAAGTAGGATCGTGACCTACTTTCGTAGCACAGGTCAGTGACCTCGAATCACCCCTTTACGCGCGCGTAGTAGTTTCGTTACTTTATTGCGGGACAGCCTCCGTGCCACTACGGGAATGAGTCGCGACGGTTTCTTTCGCAGGAGGGTCGAAGCGTATATATAAACTTAGATATATACCTATACATTTATAAATATAGATACCGATATACCCGTATACCTCCTAGGCATATGAAAGGATGATGGTAGAATGTCTGTACAGGGCTGATAATAGTCCTGAAGCCAATCGTCAGTCGAGTTCCTTCGTGTTTCGTGTTTCTTTTTGTTGTGAACGTCGCTCGTCATTCCGAGTAGTCTCAGAGCGTATTCGCCGATCGCGTTAAATTTTTGCGGTGAAGCCCTAGCTACAGTTTTAGTGTTAGTACAAACGGTCTCTTAGCATTAAACCTTTATTTTTTTTACAGTAAGATATCTATTAATAATCCTTTCTTTTCTTACCACTAAGTTCGTTTACCATAAGATTAGTAGTAGTAGCAGGGTTGTCGTGACCTCGGTCCATCTGACAGTCAAGTTCAATTTCCGAGCTTATATTTTGTAAATGGACCGAACGCCACCTAAGTAGTGCTAAGATTCAATATCCATATATTCCAGTCCGGGAGCATTCAGAGTTTCTGGATTTCTTCGTAGTTCTAGAATATTTAGTGCCCTAGGTTTTCTTTACATTGGTTTTTTATTTTATTCTTCCCCGTATTTTTTTTTTAGTTTATAAGGATTAGATATCGTAAGACTAGTTCTTAAGATGAATAAATGTCCATAACGCAATGAAGCGTCCATCGCCTACATTAATATTTTTCTTTTCGCTCGGAGCATCGTCGGCCTTACACGTCATGGTTTAGATCCAGTAGCGGTCGACGGAGGGAAGTCGAGGTAGTCCTCCACCCATAGCGGTGTGGATATTCACATGGGGTAAGGTGTCCTAAAACCTTTAGGGGACCTCACTCCTTTTCGGAGCAGGGGCCATCGCGAGTGAAGCGATGCGGTGGCCAAAGGTGTCCGCAATACTTATCCTTATTGCGGCGGGGTGGGCCAGCTTGGAAGAAATACCACATCTTCTTCTCTTACATTCGGCAAAAGTCCCAACTTTCTTGTATTCTTCTTTTATAGACCTGGGGGTCCAGGTCAGCCCCTACAAAATTTTCAAGTCGCGTCTTCTTCGGGCCGGAGAGGCTATCCTTTGGGATAGTGGAGGGTGGACTAGGACTCTTTTGGTACCGGCGACGGTTCATCGTGTCGTCCGAGGTCTAGTCCACCACGACAATTTCAGGCATGTAAATAACGAGGTAACCCCAGTTCGAGCTCTATAGCAAGTTCCCGCTCCCGCCGACGAGCTAGCACGGGGCGGCCATGCCTGGCTATGAGTGGTCGAACAACCCCTCTCTCTTATTAATCCGTTGACGACGGCGGACTCTTGGCAGTCTGTAGGCCAGAGCCGTCGACGTACTAGGCGAGCGACCAGCGTTGCCTGATACCTTCCGTGTCAGCAGGATGCCAGCTGGGCACACTTCAGGGATGGCAGCGTGTGTGGGTTTTTTTTCTTTTCGTATGCCGATGCCAACCAGACAGAGGAGGGGGAGTATGCATTGGCTTTGCATGCGGTCGTTATAGATGGCGATGCAACGTAGGGCATACTCGTTTTATTGTTACAGAGGGCGGCCAACGTGGGGCAAGTAAGCCATAGGGAAAAAAAAAATATATCATGGCCCTCACATTGTTGGTCCGCGCTGTAGCATTCCGTTACAGATGGGCGCCCAAAACGTGGGGCCCGAAGAAGCAAAGTAGTGCCTTGAGAATGCTTATTGTAGGTTCTCAACAGCTTTGTTTTTGGAAATTTTTTTCCAAAATTTCATTTTTCATCAAAAATTTAAATTTTTTTTTGAGTTTTCTCTGAGAATTTATTCTCCGGGGATAGCTCAACGTTATCATCACCTTTTAACGCAACTTTTGTATGGATGCAACGATTTCGACCTCCGGGATCGAACCTGGTATTAACAGGTCGTGTGATCGGTTCGCCGTGCGACCGAATCCATCCGCCTTCGCAACTTCAGCTCTGACCGGATCGTGGAAGGAGTAGTTCGCTGCGATCGTCTGATGCGGATGCTGAAGGAGTGGAGTCATTTACGCACATCCACGGAGAGGAGTTGGAGCCTTGACCGGACTTCTAGCAAGAGGTTTGCTTGAGTCGTCTGCCGCAGGGTTTCCTCTCTATCCCAGTTCGGCGAAGTTAGGCTTCGTAGAGCAAGGGACAGACCCCTCGATTTCGAGGTTAGCAACGTTCTGACGTTCACGTAGGCCGGTGCCTGGGTGAAGTTGTTCCCCGAGCACGTCTGATGCTACATGACGACAGAGTCGCGCGACCCTCTCAGTGTCTTTACGAAAGATACACCGTACGTTGATTGAGATAACCCAGTTTTGAGGAAGGCGAAGAACAAGAAGGTAGACTGACCGAATAGAATCGATTTCCACACCGTGGAGACTCGACTTCTCTTCCGACCAACAAAAGTAATTTTTTTCCATTAAGCAGTATTTTCCATATCATCTTTTCTTATTAGTATTACCATTTTCGTTTTCTTAAGACAGTATTAGTATTAGGTACTTCTATTTCCATCGTATAATCATAAGCTTAGACATATTACTTTAAGCTTATTAACACTATCAAACAAACCATTTGTGAATTTTTATTTTTGGTTCGTGGAAGCAGCGGTCACCCTAAATAAGGACCAGTTCGCCACGACCTTTTCTTTTTTTTTGTAGAGTTAAGAACACATATAAATATCTTTTTCAGCTTAGGTTTTAAGAGCTAATTTCTAATTCTAAGAAGGCAGGAGCTTACCGTTTCGTGAGTTGCCTACCGGAATTATATATAATTTCTATAAGTACTACGCGTTCCCGGACGGAACGCTAGTCAACGACCTCCAATCAAAGGAAGTCGAACCGGACATTCACCCAACCGGCTATGTCAAATCCGTCTAACGGCGGACAGCTCGACAAGTCGTGGAAACAGCCACGCCGAGTTGCAAGAGGACTGGGAAGGGAAGTCTCAGCTTCGAACCGTGCGTCAACCACGCCACGGCCCGAACATTCAGGTGCTCCTAGCATCAGGATGATCGAACCTTCAGACCAACCGAGAGGATCTCTTGATCCACAAAGAACCCTCACCAGCAACCCTCAACTACCAGCTAAAGTCACTGGACCAGCACCTCTTTCCGAGAGGCTGGGTCCATTTCCAATTACTACTCATCCCTCCGGGGATACCGATAGTCTGTCCGCAGGTCCCTCGACCGCGGCAGTAATTCACTCACACCCAGAGGCGGGACCAAACCCCTGCACGGGAGATGGCGCCGCCGGATTCGTTCTTTACAAGACGACCCGAACGAAAGCGACAACTTCGAACAGTATGTTCAACAGGTCGTAGCAGCAACAGTAGGAGCAAGGAGAGGCAATGAACTGCGCTTCATCCGCGAAGAGCTAGACCGTAGTCGTGCCGTTATGAGGCAAGACATAGCCGTGGTTCTTCGAGAAGCAGTCATGGGACCAAATGCACTGCGCATTCGTGATCCTTACGGACCTGACCCGACTCACCCTCAGCAAGTCGGCCAACCTTCATCTTCTCCACCCCTACGAAACCCGCAACCGCATACAGCAGGCGGAGACCATTCGGACAGTCGTCCGGAATATATTCTAGGAGCGAGCACGCCTCCAAGAGTAGCTTCTAACGTCAATCGGCAAGTGTACCCCGTACACATGGCCAGAGGCGCAAACGTGGACAATTTCCTGGCTCAATTGAGTCATATGAATCTCGACGATTCAACGCCACGTCAAGCAGTAGCGCAACCTATTTCATCGCAGGGACCCTCGCATGCGAGTTCGTTCCCGCGATATCACAATATCCCCAAGTGGGATCTTCATTTCGACAACGAGGAACTTTCAGTCGACGATTTCCTGCTACAAGTGGAGCGACAAAGGGAATCGTGTAACGCGACGTGGGCAGACGTCGTCCTCAATTTTCATCATTTGGTGCGAGGACAGCCCAAGGTATGGTTTTGGGGCTGGATAAAGAAGAATCCACACGCCTCATGGGAAGCTTTACGCTTAGCCCTTTTGGAACAATACCGCAGCCTCGAGTCGGATTTCGATATTTTCCGACAGATGTCGGCTAGACTTCAAGGCGAGCAAGAGACCTTTGATGCCTATTATGGGAACCTGTTAAGGCTGAACGCCAAACTAAAGTATCCCAAAGCGAATCGCGAGCTCATCGAGATCGTGAAGCGGAATGTCAAGAGACAGATCGGCCAATATTTGCTTACCTTCTACACGTCGGACATGGCAGAACTTGTCTATGTCTGTCGTAGCATTGAGCGTTTCCTCGCGGAAGCTCAAGGTAGCCACTCGAGCAAGCCCCGATTTACGACAGGCGTACCGTTTCGTCGAACAGTCAGCGAGCTCACCGATTCGGAATTGCAAGAGACCGGCTCCGCAGACGCAAGCGTGGAGGGCCTAGCCTTTCGCCAGCGAGACCGGAGCACCCTGATTTGTTGGATCTGCAGAGAACCGGGACACTCGATGTACGAGTGCCTCAAGCTCCCGCAGAAACCTTTCTGTCTTCGTTGCGGCAACGAGGATGTTTACACGCCAAACTGTCCTAGATGTCGGGAAAACCCGAGGACGAACTACTCTCGAACCGGAGAGAGCAGTTCGAAAATATTCAGACCGGCCCCACAACACTAGACAGATCACCACCACCTTATACCGCAAATCAGAGAACACCAGACGTACCAAGTCGGATAGAAACCCCGACAAAACCCCAGACAGAACCCCAGACAGAACCCGATAGAGTAGTGTCTGAGCCATCCATTTTTAAACCTGACACCCCAGTCAAGTTATCTCACCACCACAAGTCATTCGACCAGCGATGGTCTGAATACCAGGAAGCCCGAAGACGCATCTTCGGCAAAACCATTCCATCTCCCCGAATTCAGAATTTACGAAAGCGATTTCAGGGAAAAAGGAAGACTTACGCCGCGATAGCCGCGACGACTCTACATGCCAAACCACGTACAGACGGAGACCCGCGTCCCTACGCGGTCGTTAACCTGTTTGACCGATCTTGGTCAGGACTCCTCGATACGGGAGCGTGCATTAGTGTCATCGGACGGGCGGGCGTAGAATACCTTAAAGGCAACCGTATCCCTTGGAATCCGTTTTCAGCCGCAGTCACAACAGCTGACGGCAAAGCTCAATCTATTGTGGGAATCGTTTCCACCAAAATTTCTTCCAATGACCGTACAGAAGACATCACTCTGTACATCGTTCCGACCATAGCACAAGATTTGATCTTGGGCGTGGACTTCTGGAAGGCCTTCGAATTAGCACCGAACGTCATACCCGACACAACGTTCAAAGCCTTCGCCGTGAGTAGCCTCGCGGTGGGCATCGATATGACGGGCGACTCGATACCAAAAGCCGAAGTCCTCTCCCAAGCTCATTTGTTAACGCCTATGGAACGACAACTCCTAGACGATACATTGTCATTGTTGCCATCTTTCGCCAACTTAGGCTTAGGACGCACGCACCTCACAACGCATGTGATTGACACAGGCGATGCTGAACCAATCAAGCGACGGCATTACCCTGTCTCTCCAGCGGTGGAGGCCCTTCTGTATGAGCAATTGGACCGTATGCTAGCAATGGACGTGATCGAAATCAGTCCCAGTGCATGGAGCTCTCCCGTCGTCTTAGTCAGACGCGGAGATAAGCACCGATTATGCCTGGACGTCCGGGAGCTAAATCGTGTCACGAAAAAAGACGCATATCCGCTGCAGAATATAGAGGGGTTGCTAGCTCGCCTTCCGGACACGTACTTCATGTCCAGCGTGGACTTGAAGGACGCGTTCTGGCAAATACCGCTGGATGAGCAGAGCCGCGAGAAGACAGCATTTACCGTCCCTGGTAGACCACTCTACCAATTTAAGGTCATGCCGTTTGGGTTGTGCAACGCGCCCCAGCGCCTTTGTCGACTGATGGATCAAGTCATTCCCGTTGAATGGCGACACAAAGTGTTTGTGTACCTCGATGATTTACTCATCATATCGAGCACTTTGCAGGAACACCTCGAATTATTGGCAGGAGTAGCGGAGAAACTCAAATCCGCAGGGTTAACGATCAACCTAGAGAAATCGAAATTTTGTTACAAAGAGCTCAGATACCTAGGATTCATAGTCGGAAATGGTGTGCTCAAAGTAGACCCGAGTAAAGTAGATTCAATCAGGAACTTCCCCATACCAGCGAATGCACGGCAAGTCCGAAGATTCCTGGGAATGGCGGGCTGGTACCGACGATTCGTGCCAGATTTTTCAACCTTGGCTGGAGACCTATCGGACACACTCAAAAAGGGGAAAACCTTTAACTTCACAGACAAAGCAGCCTCATCTTTTAAGGCTATAAAAGACATGCTATCGAGAGCACCAGTTTTGGTGAATCCCGATTTTAAAAGGGACTTCATAATTTCATGTGATGCCAGTTCCACCGGCATAGGCGCCGTACTGAGTCAGAAAGACGAGGAAGGGAACGAGCGTCCCATTTACTACTATTCCCATAAACTGAACTCAGCGCAGCGAAATTACACCGTGACGGAGCAAGAATGCTTGGCAGCCCTCATGGGCATCGCCAAATTTCGGCCCTACATCGAAGGGTACCGATTCAAGATTATTACTGACCATGCAAGCCTGCAGTGGTTAATGAGCAAGCGAGAACTCAAGGGCAGATTAGCTCGCTGGAGCTTGGAGCTTCAGGGGTACTCGTTTGGCATCGAGCACCGGAAGGGAAGTCTCAATGTCGTGCCAGACGCGTTATCACGCGTGCACGAGATTGAAGCTCTCCATTGCGGCGACTCGGCGCCAAACCTCGTTTCCGACGTGTTGCACATCGATCTGGCGGATCCGAGCTTCCACTCGGAACCCTACCGTCGGATCATTGACAGCGTCGAAAACAACAAAGACCAGCTACCGGACCTCCAAGCACGGAACAATTTCCTGTTCAAGAGGATTCCGCGTAGCACAGGAAACCCCCTTAGAGACGACAACGCCTGGAAGCTTTGGGTTCCGGCAGAGCTAACCGACCACCTGACCAAGCTAGCTCATTGCCCTGCGAAAGCCGCGCATGGCGGTATAGCCAAGACATTGGACCGTTTACGTGCGCAATTCTATTGGCCTAACATGGCCACTCAAGTCCAGAAATTTATCGGAGAATGCGAAGTGTGCAAAACCACTAAAGCGCCGAACACCATTCTGCGAACTAAAATGGGAAAAGCCTTTGTAGTTGACAGGCCTTTCCAACATCTATATTTAGACTTTCTAGGTCCATACCCTAGGTCGAAACTCGGAAACACTCACGTGATTCTCGCCCTCGACCAATTTTCAAAATTCATATTTGCAAAAGCAATACGACGAGCAACTTCGGAAGCAACGATCAAGTTCCTTCGAGACGAGATCTTCTCGATCTTTGGAGTCCCAGAATCCTTGCTGTCTGACAATGGCAAACAATTCGTCAGCAAAGAATTTGCCTCGTTCGCATCGTCTTTCGGCATACGACATCTAAAAACAGCATCGTACTCGCCGCAAGCTAACGCCAGCGAGCGAGTCAACCGCTCGATCATAACCGCCATTAGGGCATACATCAGTCCCGATCACTCGACGTGGGATGCACACTTGAGCGCAATAACTTGCTCCCTAAGGACCGCGATTCACTCGGCCCTAGGAATGTCCCCGTACGAGGCGGTATTCGGGCAAAGCATGATCGAACACGGAAGCGGATACCAGTTGCTAAGAGATTTGAACGGGCTTAATAATTCAGAAATAGATCTGATCCCGAAGGCAAGCCGTATGAACATACTTCACTCCTTCGTGAAGGAATCGCTAAGCAAATCTCACGACAAATATGAAAAGAGATATAACATTAGAAGTGCCCCGAGAAAGTTTAAAGAAGGTGATTGTGTGTACAAGCGTAACCATGCGCTCAGCAATTTCGAAAGAGGCTTTAACGCAAAATTCGCCCGAAAGTTTATTAAGGCCAGAGTCGTTAAAGCTCAGGGAGATTTGTACCACTTGGTAGATGTGAAAGGAACGGACTTAGGTCTAGTCCACTCAAAGGACATCAGACGCTAATCCCAGAAGGGAACAACTACGGGAAATACAACTCTATCTTCTAATTTCATATCCCACCTTTATCCCATCCCCAAACAAACCGATTTCATCCCAACCTCCCACGCCTTTAAAAATTTACGATTTAACAAATATATAAAAAAAAAAAAAAAAAAGAAAAAAAAAAGGACAAAAAAAAAAAAAGAAAAAAAAACCCCCTCGAACATTACTCGAGAATCATCTGAAAATTACAAGACGTCGTCAACATCTATTAACGACGAACATACGAGTGCAAGGCCCGGATAGTCCAGCCTGCGCACGAGACTCGACGACTAAGAATACACTCCGTCTAACCGTCAGGCAGGCAGAGGCCGACCAGGGGATGGTTGTGTCCTCAATTTTTTCGCTCCCGATACTCGTGAAAACCTCGAGGTGTGTAACAAACCACCACCACCAATAATGTATTTATATCCACCATGACCCTAGTCTGACAATCCAAAGCATGCTTTGAAAATATTTACCACTTCGCAGTGTAAACTGCGGCGGAACCGCCTATTTTTGACGACGACCAATTTCAACGGCTGAACGCTACCTTTGTTAAAAGTCGGCGTGGCCCCATTTTAGAATGTGAAATCTCATTCTTTTATATGCAATTACTCAAAGTTGGCAGTCAACATTTTTTCTACCATATATTCTCGCCCAAGTAGCGGCAAATCGCGTCCGAATAGGCGAAAAAGGTAAAACCAAAAAAAAAAAAGAATATACTAAAGAAATAATTCACATCGGGAAAGGAAAAAAAAAACGAAATAAAAAGGTAAAGAATAAACGAAACAATAGTAAAAATATAAATCCCAACGAAATAAAAAGAATAGTCAACGATTCCGTTCAATAGGATTTCGCGACGTGCACCGCACGCGCCCGTAAAAACTCGGGCAAAAGGGAATACGAAATCATCCTCCACTCAACACCTGCGAGCTACGATCAAGAACCAAGCGAGTAGAGACGCCCTGTGACTCGCTTATTACATGCGGCTGAGCACAGGACGCCTTTCTACGTATCCAGATTCATCCGTTCCCAGCGTCTGCATCGGCACGGGAAATACACCGCACGCGTGATACGCGAGAGGCGGCCATCGTGTTGCACGGCCAAGCATCGAAGCCAGGGAAGCACCATCGAGGCGCACTTAATCTCGTCCTCGAAGTCAAGCGCACGCGTTAGCGACGCAAGCAGTCGAGTACCCGAGAACTCGTCAGCCATAGGCGGTCGAGCCTCGTGGGAAGGTGACGCAAACACTCAGGCAGAGCGCGCACGAGGCGCCGAATCATATCCTCGGACCGCGGCGGCTAGGTAAGTCTTCGCCGGCCGAGCTATATTGCCCAGGTCACCTCTACAACGCGCTGTACTTACCGAAAATTTCTCTCCTAGTGATACAGGTACGACGCCGCAGGCGGCTCCACGAAGGGGTCGAGAGATCCACAATCTCCCCGCTACCAGCAGTACGACAGTCATCAGCAGCTGAAAGCTATACACCAGCAGCGCACCGCCATCCGCAGCAGCACGTGACAACAGCAGCAGAAGGGAAAGGGGCGTGGATTAGCCACGTTATGTACCTAAATTATCATTAGAAATTAGATCGTGCATTAAAAAAAATTCAGAGAGACTTATTCTCATTTGCATTTAGATACTCCATCTTATCTGTATGAATTTAGCGAGTGTCTCAATCACGAACCTCGAAGATAGGAAAAGGCGTGTTCGCGATCTCAGTGTCGTTAGGTATACGAAAGACAAATCGATAGTCGTCGTTTTTCAACCCTCGATCCGCATATCGAGGCGAGTTATCTCGCGTTTATAAATTCTATTCTTTTCCAATCGGCTTTTTTCAAGGCCGCACACTAATCCGCGCAACGTCGCGAAGCGAGTTAAAGTTTTCTTGTCGATCCATGTCATCGAAGGCCACAGGGCATTTCCTGCATTGACGCGAATGCATTGCTAAGTTAATTTCTTAGAAGAATCGGTAATTTTTAATCCGAACCGCTCGCGCGAGTAAATCTTTTTTTTTAGTATTGCTTAGATATTCTATTGCCTCCGCTGAAATACAAGCGGTAAACAGTAAGTCAGTACGCGAACAATCGGTAGAACCCGGAACCAGTGCATCCGTAGGGTACCCTCAACGCTAGGGATACTCTCTTGGAAGTGTCTTTTCTTTTTTTTATATATATATATATACTAGAGACAACATCTATGCAATTTAACAGGTTAACAAACAGGGTGGATCGTCAATGTGCGCACATCGGCTGGAAGCAACCTCACGTAAGTCGTTATATACTATATTACCTTTCGGATTGTAATTGCATTTTTATATTTATAATATATTGAAAACCATAATACATACATATATATATATATATTGAGGCCTACACCGATATGTCGGCCTATACATAAGAATAAAAACGCAACAAAAGAAAAAGGAAAGAACGTCCATGCAGTGACCCTCAGTACCTAAGCACGCTGCAGTACATTTTGCATCCGAGTAGACATCCCAACTCGAAGTAGGATCGTGACCTACTTTCGTAGCACAGGTCAGTGACCTCGAATCACCCCTTTACGCGCGCGTAGTAGTTTCGTTACTTTATTGCGGGACAGCCTCCGTGCCACTACGGGAATGAGTCGCGACGGTTTCTTTCGCAGGAGGGTCGAAGCGTATATATAAACTTAGATATATACCTATACATTTATAAATATAGATACCGATATACCCGTATACCTCCTAGGCATATGAAAGGATGATGGTAGAATGTCTGTACAGGGCTGATAATAGTCCTGAAGCCAATCGTCAGTCGAGTTCCTTCGTGTTTCGTGTTTCTTTTTGTTGTGAACGTCGCTCGTCATTCCGAGTAGTCTCAGAGCGTATTCGCCGATCGCGTTAAATTTTTGCGGTGAAGCCCTAGCTACAGTTTTAGTGTTAGTACAAACGGTCTCTTAGCATTAAACCTTTATTTTTTTTACAGTAAGATATCTATTAATAATCCTTTCTTTTCTTACCACTAAGTTCGTTTACCATAAGATTAGTAGTAGTAGCAGGGTTGTCGTGACCTCGGTCCATCTGACAGTCAAGTTCAATTTCCGAGCTTATATTTTGTAAATGGACCGAACGCCACCTAAGTAGTGCTAAGATTCAATATCCATATATTCCAGTCCGGGAGCATTCAGAGTTTCTGGATTTCTTCGTAGTTCTAGAATATTTAGTGCCCTAGGTTTTCTTTACATTGGTTTTTTATTTTATTCTTCCCCGTATTTTTTTTTTAGTTTATAAGGATTAGATATCGTAAGACTAGTTCTTAAGATGAATAAATGTCCATAACGCAATGAAGCGTCCATCGCCTACATTAATATTTTTCTTTTCGCTCGGAGCATCGTCGGCCTTACACGTCATGGTTTAGATCCAGTAGCGGTCGACGGAGGGAAGTCGAGGTAGTCCTCCACCCATAGCGGTGTGGATATTCACATGGGGTAAGGTGTCCTAAAACCTTTAGGGGACCTCACTCCTTTTCGGAGCAGGGGCCATCGCGAGTGAAGCGATGCGGTGGCCAAAGGTGTCCGCAATACTTATCCTTATTGCGGCGGGGTGGGCCAGCTTGGAAGAAATACCACATCTTCTTCTCTTACATTCGGCAAAAGTCCCAACTTTCTTGTATTCTTCTTTTATAGACCTGGGGGTCCAGGTCAGCCCCTACAAAATTTTCAAGTCGCGTCTTCTTCGGGCCGGAGAGGCTATCCTTTGGGATAGTGGAGGGTGGACTAGGACTCTTTTGGTACCGGCGACGGTTCATCGTGTCGTCCGAGGTCTAGTCCACCACGACAATTTCAGGCATGTAAATAACGAGGTAACCCCAGTTCGAGCTCTATAGCAAGTTCCCGCTCCCGCCGACGAGCTAGCACGGGGCGGCCATGCCTGGCTATGAGTGGTCGAACAACCCCTCTCTCTTATTAATCCGTTGACGACGGCGGACTCTTGGCAGTCTGTAGGCCAGAGCCGTCGACGTACTAGGCGAGCGACCAGCGTTGCCTGATACCTTCCGTGTCAGCAGGATGCCAGCTGGGCACACTTCAGGGATGGCAGCGTGTGTGGGTTTTTTTTCTTTTCGTATGCCGATGCCAACCAGACAGAGGAGGGGGAGTATGCATTGGCTTTGCATGCGGTCGTTATAGATGGCGATGCAACGTAGGGCATACTCGTTTTATTGTTACAGAGGGCGGCCAACGTGGGGCAAGTAAGCCATAGGGAAAAAAAAAATATATCATGGCCCTCACATTGTTGGTCCGCGCTGTAGCATTCCGTTACAAACTGCACATTACACCGCGTGCTTTCAAGTGTCACGCGACACAACTGGATCAGTTTTGCCGGGATCCCGAATTGCGCTATATGGAGAGTGCCAGGTTGCTGTGTGAATCCTGAGCCTTGGAAACCTGGTGCTACTTATCACCGTATTACGAGCTGCTGCAAAGTCGATTAGTCGGTAGCCGTTATCTGTGACCGTGTCGTGAAGGCTGTGCTTACCAAATAATCCGACGAAGAGATTTTTCTTACCGGCTTTTCCTCCCCGAGCAAAACTTTGACATCGTACTCCGTCCAGGAGGTCATAGAACTCCTCCTTGATGGGATCTTCAGCCTCGTCGGTAGGGGGGTGTGCACATATTAGGCTTATGTTTTCAAATGTAGCTTTTATTCGGATCACATCCAGGCGATCACTTATCGGCTTGAAATCTATTAATTTTATCCTAAGCCGATTTCCCACAACGAATCCGCACCCTAACATATGCAATCTTTTATGGTAGCTGTAATAGATGTCGCAATTTTTCCTTTTCATCATACCTGATCCTAGCCATCGTATCTCCTGGATCGGGGTAATATCTGCCTTGTACCTTTTTGAGTAGCACCTGGGGTAGTCCTTTGACGTTCCAGGTCTGGTGGCCGTATGAGGGTATCCATTATTCGAGGCTTCATGTGTCTCTCTCATAACCATTTATGTTTCACGTGGTCGGGAGGTTACCCCGACGGCACAACCCCCTACCTGGATGGCCAGTTCCATTGTTTACCGCTAGGACGAGGTGCCGGGTTTACCGGAATCAGTAACCCACTTTGGGGATATGAGCGCTGTCGTTGGCCCATTTAGAGCTCATCCGCCACCAATTTTTTTTTCCAATACCCTGGGTCAGTACTGGAGATCCTCCCCCTCTCTCGTTGGCTGCCACCAACGACCTTCCAAAGGGCTTGGTTACCCAATCTCCAGCCGAGGTACTAGGCACCCAGCAGCCACCAACGTGGAGGTGTAGAGTAGGAGTTGGTGGTGAGAGGCTATCGTGAGAACGCCTGTGCGCATCAATACCCTTTGGCTACCACTTCACTAATATAGTCTTCTTTAATTATTTAAGAACTTTTCTTCTTGACTGCTGACTGAAGCGAAAGAGTCGATCCGATCGGAAAATTCGATCTTATTTGTTAAGTTATTTCCTATGGAAATCACGGCCAAGGAATTCAATCGCGCTTGGGCCAAAGTACGTACTGCGGTGGTAGTCTTTTTATACTACGAAGTACAGGAATAAACAATTCTCTTCTATTATTAAGGAACCGAAACTATCAAACAATGACACTAAACTATCGAAATACACTAAAGAATCCTTTTAATGAGATTACAAGGGAATGAATATGAACTAACTTTTCCTGGTTTTTCTCACGACTTGCTGTTCATTACTCTAAATATAGAGGTCAGTTCGAGTGAGTATTGAGGGTGCTTTTGACAATGCGACTTTTGACAGCAAGTGTTTGAGTCATTGGAGTCATTGGTGCTATGGATTAAATCAATGCTAATGAATAGAACGTTGGTTGCGGATTCGGATTGTGGCCGTTATGTGATGGCGGGGGTAAACAGAAGCTGCCCGCAAGGCGCATACTGTTGCCACTGCTGTAGTGCATGAGGCTCGACCAGACAATCAATTCCGACAGGGCATTATAGTGTTGCTTTTTTCTTCGTGTTCAACACTCGCACTTATAAGATTGGCAAGTCAAGCGGGGATTTAAAATAAGCACAATTGATATGTATGAGATAGTTGCAATAAACTTGGCCAAGCCACGTTGATGCCAATTAGAGCCTACCCAATTCATACACACCCCACCACAAGATGTAGAAACAAGACTCTGAACCTACCCAACGTATTTTTTTGTATATACAGGGTCAAAAGAGCTTAAAAAATAAATGAAGAAATCGGTTGTGGATGTGACTCTGTGTCGTACACAGATATTTGTTTTTGTATCCGACATTCATTTTGTTCTCCAAAACTGCGAATATAGTAGGTTATTCACCGCTGATGCAATTACATAATAACATTTTTGATCACATGCGAAGCCAGGCGAGTACAGCTAGTTTAGTAATAAATTGAAATTGGAATTCAAATGAACAAACAGACATTACTGATTGCTGAAATAAATCCTGACTCTAAATACACGGTCATTCCCATTAACGTCATGTCCAGCGAGACAAGTGATTTTAAGGTTGATTGCATCGAAAATCTACTCTCAGAAATAATTCTCGGTGTGGGCATGAACGTTTCGTTTCCAAATCATTTCACTTTTTGCAGAAATCGTCTTTGGTATTTGCAATGACAGTTGCAATGTTGTACATAAAAATTAGAACGTTTCGTTTCAAAACCATTCCACTAAAGACAGTTTAAAGAGTAGATAGATAGTAGATGTAGATGTAGAACAAAACTATGACGTGACTATTATCGACTTAAGCGAGCTTACGCTACTGTCAACACCGAACGCTGAGCTATGTACCGAAGTATCGCCAAAACGGAAAGTACCCATAACTATTTCTGGCAACTTAAGCAGCTCTTGTCAAACGTTTTGTGTTGTTAATAAAGAGTATAAACAAGCTGCCTTATTGCGAAGATCAATCGACAATTGATAATTGACTATTTTCAATGTGTGCTATTGTGAACGAACGATTCATTTGGTATTTTTGTCAATCGCATTTTTTTAATTGACTGCGATTGACAAAATCCTTTAAAATCGTTCGTCCACCATAGCACACATTGAAAATAGTCAATTAACAACTGTCGATTGATCTTCGCAATAAGGCTCAAGGAGAGGTATAGGCAACTGTCAATTCTGAAATGTCTGTCTTTCATTCCCATGACGCCATCTTTTTATGTGAACCCACAAAGTTCATGTGCATTCCGTGTATTCAGGTTCATCGAGCGTTGTACTGCTCAATATCAAGCTTGGCGATGCACAGTGTTGTAATAACGAACGAGCAATTGTGCATATTTTGCCTCCCAATAGTCATCTCGGTCCATTCATGACTTGTTAAACTTATAATCGCGAGTGTGCAATAAGGAGAAAATGGCAACACTCTGTCAAAAATTACTAGCTGATGGGTCTCGAAAAACGGAAGTCTTACATAAGGCCCTCACTAAGAGGGCGTACACCAAAAATAGGTGCGTGGTAATAGAATGGGCCATTACAGAGACTGAGTTCTCTGGCATTCGGAAAAAAAGAGGATGTACTTTGGATGAATTCACAAGATTAAACCAACGGTGGCGGCGACGCTATGACATTACATGAGCTATTTCGAAATATTTGGAGCTGAGGCAGAGCTGCCAACTCATGTCATGAAAATTATGCCCAATTTTTCAAAAAATTATGCCCTCCTCAATTAAATTATGCCCATTTTTTAAAAAATTCAAAATAAAACTGAAAATGGGAAAGGCATTCATTTTTGGTATTTATAGGGTCTTTCATTAAGGACTTGACAACTTCTTTTTTAAATAAAATGCAAACTAGTTGAGATATCTCAAAAAAAATTGGCTTGAATTACTATCAAAACATTTATAAATGCAATTCGACTTTGTTCATATGACCACTAAGGGAACGTATGCAGCATTCGATACGTTGAACCCGATTTTCGATGTCTCGGCCGCACATTTCGACCGATACGGCCGCTATTTCTAGTTTAATATTGGCTCTGAGCTCACCTAACGTCGCCGGCTTGTTGCCATAGACCAATAATTTAATATAGCCCCATGAAAAGAAGTCTAGAGGCGTTAAATCACACGATATCGGCGTCCAATAGACGGGTCCGTTTCTCGAGATAACACGTTCACCGAACTGAGACTTCAATAACTCGATTGTTGCACCAGCTGTGTGGCTTGTGACACCGTCTTGTTGGAGCCACATATCACCGATGTCCAATTCATGCAATTGCTCAACGAAATAATGTTCCAACATGTCTCTGTAGGGAAAAACATTTACCGTAACGTGACGGTCATTTTCATCGACGAAAAAAACGGCCCATTTACGACACCGGCATGAAAACCGCACCAACAGTGACTTTTTGCGGATGAAGTGCTGTCTCATGAAGCACATGAGTGTTCTCCCCTGTCCAGTGATGCATATTTTGTTTATTGACGAAGCTGTTTGACCAAAAATGGGCTTCATCGCTGAAGATGATTTTGCAATGAAATTCTTCATTATCTTCCATCATGTCCAGAGCACAATTCTAGAACGTACGTCGCTTTTTATGATCAAGTGGCTTAGTTCTTGAGTCAGCCTAAGCTTGTAAGGGTGTAGGCCAAGATCCTTACGCAAAATTCGCCATATTGTGGTCTGTTCGAGGCCCAGATCTTGAAAACGCAGTGAAATTTAATGATTTCACTGGTTTGCGACGGACGCCCCTACGGCAGCAATTATTTCCACACCTCGGGCAAAACGTAGTCTAACGGTACGGCAACATCAAGCAGCGAATGTGTTGACTCGAATTTTATTACTAGACTGTGAATTCCTGTCTACTGGGACGAGAATTACTGTCGAAAATTGGCGTTAACGCTCTTAAAATTGCGACAACCGACTCGGTAGTAAATTTTAATTATTTGTAAACTTTGTTCCTTCGTGTACTTCACCTTGATGAAAATGTTGATTTCACTGAATATGTGTACATTGACAGTTCGCTAATCGGTTTAAGAGTGCCTGCACACTGAAAGTTTGAAATTGTCAAGTCGCTAATGAAAGACCCTTTATTAGTATTTAAATTTAAATAGAAAAACTCTAAACATAGAAAACATCAGATCACAGATAACAAAATTATTTAAAATCTTTCATCTAATTTTAGGTGAAAATAACATAAAATCGTAGCAAATAAATTATAAGCTCAAAAAAAATAAACAAAATCACAGGAAAAAAATACATTTAAAAAACCTCAACATATTTATAAGTTAAAATTATATAGAATCTTGATCATAGTCTTTAAAGTCATACATTGTTTGGTTTAGGAAATTGAAATGGCTTTCATTAAACACTTTCGCGGCAGTGTTCATTTTTAAAAAGCCTTTGTGCGTTTTATATTCCGCTTAAGGTTTTAACATTTAACGAATTTCTTACTTTTGCCTTGTTTGGATTTATTGCTAAAAAAAAATTCGCTCAACCGTAGCTGATAATGTGTAGACATAACACTCTAGTTACAAACTTTTCTAACTATAGAAACATTTTGGAATTATCCCTTTTTGTAGGTATGAATTATCTTTGTTGGTTTGAATTACGAATAGTTACATGAAATAAACGTAAGAAAAATTTCTGTAAAATTGTGCCCATTTTAGCTTATTTTCAGATTAAGTTGCCCAGGTGCCCAAGGCTTCACAATTATGCCCAAAAGGCATAATTATGCCCTAGTTGGCAGCGCTGAGCTGAGGGCGGTATAGATTTTTGACTATTAGTCAGAGTGTTGTGAACAGAGATATTTTTATATTATTGAAAATAATGTTATGTTAGTTTAAGCTACTGAAATGAAAAAATTAATAAAATCAGATTTAAAACTAAAAAAACTAAAAAAAAAGATAGTGGCGCAGGAACCCTTTATGGGCCAACGACAGCTCTAACTTTAGCAAAGTGGGTTACTAGTACCGGAATATCACGCATGTTGTCCAAGGGTCAAATAGCAGCCTGGCCTTCCAGGTTGTGAGATATAAGCTTCATTTCGCATATGGGATCCTGAAAGTTTGAAGCTGTTCTGCAGCACTCTAACCGTCACACACCAATGTGGCTCCGGCCTGGCAGATCGGCAATAAATGAAATTTTAACACTGAGGCGAATCCTGGAAAAGACCAAAGAATTTCGTGTTAAAACCAGGAGCTGTACAGTGCGATGAGCTCGGTATACCAGCAAAACCGATTCAGGTGTGTCGCATAACGCTGGAAAATGTGCGGTGTAATGTGCAATTTGGAAGTAGCTCTAGTAGTAGTAGTAGTAGTAGTATTTATTTAGTAAACAAGTTACTATTACAATAGTTCATATACTTATTAAAGTTACATATTTGCATTTTTATGTTTACAAGACAAAGAAAAGTAATAACGTATTCATATTTGGCTTCAAATTAAGAAACTGAATCTCTTATGTGTACTATCAATAAATTTTTAAATCTTACAAAAAGAGTTTCGTTTTTAATTTCAAGTGGCAATTCATTGAAAAGTTGTAATCCTTTATAAAAAAAAGCATATTTTGAGTTCGAACATCTCTATACAATTGTAATCTAAAGGCTGTACATCTTGCGTATATATTAAATTTGATGACAAATATTTAGGATCCATGTTATGCCTCACTTTGAAGACAAACGTTATAACATTAAAGATGATGCGCTGTTTAATATTTAACCACTGCAAACACGACAGCATCAATTCAATAGGTGTATATACGAGTATACTGCATTTCAGGATGGTGCGCATAGCTTTATTTTGTAATATTTGAAGCTTATTAATACTTTCGTTATTTCCCATGAATAACACGAGCCGTGTTTCTTTGCACGCGGATATAGCGATGGCATCAGAAAACGACCATCGCCGCTTAAGAATGCACCTATGACATGCACCGTGACACAGCTGTAAGTTGTAGTTAAGAAATTTGTATTGAAAATCCTGAAATTGAAAAATATTTACTTCCGCCAATTGAAATTGATGCCAAGCATATTCTAAAATTATGAAAAACAATTTCACATTAACAGATTTGCTAAATTCAATTACCTTTATAATGAAGTTTGAAAAAAAATAATAATAAAATTACGAACAAAATATTCGGCGGGATGTGTTAGTGGTCGGAGGGATGTCAAACTTTGACATTTCCTGAAAAATTCATCGCATCGGTTCATCAGAAACGAAGAAAATGGGTTTTGGAAGCACTGTTTATCCCCGCTAACTGACTTAGCGGCGATAGCTATCCCCGCTAAAGTTAGCGTATATAGTATAAGTTGTTGTTGTATTTTACATGCAAATTTCAAATTATCCCTATATCCGCGTGCAAAGAAACACGGCTACTGTTGCACACAATTCAAAATGTGGTTTTATAATTGTGTTATGAATATTTACCGCGCACATTGTTGAGATGTTTTTTCTTATTCTTCTAAGAAAGGCTACTGTTTTTGAGATTTTGTTGGTAATATATATCATATGGTTGTTAAATGTTAATTTATTGTCTAGAACTACAACAAGGTATTTTATTTCGTATAATTATTCGATTGGTATTCCATTAATTCTCAAGTCCACAAAAGTATCATTATTTTATATATTAATTTTAAGTTTATTCATTTGAAGCCATTGAAACAGATTGTCGAGATCACACTGAATATCACGTTTTACAACATTTATGTCATTACCACTTACAAATAAAAGAGCATCGTCGGCGAACAGGGAGACTTTACTTTTATGTACAACACCACAAATATCGTTTATATACAGTAGGAACAGAAGGGGGCCGATGATAGTACCTTGGGGTACTCCGAACTTTGTACATTTAACATCTGATATTGCACTATTTACATTAGTTCGTTGAGTGCGGTTATTTAAGTAGGATTTAAACCATTTAAGTTCCGTTCCCTTAACACCGTATTTGAACAATTTTTTTAATAATATACTTCGGTCTATAGTTTCAAAAGCTCTTTGGAAATCGAGAAAAACCGCTATTATTATGCGGTTATCGTGTCGCAATTGTATTAACGCCATTATAAGCCAGTTAAGCGACGTTTCACAGGAGTGATTATGACGGAAACCGGATTGATTTTCAATTAAAAGTTCATTGTCACACACGAATTTAAAAAATTGTTCATACGCACATTTTTCGACTATTTTTTCTAAAATTGGCAACATATTAATTGGTCTGAATTTATCACAGATTTTAGTATTGCTTTCCTTTGGTATTGGTACTACAGTAGATTCCTTTAAATTATTTAGAAATTCACCCCGTTCAAACGATTTATTTATTATTTTTACAATAATTGGACCGACGATATCGAAACACTCAATAAACATATTTATATTTAGACGAAATGCACTTTTCTTATTCATCTTTTTACATATGGACATTAATTGGGAACAGGTTATTGCACTAAATGAGAAAGTCGATTGACATTCAGAGATATTATCACAAACGGCTGCATTATTACTAGACAAAATAGAATTACTTATGGCATTGACACTTTCAATAAAATATGTATTAAATTTATTAGCAATAGTCAAACTATCATTCTCCAATGTATTTCCAAACTGTACTTCACTAATATCTTTTTTCTTTTCATTTAAAACGAGACATTTCGACGTTCTCCACATTGACTTTTGGCTATCACGCGAATTTATTTTATCACACACGTAATTCTGTTTGGCCAGCTGTAGTTTATTTTTATAATTATTGCGAGCCAATCTATAAACATTTCACTCTACTGGACTATTTAACAAACTCGCTCTTTTGAAACATTGTATTTTTATTTGTTTTAGACTATTTAATTCTTGAGTGAACCACTTATTATTCGACTTATAAACTTTTTTCGTTACGGTCATTTGTTCAACACAAAATTTTAAACTTTCCTCTGAATCATTTGAAAGACCATGTAAGATATTAATGCTCTTAAATGATTTGTTTTATATTTAAACACCTTAATAAATGTTTGATTCTTGTCCATTTTTTTCTTAAGCACTTGAACTTTTACCACAATTGACTCGTGATCACTAACTTTAAAGTCGGGATTTGTATCCGCCCAAACAATTTTTTCAACAGGATATAACGAAATCCACTAATGTTCGAGAAGATTCAGTTATTCTCGTATGTTTGGATATAATTTGCTTGCAGTTATTGAATCTAAGTATATCATGGAATGCTTTTGTATATGTGTGATCACTATTAAGAAGTTTAATGTCACCCAAAATGGTGACAATAAAGCTTGTTTGCAAAACCACTTCTATCCAGTGCGAAAATAACGTACAAAATTCGCGTTCTGAACTGCTCGGAGATCTATAACACACTGCAATTGTTTCATTTAAATCTTCCGTGAAAAACTCGACACATAAAAACCATGCTCGCATTTCTATCTGGTATTTACAGATTATTCTGTACTTGAACATATTTTTTATTTACAGGACTACACCAGACACCACCCGTGTGGCTGCTAGTGCTATCACACCGAATCTCCCAGTAATTTTCAAGCCTTATTTCAGAGTCTTTACTGTCGTTTGTCAGATGGGTTTCCGAAAAAGCAAGAACATCAAATTCACTATTGTTGACCAAACACTCGATTTCATTAAAGTTATTAAGCAGACCTTGAACTTCTTCATCATACTAGGCTATCTATTCTTCACAACGCGCAATTTACACCAAAATATACGTATTGCTTCCACGTGTAATATCTGGCTTTCAGAAAAACAAATTTGCAGAAACAATTCACTCAGTTCAATTCAATTGTCACTATATTTGCATTTAGTAGGACAACCGAAGTACTTTATCTTATCTTAAAAACGTTCAATGATTTTCAAAAAAAAATTAAATGCAACTGCAAACGTGCTCAAAATGTCTGCTTTTCCGCTCTTAGTACAATCACAGCGAGAAGTCAAATATACTCTAGTACATCCCGTGGACACTCACTTGCCGACTCCCATCAATCCCCTCTTTTCAAACGTCAAACTAACAATTTGTGTTTGCATCCACTCGCCCGTCTTCAATTTTACTCGATTTTCACAAAGTTAAATAAATTTTTCACAATGACTCACATGGTTAAAATGGAAAATGGTACCAGTCAAACAATTTCCGAAATGCTGGGATGCATCGAAAGGTAAATAACGGTAGCTAATCAGAAAATTAAGAATTCTAACCTAAAAATACATTGTTTCTGTGTGCCAGGTACAACCCCGACCATCTGAAAACTCTCGAAACATACATTGAGGAACAGGCAAAAAACAACACCTACGACTTGGAAGCAAACTTGGCCGTACTCAAATTGTACCAATTCAATCCACACATGTTGAATATTGACATTACGTACACAATTCTTTTAAAGTCTCTGACAAATCTACCTCACACTGATTTCGTTATGGCCAAATGCTTGCTATTGCCACAACAAGTCAAAGATGATACCGTCCAGACCATTATTCACTTGGCGGACATTCTGGAGAGGGCAGATTTCATTCTGTTCTGGCAGCGAGTCGAAAAGAATCGCGAGCTTTTCAGGCACATCAACGGGTTCTATGATTCGATCCGGAAGTTTGTCTGTCACGTCATCGGAATCACATTCCAAACCATTGCCAAGGATCTGCTGAAGAAACTGTTGGGTGATATTGACGGTGAGTAAGAACGTCCATTGCTGGCCGATGTCAATTTAATGCGATATTGGCATTTTAGAGTCTATACTAGAACAGTACATGAAGAAGAACGGCTGGAAGCAGCAGGGCAGCCTCATGTTTATCGTATCGCAGGAGGAGAAAATCAAGACCAAGAACATCACGGAGAAGATTGACTTCGACAATCTAGGGGGCCTTATGGCCCAGTGCCTCTAATCTGTTACTATGAGCTTTGAAAACGGAATTTCATTATTTAAAAAATAAAATTGGAAAAACAAAATTATAAATTTCGAAACGTTTATTGACACTAAATTAAAATTAAGAAAAGAATGTGCTGGTGGCCGTGCTACGACTGCTTCTTGAAACTTTTTAGGATGGGAAATATTTTGTCGAAGGCCTCGTAGATTTCTTGCCTCACCTTTGCACCAGTTAACACCACCTTGCCGGATACGAAAATTAGCAGTACGATTCTCGGCTTCACCATACGGTAGATGAGACCGGGAAACAGTTCTGGCTCGTACGAGCTGAATGTTCCGTGGGTGAGGACCAAACCCTCTAGACGAATGGGGAACTTGACGTCGCAACTGCCAACCATATTTTGGATCTTAAAATCTAAGAATTTCGCCTGCAATTGGAAGAATCATTGAAAGGTGATGCAATGAGCGATCTCATGAAGCACAAACCGTAAAGCCTAACTTCTGAATAATTCGCGCATACTTGCGCGCAGCTAACCTAGAATCGTCCTCGCTTTTGGCCCCGGTGCACACCATTTTTCCCGATGAGAAGATCAGTGCAGTTGTGCGGGGCTCGCGTATCCGCATGATTACGGCGGCGAAACGTTTAGGATTGTACTCTGCGTTCCGCGCATGCAGTGCGATTTTCTTCAAATCTAACTTGCAGTTTAGATTGACGGTGGACACAATATTTCTGGAGGAAGATAGAATTAGTCAGCAGCCTGAAACGAAGTTCCCACTTACTGTAACTGAGGAACGATGCCCGGATCGGCAGAACCGGGAGTCATTGGAGTCATCGGTGTTGCCGGACCCATAGTCTGGTGGATGTTACTTATGTTTTCAGTGCGTTCGCTCATTGGGACCATTGGTGACATAAGGCTTTGCTGGAGAAAATAAAACTTGGTTCTATAGCATCTGATTCCAAGGTGATCATCACAGTCACTTACCGGCGTCTGCGGCTGCATTAGGCTCTGCGGTGTGGCATAACTTGGCTGATATGATTGCATTTGTTTCTGCGGCCCAGAAATGAGTGATGGCATTCCCATCGAACTCATATCGTTACCGTAATTGCTTAGGCTGTTCTGTCCATTCCCGCCATGGTTGCCCATGGGGGAATTGCCCATTTGACCGATTGGATGATATACAGTATTTGGGACGATCTGCTGGTCGGCTTCTTGCTGATGCAGAGGTGTTCCGATACTGGGTATCGAGAACCCAGGACTTAGCATTTGATCCATATTTCTTCCCGAGTGCTTTTCAAGTTGATTAAAAGGAAAACTTAGAAGCGGCACTCAATATTACTTTATGATGGAGTTAATAAGTAAATATACATAGTGCAACACAAAAGCGCGTTATAATGGGTAGTTTTCTTTAGGTTTTAATCGATTGATGAGTATTTTGCGCGAATTAAATTTTTGTTTTTTTTATGGAGGAATATACACACAACACCGCTTTTGCAACGACGGATACGTTTTGGTTGTCAGAAAAACAGTGATACCAGTCCTATATTTCCACTTGATGAATGCGTTCTAGCTGCCAACTATTTAAATTGAGCCGAATTTAGATTGTATGTCAACAAGAATGGAAAAAAAGGTTTGATTTTTTTCTCTGTTGTATACGTCACCAGGGAAAAGAAACGTAAGCAAAAATGTGACATTCAAGCAAATCGCTATCGGGAAATAGGTTTCGTAAGGATATTTTGCTCGTACAACTAATATAATATTTGAAAAAAGTTGTATGGTTGTGATAATTAAATAAATACACTAGAAAACAATTTAAATGTATAGAAACAGAAAAAAAGTTGAAATAAATAGCTGTGTTTAATGAAAAAAAGATCAGAACAGAAAAGATCAGATCAGCACACATGAGCGAAAACTGTCAGATCAAGTGAGAACAAAAAAGTACAGCTTCATGTGACAGCTCTCATATCAGCTGTTGAATTCCAATATGAATAAATCTAAATGAAAAGTGAGATTCAAAGTTGCTTTTGATAAATAAAAAACAAAATGAATACTTCAGACTTTTTAATAGTCGAGATGTTGGAAGATTCTGTCAGTAGCATCTTGTTAAGTTCGTCGGATATTACAACATCGGATACGAGCAACAGCGAATTTCACGTCAAAGAAACAAATCAGCTGACATCAGTGACATTTGACGTCTTCAATTTGACACTTTTCACGCAGTTGCCCTTCCTCAAAAGGAGGTACTTCTCTGATCTTAACTGAGCTGGACAGCGTCATGGAACACAAAGTGACAGAATGTAAAACATTTTGGGGCAAGATTTTTGCTCATGGAACACAAAATCCTGTACTTTTTTGATCTTTTCTGTACTTTTCTGTGCAGCTCAGGTTCATTAAACACACCTAATACTCCAAAAGAAAGAATAATTTCTTTTAAAGTGCTGTGAAAAATGTTAAAACTCCCCGATGATCAAAATATCCTCTTCTATTAAATAAAATACTCCAAATCGAATATGGTAACAAATAAAATATAATATTTGCTTTATTATACGTATGTTATATAATTCAAGAATAAAGTTTAAGTTAATTATATAATGTTATTTAATTATCGCAGATAGAACCTTCCATGTCGACGGCTGAGAAAGAAGAGAAGTCTTTTAGAAAAGCATGTTGTTTAGATGACTACAGGTTTTATGTTTATTGCAATAGATATCGTGATGAACGTTTAATAGCTGGATGCGTGGTGCCAAATCATTATATCAACATTTGGGAGCAAAAACAGAAAAATAATTGTTTGCTTTATAAAGTGTTATGTAAATTTTCGATAACAAATAAAAGAAATGTGTTTCTTAAATTGTTTTGTTATATTTTGTTTTCTGGTTTTCGCCTAATCTATGATATCCTAAGATAGAAAAAGTTTTTTTATTTAAATTTTAAGAGCACAATCCGTATCTTCGACCAAAACAAGCAGAAGTTGTTGAAACCTAGGACATATCATCAAGTCCTCTCCATCAAGGGCTTTAAGATAGATTCCAACAAAGTCAAGTGATTCATCATGGTGGGTGACGGCTTTGACAGACTTCCCACGAGTATGTTGACATTGGAACATTTTTCTAATGCTCAATTACGTTCCTTAGCTAATGGAAAATGTATTTTTTTGCCATCGCTCTTGAAGGTGTTCAACTCATCTTCACCTTGGCCACCGTCTGCTTACCAAGCGATGCTTTTGGATTTTTTTTATAGCTATTTATTTTTATTTATCCATAAAAGTTACAATGGTTTTTAATAAAGCTTATACCCTATTCACACCGCATCGAAAACCGTGTTTTCGTCAAAAAGTTTGCGAAAACTCGTCGATGCATTCACACCGAAAACCAACCAGTTTTCGTTTGACGTTTCAATCAGCTGTGAGACACTTACTAATCGTGAAACTTCTGTGCAAACTATTTTGGTTACAAATTTCGATCGCATTAATTAATAAATAAAATGAATTCAGAGCATTTAAAAACAATATTAGCCCATCAATTAAGTGTGGAAAATGAATTCAATATTTTGGCAGCAGCCTTCGATTCCCAAGCCAGCCGATACAAAAAAAAAAACGCCGTCGACAAATGTTGCTCCTACTGAAACTCCAAAAGAAAAAAGCTATTCTTATAAAAGCAATATCAAAACAACAAACAATAAATATGTTGTCAGTTGTCACTTTCATTCGGTCAGCTGTTCTGCTGAATTTGCTGAATATTGCAAAAGGTGTGTTTATTTCAACAACTCAACGTCTGGAAGTCATTTTCGTTGTTTTCGTGGAAAACGACTTTAAACAACTCGTTTTCAAAACTGAAAGATGTATGGGAAAACTTATGTTTTCGATGAAGTTTTCGAGTGTTTTCGCGAAAACCAAGTTTTCGGCTCGGTGTGAATAGGGAATTACAAGGCATGATATTTGCTGTTATTCTCAATGATTGCCTGAATAAGAAGGAGAGAGATCAAAGGAAAAACGCATTGTGGGGTTGGCTGAATCAATTAATCGCTCTATCCAGTTATTGGAGAGTTGCTGGCATGCCAATACATTTTCTGGCTTCTGGGTTAAGAATTTTGTTATTTTTCATTGTATTCCATCCTGGAGAAAAGTGTGTTACTCAAGTTAATTATGCGTATTCGGACAGGAAACTCACCCTATCATTCTCCTTGCACGGCATTAAACACATCTTCTTAACGCTTCCTTTTCTCCTCGTTTACTCGTCGAATCATTTTCACATAAATTTCGGTTATCTTCTCAAAATCTGGATATTCAATGCAAATGTCACGGATTATCCTTATCATACGCTCGCAAAACAATACGCCAGTATCCTGTAGCAATACACCTTATTCAATTGCATCGACATTCTCATCTCACTACCTACTTACAAGAGTCTAGTGGATAATACATCATAATTCTGATCGATTAACTCATTGTCCTTATTATTTGGCTCACAATGAGTTATTGGTAAAAAGAAAATCTGCACACTTTAAACAAACCGTGTACCAATATTTGGAGAGCTTTTATCTGTCTTGTGCTGTGTGATGTTGCTGTGGTTATGTGTTTAATACCACATGAAATCGCTGCTGCTGTGCTCTACTTCAGAAAATGAACACCTTCTGAACACCTCTCAATAATATGTCAAAACGAGCAACTGTCAAATTATGAGAAAAAGTGGGGGACACCTGCCCACTTGCATAAACTTTTTTGCTTTCTTCGAAAAATTTTAAGTTTCCCCAGGAAAATTGCACAAATAACAACATATTCCTTCAAAATAAAGTGAGAAGCTTTTCCACAAAACTTGTGTACAAATTCATTCAATTGCTTGTCAAACTCTTATTAAAGATCTCCCATTTATTTATTCCCTTTACCCTCGACACATCCGTGACTAATTGTTTAATAGCAAAAACAACCAAAAATTCAACAAAAACAAAACACTTGAAGATAATCTCTAATTGTAGATGCTGACAGCATAAACCTTCAACGCACGTAAGTGAACAGTATTTCGAAAAAAACGTTTATAAAAAAATAAAAACTATTTGGCTATTGATTTTTATAAGGTTTGTGACATCCGTCTCCTCCCATTGTCGTCGTCTGGGAAACAATAACGTAAGAAGAAAACAAAAGAGCTAACACAATGAGTGCAAAAGGAAAAAAGGAAAAGGTGGCCAATGAGTGTGTACAGGTGGTGGTACGGTGCCGCCCTATCAGCAATAGAGAGAAGACTGAGGGATCGGCAGAAATCATTACAGTTTTCCCAAATCGAGGTGTTGTAGAGATTGCCAATGGCCACGAACAGAATAAGGAGGCCAGGAAGGTGTTTACATATGATGCCGCATATGACAACCTATCCACCCAAATAAATGTGTACAATGAAGTTGTATGGCCACTGCTGTCAAGCGTGCTTGAAGGTTTTAATGGGTGCATCTTCGCATACGGTCAGACAGGAACGGGAAAGACTTTTACAATGGAGGGAGTGAGGGGTCACGAGCAATTGATGGGCATCATTCCACGTTCGTTCGACCAGATCTGGTCGCATATTAACCGAACGGAGAATATGAACTTCTTAGTGGACGTGTCATATCTCGAGATCTACATGGAGGAATTGAGAGATCTGTTGCGTCCAAATAGTAAGCATTTGGAGGTCAGAGAGAGAGGAAATCTTGGGGTGTATGTACCCAACTTGCATTCGGTAAACTGCAAAAGCGTCGAAGATATGTTAAATGTTATGCAGCAAGGCAATAAGAATCGCACGGTCGGGTTCACCAACATGAACGAGCATAGCTCCCGGTCTCATGCAATATTCATGATCAAAATCGAGATGTGCGATACCGAAACCAACGCGGTCAAGGTGGGCAAGTTGAATCTTATTGATTTGGCTGGCAGTGAGAGGCAGTCAAAGACCGGTGCAAGTGCTGAACGTCTCAAAGAAGCTAGCAAAATCAATTTGGCGCTATCATCGTTAGGAAATGTGATCTCTGCATTGGCAGAGAACTCTCCACACGTTCCGTACAGAGATTCGAAGCTGACACGTTTGCTTCAGGATTCCCTTGGTGGAAATTCTAAGACTATCATGATAGCAAACATTGGTCCCTCTGCTTACAACTATAACGAAACTCTGACAACGCTTAGGTATGCTTCACGAGCGAAAACCATCCAGAATCAACCAGTAAAGAACGAAGATCCTCAGGATGCCAAGCTGAAGGAGTACCAAGAGGAAATCGAACGGTTAAAGAGGTTTATTGCACCGCGACAACGGTCGGAACGACGGGTCAAGAAGAAGCAATCGAAAAAAGTCAAGCAACACGAGAATCGCGAGTCGCAAGAAGCATTGGCTCAAGAGGAAGAAGATGAGGAGGATGAAGAAGAATTAGAAGAGCCCCAAACTGAAGCAGATGAGCAGAAGTCAAATGAAGTTCTTGAACGGGAGAGAGTGGCAACGGCTCAACTGGCGGCAAAACTTGCTGAGTTGGAGAGTCAACTTGTCCGTGGAGGAAAGAACCTCTTGGATACGTACAGTGAACGACAGGAAGAACTTGAAAAGAAACTCGGTGAAATTGCCGAGCGAAAAAAACGCGAGGTCGAAATCCAACAGCAATTGGAACTGCAAGAGGAAACAACTCTGGAAATACGCGAAACTGTCACATCGCTTGAGCAAGAAGTCGAGTTAAAGAAGAGAAAACTCTCTAAATGTTATGCGAAGTATTTAGCTCTCCAACAAGAGCTCAACGACACCAAATTCGAACACAATCAAGACTTGCGGGAGCTGGAGATGGCACAAAACGAGCTGGTAAAAGAGTTGAAGCGCCAACTTCTTATCATTGACAATTTTGTCCCAGTAGAAGTAAAAAATCGCCTCTACACCCAGGCAAAGTACGACGAAGAGCAAGAGGAATGGAAATTTTCGACATTGAGCATAAATGACAATGGCCGCATGAAGCGTCCAGTGTCACACCCCCAACGACGTCGTCCCGTATCCGAGTACGGCTTAAAAGAATCTCAAAAGAACGTCCCCTCTTCAATTCGTTTCAAGAGTGAGAACATAGTCAACTACGAACTCGATATGCCATGTAGAACAACTCAAGAGTATCGTAGCCCAAAGGTCTCAGCTTCGCTTCAGGCAGTCCTTGCGCAGGCAATGCAAACCGGTGATGACATCGACATTGGCGAGAATACAAACAGCATTCGGCATCGCCTGGAGAACATAATTAATCAGAACTCCCAGTCGGTTAGTACGAATGGTGTGAGGAGTATCAAATCCTCCAAAGTCGACAGCAACAAAAGGACACAGTTGCAACAGAAGACCCTAAAGAAACCTGCTTCAGCTTACCCCAAAGCAAGGGGACTAGTCAATAAATAAGTTGCGAATGCTATCAGTGAAATTGCACTCATTCATAGGTTTCCTTATTTGCCGCAATCCATGCCCCTAAAACGTAAAGTATAATAATAATCGACATTTATTTACATATAAATTGCATCACGTATCCCCGATTCAAGCTAGAACTTAAGTAACGAAGCTTATCCTTTTCTTAATTTATTTTGCTAAGCAAAAAACAGAAGGCATGAAAAACTCTATCAATGCTGCTTCATTTTAACGCAGTCACTTGGCACTACACTACGTTCGCTTTTAATATTAAGCATACTCTAGGTGACACCTATTTATTTTGACATGTATTAATGTATGTTGTATTGATTGTTTCTTGGTAATGTGTATTTTGCATTTAAAGAATAAAATAAAATAAGCATTTTCTTATGTTATTTGTGTTAAACGCTTGACGTTTTATTCAACTACCAATTGAAATGGAATTCTTGCATCCGGTTCTTCGTTTTGTATTCGCAAATCGGACCTGGAAACTTCCGAACTCTTCTAAAAGTGTCTCATTGGCTCACCGATGCCAACTGAGGCATGATTCCATTGGCTGAGGCTTAAAGGCTAATTGTTTTCTCAAAAGGCATACTTTTTTTCATTTCATGCTTACTAAATTTATTTCTTAGCCAACGACCTTGATACGTCGAATCAATCGGTTCTCGTTCGCTCACCGCAATTAAACGACGGTTTGTACTTAGATTTAGGACCAATTGAGAATACCGCGTGTTGTTGGCACATCTTGCGAACGTCTGACAAACATCCACGAGTATCAAATTTCATGAGAAAAGCCGTTCGGATTCGGCCTAAAACTGTATGTCCCCTCCCACTTCGCATGAAAGTGGTTGGAGTTGGAGAAGCTAGGTTCAAGCCCTGTATGGGCCGTTAAGGCCTAATATGTAAGTTTGTGTAATTTATTTCTTAATTGAACGAACTTATTTTTTAATTTTTAAACACTTTCTACAAAATCTATACCAACAAAAATCCAGTAGGTACTCTTGTCCAAACAAATTTTGTCTACCTCCGAACTGGTCCGAGTTTTTGATTTTACAAACACTTTATCTGGCAAACTAAATCCAGCTTCCAGTAACTGGATTGAAATTGCGAGTTTGATGAGCCGTGTACATTTTTTTCGCTATTTGCTATATTGCGGTCTCTCTAGGAGAATAAGAAAATATTTGTAGAAGAAAGAACAACGATAGGACAGCGTTCAAAAAGTATGAGGGCAAATTAACGGCAGCTGAGATGATGCTTAGCATGACAGCAGGAATAACAAAGATTGAACGAATAAGCGGTTCCAATATCAGAGCAAGTCTTCACTTCAAAGAACCTATCGCGGAAAAAATGAAGCACGACCGGCTCAGTTAGCACTGTCATGTTCTAAGGAGAGGTCCTACAAACCCTGTCAAAAATTCATTATCAACCAACGTTTACTTACAAACGCGAAAGAGAGGCAGGCCTTAAAACTCCTGGATCACACAAATGCAGCAACACGAGCATTTGATTGTCCTCAGTGGATTCAAAATATTGAGGCCGGCCGTTATTTTTTTTTTTTGCTCGAACCGGCGAACCCCACAGTTGGACCAGTATTCAGTTAAGTGGGAGGGTTCTGATCCCTTTTATTCTGATCATAGCCTCATCACCATTAATTAAGAAGCAGAAAGTAAATACATTTTTAATTCGTATTATTGTTTTTCATTGCAATTGCAAGTATATTGATAAATTTTATACATCCAGGCTAGAACTCGAAAAGATAAAATTGAATTATATTTAATTAATTTTTATTAGATCTCTTTCAATATCACTGTTCTCTATTATGCTGGCAATTCACTTATTTCATACAATTCTTTTTTAAATCAATACATTTAATAAACAATCAAATCTCTTGTGTGTCATGAAACTGTGCAGATCAGTTAAGCACAAGGTTTTATGCACCTAGCTTTGAGGTAGTGCAACCCTTCAAGAGAGAGACTCCGTTTTACGTCCGCAAACGGAGTCAATGACACTCCGCATACGGGTCCCTGAATCGACGTTTTTCGGTTCCCATTAGTATGGAAATTAAAATAGCCATGGACTTAAATGTGTATGTATTGTGAGAACGAGCTCGCTGTGCTCAGCAAAAAATGAGTCCAAAACTGATCCAAACAAAATTTACAAATCAAGGCTACCTATGCGAGAATCGAGTACCTATAGCTTCACAGAAAAATAAGAAACTTGAATTTTGTTTTACCACCATTTCTAAGAAACTCCGGATGTAAGATTCGTCATTTTCCCAACAAACTTTCCTGCAAAAAAAAAAGGCATGAGAAACAAATTTAAGGAACATAAATATTAAATTTACCTACCAAAATTCTTTGGATACTTGATTTTCAGCAATAAGTTGTGCATGTAGCAATTACCCAAGTCTTTAAATTCCAGGCCACGGGAGCTTTGTTTTCATCTGTTGCGACTAATTTGTAGTTTTATTCAATCTATAGTTCGTTTTGCTGATCGTTTAGTTGTAATTCAATTATTGTTGCTCAAAAGAAAATTGGCGCGTTCAATTTGAAAGGCAACTGCGAGGTCCTACTTTTTAAATTTCTCTCACTTGTAAAACGATGGTCACGTGAATTATTTGATCAAGGAGTAAAATAGTAGGGACTAGTTGCCTTGCAAATTGAACGCGGCCAATGTTACTGACAATTAGTAGGTACGTTTACATGACCGAATCGAAAGATCGAATTAAAACTGAATTGGTTTTCGAGGCGGGTTTTCGCTCTCACCGAATTGAGAGATTGAATTAAAGTAGGATTCAGTTCCACACTTCCTACTTTACGTATTTTGCCTTGGTTAGTGGCGACAAAAATCCCAGTCAAGTGAACATAACACGCTCACTCGATCTCTCGATCTTTCAATTTGCGTTTACATGCGGATTTTCAATCCAATCGCAAAAAAATTTGTGAGCGGATTGAGTAAATCCCTCAATCTTTCAATCTGCGTTTACATGGAATTCAATTCGGATTGAATCCTGATTGAATCTCTCGTGTAAACGGGATAAAATGACAGACGACGAACAAATCCGCCATTCCAAAAAAAAAAAATACTCTAGACTCCCACTCCTCTTTTTTTTTGGATGGGTGGGAATGGAGTTAAAGTGAATTTACAAATGTGTGTGGGTGCACCTCTTATGTCACGGATCTTAAAATGAGGGGAAAAGGTGCGTTAACGATTTTACTGGAAGGGAACGTGATTAAAATGTGTGAAAAATTTTAAAATTCAAAATGAACTTATATCAACTGATTCATTTGTTCGGCATGCAGTATCGTATTTCTGAGTTTGGTGTTACAAATATTTACATATTTATTTAAAAACCAAAAGAATAACATGGAACAATTTCAAACTGATCAAATCGACATCAGGCCAAACAGTGAATGTACAATGCTCACTCGAAGGACGAAGTTAAATAGAAAACGCAGAGGATCATCCATTTGAAATTTCACAGCTAAGTGGAGAACGTATGACTCGAAGGTGTACTTTTCTATTCGGATTTCACTGATAGTTTTCAATCACTTGTGTTTTTCTGTTCTGTTCCCACCTCGTTTTCGTTCATTAAACACAGCTATTCAGAGAAAAGCTATCTGTGTTTGACTTCTCACACAGATCAGCGCTGAAGGACCCAACCCCATTCTCCTTCTTTTCCCTTAATGACGGTGAGGCTATGATCAGGATTAAAGCGATCATAACCCCGCCACTTAGCTTCATCCCTATTGGTCCGCCTGTGGGTTTCGGTGCAGCTGCATTAATATAATATTATATATGGGTTGGCACTTTGGCAGTGGCCAACTCCGCATGTGCTCAAATATGTCGTCAACTCAGTTCTATCTTGTTCTATACGCCAAAATTGACTTTTTGAGTTATAAATACATCATTTAGGTTTTGGGCATGAGGAATCCATTTTTGAAAACTGTTTTGAGAATATTATTTTTGGATATATTTATCCGATGTCATTTTTGTTCTAAGCGTAAATTTCGGACTTTGTTTGCGGGCTATCTTGTTCAATTACAATTCTTGATATGACTATGGTACAAAATGCTACACTTTGGGGGAAAAAAAATCAAACTTCATTTCCGTGGTCCATTTGTTAATGTGCAATAAGGGGATTGTTATATTGCAACAAATGTTGTAATAAATGCAAAATGACAAATTAGTGTTGATTTTTTCACTTGCTCGAAGTGGACATTTTCAGTGAATAGCTGATATTCACATGTGATATTTTTCCAATCAATCACAGAGGGTTAACTAGTAGGGACTCGTTGCCTTGCAAATTGAACGCTGATGTTTACTGAAAATGTCCCCTTCGGGAAAGTGGTAGAAATCAACAATAATTCATTAGTGAGATACAGCTGTCAAAAACAACTGATTTATTCTGCTCAATCGCTGCGGTAGTTGAAAGGACTGCACCATTTTCTCCGCTAGTTGTGTGGCATTTTCTCCGCTATTTGTCTGGCAGGCGCCTTTATGTAACATCAAAAACAAAAACATTTTTCGTTTGTGCAAAAGAAAAAAGGCGTAACATTTTTTTCGCTTTTTACACTTGTAACTTGAAAAATGAAAGAATTTTTCGTCTACTCAAAACAAAACAAGCGACAGCTAGATCCCTCATGTTAACATTTTTTTTTAGTTTTTCCTTGGTAATTTTTACGAATTATGTAGTATTAACCCTTAATAATAATGTTGCATGTTTGCTCAAGCTGTGTCATTCAGCATCAATTAGTCAACTTGTAGCGCCATCTAGTAGAAAGTAGCCATATTACCGATTTTGGCAGCATTTGAATAGCAGTTTGAGTAGCTGTGGAATAACTAGTACATACATAATTATGTTGTTCTCGAACCTTCTAAACTCAACGAATCTGGAAATTTCGAGAAGAGTCACTAGGAGATATAAATAGATGTCGCAGGAGCACCCAAGACATTCTAGTTTTGAACCGCGATTAAGAAGTGCGATAGAGGACAATAGTGAAAAGTATAGAGAAAAAGTGTAAGTATTGATTAAGAGAAAAGTGATTAATTGTTTGATTAAATAAGTGAATTATTAGAATAATAATCAAGAGTTAAAAGATATTGAAAGAGAACTAATAAAGATTAATTGAATAGATTAACGTTTTATCTTTTCGAATCCTAGCCTGAAAGTAACAATAACATTAAGTGAACACACGACCCATCGTTTAGTAGTCCGATGCATTACCCTCTCAGCCACGGCGTCTACATAATATCTTTGTATATGGTTAGGTTAGGTTTATGTAGCTGTCGGCAGAAGCCGACACACTTAGACCAATTTAGGTCCATTGTGATACCACGTATATTATCTACCTCAACTCTGTAGATGGGACTGGCCAACGACACGCGGTTGTTCTCAAACGGTCCCCCATCTACGTACTAACCGCGCCCAACGTCGTTTAATTACGGTGATCTGACGCGAACCGATAAACTCGACGTGGTATGATCGTTGGTTATCTTTGTATATACATTCCTATAGTAGCGCCAATCCAGTAGTACCAGTATCCTAATAGGTGTTGCTACTCATACCAAATCGAGAATTAGTTGGCTGAGAGCTTTTGTGCCTTTGATAATTTTATTAATAATAAAAAAAGCATTTGTTGAGATTTTTGTTCGTTCAATCATTCAATATATAGTTCGTCGTTCGTCTAAGAGAAAAGAGAAAGAAAGAAGAAAGAAATGAAGAAATACACTGCTTTGTCTCTCCATATCGAATCATTCTGATATTATTAAGTATTTATTTTTCTTTGTAAAAGCCAAATACTTTTTGAAAATTTGCGTTGTTGCGTCGCTTCGGTAAATAGTATGTAGGATGGATAGAGGGAGATCGTGGAAAAATTAGAAATCTGGCTTTGTCGTCTGCGAGTAGAATGTATGATGGAAGAGGCGATTCATTTGAAAAGAAAAATTGAATAAAAGCTGATTTCGGTAGGTATTTGAATTATGAATTTATTTATTTTTTAGACTTTAGCTATTTTCGCTGTATCTCGTCCAAAAATTTACCGATTTATATCATTTCTTCAGTATTTGATTCGGAAATATTCAATTTGTGTTGTATCAGCCGTTATTCAAGGAAATAGCTGTTGGATAGGTGTATTTATCTAATTGATGACCTACATTAATATTGAGGCAGGTTTTTTGTAATATATTCGTGGTCAGCATCGATAGTAATGTGTATCTACTATGTCCGTCCACCTGTCGGCAAAAATTAATGCCTTTACACTGGAGCTAGAAAGCTGAAATTTTAACAATGTTATCTCTAGGGGCCCGAAATAATAAATTTTAAGAATTTATAAAATCCGCCAACTCACACGCCCACAATTTTAAAAGAACAAATTTGTGAGCTAGAAAGCTGAAATGTTGAATATATTGTCTTAAAGCGCCCAAAATGCTGTGGGAGTTAACTAACATTGCATCGTCGCCTCGGCAAGCAGCATGTATGATGAGAGGGGGATGATGGAAGGGACGAAAAGTTTTGAAATGAAAATTTAATAAAATCAAATTTCAGTCTTTTTCCTCAAATAAGAAATTATGATTTTATCGCTTTTTAGACTGTTACTATTTTGGCTATATCTTGGAGCTGGACGAACGTCTGCCATTCCTAAAGAATTTGAAGATAAAATAGCTCGAAGCCTAATAGCACGGTGAATGAAGAACAAGAAATGGGAGTTCCTTCTGACAGAATAGAAATGCCAGAAATAGGCGGGAAAGTACATCTGTCCATGCAGGGACCAGCTTAGAAAATCACTACAGCGCCCTCCAACCAGCGTTTGTCGTAAAAGTATAGGTACTAAGTGGGGAAATCACATCTATGCAATTTAAATATCCAGATGAGATGAGCCCAGCGACACATTTAACTTCTTGGTCATTGCAGGAACGTTTGAACCTCGCTAATCCATCGCCAGCAAAGAATAACTGATACCTATTTGGGCCCGTCACTTTTTCTTCAAGCAGATAATCAAGGGCAATGTGATTAGACTTAGGACGCCTCCCTGGTGTACACCTCTTTGTTTGCGAAATCCTCAGTGACGCCAACTATACATCTTACTCTTGTCTTTACTCGCTCATACATATATACATGTCCATGACCATCCGACGAAGATTTCTGGAACTCCTCGTTGTCTTAGCGCTACCCATAACAGATCCGTTGGTTGTTTATTACAGGACTTTCCAAAATCAACCAACACCATATGCAAATCCTTCAAAGAATCACGATGTTTTTCCATCATGATCATTATCACCCCTATCGGGAATAATATTTCCCCCGAAATGTTTCCCTTTTTCACAAAATAGGTATCGTGAACAATTTTCGAAAGGGAACAAAAAATTCCGTCGGAAAAAATAGGTATCGTGAATGAATATCCGATGGAAATATTGTCGTAATTTTCCCCGAAATATTCCGCTACCATTTCGCTTGGGAACTTTAGCTAAAGAGCAACAATATAAGTTTTTTTCTGACAAATATTTAGAAAAATAATGCAGTTAGCTTTGATGAAGGTCAAACGCAACAAATACAAAACAGATGCAGATTATTATAAGTAAATCATATGGAAAAATATCCGGATATAGCAAATCGATATACACAAAGAAAAAAAGAGGAAGTGAACAGCTTTTGGAGAGCCTTGGAGAAAAAAAAGAACATTGTTGGGCCATCCATGAAGTCTGTATTTGAGTGGAAAAAGGTAAGTTTCATATTTTAGACGTATTGTTGCATGTTTGCTCAAACTGTGTCATTGAGCATCAATTAGTCAAGTTGCGCCATCTAGTAGAAAGTAGCCATATTACCGATTTTGGCAGCATTTGAATATCAGTTTGAGTAGCTGTGGAATAACTAGTACATACATAGTTATGTTGTTCTCGAACCTTCTAAACTCAACGAATCTGGAAATTTCGAAAGGTGTCACTAAGAGATATAAATAGAAGTCGCAGGAGCACCCAAGACATTCGAGTTGTGAACCGCGATAAAGAAGTGCGATAGATGACAGTAGTGAAAAGTAGAGAGAAAAAGTATAAGTATTGAGTAAGAGAAAAGTGATTGTGTTTTTAAAGTGATTAATTGTGAAAGTGAATTGTTGAATTAAATAAGGGAATTATTAGAATAATAATCAAGAATTACATTGAAAGAGAACTAATAAAGATTAATTAAATAGAATTACGTTTTATCTTTTCGAATCCTAGCCTGGATGTAACATTGGTGTCAGAAGTGGGATAAAACGTATTCAGTGTGAAATTAAAGTGAAGTGAATTAGTTAAAAAAAAAAAAAAAAAATGGGTCGCACATTGAAATTACTACAGCTCAGTATACCGCAGTTAAAAGCTGAACTGAAAAAGCGGAATCTCTCGACGGCTGGAGGAAAAAGTGATCTGGTGCTCCGGCTGCAGGAAGCTGTTGAAAACGAAGGAGAAAACCCCAAGTCCGTTTTGTTCGACGTAGCAGAAGAACAAGTAAGTACAGGCGTTGATATGACTGCTATGATGGAATTACTTCTGGCCAAGTTCGATCAGAAATTCGACTCTATAGAATCACAGTTCAATGAACAAAAGAATTCTCTAGAACAACAGACAAATTCTCTAGATTCCAAATTAGAATCAATGGACTCTAAATTTGATGAACAGAAGAATTCTCTAGATTCCAAATTCGAAGAACAAAAGAATTCCATAGTTGCCGCCCAAAAGAGCGCTGTGGAAGATTTTTAAAATGTTCTCGAAGGAAAACTCGAAGAAATTGACCACAAGTTCGAGAAGGTTGAAACCAAATTCGACGAAATCCATCAAACGTTCTGCAAGCTTGAAACAAACTTCGAGAACTTGGCTAAAGAGCTCGAGGAAGTGCAGAAGCAGAAGGCTCGAGAAAATTCTGCGGACTGCCCGAGAAGGAAAGAGATGCAGCCTCCTGTTTTCGATGGTCAAACATCATGGCCAATTTATAAGAAACAGTTTGAAGCAGCTGCAATGGCGAACAGCTGGGACAACGAGGAAAAGTAGATTGCGCTAACGCTCGCACTAAGAGGTACAGCTGCGGAGTTACTCCAAACTGTCTCAGAAGAGAAGCAACACAACTACGACGCCCTGGTCAAGGCTATAGAGATGCGCTTCGGTGATGAGCATATGCAGCAAGTGTACAGGGTCCAGCTACGCAGTAGAGTCCAGAAGCGGGAAGAAACACTTCAACAGCTGCAAGCAGATATCGAACGTCTGGCACATTTATCATATCCTAATTCTGGTGAGGTTCTCATCAATGAAATGGCTGTGGAGGCGTTTATCCAAGCCATTGAAGATAGACAACTGCAAATGGCCGTAAGAATGGCTGGAAAGAGAACTCTCGCTGAGGCCCTAGCATTTGCCTTGACAATGCAAGCTGCCGATCAGGCATCGCATGTGTTCCACCGCGTAAGGGAAATGACAGCCGTTGAATGCTGCTGTCAAAGAGCAGACATCGTAGACCGGAGCAGAGATAACAGAGGTCAAATGCGCTGCTGGAACTGCAACAAAATAGGGCACTTACAGAGACAGTGCAGAGCTCCACCCAGACGAGGCAGTTGTCCACATTGCGGGCCTAGGAGGGGCAACGAAGAAGCATCTGGCAGGGATAGCAACCATCCTGCAGATATAGCTTCGCAGAACCAGCAGTCGGGAAACGTGTAAGGACCAGCTTCGCGGTGCAGAAGTTGGTTTCCGCCCAGGACCACAATTCAAGTCTCCCAAACCAAACGAGGAAACCAGAGTCTAACAGTGGAAGCCTATATCGGACAAAATAAGTGCGTAGCAACCATCGACACCGGTGCCACCGCTTCCATTATAAGGAGGGACTTCGTCCGTCAGTCTTGGCTGCACAACACCAGCAATTACTGTCTGAAAACAGCAACAGGAGCTACAGCGAAAGTGTATGGAGAGGTCATACTAAGAATAAATTTGGCAGGATTAGCATTCTCCCACGCTTTCCTAGTAGCTGATATATGTGACGAATGTATCGTTGGAATCGATTTCATGAAGGCGCATGATGTTGTATTGGACATTGGTATGCAAGTACTCAAGTATCGAAACGTAGAGATTCCGATGGTGTACGGGACCGAGAACGCCGCATCCCTGAGGACAGTCATTAGTAAGGACGAGGTCCTAATACCTTCTTCAGAGACACTGATTTGGACAAAGCTGGAAGGTGATCCTGGGGCTCACCGATTCTTTCTAGTTGAGCCAGAAGACAACCACTGCCGAAATTGCGTGGTTGGAAAAATGCTTGTCGAGTCGAAGAACAATATGGTTCCCGTACGAGTTCTTAATGTGGAACACAAAAGCGTCAAATTGAAGCAAGGTGAGGTGGTTGGAAAGTGTGTACCGGTTACTGCCATCACGAAACTATCACAGGAAGGTGTTGCGAAGCCTCGTTCACCAATGAGAATGACTGAGGTGAAAAGAACTTTATTCCAGCACTGCGATCTGAATCAGGAGCAGCAAGCCATGGCAGGGAACCTCATCAACGAGTTTGCTGATATATTCGCTTCGCGGGACAGCGAGTATGGCCGAACACACCTTGTACAACACCGGATAGACACTGGAGATGCAAGACCGATTCGTCAGCCTCCCAGACGATTACCATTGGCTTAGCAGACGGAGGTTGCAGAGATGGTGTCGACGCTGGAGAAGGAAGGAGTAATCGAATGCTCTAAAAGCCCACGGGCATCTCCAATTGTCCTAGTCAAAAAGAAAGATGGCAGCACTCGGTTCTGTGTAGACTATCGCCAACTGAATAATGTCACCAAAAAGGATAGCTATCCTCTACCAAGGATCGACGATACGCTGGATACAATGTCTGGAGCCCGATGGTTTTCCACTCTAGATCTGAAGAGTGGCTACTGGCAAGTGCAGATCCATCCGGAAGACCGTGAGAAAACGGCTTTCACAGCAGGAAACGGTCTCTGGCAATTCACAGTAATGCCATTTGGACTGTGTAACGCGCCGGCAACCTTTGAGCGTCTAATGGAGCGTGTTTTCTTGGGGCTAACATGGAAAACGTGTTTGGTCTACTTGGACGGTGTCATCGTTGTTGGAAAAACGTTTGAAGATCATCGAGATAACTTGAAGGAAGTGTTCCAGAGACTACGAAGTGCGCAATTAAAGCTTAACCCGAAAAAATGTGATCTCTTTAGATCTGAGGTAAAATATCTGGGGCACATCATCTCGTCCGAGGGAGTAAGGACTGGCCCAGAGAAGGTCGATGCGGTGAAAAATTGGCCCGTTCCCAAAGACAAACACCAACTGAGAAGCTTCCTGGGACTTGCAACTTACTACAGACGGTTTGTGAAGGACTTTGCAAGGATCGCGAAGAGCTTGCATCAACTGATGGAAAAGGGAAAACCATTCAAATGGTCAGGTGAATGCGAAACGAGTTTCAAGAGTCTCAAACACCAACTGTATGATGCTTCAATTCTAGCGTACCCTACCCCAGGAAAGACATTTATTGTAGATGCAGACGCTAGTAATGTTGGAATCGGAGCCGTTCTTTCGCAGATCCATGATGGCCAAGAGAGAGTAGTTTCCTACTTCAGTAAAGTGCTAGCCAAGCCGGAGATGAACTATTGCGTAACTAAGCGGGAACTCCTGGCTTTGATCCTGGCAACAAAGCACTTCCACAAGTACTTATATGGGCAGAAATTCATCCTGCGTACAGATCATGCGTCTCTAAAGTGGCTACTGCAGTTTAAGAACCCTGAAAGACAAGTCGCGAGGTGGATTGAACGGCTGCAGATGTATAACTACGAGATACAGCACCGAAAGGGAACTCTTCACTCCAACGCAGATGCCCTCTCCCGGCGGCCCTGCAAGGCTGATTGTAAACATTGCGTACGCCAGGAGGAAAAAGATAAAGTATCAGTCCAACGGTTGAGAGCTGAGCCCATTAGCGGCTGGAGTGCACGGGAGATCCGGAATGCTTAACAGGAAAATCCGGATATCGAGCCGATTCTCGCCTGGAAGGAACATGAAGGCAAGCCGGACTGGCAGCAGATCTCCATTAAGAGTCCGGAACTGAAGGCATACTTGGCACAATGGGACTCACTTCATGTGCAGGATGGCATTTTGAAAAGAAAATGGGAAAGTTCGGATGGAACATCAGCCGTGATGTAACTTGTGGTACCCAGAGCAAAAGTCAACGAAGTGCTTAGGGAACTGCATGATGGAGTATCCGGAGGTCACTTGGGAGTAAATAAGACACTCGAAAAAGTGCGAGAACACTTTTACTGGATCCACGCAAGAGACGATGTCGAAAACTGGTGCCGAAAATGGCCACTTGCGCAGCCAGTAAAGGCCCGAGAGTAAAAATGCAAGGCAAGATGCATCAATACAACGTTGGAGCGCCCTTTGAAAGGATTGCAGTTGACATCGCAGGACCGTTTCCAGAAACCAACAGTGGAAACCGCTATATCCTCGTAGTGATGGACTACTTCACTAAATGGCCTAAAGCATTTGCTATACCTAACCAAGAAGCTAAAACCGTGGTAGAGCAGATTGTCCACAACTGGGTAAGCAGATTTGGCGTACCAATGGAATTGCACTCGGACCAAGGTCGAAACTTCGAATCGAAGATCTTTCAATGAGTATGCTAGCTACTAGGGATTAAGAAGACAAGAACAACCCCGCTTCATCCTACAATCGGACGGAATGGTGGAACGCTTCAATAGAACCTTAAACGAACACCTTTCTAAGGTTGTTGGCGACTGCCAGCGGGACTGGGACAAGCAGTTCCCCATGTTCCTATTAGCTTATCGAAGCGCAGTTCATAACACAACAGGACATACTCCATCCGAAATCCTTTTTGGTCGAACCATCCGGTTACCTAGTGAATTGATGTTTGGATCTCCGACTGATGAAGCAACGAATGAAGATGATTATGTTGCGGATCTCAGAGAAATTATCAGGAACATTCATCGAAAAACTAGAGATAAGATTCGGATATCCAGCGACCGCATGAAGACGAGGTACGATACAAAAGCAACCACCACAAGATTCTGGGAAGGAGATCTGGTATGGCTATACAACCCTCATCGCCGAAAAGGCATGTCACCTAAACTACAGCAGGATTGGGAAGGTCCCTATAAGATAGTGAAGCGTAAAACTCTCCCTCCACGGGTTAGGCATTGCATCGCCACTCATCAGTTTGGAGGCCATTTGGATCCGATGTCAGCCATCTTTTTCCAGAACTCAGAGGGTTTCTTGTCCGGCCCAACTGCTTTTCTTTGAAGTCTTTGACCGCATTCCTAACTTCCTCAACAGTAATGTCGTGTACTTCTTCAGTGTTAGAAACGGCTCTCGGAAAATATATCCGATGAAATTGGTTAATTAGTAGTTTTTCGTCATCCACAAGAAGCAGCCCTTGAACATTGTTGATGAAGTTGATGAAGATGAAGCGAACGGATTTCCTGGGCATTCCTCCTTCTCTCAGCGGCAAATTTTGAAAATAGTTGTTTTTCTGTTCAAGCTGTTGTTGGAGTTCGTGGACAGCCTTCTGACACTTTTTGGTCACTAATCACTGCTTTAGCTTCATCTGCCCACCACCATGTTTCTTTGTCGTATTGACAAGTTTGTTGATGATGCGATGGAGATAATTTTTCATATTTGCAATAAATGCATGACTTTTTTTTGTCCAGGTTGTACCATTTGATTCTCACAAACACTTTTCTGTCAGGAGGAGGCCAATCTGGGATTCGTTTCCGCCGCTGCTGTAAGTGACCAGGTGACGGCTTTGTTTGAGAACCATAAGACCTTATGACTTGCACATGCTTAGGATATCTTTACCCGGAGACTTCCTGGTGCCGTATCCCAGTCCGCCAACAAAAAAAAGTCCCGTATTAGAATATCTTGAAAGCTTTTGTGCGAACGTCCAAGAAACGCGCCCGATTTCCGGTGTTTTTCGGGATAATATTATCCTGCGATAGACTCACAAAAATTAAAACTCTAGACACATCTTCGACTCACAAAAAAGGATATTCTGAAGGTGGGATATTTCAACCGTGGATATTATAAAAAAGAATTAAACTACAGTAATTATTACTAATTTTTGGAGTCGAAGTGGCCAACCGCTAGTGCCGGTTGCCTACCTACTCCACACACACATCAACGCAAACAACTTAGAGCATTCTTCAATAGAATTAGCTTTAACATCTCGAAATGATTGCATACCTTCTTATGCAGTGTTTAAATATTTTCCCCGCCTTTATGCAAAAATCCGTCTTCAGTAGATATCCAAAACATGTAAGTTATGCAATCTCTGTGTCGATTAAAGTCCCAACCCTGTTGTTTGTGAAAAACCAAATGAAAAAATTCTGCTTATATTCGGAGATTTAATTGTGTACCAAAATGCAATCGCAATAATGTAATACCGATTATGAATGAACGTGCAAGTTCTGTGCGGATGGTGTCTCAGGCACCGCCCATTTGCATGGCTTAGGCAGAGGGTGATGTGGAAGTCTACTCTCTCATATAGCTAATCTGTGGTTCTAAGCATATTCGTCTTCTATGTTCTAAACTGAACAATTCAAGATTACAGCCCCCCTGACATAATTTTCTTAAACTGTTGATTTCTTAAATCACAAAAATGATTGTGTAAAACACTGAACGCATACTTTTCTCGTCAACATACAAGTAATGCCAAACTCTTCAATTTACGACAATTTACATCTATTTCCCTTTCCTGCATTCAGCTCAAAAAATATATACATTTACCAGTAGAAGCGTTATAATACAAAAGCAGTTTAAAAGTACGTAATATCATGCTCTATTTACAAAGAATAAAACTAAAGGTATTTTGGTTATATCTTCGTCATCAAACATTTCACTTTCCTCGCCCTTAAAATTCACTGTCGAGTAAATGTCTACTACATTCTTCTGTCATGCGTAAAACCCCAATTGACAGTTGCCTGCTGCTGAAACCTTTTTCTATTCAACGTAAACAAATTATTGCAAATAATTCCATAAAATAAGCTAAAACTCCGACACTTTTCAATTGAAAAATTAAATAAATTCGACTATGATCAAAAATAAATAAAATAGAATCATTTCTCACAGACTGTAAAAAATCGTTCATAAAACTGTTTAACTCATTGCATGGGGGTGGCAGGAGGTCGTCGCTTCCTTCTTCAAGTGTTAACTAATGGATGTTCGGGTAAAAGCTGAACCGGAAACCCACGTAATTGGGTTAAATAATGGTGTGCAGTTTGTCCCGTTTGAAAATTGTACACCGTTCCAAATCATGCAACCCAATGCCGTGGAACCACCTATATATCAATACCATGGTTACGATACCCAGCATCAGCAATACTATCACCAACCGAATACCGAACAGAACCTTTACCATAGTGCCTACGAACAGAATTGCACTTACGAAGAGGTAGATCCAAATCAAAAGTACGAATATCATGAACCAGATGAGAACTTTATTTCAATTGATGACGCAAAAGTCCGCTCGTTCCTACTCGATTTACTGCAAAAGGAAAAGGAAAAGAAAAAGGAAGAAGAACAAATCGAAGCCAAAAGAAAATTAGAACTTAAAACTGAAGAAAAGAAATCCGTAGCACCGATAGAGATTATTGCTGCTGTGCAGGCAATGAATGAGAGTGATGAGAGTACAATGCAAGATATTGAGTACGATGAGGACGGAGAGGTTGTTCTCTTAGATTCGGATGTGGATTATGTTGATGAGAATGAAGAAGGCATTGAGCTGAATTGGATTGATTTAGAACAAAAGGCACAAAAACAATCGATTGAATGCTTTCTCTGCGGCAAGAGTGTGGTTTCCAGTTACAATCTTCGGAGGCACATGATGATTCATACAGGTTTGTGGTTTATATTATATTAGCGATTGTTATTCTTGTACATTCATATGGCAAACAGGCCTACGACGTTGATTCTGAAGCCAATTGTGTGGTCATAGTTAACTTCATTAATAAACAGACTCTGCACACTTTTTGTTTCTTCCCGAGTAGGATGCTTCCAATATTATCCAAACCAAATGTATTGGCATCTGCGACGTCTTTAAATTTAACGTGGATATTCAGTCTTTCTTGTCATCTCAATTCTAGGAGCTGCGAATCGAAGATCCTCTTGAATGGAAAAGTATTGTACATTGGCTCTATGGGGCGGAACCAATGCCTTTGTAGTATTTTAGCTTTTGAGACGACATCGATATCTTGTTACAGCTCTAAGAATTCGGGGTTGTATATTCCGCTCCATTTGCCTTCCTCTCATTGAGGACTAAATATCCGCCAAAGAGCAATTAATTTCAACGCGCCCAATATCAGCATTTTGGTTTGCCAATCGAAAAGAAAAGAACAATTATCATTACATTAATGTCTCCAAGAACGTCTTGAATTTCATCTCAAAGTAGTACAGCCTATCGTCTTTATAGAACGGGAAAGAGAGTACCACAGACGTATCGCATTTAATAAAAATTGTCGTCCGGATATTAAGAAGAAGTAATGTAGTGGCACAAGGTTTAAGGATCTAAGAGAATGCAACTGACAGATCTTATTGTAAGAGTAAGGCGGTTGACGTGTTTGCAATATACTGTGAAGAAGTCTGAACGTTCTTAGCTTAAACATATTTGTAACGCCATATATTGATATGGAAAACTGAGAAACTTAATCTGAAGATATAAATAAAAAAAATTAGGCGTCAACGGCCTACACAGGGCATAAAACCTAGCTTCTCCAACCAGTTGCTTGTCCGAAGTGGAAGGTACCTACAATTTTTAGACGAATCAGAACGGCAAATTTGACAAGCTTCTCATGACAATTGATACTCTTGGATGTTTGTCAGACGTTGGCAAGAGGTGGGGCAGTGGGAAAAACTCTAGATATTACTTGGCCCCGGCGGGATTCGAACCGATGACCTTTCGATTAGTTGTCAGCACACTAACCACCACAAATCCGAAGATATTCCTGGCTAAACTATTGTACAACCATAAAGCATAATAGGGATACGTTATGGTTTGGCTAAGACGATTCTTGTTTCTCTCCCGATTGCCAATCTGATATGGTTACTTCAAGAAAGTGTTTTTGTAAAGGTTATACACAGGTTTTAGCAGGTTCTTGAAATAACCAATCACTTTGACTTAAGTGGGCTTAGGCATAGTTCATTTTTCCGTGACCAATCGTGAATCTGAACTAGAGGAAATCTCCGTATCTGCACCATCAGCGCTTATATCTACTTCAGTGTTTTGCAGGCAATTTGTTAAATCCTTTATGTACATAAAAACCAATAGCGGTCCTATATTGAACCCTGTGAGCCCCTCTGCTGAGCATGAGTAGTTCAGATACGGAGCAATTTGCTACGACTGCCTGAGATCTGCAATTAAGTTTATAATGAATGAATGAATGAATTAAGGTAGGACTGGGTTAACCTTGTCGAGGGAAAGAAGAAATTAAACATTCATTTGCTTTTTTTTTTTGCTTTTTTTATCTATAAAAAGGAAATACAAATCGCAGAGCAATCAGACTCGGTAACGGTCCCTTATACTACCAGGCAGAAATTTTCTTTTTGGTGTAGAGGTTAAAGAAAACAAGGTGTCATTCATTTCTCTTCATAAATGGGGGCGTATATTGTTGTTCCCCATGGGAATTGACCCTGCACCGCACGGGTCATAAGTCAACACACTAACCTCTACACTGTCGCCACCCCACGATTCATTAGCTTACTAAACAGGACAATATGATTGACGTTTGCCAACGAACTTGCCACGTAGAATCAATCGGTTCTCGTTCGATCACCGCAAATAAACGACGTTGGGCGTGGTTAGTACTTAGATGGGGACCCACTTGGGAATACCGCGTGTTGTTGGCACCTCTTCCGAACGTCTGACAAACATCCAAGAGTATCAAATTGTCATGAGAAGCTTCTCAAATTTGCCGTTCGAATTTGGCGTAAAACTCTAGGTACCCTCCACTTCGCATGAAAGTGGTTGGAGAAGCTAGGTTCTGGGCCCTGTATGGGCCTGTTAAGACCAAAATATGTATGTATGTGTAAACCATAAACGATGAGAAAACTATCATTGCCACAGTCTATAGCTTGTCTTATGTTTTCAACAACATTAATAAGAGTTTTAGTACGGCTATGTATGCAACGAAATCCAGACTGATTAACACATAACATATTTTCATTGCTTAAATATTTTCGTATCTGCGTATTCATTCTCCTTTCCAAGACTTTAGACAGAAATAGTAGAATCGCAATTGTTCTAAACTCTTTTTGTGTTTTTTGGACTTGCTTGTTTCGAAACAGAGGGAAAAACATTCGACATAAAGGTTGTGTTAAAAAGATGTTTTATGTATTTTAAAATGTATGGAAGTATAGCTTTAATGAAAACCGGTTGAATTTAATCCAGTCCAACTGAATTTGATTTTATACATATGCAACTCTGAATCGTCGGATTAATAAACTGATGAAGAGCTATAACTTATTGAGGAAGTTGTTCTTGGTTGATACAGTCGTTGCTTCATCAATAACTCTGGACGTGGAAGAGAAATAAATTTCTTATTGAGCTTGTTGGAGTCAATACAATTAGAAGTGCTCTGTATTTGTTTTCCAACACCAATATCCCGTAGGTTTTTCCAAAGTTAATGTACAGCTTTAGGGGGGTCCAGTCAGGGGCGAAGTAACGTCTCTTTGCCTCTCGTATTTCACTCTTTAATTAATTTCTAAATCTTTAAAAAAAAACATTGAAGAGTACATTTAAAAGAAAACTCTTCCAACAGCCTGCGCCCTATCTGATCAAGAACAAGATTGGTGAAGATTCTTGATTGTGCATCTCCATGACGAAACCCGGTGCATGATTGTAAAAGAAGCAGAGTGTTTTCCTGCATCACGCGGCGAATCTGTATCTGTAGATTAGATTAGATTAGATTCTTTATTTCATGAAATATATGTACAATAGTTTGTGTTTGAGAACACGAGCATGGCAGAAATAGCCGTCTGCCGGAAATGACATTTCATAGATATTAAAGAAATTATTACATAGAAGTTAAATTGAAAAAGAAAGAAATACTTATTTACAACACAAGATTAATTCGTTATGTCTTTAACAATTAGTCGACAGAAAAGATGAATAAAAAAAATAAATATATTTATATAAAACTAGCTGCACCTGCCCGGCTTTGCCCGTGCCCGAGAATTCTATTGGCCAATATGTTCGAGTAGACTTCCTTATAATTGTCTATAGCGGGTATCCGGCGTATGTTGCTGCGCCTAAAAAAAGAAGACCGATTTTGACCAAAGTTCACAGAAACACTCTCAGGCCAATACCGAAGATTGCCTGATTTGAGCTCAACCGGTGAAAGGGACTGCACGTTTTTCTCCGCATGGCTTAGGCCGCTCACACAACTTCGTTGTTCCGTTTAGGGTAGGTGCTTGTTGTCTGGCAGGCGCCTATGTCACCTTACTTCTGCGAATCAAACAACAAAGCGAAAATAAAAAACTTCGATTGAATCACTTTTCATTCACTTCCACACCGATTGTTATCAATGTTGGAAAAGCAACTTACCGATGTCCGATTCACAAAAAAATGCAAAAAATTTCAATAAGAGTTATTTGAATAAAATATTGAACACACGATATCTCAAGAATGAAAGTGCACACAAATTCCACAATAAGCTTGAAACGTTCGTGTTGTCTCCCACTTTCATATGCTTGTTCGGATAACAAAATAAGTGACGTCTGTACGGTATCTGTATCTGCGTCGTAATTTACACGCATACGCACATATGCATGTGTACTCACTCAAATGCCCATATCTCACACACCGATGCAGATATAGCCAAACATAAAAACCTTCGTGCAGACGTCGCCTTTCATGGAAAAAAATTTCATTGGAATCGGTTAACGCGTTTGGCCAAACACCGGCAACAAACACAAATATGGATTGATTTTTATATATAGAAAATATTACACAAAAAAACTTTTTATTATTTCACTTAAATTTGTTTTTTTTTTCAAAGCACATGATACCTACATATGAAACACACAGTGTATAAATACATTGTCAATTTTTCTTTTTTAAGAAACACATAATTTACACACCGATGCAGATACAGACATCGCACATACATAACATCCTTCGTATAGACGTCACCTTTCTTTAAAAAAAAATTTCATTGGAATCGGTTAACGCGTTTGGCCAAACACCGGCAACAAACGCAAATATGGATTGATTTTTATATACATATATATATATAAATAGATATAGATATATTCTCATATCAATTTTAATTCACAAAAACTCATAAAATCGCAATGAAGAAATCCGAATCCGACAGCGCCACCAAACATGAAACAAAATTGGCTTCTCCATTGATCGATAATAGATGGCGTTACGTTGCGTGTCTATCTGACAGTTCAATTGTGATACGATATGTTGCATTCAAATGTGGTTCTTTATTTGGTTGTTGCCAAAATAAATAAATACAAAATGAAAAAAAAAAAAAAAAAAATTAAAAAAAATCTAAAAAAAACCTGTCGTAACACGCTGGGTGGTCAAAATAAGCCATTTTGAAATTTAGATTTTTTTTTCTTCTAAAACCCGTGCTGAGAACATACCTTTCCAACAAAGTATAAATCATCAAAATCGGTTCGGCCAATCTCGAGTTATGCGGTTACATCGCTTCGGACACTTTCTTTTATATATATAGATAAAACAAAAAATAACTGCAATTTGTACATCAGTATCGTATAAAACTAGATTAAAGGAATGGAATGGATCAGCGAGGGGGTCTAAAACAATTTTGATGATTTGCAACATAAAGATTTATAATGTTGAAGTGATTTAGAACACAAAAAAAAAAAAAAAAATTAGCAATTTTAAATGATTTGAAACATAAAAGAAGAATTTTGGATTATTAAAGCAATAACTTAAGAAGAACGGCAAAAATGGCTTGTAGCTTGGACTTTTAAAAGCTATTACGATATAACAGAGCATGATTGCAGTATTTGTACAAAACAAGCCACCCCCTAACTCCGTTTAGTATATCGTACAGACCATTTACGGACAGATTGCTTACTTGGAAGTATAGTCGACGAATCTCTTGTAAAATAGGGCATTCCGCAATGAAGTGGTGAATATTTTCAGGCACTCTCATGTTGCATAGATTACACGTTTCCTCAAGATCTGTTCTGTGTGGCATGGAATTCAAATTTATGAATTCTGCTCTCGCTCTAAAAATGGTGCTTATAACTTTCGATGAAAAATTTATATTGAAATAACTTTCGTGAAATAGCAAGTGATGGTTCAGGTTCCTATAGATTAACCTTGAAGCTGAGGAAGATGCTCTAATTAGGTGCTGATCGTATAATTTGTCATCCACTTTAGCAAAGATCATTGCAAAAAGCCTCTGCCAGTCGTTAACATTAGTTAAAGTAAAGGAGACATTCAGTTCGAGAGATATTGCTAGCTGGTTCCAATCCTTAAATGGAGAAGCATTGGTTTGTAGCAATCTTATTAAGATAGTCTTGGAAAGACTAAACCCGCTTCTCATTAACACTCTGGTTAAATAATCAGAATGAGCTATCAAGTTTCGCACGTAGATGGGAGGCAAACCTGACTCCACATGAATAGCGTAGGTCGGAGTCGCATTTGGTAGCCGGAATAGACGCTTGAAAAAGAATCTTTGGACTGCCTCAAATTCTTCGAGGGGGCTCACACCAAAGGCCTGCACACCATAGCACATACAAGTATTAACTGTGGCGTTAAACACTTGATACTTCGAAGAAAGGTCAATGTTTTGATTGGCGAAGAACTTCGGCCACATCATGATGAGTGCCAGTTTGGCTTCAATACTTTTTTCTCTGGCATGCTTGTTAAAGTTTAGATTATACTACAACAATACACCCAGGTACTTGAACTCACGAACTACCTCAATTTGTTCGTTGTTAAGGCGCCAAGTTCCTACCCCAGGACGTCTTCTCTGCCGGTTCTCAAATACCATGACCTTGGTTTTTGCGACGTTGATATGGAGATCCCAAGTTTTACAGTAGGTTTGCAATCTATTAATTTGCAGTTGCAAAGAAGAAGGATTTTCCGCCAGTAAGTAACACTAGGTCATCAGCGTACAGAATTACTTTTATGTGATTGCCCGCAAAGTTAACGCCACCCGGAAGAATATCAGATATTGCATCAATGTACAACGCGAATAAAATTGGGCTTAATATGCAGCCCTGAGGGACGCCTGCAGATGTTTCAAACCATTCGGACAGGTTCGACCCATCCCACACAGCTGCGCAAGATGACGAAAGAAATTTGGCATACAACATTAAGAACTTTCTTGACACTCCAAGGGATGCCAGTTTATAAATTAAAGCTTGCCTGTTAACTGTATCAAACGCTGCTTAAAATCTACAAAGCACACAAAAAGTTTCTTATTATTTTCAATATATTTTCTAGCGATGCTAGTCAGCGCGAAAATATGATCAACGGTAGAAAAACCAGCCCGGAAACCAGCTTGATACATGCTGAGGCGATTATTATCCTCTATCCACTTGGATAGTCTTGTGTATAAGATCGAAGCAAAAATCTTTCTTAGAGAATTGAGAATAGAGATGCCTCTGTAGTTTTCTGGTCGACTCACATCACCTTTTTTGAAAATAGGAAAAATAAGCGCTTTGGTAAAGCACGTTGGTACACAAGCGCTGTTGTATATTAAATTGAAAAAATCCACAATATAAGTCTCGAATTGGTCTGTTCCGTTTTTAAAAAATTCAATTGGAATACCATCGCACCCCGGAGCTTTGTTGTTTTTCATAGCCTGCAAGGAAGCTTTAAGTTCTCCTAAGGAAATCGGGCAGTCAAGTTCAGATACCATTGCGTTTGGTAATGCAAAGCTAAAACTGTGAAGACCCTCCGCTGCAAGCAGTGTTTTAAAATAAGCAGCTAACGTATCAGCTTCGACAGAAATCTTCACAGTTCGAATGCGCCCTCCCAATTCCTGAACATAATTCCGGAATTCTTTTGAGTTTTTGGACTGTTGTAACCTAGTTGCAAGACTTTTGAGGTAACTAGCTTTTTTCTGATAGCATAACTGTTTAAATTCCTTATTGGCGCGCAGGTACACAGATTTGAAGGCAAAAGAGTTTGTAGCTCTAAAAAGTTTTAAGAACTTAAAAGAGAGTTTTCGTAAGTTGCTACATTCTCTATCGAACCATTTGCTTTTAGGAGTGAACGAAGGGGTGTTGTTCACAGGAGGAGCCGAAGCGTGGATTACCCTTGTAATACTGTCACCAATCATATCAATGTCGCTCTCAGGTTGCAGTGGGAGAGCATTACAATGGTGATTTAAAAGATTTTTGTACCGATAAACTCTACTTTCGACCCACCTAAGTTTGGGGAGACTAACTGGGATTCTCTGACGGGTATTCTCAACGAGATGGAATTTTACATCTAGTGGTAAGTGCGCTGAGAAACTGGCTATGGGCACCTGCAGATCATCAACCACATTCAACCAATCTCCCGAGATCGCACAAAGGTCTATGACCGATTGACTTTGGCCGCTAATAAACGTCAGTTCGCCGCTCACATCACCATTTGCTACCCCATTCAGCACATACAACCCGAAATCCATAAGTAATTCCGTCGGAAGCCTACCTTCCCTATTGAAGGTTTGATCTTTCGAATTTCTATTTGTGCTGAATGAAGTAAATAAACTATAAGCAGGAGAGTTTTGAAAATTACCAATTCGAGCATTAAAATCACCGATTATCATAATATTTTCCAAGGACGAATCGTTAAGAAAGCCACGTAAATTGTCGAAATCGTTTTGCCAGTTATTGCAATTGAGGTAGACAGGTACAATATTTAATTTAAATTGACTGTTTAAAATTTCAACAACAAGCCTATCTCTCATACGTTTGACATCAACGAAATAGTTGTATTTAAGTTTCACTCCACAAAGAATACCCCCGCTCGCTCTTCCATGTACATTTGACCTAATTGCTGGAACAAATTTTAAGTTAAAATCTTTAAAATATTTACGGAAATCATCTTCCATTTTTTCTTCTAAAACAGTCTCGATAAGTATTATTATATCAAACTTTAAGACATATTTAAAAAAGTCTGTATCTGTACGATCGTAGGAATTAGGCAGGGATATGGCACACTAGTTCTTCCAAGACGTATGATCGCCTTTCTTGTGGATGTGGCATATGGGGCAGTTAGTCCAGTATTAGGGTATGCTTTCTGAGTACAAAGATTATTTTTGGATCTTTAGTTTTAAGTCGGTTCCGAACGAGAATCAAGAACCTTTTTTTAGACAATTATACTCTTTGAAGTTTGTCAAACGGTCTGGGCTAGTAAAATGTCCCTCATGGCATTCAAATTCGTCGGTCAGTTGTAAAATGCACAAACCACTACTGCGCTCACAATCTTTCTACGGTAATAAGAAATTGAGGTTTTTTTTAATAATCGCAATAGCTCCTCACTCTCTGTTGAACGCTCTCAACAGTTCTAACGTCTACGCTCCATCGTACGCGGATGATGTAGCCGTACTTTCTGTTGGATCATGCCTAGCGACGGTCTGCGCCAAAGCGCGGGCGGCTCTAGACGTAATCGACGAATGCTGCACTAGGCTATCGGTTAATTCTCTCAAAACTGAGGTTGGTCTCTTTACGAGAAGGAGATAGCTGATCGGGTTGACTCAGCCAGTGCTAAAAGGCTTCACAATTCAACAAATGAAGCAAAATATTTGTGATCATCGTGGATAGCAAACTTCTTTGGTCTCATCATGTTGAGCTAAAGACTGCCACGGTGCTGTCGGTTTTCTGGCGGTGCAAGACATTTCCAGCAAAACATGGGTCTTATCACCGACAAGAGTTTTATGAATTTATATAACTATGATAAGACCATTTTAAGCATAGTTTATAAGTTACTACTGTTTTCACCAAACTCCAGAGGCAGGTATGTCTCGGCTGCACGGGAGCCTTCATCAGCACGGCTGAGCTTGCTAGACAGGGCTCAGAGGAAGACTTCTCAGGACCTGAACCGGCGTGACGTCTGTCCTCGGTCAGGGCTTCCATTGACGATTGGGTTTCAGATGAACACAATAGCAGATGGCATGACTCTCTAGAGTGCAGATAGACTAAACGAATTCCTTCCGAAGTCTGTAAAAAATCTGGGGCATTCTTGTTGTCTCTCAACAGAAAAAACTGCAGACAAATTACTGGGTTTCTTACGGGCCATTACGCTTTTGCCAAGCATCTTAAGGTTCTAGGGTTAAGCGATAAGAAAGCAATAAGCGATGATACTGTGAAACATTTCCTTTGTTATTGTCCTGCTTTTGCTCGTATCAGGTGGGATATAATTGGTGCTGATGTGGTGAGTGCTGTAAACCTAGGCTCCTCATCACTGAAGCGCCTTCTTTTCTAAGAAAAACGAGAAAATTTCACAAAAAGTGGTGTGTCTTTCTGGCAGTACAATGGACCAATAATGAGTCTGAGTGCTCGATTGTAGAAAGTCTCACACCCCGACAAAACAAAACACCGTCAAACAATAACAGCGAGAAAAGCTTAAGACAGAACATTTACTTACTACTTACTTAACGGGCACCCGAACCGTAGAGAGTCTCTGCCTGAGATACGGCAGCCTTCCATGCTCCTCGATCCCGGGCACGCTGCTTTCAGTTGTCCACACCAAGTAGCGTCCGCTATGGCTTGGTCTTTAAAAGAAGTGTGGTCTTCCTTGTCGGCTCGAACCTGGGGGCTGGGAGCCAAAAACCCTGAGCAATATTTTTTATGTTTTCGCTTTTTGGACTACATCCACATTTTGGTACAACTCATAGAATTCGCTGTTGCATCTTCTCCTCCATTCGCCCTCCTCACACACAGGACCAAATATCCGACGAAGTATTTTTCTTTTGAATGAACCGAAAATGAGCTCTCCTTTGGGGCTTATAGTTCAGCACACGGGGACATAAAGCAGAACTGGCATTGTCATTGTTTTGTAGAGCTTATACTTGGTATTCCGAGTTAAGAGTTTTAAACCAATTTTGCCAAACCTAAGTAGCAACGGTTTTTTAGGGTAATAAGGTGAAGTCCCTTACCTCGAAGTTGCTGCTGTCAACAGTAATGTTTTGTTCTAGTCGTTGGACTTCGTTTTCTCATCGTTGACTTCAAGGCGAACCAATTGTGACTGATCTTCAATTGCCATGAAAGCCTCTAACACATCATCACTACGGACTACTTTGTTATTAATGCAGTAGAGCCACATCGTTGAAGATGCGGCTGCGAACCGATCATCTCGCTAAACAAAGATCTGGTGGGGCAAAGCCATTCTGGTTGCATTCGATGCGGAGAAAGCGTTATTGATTATTTTTTCGCGATAGAATACATTGACTGTTCGCCAGATTCAAATGGATGGTCAGACAATTGGGATAATTATAAGACCGTACATCTTTTTGTTTAACACTCAACTCGGGCCTAACTTGGCATAACTCTTTTCTAATATTGCAAAGTCTGCTTCCGTAAAATTTATTTACCTCTTTAGCAAGGACGCCCTTTACTGCAAAGCAACTCGTCCTCCTTTACAAAGTTCAATTTAGGCAAGGGATTGAGTATGATGATGTACGGCTGTTAAACAATATCTAAAAATACTCGACTTCAAAGGCCTGCAGCAGTTTGTCTAATTGATGATCCAGAATTGATATCAAATTTCCAACCTGGCTCAACCATGGTAGATGTTTGGATGAATGAAATAAAATCATTTTCTAGAAAGCAGCTTATGCTCACCACCTGACGGTGCACCTGTACGTTTTTATATAGAATACTCAAACTTTTGCTCTGGGCTCTGTGGTTATTGCGTTGGACTGCTGACCGATGTTCACCTAAAGGTTCTTTCCACTGCCGCACCTCTTGCAAAAGTCTGACAAACATCCAAGAGTATCAATTGTCACGAGAAGCTTCACAAATTTGTCATTTGGAGTCGGCGTAAAGTTGTACGCAAAGGTTTGAGAAGCAAGGCTTAAAGCCCCATATTTCATTTATAACTTTGGAACTCGCTTTCGAGAGACATCCTTCCGAAAGAAAAAAATGTACAAATTTTTAAGAGTAGAAGCAACACTTATTTTAAACCATATCGCGGCGCCATAATAAGAGAAGATATTAAAAAAGGGCAAACCTAGATCCACAAACCTTTCATGTTTCTTTTTTATCGTTGTTGGTAATGTCAGATCCCATTTCATGTGTTAATACTAATAAAGTTTATATTATTTTTCAGGCGAACGTCCCTTCGGCTGTGACATGTGTTACAAACGCTTTCGTGAATTCAGTGACCTGAAAAAGCATCGTCGAGTGCATTCAACTCAAATGAACTTCAAGTGTATGGTGTGTCGCGTCAATGATCCCTCATCGTATGATCCGACAAAATGTATTGCCTGCGACAAGAGCACTCCCGTCGATGGTACACAACAAATGGCCGACCTGCTGCTGGATAGTGTCCCAAATGTTGCAACTCCTACTCTTCCTGGTGGTAAAAAGCAATTCCCATGTCCGATGTGTAGTCGTATCTTCGGTACACGGCATAACCTCAAGCGTCACTTTATGATACACACAGGTGAGAAACCGTTTAGTTGCAGCATCTGCCAAAAACCATTTCGCGAGGTGTCTACATTAAAGAAACACATGCATACTCATACCAAAGTGAAGGTATACAAGTGTGGCCACTGTCAAGAGAGATTCACCGATTACGATTCATATGTGGAGCACAAAGATACACATCCAAAGAAGAGTACGAACGTGAAAAGAATGAGAGGCTTAAAAGGGCATATAATACCGAGTAAACGTCGCCGCAGCGACACAGAATCAGCAGTAGCAGATGATGACGAAGAGTTCGAGTGTCCAGAATGCGGAGAAAAGTCGGCTTCTATCGAACTATACGCGGATCACATCAAGCAACACGATTCATCTGTTGAGTTTCAATGTTACATTTGTAAGGAAATGTTTGAGTCTCGAGATTTGCTGGTGTCACACTTTACGATGCACGATGTAGACGACGAATCAAGTGCAGACGGTTAGTCTTAAAAACAAATGTCTTTTAATTTTTATGCGAACGCATTCCATTTATGATTAAATTTTTTTTTATTTGTGATCTTATACGAGCAATAGTACTTATCCAGTTGAAAGAAAGCATACCAACAAGCCAATTTGTGCATTCCATTTTGATATTAATTTTAAAATTACAATTCCATTCGAACCTGTTTAAATAATCAAAGGCGAACCATCACCATAAGCATTTAGAATAAAAAAAATCTTTTAATGTTGTGCGCGTGGAAATATATTTATGTAATTTTTTTGTTTACTCTTTTCCAGTCTCGCTTAATTCAGACTTTTAATCGTTTTATTGTATGGTCACATACGATACAGTTAAGAATTAGGATAATTTTTATTCTTTAATTTTTATTTGAATAAGATTAGGAATTATTTTAGATTTTTTTTTATTTCGTCGAGACAATTGAATAAACTTCCCTTTTTATTATTTTTTTATTGAAAAAAGATCCACTCATATTTTATTTTAATCTAAAATGGTGTTATAATAGAAAGAAAACATAAGACAACTTCATCCTCCTTGTAGGTGTTTTTTTTTAAATGTTTTAAGCACACCATACTTTATATGTTAAATCTAAAGCTTAATCAACATCTTCTTTTGGCATTTAATCATCTTGCTTATATTTCACCGTTGTTACAGTAACAATATATGTTTAGCGCCTAAAATTCGACTGTTACATATTTTATAATGTATTAAGTTAAGAGTGCTGTATGCGCTTTTGTGCAAGCTTCACTCAGAGGCCAAAGTCGGCCATTGTGAGTACCCTGTTTGTTACATTGTTAGACATCTGGCTAACAAAACCATTAAGATGTACCGATGAATCTATTTAGGTCTGATAGATGTATCCCCGCCACTTTTTCCAAGCTGTCAAAGAACCGTGCTCGCATGCAAATGAGGTTAGTTTAGGTTAAAAATGGAAATGCAATCGCATAAAGCACTAGGCACCAAAACGGCCCCATTGCGATCACTGGTCATCGAATTGAATCCAAACTTCAGAAGGAAAAACCGAAACACTTTTCCTTTGAAAAACATCAAATGTTGAAAAGGAATTTTTCCAGGAATCTTCTCCGATTCCGCTCACACTCACACAGTTTATGTTATGTAATGTCTTCCTCGGCGTGCAGGTACCCACAAAATCTGCACGTATCCGTGTCTACCAGTCCAACCCGTTTGGTATGCTTCCTCAGAAGACAGTATCCTGACAGAATCCCTACTACTGATCTAAGTTATTCCCAGCTCAGTTTGAGAATTTTCCTACATTTTTTTTGATCAAAATGCGGAAAACCCATGCCCACCAAGATTTGCCCATTTAACATCAGCTATCTTTAAAGTTTTATCTTTGATTATTGCCTTGATAACGCCGAGCAGTGATTTGATGTCCACACCCTCACTGCTCTCTCATTCTCCCTTTCTCGCAAGCTCATCAGCTTGCTCATTTCCGTCTCAGAATTGATGTTTACAGATTCCAGTGCCCAGTGATTGAGTGCAGCTTGACTATCGATGTTGATATCGATATCCCTGGGGGTTTCTACAAATTCAAGGTCCTCTTTGTCTTCAGCTTCTGAAGAATTCATTTAAAGCCCGATATACCGACAAGCACACGGATTTATGTTCTATCAAAGGATTTTAGCTTTATTAAATTTGCCGCTCGGATTCGTCTTAAAATTGTAGGTCCCTTCCACTTCGCACAAGCAAATGGTTGGAGAAGCTAAGTTTAGGCCCTCTATGGGCCGTTTATGCCTAAAGTTTATTTTATTTTATTTATTTTTTCAATGGACACTAGGGTTTTTGATCTTTTAGCATCTATTTCAGGCCACAGGCTAACGATAACGCCACAACTGCTAATGATTCTTAGCCAAGTTAATTGTGACCTAATTTTTTAAGCTCTTAGCTTTGTTAAGGCTATTATATTCCGTTTGTCAGCTAAAATCAAGTCCGATTCCGAGTCACATCTGGCCAGTTTATCCGCCGTCTCATACCCTTCCACTCGAACGTGTCCGCGAAGCCAACAAAGCAGTGTGTGATGTTTTATTGCACTAATACGCACTGTCTCACACATTTCACTTTTACAAGATTAGAGTTGATTGCTTTAAGTACTGCCTGACTGTCCATGCAAATAGTTATTCCCATTGTTGGTAGCTAGAACGGTACGAGCTGCTTTCTTGGAAAACGCTGCAGTTTTCATACTGAGCGTTTCTTAGAAAACTCCTGCACCTGTTCCATCCATGTGTGAAGAAGATGATGATAGTTTTGAGGGAAATCCAATCCTGTCTGCAAGGTATAACGACTTTGAAGTTCTTATCGAAATCATATCGTTGTCCTTCGTAGTCAGTGAGTGGCATGCGTCCTCTCTAATTAAAGAAGTCACGTATGCTCAAATGTCCGAATAAATTCAAACTTATGCTTAGCAAGTTTCCTTTATTTTACTGCATTTTACGGCTATTCGTCTACGCGACCTTCGGCATGGAGTTTTTTAAGCTAAGACCATGCTGTTATTTTTTTTTGGCATTCAACCGACAATGTATATGTAGATGGTTTCTGCTTGTTGATTTTCGACAATATGCTTTTTAGTATGAAAAATTGTGCGGGCATTGCTAGTAGTTTGTTATTTCGATATCATTTCCATTTGCCTTGCTTTTAGCTTATTTTAACACTTGCGTATTTGGTATCTAGTTTAGAGGGAGTGTTTAAGTTCGCATAGCTGTGTTAAATGAACGAAAACTAGATCAGAACAGAACAGAACAGCACAAGTGAGTGCAGCTTCAGTCATTTCAGTGTTTTCTAGTGAACTTTGGGTTGTGGGTGAGCATTGTACCGTCAATGTTTGGCCAGATGTTGATTTGATCACAATTTGAACTTGTTCCATGTTGGTCTTTTGATTTTTCTTATAAATACATCAGCACAATTTGAATTTTCATTTTCAAATACATTTTACTCACATGCGCTTTCTCAAAACTAGGTGCAGACATTTTTGTGCTGAACTGATTTTCACAGGTTCATCGAACACAAAGTGACAGAATGTAGAACACCTTGGCGAAAGTTTTTTACTCATGGAACACAAAATCCTGCACTTTTCTGATCTTTTCTGTGCTGCTCATTAAACACACCTATTGTACAAAATTGAATATAAGTATGTTTGTTCCGTAAACGCTGCCGATTGACTCATCCAATCTTCATGGAATTGTTAACACGTATTATTGGCATTAAAAGTAGTCTCTTTTGGCATTCAACTGAAAAAATTCATGGAATTTGCTGCAAAACTCCGCCAAGTCATGCATTTTTATTGGAATTTAGTTTTTATTTTTCAAAAATGTTTGTTTGTAAGCGAGTTTTGTTTTTGTCACACTCAGAAAAGTGGGAAGGAATATGGAACAGGAATGGGGAAATGAAAATACTCCACACAAGCGGGTCTGCTAGTTAAATATATTTGTGAATGATCTGATCAAAAGATACGTGAGTGTCAACTGGTAAATAAGTTCTTCTTCTTCCTTTACGGCGAGGCTATGACCAGGATTAATGGATCATAACCCTCCCACTTTTCTGCATCCCTACTGGTCCGCTTGTGTGATTCGCCGGTTCGACCTGAATCGACATCGGCAGGTTTATCGCTTTTAGATCACTTCATCACTGAGGCCGATCAAATGCTGGTGTTGTTGCATTTGAAGTTATAAGGCCTGCATTTGGAGTTATAGGCCTGCCTCTTTTCTACGGGTTCGGCACGTTCATGCTCCCTTGATTGATTATTGTTTGATCTTGCTTGTACGACACCGGTTATATCCAGTTATGTCAATCATTGGGTGGCGTATGTCGTTGTTCTTCATTGGGGATTGAACCTGCGCCGCACGGGTCACAAGCAGACACAATAATCTCTACACCGTCGCCACCCAGAATTTTTCCCTTAGTCGCCTTTTACGACAAGCGCTGTTCATCGGGGTGCCCTGTATTGATAGTCTTAACTCGTCCCTAGACGGGGCATGAACTGGTAAATAAGAATGTTCACAAAATTTATCACATATCTTTGATATACAGGATTCACTGTGTAACCCTGGCCTTTTGGCTTCAAATAATAGCCAAAGAATCTTGTTTCATCGACTCGTTTGTTAAAAAACTAAACCTTAGCGAGCCATAAAGGGCCTAAAACCTAGCTTCTTTAACTATTTGTGTGTGCGAAGTTGTATATTTTGCACAAAAGTAAGCATCTAACAATTTTACACCGACTCCGTACTACAAATTTTAGAAGTATTTTGCAAGACTTTCGCAAGAGCTTGGGTAGTGGACATATGTTTATTTTCACTTCTCTCCAGCTTCTGCATAGGCGTTCGTTAGAATAACTAGTCTTCTAGGTATGACTCCAGCCACTCTTACTCTTCTTTGTTCCTTAGCTAAATGTATTGTGACTCCATATATGAACTCCAACTAAGCTGCCTTGAAGGCGGGTAGGACCTGTCTGTCAGCTAGTAGATTCAGAGCGGCATCTGGCCAGCTTCCTTCCACCCAATCCAAAAGAAATGTCTTCATTTTTATTTATTTAAATTAAAAAAACATAAAACTAAGATTTAGCTAATTAGGCCGATTTCGTCTTTTAATGCCAATGCTTTCCATTTTGGAGAAATTCTAGAAATTTGTTTTTGATAAAAAGAAAAAATAATAAAAATGACATGTCGTTGACCTGAACGACAGGTAATATATGTACTCTTCCACTCCGAACGCAATAATGATCACAGACATTTTAAGTGGGTTAAAAAATATTTTTCTTTGACAAAAATCGTATGGATTAATTTCTCTATGCTCTATTAAGATTTTGTTTCGTTTGTGACGAGCCTTATGAATAATGACCGAGAAAAACAAATGCACTAATAAGCAGAAAAACACACAATGCATATACATATACAAGGCATAGAGTTCCTGATCTGGCGAAGTGGCTTTCTCCATTAAAGAAAACATTTTTTACAGTTTGCTGTAGCCTACACAGCCTACTATGATAAAAAAAAAATGCCAGCTTAGTTTCCTCATAAGAGAAGATGTCCTCATAAGAGAAAACGTCCGCCTAAGGGCGATTTCATGTATTCTCTAGTTAATTTCGCGTTTACGAGATTGGAGTAAATCTCTTTGAGTGCTGTTCAAAAATAAATTTATTTCCATTGCTGATACCCAGTTCATTTGTCAGGACGGTTTGAGTTGCTCTCTCCTTCCTTAACAGCAAAGTTATGACTTGTAAAAGAAATCCAGGCCTGTCTGTCTCGTATAAAGACCTAAAGTTTGCGGCCATATTACAATACTAAAAGTTGGCCCGTATGTTGGAAGACAAAATATAGTTGGAACTTGAAGATAGGGATGCAATCTTTTATTTGTAACATACTTTGGCTTAGTGTACTCACTTGCAATTGTGGCGCATTTTGCTTTGTTTTATTTAATTTCTTCTGGCGCCCTGGCTTGGGCACCTGTAGACTGAGTCTCATTTTTGGATCAATACGACAGTAGTCCTTTTCTTTATTTAAATTGATCTCAACTGTTAACTTCGCATCGCATCTGAATGTAGGTTTGAAAAAATAGTGCTTGTTGCTTCATATAAGTGGACAAATCTAATAAAGAACTTTTCCAGATTTTGATTTCTAGAAACGTCAACTTAATTCCACAGAAATAATCACACTGGTGTGAATAACTTTCTTTTTTTTGTCTTCCATAAATGCTTCTTTAAACCATTTGGAATTATTATTATGCATCCGTAGAATAAAACATACATATAAAATTGTTACAGATATTGTTTAATCCCATGTATTCTCTATAGTGTTATCTCTTACATATTTATTACGTTTTCTTTCTTGTTTTATGTACATTGAATACAAAAAAAAAAAACTATATTCTTTGATTTCGCACTAAGGACACCTTTATCACATTTAGAAATTATAATGTATTAGGTTTAAAAAAAGTACTCAATGCAGATGGTTTTAATCTAGAAAATTGCATATAAAAAAAAGATGAAAAGGTATATTTGTATCGTAAGAAACTTATTAAATAAAAGAAGAAAAAATCTTTATTGTAAACTTGGTTTAAACAGAACCTTAATTATATTTATTAGTAATTCAGAAGCTGTTGTTTATTTTTAATTCCAAAATTCTGGATTTATATTAAAGGTTTAACTCTGGGTTGGAAACGATTGACGACTAAGGGTCTGTCTCACAATGTAAAAGTAAAGTACCGAGTAAATACCCAATACTTGAATTACTCTCCAGTTGAATCCTACCATTTAAGAAAGCTGGAGATGACTTGGTGAAGGGCATACACCAACTCGTCTCTAAGGTCTGGTCAGAGAAAAGTATGCCTGATGAATATAGCCTCATCATCGTTGTACAAAACACAATAAAGGAGACCATCTAAACTGCGCCAACTATAGAGGCATCAGTCTCCTCAACATTGCATATATGATCCTATCTGCTTTACTTATTGAAAACTGAAACTATTCGTCTACGAACTGATTGGCCTCTACCAGTGTGGATTTAGGCCCGGTAAGTCCACAACCGACTAAATATTCACAATACGGCAGATCCTGGAGAAAACCCAAGAAGTCATAATCGATACTCACCACCTTTTTGTCGATTTTAAATCCGCATATGACAGCATTTATAGAGACGGTCTATATAGAGCCATGCCTAGTTTTGGCATCCTGTCAAACTTGTCAGATTGTGCAGAATGACGATGGAGAAAGCTCGCTGGTCGGAAACAATATCACCGAGACCTTTGATGTGAAAAAAAGGATTTAGACAAGGTGATGCACTATAAGGTGATTTTGTTTAACATCATACTAGAAAATTGTGCGGAACTCGCAAGCCAGCACTAGGGGCACAATTTTCCAAAAGTCTGCTAACCTCTACACCGTCGCCATCCTACAACTTGCATACGCTAACGACATTGACATCATTGACAGAACTCAAAAAGATGTCACTGTTGCGATTTCAACTACACAGAAGCGGCAAAATTGGGTTTAGTTTCGAATGAGGGCAAAACAAAATATATTCTGTCAACAAGAAGGGGCACACATCATCGATGAATCGGGCAGAACGTAACGATAGACAGCTACAACTTTGAGGTAGTTAGAGACTTTGTCTACCTTGGCTCCGCTATTAACCCTGACATGGTGTCATTGCAGAAATCAAAGGAAGAATTACACTTGCCAACCGCTGTTTCCTTTGCCCAAGAAGGCAGTTGACTAATAAGAAACACTGTTAAGAAACACTAAGGAGACTATATATAAGACTCTCCTCATCACAGTCCTGCTCTATGGCTCACAAGCATGGACGTTAGCAAAGGCGGATGAAGATATATTTAATTGCTTCGAACGAAAAATTCTTCGAGTTATTTTCGGTCCCGTTTTCGTTGACTGGCTTTGGAAGCGGTGATTGAACTACGAGCTGTACAGCGATATCGAACTGGTAAGAAAAGTGCATATCAGTCGACTGAAATAGCTAGGACATGTAAAGCGAATGGACACCAACGCTACGAAGAATCTTCGGACCGAAGGGACAACGCAGTAGAGGAAGACCTCGCCTTAGGGGCCGCGCTCACGTGGAAGGGGGCCTGGAGTGCGCAAATGAAGGAGGTTAGCCAAAGATCGAAGCTAAATGAAGAGGCGTCTTGGTTGAGGGTCATGTCTACCCCGGACTGCAGCTCACCTACTTATTTAGTGAGTTAAATCCTACTAATAGCGACTAGTGCGTTTCACATCCATCCGTCTCATAAATTAATGTCTTAGGTAATTATTCAATCAGTTATTCCTGTTTTCCGGTTGTTGAGATTTTAATGAATGAAAATTAAAAAAACGTTTGTCGCTTTCTTCTTAAAGAATTTTTGAAAGAAGTTTTAATTAACAATGCCACAAAAGAAAGAGAATTATGAATTTGTCTAGGGACGAGACCGATGACTTTTAAGGAGATTTTTTTTTTTGCCCTTACACAGGTGTGATGCTCCGATGAGTTATCGAAATATTTATTTATTCTTAAATAACAATAACTGCCACTTTTGCGAGAATTCAAATTCGAATATAGTCATTTATAAATGATCGCTGTTAAGGAAGAATGTGTGTATCAACTTTTTTTGTTAAACATATTCGTCGGGCACTGCCAAACGGCTTGGCCTATATTCAAATTTGTGTTTCTTCCTAAAACAAAAAACAATTATGCCACTTTTTAGATTTTGGCTGTAGGCCAAACCGTTTGGCAGGCACCGGCAAATTTGTTCAGCGATTTTTTGATAAAACTTGCAGTTTAATGAAAAAATTAAAAATTTGATACACAATTTCTACGTCCTGTGCCAAACGGATTGGCCTACACCGATGACAAGTTTCAAGTTTTAATTCTCTCAAAAGTAGCATTAATTGTTTCTCCTAGTGTCCATATTAAAATTAAAAATTAAAAACGAAAATTATGTTTTCATGGCATGCAACTGCCACTGCCAAATTATTTAACAGACAGTTTTCTATGCCGGGTTTTTAAAAAGTTAAACATATTTCCAAGGACTTCAGATTAATATTTGAACATTAAACTAAATTAAACATTCGATACAATTTTTTTGATGTCTGAACAACCTCCAATTTCTTCCATGTATTGGCTAAAATCAGTAGATCATCGGCTAAGACATGTGTCGGGTGTTTGGTAACTGATAATCAATATCAACAACGTTGAGGGGGAAGTCAATGAAGCGAAGCGTTTTAAACACATTGACTACGTCGACAAGGTAGCCGGAAAACCAGCAAATTTACCTCACCTATCATTGACTTGAACCTGCGGAACAGATTTTATCAAAGCTTTCGATATTTTAATGCATGATAAGCTAGTGGAAGTTTTCAGCAGAAACGGTCTTAGAGGAGTACTGGCAAACTGGATCAGGAACTGTCTGACTGATAGAACGATAAAAGTCAAGTTGTCTGATTCACTGAGCAAAGAAGAACCAACAATCGAATATGGCGTCTCCAAAAAGTCCGAAATGGGTCATATTTTAATCGTTCTGTACACCAATTAACTTTTGTAATTATTCAAAAAGAAAAATGTTTTGTCTTAAGACAAATACATAAATTCTGCCACGGAGGCATTGCAAAATAAATTCAACGTTTTCTCTAACTGGAGCCATGATCCCTCCCACTTTCTGACATACCTACTCACCGGTTCGACTTCAATGAACATCGGGATTCTTTCTGTCTTGGATGACTTTTCTACTGAGCCTAATCATATGCTGGCGTTGTTACACTTGTATGATCTCTGCCCGAAACCTTTTCACGATTTCGACGCGTGCTCCCACATTTGCATGCACATTTGCGGGAGATTTTCAAGATATTAAATGTGTCTCCCGGCTCACCTGGATCTTCAAATTGCCTGGATATGACGTGTCGCCTTAGTCGCCTTTTACGACAAGCGTAGTTTTTTTTTGGGGCGCTGCAGCGATACAAATCGCTAGCTGAGTCGCGCGGGGATTCTGGACTGGGGATAGGCCCCGAAAAATCATTTGGAATCTTGTTTTTTATTTAATAGACCTATAGAACTTTATAAGGGTACTGTAACAACAGAAAAAATCCCTTTAGCGTAAGCAAATTATATAAAAAAAAAAAACTCGTTTTTTAACTTCATGAAATAGTTGCAGTGTTTTAGTACAATGGCAGTTATTCCATCCGGTGCCGAACCCATTGTTTTTTGCAATCCAGATTTTGGAGTATACTTTGGATTGCTCTTGCTCGATGTCTCAAATTGACGATATTACTGGGGTATTATTGGTGGTGGTTGCATGTGTCCGGGACCGTTTATGTTAAAAATGGCGGCGTTGATGCGGCTGTCATTGAGCTTTTACTGAAGAATGATGACGTTGAACAGAAATAATCAGAGGAGGGGTGTCTGTGTTTGACGTTTCACAAACAACACGACACATTTCGAACTCAAATAAGATGATTTTGCTTGTTTGTTGCATTAGCATCACTGATCGGAGATTTGTTCAAATCGATATAACTTGCATCTGGGTTTCGAAAAACTCATAGTATTACAAAATTTGGGTCCATTTATACATAATTTGTTTCGCGGCGGGTCGACAAATGCACGAACCGGTGTTACCCATGAACAATTAAATAAGATAGCGCAATGCATTCATATGCCAAAGATGTCAAAAACGTGTTTCGCATATCGTTCTTTTACGCTGGCAAAACCACTGCTTTTCTATCTGTCCTATTCTTCTGGGCTATTTCTGAGAAGATGAAACACAACATTTGTTCAGCTTCTCCCTTATCCTACTGACCAATTGCATTTACGTCCCTTCTTTCCAAGCTCATGGAAAGCCCTGGTTAAGCGTCAGATTATGATATATCTTGAAACCAGAATATTTCTTAATGACAGGCAGTATGGTTTTCGCAGCAACCAACAGGTCCACTGGTGATTTAATGACATATCTAACCGCAAAGTGGAACCAATCTCTTCTTCATTATGGTGAAAGTAAGATCGTTGCGATATTTCAAAGGCATTTGACAGAGTTTGGCATCAAGCTCTCTCGTCACAAATATTTGCATTCGGAACTGATGATACTCTTCTTTAATGTATTAGAAACCTTCTTTCAGACTGTTCAATTCAAGTTGTTTTGGACAGTATATATAACCAAATAAATGCTGGTGTTCCCCAAGGCTCCGTTTTGTCTCCGACTGTTGTCTGTAACTTCTAATCTCTTAGCTTTTCATATTTGTTTCCTGGTTCACGCCCCTCATGTTCGATAGTAGAACCGGAACGGTAACGTATGTTAAGCTCATTGAATTCAGATCTTGACAGTATAGTTTAATGCTGGAATTTAATGCTTATAAACACAATGCTGTCTTCTGTCATTAAAACGAAACCTTAACAGGCTCTATATATCCTCCATGAATGGCAATTGCATTGCTGAATCCGAAAGGCTTTCCATTCTCAGTATGTGTGTTAATGACAAGCTTCGTTGGAATGACCACATACTCGATGTCGCCAAGAACGCTGCGAAATGTCTGGGCTCCCTCAAGCAATGCAAGAAATATTTCACCCCTTCTGATTGGGCTACAATTTATGAGGCGTTTATTCGGCCCGAACTTTAGTATAACACTTATATCTGGGCTGGTGCCACAATCACAATATTTGGAGCTGCTTGACAAGATACAAAAACGCGCGATAAAACGTATAGGCGATCAAGATATACCGAAACCGCTTGACACTCTTAGCCATCGTCGCAATGTTTCTTGCCTATCGCTGTTTTATCGACATTTTCACAAGTGCTGAACCGAATAGTCAGCTGCATTACACCGTAAGATCATTTCAACCGCACTAACCGCCAAGCCATGAATGCACAGGTTCACCCTCTTTCTTTTTTCGGAAGTACAGTGAAATACAAAGAATCTTTCCTTAGCCGTTCAACACGAATGTGAAATGCCCTTCGCCCCTTTTGTTGTTCCTACCCATTGTAATTTACAAACATTTTAAACCTGCGTTCATCGGTTTTCTCTGTCATCTTTATCCCCATTTCCTTAATGCCCGCACTATGTGACTATAAACATGTCCACATTTAGTGTTAGCAAATTATAAAAAAAAGCTGAGAATTAATAAATGCACGACTTATATTCATTGCGTTATTTTGATGACAATTGCACGGCTGTTCTAATCTTATTGCATACTTACTTGTAGCCTGTTGTTTTATTTCGATTATTTATACATACAAGTAACCTTCGAAATATGCAATGGATTTAACTTTTCGATAAAGCAGCTTTGCTTGTTGCGCAAAATTTGCATTTGTAAACATGCCCTCCATGTAAAATTGCTACGAATTATCCCGAAATCCGTCTTTCAATACAAAATTCAAACAATACATTTTCAAGTTTTCCTACATTCTTTATTTCTTGGCAAACGTTTTACAAGACCAATGAAATTTTAAAAATTTAAAAGCAAAAAACCGTAAACAATCACGAATATCTACTTATATTTTGGCTTTTTAATGTTTTTTATACTTTTTAAAACATGTGCTAAATATTTTTGAACGTATATATATTTATATCGTTCTATCATGTACAAGCAATATTAGCAAAGTATACGATTTTATAGTAAGAAAGTCACACTTGGTGAAGCTATTAAAAAAAAATCCCTCCGCACAAACTGAAATCAGTTTTACAGTTTAAATATAGTGTATTTCATTGAATTTTACTTGTTAATAATATTAGAAGGAAAAAGGAGACAAGAACAGTGGAGAGGAGAGACTACAACTAAGCGCTTTAATTATTATAAGAACTAGACAAAAAACAACTCTACAAAAATGAGTTAAAAACATCACAAAAACACACTCCATTTCTGTCCAATAAAGCTTTCACTTTCATTTACACGTACCTACAGGCTAACTAGGTTATAATTATTGTTAAAACTGTTTTTTATTTTAGATTTAGAAGAATAATATCAATTAGTGTCTAAAAATTTGTTTTAAAACAATTCTCTATTTACATAACCTTAAAAAGGTAAATAACCGTTACATTTTTCGGGGATTTAGATAATACTGTCTGGCTTGCAAATATTACTTGCATTTGTTGCCATCTCGTCGATTGGCATAAGTTTTTCATTAATATTTGCAGTTGAACGCGTCCCGCCTCTGGTTGGGAGCTTGTTTAGAAAATTTGGCTTTGGAATATCATTAGCGGAACTGGAGGTGGATGAGTCCCCGCTCATTGAAGAAGTTTCACTTTTCATATCGTCCATCAAAGTGCCATCATCGGTATCAACTATTGAAGATAGTTTCTTCGCGGCGGTTGTGATATTTTCGTCGGACAAGTTGTCGAAGGGGGTAATGGACATTGGTTCACTGCCACTCGAGGAGCATGTGTTTGTGGCGGGACTGGATACCGAACCATTCGACTGGACATCTATTCCGGCATCGGCCATTGGGGAAGAACATGCAGATGAGTTCGTTGTATTATTGGTGCAGAGTTTAGAGATGAAAAGCTTTGGTGTAATACGGCCGTCATATGTACCAGAATCTGGACTGGGACAAATAGAGGAGGGCGATTGGCAAACGGGAGATGAGCCACGGCTGTTAGTTAGAAATTAAGTGTTAGCTTGATATTGTAGTTAAGCGGCGGCTTTATATTTTACCTCTCAGTGAAAATCTTTTTCACTGGCGGAGAATATACATTCCAATTGCTGGTATCGTCTAATTCGAATCTCCGCTTCACGGGTCCTAGTGAGCTAGGACGCATCGCAATCGGTGACATAGAGCGTCTTGTGGCAAAAGTACGGCGGGTAGGTGAGGGAGATAGGCCGTAAGGTAGTCGTAGTCCAGCTCTGTTACTATCAAAGAATTCAAAAATGTATTAAAAAAATGCTTTCTATAAATGGAAGTTTAATTTTACTACGTTCCTAATATTTTTTTTTTGTATAAGCTACCTTAAAGCTACGTCTACGTAGTGAGTATGTTTTTTTTCTCTTTTTTTTCGTGTGCGGATGGGAGGAGAAATGATACGTCTGTCTGGCTTCTGCTCTTACTTGGCAAATAGAAAGCAACTAGTTAGATTGGGGAAATATTTATTCTTACCCTTTAACATCCTTAGTGGTGAACCGCAAGGAAGTTACCTTTTTTTATAATGTACGTGCACTAAAGGGATTTTTTAATACCCATATAATGTTATAGCTATACAGCGCGGGCGTTAAGGAAATTAGGGTTAGAAGATAGAGAGATGCCGATGTACGTTGGTTTTGAATGTCTGTTGATTATAATGTGTAGGAAAAATGGAGCGGGGAGAGCATTCCACTTATGGTGGAAATAACGATAAAACAACGAGATACAAGAGACATAGCTATGAATAAGAGTCAAGCGATCTCGCGATGTTACGGTCATCAATGAGTTTTTGTATCCTGACAAGTAGGTCCAAATAAGTTATTGGTGCACCTGACTTTGAATGTGCATTGTACTAAAGTTTCGGACGGATAAACGACTAATAAATAGTAGCCAGATCAGAAGGGGTGAATTATTTCTTGCATCGCTTGAGGGAGCCTAGATATTTCGCAGCGTTCTTGGCGACATCGAGTATGTGGTCATTCCAACGAAGGTTGTCATTAACACACATACCAAGAATGGAAAGCCGTTCGGTTTCAGCGATGCAAGTGCCATTCATGGACAATGGCAGGGTGTTTGGGTTTTGCTTTATTGACATTGACAGAATTGCGTTTTGGAAGCATTAAATTCTACTCTATTAGCTACACCCCACTAAGTTATGCTGCCGAGATAGGAATTTAATGAGCTTAACATACGTTTCCGTTCCAGTTCCATACCCAAAAATGAGGGGCGTGAACCAAGAAAAGAATATGAGAGCCGAGGTTACTGTCATCGGCGAAGGAGTAAATTGGATTAGAGGTAACAGATAGGAGATCATTTATAAAAATAAGAAAGAGAGTCGGAGACAAAACAGAGCCTTGGGGAACACCAGCATTTATTTGGTGAGTTGCAGATTTGAAACCGTCCAAAATAACTTGAATTGAACGGTCCGAAAGGTAATTTCTAATCTATTGGAGAAAGGCATCATCGATTCCAAATTCACGCATTTTCGACAAGAGAGCTTGGTGCCAAACTCTATAAAATGGCTTTGAACTTTCGGTTAGATAAGTCATCAAATCACAAGTGGACCTGTAGCTGCGAAAACCGTACTGCTGGTTATTAAAATGTTTTCGGGGGCCAAGATATTTCATGTGCTGACGGTTTATCAGCGCTTCCATGACCTTGGAAATAAGGGACGTTAGCGCAATTGGTCGCTAAGATGGGGAGAGGACAAATGCTGTTTCCCATCTTCTCGTAGAGCACCTCTTCAGAACGATAGGGGAAATACCGTCTGGTACCCTGGGTTTGTGAACGCCAAGATCTTGATTTACTCTAGCCACTGTACGAGTGCGGAAGTGGATTGGTCCCATGGAGTGTACGCGCTCGAGTACAGGGGGGGACAAAACACAATCTGGGAGCGTTGAGTTGACTGCAAAGTGAGCAGCAAGCAGATTGGCTATATCAATTGAGCTGACAAGTCATGTACTCTTTATTTTATTTACAAATTATCTCCTTTTTTATTAACTTATTGGTAAGGCTACGCCGACGATAAACAGTAGTTAGCCAACAAGCCAAATAAGTGACTTTAATCTGATTTTTATTATTTTATTCGCTGGTGTAATATTAATTCATTTACACTGAATACAGACAAGCGTAAGCTATTTACAGCTTCTTTATTTACAGCTGGCAAGCGATCTTACGTATATGTTTACAGGAAATCAAGATTGTTTTACAACGAGCTTACGAAATGACTGATCTCGGCAACTCTAAAGCAGTGCTAAGTACAAGAATGCGGCATTCAAAGTTTGGTCAAAGTGCTCCACTAGTAATGGAGATGAAAAGGCTCGCCTCGAATTGGAATACAGACTTTGCAAGAGGCTCGAGAAAGTGTGCTCAAATTCAAACAAAGTGTGTGGAGGGACTGTACCGGGAGTTAGAAACAATTTCTTCTCCGGCTGCTGACAGAGATCAGGCTGTCCACGAACTCCGACAAACCAGCTTCAATAGGAGCACAATCATTTTCAAAATTGCCGCTCAGAGAAGGAGGAATGCACAGGCAATCCGTTCGCCAGAGTTTATCAACAATGATCAAGCGCTGCTTCTTGTGGATGACGAATAAATACTACACAGGTGGCAGCAGTATTGTGAAGGACTTCTAAATGAACAATTTCCTCGGATATATTTTCCGAAAGCCGTTCCTAACAATGAATAAGTACACGACATTACTGTCGACGATGTTAGGAAGGCGGTCAAATACTCCAAAAAACGAAAAGCAGCGATGGGAGACATCGGGTCCAATTGCTCATGATTCTCATCTCCAAAGTGAGGAGAGACGATCCAATGCACATACAGTGAGGGAACGTTTTTCTCTTCCTTTGTACTAGGGAAAAGGTGATACGCGAGACTGTGACAATTACTGTTTAATCAAGCTGATGTCACACGCCATGAAGATCTGTAGACCAGTGCGGGTTTGTCGCAGGTAAACAACCACAAATGCAATCCAAAGTATAAGGATCATGATGGAAAAATATCGTGATTGCTTAAAGGATTTGCGTGTCGTGTAAGTTGATTTTGAAAGGGGCCTTTGATAGAGAACCAAGAGATCTGTTGTGGGTGGCGCTAACACAACGAGGAGTTCCAGAAACCCACGTACAGATGACCATGGACATGTACAAGGGAGTTAAGACAAGACTAAGATACCCCGCTGGCGCCATCGAGGAGTTCGCAATCAAAGTAGGGGTACACCAGGGAAGCGTAATAAATTCCTGAATAATTATTATAGTATGTACTTGATTATCAGATGGAAAGAAAAGTGATGGACTCCAAAGTGCATCAGTTATTCTTTGCTGACGGTGGAGCCATCATTAGCGAGGAGGGGAATGGGTATCGTATTAGTCCGAAAAAACAGCATACGCGTGCTGCCCGTTCTCTGATCCACTCCGACCTATTGCAGCATTTATATGAATGGAAGAGTGATACCCAAGTGCGAAAAGATAAAAAAATCTATGATCTATGATCAATAGCGAAGCAAGCACAGCGAAATTAAGCATCACATAAGCGTAGGGTGGGTGAAGTGGCGGGAAAAATCAGTCATTTTCTGTGATCGATAAATGCCCCCTAAGCTAAAATGAAAGCTCTACTCACATATTGTTCACAATGTAGGAAAGTGTATCAAAAGTATAAAGGCAAATTACCGGCAGCTTCGCATGACAGCAGGAATGACAAAGATTGATCGAATAAGTAGTTCCAAGATCCGTGGAAGCCTTCACGGCAAAGAACCTATCTAGCAAAAAATGGAGCATGACGGCTCAGTTGGTACTGTCATGTTCAAAGGAAAGATCCTAGAAACCATGTCAAAAAGGCAAACGTTTCCATACAAACGCGAAAGAGAGGCAGCCCTAAAAACACCTGGATCACACAAATGCAACTACACCGGCATTTGATTGGCCTCAGCGACGAAGTGATTCAATATAGGGAATTTTTTTATGTGGTCGAACCGGCGAACCCCACAGGCGGGCCAGTAGGAATGCAGTCAAGTGGGAGGGTTACGATCCCTTTAATTGTGATCATAGCCTTACCGCCATTAAGGAAGAAGAATATAGTTTTTTTTTCCAATATGTATAGAAATTTTGTTCTTAAACTTGGAAGCCTTTTTAAATTTAAATCATTTCTTTTCGATATATATAAATTATTGTTATTAAGTTTCAAAGTACAAGGGCCGTTCACGTTGAGACGTTCGCAGGGACTGTCGATCGAAATATCGCAAGCGCCGAATAATGCACAATGTTTCAAGTAAAACAAGAAATAAGTCAAAGTGCTCATAGCAATGGTTTCTTAATTGAAGTTATACTCCGACATGAATTTGCTAGAATAATAAGTGCCGGAGGTACCCGGTGACTACAAAAATTAACCTTCGATTGAATAAAGAAACAATGCTACTTCGGTTTGGCAAAACAAATAGGTTCGAAATGCCTTACTCGAAAGGATAAATGCATGGTCTGTTGTACCTCCGAGTCCTGCCTTATGATGCCGAGCGCTGGACGATAAGTATTAAAGGGGAGCTAATATAGGGTTCTTTTGAAGAAAAAGCGAACTTTATGAGCTGTACCGAGATGTGGATGTAATACAAAAAGTAAAATCACGTCGACTACATTGATTTGGCTACATTCAGCGAATGGACAATAATGCTGAAGCAAAGGGGATCTTCGACTCCTAGCTCAAAGGCTCGAGAAGGCAAGGAAAACCGAGCCTCCGCAAGACCGAGCCCGGGATCGCATAGGATGGAAGGGTACAGTGTTTCAGGCAGAGACAATTCACCGTTCGGGAGCCCTTAAAGTAAATAAGTATCTTTAAAACGGAAGGACCGAAGTCCTTGAACATGTACTAAGCATTTTCGAGTGACGGTAACACAATATTCATCACCGATACTGTAAAAAGTCATATACGTTGATAATTCCCTCCTTACGAAAAAAATCAAATTTTACATTTTATGGGATTTAAAGATCAAACCCTAATAAGATTTATAACAAAATTCCATTAAGACTCCGCAGTCTGCTTTTGAGGAATAGTTAAAAAAATCTTTTCTTTATTGATAATGACTAAAAAATTCTATTTCCTACTTAGTTGTGTACGCATTAAATTCGTACATTTTGCTGACATACAACATACTAACATTTTGGCTAGCATCTGAGTCATTTCTTAAAAAAAAAGATAACAAATAATTACGCTCACGCACGTTTTGACAAAATGCAAGATGTCTACAATTTCTACCTGTTAACGTTTAAACGTTCGACTTTCTTCTTTAAATTCTAAGATTAATTTCTTAAATCAAAAATTACCATACATGATTTCCTAACCAAAATGACTAATAAAGCTAAAAAAAAAATGTGTTCATTCATTTTAACCCAATTCCACGGCCACCTACCTTGTTGGACTAGGACTTGAGCAGCTGGATATTCCCGATGGCAGAGTAACCTGCAGCGGGTTACTCAGCTCATCCGATTTGCAAGACCAATTCTCGGCTACTAGTGTAAGATCCTCCCAGCTCTGCGACATTTGTATAGCGCTATGCACCTCACGCTCATGATTGACTTCACGCGAGTTCAAATCTGCGCATTCTTCTTGCCGTAACTGAGATACGCGTGGAGTTAGTCTAGGTCCAGTATTTGCTGCAGCTGCTCCCAGAGGACTAAAACTAGCCGAATAACGACGAGCTCGGGGTGCAAATATATTGAAAACTGGGGCTGGAGAAACTTCTCTGTGGGGGCAAAAACAAAAAAACATTTTACCATGATCATTCGAGTCGATTACTTCGGGAAAAATGTAGAAACTAACCTGGAAGGTGGATTAGAACTGTGTGGCACTGTAGTCGATGCCATTTTCTCAATTGATTGTTGCAATTCTTGCTTATGTAGCTCTTTTTTGGGTGTTTGTTGATCGATTGAACTCGTGGCTGGTTGATTTGGTGGTAAATTATTGATGATTGGCACACTCAGACATCGCTTTAGTGATTTGGAAAGGTCCACATCCATTGCCAGATATAATCAGTGAGTAGTTAATTAGATTATTACACTTAGGATAGATCTAATTTCCCAAATAAATCAACTAAAATTGTGTCGCCTCGACGCGTTGTTGTCACTAATAAATGTCAATTTAATTTTTCAACCAAGTGCAGCAGTACTACCAGCAGCAATATCGACTGTCATACTTATAATATGCGCGAGTTTTTTTTCCAATTTTTTCGACAAAAGAATTCTTTGTTACTTTTTATGTGAACTAGGGCTAATTTGTACCTATTTTTAGTGTTTCTAATTTATACTTTATTCGGGTATAGATTTTCAGTGGTAATTTGTAACATTTATCGAATTTCAGGGGCATACAAATTAGGTATCCTTTTCTTACCTAAAACTGTGATGACCAATTCAAAGTTTGTTTTCTCGATGGAATCGGTAGTATGAGAGGTGAATTGTTTTAAAAACTTTGCAAAATATTTATTTATTTAATCTTTAACTGATTTTTAGTCGTACGGATACGATTAATTATGATTTTTTGCCAAATATTCTGTGAAAATTTTCAGAAAATTTCTGCTGACATCTTTGATTTTTCTTCGTGGTTGATCAGGCAATGCCTCTCAAACTGTGCGAGGCAACTTCTCAAGGCAAACTTTAGTTGGACTCTCTCTCTCTTCTAATTGCCTTCCTGTCTCCTGTTTTTCGTGCAATGATTCTTGTTTTATCATAGAATGATGTGATGCAACAAAGGATGCCATACCTATTTATTAACCGCTGTCTATTTGTATTATTTTAGATTTGCACCTTGCTTTCATATTTTCTACAAAGTAAAATTCACTTATTATGGTTCAATCGAAAGGAAGGTAGTTCAAGTGGTACATACATAGGTAGGCAGGCGCTGAAAAGTATTTTTGAATTACCTGCATTTCTTAAATTTTAATTTAAAATATATTATTTTGAATTTAACAGTAACATATAACGGGATAGAAAGAGACAAAGGTAATGTATAACCAATCTACCTATTGAGGAAGTACATTACGGCATTCGTTTGTTTGATCGCAAGGAGAAAAGTTGTAATAAAGTTGCTTGTGCACACAAAAGACAAATTTAAGATTGGTGTTTTATTTTGGAAGACTTAATTTTCAGTTATAAACAATTAAATTCAAGAAGAGTCAATGCTTAATCGTCCGAAAAAAGAAGTATTTTGCATGAAAAAGCAAGATCTGGTCTATTTGCCACATAATTTTATTAAAAATAATCATTAAACAATCTATTTTATTCGAGATATTATTTTTGTTCGTTATTGATTCAGAACTTAATATGTTGGATATAAGTGATGCCAAGTTGTAAATAGGGTTTGTTTTGAGGTAGTACATAGCATTTAGCATAAAAAAATTGCTCTGATGCAGTCTTTTTCGGTTTTGTAGGGTTTTATGAAAGAAAAACAGCAGTTCTAGATTTGCTCCTAAAAAGAGGATGTGATCTCGAATTTTCGGAATATCAACTTTCAGCATTATCTGTGTTTAATGCCCGAAAACTTGATCAGAACAGAACAGAACAAGCCTTCAAGCAAGAGACTCCGTTTTACGTCTACAAAGGGAGTGAATGACATATGGAAGACTCTGCATACGAGTCTGCAAAACGACATTTTTCTGCTCCAATTGGTATGGTAACTAAAATAGTCACGGACTTCCGTGTTTATGTATTGTGAGAGTAAGCTCGCTATGCTCAACAAAAAACGAATCCAAAACTGATCAAAAAAAGGCCCAAATCGAGGATAGACGAGAATAGAGAGCAAAATAAAAATCAATTTTTTTTTTCATGTTTGTTTTATTTCTTGGAACAATACATATTTGCATAAGATATACCGACTTCCATTTCTCGAACTAATTCTCCTGCGAAAAAGCGACAAGAAGCAAATAAATGTGTAGGTTATTTATACCAATGTAGGGTTACTTACTTTCATCATGAATTTGTGTTGGCAGCAATAAAATTTGCGATTTTGATAAGTCTAAATTCAAAAGAAATTTAATTAAACAAAGAATTATGTGGAATAATAAATTGTAGTTTACCTTTAAAAGAAAAATGATACAGCCAGAGACAGTGACAGGACAGATGATGAAACGCCATTACAAAAAAAATAATCTCGACCAACGCTCTTCTTTCTATTGGTAATTTAGTAATAGCCAACTTACAAATGTGTACGTGGAACGCCCTATACATCTCAGATCCAAAAATCACGTTAAAAGTTGGGTCAGCGTTTTTGCTTGAAGGGAAGCTGTCAGAACAAATCAGAACAGAAAAGTACAGATTCGAGTCATATGTTCTCCTCTCAGCTGTGAATTTTCTAATAGATGATCTTTAGTACGTTTCCTATTGAACTTCGGGTTTTGAGTGAGCATTGTACCGTCAATATTTGACCTGATGTCGATTTGATCACAGTTTGAACTTATTCCATGTAATTCTTTTGATTGTATTTTTTTATAAATATGCGAATATTGTAACATTATACGAAGAAATACGATATCTCATGCCAAACAAACAAATCAGTGCAATATGAAATTTCGAATTTGACACCCTTCAATCACTTGCCCTACCTCAAAACTAATTGCAGATCTTGTGCTAGCTGATCTGCACAGCTTCATGGAACGCAAAGTGACAGAATGTAGAACACTTTGGTGCAAAATTTCTACTCATAGAACACAAACTCCTGTACTTTTTTTGTTTTTTTCTGTACAGCTCAGATTCATTAAACACACCTTTGCATTCCACTAAATTGAAATTTTTTTGTGTCAACCGTCAAACTGAGGAAAAACTCGTTTTGAATTGTTAAAAAATCAAAGCCACTTTTCATGATATTAAAAGTCAGATGACTTGTCATTATTAGATGTTCCGTCGGATTTTGTAAATGATCTGTCATGACAAGTCAGAAAGTTGTGTAGAAAATGGTATCCTCCTATTCACGACTCCGAAAAGAGAAAGTATTACGTAATATTAAAGAACGTGTAGGGACGGGCTAAGAATATCAGTAAAATGCGACTAATTGGAGAAATCACATCAAAGCAATTTTAACATCCAGGTGATCCTCACGACACATTTAACACCTTAAAGATATACCGTAAGTCTGCTTCAATTCGTGAGTTGATACGACTGGAGATCACCGGTGTCGTAAAGGGCCAGTCAAACAATGGACAATAGTGCGAGATCGGTACAAGGAGATCGTAAGAAAAAGGCAGGCCTAAAAACTCTTGGATCACACAAGTTCAATAAGACCAACATTTGATTGGCCTTATTGATAAAGTGATCCGAAACCAGGATGGATGGCGATGTTTTGATTTAGTTCGAACCGGAAGAATAAGATAATATTGTTACATCAAGGCTAGGATTCTAACAGATAAAACTGTATTCTATTTAATCAAAACTTTATTAATTCTTTACCAATATCTTTGTTGTCTATTTTTCTGGTGATTCACTTATTTTATACAACAATTCACTTATCATGTAAAACGTCTTAATTAGTATTTCCGTCGTTAAACAATCAAAACTCTTATGCAATATTTTCTCCCCTTTTCTCTATAGTTTTCACTATTTTCATCTATCGCTTGAAATCGCACCACTTCGTCGCTGCTGAAGAGTACAACTTCTTAGTTGCTTCTGCGACAATTATTGATATATCCCAGAGACCTCACAACACTTTATTTACTCTCAGTCTGGCTGTAATAAAAAAAAACAGAACTTTAGATTAGGCACATTTTTATCTTAATCGCTGGAACACTTTTGAATACTTTTTCCATAAAAAGAGGATATCGCTAAATTCCACTGTTTTGTGTTCATGTTACAATATCAAAGTGATATTTGTTTTTGCTAGCTCAGTTAGTATCGCCACGTTTACGCCGGAAACACAGTCAAAATTTATACCGTCGCGTTAAAAGACGCACCAAGTTAAGCCAGAGGAAATCAGTAAAACATATCACAAAGCAGCGTTCTGTTTCAACTTCATAATGGCATTCGTAAAAACTGAACGTAATTTTTCTTACCGTTTCTGTACAGCGGCGTGTATCAACGCTATGGACTGTAAAGCTAGTTCTTGGTTTAGGACTTCGTGTCTTTGCGAATATTTGAATTTTTGGTTTGAATCAATGTCAAGAGCACGCAAACCTTTTGGACTTAACGAAATCCATTCATGCGCCAAAGCGTGATTGTGGTTTTTGCATTAAAGAGGAGATTCTACGAACCTAGTCACAAAGGCATTAGTAGTCCACGATCCTTTCCCATTCAACCGCGGAAGAAAGGCAGACCTACTAACTCCTGGCTAAAACGGATGCTACAACACCAGTGATGAAGTGATCAGAAATCGGGAGGCCTGATGATAGATTTCAACTGCGATTAGCCTCAGTGACGAACTGATCAGAAACCTTGAGGCCTGATGATAGATTTCAACTGCGAATCTTCGAAGAAAATATTCTGCTAATATATGTAGACTCGATTGTGTAACATATTCTAACAAAATCTTAGCATTTTTGATACCAATTATGAATGAATATCCCTTTTCTTTAATAACCTTACAAATAAACAAATTTTAGTTTTTCACCAATACCCTAAGTACGGCAGCTATTATTACGAACTGAACACTCGCAAACGCACTCTAACTTGCTTCTTCCACTATTAATATTTATCTCTGCCTCAATTGATTATTTCAAATGCTTATTTGATTTATTATTCTTTTGAGAATTCTCGCTGCTAAAGTACCTAGGTACTAATCATCATTGAATCAACGTTCTTACATGAGGAAGATATTCAGCTTAACTTCTATTCCCTTTTGTGTTTTTTACGCGTTTGATGAAACAAAAGAGACGATTTAATATGAATGAACTCAACTAAAATAAATAACAACAACATTATTGTGCCTTGTGTGTGCACTGTTTATAAGAAATCCTTCCAACGTTCCCTCGTGATGTGTATGTGTGCGAATCGAAGAGGATCGCAAAAGAGACCATCAAATTTACACACCGGACGAAGAAGTTTCGTATGAACACCATTTTCCTCACATATGAAACGCACCAAAACACGTTTTGGTTATGACGTTCCGTTATTCTGGTATTGGTTAAGTACCTGAGAGTGAACATCACTGTTGCTATTGTAACATTTTTCAATCAAGATAGCATGTCCGAAGAAAAAAGACAACGCTCTATTTTAAACAATTTTATCGCAGTAACGAGTTTTGTACGCGTCTAAAAAATACTTTAGTCTAATAATGAATTGATAAACCGCAATATGGTAACTCTACACTTTCCGTTCTTTAGCCCCTTCGCTCTGAGAGTGTTCGATTGTATTTAATTAAGGAATGTTCGATTTTGTTTCACTTCATTTGCATCCTCAATAGGGATCCACACTTGGTTGACAGATGTCAAATCGATGCCAAATCGAAAAACAACAACAGTGTGGAGGGTAAACAAACAAAATAATTATCAGCGATAGGCGGGAAAATAATAGGAATCAGCAAACAAAAGTAAGTTTTTTTTAGCTTATAATTTATGTGTCTTAATAAATTGCCGAAGGCCTGATGTGATTACTGAACGAGTCTGAGTATGCACTCCCAGCAAACGCGCCGAACTTGGGTCCACATTGAAATGCAATGGCATATAGAAAGCGAATTATACAATGAACGTTTATATCACCAGGTTGTTTCACTTGGACGGCATCAGTTTCTTGAGTAAAATACGTTCGATGTCAATCTACGATATGATTATCGGGTCCATATAGGTCTTTGTCGAGTTCATTGACCAACCGTTTGAAAAATGATGAGAATTTTCTCTCTGTTTTGGTATTTGGATTAAATTTATCTTCAAGAAGACTGCCTTTAACACTTTATTCACACGAAACCACAGCTCCGTCTTCGCCATCACTTAAAAGTTGGCAAATAAAGACAACTTTGCAGATCAGTTCTTTCTCTTTACTGCTTCCAACTTCTTTGCATACTTAAATGAATCCATTTTCCTGAAAATATATCGAGAAACTATTGATTATTAATAAAAAAACTAACTTTTGTTTGCTGATTCCTATTATTTTCCCGCCTATTACTGCTAAATGATTTGGTTTGTTTACCCTCCATTGGTTTTCTCAGGGAAAAAAAAAAAACAAAAAATTTGACAGTTAAATGAGAATCTCTATTCCCACAAAGTTTGAAGACAGTTTCTGAAAGAAGGTGTCAAAGTTTTAGACGTCAATCGGAAAAGTAATGAAGGACTTCTCAGACCAAAGCGAAACACCGAAGCGGCATACATTTTATTTGGCAGAGAATGAATACATCGTGGCATATGGGACGGTGCAAATAGCTTCGAATGCGAATGTAGGATTGTGTTATTTTTTTCTGTTTCTGTTCTTCTGTTTACGTTTTATTTATGAAATAAATATAGGATTGCGTGGAAATAATAGCTGTGTTCAAATAAATGTATATATGCACTGTGTTGTACGACTCTGTACATCAAATAGAAAGGAGATTGTGACAAGTTGCAAGTCATTTCAACATTACATTTTTCATTAAAAAAAATCCGTGAAAAGAATGTACCATTGTGGTGCTGTTAACTTCTGAGCTGGATTTTAAACTCTTACAAACACACATCTATATATACAAAAATCAATCCATATTTGAGTTTGTTGCCGCTGTTTGGCCAAACGCTTTAACCGATTCCAAGGATTTTTTTTCCATGAAAGGTGACGTCTGTACAAAGGATGTTTGGTATGTGCGATATCTGTATCTGCATCGGTGTGTGAATTATGGGCATTTGAGTGAGTACACATGCATATGTGCATATGCGTGTAAATTCCGATGCAGATACAGAGACCGCACATATAAAAAACTATCGTACAGACTTCACCTATTTTGTTATCCGAACGCGCATATGAAAGAGGGAGACCAGACCAACGTTTCCAGCCTATTGTGGTGTTTGTGCGCACTTTCATTCTTGAGATATCGTGTGTTCAATGTTTTATTCAAATAACTCTTATTGAATTTTTTTGCATTTTTTTTTTATGAATCGGACATCGGAAAGTTGCTTTTCCCACATTGAAAACAATCGGTGTGAAAGTGAATGAAAAGTGATTCTATCGAAGTTTTTTACTTTCGCTTTGTTGTTTGATTCGCACAAGTAAGCTGACATAGGCGCCTGCCAGACAAAAAGCACCTACCCTAAGCGGAACAGGTTGAGCTCAAATCAGGCAATCTTCGGTATTGGCCTGAGAGTGTTTTGTGAAGTTTGGTCAAAATCGGTCTTCTTTTTTTAGGGGCAGCAACATAGGTACGCCAGATACCCGCTATAGACAATAATAAGGATGTCTACTCGAACATATTGGCCAATAGAATTCTCGGGCACGGGCAAAGCCGGGTGGGTGCAGCTAGTATATAAATGTAATTGCATATGGTTAGAATTGATAGCACTCCCGCTTACGTTTTCGGGTTCTCCCAGTGATTTTCTAAATGCATTAAAATGACATATATGGAAGCTATTAAACAAAATTCGCAAACTGATGTAAAAACTTTTTCAGCGAATTTATAAGCTTTCCTTTTTATAATATAGGTACGAGTCTTCGGTAATATGTATTTGAAATTTTGATTTGAGTCAAATGTCAAAGCGCACGTTAATCTTTTGAATGCAGCGAAAGCAACGCCCGCGCCCAATCGTGATTGTGGTTAAGGCATAAGTCAATAATAATAATATAATAATAATAAATAATAATAATAAAAAGGCGTATTAATTTGCAAACGTAGATTTAAACAAAGTTTTATGTGAATCTAACCAAATCCATTCATGTTATGCAAAAATGTATAAGATGTAAAATCAATAATGTACATTCGTTTGTTTTTCATCACACAGAAATTCGGGAAATAAATAATCAACTGTCAAATGCTAAAATCCTAAGAGCTCTTGCTTCTTTTCAAGCCAACGGTTTTTTTCCCCGCGAAAGAAAAAGCATGAGCATGGAAAACTAATTCAAGGAAAATAAATAACCAAAATGCTTTGGATACTTGATGATCAGCAATAAATTATGACTAGCAATGAAGCCTTTTAATTCCAGTCAACGGGAGTTTTGCCTTCATCTCTGGCCCTAATTTATAGTTTTATATTGTTGTTTATTTATTTGTGATTCAACTACGAGTATATTGTTTCAAAGAAAAAAGGCGCGTTGTCAATCGCAATGCCATGTACCGCAGATTTCTCTTGTTTTCCAATGTTTCAACCAATCACCAATGTGTTTGCCTCACTCAATTTTGCAATATGTGAACTTCAATATTGGATTGTATGGGTTGAGCCCTTTATGGTTGATTTCTTCACTTTCTCGAAGGGGACATTTTCAGTGAACAGCTGATATTCATAGTAGAATCGCAGTCGATGCTGAGGATATGGAAGAACTACTTCTGCAGACTGTTTAACGGCGATGACGAACTAAATCCCGCTGTCAGGCACAATGCACCATGCAACCTGAACGATGAATACCAACAATTCCGTCCACCCGACCTGGACGAAGTGAAGATAGCCATATCTAAGCTTAAGTTCAACAAAGCCGCTGGAGCAGATGGCCTAACCGCCGAGCTATCCAAGGCGGCAGGCGATGACTTGGTTAGGAGCATGCACCAACTCATCTGTAAAATATGGTCGGACGAAAGTATGGCCGATGACTGGAACCTCAGCATTGTTTGCCCGATCCCCAAGAAAGGAGACCCTCTGAAGTGCGCCAACTACAGAGGTATTAGTCTTCTTAACATCGCCCACAAGATAGTATCTGCCGTGCTGTGTGAACGCCTGAAGCCTTTCGTCAACAACCTGATTGGTCACTATCAGTGTGGCTTCAGGCCAGGAAAGTCTACCATCGACCAAATATTCACACTGCGGCAGATCTTGGAGAAAACTCAGGAAGTCCAAATCGATACCCACCACCTTTTCATCGATTTTAATGCCGCCTATGACAGCATTTATAGAGACGAGATATACAGAGCAATGTTTTTTCTTGCATCCCTGCCAAACTCGTCCGTTTGTGCAGGATGACAATGGAGAATGCACGCTGCTCTATCAAGGCCGGTAAAGAACTCACCGAGACCTTCGATGTCAAAAAAGGATTTAGACAAGTCGATGCGCTGTCATGTGACTTCTTCAACATCGTTCTTGAAAGAATAGTGCAAAACTCAAATGCTAACGCCAGAGGCACTATCTTTCAAAAGTCCGTCTATCTACTCGCCCTCGCCGACGACATTGACATAATCGGCAGAACGCAGCGCGCGTGAGTATTGAGACGGAGGCGGCGAGGATGGGATTGGCGATCAATGAGGGCAAGACAAAGTATATGCTGTCATCAAGAAAGGACACCCAACACCGACGTTTCGGACAGAATGTCACAATAGACAGATATAACTTTGAGGTGGTTCAGGACTTTGTCTACCTAGGCTCCGCAATGAACTCAGGCAATGACACCAGCGCTGAGATTAAACGAAGAATAACTCTTGCCAATCGCTGTTTCTTTGGGCTAAGAAAGCAATTGAGTAGCAAAGCCCTCTCTCGACCAACTAAAGTGACCCTTTATAAGACCCTAATAATCACAGTCCTTCTCTATGGTGCAGAGGCATGGACTCTAGCAAAAGCGGATGAGGTCACTCTTGGTCGTTTTGAGAGGAAAATTCTTCGGGTAATTTTTGGTCCCGTCTGCATAGAAGGTGAATGGAGGAGGTGATACGACGACATCGACTTAGCCAGAAGAGTGAAGGTCCAACGACTGAGGTGGCTGGGTCATGTAGAGCGAATGGACGTGAATGCTCCGGCCCGGAAGATCTTCGAATCCACACCCGAGGGACGGCGCAGTAGAGGAAGACCGCGATTCAGGTGGCGCACGCAAGTGGAAGGGGACCTTAACCAACTTAGCGTGCGAAACTGGAGACAGCTGGCCAAAAATCGTGCTGGCTGGAGACTCGTAGTTATCTTGCAAATCTATGCCGTTAGTAGATGTAGGGTGTTTTCATAAACGTCTGACTAACTAAGACCTGCGTTAGATGTGTTCATAAAGTCAGATTTTTGATCGAACTAACTTAGATGAATTGCAGAAGATATGTTCATAAACGTCATAAATGTCATCAGCGTCTGGCAGATTGTTCATCCATATTTTTTTGACTGCAGAAAGAGTGGGAGGTAAAAACAAAAATTGAAAGTGCGAAAAATGTAAGTTTTATTGGCAATATTTTAATAATTTTTTATTTACAACCAAATTCAAGTTTTTTTTTAAGGGAAGTAGAAGCTGCGGCGTGGATTATGGCGAAAACTAAGCTATTAATTCAAAAAAGAATTCAACTCTGGGAAAAAGAAAAAGATTTCTTTGTGGAGGACGATGCTATATGAAATGAAAAAAGTTGATACATTCTTCTCCTTTGATGTCTTGGATATCAAAAAATCTAACGTTTATGAACATTTACTGACTACTTAAAATTGTACTTAAGCAGGCCTGCTCACGTTCTGCAGAATAAGTGTGTTCAATAATGCAACAAAGAAGAAAGACGATTGTACTAGCGCAGATTTTCGACATTTATGAAAACACCCGTACCCTTAATCACACCCTATTTAAATTATAAGCTTTGTTCCATTTCGAATCAATCTTGACAAACTGGATGAAAAAAAAATCATTGAATTGAACACGGTCTGAGTATATATGTAAGAGTTGAGAAATTGGAGGAATTGAAAATCTGATTGCGAAGTGCGAACGTCTGACAAACATCCAAGAGTACCAAATTTTCATGAGAAGCTCCTCAAATTTGGCGCTAGGATTCTGCGTAAGACTATAGGTCCCTTCCACTTCGCAAGAAAGTGGTTGGAGAAGCTAGGTTCTAGGCCCTGTATGGGCCTTTAAGGCCTAATATGTACATATATGTATATGAAAATCTGATTGGGGTTGGTTTGGTTATCAAAGTATATGTATAGTGAATGGTTTCAGCAATCCAATGCGTTCTTTCAAAGTACATATTGGGATTTTTAATGATTTAGAGATGAGCAAAAAATAGCAACCTGCTAATTTTTCACTGCTAATGAAAATTCGCATTCGCAACCTGCTATCAACTTATAAATAAACTGCTATTGCTAAATGCTATTGTCTCGCTTCTATCTCTGAGTCACATCATATTCACAAGTCACAACTTAATTTGCTGATGCATTCCCGTTTCCCGCATTACACACACAAACGAAAAAGTATGTTTGGCTAATACGAAAAACGTAAAGAAGAATGAATCAAAGGTGTATCGATCGCCCGTTTCAAGTCACTCTCTTACTCAACCCCATGCAAATGCAACCTAGCTTACCTACCCTTTTTGTAGGTAATGTGCGAAGTGCGGAACCTGCGAACATCTCATAGCAATAGCATTTTGCGTATCGAAATCGCAATCGTAGTCGCAGCTGGTAAGAAAGTTAAAGTTGGTTCGTTGGATGCTATTAGCAGTATAATATCTATAAGCATAAGGTGTTTACTTGCTAAGTTGCTACTGCGGGAGAAAGGGAGGCTATCTCATTCGCAATCGCAACAATGTGATATACCAACAGTAGGTACCTACTCTACTGCACAAAGCCTATAATAATGACTCCATTTCGAAATCGCATTAGCAGTTTACATTAGCAGTTTACATTCACTGTGAATAAGAAATCGCATTCACAGTTATAACTGCTAATACAAAATAGCAACTTAGCTCATCTCTAAATGATTCAATAAAGTATTGGTTTCAGTCGTTCCATTTCATTGCACATCGTCTCGGTCCCTCTTTTTCAAGGAACGAATCAATCACTATTGACGCAGCTCTACTGCAGACCTGTTTCAAGTGTGTTACTGCTGGCAGCCTTGCTGCACATAAAAATAACCGTCTCACTTCACTGCGGGCATCCCGACTGGTTCGCTGCGCAGCCCGTTTCGGCATAAAAAAGTATCAGCAGGCTTCCCGGTTTCGGAACGCTTTGTCACTTAGGCCAATCAAATACTGGGCCCAGATCTCTTAAGATTAAAACGACATCGTTTCGACAATAGCAGTCTCTGTTTATTTCTATGGATAACATAACGGCAGCGTTTTTATACCCTATTCTAAGGGTATATTAATTTTGACTCATGTTTGTAACATACATTAATATTGCCCGTAGATCCCGAAAAGTTACTATATTCATGATCAGCATCGATAGTAATGTCGATCTAGCCATGTCGTTCCATTCGTCGGCAACCATTAGGCCTTAACATTTTAGCTAGAAAGCTGAAATTTGAACCATATACTCTCTAGGAGCCCGAAATAATCAAGTTTAAGAATTGTTTAAGTCCGCCCACAATCTCAAGTAACCAAATTTATTGCAAAAATCGAATTTTGAGCTGGAAAGACGACATTTTTTAAATATTGTCTTTAGAGGCCTAAAATGCTCGGGAGTTCAAATTTATAAAGTCCGCCCACTGCCATGCCCACTTTGAAGGAGTTTTTTTTTACAAAAACTTTGTTTTTCGATAAAATCATTTAAATGTTTTTTAACACAATATGTACATGTACATAGATTTTTGGCACGCATACTTTATGAGGGATAGGATTAGGAATAGGGGATCCAACAGTTCGCCCAAGCGAATGTTTATTTGTATGATCTGTGCTCAGGCGTTGTTGCATTTGTATGATCACGGAGTTTTTAAGCTTGCTTTCTTTTTTTATAGGATTACGATGTACAGGCTCCTGTTATTGATAACCCTTTAATGACACCGATGATCCCCAAGTGTTCAACGCATGGATTTGCTTGCACACTTGCAAGACAGTTGTAAGATGTCTTAGCCAGTCCTTGGACGGTAATGCAACAACAAACCATTGAGTCTCCACAAGTTTTAAAAAACCGACGCAAAGTTAAATTAAATTCACTATTCTTAAAACAAATAAACATTTTATTTATATTTGTATGTATGTAATAATTTCTATTCAAATGTATACACTTATGAAAGCATACAAATAATTATGCATACCATCATTACTTAGGCAAATCATTTTATAATTAGTTACACTTGATTTAACAACGATACATTAGTAGCTACCTATGAATATATAAATTCACATTAAATGTCTTCAATTCAAAAAAAGAAAAAAACTTGAAAAAAATGTTTTCAATATTACTCCAAGGGCTTTTGTTATATTTATTTTAAAATTTAAGAAACATAAAATAAAATCTAATACATTCTTTAATACAAAAATCATAAACGTAGTTTATTTAATATTCATAACACAGTTGAATTTCATTTAACACTTATTTTGATTTTTTTCAAAACATCGAAAAAAGGTTAACAATTATTTGGCCTTTTTACATATAAGTTTAAAAAGATTAGGCAGAGTTGTTGTTTTATTTCCTTCATTTATTGTAAATTTGTTTAAAAAGTCAAATTTCAAAGCTGCAATATATTTTACAGCAAATTTTTTAATTGAAACGTTCTTTTTTCGAACAATTTCATTCATACATTTATGTATATTTTATTTTTTAATACTATATATGAGCACAAAGGTATTTTTTTCTCAATTTAAATCTGTAAATTCATGTTTATGTAGTAAATACTTATTTTTAAATTTTTGGATGATGTTTTTTATTCGAATTATTAATTTTTGTAAGATCCGGCTCACATATAAAAAGAATAATTAAGACTACAAAATAAGGTTATGTGGCAAAAATGCCTTAACGAAGAGATCAAATGAAAGATGATTCTTAAGATGCAAGTAGGTATATTGCAAACTAAAAATCAAAAACTAAGTGTTTGTGCTCCAGTTGTAATTTTCATTTTCTGAAAACAAAACAAGAAAAAAAAAATTAAATGAAAATATTTTTCTCATTTAACCTATTGCCAAATATAGTATCTTATGGAATAATGAATGTACAAATATTAAGTGTTTCAGGCAATTTGTTTTTATTGATGTAATGTGCCCAAATTTTAGGAGGTTGGGTGTTGTAGAATCAGCGGGAGCATTGACTTGGTATCAACTTTGCGAGTGCATCAACTAAGACCACATTATTTGTACTAATTTTACCTCCCCGGTGGCAACCAATGACTAATGGATGGTGGTATTCCCGAAGTGTATTACTGATATCCATTCCAGTAGGTATTTTGGAACCTGGCCTTCCATGAGAGATATCAGGGTCGGATATGGACACCCTTTATTTAAGATCACGACCTGGAACGCCAATGGATTATGAAATGAGAGTGTGCACTAGAACGTACGTTCACTTTACACTCGTGGTACTGTTCGAAAACTTGAATCAGTCCTCGCGCAGTATGCAAATACGACAACAGTGCGAAATTTATTACAGTTGCCACAAAATAATGCATATAATACGATGTGCATTCGTCTTGGGAAACCGCGAAGATCAAACGTCATTGATTTCAGGCCGATGAGTGACCGCCTGGTTTTAATCCGATCTCAACGACACATTTTACAACAAAAGTCTAATATGTGCATACGCCCCTGATGAAGCAGAAGACCCTATCAAGGAGGAATTCTATAACCACCTATCCGAAGTATGCCCAAGCCGCCAACAAATTCAACCATTAAACGTGTCAACATATTAAACGTGTCAACTCGGACAATTTTCTTGTTGTGGGTAAATAAAGAAAACGTTGGACGCCTTATCACGCCTGGAGTAGCCACTGTCACATCCCACAGACGCCAATATGTGAAACCGGTACCAATTTTTTTTTTTTCAATTTTATTGAATTCGTATTCATTTCTGACAATATTTACAAAAGTAATCTGCGAAGCCCTTAAGAGGCTTTTCTGCAGAAGGTTGTTTTTAAGTATATGTATTTTGAAGTAGTGTATTTTATAAGACCCCCGGCTACCTCGAGAGCACCGTTACGAGGTCTCCCAGCTGAAGCGGATCCACGAGCGAAACTTTAAGCGAGCTTTATGGCCAGAAACAGAGAAGGAAACCTAGTCCCCGGAGCACAGGGAATGGTAAACAGTTTTCTCTTGAAGTGTTGATGGGGATACACACATTGAGTAACTCGTGCTAATACAAGTTTCGCATCTTTTAATTCAAAGTATATTTAACTTCAAACTATATTTCATTTTGTATTTTATACAACACTTGAAAAGTGATAAAAAGATGAAGTGTAATTTGTGCAATTTAAAAGTAGAAAGACATGGCAGTAAAATTCAGTGTACAATCTGCAAAGAATTTTTGCACACAAAGTACGCCAAATTAGAAAAGGAAGAGTTAGAATTTTATAATAAGAGCAACCAAATTTTCAAGTGCGATTATTACTAAACTCTGCGTAGAAAGTCAATTCTCGTTGACTCTCCTATCAATGTTCCATCCAAGAGTACATCTGGCAATCGCTCTACAACAAGCAACAACAACACCAACCGGATCAACGCAGTTGTATCACCACCATCTCTTCTGCCCGAGACCGTCACTGTGTCCGCCCATGACGACAACAATACGGGAGACCAAGTAATCACGATGCAAATGCTGTACACGGAAATAATTCAGCTTCAGCGCGTCAACAAGGAAGCTCTCTTAAAGATACACACTCTAGAAGAAAGCAATACTTCTCTTCTCAAGAAAGTGGACCTCTTAGAAAACAAAATTAATTTTCTTGAACAGAGGAAAAAAGAGTGCGTTGTGGATATTGTTGGCCTGCTGGACGTTAACACCTTGAACGTTAAGGAAAGAGTCAATAATTTATTAACATCCGTAATGGGAGAGCAATTCAGCCCAGATGAAATTGTTTCCAAGCTACGTAAAAAAAACGAATATGGGAAACAAAAGCAAATCGACAAATATTGCGCGCGTCAAATTTTCATCACTCTCGCGGAAGAATGATGCCATGAAAAGAATGCGTGAAAGCAGAGTGCAGAGCAACAACAACTGTGTTGGTGGAGGTAGCAAAAATAACAGCAGCAATCGAATCTACATGAATGATTGTCTCACTGGCTATACACGGTCTCTACTGAAAAAAGCAACCGAACTCAAACGCAATAACATCTGCAAATATGTTTGGATAAGGAATGCATCGGTACTTATCAGAAGAAAAGAGGGTGATAAAGTTATTAAAGGAAGTTTATTTGGGGATTTGTTGAAGATTGAGGGAATTAATAATTTGGTAACTTAAATACCAATTATGTTAAATGTAAATTATAATATTTTTTCTTTGAATTCTCCAATTAATGTAACCAATAACGTTAATCACTCCCTTGCTTTATTTAAAAATTCGAATTGTTTTTGTATTGACCATTTAATCAATGAGCAACATTCTGGATTTTCTGTCGTTCACCAAAACATTCGTAGCTTAAGAATGAATTTTGATACATTTTCCACCCATCTTGCGTGTTTAGATCATTTACCGGATCTTATCTTTGTATTTCAAAATGAAATCTCTGACTATAATATCCCTAACTTTTTGTTTGACGCTGCGTGTAATGATTCCTATGCAGCTGGTGGTCTCGGAGTGTTTTATAGAATTGGCAAAATGGCATTAAAAATAAAAAAATATAATTTACAAAGTGCTGACATTATCAGTTTTAGCTGTGAAATTGCTGGTATTTGTTACTGTTTTATTTGTGTTTACAGACTTCACAAATGTTCAGCAAAAACCTTTACTGAGAAATTTTCTGTGTTCTTGGAACTTCAGACATGTAAAAATGTAGTTTTGCTAAATTATTTTGTTTAACGACCTCGAATTGTAATAAATAATGTTTGTTTAACGGGCTGTAGGTCTTAATTTAAAAATACTCTTTTTTTGTATTTTAAATTATATATTTTGTCCAATATTTCGACTTTCTTCGAAAGTCATCTTCAGGGACTGTCAAGATAAATTATTATGACAATAAAATGAACAATTTACATTAACATTGTGAAACTTACACAACTTATTGTACAACCTAAATAATTACATTTCACAAAAATTGGTATGACGAACACATAACATAAAGTTATGATGCCGGCTGAGTTATAACTATTTTCGTCTTCCGTTGTTTGTTTATAAGATGTCTGTAGATGTGTGCGCATTTTTCGGTGTCCGTTTTATAGTTGAGTCGTTTTTGTATTGGTACATTTATTATATGTAACATTTCCGTTGTGTACCTCCTCATATAATTTGATTCTTCTTGTAGTATGTCAACGTTTTCGAAGTCAGGATAATGTCCGAATTTAATGCAGTGGGCAGCTAATGCAGTTTTTTGTGCTATAGGTGTCGAGAGAGCTTTTTGGTCCGATTTATGTGAGGCTATTCTTGTCCTTAGTTTATTTTTTGTTGTCCCAACATATGTTTTATTGCATACGTTGGACCCGTCTCCATTACAAGATATTTTGTAAATCAGATTCGATTTGTCAAGTTTGTCTATTTTTGTTTTTGTATTGCTGTATAGTTGTCGTAGAGTATTATTTGTCTTAAGTGCGATTTGATATTTATCTTTGTCATATATGTCCGATCCGGATGTATACCATCGTCACCACAAGAGTTTGAGTTTTTTAAGGAGTTGATCATTTTTAATAATTCTAAGCTTATTATGGGATTAAAAACGAAACTCCTACTATAAAATGTGCGATCAAAGAGTTGAGACGCTGAACAACTTCCACAATACATTGAAAAGTCACTAGATGAAGACTTCTGGGATACTGAGGCGAAATATTCATTGAACTCATTGGCAACAACTACAGGATCTGACACAATTACGTTATCTTTTTCCAGTGTAAAGGATACGTTCTGGTTTTTAGTTTTCCGACTGATTATGCAGTTTACTACTTCCCATTCTTTTTAAATGTTCCCTTGAGCACTTCTTAGTTTATTTTCAAAATAACTATTTCTATAAATATGGATATCTTTATTAATTTTTTTACATAAACGGGTGTAACGATTTTGTAAAGCAAGATTAAGAGGGTGCTTGTAGGTCTTACTACGCAGCTTGTGTTTCAGTTTAATTTGTTTGAGAAGTGAATCAGTCATCCAGGGTTTCAGCTTAACTTGAGATTTATTTAGTTCTTTCGAGACGCTCCAGTTATCAATGTGTATATTTAAAGTTTTCAAGAATAACTCATAGGCCAGAGAGGCATATTCTTCTGCATATGAATCATCCCAGTTTTCTCTCAAAAGTTTACCATTTAATAGGCTAAAGTTAATTTTCTTTATTTTTTTGGTAGTAATGTTAGAAACATTTGTGCTTTTTAAGTTATTAAAGATTAAACCTGTCATACAGTGATCGGTAATATTAAAATCGAGATTTAGACCCGCGCAATGATTAATTTCCACATAAAAGCGACCAAACACATGATCAAGACAGGTCTTAGCGATTGGCCTGGTTGGTTCATTTATAAATGAGACCAATCCATGATCAGCCAATAATGCTTCGTACTTTTCAACACTAGCATTAGAGCTCAGAATATCGATGTTAAAGTCGCCAATAATAATGAGATTAGCCACTTTTTCCTAGCTTAAAATAACTGAGAATTCGTCCAAAAACATATGCAGTGGATAATTATGAAGTCTGTACACACAGATCATATTAAAAGTTATATTACAAATAAAACAAGTGATTTTTAGGATATCAGCACTTTTGACACTAATTGAAACAACTTCGGGCTCGTAGATATCTTTAACAAAAACTCCAACCCCTCCCGCTGCATAAGAATCATTTGGAATAGGATAGAAAACGTAGTTAGGTATATTATAATCTTCCTTCTCAAAAGAATAGATCCAAATCTCAGACACAAAAATCATGTCTGGTAAATACATAAATCCTTCAAGATTACATACTAAAGAATCGAAATTTTGTCGTAAGCTCCTTATATTTTGATGCACGATGAAAATAGGTTTGTTATCATTAGAACTAGGAAAGAAAATACGATCAAGACAATTTTTTATGGTTTTAATGGTAAAGTTGTTGTGTGTGTTAAAATCATCAGACATAAAATTAATTTTTAATTGCAACTAGATCATCAAAAGATCTTATAACAACAACTTTACCATTTTCAACCTTTCTCAACAAAATATTTGAGTTACTGAACCATAAGTATTTATATTTTTTCTCTAGTTTTACTTTTTTTGCAGCCAGGAACAAGGCCCTAGTGTATTTAGTGAAATAATCATTAATAAAAATACTATTACTGCATCCAGCACCAAATACCGAAGTGTTTAGAGTTTTCTTAGTCGATCGTTTTCCTTTCATAATCCTCTGCTTGGCCTCAGTAGTTGACAGGTGCACACATAAAATTTTAGAATTTGTCCTATTAGCTGAGTTACGCTTTATGTAACATTTTTCGATTTCATCAGCAGAGATAGAGACATTTAAAGCGACATCAAAAATTGTTTTTACACTCTCAACTGGGTTAAGAGTATTTACCTTAGGCACACCAACTATTTCAATCACTCTCTCCATTTGTTTTTGTTCCTTCCAGTTCAGTTTACTCTCCAGCGAACTAACTCTCGATCTCAGTGAGGCATTTTCTTCTTTCAACTGTTGAACCGTATGGAGAAACTCTGCGTTGATTTTTTTCAGACTAAGAATCTCTTGATACAGCATTTGAAGGGTTATTGAACTGCCGTCGATATCGTTATAACTCAGCCGGCATCATAACTTTATGTTATGTGTTCGTCATACCAATTTTTGTGAAATGTAATTATTTATGTTGTACAATAAGTTGTGTAAGTTTCACAATGTAAATGTAAATTGTTCATTTTATTGTCATAATACTTTTTCTTGACAGTCCCTGAAGATGACTTTCGAAGAAAGTCGAAATATTGGACAAAATTTATAATTTAAAATACAAAAAAAAGAGTATTTTTAAATTAAGACCTACAGCCCGTTAAACAAACATTATTTAATGTAGTTTTGCTTGGTGATTTTAATATCAATATTTTGTCTAATTCATTAGAAGTCGATCACTTGTTGTCGACTTTATCCTCATTTGGATTTGATTCTTTGTTGACTCACCCTACTCGGTTAAGCGCGTGTTTAGATCACATATTTATTAGGATTCACCGTAATAATTGCATAGGATTCAAAACTGCGGTGCATGACTTAAACTTAACGGATCACAGCTTAACAAGTATTCAATTTAATTATAATGTTCCTAGAACCAATCGATCTGAGTGTGAAGTATTTGCCAAAGTTGATTTTAATGTCCTAAGAAACAAATTGAACTGTGAATTCTGGGAAGATATCTTCAGTTCTAGTGACCCATCATTCGCTTTCGATTTATTTCTTAACAAGCTACAAGTCCATATTTCTAGCAGCCAGCAATTATTAAGAAAGAAAATTAATAAAGGCATTTGCCTTAAGCCATGGATGAATCCATCACTGCTTAAAAAAATTCATAGGAAAAATAAGTTGAGTGTTCTTGTTAAAAAGCATCCGAATAATTTAAGACATAAAAAATATTATGTTAAGGTTGGTAAAAAACTAAAGGAGGAAATACCTCTGTTTCGAGATAATTACTATCGCAACAAATTATCAATGAGTGCTGGTAACTCCAAAAAAGAATGGCGTGTTGTCGATGAGATTCTTGGCAGAAAAGCTTCAGAAAGAAACATTGTTTTAAACATCAACAATTCACCTATTTCCGATTATATTGAAGTTGCTAATTTGTTTAATGATTTTTTTTTTGTAATATTAGTTCTTTTCAGGACACAATTAATAACAACATCGAGCCTGCAAACATGCCCGTCTTTGAAGGAATAATACGTCAACCTGAAAGTTTTTTCTGCGAACCTTTTACTGCTTTAGAGATCCATAAAATAGTTTGTTCCCTCAAAACATCAAAGTCTACTTCCTTTGACAATATGTCAAGCTCTTTGTTAAAAAAAATAACTTTTCATATCTCTGATGTGTTGTGTTTTATTTTCAACAAAAGTCTCAAATTAGGCATTTTTCCACAATCCCTAAAAACAGCAGTAGTGATCCCACTCCACAAAAAGGGTGATACTACAGTTTTAAACAACTATCGTCCTATTTCTTTGTTGTCGGTTTTTTCAAAGGTTTTTGAGAGAGGTGTTAAATCTACAATGTTATCGTATCTAGACAGATTTGTTGAGTGCACCATCCTTTGATGGTGCCGGTGTGGAGGCTTAACGATGTTTCATACATCCACTAAGAACTGCCCAAGGACATTCCGTCCTGCCCCAATTCCCTTTTCTCCCCTACACCTCCTCTCGCCTGATTTCCTCCCTCTGATTCTCTCACTCCTTCTCCCTTTCATTATCCGCTGGGCTGGACTTAAGGTGTGACACGACCCGTGCCGAGAGTCGGCCAGGCTGAGGGCCCAGTTTTAAAAAATAGCTCAGTCGGCCACGGAGTATCCGGATACCTGGCGATTTCCGGATTAACCAGCCTTATCTGCATACTGCGAATCTCTGTGCAGGCGGACCTCCTTTCTCCGCTACTCGTGGGTTTAACTATGAACAACAAACAAAACAAAAACAAAAACAAAAATAAAAACATCAAGACCGGTATCTCTTCCAAATCGGGCGGTAGTACGGCGACCATGCTGTCTACTGACGCGGCTCCTGCAACAAAGAGTAGCACTGCGACTGTGAGTAATCGTGGTCCAGTTGCTGCCAGCAGCAGTGAGCCTAATATAGGCAAAGCAATTCCTAGCAGCGGTAGGATTGTGGCACTTCATGGCCCTTCCGTTGCTAGCCTTACAAATCCTAGTACGTCTCGTAGTGGATGTTCGCGACAACGCACTCCCTCGAGGGCGTACTACAAGGAAAGGCGAAATGCCATAAGAACTCTGAAGGTCTTTGGAGATATTCTGGAGACCAACAGAACACCACAGCAGATCGCCAAATTAAAATGGGCCCAAGGCTTCCTAGAGAAGGACAAGAGCGCTAACAAGGACTTCACGTCCAAGCGCCAGAGATCGGTGGAAGAAACCACTTCGGTTTCCAAAAAACCTAAGGTGCATAACACCAGCACCACCTCATATTCTGCCCCCAAATCTCAAAAGTCCTTCAGCGATGTCCTAAAGGACAAAATCGTGGTCGCGGTGATCGACCGCAGCGATCCGGAGGGAAGAATTTCCCCCGAACGATGGCATAAGCTGAGGAACAAGCTACTTAGCCTCTATCTGGCCTTCATGAAGGACCACCCTGGACCAGCTCCAGTAACTGAGGATGCCGGACTACACCAAGGGCATATCCGGCTCGTCGCCTGCGACAATATTAGATCGTTGGATCTGTATAAGATCGCCATAGGCAAACTCGGGGAGGTTTGGCCTGGAGCGAAGCTTGAGGTTGTTGCGAAGGAGGACATCCCGAGCAGACCGAGGGCTCGTGCTTGGATCCCTGCTGAACCCCCCTCCGCAGAAGAAGTATTGTCGGTTATTAGACTGGGAAATCCCTCACTCCCAACCCACGACTGGAAAGTTGCGAAGCTGGAAGAGCATAGGGGATCCTTCAGATCAGCTATTATAGTGATCAACCAAGAATCCCTGGCTCCTTTGGCGAAGACCAACGGCGCAATCCAGTTCGGTTGGGATAAGATTACACTTCGGGTGTACAAAAAGGATGACCCAGAAGCTAAAAAGCCTCCGTATCCCTCTGACACAGGACTTAACACCCCTGATCCTGGAGCATCAATCTCCCTTCCATTCATGGAAGATGACGAACCAACTGTGGCTGCTCCCACTCAGCCCTCTACGTCCACTGCTAACACCAACTCTAGTATGGACACGGAAGACCTCCTCAGCAAAGTCCTTCTTAGCGAGGACGAGCTCTTAGGCTCGTCCTCTGACTCTGACTCAAATTCTAATAACACCGTGGTGGAGACTCCTCTGCCTGATTGCGACGATCAATGTTGCGATTAGTACAGATCAACCTCCACCACTCCAAAAAGGCTTCGGCCTCCCTTCTTATCCGTCTTTCTAGAGATGGAGAAGATATGGTCCTGATCCAAGAGTCATGGATTGTTAACAACCTGGTTCGAGGACTCCGGACTCATGGATACAAATTCATGGTTGCCACTATTATTAAAAAAAAAATTCCCTGACTTTTCCCTGACCAGTTTTAAAAATTTCCCTGACCAAATTTCGCAAATATAGCAAACAAAATGACGCATTTAATCACTAGTCCCAAATATTTAAAGAACAGACAAATTGTATACTTCTAAACATTCCTTTTAAAAAATATCAATGAAACAATCAGCTGTGAACAGGATATACCTTATTTTTTTAAAAGGGAGAGTTGATAATTTATTTTCTCTTCTTCTTGAATGCGAATTTTTGCTTTTTCCTTATAATTTTTTTTTTATTTCTTCCTCCCTTTTTCTTTTTAATTCGTTTACTCCATCTTCTTTTTTTAATTTAAGTTTTTCTTCTAACTGCAGTGTATAGCGGCTATGAGAGGATCGAACATTAAATATTAATTTTCAATTTATTTCCACTTTCGATACTCCCCCCAGCCTCTTTCACGCCAACTAAGACTCTTAAATACATAAGATTGAATAATAGCTACAGCTGATTCTAATATTAATAAAGCAATTTGTGTAATTAATAAAATTATAATAATTATTGAAGATAAAGAAGGTCCTGTATATCCTAATAATGTTAATAATAAATGACCAGCAATTATATTAGCTGTTAAACGAACAGCTAATGTACCTGGTCGAATAACTCTGAGCGACTAGTGACTCCTCAAGGAGGTTTTCGACCAAAAGAGTCTTGTTAATTGAGAAGCCACTCTCAACTGAGGCGTTTCCGTGCGATAAAATGCAACACATTTTTATAACATGCCAAAGATCTATAAAATTTCTTTTTTGCCATAAAGCTGAAAGTAGAACTTTGCAACTGTACATGCATTATGTACTGCAATTTTGCCCTTTCCGCGCATGTATCAAACAATATGTTGGCATTATATAAAATTTGAAGCAAATTTTTGAATCTTTTACTGTAGAGACCGTTGTTTTGCACAATATTTCTAGGATTAAGACTGCTCGATTTTTGATATTATGCTTATAATAATTTTGCGGAAATCCAGTTTAAATTTTAAAATACTCGTATCTTTTTTTCGAAAAAATGTCTTTTTGTTTTATTGCATTGATGATTTTCGTTGCTTTGAAGCCAACGTCAACGTTTTTTATTTTCAGAAGATTGGATTGACTTGAAAGATCGATTGAGATCCTATGGAGCATTCGCTGATATACTTTTTTTTGACGATGCGATGCAATAAGTTTTTAACCAATATGAGGAGATCTTCATAAAGGTTAAATATCAATGGTTTCTCGCCTTGAAATTTTGATAAAAATGGATCACAATTGTATTTAAAAATGCAAGTTTACAGTCAAACAATTTGTCTTGGAAGTATTTTTTTGCGTTTTCAATTGGCCTTGTTTTTGGTAAATCTGAATTTGTCATAGAAAAAAAGTGCTTCAACTCTCTAAACAGATTTTGTTTTCTAGTCAATGTACACCGCAATATTTCAGGGGAAATCGAGTACAATCGGTTTTGGAGGTAAATAAGCTTCTTCTTGCAGGACCTTCTTTGAAATCATATGCCTTAAAAGAATGTACAGGTCCCATGAAAAATTTGTAAGTCCAGTTTTCGTGGCTCCATGTATTACATGTAGACCACACACACCACATTCTAGTAGCTGCGTACCATCCGGATCAAATTCATTTCGCTGTTGTTTAAATTTCTTTAAAAAAGATAAATTTACGTTTGGGCCATCCATAGATACTTGAAGAAGTTTCTCTTTTTTCAAAAATCGGATTCCATTGTCAAAATGTTATAAAATGTCATCTGACTTTGAAGATCCCATGAACTCGCTTTCTAAGTACCTATTGCAAACAATTCCTATTGACTCATCAAAAAACGGACAACTAAATACATTTGTCCTTTCTGAGCTATTGTACTTCGTCAAAACATATAACAAAGTCGTCACATTTGATTACTTTATCCAAAAGATTGTTATGGAAATATGGGGAGATACCGTGGTTGATAACGTATAGGAACTCTTAGTTCTTCCTAACTTATCATTTTCAGCAATTTGGCTGTCTGGGAACATCAATCGAAAAAGATCACTAATTTCCACAGCCGAGTTCAAGGACGCTCTGGTGGAAATAATATACAGACACCACCTTATCTCTGCGACAATGAAACCGGTCTTGTCGAAAGTAAAATATTTTGTTTGTGTATTTTGAGCGTTAATATTTTCTGGTGTATTTTGAGATGTTTTTGACTACTAGAGGCGGCCAATGAATGCGACGCAGTGAATAATGTATCAATTTTTTGTGACGTCAAAGCTTTAGAGTTTGACTTATGCGCTAGTCCATTTTGATACGACACCAAATCTCTTTGGCCCATGTTGCCTAACTCAAATTCGTTTTTGCATAATTCGCATCTTGCTTTGCCGTTATTGCCTTAAAATAAAAACTATACTATACAAAATCTTCCTTAGCAAAGGGAACAAATTTCGCTAAACAAAGTCAGTCGAAATAGACTATTTTGATTTTTGATGTATAAGTTTGCATATCTTTTTTTTCGGAAAGAATGAAGAAGAAGCATTATCTCAGACTTTTCGTGGCGCATGGATCGAAAAATAGGATTGATATACTTTTCAATGCTACTTGGCATCTCCATTAGCTGTTTAGCAATTAATACAACTGCGTGCAAACGCTATACTTTCTCGAAACCAAAATCGTCTCAATCAATCAAATTAAAAATGTCCACGGTATATACATTATTAGGTAATAGTGGTGGATTAGTGAAATGGTGCGTGGGTATATCTTGAAAGATATCGAGATCTGCGAAATGTGATCCCAAAATAAGAAAAATACAAAAAATGTGGATTCATGAAAAGTAACATTTTTGCTCCCAATGGAAAACCACATAAATTTTATTCAAAAATATTGCAAAGAACAGAAAAGATATAAAGTTGTGTTCCTTTTCACAAATAACTTTTGTGTGGGTAAACTTCAGAGCTCGACATACAAATTTTGTTTAATATTATAAAAAAAATACACACAACGGGAATTTTCCCTGACTGTTTTCGAAATTCCATGACTTTCCCTGACATTCCCTGACCAAATGTTCGTTCCCTGACTTTCCCTGACTTTCCCTGATTTTCCAGTCCAGTGGCAACCATGAAATTGTTGTATGCAACTGACAAAGGTAAACATAGAACTTGCATACTGGCAAAAAGTAGCTTAAATGTATTTTTACTCCCTAATTTCAGCGACCGTGATGCAACCGTGGTGAGTCTAGAGACTGTTCGCGGCACCCATTGGATAGCCTCGGCTTATCTGGCCCATGACCACGTAGGGTCCTTGCCTGGTGTCAACCTAGAGGGACTGATCGCGGCAGCTGAAAATCAAAAAACTGGTCTCATTATTGGATGTGATGCCAATGCGCACCATTCAGTATGGGGCAGTTCTGACATCAACGACAGAGGTGAGTCTCTTTTTGATTATATTCTTAATACTAATCTCATTGTGTGTAATACTGGTAGTGAACCAACCTTCATTACAAAAGATAGACAGGATGTTCTAGATTTAACTCTGGTCTCCGACTCAATCCATCAGGAAATTGTAAACTGGAAAGTCTCGGCGGAACACTCTTTTAGTGACCACCGTTACATTCAATTCAGTTTAGCCGATGACCCTGCCCGCCAGCCAGTTTTTAGAAATTATAGGAAAACTGACTGGATCAAGTATAGAGAAGTGCTGAAAAGTTCAATGAAATCTGAACTCCTTAGTCCACCCGGAACACCATAGAGCTAGATAAGAAGGTCAGGGTACTCACCTTGGCCCTCAATAAGGCTCTGACTTTTGCCTGCCCGCTCACACGGCCTAGAGGCAAAAAGAAGCCGGTTTGGTGGACCCCAGCACTAGGACCTCTAAGAAGCAGTTGTAGAAAACTGTTCAACCAAGCCAAGTTCACAAAAGCTGAAACCGACTGGGCTTCATACAAAGCATCTCTCAATGCTTACAAAAAGGAACTGAGGAAAGACAAACGCTCGTCTTGGAGACTCTTCTGTGGAAAAATAGAGGAATCTTCGGAGGCATCTAGGCTAAGAAAAATCCTCTCAACCAACCCAGGTATGCCTAGCTTTTTAAAAAAGGCGGACGGCTCCTGGACCACTTCCAGCGAAGAATCGCTCAATCTACTACTGGATACACATTTCACAGGTAGCTCCCACGTTACTAGCAATATAAACCTGTCTAGGTCAATTGCACGTACGACTAACTTTAAAGGTCTGATTACTAGGAACAAACTGCTCTGGGCGATACACAGCTTCAAACCATACAAATCCGCGGGGCCAGATGGCATAATACCAGCTGAAATTCAAAACACCTCGGATATCATCTCGCCTTTGCTTGAGATAATCCTGAAAAGCTGTGTAAAAATGGCATACATTCCGCTGTTATGGAGAGAAGTAAAGGTCGTATTCATACCCAAAGCCGGTAAATGTTCCCATGTAAATCCTAAGGATCTCAGACCCATAAGCCTATCGTCATTCCTTCTAAAAACATTAGAAAGGTTGATTGATATCCATCTACGTACTAACATAGATACAAGACTTTTGTCTACGGCTCAACATGCATATTGCAAAGGCAAATCTGTTGAAACAGCCTTACATACGTTAGTACGCTCAATCGAATACTCCCTTCACCATAAGGAGTACACTATGGTTGCATTCCTGGATATTGAGGGTGCTTTTAATAACGTCAATACATCCGCGATCGCAAATGCACTGTCAGATCTAAAGGTGGATGACTCACTTGGTGAGCTTATTAATCTACTTCTCACAAGTCGGATTATAAACTCGAAACTGGGTATGACATCGGCCAGAAGATCTGTCAGTAGAGGTACGCCACAAGGTGGAGTCCTATCTCCCCTCCTTTGGAACTTAGTGGTGAACAAGCTGCTGTTGTGCCTAGAAAAGGAGGGTTGCAGGGTAATTGCCTATGCAGATGACGTTGCAATTGCCGCCTCAGGGAAGCACCTAAACACCTTGAAAGAACTTCTCCAAAACGCTCTTAATAAGCTAACTACATGGGCAGATCGTTGTGGGTTGGGTGTTAACCCCCACAAAACCGAACTTGTTCTATTCACTAGGAAACATAAAGTTCCATACATTGATCCCCCCTCTATCAGGGGCACAAGTCTAGTCTTTTCGAACGAGGCAAAATACTTGGGTCTCATTCTGGATAGAAAGCTTAGCTGGAAACCTAACATTCAGGAAAGAGTTCGTAAAGCTACAGCAGCACTCTTCTCCTGCAAAAAAGCCATTGGTAACAAATGGGGACTCCAACCCCGCATTACCAACTGGCTATACATCTCGGTAATTAGACCGATACTTATGTACGGGGTGGTTGTTTGGTGGACTGCCCTTGATAAAGCGATAAATCGCGATAAGCTAGGCAAAGTCCAACGTACAGCTTGTCTATGCATGAGTGGTGCACTGCGCACTACCCCCTCTGCTGCAATGGACATTCTGTTTCACCTGACACCCCTGGACATCTTTAGCAAGTAAGTGGCTGCTAGTGCGGCTATCCGCCTCAAAACAACGTTCCAATGGTCCGAGAATGAAATCGGCCACGCATCTATTCTGAAAAAATTTAGAATCCTCCCCAGTAACATAGACTACATCACCCTTCAGACCCTTTTTGACAAAAACTTCAAGGTCAAGATCCCTCCCAGAACATTCTGGGAAGGGCCACCCGTCGAAAATAAATCGATCCATTTTTATACCGATGAATCCAAAACCGACGAGGGGGTAGGAGGTGGTGTGTTCTCTGACAGGCTGAATCTCAGCCTCTCCTTTCGGCTCCCTGATCACTGCAGTGTGTTCCAGGCAGAAATCTTGGCTATTAAAGAAGTCCTGTCGTGGCTGAAGAAGAACGTGATATCCGTTACGGATATCTGGATCTTCTCAGATAGTCAAGCTGCATTAAAATCCCTGGATTCTGGGTCCACAAACTCTATCGTAGTCCGTGACTGTCGATCATCTCTAGTGGAGATGGTGAAGCATTTTAACATCCACCTATGCTGGGTGCCAGGACATACAGACATTCCAGGGAACTGTAGGGCGGATGAACTCGCCAGAAAAGGAACCACACTGCCCCTTTTACCTGATAAAGGTTCACTAGGCATCCCAATCGCTACATGCAAACTCATGTTTATGAGACAGACCATTGAGAACTGTAACCTTAGGTGGACAAGTGGCAACACTTGTCTAGCGACAAAGCAGATTTGGCCAAAGCTGGATCTGAAACGCTCTAAGTGTTTGATTTCTCTAAACAGACTTCACATTGGTGCTATAATTGGTGTGATCACCGGACACTGTCTCATAGGCAGACATGCAACAAGGCTTGGCGTCCACGCAAATGACTTCTGCAGAAGCTGTATGGACGAGGAGGAGGAGGAGACAGTTCTCCACCTTCTCTGCACGTGCCCTGCTCTTTCTCAAAGACGTAAACTCCATTTAGGATCCTTCTTTTACAATGATCTTAACGATCTCATTAACACCGACATAAAAAGTCTGTCAAGCTTCATCAGAAGCTCCAACTGGTTCAACGAGTAGGAGGATGATACATCCGTGTGGTATCACAATGGGCCTGTCACTGGCCTAAGTGTGTCGGTCTCGGCCGACTGCCACTACAACCTAACCTAACCTAACCTAGACAGAATACATTTCTTTAGCGATAGTCAGTTTGGATTTAGAAGTGGAAGGTCTACTGAGACCGCACTATTAAAATTAACTGGTGAATTATACAACAGCTTAAATTCGTCTGAAATACCGGCTTCATTGTTTATTGATATCACTAAAGCTTTTGATATGGTGGATCATTCGATATTATTAAATAAACTTTACCGCATAGGGTTTAGAGGCTATATATACAAATGGTTTGCTTCTTACTTAAAAAACCGTAGACAAATGGTCAGAATCAATAACATTTATAGCTCCCAGAAAATTATAGCACTCGGTGTTCCACAAGGCTCTGTTTTGGGACCTATATTGTTTTTAATTTATGTTAATTCATTATTTGATCAACCTTTTAAAGGTTGCTGATGATACTGCTCTCTCGTATTCAAGTAGAAGCTTGCTTAACATATGTTGTGACGTAAATTATGACCTAGACTTACTTAGGAGATGGTTTTTGCAGCACAAATTAGTTATCAGTGACAAAACAAAGTTTATGATTTTTAACTTGAAGCGATTTTTTGCGGATATTTTGCCATTTTTTTATCATTCTACTAATTGTTCACGTTTCTGTTTATCTGACTCAGGTCAACGTTCCTTTAATTATTTGGCATCGTGCTCCAATAAATGCTTTAGAATTGAGTGTGTTGATAACTTTAAATACTTAGGTATTATATTGGACAACAAACTGAGCTGGTATAGTCACACAATTTATCTTAAACATTACTTTAACAAAGTGGTGAGACAATTATATCACCTAAGTCTTTATTGTAATCAACCATTACTGAAGCTTGTGTATAATGGACTTTTAAAGTCAAAGCTACAATATGGGATAAGCTGTTGGGGTGGTGCCTATTTTAACAAAACTGATCCATTACTTATAAGCCAAAAGCATGCCGTTAGAATCATATGCAGGGTGAATCGTAGAACTCCGAGTTTTGATTTGTTTAAGAACCATAAAATGCTTCCGTTAAGGTACCTTTACTGCTACAAAGTCCTTAAAATATTCTTTCTCTGCTCTTACAAATAATAAAGCCCATTTTGCACGATTTTACTATGCTACCGCACCTCGTAACCAGATACTGTTTGACGTGAGAGAGTGAAAAGTGTATTTTTGAAGTGTATAAAAAATTGGATTATGTCCTTTGATTATTCAGCCATAAATGGTTTCTTTACGACCTGAATCTTGCTCATTAAATGGCATAGTATATTTTATCTTTCTAACCTAATTACTTTTGTATCTAATATTAATTTTTTGCTTTCCGATTGTAATTCCCCATCAATAATCAATAATTAGTAAATAATTTTAGTAATTTCCGTCCTATATTCGACACTACTTGTCATTGAACAACTGATTGTAGTAACAATTTTATACTCCCTTTTATTTTATAAATTAGTAATGTAAAACATTTCAATTTGTATAAAATTGTATGAAATAAATAAAAAAATAAATAAATAAATAGACGTGTTTAAGCAGCATTTCCAGCAGCTGTTTAATGGGCATCATATAGAGAGAGTGATTGGGTAAGAAGATAACTTACGTCTAGTCAACGAAGAACCGGTTATTGAAACAGTTTTGAAGAATAATATTTTGTGTTTCAAATCACGTTAAAATTGATAGCATTGTTTTATATAATACTATTTCTTCATATCTTTTGTTAAACATTTTTTCTTTTTTCCTTTTCTTTATATTTTAAAATTTTTGCTTTTTATTATTTCTTTTATTTTTAAATCATATTATGAAATGTCATCTCAGGCAGACGGCAGTATTGCCATGTCCTTATTCTTAAGTATACCAATTTGTAAACTTTATGATGAAAAAATAAAGAATCTATCTATCTATCTATCTATCTCTTGAAACAGTTTTTAAGAGGTAAGCATAGTTGCAAAAAAGCTAGAGAACAACAAGACCGCCGTTTCCGATGGTTAACAAACGGATCACTTGAAATACGGAGGTGATATTTTGGTAGGGCATGCACCAAATCACCAACCAGGTGTGGGTCTTGATTCAAGGCAAGACTCTACATTTGAAGTGGATATATTCGGTTTAAGTTAATTGCATTCAATTGAAAAGTTAAAAGAATTCATTGATCTTACTTTATAAAAACCATTGGAAAAAATCTATTAATGTCTAAGCCATTAGACATAGAAACTCAAAATCAACATGGCGGTTTTTATATGCTCAAGACGCGAGATAAAACGGGAGTTTGTTAAATTCGTCCTCTAAGGGGAGGAAAAATTAACTTTTTGCTTTTTTGAAATCACTTATTTCAACTTGTCATTCCTTTCACTAACATATAAAGAAAAAGCCCGAAATTATTTCAATTCAACCCTCTTCCGTGTATTTTGAGCTATCACTTAGCTTTCTGCTCCATTTACAAGCTATGTAAGCAACATCATTAAATCTGAGACAGATTTTATTACGTAAAATGCGAAAATATTAAAAAACAATTGTTCCTGATCGTAGCTCTGCTCTGGGATGGTGTTGGACGCACATCCCCAGGTACATATAGCTGCACATGAATATTAACATCTGAAACATGTTTAATATGACCGTCTGGCAGCATTTTATTGGTGCTGAAATTAGTAATGTTTTATGTTAAAAATGGGTTTCTTCCTAAATCTATATAAACATTTGAATTTAGTATCAAACGAAAGAACAGAACAGTTTGAATACAAATGTGTAGATCCAAGACGATTCACATGGTGCTATCTCTTTGCCAGACGAAACTGACAACTCTAAAACAATGATATGAACATCCTGATCACGAATATGTAGATCCCAGACGTTTCACATGGTACTATCTTTTTGCAAGACGCACAAAAACTTTTCTTTAAGTATAAATTTTATCATATAGGATATGACAATATAGTACATGTAGGTACGCTATAAATTCCTTATCATAAATACTCGGAGAAATTTGCAGTGTACTTAAACGTTTGGATGTTTTGATCATGCAAGTTCAGCAACTGTTGAGTACAGTTAGATCTCCTGCAAAATATATGTAATTGCAAGACAAACAAACTTTTTTTTATGAAAAAAAGGAAATAAAAATCTCAAAGCAGTCAGACTCGGTAACGGTCCATTTTACTACCAGCGGAAATCCTTTTAATGGTGTAGAGGTTGGAGAAACAAGGTGCTTCTCGTTTCTCTCCTTTATGGGCGGCGTATGTTGTTGTCCCCTATGGGGATTGAACCTGCACCGCATGGGTCACAAGTCTACACACTACCCTCTACACTATTGCCACCACTTGTTTTTTAGTCAGCAGCTTAGTCAGTGTAATTTTGTTGAGCGCGAAGTCAAAATGTGTGACGAAAGAAGTGTTAAGTGTGTTCTTCATTCGAAATATTGTCCAATAAAATGCGGACAAATTATTTTGTTTACCGAGAAAACGATCTTATTTTGAAACTGCGAAAAATAAACAAATTTAAGTTTTCCAATATAAGCCTTCCGACGGAGTTGGATAGTGTAAGCGGGTACCATAGTTCGTGCTATCGAAACTTCACGGCTATATCAAAAAAATTGATAGCTCCTTTAGAAGAAGCTAGCCTTGGACAATACAAGTTATGTTCAATTATCAACTAATGACCTAGATATAGAAATTATACCTACTGATAAAATATTTATATAGGGCCGGAAACCGGCAATAATGATGAAGCAATTGAAAACATTCCTACAATTTTCGAAAATACTCCCAATGCAATTACAAAATGTTTTTTTTGTAACTATGCTTCTAAACGTGCAAAGGGAAGTAGTAAAGAGAAGCTCATAAGTGGCCGACGATCCACCTTAGAGCACATAGTTTGTAAGGCTATACTTCTTGGGAACGATGTAGTATATCAAACATTGAAACAGCACCGACAATGATGTATTGCAGTGCCACAAGACATGCCTATTAGCATATTATATTGGAACTAAAAAATATTCATCCATTCAACGACATCGCTGATTTATACCAGCAAAAATTGTGCGAAAAAGAGCAAACAATTACTTATTCAAAAGTTTGGTTAAAAAGAAAGCTTTTTAAAAGACATTGAAAAGCGATTGTTAGTTTTGGATGCAACTATGAATGAGTACCAGGATGGTTGCTTAGCGATAAGCTTAAAGCATTTAATTTAAAATCCGCGATTAAATCCTACTTATTTAACATTGTGTTATTTAGAATAATTATTGACTATATAGGGATATTGCTTATAAGTTAAGAGAAGATATAACGAAACTCGATAGTTCGACTCTCCCAGATATTTCGACTCTAAAATATGTGGTAGAGAGTTAAAGTTCTTGAAATGCTAGAAGAATTTTTCCTTCTTTTTGGCCGTGGTAGTGGAAAAACGGACGATATTAACAGAAAAATCATGTCTCTTTGTAATGACACCATATATTGCGTTTCAAGTACGAATATTTGACTTCAATATACCTCAGTCGAATATGGTGTAGAATAAAGATGAGTATTGGATACATATTCGCGATCAGATTGTTCATATCATTGTTTAAGAGTAGGTAATCAATTTGTGGTTATACTAATTATTAAAAAATCTGATTTTTGACATACTATTAGTGCGTCTGGCACACCATGTGAATCGTCTTAGAGCTACACATTTGTCTTCAAACCGTTGTTTTTTTGTTTGATATTTAATTCAAATGGTTATTTCATCGATCCAGATTTAAGAAAAAAACAATTTTTAACATAATATTACTAATTTCAGCACTAATAAAGTGCTGCCAGACGGTCATATTGTATTTGACAAGTTCCAGATGTTTATATTCATTTTAATTTTTTAATTTATGCATGTGCAAATCTTTTGGTTATATCTCACACCAAATTTCAGCGGGCTCTTGGTCTAATACACAATACACAGGCATGCAAACACATGCGTCATTTGCTCTTATGGGAAGGTATTATGTCAAAATATGTTTACTACGGAAGATGACGAGCCACTGTCACCGTCACAGGTACAAAATATACATCGGTAGTGAAAAGGCCCTATAATGGTATCTGTACTGCTCCGAAAAGAAACAATTTTATTTGAATCGGAGAAATTTGCTTCATATAAATTGTTCTGATCAGCTGTTTGAACACTTCTGCGACAAAACGTAACGCACATCGCTCTTCTCCTCTCTGATGGTCTTTAACAACTTTTCGTCGCGGAAATATATTTATAAACATTAATGCGTTCACGCACGTTGGGATAAGCGATACTGTGGACGTGGATTTGCGTTGCGGAGAAAATTTCCTTGCGAACGGATACCATGATAGGGCAGATTGTCTATGTTAATCAAGTATTTTTTGCCGTTTATTTTTTGATGATGCATTTACTCTGTGTATTATTATACTACAATTGTATTTTATATAAGAAGTAAAACTCCTGTGTGGTGTGAAAATACTTTACTGCAAAAATATTTGCTAACCAATGTGATCGGATTCGAATCATGAATATTTTATTTCCGAATGGATTTATATTTTTGACGACTTTATTTTCCCAAACCTATTTAATTACTGTATGAATTTTAGTCTACTGTTTGACATGGTATCATTTTTTCGAACCGTCTGTCAGGTTCAGTTGTAATCGATATACATAATGTACATATTTATATATTTATAAAATAGTCAGTGGTAGTCATTAAATATGGCTGGGTTGGACTTGAGAGAAGAGTGTTTATCGCATGGCGAGCTGTAGGTATGTGGCTTGCTCCAGAATTAGCTCAAAACTTAAGTTAGAAAAAACAACGGTAAACGTTGTTTATTGATGATGTGATAAAAGACTAACTACATCTTTGTTTCTCGAGCAAAACCTGGACGGGTTTGCTAGTATAAAAAATAAATAAATTACTATTAGGCATTAATACCGGGCTTAAAACCTAGCGTCTCAGAACATTTGCTTATGCGAAGTGGAAGGGACCTACAATTTTAAGCCAACTCCGAGTTTAAAAAGTTTCTCATGACAATTGATACTGTAAGTATAATATGAAGGAAACATTTAATTATGTTGCCCTGTGCTACGAGAAAATACCAAATGTGTTTCTGTATAAATACAAAAGAAACAAAATTTAAGATAAATTCGCCCGACTTGGACCCAGTTTCTGAAGCGCTAGGCTCTAGGCGCCTTCATGACAGCTACAAGGTCATAGTTTATGTCCCACTTGGCACGCGTGCCGTAGATTTGCCATACATCTCATTTAAACTGAAACACAATTCATATGTCTTGTTTTCTTACTTTGTGTTAACATAAATTTCATAAAAGTATCATGTAGGTATATACGTATATTGTTTAAGTGTAGATAATATAGCAGCTATATACAAAAGGATATAGATTATCTGAAATTAAGAGACATTTAGCTTTAAGCACAATGAGACACATTTTATGGGGAACAACATCTACTCACATATTAAGGAAATTGCAAAACGTAAATAAAAATAAAATCGATGAGTAAGTATGGCTTGACCATTTCAATACTGACACGAATGCACATACAAAAACTTATTTGACTGTGAGACGTTAATTCACATGTCGTCCGTACACTGTTTTTATTTTTTATTTAGCCATCAGAAAGAGCTGGTGTCACCCATCCGTACTTCTCGTGTGTCTTCACCAATGATCTGAATGCCTCCTCAGCAGACCGTCTAGAAGAATAAGAGAAAGGCCAAAACATCCAAAATTAAATTTAATTTTCCACTTTATTTCATATAAAACATCTCTCTCGCTCACCTGCTGAACTCCTTTGTACTTTTTGGTTTTCTAGCTACCCGACCTTGTCCTTTAACTAAACTCGCTGCGAATTGCATTAGAACGGCCTCGACGGTGTAAGCGCTTGCCCATCCACGTGGTGTCAAGAGTTCCATACAAATAGCACCACCCTCCATTACGAAGCCTTTTTCTATTCGTGGCTCGACGACCCGCATAAATGGTGGGGCGAAGGGAAAATTCTCCGGGAATACCAAATGTAACAGGATAAACGGAATGTTCAATTCGACCATGTCCTCGGCAAGTGGTGAATCCGGGTCGATAATATGCAAGCGAGCGTACCACTCATATAGGTTATCGTTTACCAGCTCAACCTGTGGAATGTTGCAAAAGTGTAATAAATGTAGACAGGCGATACCATTGCTATGTGTGTTGTGGCAATTAGAGTTTAAGTTGGCTCCTAAGTGCAGAGTGTCATGTATTGTAATAAAATCTGTTCAGTAAGCCCTTCGTGAAGCAATAAAAATTCGCATCATGGATTTTAACGGCTGAGTGCAGGCGTCCTCCAGAAACTGAAAGAAGTCAATGGAACGGGTATTGATGCACCTGGGATGCTATCGTGAGCATATTAATGTGGTGCATATTAATTTATGTCTGCCAATTTCAATGGATCGAGTACCAATATCTTCAAACATCAGCAACAAACTAAGGGTTTAGTTTCGATACCAAATATCGATCTCTTAGTTACGTCGAACGAGAAATCATTGGTGGGAAGTACAAAGATGCTTTTAATGAGGACTATAAATATGCACTTAATTATAAATGGGTATCTTTCTGTCGGAAAGTATGCCCATGCCCACCAACCTATTTGATTAGCTTTGTTTCGGAACAGTAGTGTTATGTTCTTCTTTGATAAGTTTCCTCTAAATAAATAGTTCACTAAAAAAACTAAACCACGATTCCTAGACATGGGTTAGATGACAGCTCTATTGATTCAGAACGTATCCGCTGTTATCGCAATACACCTTCTTTAATTGTCCCATACGCAGTTCCCACATTGCGTTCTACTTTTGGTGATATTCATTCGGCCTGGTGTTTATTGTGGAAGGTCCACACGGAAACCCTTTGCATACAATCGTAGTAGTATAAAGTGTTGAATGCACGCTAACAAGTGCTTATTCTTATAATTGGGGTACTACTAGACTAGGTCGACAAATTTAAATGAGCTCAGCAGAATCGTTTTCAAATGACCTTTCAACAAACTAAAATTGCCATTCAACCATTTTAGTAATTGCTGTGAACTACTCACTGTGAAAATGGGGCCCATGGCGCTGTTTTGCATTCTTTGTATTTCCCTAAACTCCTTCATAAGCCGTCTCGAACGAATTGTGGAATCATTAAGTTTCAAAGTAGGTTTACTAGTAGCTGGTGAAACGCCTCTGCAAAGAAACACAACAAAACATTACCAAGGGTAAAATTGCCTTAATTATACACAAAAACAAAAAATAAAAACATTTTCTTGCACTTACCGTCTTAAACGCCGACCTGGTGAACCTGAAGGACCGCCATTGACAGTAGGGGGCTGATTACCTTCGGCACCTTCGGATTGCTTATCATTGCCTTTGAATAGTTTTCGAATAGCTGAAGCAACTTTTTCCTTGGATCGTGATGACATCGTCTGGCCAAGGATCTCTCTCTGATTAATTTCGATTATTTATTTTCCTGTGAAGGTTCAGTTCACTCCGTTAGTTAAGATTTAGTTATTCTTAGTGCTAGCTGTATATTGCGTTTTATATGCAATCTATCAGTTTCACAGTTAACAAAACGCGCTTCATAAGAAATGAGTTAATTTTTTGTAAGCTTTGCTTTGGCGATTTTTTATTATTTTTCAGTCTTCAATATCCTTCAGTTGTTCTGTGGAAAAATAAAATAATAAAAGGAAACATTTTTCATTTAATATTTCATCTCTGTTTGATTACATTTACATTGTTGGATTGTGCACAACGATTACATGACATTTCTAGGGCGCTGTGACAAGTCCATGAAGGAAAAAAAGTTCACAATTAGTTCATACCAACCCGGACCATCTCGATCTCGTTTGTTGTATCGATAAAGTTAAAAAAATGTTTCTGTTTTTTTGTTGTTGTGGATTGATTTTGTAAAAAGCATCCTTCTTGGTTTAGAGTTTCATTGATTATTATTCACTTTATCCTTAACAGAGTGCTCTTTTCAGTTTCGCAAAATTAAAAAATAAATAAAAAATACGGAAAACGTGCTCTTGTACTCTTGTTACAGAGAACTGAAAGAAAAAACACTTATTAAGAAGGATGTTCCAAATGATGCTTGTGATACAATTCGCTGTTGATTGCTTGAGGGTATACACTGCGTTTTTCATTGCACGAAATTTGCATTTCAATACTTTCAAGAATGAGGTATTTATAAACTTTCAATGGGTTAGTTTACTTTTGAATTATAGAATTGCATTACATTTTTATTAACAGGAAACATTTTTATGCGTTCCTGATTTGTCTTGGCCAAGTGGTTAGTACGTTTGGATACAGAGTGAGAAATTCGGGATTTAAATACCAGGAACATCAATATCTCGAAAAGTACATGCCACTTAGGTTTATCACCAGAAAATAGGAAGTGGCTATTACTTTAAATTAAAATGTATTGAAGATAAAAAAAAACTATTGAACGCCTGCGACTTCTCATAACTGGTCTGATGCACTAAATTCATCGTATCATTGGACTTACTAATTGGGATACAGAATTTCGCGATAACACAGAAGAACGCAACAGTACAAAATCTAATAATGTAAGACGTCATAGTTTGCTATTTTTATCGTTTTTCTATCGGGACTAAGTAAATGCCAGTCAATGATGCCAAAACAAAGATTACGAAATACATGTGACAGAAACTGAATGTCGGTAATAGTGACAAAGATTAGACCTCATTTTTTATGGCAAGGGGAAAAGTAAACAAATTGAACCGAACACATTATGTTTGGTTTGTATCATTTCTGTGAATTGACTGGTAAGTTGAACAAAAAGTTTTCCCTACGCAAATGTAAATAAATTCTTTATTTAGAACATTTTAAGTTCGATTGTTTATTTTTTTTGTTAAAAAAATCGTTTTATAATAATACAAAAGCCACTTATAAGATCAGGATCGAGTTAAGTTATTAAGTTTAAGTGTCCCAAGAAAACAAAACAATTTTGTTCGGTTGCGTTTTACGTATTGACATAAATGGGGCCTTACACAAAAAGAAGAAAGAGAAATATAGTTTTCCGATTAGTTTTTTAGAAATGCAGACTCATGAGCTGCTCTTGAGTAGTGAGCTGTCAAATGAACAATTATAATCGTGAGTTATTGGCTGTGTACATTTTTATTTTGGATCACGCTCCAAGGCATTCGGATTTATTGGAACTTACCCCGAGTGCGCTTGCCTGTGTGCGTTGAAGAAAATGAATTCTCGTCAGTGTGAGCCATAAATAAATTGATTTAATGACTCACAACTAATGTACTTTTTTTTATTGCTTCTAGCGTCCAATCGAAATCGGGTTTGTAGTCGTGATAAAAAAAAAAACAAGTTTTAAACTTGGTAAAAGGGGTTCTGTTTTTTGTCAATGCACTGAGAAGCACCTTTAAAATGCCGTGTCATCTTTTAGAGCCAGAAATGTAGGAGTTAGGAGCATTTGTAGCTTCAAGCAAGCGGATTTGCTCGTTCAATTGCTCTTTCGTTTCTAGCCTTCATGTAAATCAAACTTGAAGACGAATTGGGTTAGCACGTGTGAATATAATTCTAATTCCGATAAACCCACTTAGAGAAATACCAAACGACGCGATCGTGAGTTTTGAAAGGTGCACTGAGTCAAAAATGTGCGTGAGCTGTTTGAGGACGCTCGTAAGCGTGAGTCTCCGTAGCCTAGTCAGATCATATTAGTTCGGTTTGGCCAAACAAAAGGCGTTCAAAACTCCTCACTTGAAGAACAAAATGCATGCTCTGTCAAATACTCCGTCCGATATTTGGTCCTGTGTGCGAGGAGGGCAAATGGAGGAGAAAATATAATCGCGAACTCTATGAGCTGTACCAAGATGTGGATGTAGTCCAAAAAAAATAAAATAGGTCGACTACATTGGGTGATCTAACCGTCGTTAAGCTTGAACACAACCAGGGCCAAACTTCATTCATATCATCCGCATACATGGCGCACGATAAACCACCCCCGCCAGAAGAAGTGCAACAACTCACAGCAGAGATACAAGCAAGGCAAGGCAGTCTGCTCATAGGCTGTGACGCTAACGCTCGACATCATCTTTGGGGCAGCAAAGAAATAAATGAACGAGGTGAGTCTTTATTTGATTTTCTTTTAACCACAGATCTATGTGCATGTAATATAGGTAACACCCCTACCTTTATATTTCCAAGTACGGAAACTCATAACGGCTGAAGAAGTGTTAGACATTACACTCAAAACAAACAATGACATCTTCAGGGTTGAGAATTGGAGAGTCTCCAACTTAAAATCCTTCTCGGACCACGAGTGGATACTCTTCAATCTGAGTATCAAGGTAGATACTCCTACTCCGTACAGAAATCCAAAAAGAATTGACTGGAAGAAATTCGGTCAAGTATTGAATTCTAAACTTCCTAACCTAGCACACCTGAAAATTGAATCAGGTGCAGAACTGGACACAATTACGTTTGCACTAGGTAAAGCTATGAATACAGCTTTTAAGGCATCGTGTCCCGTTAAATATAGCAAAAAAACCTTACCGCCGTGGTGGAATGACGACCTAACCATCCTGAGAAGGCTGACTAGGGACATTTTCAACATCTGCTATAGGCATAAGTTTTGGCAACCCTACAAGAATTGCCTAAAATTCTACAAAAAATCTATCAGATCAGCTAAGACACAAGCATGGTCTGAATACTGCCAATCCATCGATTCTCTTAAGGAATCTGTAAGACTCAGTAAGATTCTATCCAAAGGACACTCCAGTCCATCTTTTATCAAGAGAACGGACGGAATCTGGGCGGAATCCACTGACGAATCCTTGGAGCTTCTACTTCACACACACTTTCCTGGTTGCACTGACTATTGCGTACTTCCGCCCCAATTGCGGGGGGAGCACCCCTCTCACCAGGAGGAGATTGAGCGCATTATAACCAAAGAAAAGATTCTCTGGGCCATTCACAGCTTTGCTCCGTATAAATCACCAGGGCAGGATAGCATTCTCCCCATCATGCTTCAAAAACATGACGAGATAGTTGTGCCCCTACTAGTTGAAATTTACAGAAGCAGTATCCTACTAAATCACATACCCCAGTCTTGGAAGTATGTCCGTGTTGTTTTCATACCGAAAGTCGGTAAAAGAGGCCACGGATCCGCGAAGGACTTCCGTCTTATTAGCTTAACCTCTTTCATACTCAAAACTCTAGAACGTGTACTTGACCTTAACATAAGAACAGGCCTTGAAAGGTCTCCCTTATGCAATTCACAGCACGCATACCTCAAGGGCAGGTCAATGGAGACCGCTCTTCATGAAGTAGTGCGTACAGTCGAAAGGTCACTTTTCCATCACCAATATACCTTAGCCACCTTCTTAGATATAGAGGGCGCGTTTAACAATGTCCACACTGAATCGATCCAGGAATCTCTCCTAGAACTAGGCATAGAGGTCTACGTCACTTCTTGGATCATTTCCATGCTCAAAACCAGGATCATTCAAGCAAAACTAGGCAATACCCTTCTAACCAAATCAGTAAGCAGAGGAACACCTCAAGGTGGGGTGATCTCGCCTCTCTTATAGATTATTGTTCTTAACAAAATCCTGTCAAGTCTCGACAGGGAGGGCATCAAAGTCGTTGCGTATGCGGATGACGTGGTTGTTCTAGTATCAGGAATGTTTCCGACCGTGATAAGTGAAATCATGGAAAGTGCACTGGGTAAGATTAGCGGGTGGGCTACAAGTTGTGGCCTAAGCGTTAACCCAAGCAAAACTGAACTGATGCTTTTCACCACCAAAACCAAAATACCAACCTTCTCACTTCCCCGCTTAAATAACCAAATTCTTACTTTATCCACCAGCGCAAAATACCTTGGAGTCATGCTTGACCCCAAACTCAATTGGAAGTCCAACATCGAACACAGAGTGCGGAAGGCAAGCGTTGCTTTCTACGCCTGTAGCAAAACTTTCGGCAAGAAGTGGGGGCTTCGACCAAAGATGGTTCGTTGGATGTACACAGCGGTGGTACGTCCCATCCTCACCTACGGATCACTGGTATGGTGGCCCGCTTTAAGTAAAGCCTACAACGTCACTAAATTAAGCAGAATCCAAAGAACAGCTGGAATCGGAATCACTGGAGCCCTTCGATCAAGTCCGACCGAGGCGCTCAATGTGATTCTCAACTTTCTGCCAGTGGATCTGTATATCAAAAACATTACAGCGTGTAGTGCTGTTAGATTGAAGGAATCTAAATGCTGGTCGGAAAGGCCACAGGGTCATACCAGCATCCTTCCTTCACTTCCCAACGGCATAGGTCTAATAGGTACAGACTACATTACTCCCAAACTCAACTTCCATAAAAGCTTCTCTGTGAGATTCCCCTCTAGATCAGAATGGAAAGAAAATGCGGTCGTTAATGAATTCGACATACCTATCTTCACAGATGGTTCCAAGATGAACTGTGGAGTAGGAGCTGGCATTTTCTCTACAGAGCTAGATATCTCTAAAACCATTCGCCTTCCCAACGCTGCGAGCGTCTTTCAAGCAGAAGTATTTGCAATTAAGGAAGCGTGTAGAATGCTTCTGAACTTATTGACACACAGAAAAAAATAGGCATCTTCGTCGACAGTCAGGCCGCGATTAAGGCTGTTAGTTTAACTAAGTCTACGTCCAAGCTTGTGGTGGAGTGCAGGGATACGCTGAATAAGGCTTGTCATCGGATAGATATCACTCTCGTCTGGGTTCCCGGCCATAGGAACATTGAAGGAAATGAGAGAGCCGATGAACTCGCCAGACGTGGCTCTGCTCTGTGCGTATCGCATGCGGAGGAAGTTTTCCCCCCGCTGGGATATGTAAAGAGAGAAATCCTCCTGCACTTCATCTCAAGGGCCGAGACGAGATGGACGAATCGTTCGAACTGTGTCATTTCTAGAAAGATCTGGCCAACCTACGATGATACAAACAACCTCTTAGCCAGAACGCGTGTAGATGTCGCAAGACTAACGGCAATCAGTACGGGCCATTCCTCATAACACCCACTGCCGCAGCTGCTCTGACACAGAAAAAGGAAAACAGTGTTCCATCTTCTCTGTGAGTGTCCGGCTTTAGCCAAAACCAGACGCAGCGCACTAGGTCATCCCCTATACAATGACCTTTCGGCCATTCATACCATCCACTTCAATAACATCATCAAATTCCTCAACTCCACAGGATGGTTTTGAGCCCCCTTAATATCCATCTCGCCCTTTAATTTCAGGTTCCATTAGTTGTGGTATCAAAACGGCGCTCAATGCGCTATTTGTGTTTTCCCTCGTCAGATGACGGTAATTACAGCCACTTAAACCAACCAACCAACCAACATTGGCTCGAATTCATCGAACGAATGTACAATAATGCTACAGCAAAGTTGATCTTCGACTCCCAGCTCCCAATTTCGAGACGAAAAGACCAAGCCATCGGGGATGCCAGAGCGCTTGGGCGCAGAGGATGGAAATCTGCAGTGTTTTAGACAGAGACTCTCCACGGTTCCGGAACCCATTAAGTAAGGAAGTATTGCTATATAACGTTACGGTGAACTTCAACTTCAGTTAAATTTTGAAAAAAAACTGTGAGTGACAAAATAACGATTAACGAAGTTCAATTTTATATTTCATTTGCCCATTTTATATTAGAAGTATGTACATTTAAAAATGTTCCATGTGCCCATAAATGTAAGACGCTTTGTTTTCAGTTTCCATGAAAATGTAAAGACGCTTTGAAATATCCTCCTGTCCAATATCTATGATTGTAATTTATGTTTCTTCAATACAGATGCTGTGTGTATAATAATAAATGTGCGTAAAGTTAAATTACATTTAACTAGAAACTGCGAGAAGTGCCATGCTATGTTACCAAGAGTCACCCTAATTTTGTTTAAGTTTAAAGTTAACTTCACTATAATATTGCACCAATGATAGTTAAGACTCTTCAGTTTGTTTCAATTAAAAAAATAACAACAATGGTTCCATTTAATTTTACGATAGTCATACTTGTCCATTGCACTTTATGCTTTGAGTACCATCGCTGCACGGAAAGAAAAAAACGAATTGTGTTCTTTCCAACTTCCTTAAGATATTATTTTAACTATCATTAGTATCTATGTAAGCTGTCTGCAGCAATCGATTGGAATTTATTTTTAATCCTCGTACTTGCAACTGTCATTTATTTCCGAAAATATGTAAAAAAAATTACATAAATACACCGATTAAAAGCCATGACAGCACTGTTGATGAGGGTTGTATATTTTTTATTACACAAATTAAAATCTTTTTTTAAAGGAAATGGACAAACATTCCACTTGATGATGATACTGTCTGACTTTATAGAACGAGTAATCTAAATAATTGATTTTCTTATCTATGTTGCAAGCGGATTGATCACTATTGTCAAATTATATTGTAATTGCCCCTTTGCCTTGAGCGAACGAAGAAGTATCTAACGTTAACGCCAGCGTCTATTTTTGGAACTCGTATCGGATGTAATTGTTACAAGATCTTTTTCGGAAATATTTTGGGCAGGTTGTCCTTTCAAACTACGAAAATCGAGGACACATTTCATACCTGACTGCGTGCACACATATTCAATAAAGCTCCAATAAAAATGTACCTTTTAACATGAAACTGAGTGGATTGGACATTGGAGTGACCAATGAAGGTAAGTGTACTCTGTAGGTGCATTTATCAACCCCCTTCAGAATGCCACTCACTCTCAAAGTATCAAAATTGCAAATTAAATCCAGTCATCTACCTTAGTTAACGTCAACTTAGGCGTGTGGGAGGAAAGAAAATTACAATGTGGCAATGACATATAAAATACCTCGTAGCTCATGATTACTGTTACAAAGTTTCATTTTGTGGTAGCCCAGTTGTTTGTAGGTGTATCCCTCGCCGAGGATATTTAGGTGTGATGTGCACACACAAAAAGGATGTAATTTCCATTTGGGGAAACACTTTATGTAATCCTGACATTATGTTGCAGATTAGATTCGCCGAAAGTGCAAAGATATGTCATGGGAAAATGTAAAAAGCTATTTCGGAGCGAATGTGAGTGGATGAGCATTTGAAACACGAATTTATCAACTTCGGTTACATTTTTTACCCTCAAAAATATAAGGTACACAACATGAAGATCGTAGAGTGGGTATTAGACAACCGATTGCGGCAAATAATATGTCTATCTGATGACCAGTGAGGATTTATCGCAGATAAATCAACCACAGATGCAATTCAAAGTAAAGGGTCCGCCATCTAACGTTTTTTTTCAACTAGTGCTTATTTCGTGAATGGCAACACTTAGCTCATGTCTGATTTGACAGATAATTAGTTTTATCCTTCCGCTGAACGAATATGGTTGTGTATACGCTTGAACAACGCTGGGAAATATTGTGACATTACTTTGAAAATCATGGTAATGTTGCAGAATGTGTGCGAAAATTGCGTACGGATTTTGGAAGAAGAGAAGCACCGTCAGCTCCGTATGTTCGTTATCTTGTGAAAAAAGTGAAAGAAACTGGCATCCTCATCGATAAACCAAAGCGTGAAAAGCCAAAAACAGTGCGTACACCCGAGAATGTTGCTGCTGTGGCAGAAAGTGTGCGTGAAGCGCCATCAACAACAATTCACCGTCGTTCTCAACAATTGAACATTTCTGAGACATCATTGAGACGAATTTTGCATAAAGACCTTGGTATGACGCTACTATAGGCTACTGCATGACCAGCCGAGGCAGCCATTTGAATGAAATTATTTTCCATTATTAACCGGAAGGATTGTACTTTCAAATAAAAAAAGAAATTTGAGAAAATATTCAGTAGTTTTTTTTATAGCATTTTCAAAAAAAAAGAGTTTTTTGGCGGACCCGTTATAAGGATCATGATGGGAAAACATCTTTATTCCTTGAAGGATTTCTATTTGGTTGATTTTGGAAAGGCCTTTGTTTAGACAGCCAATAGAAATGCAATGAGTGACGCTAGGCAAAGAGGAGTTCCAGAACCCTACGAACAGATGTTCATGGACATGTATGAGGGATTTAAGACAAGAGTAATATGCCCATGCCCACTGGATCACTGAGGAGTTCCTCATCGAATTCGGTGCACACCAGAGAAGCGTCCAAAATATCTTGATATACACTGGCGATCACAAGGATGAGGCCATACATTTTGCAATCGATTTTCAGTCCTTATACCTGTTGGAAATTTTATACCCAGAAACTTTTACTACCTGGGATCAGGTACATATTTTGCCAACAGTAAGCCATAAAATTAAAGGGTTAATAAGAAAAGCGTATAAAAAAATGCGCCACTAGGAGAGAGCCACATGCAAAATCTTCGAAAGAAAGGAAAAATTGAATAAAATGTCTACATTTTATGGTTTTAAAATTTATTATGTTTTTCTACATTAATAATGAGTATCCCCGCCAACGGTACAACGGCTTGCGTGCCTTGGTATCTCCGGAGCCATGCGAACCTGCCCAACGGCTGCCATAGAGGCAATAACAGGTATTACACCTCTCCACATATACATTCAAAAAGTGGCAATCCGCAGTGCAATAAGTCAAATACAGTTAAACGAGATAAGTCTTAACGATCATCCGGAACTTAAGACCCTTCTTGGTGAACTGCCAGAACTCAACATGAACTGCGCGGTCACAGACCGCATCCATAAAACACTATGCTTCAATAAGCGGTTCTCCACGGAGATTCCCAAGAGAGAAGCATGGGTTAGTAATAACCCACCTAACAGCCACAACGGCATAAAGTGGTATACGGATGGTTCTAAAATGGAAGCGGGGGTAGGAGCGGGAATTTACGGACCAAACAAACGCTTTACGATACCCATGGGAAAAAGTCCCAGCGTATTTCAAGCAGAGCTCCACGCCATTCAAGAATGCGCTAGCCACATAAATTTATCTGGTATAAAAGGTGCAACCATCCATATATTCACGGATAGTCAAGCAGCTATAAACGCCCTTAGCTCGCATACGATTGACTCCAAATCAGTAATGTACTGCTTCAACACCCTACAGGCACTCGGAACAAGTAACAAGACCAAGCTATGGTGGGTTCCGGGTCATGTCGGGGTGGAAGGTAACGAAAAGGCCGACGAACTGGCCAGAAAAGGTTCGGAAACACCCTTCATAGGTCCCGAACCCTTCTGCTGCACTCCTAGATCAGCAGCAACGGCAGCAATAAAAAGCTGGGAATACAGAAAATGTATCCATCTATGGGAAAGCATCCCAGGTTTAAGACAGACCAAACAAGCCGTTCGGCCTTTCAATAAAAATGCCAGCAAATGCCTAAACCTAAGCAGGCATGATATCAAAAACTTAGTAGGTTACCTTACTGGTCACCATGGTTTAAGATATCACCTACACAAAATGAAAATAGTAGACTCTCCTGAGTGCCGACTCTGTCTTGAAGAGGACGAGTCAGCTGAACACATTTTATGTGAATGTCCGGCCCTAAACGGAATTAGAAAGAAGATCTTTTTCAGGGAACAGATGTGCCCTGAGGACATAAAGAATTCTTCTACTAGTAGAATTGTCCGCTTTACACGGAAAGTGGAAACTCTACTAGTCTAAATTTTTCTGGCCCACACGGCACAAAAGATCTTTTTAGGTCGAAGTGCCCCATATTAAATCGCTTTAGCGAGCCAGAATTTAAAAAAAAAAAAAAAAAAAAAAATCCCCGCCATTTTTTGATATGACCTCCATAAGACGGTTTGGAATAGAATCATACCGTTTTTTTTTTTAAATAATTAAGAGAAATTTGGGCCAAGGCGTCACGTATAGCTTTGATTAAAGTGTCCTTGTCTTCAAATTGTCTGCCCTTCATACACTTTACGAGATAACCATGCCGAAACATTTTCGATTATGTTTAAAGTCCGGTGAATAGGGCGGCCATTGCAAAAGTCCAACTTCTAACAACCCTGGAAGTGTGGATAGGGGCTTTGTCTTGTTGGAATATACAGGACAGGGGTCCGAAAATGTTTTTCATTTTTGGTAACGACCGTTCCAGCAAACATTTGTAGTTTTTTCCGTTCATTGTTGTGGACAAAAACCCCAAGTCGATTGTACCATAGTGGGTAATAGCTCACCACACCATTACACCTGATGTACGGCTGTCATGTCTTGCCAAAATAAGCTCCTCCTTTCTTAGATCATGGAAATAAAAGTTGTAAAAGGTTTCTTTTTAAGTTTTCTTCTCTGTATACTACCACTTTTTGGTATTATCCTTCGGACCGATGCTATGCTGGTTGACTCTCCGATAGTGGCCCTTTTTTATTGTATATGTATGTATGTATGTATATTTTTATTTAGTAAAAATCTTACTATTAACAACAATCAATGAAAATATGTATACATAAATCATTAATCTAATAAATTAGTTAATTAATTATAAATATGCTTTTGATTAGAAAAAAATGTATACAATGCAAAACTACCGATTTTTATTTTCTTGCTTATTCAACTGTTTCCTTTATATAAGAGATCAGTACGTTTTTAAATATTCTTAAATACGTTTCGTTTTTATTTCCGGTGGTAATTCATTAAATAATTTTAGGCCACGATAACTAAGCATATTTTGGGTTCTAGAGTCTCTATACAATTGTAGTCGAAAATTATAGTTAGATCTTAAATTATACGGTTGATTATCACCTATGAAGGTTAAGCTCGATGTTAAGTACGTTGGCACCATGTGATATTTTATTTTAAACACGAACAATAATGTATTAAATACTATCCTTTGTTTGATGTTTAACCATTTAAGACAAGATAGCATCCATGTTATTGATGTGTAAACATTACATTTGAGAATAGTTCTCATGGCTTTGTTTTGCAGCACTTGTAGTCGGGATATGTGCTAATTATTACCTAAAAATAAAATAGTTGGACAGAATTCGAAATGATGTTTTAAATTCGTATTGTAAATATTAATGGCACATATTGTGGTTATATTTGTCCGTATCCTTTTTAGGAACCCAATTTTGTTTGACACTTTTTTGGCTATATAGATCATATGGCTTTTAAAGTTCAAATGATTGTCCAATACTACCCCTAAATATTTGATTTCATTCACTTGTTCAATGGCTTTTCCATCAATTGTCAAATTAATTATGTCACTACTATTTACATGCATTTAGTTTTGTTTACATTAATTTTTAGTTTGTTTAACTGTAACCATGAACACAGGTTGAGAAAATCCACTTTTGCAAAATCAATAAATTCACATACATTTTTACCGCTTACGAACATTAGCGCATCATCAGCAAACAGAGTTGTTTTGGACGTTTTTAAAACTGTGCAGATATCATTAATGTAGATTAAAAAAAGTAAGGGTCCAAGTATAGTTCCTTGCGGTACACCAAAACATGTATTAATCACACTAGATGTTGAATTTTTCACACAGGTCTTTTGAGTTCTATCAAACAAGTACGACTTGAACCAGTTGAGTTCAATTCTGTTTATGCCACATTTCGATAATTTATTAATAAGTCTATTGCGATCAAATGTTTCAAATGCTCTTTGAAAGTCCAAAAACAGTGCAATAATTTAATTGCCTTTCTTCCTTCAAAGTCATAATCAGCCAGTTTAGGGCAGTTTCACAGGAGTGGTTATGTCAAAAGCCCGATTGGTTTTCTATTAATAATTTACCATCACATACATATTTATAAAATTGATTGTGCGCGCACTTTTCAACAATTTTTTCTAATATTGTCATCATATTAATAGGTCTAAACTTTCACTGGTAGAGTGGAATGCTCTTGCGAACGTCTGACGAACACTCAAGAGCATCAATTGCTATGAGAAGCTTCTAAAATTTGCCGTTCGGATTCGGGTTAAAATTGTAGGTCCCTTCCACTTCGCAAAGAAAGTGGTTGGAGAAGCTAGGTTTTAGGCGTATTGCCTAATATTTATTTATTTTAGAGTAGAATTTGAGGCAAGCCGTAGAATAACGCGCTTTTCTCGTAGTGTTGTTGCTTTGATATTCCCCATAGTGTTGTGGATCCGCAAGATAACTGTTTACAACAGTCTTACTTCTATTTAGCCTCCTTGCAATTTCTCGGCCGGAGAGTAATAACTGCTTGAAAGCATCTATTTTTTCTCTTTCATTGAACCGAAAAAGACAGAATACCTGTGCTGCCGTTTTCTAACCCACTCCGAAAGATTCCAGACATTTATAACTTTATATGAAAGGAAGGCTCTACGCCGCAGTTGTGCGCCCGGCGCTCACATACGTTTCACAATGTTGGACAGCCTTAAAACAAATTGAGAGTTCGCAAAAAAAAAATAAGGTTTATGACAGCTGGAGTACGAAAGTTTGATCGAATAAGCAGTTCCTTCGGAGTAAGCCTTCACATCAAAGAACCTGCCCCAAAGAAAACAAAGTGCGACCGGTTGGTACTGCCATGTCCGAATGAGAGATCCTCAGAGCACAAGCAAAAGGAAATATCAATGAAAGTTCATTTACAATTGCGAATGAGAGGCCGCCACAAAAACTCTGGATTATACAAATGCAACAACACAAGCTTTTGATTGGCCTCAGTGTCGAAGTGATTCGAAATCGGGAGGCCTGCCGATACTTTTTGAGGTCAAACCGGCGAACCAGTAAGGATGCAGTGAAGTGGGATGGTTATGTCCCTTTAGTCCAGATTATGAACTCGTCGTTAAACATAAAGAAGAAGAAACAATATAAGGGACGTCTTATATACACCCAAAACGAAAACATGTCAAACGAGCTAAGGACGACGTCAACAAATCTTTTTGTAAACTAAAACATAATGAAATTCCGTTAAAACTGAACCTCTTCTTATCATAATTGAATTATCAATTCTGTGTACGGATTCCAGAGCGCTCAGTTTCATACAAAATTGATGAACGGATTAACCGCATTCACTTACCACAAACATAAACCAAATAAATTACATTTTAGCCATCGGAATACTAAAACGTTTGTCTTGCATATCACATCATATCTCCATCAAGAGCACCCTAAACTATCACATTTCATATAAGACATTATGTCCATGTACCCTTACACTAATCCGAATTGCCAAATGCTTAATTAGTGTTCCATACCAGCCAATTAACCCTGCACAAACCTGACTTCCATTTGCTTAGATAAAAAAAACTACTTACAACAAATTTCTCATAATTATTACTTAAACATATCTGCGCTAGGACTTTCTTAGGAGAGTCCTTTTCTGTTCTCCCTTCGTTTACTCTATAACATAATCAATGATAAAACAACATCGGGTCACTACTGTGTTATCATAGTTCCATCAACCGAGTTGAGCCCTTGCCAACGGACATTCCCTCGTGTTCAGAATTAAAATATGAAATTCTATAGATGCTTATTAGTTTTTGCATTACAGAGAGCAGAGTACATACACCATAAAAAACACTTATTTTTAGTATATCTATGCAAATGTCCTTTCATTATTATCCCTGCCACATCTGGTTATGTTTTATGGTCGGTCAAGTGGCCCCCAAGACCATAGAGTACAGTATTATGTCTCACAATAATATTTCTGTGACCCGAAGGAGTGGACCGGCCAGTGAATTGTATACGTCAATACAGAGGTTAGGTATTTTCCCCGAGGCAGGCCACCCCCAAACAAATTACAGTTTTATCAAAAAATGCGTCTTAAATGGAGTTTTTTTTTTGTTTTAAGAGAAACGATGGGATGTATATTAAATATTTACTCTATAAAGTCCACATGAGCTATAGTGGCAAATGCAATCAATATTTTAGGAGAGCACAGCCTCTCAGGGTGCAGTGGCTCAGTGGTTAGTGCGTTGGACATCTGAGCTGGGAGTTTGAGGTTCGAATTACACCCAGGAACATCTTACATCTTTTCCTATGATGTAGGGCATTGTAAAAGTCTACTAAACATCAAAAGTTTTAAATGTCATGAGAAACTTCTGTAAATTTAGCGTTCCAAATCGGCTTTAAAGTGTCGATCCATTCCATTCGTGTGAAAAATATAGCTTCGCACACACGAATGGTTGAAGGTTGAGGTTCTATATGGGCCGTAAATGCTTTATATTATATTTTATATGTACAGCCTCCGGCAGTTTAAGTGGATTGTTTTATTCCTGCGGGGATGTTATTGCTAGGTCATTTGCAAAGTGAGAAAAATGTATTTGTAGGAAATTCAATTTAGCACTAAACTACTTTAAGGTATTTAATTGCATTGCTGAGAGAAAGGGATAGAACAGTTGGTTATGTGACGACCCTGGGACGTCATGGTGAGTGCTGCCGAACAACCTCGATTTAAGTCCTTTGTTATTCAAAATTGAAAAATAATTTCGTTTAAACAGCATTTAAAGGAATTTCAGAAGGCACAGCTAGGAACAATTTTTTTTAATAATTCGCGCACACTAAAGGGATTTTTAGTATCCTTATAATGGGGATATGTTTATAGTCATATATGCGGGCATTGAAAAAATGGGCATAATGGTGACAGAGGAGAAACCGATGCACGTTGGTTTGAAATGTTTGTAAATTATTATGGGTAGGAAAAATAGATATTCGTATTGAGCGGCTAAGGAACGATTCGTTGTATTTCACTGGACGTCCAAAAAAAGGCTTGAGGGTGGAATGATGTGCATTCATGGCATGACGGGAATTCCGGTTGAAATGTTCTAAGGGTGGAATGCAGCTTACTATTTCGTTTGAGCACTTGTGGTGGAAATATCGGTAAAACAGCGATAGGCAGGAGACATTGCGACGATAAGTTAAGTTTATAAGTTTTATCGCGCGTTTTGGAATTTTGTGTAGTAGTTCCAAATAGGTTATTGCTGCATAAGACCAAATATAATCGTTGTACTCAAGTTAGGGCGAATAAATGCCTTATAAATTGTAGCCAGATCAAAAGGGGTGACAAGTTGCTTACATCGCTTGAAGAAGCCTAGACATTTTGCAGCGTTCTTGGTGACATCGGATATATAGTCATTAACACACATACCGAGAATGGAATGTTTTACGGTTTCAGCGATGCAAGTGCAATGGATAATGGCAGACTGTTAAGGTTTCGCTTTAATGACAGAGGACCGCATTGTGTTTTCGAAGCATTAAATTCCACGCTATTGGTTGTACCCAACTGAAATGTGCTCTCAACATTGGAATTTAATGAGGTTAACATACCGTCGCCCTAGTGACACAAGAACGTAACTACATTTTTTACGATTTTGGACTGGGTATGACACCTTTCTTCATATATCATTCTATTTATAGTGGCAAAAAATTGTACCTCTAGGTGAAGTAGTTTAGAAGATAGCACTTGCCGTATCAACATTTTTTTTAAAAATAGTAGGAAAAATAGTAAAACAAAATCACAAAATCGTCTCTCCTGAAAACTAGCAAATATTGACATAAGTTTTTGTGTCACTAAGGCGACGATACGTTGTCGCCAACGACCTTGCCACGTCGAATCAATCGGTTCTCGTGAAATATTTGGCACTTTCACAGAGTGGAAAACACACATTTGGCCTTATTTCCTTTGGCGTTATTGTACGCCATCGGATTTCTGTAGGCCAATTTCTCGAAGTTCTCTTGCCGCTGGACGAGCTTTTGGTCGCAGGTGAATTTGACACGATTAATGTGGGCATTGCAGTCATTTCTGGCCCGTTTGAACTTTGTTCAATTTTCCTCAGATATGTCTTCCTTGTATGACCGAAAGGTTGATGATCGTCTGATCGCCTCTTTGCAGCTTGAGTCGGAATACATGGGCGTATAATGAGAAAACATCCTTCCTTAACTCGCGGATGCTCCTTACGAATGTGTTTTGCAAATCGGTACTCAAGTGAAGCGAAACTCGTGCAGTAAGATGATTTTATATGTAAAATGTCACATTGCTTACTGCATGTCAATTTGTGATGCAAGTTGACTCTATTTTTTATTTTACTGCACGTACAGACAGTCGTAGAACTTCACATTTTGGTACACATTTTCCGATTTGACGTTTCGTGTTGTGAAATTCTCTGGCATTACGTAAGATTTTCGTCGGTTTCTTCGTTCAGTGATATTTAGGTGAGAAAAAAGCTCTGTTTTATGTGCGTTACTGCGTGCAGTCTTGCTGCACATCTGTTTAGGCAATACTTAACTCTGATAATTAAAACAAACAAATATTTTATTTTATTTAATATCTTTTTATATATTCCAATATTTAATTGTCACAACTTTTTATTTTTATTTCTTAATAACGCGACGTGTTTCAAAGCAGTAGCTTCAACATCGGGCGTTGACTAAAATCAAATCGTCAATAAAGTTTTTGTTATTATTTTTTGTAATTCTATTGTTGTGTGGGTGTGAGGTTGTTGGGGTTGACTACCTCTGTCTCACTTCGTCTGCTGTGATAAGCTACTGCTGTGTCAAATAGTGGATTGTTCTTCATAATCAGTTTATCGTTAAGTAATTTGTCCCTCTCGCGCGGTTAGTCACCTTGTCGAGTGCATCATCCAGGAAGGGATGGTGCCGGTGCGGAGGCTTAAGTCGCGGAGATTCAACGGACTATGCTGTCGACGACTGCGATCGTCACTAGGGCCACCCATGGCAGATAGACCGTCTGATGAGCGATGACCAAGAACTAACCAAAAGGACACTCCGGTCCATCCCCTCCCCCCCCAACCCCACCCCTTCCTCTGTCACCACCAGGAAGAGGGAGTTTAAAAAGGCCAAACATATATATGGCATTCTTACCGCCAAGGAAAGATCCTCTCTCACTGAGAAGGAGGTAGCATCGCTAGGATGGGCCAGAGAAACCATAGCACAGGACATTCTCACAAGGCCCCCAGAACCGAGAACCAGGACGGCTAATAAGGACGTGACCGGCAAGAAAGGGGATTACACAAGGCGGAGGGATGACGTCGTTAAGATTTTTTTTTTTTTTTTTTTTTTTTATAATTAACTTACGCTAAAGGGATTTTTTTCTGTTGTTACAGTACCCTTATAATGCTAAGAGCACAGTGTAAGCTACTTGGTATTAGAAAGAATAGAGAGATAGGAAAGAAGTGTTTGGGTGCAGTTCTAGGGTTTTTCTCCACGGGTGGTGTCTAAGTTACTTAGGGAGATTACGATTTCATGTATTCGGTATAAAGTAATGGACTTGGCCGGGATTCGAACGCACGACCTTCCATTCCGTAAGCGAATACACTACTACTGCACCATTGTCACCCGCTATGGACCCCAATGCCAGAAACAGAAGACCCGAAGTACGTAAGGAGGTTCAGCGAGTCCCAAGGGAGCCTAGCGATAAGCCGGGCCCCAGCGGACTTCAGCGGAAACCGACGGAAAAAACGGGTGGAAAGAGAAGTGTGTTTGCTTCGAAGAGGATGAGGTCGTCGGAAGACGTACCAAATGCCCCCAAGAAGATCAAACAGACCACAACGACCACGGGGAGCCCCAAAAAGGCATCAGGCGCGTGGGGAACCAACCAAAGGAGCAGCTACAGCGAGGAGACGAGAAATCCGTTGCAGCTGGCTGTGGTGGACATCAAAAAGCCGAGCGGGCAGTACACAGTAGAATGTGGGAAGAGAATCGAGCAGACCTTGGGCTCTGCAATCGTATCTCACATTCTAAAGAACGCCGGCGTAAATGCCCCAGCCTATGGCAAGATGAGGTGGATCAAGGGTATCACCTACATCGACTGCAAGGACCAGGCATCCAACGACTTCGCCAAGACCGTTATAGACGGCCTAGAACTCTGGGAAGGAGCCATGCTCAAGGCCGTCCCGCCCAGAGAAGTCCCTAGGAAGGCGAAGGGACGAATAGTTATCCCCGAAATGGGGGTGGACAAGAATGACGTGCTCCGCGTCCTGCAAGCGCAAAACCCGCAGATCCCCATGCAGGGATGGGAAATCGTAAGCGCGGAAGAGCCCAAAAACGGTGCAAGAGGCTATATCGTCGTCTTCGACGAAACGCCATCACCGCTGAAGAAGGAGATGCAGATGGCGTTATCATTTGCAGCGAGCGAGATTACCCTCAAGCTGCTTAAACGCACTGCATCGGACGCACAGGCGACCGACAATGTGGGAGGAGAAGATATGGCCATCGATGAAGATAGTCCAGATCAACCTCCACCACAGTAAAGTCGCCTCGGACAACTTGAGGCTGCTCCTGGAAAGGGAGCAGCTGGACCTGGCCCTAGTCCAGGAACCATGGATCCATAACGATCGCGTGATGGGATTAGGGTCATACAAATTTAACACCTTTTACAGATCCGATAAGGGAAAGGTGAGATCGTGTATCGTGGCAAATAAAAACCTTCATGTATTAATGTTGTCTCAAATCAGCACGGGCGACGTGACGGCGGTGGAGGTTAGAGGAAAGGACGAGAGCTGTACTGTGGCGTCAGTGTACATGCCCCACAATGAAGACCCATCTGTCCCCCCCGGATTCGGTAAGGACGCTAGTAGCAGCGTCCGAGAAAGGTAAGAAGAACTTAGTCTTAGGCGGTGACGTAAATGCCCATCATACTATCTGGGGCAGCTCAGATATTAATGCAAGGGGCGAGGCTTTGTTCGACTTTTTACTCAGTTCCAATCTAATCGTATGTAACAGGGGTAATGACCCTACCTTCATAACAGCGAATAGAAGGGAAGTTCTAGACGCTACATTTGTATCTCAGAGCAGTTCCGTCCAGGTCGTGAACTGGAGAGTGTCCAGCAAGGCATCGTTCTCAGACCACTGCTGGATACTCTTTGACCTACAATTTCAATCTCAGGCTAGGGAAATTTTCAGGAATCCAAGAAGAGCAGACTGGGACAGGTTCACTACAGAACTACAGATGTTGGAAAACGTCTGCCCGGTAAAAAACCACAGCACTGAACAAGAGATCGACAAAGCAGTTGAGTCTCTAACTGAGGTGCTCTCAAAATCCTTCGAAAAATCCTGCCCAGCAAGCAGAACGAACGGAAAAAAAACGCCCTCCCTGGTGGAACTCCAAGATCGGGGAGCTTATGCAAGCATCAAGATCTAGATGGAACCTCGCAAAGGAGGGACTAATCGAATGGACGACCTACAAGCAGAGCGTTAAACTCCTAAAAAAGGAGATAAGATTCGCCAAGAAGAACTCATGGAGAAATTTCTGCGAATCGATCGAATCTACGACCGAGGCGTCGCGACTCAGAAAAGTTCTGGCTAATGCACCGATACCGATATCCTCGCTAAGAAATATCGACGGTAGCTGGACTGAATCACACGAGCAGACGCTGGTCGTCTTGACAGAAACCCATTTCCCAGGATGCGCCGACGTGCCTAGAGTATACGATACAGTTACACATGACACGAGGCAGGGTATGGATCAAAACACAATCGACGCAATAATCGACGAAAGAAAAATAGCATGGGCGATCAATTCATTCGCCCCCTTCAAAGCACCAGGAATAGATAATATTCGACCTATAATGCTTCAGAAGGCTAAGGATACCACTATCCCAAGACTGAAACGCATCTATATGGGCTGCTTAAGGCTTTGCTATATTCCCAAAGCATGGCGTGAGGTGAGGGTAATATTTATACCTAAAGCAGGGAAAGCTACCCACACCACAGCAAAGGACTACAGACCTATTAGTCTGTCATCATTCATGCTAAAAATACTGGAAAGACTAATTGATGTGCATGTCAGAGAAGCGATCAGCGATAATTACCTTTCCAAATCGCAGCACGCATACATCAAAGGTAGATCTGTAGACACTGCACTACATAAAGTAGTTTCCGTGGTGGAAAGATCCCTGGAATTCAAGGAATTTACTTTGAGTGCGCTCCTAGACATAGAGGGAGCCTTCAATAATATCGAGGCTGACGCAATTCTGCGCGGCCTTAGAAGGGCCCGGGTCAATAACAGTCTATGTGAATGGATTGGACTAATGCTAGGCACACGACGAATCAAGTCCTATCTAGGAGACGTTTGTATAGAAAGGAAAGTCAGCAGAGGTACCCCACAAGGAGGCGTCCTCTCTCCGCTCATATGGATCCTAGTCATGGACGAACTCTTAAAAATACTAGAGCGGGAAGGCTTTATCGTGAGCGCTTACGCCGACGATGTAGCAATCTTGGTCCCGGGTAAATTCATCCCAGTCCTCAGTGAGCGACTCAGCTATGCACTCCTACTGGTCAGCAAATGGGTTGCGGAAAAAGGACTCGGAGTAAACCCAGACAAGACAGAAATCCTGCTGTTCACAAGGAAAAGGGCAATACCGGCCTTTGAACTACCAAGGATGAATGGAGTGCACCTGCAAGTTTCCAAGACGGCAAGATACTTGGGGGTTATACTAGATTCCAAACTCAACTGGAAGGAAAATATAGAAGACCGGGTGAAAAAGGCATACGTGGCACTTTATGCCTGCAGAAGAACATTCGGCAACACATGGGGATTTAAACCACATGTGGTACACTGGCTGTACACAGCGGTGGTAAGACCCATTCTAACATATGGCGCAGCTGTATGGTGGAAGGCTACTGAGAAGAAATGCCATCTCTCAAGCCTTACTAAGATACAAAGGACGGCTTGCATTGGGATAACAGGGTCACTAAGGACCACACCCACTGCAGCTATGGAGGTAATACTTAATCTCACACCCCTGGACATACACTGCAGCAGCATAGCGGTTAAAACGGCCGTTAGACTCAGGGAGTCGGGACTATGGTCTTTCAGACCCTACGGACACGCATCGGTCGAGACAAGATGGAGAGCCTCGAAAGAAACAAAATCCACTGACTACCTACCACACACCTTCGCCTTCAAAAAGGGATTCGTTACCAGAATCCCAGAAAGAAGCGAATGGATCAATAGAACAGTCACGGAAGAAGGCGAAATAGCTATCAATACCGACGGATCCAAAATGGATGCGGGTACAGGTGCAGGCATCTTCTGTGAGACTCTGGGCCTGGGTATATCCTTCAGAATCAACGATGAATGCAGCGTCTTTCAGGCAGAGACAGCTGCAATCACTCAAGCCGCTAAGGAGGTGAAGAAGCGTAAACTGCCCGATAAGCAGATCACCATATACTCTGACAGCCAAGCGGCCATAATGGCCATGGAGTCAGCAGTTGTTAAATCAAGGACGGTGTTACAGTGCAGAAAACACCTAGACGAGATATCAACCGTAAACTCGGTGACCCTATGCTGGGTACCGGGGCACAAGGACATCTCGGGCAACGAAGAAGCAGACAAGCTGGCAAGATGCGGATCGGAGATGGATGCATCTCTGGCTCTGAAATCTTTACAAACTCCGCTCAGTACACTGTCACGGAAAATCGACGCCGAATCCATGAGTAGAACAAACCTACGTTGGACCAGCCTTGAAACATGCAGACACACGAGGGAGCTTTGGCCAGCGGTAAACAAAAGGAAATCTAAGGCCATAATCGGGCTGAACCGCAGAGACATACGCACACTGACAGGGGTCCTTACAGGACACTGCGTGGTGGGCCTACACGCGGAGCGGCTGGGCATAGTGCACAACGATTACTGCAGGAGCTGTAGAGACGTCGAAGAGACAGAATCTATTCGTCACCTATTATGTGAATGCCCTGCCCTTAGTACTAAGAGATTCAAGATTCTTGGCAGCTACTTTTTTGAGGAGCTGGAGGATCTGACCGACATTGAGCTTAACAAACTCCTGAGATTTACATATAGATCCGGGTGGTTCTAATAAAGCGGATCACTGAGCTGTTTAACAGCGGCATATTTTTTTGTATTTGCAGGTTCAAAATTTTGGAAACCCCAACACCAATGGACACAATGGACCCAAACAGATGGTCTAAGTGAGCCGTGACAACAGTCACAAGGGCATCCATCTACCTACCTACCTAAGTAATTTGTCTCTGTCTGTTTTGTAAGCTTTGTAAATTTCGAATTCCTCTATTGCGTCTAATTGTTTACCTTTTTGGCATATGTGTAATGGTTTTAGGTTTTCCTCTATACTATTGTAGTTGTGGTTATGTTCTATTAAGTGTTGCGCGTATGATGATTTTGTGTTGTGTTTAGGTATGTGTTCTTTAAATCTTTCTTTAAAGGTTCTTCCCGTTTGTCCTATATAGAATTTATCGCAATCCGAGCAGCTTATTTTGTAAACTCCGGACAGATTTGCCTTATTGCTTTTTGTTTTTGGTTTCAATATTTTTTGTATGTTGTTGTTTGTTCTAAATGATATTTTTAAGTTATGTTTTTTGCATTGTTGCTGTATTATTTGTGGTAGGATGTTGGTGTAGGTTAGGAAGTATATTTATTTTCTGTTGGTTCGTTGTTCTTATTTTTGTTATTGTTTATTTTTTGTTTCATTTTAAGATGTAATTTGTCTATAGTTGAAGGGTTATAGCCATTCGCTTGTCCTATGCATTTTATTGTGTTAAGTTCTGTTTGTAGTCTTTTTTGTCCATCGGTATTGTGATGAGTCTGTATATTAATGAATTGTAAGCTGCCATTTTTTGTGAGTGTGGGTGGTGTGAGCTATTATTTATTGTGATGTTAGTTGTTGTTGGTTTTCTGTGGATTTTGTATTTTAGTTTGTTGTTGTTTTTTGTTATATTGAGGTCTAAAAAATTTATTGTATTGTTGTTTTCGGTTTCTGTAGTCACTTTTATTTTGTTGTTTATGTTGTTAATATATTTGGATAGTATGTCTATTTGTCTATGTGTACCATCGAATATTACGAACGTGTCATCGACGTATCTGGAGTAGGAAATTAATTTGTCTTTTTGTGGATTTTTATTTGATAAAATGTGTTTGTTTTCATGATGGTTTAATTGCAGAAATTTATCTGCAATTAGTCCGCTGAGGGGAGATCCCATGGCTAGTCCTTCTGTTTGTTTGTAGTATTTGTTGTTTTGTTTCTACAATATGTATATATTAGTTCTTTTATTTGTTGTTTATTGATGGCTCCTGTGATTGTAAGGTTGTTTTTCAAAATGTCAATAGTTTCGGTGATAGGGATATTGGTGTACATGTTGGTTATGTCAAATGAAATCATTTTGTAGTTTGGTAGTACATATGTTTATGTTTTTTAATTTGTCAATTAGGTCTGTGTTATTTTTTATACTGTTGTTGTTCTGTAAATTGATGTTATTTTTGATGATTTTTTGTAATTTTTTTGCAACTTTGTAACCTGGTGCTGTGGTGTAATTTATTAGTGGTCTGATGGGTGTTTCTTGTTTATGCATTTTTGGTAGTCCAGTGAATGTGGGTGCTCTTGATTGCGGTTGTTTTAAAGTGTTTTTATTTGAGTCAGAAAAAAGTTGGTTGCATTTGTTAATGGCATTGTTTATTTCTTTGGTGTATACTATTGTATTTTGTTGTTGTTAAAGAATGTTTCTGTTTTTGTTATGTATTCTTGTTCATCAAATATTACTGTAGTGTTGCCTTTGTCTGCTTTTGTTATTATTGCTCTATTGTTCGTTATTTTTTCTTTTATTGTTTTTAGATTGGCTGTGTCTTCTTGATATTTCATTTTGAGTTTTTGGGTTATGTTGTTGGTTTTTGTTAAAAATTTTAGTTTTTTATTGATGATTACTCTTGTTTCATTTTGTGTTTCATATGTTGTTATTGTTTTTATTGCTGCTTCTGCGTTTATGACTTCTTGGTTTATGTTGTTTTTGTTTATTTTTGGTATGTTGTATTTGAGTCCTTTGTTTAGGGTATTGATTTCTGTATTGGTGAATTGGATGTTTGTGTTGTTTATTAATCTGGGATAGAATGTGTGTGTATTTGAGTGTTTTGTTATTTTTGTTTTTATTTTTAAGTTTCTGTATTTTATTGTATTGTTTTATAATTAATTCTCTAGCTATTGTGTTTATGTATTGGTTTATTGATTCTAGGTCGGCTGCAATGTTGTGTATGTATTTATATATCAGTAGATGAAGTTTATTGGCTATTGAGTTGTCTTTTATTTTTATTTGTTCATATATGGGGGTGATTTGTTGTTTGAGGCATTTTTTATTAAATTTTATATTTAAGTTGGTCTTCATTAACTGCACATTTTGGTACACATTTTCTGATTTGACGTTTCGTGTTGTGAAATTCTCTGGAATTACGTAAGATTTTCGTCGGTTTGGTCGTTCAGTGATATTTAGGTAAGAAAAAAGCTCTGTTTCATGTGCGTTACTGCGTGCAGTCTTGCTGCACATCTGTTTATTTAAAAAGGGAGAACTTTAAGACTTAAAATATGAAAAAAAAAAATTCTTAATTGATAGTATGTGTATGAAGTTTCTTTTATAGGGAGACAATCATTTTATTTTAAGATTTTTAAGAGTTTAATAGTAAATAAGTTCTATGTTAATTTAACAGAGAGCGCCATGAAAATAGGATGTTTGTTTTAAGATCACACATTTATTTTCAAAATAAAAAATGAAGCGCTTTATAATACGATTGATAGAATATATTTATACCCTATTCTAAGGGTATATTAATTTTGACGCATAGTTTGTAACATACCTTAATATTGCCCGTAGACCCCTAAAAGTTACTATATTTATGATCAGAATCGATAGTAATGTCGATCTAGCCATGTCCGTCCTTCCGTCCGTCTGTTGTCAAAAATTAGGCCTTTAAACTGGGCCTAGAGAGCTGGTATTTTAATTATATACTCGGTCCCGAAATAATCAAGTTTACGAATTTTTGAAATCCGCCCACAGACACCCACAAACTCAAAAAAACAAATTTTTCGAAAAAATCGAATTTTGAGCTAGAAAGCTGAAATTTTGTATATATGATCTATGACTCCTAAAACTAAAAATTTTCAAAATCCGCCCTTTAAATTAAATAAAACTATTTGTTTGAAAAACCAAAATTTGAGCTAGGGAGCTGAAATTTACAATATATACTCTCTAGGGGCCCTTTAAGCGCATGTGTAAATATTTTCAAAATCCGCCTACTGACACGCCCACAATTTAAAAAAAACCTTTTTTTGAAAATCCAAAGTTAGAGCTAGGGAGCTGAAATTTATAATATATACTCTCTAGGGGCCCTTTATGCTCATGTGATAATTTTTTTAAATCCGCTTGCCGACACGCCCACAATTAAATAAAATAATTTTAATAAAAAACCAAAGTTTGAGCTAGGGAGCGTTTTTTTTTTACAAAAGCTTTGTTTTTTTTTTTGATAAAATCCTTTAAATGTCATATAACAAAATATGTAGAGCGTTCTAAATAATTCAACCATACTTAGACTTTTGTCACGCCCACTTATGAGGGATAGGAATAAGAATAGGGTATCCAACAGTTCGCCCGGTTAAGCGGACTGTAGCCCGTCCCTATGTTTTTATTTTCAAATTAAAACACTTCAATTTAAGCTGACAGATTTGTATTTATAGTTACTGAAGCTGAAGCTCATAATTGCGTTAATTTGCAAAAAAATTGTGTGAAGCTAACATTTGTACTCCGTTTTACTCCTAAACTTACTTTAGTTTTGGTGGCGCTTACAGTTCGGGGTGGACCACGCTCTCAACCAACAAGCCCCTTCAACCAGCTCGGTCCCTCGCTAGCTGCCTCCAGTTACGCACACCAAGTTGGTTTAGATCGTTCTCCAATTGTGCGCGCCACCTAAGGTGGGGTCTTCCTCTGCTCCGTTGACCCTCAGGGGTGGATTCGAAGACTCGTTGCGTTGGTGCGTTGTGGTCCATACGCTCCACGTGTCCCAGCCATCTCGGCCGTTGTATTTTTAGCTTTTCGACCAGGTCAGCGTCGCTGTATAGCCCTTATAGTTCTTCGTATCCTATCCATCTACTCCATCGTCACAAACTGGACCGAATAGCATTCGAAGAATCTTTCTCTCAAAGCATCCCAGAAGATTTTCATCCGCTTTTGACAGGGTCCATGCTTCTGCACCATACAGCAGGACCAGGATGATTATAGTCTTTATCTCCTTAGTTTTATGAGAGAGGGCTTTACTTCTCAGATGCCTTCTAGCCCGAAGAAACAGCGATTGACAAGAGTAATTCTTCGCTTGATCTCTGCGTCGATGTCATTTTGCGAAGTGATAGTGATATTGGAGCCCAGGTAGACAAAGTCTTTAACCACTTCCAAGTTGTATCTGTCCATCGTGACGTTTTGTCCGAGTCGCCGATGTTGATAGCATATATTTCTTTTCCTAGGGTCGTCAACATTTGGATCATCCATATCCGAGGCTTGCCGTTGCTTCGTAACATAATCTTTTTTCCGTGGTTGGGTAGTTAACCCCACGCACAACAAGCAAAGCGATCTTCGTGGAAATCCTTCTGTAGTAAAATGGAAAGCACCGCGGAATCAGCTAGGCTCAGGAAACTACTTGCTAAGGAACCAGTAGCCTTGGGATCTCTCAAGGGCCCCAACGGCAACTGGACAGAATCCTGCAATGAAACACTCAAGCTCCTCCTTGAGACTCACTTTCCGGGATGCATTAATGAGCATAACAATCCGGAAGAAGAGCACTACACGGAGCACATAACAACAGCGGAGATTATAACGGAAGAAAGGATAAAATGGGCCATTAATTCCTTCTCTCCATATAAATCTCCGGGTATTGACGGCATTTTCCCTATGATGCTACAAAGATGTGAAGAACATATAACCCCACATCTGAGGAACCTCTTCCTAAGTAGCCTAAAATGGGGATATGTACCCAAAGTTTGGCGAGAAGTTAAAGTGGTTTTCATACCCAAAGCTGGGAAACCTAGTCACACTACCGCCAAAGACTTTAGGCCAATCAGTTTAACCTCTTTTGTTTTAAAAACTTTTGAGAGACTGATGGACATTTATATTCGTAGCAAACTGAGTCCAGAGGTCTTATCCCCAGCTCAGCATGCATATACGAAAGGCAAAGGTGTAGAGACAGCACTCCACAGTGTCGTCAGCACCATAGAAAAGACACTAAGGGACAAGGAATATACTCTAGCCGCCTTCTTGGACATTGAAGGTGCATTCAACAACGTCCAAGGGGAAGCGGTAGAAAGAGCCCTAGTAAACCTAAATGTGGAGAATACCATAATTAAATGGATAATGTGCATGCTTAAAAGAAGATGCATCTACTCAGAGTTAGGTGGTGAAATAATTAAGGTGTCAGCATCTAGAGGAACCCCTCAAGGCGGAGTCCTATCACCCCTTCTTTGGGTACTCGTTTTAAACGAGATTCTGATTGAACTTAGACTTAGTGGAGTCAAGGCAGTAGCATATGCTGACGACTTAGCACTGCTAGCGACAGGAAAATTCCCATCCACTCTAAGTGAACAAATACAGAACGCCTTATCTATGGTTGGTAACTGGACCAGAAGCTGCGGACTTGCGGTTAACCCACAAAAGACAGAACTGGTCCTCTTCACCAATAAAAGGATTATACCGCAATTTAATCCGCCAACTATTGAGGGTACTCCACTACAAACATCAGAATACGCAAAGTATCTTGGCGTGATTCTGGATAGAAAATTAAACTGGAGCCTCAACATAAAAGAACGAGCAAAGAAGGCAACGGTAGCCTTATACGCCTGCAATAGAATCTTCGGCAAAACCTGGGGACCTAGTCCCAAAATTATCATGTGGTTGTATACGGCGGTAGTTAGACCGATACTCACATACGGTAATTTAGTCTGGTGGCAGGGGTTGTGTAAGGCCACCAACCTTAAGACTATGACTAGAGTCCAAAGAATTGCCTGTATTGGCACTACTGGGGCTATGAGAACCACCCCTACAGCGGGGTTGGAGGTAATTCTCAATCTTAAACCCCTAGATCTTTTCGTACAAGAATCTGCAGCAAACAGTGCCTTGCGGCTAAGCCAAACAAAAAACTGGAAACCCAGTACAACAGGGCATGCACAGATTATAGAGAAATTTACGGGTAGAAATGTATGCACAGACTACATTACTCCCAAACTAGATTTTATAAGACCATTTACTGTCTCTTTTCCCTGTAGGGAAGAATGGCAGGATAACCAAGTACCAATCCATGCAACAACGATCCCCATCTATACAGATGGCTCCAAGATGGATACCGGCGTTGGTGCAGGTTTCTACTCAGAAACGCTCGGAATATCTGGCTCGATCAGACTCCCCGACTACAGCAGCGTCTTCCAAGCTGAGGTTCTGGCGGTGACAACAGCCGCTAAGCAGACTGCAATGACGGCAATACCACACGCTGATATTACCTTCTTCATTGACAGCCAAGCGGCAATAAAATCGATTTCCGCCACAGAAATAAAATCGAGGCTTGTAAGAAGCTGTCGCGAAGAGCTGCGGGCTCTTGGCGCGCAGCACACTGTAAGACTCTGCTGGGTCCCCGGACACAGTGGTGTCCCAGGAAATGAAAGAGCCGATGAACTGGCAAGAAAAGGATCTTCCCTTGAATCAAGGGATGCTGACACCACAGTAAAAACCCCACCCTGTTACCTTAAACAGGTGATTGGAAATAAAACACTGATGGCAGCAAACGAAAGATGGAGTGCCCTTGATTCCTGTGTTATTACAAGGAAAATGTGGCCATTATATGACAAACAAAAGACCAAGAGAATCCTTCAAATGAACAAGAATTCTTTGTCCTCTCTCACAGGTGTTATCACCGGACACAACATGCTGGGTTACCATGCAAAGAAATTAAAACTCAGCACAGATGAACTCTGCAGAGGATGTGGGGACGAGGAGGTGAATGAGGATACCCCTCATTTCCTCTGTCACTGCCCTGCACTCTGTCATATCAGAAACAATATCCTGGGCAGATATTTCTTCCAGGATTTAGAAGAACTCTCCGGCAAGTCTGTGAATGACTTGCGAAAGTTCATCAACGCATCGGGGTGGTTTGTAAACCCGCTAAGTTTTTCATAGGTTTTTTTTTTCATTGGTTCCATATAAGGGAAGCATAACCACCCAGGGTATCACAAAGGGTCTACATTGACCTAAGTGTGACGGGCGCAGGATTCTCTTGCCCCGTCAGCCCAGTAACCTAACCTAACCTAACCTAACCCAACGCACAACCCCGAACCGTGCCTTTTGATGTACCCTTTGGACAAAAGGGGCCGGATATTCGGGAGTCAGTAACCCACTTCGGGGGTTTGAGAGCTGCCATTGACCCATTAAGGGCTCCTCGACCACCATCTCTATTTCAACACCTTGACTAGTATTGAAAATCCTTAATGACCTCAGCTCCAGATACGTCCAAGTATCTCATTAAGGTATCTGCCATGTTGACTGTTGATGCCATCGTTGATTCAATCACGTGAATTCATCCTTCGTACGTTCTCTTTCTGAGGAGCTCGTGTTAGACTTCTGAGGCTCGAGCAGACAGTCAATTCCGACAGAGCATTGCAGTGTTGCTATTTTCTACCGGTTCAACACTGATAAATTTAGCACGTCATGCCCGGAAGGACAATACCAGTACCCGCTGGCTACCACGCGGGGGTAAAATAAGCTCAATTGATGTGTATGAAACAGTTACAACAACTGGGCATCGCCAAGTTGATGCCAGTCAGTGCCTACCCTATTCTTTTTACTCTTATGCATAAGAAAATTTAAAAGAACGAAACCATTTACAGATTTGAACTCCACAAAACTTAAAACAGTCTTATTAGTTAACCCGTCTCACATGACATGCAAATTTTAAATTGCTTCGCGTTTATTTGTTTCGATTTATTTGTTTGGAAATAAAGTTTAGGGCGAATTGCTTTTAAAATTTTATTTATAATGCAAAAATGAATTGATGGTCAATTTTAAATATTCATTGCCCAGTAATGTATATCGTCATCTCCTATTTAAAGAATCTTTCCATAGGGTGGTAATCAGTTGGTCCAGTAGAGATTTGTTGGTCCTGATATATTTTTTTTTTATTCCAAGGCCAATATTTAGTATACAATATTTATATATGTACATAGTTTGTATAATCAAGCAATGTTTAAATATCACTAAAATTTTAACTCAGTTGTGGGTGCTCAACGTTTGTTCAACAGATACGCTCGATTTGCTGAAGGATAAGTTTGGCGGTAGGATTGCATCGATCTCACAAAGAGGATTTGTGAATTGATCACCGCGGTCAAGTGGTTTGACACCCCTAAATTATTTTCTTTAGGCTACGTCAAAGCACAAGTACCGACAATAAGCAGACTTTAAAGCCAACATTCGTCAAGATATCGCCGGCATACAGCTAAAAAAATGATGATCAAAACTTGGAGCGCTTATGCTCTGACAAGGAGACTGTTTCATAGCAGTCAACTTGACTCCAGAGTGAATGCCATTTGCTACGTTTCTCTTATAACGCCGATCATCGCCTATGGTTGTCCATTGTGGTTTAATATAGCGCCTAGTTATATGGAAAAGATTCGGGTTTTGGAGAGACAATGTTTTAAGGCCTGTCTCCCGATGTTCCGAACGCCTCAATCCAACTATATAAAATACTATCCCAACAAGGTCCTATACGATGGGGCTCAGTTGAATAGGATTGACAATTTCCTCATTAAGGTGACTCGAAGGCACGTTGCAAGGGCGATGGCCATCGACAATAGCCTAATCTTTGGGGCTTACTACCCCAATGAAATGTACATATAGAGAGTACGCTACGATCTGGCTTTATCCCACCGGAGGCATTTGTCCATATTGATGCTAGAGGGCTGGTCCAGACGAGAGATGGTATCCCGGTATTATACCACCGCTACCGCAGCGCGAGAGGCTCATCCGCGCCGGGGACGTCGCCAATGCTCATGAGCTCCTCCGTTTTAGTACCACAATAGCGGAGGGGGATAGATTCGATACGGAAAGTAACATGCCCTCCCAAGACGGTGCGTTAATCTAGGTAACTCCTCTTAGTTTATAAGTAAGACTAAGTTAGCTAGGACGTTTCTGGGAGAGCCCAGGCTCGTCAACTTGTGGTGGTGCGTCCGGAAGGTGATTGACGCTGTAAGGCACGTTGTACGTTGACGACTGCCAGACACTCGGAAAGCAATTGGGATTTTGACAACTTGTCAACGAGTGCTCAGAATCCTAATTATAGTTAGAATATGTTAAGTAGTTTAAGTAAGTAGGTAGTTCGTAATTTGTTTTATATAAAAAATATAAAATCTAAGTAATGATACCGAGTTTTTTATATAGCATAAGGAAAAATAATAGAATAAGTATCCTGTTAATTTTAAGTTAAATTTAATCATTTTTGTCTAGTATGTAACTTAATATTCAATAACCATTAAAAAATTAATTTAAAAGTAAAGATGACCAAAACTTGGAGCGATCGGGTACGTCAGTGTTAACAAAGCCGTGGGGAAATTTGAATTATATCTTATTCCGAACATGACTTCATTACGAAAGCTTCAAAATACGAGTAGTAAAATTTAATTGGTATGTCAAACCGTTGTTTTGTTTCAAATTAAGCGGTTTCATTAAGTTTCTTTTGTAAATTAATAAGCCGACTATTACCATGTACTTCATCGGTTTTGTTTACCAAATCATTAAACATGGAACTATATTAATAATTAAACTATTCTCACATATAATTTGTTGTTAGTTGTTCAGTATTTGTTTGTCAAATGTTTGATCAAGTGTTTTTGAGCTTATAAATGTTATTGAATTTTTGTTTGCCGTTACATTGTTTGCATTTTAAAGTAAATATCGGAGAAACTTTATGAAATGTTATCAAACGGTTTAGGATTTGTTGTTCGGTGGAAAATGTATTTTCACACACAAAGCAAGTGAATCTATGGGAGAATTCCGCTAGTTAGGGCGTTTCTGGGAGAGGCCGGGTTCGCCGATTTCATGGAGCTTCCGGAGGTGACTGAAGCTGTAAGGTTGCAGTTGGCTCCCAGCGGCATGTGCGCACGTTGCCAACTGTCAATCGCTCGGAAAGCCATTGAGATTTTGACCACTTGTTACGTAAGGCAAGAATAAGTCATGTAGCTTACATAAGTATAGGTAAGTTAAGTAGTGTTATATAAAAGAAACTACAAACTACCTAGTTTCTTTTATATAAAAACATAAAATTTAATATAGATGCCAAGATTAGTTCATAATATAGTTTTTAGGCCGAAAGGCAATAACTATAAGGTTATATGTATTTAAGTTTAGAGCTTCCCCATAAGGAGAAATAATTTAGAATAATTATGCTGTTAGTTTTAAGTTAGATTTATTCATTTTTGTCTAGTATGCAAGTTGATTAAGCTAAAAATTAATTTAAAAAAAGTCTAACGCTTAAGATGGCTCATGATTCTCATGGTTATGGTTTTGCAAATAGGATTTCGAATTTCGAAAAACTGTTGATGTGGAAATGTATATTAAAATTTTAGAATATGTTCTGCATCAATTTTTACTTAAGGAAACTAATATTTGCAAATTTAAGGCTTTTTCATACAAATTTATTTAATTTATCACTGACAAATGTCAAAATGGTTGCATGGGTGGGTGTATATGATAGGTGAAGTTGATAAGAAACTATTTGAGTGGAAGTGTTCACACTTGAGCATGAAAATGTTTTGTTTATTACATACATGCACATATATTTATACATACATGTATATATTATATCTAGATATAGATATATATAATTGAGAACAAAAATGTAAATAGGGTTTGTTATTGATTATTAGGTTTTTGAAAATTATAATTAACCTCGCACCTATCCCAAAGCTAACAATGAACCCAAGCAGGGGGGTTGCAGGGGGCAGCATGAACACCATACACATTGTACTGTTTATGGGATCTACTTGTGATTTCACAACGTAACTAAATGCATTCTCAATCTAGAAAAGAAAAACCCAAAAGAAACACGCTCATTCTAAGGTTCACAGCATTTTTTTACAATATTTTCCAAGATTACATTAAGTCAATCCTGCTTCGATTCGATTTGCATTTTAATTCGAATTGAATCCGCATTCAATCTCTCATAGTCTAGTTAATACATGAACCCACAATTAATAGCACCGAATGCTGATTTTTTCTGAATGTCTTCTCAATGGAATTTATTGACAGATTGAGGTTAAAAACAAATACTTAAACATTTTCCTTTTTTGGATTTTTACGCGTTTTCTTAAGCTATAATTTGTGCAAACGTTGTTTTTAGGCCTTCTTCTACCTACAAAAAAAATTTCAGTTAGAAAAGCGAAATCCTATTTGGGAAATCAGTTCCCTGTTTTTAATAATTCTAGAATATGTTTGGCATTAATTTCAACTGTCGGAAATTAATATTTTTGAATTTCATGATTTTCAATACAAATTTCTTAACTCAACTTACAGCTGTGCCACTAATAAACATCATAGGTGCATGTGTGCTGCCAAGTTTTTTTTGATGAATTCTTAAGCGGAGATGGTCGTTTTTTAATGCCATGCCTATATCCGCGGACAAAGAAACACGGCTATTGTTTATAGTTAGTAAGCAGTTTTATTTAACAGTGAATAAATTCATATATTTAGCTATTCTATTATTAAATTTATTTATTTAAGCTGAGTTGAATAGCATCTTGCGGAAGTTTTAAGGATTTGTCTTGAGACGCGTGTTAATATTCATACTATCTACTCGTATTTCTTTTTTATTCAGATAGATAACTACACTTGGTGCAAAGTTGTCACCCGATGTTCTCTGGCTGTAATTTTTTTATGAGTGAAATCTTTGGTTCTCCTTTTGGATTATGTTTATTGATGTCTTAAATTTGTTTTCCATCAAATCGAGAAATGATATCGGATAAGAGGCCGCCGCTAGAATTGATGACCATTTGGGACTGGTTTGTGGCATTTTCTTTCTCTTTCTCGTGCCAGAACTTCCGGCAAAAGGACTTCGCATTCTTGACGAATATTCTCTTTGAGGGCTTCACGAGTCTGAGGCTTGTTTATCGAGACTCTTGACTTCAAAATACCCCACAAAAAGAAGTCTGAAACGGTTAAATTAGGCGATCTTGCCGGCCAGTGCAAATCGCCAAAACGATAGTTAGGCGACCCGGAAATACAGCCCTCAGAATCTCGGTTGTGGCTGGTGCAGTATGCGCCGTTGCTCCATCCTGTTTGAATCACATGTTTTCCAGTCACAAATTATCCAACTGAAGAAGAAGAAAGTCGTTAAGCATGGCTCTGTAGCGCTCGCCGTTCACAACAGTCGGCATTTTTCACAGAAAAAATAAGGGCCGATGATGCCTCTAGCGTAAACAGCACACCATGCAGTAACTTTGAGCGGGTGTAATGGCTCTTCGTGGGTTAAACACGTATTTTCGGTGCCCCAGAAGCGATATTTTTGGTTTTTCACATATCCACAGAGATGGCAATGGGCCTGTAAAGATCGCCGATTGATGCGCAATCGCGTGGTACTTCGTTTGGTCGATACTCCGGGATTCTCTTCGAGATCTTCACCACAGCTGTGATATTCTCTGCAGAACGGCAGAGACCTGGCAGCATATCGCGTTGTCCCATACTCTTCTGGGCGATCGGCTAAACGTCGTAGTGTTTGCCCAGTCGGTGTCGGACGACCGGTAAATCTGCGCTGAAGTTCACGCTGCGCCAACACCATCGACGAATTATTCCGCAAAAAAATCGAAACTATTGTGTATTTTATATCTGTTTACTTCACAAATGACAAAGTACAATTGACATTTGCCGCCATTTGCAAAAACTAAGCATGACTTTTGCGCCACCTAGTACAACATGGCTTAAGAAAGCAGTACTTGCTTTTAGTCATTTAATGTTAATTTATTTAAGAAATTCATTTAGGTAATAAAAAAGTTTGTTGGTACTCATTCCATTTTATTTTATTAAAATTTATGATTTGCTTTAAAATTTCCGAGCATTGCCTAAATATACAACAGAAAGTGATGCCATTTTTATGTATGTCACACTGCAACCACATCGCACATTACATACACCGCTGTGTTGCCAAATCGTTTTTTTTTTTACAGATTTGTATGGCTAATTTAGCATAAAATATAAATAAATAAAATAAGAAATTACTGATTGAAATGTTGAGAAAATGTCTATTTGGTTATTTTACACTTCACGATTCAATGCCTTCCCCGCATCGTTATGCCATAATTCAATTGCTCGTTATAAATTGAAAAAACGAAATATTTTCTTTCATTTTGCGAATTTATTTAAATAAAATGTCAAAAATCGAAGCTGTAGGTGTGCGTTTTATATTTTCATTAAGAACATTATAAAACATGTCTATAGATACTATGTTATGTTAATGCAATAGGCAATTAAAAGTATCTTTCTCTTACATGTACAAAATTATGAGTTGAATAAATAAATAAATAAATGTTATCTCTTTTAAAATAATCTGAATTGTTTTGATAGGGTGCGCAATTTTGTACTTTATAAATCCTATTACGGAAAACTTGAATCAACCTCACTTAACCAGGAACCGAGTTACCGCATCACTTAGCGAGCAATACGTCACTGAATTTTGAGAATTTGTAATGCAAAAATGAATTAATTCGATGACGTATTGCCCAGTTAACGGGCCCAGTTAAATGCGGTTATTCGGGCCAGGTGGTATCAAGACTGGAAAAATACCACTTCCAAAACCAAATACGACATAATACCAATGGTTATCTTCATTCATTTTTATATCACAGTAACCAAGAGCGACCTCCAACCGCTTAAGTAGGAAACAATGCACATTCAGTCATCAATTAATAATATGCATTCAGAAAACCACCGCAACATTTTACTGTCAAGATTCAAAGCTGCTGTCGACGTCGAGAACACTCGCTGCAGATGCATATACCATTTCTCACATACAGTTGGCGTTTCTGCGGTTAATTTCGTTCGCATGCATCATTGCCATATGTAGTGCGCAATGTGTATTTCTAGGGCCCAATCCATAATACACCGTTCACCCATCAGTGGAAACGATGCGATGACGTCCGATTGCAACGAGCTCAAGTAATTCCTTTCGCGTTTATTGGGTATTTAAAACACGAAGCAAGTGCATTTATCTGACCACGGGAATAGGCCAGTTGTTACCATTGCTGTTCATCGCGTATTCAAAACTATTATTATTGTTATAGCTCCCAGCCGCGACTGCAACCATTGTGCTAAAAATATCATCCTCGTGCCTCGACATGTCCTGACTTTGGGGTTCAGAATAAATACAATCGATAATTTATTTTCAAGGAATTACGTGTATGATGGGGAGTCTTTCGTTTTTGTCACTTATGTTGCTAATAAATCGTAAAGGGCTGTCGTTGTCGTCTTCGTTTGAAGAGAAGAGCGTTTGCGATGAACCACTGACACTTACGAGTACATACACCATAGACTGTATTATTAACAAAAAATTGTGCGTCGCATCAAAATTGTCTTCTTTGTTTAAAGTGGAAGAAAGGTGCATACAGTAAATTAATACGTTTTACATTTCTTTTGTAGACGGAATGCTTGAAGAAGTCTTCTTAGTTAATTAGTTTTCTAGTGTCATCGAGTTCCGCTGAGTACTAATTTCATTCTTGAATATATGTAATATGATACGCGTGTTTAATAGGAAGTTGGGTTCTGCAGGTCTTGTATTGGAAAGAGTTTATTAATGTTGTTTTTGTTATGGTCGGCGCACCTTACATATGAACTGATTGATTTTGATTTGTTCAAGCCAGTGTGGAAACACACAGCCAAAGTAAGGCACTGTAAGTGTTTAAAAAAGTCTATAACTCGGAGTTCCTGATTGATCACAGTTGACAGGAATCAACGGTAGGGTGTTCGGAACTGATTTCCCAAATAGGATTTTTTTTGTAGGTAGAGGAAGGCCTAAAAACAACGTTTGCACAAATTTTAGCTTAAGGAAACGCATAAAAATCCGAAAAAAAAATGTTTAAAGTATTCGTTTTTAACCTCAATCTGTCAATAAATTCCATTGAAAAGACATTCAGAAAAAAAGCAGCATTCAGCGCTATTAATTGTGGGTTCATGTATTAACTAGACTATGAGAGTTTGAATGTGGATTCAATTCGAATTAAAATGCGAATCGAGTCGAAACAGGATTGAGTTAATGTAATCTTGGGAAATATTGCAAAAAAATGCTGTGAACGTTAGAATTCGCATTAAGGATACTATCTTTAGAGGCAATCGTGTTTCTTTTGGGGTTTCCTTTTCTAGATTGAGAATGCGTTTAGTTACGTTGTGGAATCACAAGTAGATCGCATAAACAGTGCAATGTGTATGGGGGGCAATGCTGCCCCCCTGCAACCCCCTGCTTGGATTCACTGTTCGATTTGGGATAGGTGCGAGGTCCATTGTGAAATCACAAGTGATCCCATAAACAGTACAATGTGTATGCTTGAGTTCACTGTTCGATTTGGGATATGTGCGAGGTCCATTGTGAAATCACAAGTAGATCCCATAAACAGTACAATGTGTATGGGGTGGCATGCTGCCCCCCTTCAACCCCCCTCCTTGGGTTCACTGTTAGCTTTGGGATAGGAGCGAGAACCATTGTAAAATCAGAAATAGATCCCATTAACAGAACAATGTGTATCAAAAACATAATAATCAATAATAACAAACCCTATTTGCATTTTTTGTTATCTATTATATATATATATGTATATAGATATAATATATATATGTATAAATATATGTACATATGTAATAAACATAACATTTTCATGCTCAAGTGTGAACTCTTCCACTCAAGTATTTTGTTATCAACTCCACATATCATATACACCCACCCATGCAACCATTTTGACATTTGCAGTAATGAATTAAATAAATTTGTATGGAAAAACATTAAATTTGCAAATATTAGTTTCCTTAAGTAAAAATTGATGCAGAACATATTCTAAAATTTTAATAAACATTTTCACATCAACAGTTTTTCGAAATTCGAGATCCTATTTGCGAAACCATAACCAAAAACAGTTTCACATTGACAGATTTACTAAATTTAAAAAAAAAAAAATAATAAAAAAATAAAATCCCGAACAAAATATTCGGCGGGATGTCAAACTTTTACATTTCCTGAAAAATTCATCGCAACATTCATCAGAAACGAAGAAAATGGGTTTTGGAAGCATTGTTTATCCCCGCTAAATGACTTAGCGGCGATAGCTATCCCCGCTAAAGTTAGCGTATATATTATAAGTTGTTGTTGTATTTTACATGCAAATTTCAAATTATCACTATATCCGCGTGCAAAGAAACACGGCTAATGTTTTCATATGGGGCATTAAAAAATATTAACATTTTGAAGAATACAAAAATCGGCATCATTCTGTAGCACTTAAATAGCTAGAGGCGAACGATCCTTTCCAAATAACAAATTCAGTTAATATTATGTGTGGGTTGGAGAGCAATGAAATTGCTATACAATGCCAATGTATTAAGGAAATAAAAAAAATAAAAACATGTATAATAGCCGTGTGTTTTTTACTCAAGCATATATACGCTTAGATAAACAAGAGTAAAACAAAACGCTCGACTTTGACTTGGCAGCACTATGTCATTTGACATTTCAGCTGTTTTCTCCAGTCAAACTATTGACCTGAGAATTACTCGTAAATTCGAAAATACTACTAAGATAAAAAAACTTATTATACCACCGTTTTGCATTGCAATTTAAAAGTATAAAGTTGACCCCTATAGAAGTAGAGGTTTGAAATGGCAGCGGTTCAATATATTTTTGTTAAAAATATAAATTCACACGCAGTGAAATTTTGAGGTATGTGTCAGTTCAGGAGGTGAGAAATGTCAAAGTGTTGATATTCGATAACGAATATTATCGGAATACGTAGTAAACGTTCTTGGAAGCACTGATTTATATCCACTTAAGGACTGAGCGGCGATATTTATCCCCAATAAAGTTAGCGTATTTAGGCCAAGTTTGTTGTTGTATTAAACATGCTAATGTGAATAAGCCTATATAAGCTTGAGTAAAAAAACAAACCTAATAACAACTAAGCAGATTTAAGCAATTATTTGGCTGCTGAACTATCCTAAACTAAAAAGCCAACTTTTTAAAGCTCTTATGAATAAGACGGGTAATCTGATCATTTTTATTGTAAGGGGCAATTTATTAAAATCATAATTTCAAATTAAATTCGCTTGTCAACAATTCAAATATATAGATCTGAAAATTATTAAATAAAAAAGAAGATACATTTAAATCTCTTTGCAGTCGTAAATTCCATGAAGTCATTAACCTCATTTATTGTTTACGTAATTCAATCAGACAATACCACTCATGTGCTTTTAATAAGCGCTTAAACATGAAACCGGAAAGTCCCCAATTAATATTATGTACGAGTATGTATACGTTTTCCATTTTTTTTATTTGTTTGCGTATTTTGAAGAATGAATATGGAAAACAAAATGCACAATAGCAACTATATCTATTTAAAATACACAGTGAATAGTGCAGGGCATATCTAATTGTGGAGTTTCAGGTGCATTGCAGTCACATGACAAAAGGCCTGCATCTTGTCGGTTGCAAACAGTAATGGTTCATTAACAACAGACATCTTAATGCTCTTGGGTCTAATACAGCTAGTGTAATGATAGCTGGTTTTGCATCAATGTGCGTGAAAATGAATATTGCGCAATGCAAGAAAATTGCACTTAAAACCGTTTGAAGCGTGTAGATTTTACTTTCTTTTCCTACATGAAGTTAAAGTTTGGACTACTGTATTCTTGTTTATAAACTCTCATTGTACTGCTCTTTTACTTGATAACTTAATTGAATTTAAACGAAAAAGGTACAAATTCATTCGCGTTTACAACCTATCTTAAGGGTATATTAGTTTCAAAACATGGTGGACCACCTTCTTTATGGCGGTGAGGCTGTCCCAAATTTGGACAGACATTCAACTTATAATGAGTTTGATGCCCTGTCTGATCCCATCACAAGAATGGTGCCCCTTCATCCTCGTACTGAAATCGTCATTGCGGGCGATTTCACTATACACAATTCAAGTTGGCTTCAACACTTTGGCCAGATAACACCCGAAGGATGAGCCGACACGAATACCGGACATTAGCAGTCAAACTGCCAACAGACTGGACTTGTTTCTTACCTCTCACCCCGATGAATACGCTTTGAGCATATTATCGCTTCTAGGTTCGTCAGACCATTCATGGTTGCCACTATTATTAAAAAAAATCCCTGACATTTCCCTGACTTTCCCTGACCAAATTTTGCAAATATAGCAAACAAAATGACGCATTTAAACACTAGTCCCAAATATTTAAAGAACAGACAAATTGTATACTTCTAAACATTCCTTTTTAAAAAAAAAATCAATGAAACACTCAGTTGAGAACAGGATATACCTTATTTTTTTAAAAGGGAGAGTTGATAATTTATTTTCTCTTCTTCAACCTGGGCTTGAATGCGAATTTTTGCTTTTTCCTTATGAAGTTTTTTTATTTCTTCCTCCCTTTTTCTTTTTAATTCGTTTACTCCATCTTCTTTTTTTTAATTTAAGTTTTTCTTCTAAATGCAGTGTATAGTATGAGAGTATCGAACATTCATTTTGAATTCATTTCCACTTTCGATACTCCATCCAGCCTCTTTCACGCCCTCTAAGACTCTTCTCTGAGCGACAAGTGACTCCTAAAGGAGGTTTTCGACCAAAAGAGTCTTGTTAATTGAGAAGCCACTCTCAACTGAGGCGTTTCCGTGCGATAAAATGCAACACATTTTTATACGAGGGCGGGTCAATAAGTCCGTGACTTTTTGAATTTCTGACCTCTTTACTGAAACGGCAACACTGCTCCTGTCAACAGGCATCTGTCAATTGACTCCTGTCAAAATTTAAACTTGCTGCGTCAGTTAGTTTGTGTTTGACAGCCATTTTTATCAGACTACTCACTAATTTGAGGAGAAAATGGAAAAAAGTGAATTTCGTGTGCTTATTAAGCATTATTTCTTGCGAAAAAAAACCATTACCGAGACCAAGGCTAAGCTTGAAAAAGACTATGGGGACTCTGCACCATCGATTTCAATGGTAAAAAAGTGGTTTACTGAATTTCGTTGTGGCCGTACAAGCACTGAAGATGCCGAACGTCCTGGACGCCCAGTTGAGGTCTCTACACCCGAAACAATCGAAAAAATTCACGATATGGTGTTGGCCGACCGAAGATTGAAAGTGCGAGAGATTGTGGAAGCCGTAGGGATCTCGCATGGCTCAGTGGTTTCAATTTTGAATGATCACTTGGGCATGAGAAAGCTTTCCGCAAGATGGGTGCCGCGTTTGCTCACAGTCGACCACAAACGCAATCGTGTAACAACTTCACAGGAAGGTTTGGCGTTGTTTAATCGCAATATGGAGGAGGTTTTGCGCCGTTTTGTAACCGTGGACAAAACATGGATCCATCACAACACACCAGAGACCAAACAACAGTCAAAACAGTGGGTTTCTAAGGGTAAATCGGCGCCAAAGAAGGCCAAGGTGGGTTTGTCAGCCAATAAAGTTATGGCGACTGTTTTTTGGGATGCACGCGGGATAATCCACATTGACTACCTTCAAAAGGGAAGAACAATCAATGGGGAATATTATGCCAACTTATTGGACCAATTCAATGACGATTTGAAAAAAAACCGACCTCATTTGGCCAAGAAAGAAGTTCTTTTCCACCAAGACAATGCAAGGGTGCACACATGTGCAGTTGCCATGGCAAAAAACCATGAATTGGGCTATGAATTGCTCCCTCATCCACCCTATTCTCCAGATTTGGCTCCGAGCGACTACTTCTTGTTCCCAAACCTGAAGAAATGCCTTGGTGGAAAAAGATTTGACTCCAATGATGAAGTCATCTCGCAAATAAAGGCCGCAAATTGAGGACCTCGACAAATCATTTTTTTTGGAAGGGATAAAAAAATTGGAGAAGCGTTGGACAAAGTTTATAGAGCTCAAGGGAGACTACGTTGAAAAATAAAATTATTTTTTTATCAAAAAATCTGTGTTTTATTCCAAAAGTCACGGACTTGTTGACCCGCCCTCGTAACATGCTGAAGATCTTTAAAATGTTCATTTTTGCCAAAAAGCTGAAAGTAGAACTCATCAACTCTACAAGTAGATTCGTTGATTATAAAGTTTTTGTACTCCTCTTCTATTGCTGTCTTTGCATCTGTACATACATTTATGTACTGTAATTTTGCCCTTTCCGCGCATGTATCAAACAATCTGTTGGCATTAGGTATACAAAATTTGAAGCAAATTTTTGAATCTTGTTTTGCAAAATATTTCTAGGATTAAGACTGCTCACGTTTACAACCAAATCGTATTTTAATGGGCTTCGTTCTTCGATTTTTGATATTATGCTTATAATAATTTTGCAGCAATCCAGTTTAAATTTTAAAATATCTTTTTCCGAAAAATTGTCTTTTTGTTTTATTGCATTGATGATTTTTGTTGCTTTGAAGTCAACGTCAACGTTTTTTATTTCCAGAAGATTGGATTCACTTGAAAGATCGATGGACAAAAGTTGAGATCCTATGGAGCATTCGCTGATATACTTTTTTTTGACGATGCGATGCAATACGTTTTTAACCATTATGAGGAGATCTTCATAAAGGTAAAATATCAATGGTTTCTCGCCTTGAAATTTTGATAATAATGGTTCACAATCAGATGTAATTGTATGGAAAAATGCAAGTTTGCAGTCTAACAATTTGCCTTGGAAGTATTTTTTTACGTTTTCAATTGCCCTTGTTTTTGGTAAATCTGAATTTGTCATAGAAAAAAAGTGCTTCAACTCATCAAAAATGTTCAGGCATCTCTCTAAACAGATTCTGTTTTCTAGTCAATGTACACCGCAATATTTCAGGGGAAATCGAGTACAATCAGTTTTGGAGGTAAATAAGCTTCTTCTTGCAGGACGTATGCCTTAAAAGTATATGCAGGTCCCATGAAAAATTTGTAAGTCCGGTTTTCATGGCTCCCTGTAGACCACACACACCACATTCTAGTAGCTCCGTACCATCCGGATCAATTTCATTTCGCTGTTGTTTTAATTTCTTTAAAAAAGATAAATTTATGTTTGGGCCATGCATAGATACTCGAAGAAGTTTCTCTTTTTTCAAAAATCGGATTCCATTGTCAAAATGTTTTAAAATGTCATCTGACTTTGAAGATACCATGAACTCCCTTTCTAAGTACCTAATGCAAACAATTCCTTTTGACTCATCAAAAAAACGGACAACTAAATCCATTTGTCCTTTCTGAGCTATTTTGTTTAGTGCTTCGTCAAAACATATAACAAAGTCGTCACATTTGTTTACTTTATCCAAAAGATTGTTATGGAAATATGGGGAGATACCGTGGTTGATAACGTAGGAACTCTTAGTTCTTCCTAACTTAAAATTTTCAGCAATTTTGCTGTCTGGGAACATGAACAGAAAAAGTTTACTGATTTCCACAGACGAGCTCAAGGACGCTCTGGTGGAAATAATATAGACACCACCTTATCTTCTCGAAACCAAAATCGTCCCAATCAATCAAATTAAAAATGTCCAAGGTATATACATTATTAGATAATAATGGTGGATTAGTGAAATGGTGCGTGGGTATACCTCGAAAGATATCGAGATCGAAACGTGATCCCAAAATAAGGAAAAATATGGATTCATGAAAAGTAGCATTTTTGCTCCCAATGGAAAACCACATAAATGTTATTCAAAAATATTGCACAGAACAGAAAAGATATAAAGTTGTCTTCCTTTTCACAAATAAAATTTTGTGTGGGTAAACTTCAGAGCTCGACATAAAAATTTGTTTAATATTATAAAAAAAAATACACACAGAGGGAATTTTCCCTGACTGTTTTCGAAATTCCCTGACCAAATGTTCGTTCCCTGACTTTCCCTGACTTTCCAGTCCAGTGGCAACCATTGTATAATATCAGCAAATTTCTCGTACACTCGTTAAAGAACAAACTCCTAACAGAACTGTATGGCAATACGAGAACGCCAATTGGGAAAAACTAAACGGTTTCTTTAAGAGTTTTAACTGGTCGCTGTGCTTCCAAGACAGCGACGTGAATGCTGCTGCTGATATGGTCACAAACATAATTCACCTGGACATGAAGTCTTTCATCCCTAACAGGATAAAAAGTATCAAACCCAAGGTAAACGCGTGGTGCGACTCGAGCTGCAAAGAGGCTATCAGGTTAAAGGAGGTAAGCCTTCGGCTAGATCAAGAATTCGGCCTCATCATCTATCCCGACAATCCGTGGCTAGAGTACTTCAAGATCTTGATATTCACAAATCCGTTGGTCCAGATGGTATTTCCCCTATCGTTCTGAAAAGGTGTTCTTCCTGGCTGGCAAAACCATTGCGCAAGCTTTTCTATCTATCTGTTTCTTCAGGGCTCTTTCCGAGAAGATGGAAAACAGTATTTGTCTAGACTGTCCCAAAAAAAGGCGAATCCTCATCTCCCTCCTCCTACCGACTAATTGCAATAACTTCCCTGCTTTCCAAGGTCATGGAAACACTGATAAACCGTCAGCTCATAAAATATCTTGAATCCCGAAAACTTCTTAATGACCGGCAGTACGGTTTTCACAGCAACAGGTCCACTGCTGATTTGATGACTTATCTAACCGAAAAGTGAAACTAATCTCTTGACCAAGGTGGTGTAAGATCTTTGCGCTTGATATTTCAAAGGCATTTGACAGAGTTTGGCATCAAGCTCTCTTGTCGGAAATTCGTGCGGTTGGAATCGATGATACCTTTCTTCAATGGATTAGAAATTACCTTCGGACCGTTCAATTCAAGTTCAAATAATTGCTGGTGTTCACCAAGGCTCTGTTTTGTCTCCGAATCTCTTTCTCATTTTTATAAATGATCTCCTGTCTGTTACGCCTAATCTAAGCGAATTAAGTTCTGTGTTAACGGTCCTTGATTATCAAGCAGAGGAAAAGTGACGCACTCCAATGTCCCTTCAACGAGCACTTGATATATGACTATGGGTGGACGTTTTGGAGGAGTATGGGTATCCTATTAGTCGAAAAACAAACAGAACACTTCTGCCGCCCGTTCTCTGATTCACTCCGACCTATTCCAGATATTTATATGAATGAAAGAGTGATCCCCACCTTCTGTGACCGAAAACTGTCTCCTAAGCTGAAAGGAGACAGTTTTATGGTTGAAAATGTGGGATAGCATACAAAAAGTATGAGGGAAAATTAACGACAGCTGAGATGAAGATGCATCGCCTACAGCAGGTAGTTTGATCGAAAAAGAAGTTCCAAGAACCGAGGAAGTCTTCACGTCAAAGAACCTTTCTCAAAGAAGATGGAGCGTGACCGGCTTAGTTGGATCGGATCCTACGAGCCCCCTCAAAAGGCAATATCTATCGACGTTCCTTTACAATCGCGAAAGAGAGACCAGCCTTAATACGACTGGATAACACAAAAGCAACAATACCTGTATTTGATTTGCCTCAGCGACATAGTTAACCTGACGATACTTTATGAGGTCAGACCTTCGAAGCACATTGTCGGACCAGTAGGGATGCAGTGAAATGTGGTCCCTTTAGTCCAGGTCAAAACCGGGATGGCTCTTTTTGTATCCACCCACGGATTTGCATGTAATTAATGATAGTGTAATTATTGATATGATTGAAGGCAGATAGTGAGCCATTTAACTTAAAACCAAGGTTGGTAACCACGTCTGCAAATCTAAGTGGAGAGTTGGCTTGAATAAAAGTAAGTCCATTGCACAGAGTCCAGTTGTATATATTCTTAAGATCTTCGTTGAATCGGCAAATAAGATTCTCAGTGAGGCCAATTGGTCTGGAAAGATGAAGCTGCGCATCATCGGCATAGAAGTCGAAATATACGTTTGAGCACTTTTTCGGTAAATCGTTAATGAACACACAAAATAAAATAGGACCAACGATGGAACCATACGGTACTCTTGCCATCAAGGCTTTAGAAAAATCTAGCAAACAGCGCACCCATGTTTAGTCTAAGCCATAGTTAATCCGTACGTTAAGTACTTTCACCATAACCGTAGAACAGCTGTGTGTAGCACGAAATCCAGACTGTATTGGGGACAGCATTTCATTTCGGTCCACATGGTCTGCGATCTTTTTAGCAATAATTTTTTCAAAACCTTAGACAAGCAAGGCTGATACGACGAAAATCAGAGTTTGAAGAGGAAATTACCTTCCCCAACTTCCCGCTTTCCGGAAAAGTCGATGATGTTACACAGAAATTTATAATGTACGTTAGACAGTTCACCACGTGAGTGATAACCATTTTCACAAATCGAATAGAAATTCCGTCTTTCATGACATCAATTTCCGATATAACCTCGAATTCAAACTCAGTCGTGCGTTAAAAAAAAAATTCGCGTTTGGGACAAAAAGTGTGTTGTCAACGTTACTAGTAAGAAAAGCATTGTAAAGGGTCTTTCATTAGCGACTTGACAACTTCAAACTTCCAGTGTGAACGCACCCTTAAACCGATTACCGAACTGTCAATGTCAAAATATTGTAAAATACAGTAAAATCAACATTTTCATCTGGGTGAAGTAAACAAAGGACAACGTTCGGCCGTCTAGTGAAAAAAATTGAGTCAGAATATTAGCTGCTTGATGTTGCCGCGCCAGTGCGACTACGTTTTCATGAAACAGCACTTCATCCGCAAAAAGTCACTTTTTGTTGCGGTTTTCACCACCGGCATGGTGTCATTGGCCGTTTTTTTTCGTCAATGAAAATGACCGTCACGTTATGGTAAACGGTATTCGCTACAGAGACATGTTGGAACGTTATTTCTTTGAGCAATTGCATGAATTGGACATCAGTGATAGGTGGTTCCAAGAAGACGGTGCCATAAGCCACACAGCGGGTTCAACAATCGAGTTATTGAAGTCTCAGTTCGGTGAACGTGTTATCTCGAGAAACGGGCCCTTCTATTGACCCCCGGCCGAGATCGTGTGATTTGACGGCTCTAGACTTTTTTTATGGTGCTACATTAAATCATTGGTCCATGCCAACAAGCTGGCGGCGTTAGAGGAGCTCAGAGCCATCATTGAACTTGAAATAGCTGCCGTATCGGTCGAAATGTCATCGAAAATTGGGTTCAAGGTATCGACCTTCCCGTGGTGGACATACACTTCCCTTCAACTGAATAAGCACAAACATTTTCTAAGCTACTTTGTCCATTTTTTCAAAACCTTGTGCCGTTATATATCATTTGATGATGCAAACTGTTTGCGTATGATGTTGACAAAATGAATCGGAAAGAATATTCTATTTTTTTCCTGGTTCCCTTGCAAAGCATTCTATATGGAAAAATGCAGTTTTATTTTGCGTCAACTGAATAGACTCATTATTTTCACTGCTTATGAGTATTCTGTGGAGATTGACACATTAGATCAACAGTTGAAGTGCTTTAAGTGAATTTTATTTGATTAATTATATTTCAAAGAAAAACAGGTAGATCAAACCTCTAAATAGTGTTGAAAGAGCTAAAATCGATTTACTAAAAGAACAAGGACTAACCGTTCGTTCTATCGCTGACAAAATTCGACGAAGTTCTAGTGTGGTCTATTCTTATTTAAGAAGCAAAGATTCGCACGGAAAAAACATGAAAGGAGGTCAAAAAACGGCAACAACAGCAGTTGATCGAAGAGCAATTTTAAGATATGCTTCCAATTCCTGCGACTCTGCGGCAAAAATAAAGCAGAAAGTCGGTGTTACTGCAAGCGTTTCAACAGTGCGAAGGGTTATCAATAGTGGCAAACATCTAAAACGGTTAAAAATTCAAAAGAAACCACCACTTAACGAGAAACGGAAGTGTATGCGCTTAAAATTCTCTAGACTCCATATGAGTTTTAAAAATGAATGGCGTCACGTAGCTTTTTCGGATGAGAAGAAGTTTAATTTTGATGGCCCTGATGGGTTTAATTATTACTTCCACGATGTGAGGAAAGAATAAAGATTTTTAGCCCGGCATCATAGGCGCGCATAGTAAAAAATTGGATAGAGGAGCAGGATGTGGAATTGCTTCAATGGCCGCCGTACTCACCGGACCTGAACCTTATAGAAAAAATATATTCAGTTGACGCAAAATAAAACTGCATTTTTCCATATTGAATGCTTTGCAAGGGAACCAGGAAAAAATAGCGCTACTTTTTGAAATATTCTTTCCGATTTATTTTGTCAACATCATACGCAAACAGTTTGCATCATCAAATTATGTATTACGGCACAAGGTTTTGAAAAAATGGACAACGTAGCTTAGAAAATGTTTGTGCTTATTCAGTTGAAGCAGAGCATATGAACGAAGTCGATTTTCATTCATAAATGTTTTGATAGTAATTCAAGCCAGTACATTTTTTTTGAGATATCTCAAGTAGTTTTCATTTTATTTAAAAAAGAAGTTGTCATGTCCTTAATGAAAAACCCTCTATAAATAAAACTTCCTTTTCATGTGCGTGAATTTGTTCTGATAATGGGCAAAGTAAATAACGATCAACACTTAAAGATTTATAAACATCATCCTTTTGCGCTTTCCTCGTTCTATACGCAACAACTGAAAATAAAATATAGCGGGCCCCCCTTATTACTATCAACCCTCATTTTTGATGGATTGTAACCGTTAAAGACATGCGACATATCACGCAATGCGTATAACGAGTTCAGTGCAAATAACAACACGCCATTTAACACGTCAGTCACCTATATAAAAAAAAGTACCACTTGTTGTGGCGAAAATGTAAGTTTAACAAACTATTTAATTAACACATAAATGGCCTGTCATGTTTCATTTCAAAATTTGGTGTGACTTTTTAGGCCATAAAAATACCAATTACAACAAAAACATTTCAAGGAAGCAAAAATATATTTCTTTCATTAGGTTTTTTTTTTGTTTTTCTTACTTTGAAGATGTAGTATTTTTAGACATTGTGTATACAACAACTGGTACCGGTTTCTTTGTTCCGTCTTCACTTCGTTTTTGCAATCGTGTTTCTCTCTTCGTCTTCGTTGTTTTTTATTTTTTAAAATCCCTGCACATGAGTGCATTCTTAATCTCGTAGACACTTTTTATTGCTACCACTGCAGAGGGTCATTAAACCAAATCTTCCAAAAGAAGAAATCGTATTGCTCTCTTAAGTTTATGTCTTTGAGGACTCATTGGACTCTGTGAAGCATAATGAAACAAAGCTCCAACATATCGTTAAGCTCAAAGAAAGAAATCTTACAAGAAAAACTGAGTGTTTTATAGTGTGAACTGTCTGGCGCTTTTGCATGACTAGTTATATCCAGTAGCGACACGTGCCAAAAATGTGTAGTCGTTCAGTGAAGTTTTAATTGATATAGCTGTTAAGATGATTTTTACTAGTAAAAAGAAATTTTGATATTAAATAAAAAAATAACGTTTACATCGTTTTAAGCAAGTTCATTTAACAATACGAATTTTTCAGGCTAAAAGAACAAAATGTTTTTTACATTTAGATTTTATTTATAAAACAAAAACCAATTCTTCATCACTTAAAAAAAATATAAATTATTTTTAATAAACAAGCAATTGATAAGTAACTTTGTTTTACTTAAATTCAAGACTAATTCTTCTCGACTTTTTTTTAAAATATTCTTCTTACATTTTCTATAAATAAACGTGTGTTAAGTCAATTATTTTTTTATTCAACAAAAGAAAACTTAAACAAAAAGAAAAAAATATTTTTTATTTTATTATATGTATTATAATATAATAAAATATATAAATTAAAAGAAAGATTTGTCAACCCGTTTTGCCCCATTGTTGTTCTAAGATAAATTTTGATTCTTTTAAGGGTGGAAAATGATCTTTCAACTGATCAAGTTGTCAAAGGAAAAGTTAAGATAAGAAACCTCAATCAAGATTGTCTGGTAAATACCTTCGCGGTTTTACGCGAACAACAAGCAAAAATATCTTAACTTAACACACATGTAGTTCCTATTTAATTTTTAATAAAAATGTATGACAAATTGATGTTTGTCTTTATTTAACGGAGCACCCCGTACCCTTTTGCGAAAAAAAGCAGTCTTCCTCTTTTATCTCTATCTTACACAGGTCTTAATATATCCACACAGTCGTAATTGATGATAAGAACTGGTAAAGAAAACATCGAGAGTGTCCCTACTCATTATATGGATATACTTTGCACGCGACAAACTTCCAGCGCAAAAAAAAACCCTTCTCGTTCAAAAGGGATTTGAACGAAATGGTCGATACAAAACAGCATTATTTTTGCCTGTGCGTTCCTTACTTTCAATTGTATCATTTCGTTGCAGAATCGTTTGCACGAGTTGGATAGATTGATGCATACACAAGATCAGATGGTTTGAACAAAATGGTTGCTACAGCGCTCGATCTATATGGTTTATCTTGTTTCTGTATTCGTTTCACACATCATACCAAGCTCGCCTCGTTCAAAAGCGGCTTGAACGAAATCGTCCATACAACACGAGAAATTCTTTTTTTCTTTGTGCCTATACTTTCCATGGTATCATTTCATTGCCGAATCGTTTGAACGAGTTGGAAAGAAGAGTTGGAAAAAAGCTACGGTTGGTTGGCAGGTCTTTCAGTTCTGTGTGGAAATGTTCAAATAGGAGATGTACGAGTTGGAATATGAAAAATTACAGAAATGGGAAGAAGAGTATAAATATGTTGTATATAGTTTAGAGAAGGCAAAAATTGAGAAAACTTCTTGTGAGTGTTAGTCGTTCATGAACGACTTGAACAATATGAGGCGTCGCCACTGGTTATATCTTATATGTTTCTTTATTGATTCACTATAGGAAGTATTAAATTCATTTCGAGCGATGATGCACCCGTTTTTCCCTAAAGTGCCAATGGATGCTCTGTTTGTAACGATTTGATGATGAGTTGCTTGACACTTCTTTAAGCATGTTCAATGATAACTTTATGCATCTTCTTGTGCCAATATTATACGATATGCAGAGTCTCACGCAGTAAGCATCTTTCAATACCTACAAGTTTGGAGGTTTGCCAAAGATGCATCAGCGTCGTTATGTGGAGCGTCTATTGAGTAAATTCTGACGCTCAAGAATGTTTATGAAACGTGAACTTGACATCGAAGGCATGGTGATCTCGCAAATCAATTATACCAGCACCAGCACGTTGTGTGTACATAAGCACGGTGTATACATAAGAGTTTGATGTTTTATTGAGGTTGACATCTTTCCTTTCGGAAAATGCTCAATGTTTATAGAAGATAATTTGACGTGGATTTGCTAGATAAATAGAAGAATTTCTTACTAAGGAATGCAATGGAATGGAAATACAAAATTTAAACAAGGTTTTTACTAATTTTAACTTTCATGGTAAGATGGCGTTCAAGAAACATTAAAATTTTAAATTCAATAGATATGTATAACCATGTAGGTTAGTTTGGGTAAATATCGTTTGGTGATGAACATTTCTGATTTGTCCAGCCCTTCCCAAAAAGGCGAATCCTTCGCTGACCTCCACAAGTCAGATGCGAACAGAGAAAAAAATTTGCATTCGGCAAGATTTTCACAACCTTATCAAGAACATCCCAAAGGAAGAGTATTTGTTCATTGGCGGAAATTTGAACGGACATGTCTTCGTTTGAGACTATCATGGAGGACTGGGATATGACACCAAGAACTCAACGCGTGAAGATATCCTAATTAAATATATGCTTAAGTGTTTGCAAGTCACACGGTGTTATTGTTTCAAATACCATGTTCGTCAAACAAAGCCGACACCTGGACCACAGACTACCTATACTAGACAGTCAACTCTCACTACCCCCGTCCTCTGCGCCCCTAAAAGGGCGGAGCCTTATCCTCTCTCAAAATTTACTATCGGTGAATATAATAGCCGTGTTTTGGTGATAAGTGTGTAGCTCAGCATAATTTTACAATAAAACAACTAGATCGTATTCTATATTCACTTTTCATTTTTAAGGATGTGTTCGCAGTGTTTGTACTTTAAAAGAGTGCGATTTGGATAATTTATTAAAGCAAGGATGCAAATCCATACGTATTTTTTGAAAGATTTTTGAACACCATAAAATCCTTTGTGTTTGACAGCAAGGAAAAGAACGGATGCTTATTTTTGCCAATTTTTTTTTTAATTTTCCTCGCATAATTTTCTTTGAAATGAGGATTTTTTTGCTTAATCGAACACATCCACTATCTCTGCATAACTAAGAAAATCAACTAGCGTGCGTTTCATTTGCTATCGGATTCATTACAATGTAAATCAATAAAAGTGAACTTAGCACCCGTTGAATTTTATTAATTCTGTCAGATTGTCAAATATGACAAGATTGTGTGGTGAGTTTTATTTTGTGGTACAATTTCTCTCATCTGTGAAACATGAAAAAGACTTGAACTTAGCTAAAGTTGCAAGGGAGCCTCCCTTAATATTCCGCAATGTTGAATATTATTAAAACTGTCCATATTGTTCTTTTATTTTTAATATTTTTATATTTGTCACTGAAGTGAAACTATTTAAAAATGTTGTTTGACGTTTGCCAAAAGTCATGGTGAGATTGAGGGGTGTGTTTGCAGTAACTGTGGTTGGGAAAACAAATAACCAATGGAGCAAATAAAAATTGTTGCAAATGTGTGGTAATCTTTTTCTGATTCATTTGACTTAATTTTCATTTCTTTGTTAATTATTCTTATTTTGTTTGAAAATTATTTTTTTCGTACAATTTGTTGACCTCGAACGAACAAAAACCAAATGACTGGCAAGTCACTTTTAATGCATTTATGAAAAGAAAATTGCGCATTTTACTATTCTAGGCGTAGTACTATGATAAATTAATTTATGAATCTGTGACAATAAATTGAAGTTTTTGTTACGACAAAATAGGCTTAGCTAAAGATGTGTAAAAGTTAACGCAGTATCTTAAGTGACAAGATGATTTAACAAATAAATAGTGAATACATTTGGAGCATTTGGAACATTGAGAATAATATTTAATTTAACATACCTTCAAAACAGCTTAAGCTGACTTATACAATCACACTTAGAAGCGTAGTGTTGAAAGATAAATATTGTTGAAAGTTAGGAAAGCATTGAAACAAAAATGACAAAACTTTTTTTAACAAATTTATAGTGATTTTTTGCAGATCTTTTCCACATAACGACGACAATAGAAATAAATTTTAAAACGGCTTATGTTGAAACACACTGGACCGTCGCGTTGAAAGACGGATCAAGAGTAATAATAGGAAATCAGTAAAACCTATAACAAAGCTGCGTTCTACTTCAATTTTCAAATGGTATTCGTAAAACCAACACCTTAGTTTTTCAATGTTGCTATATGCAACTATTGACTGTCAAACCTTTTCTTGGATTAGCACTTTTGTATTTTGTAATATTTGACACAGGTTGTTTTTCACTCTATTATGAATGGTCATTAATTGTGTCACACTCATATGTTTCAACAAAATCATAAACAAAATAAAAACTATTCGAAATGTTTGCATTACCGATTTGTTTCACTTTTATATATAGGAACGTCAATCAACACACAATAACTATCCAATTATTGTAAGCCATAAATATTAAATGAATTACCTTGGTGAGTTTCATCATTAGTAGTAACAACATTATGTTTGACCATGTAAGAGCAGCCAATACAAACTTTTATATATATTCGACCTATATAAGACAAACGTACCTACTTGATACTGATTTAGGGGGTACATAGCGGACAAAATTAAACTATTTCGTTTATAATTCTACAAATCCACCTCGAAACGAAGTAGGTTTGTTAACACAGCGTATTTTCCATCATTTTGAGAGAGGATTTCGATCTTTTTTTTCAGTTGCTCCCAACTTCACACCTGACTCCACTAAATATCCTATCTGTGTGCAAGCTTCCCATTTGATTTGCATGCAAACACTAATACAGATAGGCATTTAGTGGAGTTTTTCAGCTTGTAGGCAATTCAAAAAAAAAAACCTCTCAGTCGACTGTCTAGTATAGCGTATAAGTAGTCTGTGACATGGACACTTTCAGCAGTCGCGGAAATGTTGCACAGATCGATTACCATCCGGAAGCATGTTTCAAGAAGCCTCGGGTTAAAGCTGGCAACTTCATCCTGGGAGAAGCACTCGCCCAGCAACTGAGACTCCCGACAGAAAATCTTACGGAGATGGGAACGAGCAAAAAGAAACAAACAAAAGAGTCTGCAAAAAAAAATGGTACAATGTGGATAAAAAGAAAGGCCAACATGAACAAAATATTTTCATCACAACATCGACGGATGAAGAGTCTAGATCAGAGCATAAAACACGTATAGAGTCAAATGAATGATAGGGGCCCCTAAAGGACACTGCCAGCATGGCGAAGAAACATGGTGGTGGACGGATGAGTCATAATGTCAGAAAAAGTGCAAAATTCAAGTTGGTGAAAGTCTAGGGCATAGACAACGGAGATATTTTTATGGGTGGCGCTAAGACAACGACGATTTCCAGAGACTAACGTACAGATGATAATGGACATATATGAGAGAGCAAAGAGAAGAGTGAGATGCACGCTGCAGTCACTGCCAGATAACTGGACGTACTCTAAGCGAAGCAACGAAGCTGCGGGAGGGGGACTGTTTCCAAAGAGGTAGTTGAAATCCGTTTGTCCCGTGAAGATTTCCACCCAGGTACTGTTGATATAGAGGCCTATCAGGCGACAGGGTATGAATACCCTAAGCGGAACAGCAACAAAAAAATGGCTAATGTATTTTTCAATTTACTGAAAAACTAAGCAGCAAATAACCATTTGGTTTATAAAAAAAGCAATGAATAATAAAAAAATGACTCATTTGAGGCTCTACCAGACAAATATAGACTACACCATACCCCAATTACAGTTCGGAAAGAACTTCCAAGTCACTATTCCCTCCAGATCATTCTGGGATGACTCTGTATTTGCGGAAGACAAATCGGTCCACTTCTATACCCATGGATCAAAAACTAATTATGGGGTTGGTGGAGGCGTTTTCTCCAAAAGGCTAAATCTTAGTCTCTCTTTTCGTCTTCCTAATCATTGTAGCGTATTCCAGGCGGAAATTATGGCGATAAAAGAAGCCCTGACGTGGCTAAAGAGAAATGTGATATCCACAAAGGACATCCGTATCTTCTCAGACAGTCAAACCGCGATTAAGTCCGTGAATTCAGTCTCTTTAAATTCCATCGCAACCCTTGACTGCCGTTCATCTCTTAGGGAGATGGCGGAGCAGTTTAACATTCACCTCTGTTGGATGCCGGGGTATTGACACATTCCAGGAAACTGTAGGGCAGATGAACTCCCCAAAAAGGGAACCACACTACCTCTGTTACCTGACAAAGGTTTTCTGGGTATAACAATCGCTACTTGCAAACTTTTTTCCAAGCTATCTGCAATCGAGAGAACAAACCTTAGGTGGACAAGTAGTGATACATGTCAAGCGACTAAGAATATCTGCCCAAAGCTTGACCTGCGACGCTTTGTGTCTTATCTCACTAAAGCGACTGCATAATAGCTCCACGTGGCGGGCGCATCGAGGCGTTTTGTTTATTCAAACGACTTCTGCACAAGCTGCATGGACGAAGAGCAGCATCAGGAGACTACACTTTATCTTCTTTGTACATGTACTGCTCCCCCCTATAAAAGAAATGTCTATCTTGGAGACTCCTACGTCGATGTTATAAATTTCCCACAATTTTTCCACGAAATAAAAAAACATAGGGAAATGCTACAATCCGCTGGGTTTGATACCCTATTCCTATTCCTCATAAAGTAGGCGTGTCAAAAATCTAAGTAGAACTGTCTGCCGCCTTCATACACTTTACGAGATAAGCATGCCCAAACATTTTCGAGTATGTTTAAGTCCGGGGAATAGGGCGGCCATGGCAAAAGTTCCACGTCTTCTGATTGAATCCAAATTCTAACAACCCTGGAAGTGGTTGTGGTTGTGGTTGTTTCCGTTTATTTTGTATACAAAAACTCCAACTCGATTGTGCTGTAGTGGGTAATAGCTCCCCACAACATTACACCTGATGTACTGTGATGTCTTGCCAAAATAAGTTCCTCCTTTCTTAGATCATGGAACAAGTTGTAACCATCGGGGCCGTCAAGGTTAAACTTTTTTTCATCCGAAAAGACAACGCGTTTCCATTCACTGCTCCAAGCGGCATGTTCTCTTGCAAAATTCATTCGATGCTCCTTGTGTTCTTGCCTCAAAACAGGTTTCTTTTAAGTTGTCTTCTCGGTATAGTAGCACTTTTTCGTATTATCCTTCGGAGCGTTGCTATGCTGGCTGATACTCCGCTGTTGGCCCTTATTTTAGTCACTGGTAAAGTAGAATTTGAGTCAAGTCGTAGAATAACCCGCTTTTCTTGCAATGTTGTTGCTTCTGCCGTGCGTCAGCGTCCTTTTTGATTTATCTAATAGTGTAGTGGATCCGCAATATAACTGAACTGTTTGCAACAGTGTTACTTCTATTTAGCCTCCTTGCAATTTCTTGGTCTGAGAGTCCTAACTCCTTGAAAGCATCTATTTTTCCTCTTTCTGTCGCTGCCAAAGTCTTTCCGGAACTCATTTTTTTTAACTAAATAAACACTGCTCTTTTCAACGCTTTTTTAAATATTTTTAACATAGCTTTGAAAAATATCTCTGATGTGAACTCCTGCATCGAAATATTCGCAATGACTTCATCCTAGTGCGCATCTTTTTATACGCCTTTCAAGTATGTACGAGTAGTTCATTGTTTGATTTCGGGAAATTCCAGCGGTCGTTTCTTATTTGCCCTTTAATTTTATGACTTACCGTTGGGAAAATATGTACCTGTTCCCGGGTAGTAAAAGTATCCGTTTATAAAATTTCCAACAGGTATAGACTAAAAATCGATTGCAAAATGTCCTCATCCTTGTGATCGCCAGTGTATATGTTTGCTTTATTTCGACTTTATTAACAGCCAATTTTTGTACTTCTCGATTTGTGTCCCAATATCTTGGAACACCTCTCGACGTAAATCGAGTGATTACAGTACATAGCAAGGTGCAGAGCGGGGGTGGCGACGGTGTAGAGGTTAGTGTGTTGGCTTGTGACCTGTGCGGTGCAGGTTCAATCCCCATGGGGTAGAACAACATACGCCAAAAATTAATGGAGAGATGAATGACACCTTGTTTCCTCCAACTTCTACAGCAAAAAGACGATTTCCGCCTGGTAATACAATGGACCGTTACCGAGGCTGAGTGCTCGATTTCCTTTTTATACCCTATTCTAAGGGTAGGGGAGAGGGGGGTAGTTTAGGACGTGGGCATTTTAGGACAACTTCAAAAAAAGTAGTAAAACAAAATTTTTTTAATACTTTAGGAAAATTTTACAGTGGCAACTCCAGTTCCAACAAACATCTGATGGATATTGAAACGATACCAACTTAAAATTTTTTTAAAAAAAAAATGTGTTTCCAGGCGGCCGGCGGTTGTATTTTTTTTTATTCCCAGACGTAAGTTTTATTATTCTAAAATTATGCTCAATTTACAAGTTAAAATTGTTCAGTTATAGTGTTTATATGTGTGTTCAACCAAAATATTAACAATTTACATTGTTTCTAAAAAAATATGACGTTTTTAGTTTTTTAACCCTCTCGGGGCACTTTTGGACAATGCGCGAGGGGTATTTTTGGATATGTCCTAATCTGCCCCTTTTAATTACTTTGAACAATCTATTTCGGTAATTTGTGTAAAATGATTGTTTTTCGTTTAATTTGTTTAGATTTATCTATGCAATAATGGTCAGAAATTACAAGAAAAAGAAGGAAACCGGCTAATAATGAGGCCGATTTGCTCAAAGTCATGGAACTTGTTTTGGATAAAACAATGGCATATATAGGCTCAAAATGAAAAGCAGTAAAACATTAAAAAGTGAAAAGTACCTATATTAATTTTGACGCGAAGTTTTTAACATACCTTAATATTGCCCGTAGACCCCTAAAAGTTACTATATTTATGATCAGTATCGATATGTCGATCTAGCCATGTCCGTCCGTCCGTCCGTCTGTCGGCAAAAATTAGGCCTTTAAACTGGACCTAGAGAGCTGAAATTTAAACCATATATTCTCCAGGGGCCCGAAATAATCACGTTTAAGAATTTTTGAAATCCGCCCAACACGCCCACAATCAAAAAAAAAACAAATTTATCGAAAAAATCGAATTTGTAGCTAGAAAGCTGAAACTTTTTATATATGATCTTTGACTCCTAAAACTGCTCGGGAGATAAAATTTCTAAAATCCTCAGTGGGCGGATTTTAGAAATGTTATCACGCCCACAATTAAATAAAACAATTTTATTGAAAATTCGAAGTTTGAGCTAGGAAACTGAAGGTGTCTGATAGGAATAAGAATAGGGTGTATCGATCAAGCGGACTGTAGCCCGTCCCTATGTACATATAACAATAAAAAAAGAAAGGTACAGAGCTCTACACGTGGAAGCAGTTCTCAATATCCTTAGAACTGCACTTTACTAAGGCGACATTACCTTGCTTGCTTATAAGTCTAATGCTTAAACCATTAGGCCTACACAAGAATACAAGTTCATTTACCGGACCTTGCGCGTGCAAAACTTACATTAAAGATTAGCGTTAAAGCTTTATTAATATCCTCTTTAAACGTCAAACTAGTTCCCCCTACACGTGTGGCTCATATGTGTATCAACTTCATTTTCAAGGGAATCTAGCTCATGCAAAGCAGCTATAAAGACTATTACCATAATAATAATAACACCTTGAAAATGTGACTGCTCACAAATACGCCTCAGTTATGTGTACTGTCTGTCGTTTTTTAAATTAATTCCATATGGCCCCAGCCAGACACACCCCACTTTCACTGACAAAAGCTGAACAAGTGCAGTCCATTATTTTTGCGCAAACAATCAATGACGAACGTGTTTCGCCTCAGTGAATGACATGTCTGACTGCCTGTGGCATGAAGCGACGCATCGTCGTCGATCAATTATTATTTGCGAAGTCTGCATTATAATTATGAAACAATCCATTAATACAACAATTAAACATTCAAACTTCTGACGGGGTCACATAGTGCATTGCAATAGTGTGAACAAAATGAAGGTATAAAGTCATTCTTTTAAAAGCTTTTATGTTTTACTTCCATTCCGAGACATCAAGTCAAGAACTTTACACTATATCTAGGGGTATCTTTTTGATAGCTTAGTGCATGTACTCGAATCGTATCTGTCCGCACATTAAGTACGCAGATATTCCGGGTTCAATATATTCTCTCTTCGTCATGTGATGTTTTGTTTTTCATTTTCTTCTCTTTTGTTGTTGTTTTTGAGCATATTATTGTTGTTTCTTGTGTGTGTCACTAAGATGTCCGACAAGTGCAATAATAAACGACCCACATGCCCCCATCTTCGGTCCGAAGAAGAATGCTTGTTTGATGATTTTTCTTCTTTATTTAGCTGCCATGCGAAGGGGAGCTCAAGCAGCAGTAGTGGGGAAAAAACATATTCAAGGAACGTATCGCATTATCAATTCATTTGGACAGTCCATATTCTCGGTTTTCATTATATGTCGAAACAGTTGTTGGTGGTGCAAACAAAACACAACAAAGGATGAAAAACAAATCGTGTATGGCGAGAATTTCGTAAAGGCAAATGACTAAGATGACACCAATGTTATGTTGTGTCGTGTTTGAACAGGCATGGAATGAGTAACAAACTATTTGTTAAGTAAATTTTTACGAAGAAAGCTCAATCTTTTGATGTAAAATCTTGGAAACGATTTGGTAGTTGGAAGAGTTTGGTAGGTTCTTTGCAATGCTCCTAACCAAGTTGTGCGAGCGTTTAAACCTTGAGACGAAAAAGAGGTCGGATCCCCTAATTGCGCGTGGCGTGCTAGTTACTTGCAAACTGCTTGATACCGTTTCAAAAGTAACATAGAGCCTGCTGAAGGCCCCCTTTATGCAACGAAATAACACAATGGTATCTACATTTACGTTGCTGCTCTAATCACAAATATTCAATTCCATTTAACGCACTAATTTTTATAAATTAGGAAGGGATGATAACTTTCAGTTAGTAATTGTTTTCAATTAATACATCTAGAAATGCAAACTAAGGCTCCATTTACAACATGATGAAGCGATATAGAGCACGGCAGGCTCGCTCCGTGCTCGATACCGTGCATGTTCGTTCGAAGAACAATACAAGAAGAGCTATTCATTTTGGAAGCTTATAAATGTAAATAAGCCAAATGCCCTGCTTTTGGGCGCGTCATCAAGCCCAGTAGACCTTTACACTCTGTTGTTCTGACAAAGTCACGAATGAGAGTATTCAAGTTGATATTGGTTGGATTTTTGCTCAGCTTTATAGGAGAGACCTTGTCCATCCTGGTGGGATGCACTGAGACGTAGGTCTTTGTCCTGAAAGTTGATCTGAAGGCAAAAACCATCATAGACCTGGATATATGTATAAGGTGATAAGTGGAAGGTGTAGATTTAATGATGGGTGTCTGTGTACTTTAGGTAATGATGACGATTCGGCGACGACGGTTTGGAGGTGCTCCTATTGGCCCTATTTTCTCTTTGGACGGCTGGAACATCCAGTGGAAATAGCTTCATGGCTAGCTCACCATTGGAGGTTCTACAAATTAATCTACGACATTCCAAGGCGGCACCCACATTGTGTCGTCGCTTGAAAAACTGCATACAGAGGTGTGCATTAGGAACCTTAATTATATTTATAAGGCGTTGTAAGTAGCATTTCAGGAGTACAAATTTACGTTTGAGAAAAATTTGGAACTACATAATATATGTTTGAGTTTTTCAAATTTAATTCACCCTTTTGCAATTTAAATTCACCCTTTTGAAAATCAAATACTTTTACATATATATTATATTTAAAAAAACATCTTCTTCTTCCTTAATGGTGAGGCTATGATCAGAATTTAAGGGAACAAAACCCTCCCACCTAACAGCACACTACTGGTCCGCCTGTGGGGTTCGAAGGTTCGATCTCAGAAAACAAAGGCAGGCCTCCCGATTTTGAATCACTTCGTCACTAAGGCCAATCAAGTGCTACACCAGCACTTGATTGGCCTTGCATTTGTGTGATCCAGGAGGTTTTAGACCTGCCGCTCTTTCGCGTTTCGTTGATTGATATTGCCTTTTTGACAGGTTTGGTAGCATCTCTCCTTTGAACGTGTCAGTACTAACTGAGTCGGTCGCACTTAATTTTTTTCCAGATAGGTTCTTCGAAGTCAAGGCTTCCTCGGATTTTGGAACTTCTTCTTCGATCAATCTTTGTCACGCCTGCTGTTTGATATTGCTTATAACGCTAAGAGATAAAAAGCTGTCGGTGCAAACTAGTGTTTTTTTCGTTGGTTTACTGCTCAATTTGAGTAGCATTAAGGATGGATCCCCAAGGCTTCTAACGAAAAGATGAAGAAGTATGGATCGAAGCATTTCAGCAGGTGGCATGCCTGTGCCCTCATTGGTTTTTGGAACAATCATTGTATAAGATATTCCAAATGTTTAATGGAAAGACGCTTAAAAGATCGGAAGTAATTTTCTTTGGGAGTTATATCTTTGTGGTTTTTATATGACTTAGTGTTAAAAACGTCCGGCTGTAGCAGCCAGGGAAGGTGTCTTTTGATGTCCAAACAGTTAACCTTGGGGCTGAGACCAAAATTACTAGCAAGGGATATAGCTAAGGGTGGCGACGGTGTAGAGGCTAGTGTGTTGGCTTGTGACCCGTGCGGTGCAGGTTCAATCCCAATATGGGGAACAACAACATACGCCACCCATTCTAGCCTCTACACCAAAAGGAGGGTTTCTGCCTGTATAATTTAAAACAAATGCTTTTTATTAAAACAAGAAAGATATTTATATATGATGGACTTTAGACAGGACTGTGCCCGGGCAGTTTCTAAATGTATTGTTGGCGTGCGTTCTCCGCTGCAATTAATCGTAGAATGTCATTTTTCTTGTTGCAAATGTCAAACTGTGGTTATATGTGTGTGTCTCCCTTTAACCACTCTAACACACTTTAAAACTCCTCCCCCCGTGCATCACCAGGAGATTCACCATCGATGGTCACGACAGCAAGCTTCGTACCTGGACGGCGAATTAATCCGTTGGGCGTCTTCACTTCGGCAAAGCGTACTTGCCCATCGTCGGCAGGAAACACTTTAGAAATACGTCCCCTTTTCCACTGGCTTCGTGGCTGGTTGGAGTCACAAATTATGACGACGTTATTCAACTGCAGCGGGCGCACTTTATCATGCCATTTGGGTCTACGTAATAGTTGCGGAAGATACTCTATAGTCCATTGCTTCCACAGCCGGTCTTAGATTTTGAGCAATTCTCCATTGCTTCCGTAGGCGTATTTTTTTTGTCAACGGAGTGTGGCGTTTGTGTGGAGTTAACGCAACCCATCAGGAAATGGTTCGGTGTAAGCGGTTTTTCGTCTTCCGCTGTTAGGGCAATGTCTGTAAGTGGTCTAGAATTTATAATATTCTCGGCTGCGATGAGAACATTCCGCAGAGTTTCCACTCTTGGTGCTACTTCAAACAGTGGTTTTTTAGCAAGCGTTTATTAACTCAAATGAGGCGTTCGCAACAACCACCTGAGCTAGGATTCGAAGGACAGTTGAATGTCCTTTCAATGCGGCGACTTGTAGCTTCATGATTTATGCGTTCGACGTCCTCGCATTCCTGGCCCAGAGAGCCACATATTTTCGACCTTTAGTTTTGAAGGCCAAGTCGCACGAGTGGCAACATCAGTGTTGTTTTTTCCTGTTGTTGTCCATTGAGATGGCTGCCTTGTGGCGAGTTTTTCTGACTGATACGCGTACCCAAAACGGCAACTTGAAGTTTCAGTCTGGGAATGGACATCAATTTTTGAGGTGCGCCACGGGTCTTTCCAAAAACAAATATCACCTCAACTCCTTGGGAATGGATGATTTGGAAATAACCGACGGCAGCAAAGGCGACTTGAATAGCGTCTACAAAAATGTGCAGTTGGACATCGTATGAATCGTGAAAATGTGGCGAGTAGCAGCGCCGGAACTTAAAACTGTCAATTTTCTTGAATTCCTTCCACCAGCCAGCCCATTTCTTCTGTAAATCTGGAGTAATTTAGTCGTCCCAACCGATTTTACTTCTCCATGTGTCTTGAACCAATACTTTCAGGTAGTAGCCCATAGGGATCGAAGATTGCCATAGCAATTCCTAGCAGCTCCCTTTTTGTTGGCGCTCGTAGACCTGCCAGGACTTCTTTTGGAATACGATGAAACTTGGTCTTGAATTCAAAAGTATCGCCGGCGGTGTTCCAATGCATTCCGAGCACTTTTTCGGAATTGGCTTGACGTTCCATGCTGACTGTGTTGACAACGGCTTCTTGACTGTTGTTCATGGCCGACTGTAGATTGCTGGAATTCGATGCAAAGTTTCTTAAGTCGAAACTCGCTCTGGTGTTGGCTATCAGTACTTCGCTCCAAAATAGTATGGCTTCTTCTTCGCTCCGAAAGTCGTCAACATAGTGCTTGTTAATTATTGCTGCAGCGGCATCGGAATTTCGTCTTAAAAGTTCTTCTGAGTTCAGGTTTTTTATAAATTCAGCACTACATGATGAGCAAATGGCTTTTAAAATCATGGAAACCATGGAGTAAAATTTAAGTGATCCTCCGTTTCTGCACAGGAACCGTTGAGCATTCTGATCCAGGAGCCGTATGCGAACTTGGGAGAACATTTCCCGAATGTCGGCAGCTACTCCTATTACACCTTCCCGAAACGTAAAAAGAATTCCTATTAGAGGTTTGGCTTGTTCTGGACCTTTAACCAGGGCAGAATTCAGAGAGGACCAATCCACAGTAGCTGCAGCGTCAAACACTATCCTCAACTTCTCGGGTTTGTGTGGGCTCTGGGCACCAAAATGTGGCAGATACCATACAGGATGATCAGTCTTAGATACTTCTTCCTTAGAGAGCTTCTTGGCGTATCCTTTCTGAAAGTAATTCGAGACCTCCCTCTTATACTTGCTAGCGAAAACTGGATCGATGCTCATCTTTTTTTCTATACCAGAGAGACGTTCTTCAGCATGTTGGTATCATCATTGTGTATTGGGGGAACAAAGGCCTTAAAAAATTGATTGACGTACAGCTTAATCAGAATATTCCAGCATCGCTGTGAAAGCCAAAAAGCCTATCCAAAAGGCACGCCCACTTAAACTCAAGGCAGAACCCTCAACAGTAGATTCTATGCACTCGTTGTCTTCATCGATATTGAGGGTTAGGGTTGCTTAAACATCGATAGCCTATCGATAGTATCGATAGTAAAAAACTATCGAATACATCGATAGTCTTAATAAAACTATCGATTGTTTCCTCGATATTTATTCGCACTTAAAACCCATGCTATTACAACTATTAATCAAAAGCAACCGTCCCAATCAACTAGAAATGTTATCAACTTATAGCGAAAGTTTTTCACATACATACACACACGTCCATGTAGTAGGAGATATTTTTTCGGAGAAACTTAACTTCCCGTGCTGAACAAGCTGAAGTATAAAACAATTCTTGATTTGTGAAGAGGTATGTGTAAAAAATTTATTGGTAGTGTAAATGAGTGTGCGCGCAGTTTTGGTTGTTTTGTGGTTGTTTCAGTCAGAGTATATCTATTATAATAGGTAGGAGTGATAAGTTACATAAGGTTCAGAGAAAAAGTAATAAAACTGAACTCAAAATTATTCAGGAAACAGAGACCCGTTGAAATAGCTCTTATTTCATGTTTAAAAAATAAGAGGTTCGTTGTGAGCTCCTGCTACTCTAACAGCAGAAAACTTCGATTCAATCGATGAGATCCTGCTGCTTCTTGAACCTTTTGAGATCGCCACCACCACAATTTCCGGTGAAACGTATGTAACATCTTCTTTAATTATACCGCTTACCAGAGGGATTTCCGCTAAGTTGATAGCCTTAAAAGCCAAAATTAAAACTTCTGAAGGCCAAAACGTTCTGAAGTTTCTGACAAACTCTGTAAATAAAAGACTCAAACCTTATTTCCAAAGGACGCCTCTCATGCTGTCCACATTATTGGACCCTAAATTTTAAAAAAGTGGTTTTATAACTTCGGAAGAAGCTGATAGTGCTGTTCAATCTCTACAACAGGAGTATGCAACATATATTGCCTCGCAGTCGAAGCAACAACAAAACAAAGCAATGCCACCAGCGCAAACCATGACGCAAACAGAACCATATCGCAAGTGTCTACATCTAGGATCTAGCATGTCCAAAATATATAAATTGTTCTTTTCATCAAATATGAGACATGAAAATGTAACAACTTCCATGAGTGATTTTATCATAGACATTCGTCAGTATTTGGAAAAGCCTACTGTTAACAGAACAGATTGTTCAACTGCTTTTTGGGAAAGTTCAAGCAACATGCTTCGTCAAATTGCTCTCAAATATTTGTGTATTTCGGCTAGTTCGGTTCCTGGCGAACGTATGTTTTCTAAAGCTGGACAAGTCTTGACCCAAACACGCAACAGGCTTAAAGACAAAAATTTAAATAATATTTTGTTTCAAAAACATAATTCCGCTGTTTTTAACTTTGATAAATAAGTTAGTGTTTTCATTATTAATTTAAGTTTTGACTAACTTTGTGTTCTATTAGCTTTGAGTTTTGAGACTGCCAATAAGATATTACTTTTTACTTAAGTTTTTTTTATGAATTTTAATTTTTGTTTTTGTTGTTTTAAATAAAGAATACCTAAATATGTTCTTTGGTTGGATTTTTATTGACTTTTAATGTGTCTTTACTAAAAAAAATAGATATTGCTTCCGTTACGTTGCATAGATGAGTTTGATGTGTGAATTTGAAAAACATCGATAGTATCGATAGTTTTCTAATGAAACTATCGAAACTGACAACTATCGATGTTTAAGCAACCCTATTGAGGGTGCATTTGATAACTTACCTGTTGCAGAATTGAGTGTGCCTTGTCATCAAATCCACAATTGAATCACTTATTTTCAAAACGTGACATGTCCACATTTTTCGAAATATCGTTTTATATTTTTTTCCTGCAAAGCGGGGTTATCTGCGTTGCCACATGAAATATGATATGTCCAACTATAATGCTTAATTTTTAATTGCTTTTTTTCTTCTGTTGATGATAGTTAAAACTTAATGGCATTTAAAAATTAAGCTTTTATTTTAGTTTATTTTCAAAACGTAATATGTCCAAAACAGTTATTTATTTTTTTCCTTTTATATACATATGTGTCCTAGAAATACGTTATAAGTGAAAGCTAGTGCACTTACTCAAATCGTACGATACATATTTTTGTTATGATTTATTTTCCACGGAAACAGAAAATAATCAGTTTTTCTCGTCTCCTGAACAATTTTTAAATGTGGACATGCCACGTTTTGAAAATAAGTGATTCAATTAATGTTTAGATGTTTACTACCAGTAAATTAATAGTCGCTGTTGGTGGTCGCGTTAAAATTTGGCGCGTTCTCCACCGTCTTGTGGCGTCTTGTGGTTGACTCCTTGGGACCCTTCGCAAGGTCACTGTTCCCAGCTGATTTAGTCGTACCACCAAGTCAACGCAAAAGTAAAACAACATCATTATGGAGTGTTTCCACGCGTGAGTATTTGGTAACGCGTACGTTTTTCTTTTTTTAGTTATTTTCTAGTCTCAACTACCCTTAATACTTCGTTTTAATAATAACTAATCGACTGCTTTCACTTTCCGGACCATAATTTCTCAAACTTCATTATATGTGGGGAAGTAAACATCATTAACTTGACATATGTACGTAGATCGCATAACTTAAATGTTTTCCAACTGAATTCGTTACCTACTGGCGTCACACCCGCACTCTCGTTTTTACAAAAAAAAACTCTGTAATATGCCCCGGATGATAACAATCGAGAGCACCGATTCAGGAATTCATCTAACGATTTGCGTCATACCGCCCATTCCTGGGACTTATCCACACGATTGCCATTCAAACAACTTAGTGTAAAAGCTTAGCAACAGCACTACCTCGTTTTTTTGTCATGGCAAAGGAGAAGGGTAAGAAAAGGACTCACACTTCCAAGTAGCAACCAGAACCAAGGTCATGCACTCGAATCAACAAACGACAAAGAATTCGATTAGAACGTGTTTCCTTTCACAACTAAAAAGGGAGAACAAAAAAGGAAGCACCAAGAATTCGGCGGTAGCGGTGACAAGAGAGAACACAATATCAAAAGATATTGAAAAATATACCACATTTATGTGTAACACTATACTATATATAATATAGACTGGGGACAGTGACAATAGGCCAGATTATTTCCTGCTGTTTGTACTCTAAACGCGATGATTCAAAGTTTAGCTTTACTCTATCAAAAGATGTTTGTTTACAGATTTTTCTGTGTGATGAGAAATGTGCGTCAGTGGGCATCTCGATATGAGAGCGGGTGGGTGGTGAGTTTGACGGTTGTAAAGAAAAGATGTTCCGAGACAGAATATATAATCATTGACATTGCGATATGACTTCGAAATTGTTCACCAGTATGGTGTTCGAAATCGTATCTAAAGCACTTGATTTGTTTCACAGTCTAAGGGCGGCTAGTGCCAAACTACAAGAACAGAATCGATAAGAGAATCGTGTTTATCACAAGCAAAATAATCCAGTATTCTTAGTGACAGTACAGACGTCATTGGCGACAGAGCACTATCACTATACTAACTGGATTCTGTTTCTATTTTCGCTGTTTCTCATTTCTCGCTTAAGAGGAGTTTATTTTGTGTTTTTATAAAGTTAAAAGTGGGTTGAACTCCCCGGGGCGAACCAGTAGGGATGCGGTAAAGAACGAGGGTAATGATTCCTCTAGTCCAGATTATAACCTCGTTACAGAAGAATAAGACGATGAAAAATTTTAAAATATATTAAAATAGCCGAAATGGAAGACTGCGGTTTATGACATGACCCTGGTCCCTGCTTACGAATTACAATTCTCGTTGCCTGACTATGGTTACTGCCAAAAAGCAATTAAAAGTTACGAGATCGGTCGCAGCTTTCGTTGCCCTAACCACACTATTTCAGCTGTCGTTATGTAAAAATGGAAGGCGAGTGACAGTGAAAGAAGCTTTTTTGTTGAATACTTTTAGTGACTTGGATTTTTAATAAAATTATATTATTTTCAAATTTTTGGAAGTACAAACATGTTGTTAAAATTAGGAGAGGCAATTGCCCAGCAACACCGCCTCCTCCTGACAGAAGTTTTTATGTCGGCGGGGGCGAACAAAACTAAACAAATAAGTGTTTGCGAGAATCAAATTATAAATCTGGACTAAGAGAAAGGCGGAGCATTTATTGCAAATGTGCAAAATTATCTCCATCACATCATTAACGAAGTTTAGGTTGCGGAGCACAAGATAAGCGGAATTCCCTACAACAACCTTGCTTGGACAGAACCAAATCACTGCTATGAGCTTCAAAAAGACATTTTCAACACGGAAAAGAAACATGGTGGTGGACAGATGAAGCTAAATCTGTGATAAGTGACAAGAAACCGGTATTCAAAGCTTGGTCAAAGTGGTCCACTAATAATGGAGATGACTCGAATTGGAATACAGACTTTGCAAGAGGCTCATGAAAGTGCGTTCAAATTCAAGCAAAGTGTGTGGAAGGCCTGTATCGGGAGTTAGAAAAAATGTCTTTTCCGGCTGCTGATAGAAACCAGGCTGAACAGGAGCGCAACCATTTTCAAAATAAACCGCCCAGAAAAGTAGGAATGTCCAAGAAATCAGTTCGAAAAAGTTAATCAACAATGATCAAGGGCTGTTAATTGTGGATGACGAAAAAATACAACACAGGTGGCAACACTATTGTGAAGGACTTCTAAATGAACAATTTACTTGGATATATTTTCCGAGTGCCGTTCCTAACAATGAAGACGTACACGACATTACTGTCGAAGAAGTTAGAGAGGCGGTCAAATGCTAAAAAAAACGAAAAACAGTTTGGCCGAACGAGTTACCCTCTGAGTTCTGGAAAAAGATGGGAGACATCGGGTTCTCCAAACTGATGAAAGGCAATCCAATGCCTAACCAGTGGAGGGAAAGTTTTGCTTCTTCCTTTGTACAAAAGAAAAGGGAATGCGCGCGGGTTTGTCGCAACCACAGATCCAGATGGTATTAAGATCATGATATAGAAACATCGTGATTCCTTAAAGGATTGGTTGATTTTGAATATGCCTTTGATAGACAACCAAGGGATATGTTATGGGGGGCGCTAAGACAACGAGGAGTTCCAGAAACCTACGTAAGTCCTTGATAATCTGCTTCGGACTCCAAGGTGCATCAGTTATAAAGGGTCTTTCATTAACGACTTGACAACTTCAAACTTTCAGTGTGAACGCCCTTTAACCGATTACCGAATACCGAACTGTCAATGTCAAAATATTCAGTTGGTGAAGTACACGAGGGAACAACGTTTACAAATTACTAAAATTTACTACGCAACTTCAAGAGCGTCAACGTCAATTTTCGGCCGTAATTCTCATCCCATTAGACAAGCAGTTCATAGTGTAGTGAACAAATTTGAGACATAATATTCGCTGCATTATGTTGCCGTGCCAGTGAGATTATGTTTTGCCAGAAGTGTGGAGAATTAGGCATCTCTAAGACCACATTATAGCGAGTTTTGCCATAACGGCTTCGTCAATAAGCTAAATATGCGTTACTGGACAGGTGAGAACACACGCAAAAAGTCACTGTTTGGTGCGGTTTTCATGCCGGTGGCGTCATTGGCCCGTTTTTTTCGTCGATGAAAATGACCGTCACGGTACCGTAAATAGTATTCGCTACAGAGACATGTTGCAACGTTATTTCTTTGAGCAATTGCATGAATTATACATCAGTGATATGTGCTTCCAAGTTCCAACAAGACGGTGCCACAACCCACACAGCGGATGCAACAATTGACTTATCTCGAGAAACGGATCCTTATATTTGCCGCCGAGGTCGTGTGATTTAACTTTTTTTTATGGGGCTACATTAAATCATTGGTCTATGCCAACAATCCGGCGACGTTAGAGGAGCTCAGAGCCAATATTGAACTAGAAATAGCGGGCGTATCGGTCCAAATCTGCGGCCAAGTCATCGTGGGTTCAAAGTATCGACCGCTGCATACGTTCCCGTGGTGGACATATGAACGAAGTCGAGTTCTATTCATAATGTTTTGACAGTAATTCAAGCCAATATTTTTTTTGAGATACTCGTATCTCAAGTAGTTTGCATTTCATTTAAAAAAGAAGTTGTCAAGTCCATAATGAAAGACCCTTTACTTTGCTGACGATGGAGCCATCATTAGCAAGGATCAAACATCCCTCCAACGAGCACTTGGAGGGTAATGGGTATCGTATTAGCCTAAAAAAATAAAATACTTGTGCTGCCCGATCTCTGATGCAATCCGACATATTCCAGAAATTTATATCAATGGAAAAGTCTTACTCAAGTGCAAAAAGTTCGAATATCTGGGATCTATGATTAAAAGCAAAGTAAGCTGTGATGGCGACATTAAGCATAGCGTAAGCGTAGGGTGGATGAAGTGGCGGAAATCTCAGCCATCTTCTGTGATCAAAAAATGCTCCCTAAGCTCAAAGGAAGGATCTACACCGCACACATACGGTTCACAATGGTGGACAGCATACAAAAAGTACGAGGGCAAATTAACGGCAGCTAAGATGGTGCTTCTCATGGCAGCAGGAGAAACAACGATTGATCGAATAGGAAGTTCCAAGTACGAGAAAGCCTTCACGTTAAAGAACCTATCTCAAACAAAATGAACCGCGACTGGCTCAGTTGGTACTGAAATGTTCAAATTCCACAGAAAATTATTAAACAACTATTAACTTTCTTAAACTCCACAGGTTGTATATAGAAACTTCTCATCAACATACGACAATACCCAGGTTTATGTGAGTTTTGTGGTATCAAAATGGCACTCAGTGCTAATTGGGTTTGTTTTTAATAAACCGCCACACCTACCTACCTATTTTTATTTGAAAAGAACCCAATGCTAGCTCATCTTTCCTATATATCGTCCAGCACACAGCACCATAAGCGATAATGCTCGGTAGAGCATGCATTTGTCCTTCGATTGAAGAGTTTCTAACTCATTTGGTTTGCCAAACAGCTGCGGTTTCCTAAGATAATTGTCGTTCGGATCTCTACTAAGGTGCAATTCGTGTAGTTGAGGCTCACTCCAAGGTAGATGAACTCCTTAACTACCTCGAAGTTATTGCTATTAACAGTGACGTTTTGACCTAGGCGGTGGACGGATATATTGAAAATAGTGCCTTCCGCTTGGACACTTGCCCTGCGAACTATTTTCTTCGAAACAAGATTGAAGAAGTTACATGATAGCGCATCTTCTTGCCAAAATCCGATGCGAGTTGGAATAATTTGGAAGAGCTGCTTCCAAACTGCACATTACACCGGGAATCCGAATTCGGCCATCGCCATGTATAGCTCCAGAAGATGAATGCTATCAAATGCGGATTTGAAAAGATGGTGAGTCTTGACTTAAAATTTGTTGGTATTCTCCAGGATTTGCCGCAGAGTGCAAATTTGGGCTGTCTGCTGGGCAAGAAGCTACAATGGTACGCACCGATTAGTGTATATATATATATATACATACATAGTTATTTAATTTATCTCAGCGGGAATCTGCGACATACCTATCCCGGTAAAAATCCAAGGGATTAGGCTCTGTTATATATTTTTGTCTAGCCCCAAGGATATGACAAATAGTAACATTGATATTACTTATGTAAATAAAAATAGTGCCCAGGTCATCACGTACCCGTCAATCTCCTTCATTTATGCCGAAGAGGTTTGTTGTAGACTTAAAAATTATTATCTACTCAATTACTGAGTTCAGCGAATGTTCATTCAAAATAAATACCTTTTATATTCCTTTTAACATCAAAGAAAAAAAAACGCATCCAAGGTAACAAATTCCAATACAATCATGGATGTCAACATTTTTATGTCGATTCGTGATGCTGTGCAAAATCCGCCAATAACGACGATTATTGACATAAACATAAATTTCCACGTTGGATTGACTCAATTTTATGCAGAATAAAAAATATAAAATTAGCTAAATTCACACAGCAAGTAGATGGGGAGCTTCGAGAAGAAAATCCTACGTCGCAGCCACCTACCCCACAAAGCTTCAGTTAGTATGGGAAAATCCTTTTTATCGATTTTCCGCTCTGTACCAGAAAAATATATAATTGTTTTTTACACCCAATCTTCCTTCATTGTGGGTGAATAGAGATAGAGGTTGACTGCCTTTTTGTTTGGATTGCACTGTCGGCCGACCCTAAGACAATGACCGTGAAAATGGGGTTTCAATAAAATGTATTATATGTTTACCTACATATATTGCTCAAAGGATAGAGAATAACATATTTTGCCATCAAAGAAAGAAAATATCCTCGACGACACGAATACATCAATTTTTCTCCGGATAACATCAAAGGGGTGGAAAAATGGCAAGCCAACCACATACACAATAAACTCACCTGGTGTCTGAAGTACAGGTGGATAGATGATGCTCGAGATTGTAGAATTATAAAATCGCTTTTTAATCAGCTGCTACTTCCGCTTCAATTTGGTGAGATTCAAAAAGACACAAATTTGCACATAATCCTGCACGCACTTTTAAATAACCTTTTTCTATTAACCAAATTGCACTTCTTTCTTTCGAATTATACACGCTATACGCATCAGCTTTGTTATCTCGAATTTTAAAGCACTCGGAAAACAAAATAAATAGAATAGTTTTCTTTCACTTTTCTATTCAGTTTTTACCGATCTCGTATCGTTTTATTTTTCTCAAAAAGAAAATATTCAGCAGCCTTCCAGCAGACCGAACATCCGTTAACCGTTCACGAAGGAGAATTGAAAAATGACTGCCGCTGTGTTTTCGCCGACGAAGATAACCAAGGCAACAACAAAACGTTGGTGAATTTTAAATAATAAAGTATTCACGTTCAGAAATTATAATCACTTTGAACTTACCCTAGCGCTTGCGATTCAGGCATTTGAACAATAATTGTGACTAAGTGCTTAGCTCGAGTTTAATATCGCTGGAAAATGTGTGTTATAATCGACTTTCAATTAAATTGTCGTTCTTTCTTTATAGATAAAATACTAATCCTGTTTTGTTGAATTCAGAACTGAGAACATAAAATGGGTCTTGAAACATACGATTTTGACAAGTATTCCGATGTAAGTATTTAGAGGTGTTATTAAGTGTATTATATGGAACGTCGTAAAACCGTCGCTAGGACGCGGTCTAAATTTGTGATTATATAGAATGCCGTCATTATCTCTAGTGGAGACCACTTGCGACAATATAGGATGCTGTCATCTCTAGTGGAGACCACTTGCGAATGCGAACATTATGTGCTCGCACACTCTTTATCGCATGCTACGAGTAAGAGAGAGCGGTAGTTTCTTGCAGTAAGTGATGCTCTCCATGAAAATCGTTTCCTCCTTCTCTCTCAAACGAAGAAAGTATTCGATTAAATCAGCAAAATAAATTTGAAAGGTGCTCCTCTATTGCCTTTTCTTCTTTTTCTGTTGGCTGCTATGAATTTATAGTAAGTGGAGTCGGTGTGTAATATCAAAAGCTTACAACGTAGTTAATGAACTGTCAGGTGACATACAAAGTTTGACGGTTTCACAAAGTTTTTGACATTTGTACGAAGATGCATGAATACTTTAAATGCGAAAGCGTTGTTGGGCTGGTGCTTTGCCTCGAAGAAAAAGTGTGCATTCAGGGGATATACTGCGAACAGAAACTGTTTTGAAAGGCTGTGGTATTTTGATGGTTTGTGCATTTGGTGAATGGGAATTTGAGTTGTTTAAAATGTTGATGACTTTTAGTAGAAATGTTCACCTTGTACTAGGAAGCCAAACAAAAATCTACGGCGCTTTTTGTGTAGTTAAAATGCTAACTGAAAACACTGACTTTCAAAACGATTTAATTTAATTTTGTTAAAATAATAATTTTCTTTTATAATGTACACGCACTAAAGGGATTTGTTGGGACCCATATAATGTAATAGCTACACAGCGCGGGCGTTAAGGAAATTAGGGTGAGAAGAAAAGGAGAGATGCCGATTCACGTTGGTTTTGAATGCTTGTAGGTTATAATGTGCAGGAAAATGGAGCGGGGAAGAGCATTCCAGATTCGTGTTGTGCGGCTGAGGAAAGAATCTTTGAAATTCACTCTACGTCAGAACACAGGCTTGAGGGTGAACTGGTGAGCATTCCTTGCATGGCGGGTATTGCGGTTCAAATATTCAAGGGGAGGAATGCAACTGGTTATTTCGTTTGAACACTTATGGTGGAAAAGATGATAATTTTTAGTTGAGATTAGATTTATATAAACAGCATCGATTTTCTAATCTAATTCACAGATCTTCTTTTTTATTTCGTTATATCGTTTCCAATATTTGGTCCGTTTACGCACTTTTTGGGTTGAAAAGGAGCAACCGCTGTTTTTTTTGCTGGCACACTCAAGTATTTCATCACTTGACAGTTTTTATTTTTCTGCCAAATGAAATTCTCTGTGAAGAAAAATTTAGGAAAGTACATATTTCTTTCGTTCATCTTTTTACCATTTTCTTAGTACGCAAACGCGTTTTATAGTATCTTCTAGCAATTTAAATCATTTTGCAGGATATTTTATTTTATTTTTATTTTATAAAAAATTGAATATTGCACATGTGGAACTGCACTCAACAATTCACCACCAGGTGATTGCAATTTAACATGAGTACAATCGATTGCACCGATAAATCTTAAAGTGGTCAGTAATTGCTGCTCAGGCAATATGTAATGATTACTGGTAAAATCGTGAATAAAAACGAATAAGTGAATAAAACTAAAATAACATAAAAAATGTTTACCGTGGGTGTGCATGCTGCAATTCGTCCCCCACCAATTGAAGAACGTTAAAAAACGTTATATTGGACAACCGAAATCGCTGAAAAAAGTTCACATCTCGTTCTAAAGGTCGTCCTCGAAATATTTGAAAAATCAAATCCATTTGCTAAACAACAATTTAAAATATCATCACAGAAAAAAAACAACAAAAAAAGAATAAAATTTATTAAAACGAAAATCGAATGGAATACGTACGAGTATTTACTTTTTTGACAAGAATAGGCAGGAAGTGAAGAAATATAATCGACCTATTTTATTTTTATTTAGTTTTTAATTATTTATTTAGTGATTTATATATACACAGTAAGATACAATATCTTATAAACTAGTGAAAGGCATACAATAGTTGAAGCGAGAATAAAAAGCTACATGAGTTATAAAACGAAGAATTCATGGTGATGAGAAAAAAGCAATAATGAAAAGTAAAGCATAAGCAATTATTTACACGAAAATATACAAAAAATCAATACAAAAATTTTAAGAATTCAAGCAGAGATACGATTTTAATTCATTTTTAAGTTTAGTTGTGTTATTTAAACTTCGGATAGAGTAGGGTAAGGAGTTCCACAACCGTGTGGAGTGAATAAAAAACTGACGCTCAGAAGTTAAGCAAGAGTACCGAGGAGGGATCAATTGAACAGATCTGCTTGAGGTGGGATATCTTTTTTTTTCATATATATAAGTCGGTTTATGTGTTAAAAGTTTATCCGAAAACAGGCAAAGAGTTCGAAATTTGAAAAGATTGTCGAAAGTCATATTGTAAAGTTGGCTGGAGAAGAGTGATATTCGATCAAATTTACGCAATCCGAACACATATCGCACAATACAATTAAATGCCACATTAAGTTTCCTCTTGGATACATAACTAAAGCTCGCAAAAATTTCACAAGCATAAGTTAAGACTGGCATGGCTAGAATTTTAGCAAGTAAGACTCGTGTTTTAAAGGGTGTAAAGGATCAGGTCGCCCACAACGGATAACTCCATAAGTCTTGCCGACTGCAAGATTAATGTGGTTGCCCCAAGTTAAGAATCGATTAAAGGTCACCCTAAGATTCTTGACGGATTCTACATACTCAATAGGAGCATCTTGGAGTGTGATGATAGGAAAATAAGCCAGATCTAGGGGCTTTCGCGAAATCACGATGCACTTAGTTTTATCTCGATTTAATATCAGTCCATTTTGTTGAGACCACTGCACTATATCGGCAAGATCATTATTAACCGATTGCGCGGCGTGCTCTATTAAACCCAGAGGACAGCTTAATACGAGCTGAGCATCATCAGCATACAAATGAATTGAACTGTATTTGATGACATTAGGAAGATCGTTGACAAATAGGGAGAAAAACAAAGGCCCTAGTATCGATCCCTGAGGGACACCACTTATGATAGGCAGGGGCTTTGAAAGGGATTGATTAACTTCTACTTCTAAATAAATAAATAAATATATATATGAGACAACTTGCGGCACAAAAAAGAGTGGTCAACCAAATCAAATGCCTTTGAAAAATCAAGAAGGACTAAGAAGGACACTTTGTCTTCGTCCAGAGCTTGCCTAATATCTTCCTTCAGACACACCTATCACAGCAGCGGTACAACTGTGTTTTTGTCGGAAACCAGATTGCTTAGATGATAACAGGTTGAACATGGCGAGATGACGGCTAATTTGCTTTTGGAGGATCCTTTCAAAGGCTTTTGACAAAAAGGGGAGTATTGAAATCGGCCTGTACTCATCACACTTGGACGATTTTGGGATGTGGATTATTTTTGCTGATTTCCATTGCCTAGGAAAAATCCCTGTAGTCACCACAGTGTTAAAGATATGGGTAATAAAAGGTAGTAAAATGGGTAATACGATTTTAAGAAAAGATGGATGAATGTCATCAAGGCCAACAGCATTCGATTTGATAGATAGAATGCTTTCAACAACATCAGCGCTGTTGAAAGCTGTGAAGCAGAAACTAGGACAGCAAGCGTAGGAAGATGGGTTGCCACTTTGTTCAAATGACTGCAAACTATTTGACGATTTCTGCGACGAAATAAATTTTGGGTTGAGTTCATTAGGATCAGGAGCATCAACGTTATTGTTTTTGGATTTACCAATGCCAATATTGCGCGGATTACTCCACAAGTACTTACTTCCTAATGAGGCGTTAAGTTTACTTGAATAAAAGTTAGATTTTGCGACTCGTATTGCAGTAACAACTTTATTGCGAAGTACACAGTATTCTTTTCGATATCCTACCAAACGGAAACGTTTCCAACGAGTGTAAGCAAGGTTGCATTAGTGAGAGGATTTGTGGGGAAATCCAAGGAACCTTACGAGGCAACACGATTTTAGTCTTTAGCGGAATGTACCGATTGTATAGGGTTTTAATATTGCCATTAAAAAACTCAACTTGTTCGTTTGGAGAAGTAAAATAGAAGATTGAATTCCAATTGATACTTCTGGTATGTTCCTCTAACAGCGCATAGTCAATATTCTTAAAATCTCTATATTCCATAATCCTTACAACACTCACAGTTTCAAAGTCAAAGGCAAGGTATATTAAATCATGCCTCGAGAAACCAGGTGCCTCGAGCTGGTCATAGAAAATGATTTTGTTTCTATTACTGACTAAGAATAAATCCAGCAGCATAGAAGACTGATCAGAGAAATGAGTCGGAGTTGTACTATTGACTGAAACTAAATTAAAAGAAGACATCTTATCCGTAAAATGGCTCTGTCAGACAGGAGATTGCTGTTGAAGTCTCCCCATAAAACAACATTAGGACACGTAATAGAGATTTCTTCCAAGGTCGTGATGAATTGTAAAACGTTAACATTTCTATTAGGCCGATAAGCAGCACCAATCAAGAGTTTTGATTCGTCATTGACGAGTTCAACAAACACATGCTCAATCTCACAACCATCATAGGAAATGCTGCGAAGTCTACATTTGATATTGTCCCTGACGTAGATTGCAACGCCACCACCCAAGCGATCAGTACGATCAGAACGAAAAACCCTATAACCACCTATACGACACATTTCATCACTAAACGAAACCCTAAACCAGGTTTCGGACACACAAACTACATCAACCGCTGATTGCTCAAACAGATAGCGGAACTGATCGATTTTTGGTAGCAGACTCTGAGCATTAGTATGGCAAATGTGGATACCAGTGTTATGGCTTCTAAAAACTTTTAACATTATATCAAGATTGGAGTCCATGCCCATTTACAGGTGAAGAATATCGAATAAGAATAACACAACTTTACTTTTACAAGTAAAAAAAAAAAGAAAGAAAGTTATGATGAAATAAATCAATTTATGAAGAAAAATAAGCTTAATGAAAATAGAACAAACAATTTCTTACTTTAATTACTTTAGATTACAGAAAAAAAAAGAATTACAAAAAAAGAAAAACAAATTATGTATATGGTAATGCTAAAATCCATTTGTTGAGCTGGCAGGTCCGCCAAAATCTTCCAAACATTCGACCACAACAGCAACTTCTCCTATTTGACGTTTGACATAAACTGCAACACGAGTTGTAAACACCGAAGCAAGTTGTTTACATTTTTTTAATTTTAATGCGGAAAGTAGGATTTCTTGGTTATTTTTTGTAAGACATTCTCATAGATAGATAGTGCGGGTTTATTTACTTTACGAAAACGTGCGATGGAATTCAGGATAAAGTTACAATCGTACGGTGTAAATTTTTTTATTATAATCCCAGTGTCTGCAACCGCTCTTCGGCCGAGTACGAAAAATGTAGGTACTAACGATGCTAGACTGCTGATTTTGAGGGTCGAGGGTACGGAGTATTAGTTAATAATAACTAATACTCCGTACCAAATTCGCGTTAGTACTTGGTGAAGAAATGACTTAATACTTATTTGAGTATCAATTTTTGGTCTAATACTAAAGTAGAGAATGTATCGAAAATATTAATCTGGCAGCAAATCGTGGCAGCCAACGCGTGTAACAGCGCGTTGAATATGCGTCATTTTCCACAATAGTAATAATGAGTGAAACCACTTTTATATAGCCCTTAGCAACAGAGTGGATCAGCTTAACATGAAATTATTGGTCCAAGACGTTTTGCACGCAGCGAAGTCCTTGCCAGACGTGACCAAAGCCCAGGACCCATTTTTTTGATCTGTTCCTATCATAAAGCTTAAGTATCTCCCCACGTCTTAGAAATTTACGTTGCAAATAATTATGCGAACGGACTTTTAAAGTAAATTCAAAAAGAATGCGTGGTCATTGTTGTATATTTTACATGCGTGTGTGTGATTATAAAATATAATTGAAAGAAAAACAATGAGCAACAAAATTAAAAAAAAAATAGTGCCAAATTGTTCCACCGGTAAACCTGAATTTTTGACAACATTAGTCAAAAGATATTCCAATAAACGGTTACCATTTATTGCAAAATATATGCGAGTTAAAAGAAAACAATTAAAACACTTCTTCGAATAAACCTCTACATATTTATGTATATATTTTTTCCAGTTTTTGCTGTCAAATAAGAGCTTTTTGTTTACATTTTTTCAACTATTTTCCATAATTTAAGTGTGTGTTAAGAATTTTTGTTTGAATGTGTACATAGATATTTAAGTTCCAAATACATATAAATTGATTAATAATTGAATTTTATGAACGTTTGTCTTTCACTATTCTAAGAATTACAATAATGGCGTATTATGATCTTCTCGTTTTTGGCGTCTTTTAACGTATTTACGAGTATGTATGTTTTGGTTTATATTGCTGAATATGTTTGTTTACACTTTTGTTTGTATCTATTACTATGGTACAATTGTTATTATTAAGTTTACCAATTGGAGAAAACAACTCTCATTAAAGTGACTATTGCTTGATTATACTTTTGATGTAAAAATTAAGAAATCTTTTTGTTTGAAAAACTTTAATAATTGATATTCCCCTCTTAAAAAAAATATTGGTTTCTATATTATCTTAACTGTGGAAAAGACTTTCTTTGATGGAAAACGGTAAATTTTAATGCATATCGGTCCCTACATTCGATTTAATATATATTTTTTTATTATTAATGAACTATGTATATACGTAATTGATAAATTTAGATATATGTAAGTAATTTAAACGTCTTAAAAACAGAAATGACCATTTTTTTTTTGGAAAAACAAGGAAATTGTTTCAATTTATTTCGAAATACGACCATCCCTTAAGTGTGCCATTTTTCTAGTACTTTGTGAAATTTAATGCAATAAACTTGTTTAAAAACCTTTTATGCAAACGATTCTACGTACTACTGATATATGTATTAATTGGTTTTAACAAAATTTTAACTCTTTCTTTTATAATTGAATTATTATTTTACTTTATTATTTAACTACATAAATTCACACAATGTTTGTAACTTTTGTGTGATTATTCGGAATCTCTCATTGCTTGGAAGATAATTTTCTCTAAAATAAGAAAAATATATGTATATAGTTGTAATAGCAAATTTAACATTCATTTTAATAAAAAAAATTATCTAATAAAACTAAGACACTTAATACGGTACATAAATATATTTTAAAAACAATTTTTTGTACAATATAACTAATCGCGTTTTAACAGTATTTACAAATAATATATATCAGCGGTTGTTTAATGATCGTATAAAAAACAAATAAATTAAATGTCCCCTCTGTTTGGTATATCTTTAAGTCCTTAAATGGCTATAGTCATAATTTTAATAAAATGTTTTTTTTGGTACACAAAAACATTTTTAAAAATTGCTGGACCCTTTATCGATGCACATTCGTTTACTTTTTAATTTAATTTACAATTTGTGTGCATACATACTGCTATGTAAAATGTGTAATGTGTTTCTGAGGTGGCAACAGCTATAGCCGGCGCCTGAGAATTTCTCTGGCGTAAAGTGACTAGCCAATTTGGTAACATGCAACACTGCCTCAAAGCATGAACTTACTTTACTAATTAGAACTTTGTGAATTGAATTAAGAATATATGCATTCTATTGAGAATATTCTTTTTAACCCAAGTATTTTGTTTATATCTTTTAATTCGTTCTTGTCTTTTCGTCTTCTACGGGTGAATAAATGATGGGCAGACGAAGAAACAAATTTATTTGGGTTTTTTTACATTTTGAATGAAGAAATAAACTTGCATCTAAGACCGAAGCTAGAATATGCACTTTCAATTAAAACTTTGTGGAATGTAGAGAAACTGAAATATTAATATATTATTCAATTGTTATGGAGTTAACAGACCTTAACCGTGAGCGTGACTCGAAGAATTTTTAAATCCAAATATTTTCTTACGAAAATAGCCTTAATTAACATTGTTGTCTAGTATAAAAGGCGACGTTTCCATGACCTGTGGAATGCTTAACTTGTTAATATTTAATTTAACTCGACAAAAAGAAGTCGTAAGAACTCCAATAAAGCCCATCCTCCTAAGCCATTAGGCCTAAATCTCAAAAAATCAGCATGGCGGTTCTGTCACTTCGTTCACTACTTTCATAAATTGTTTTTAAGCACTACAACCCCGAGTATTTTATAAGCAGTTTTTTGTTGAGTGAAAGTTTTCTTTTACCCTCTGTACAAAGGAAAAGGCGATACACGAGGCTGTGATAATTCCCGTTAAATCAAGCTGATGTCAGACACCATGAAGTTCGTTCAGCGGATATTAGAAAGCCCAATGCGAAAAATAATCCGGCTATTTGAGGCCAGTGTGGGTTTGTCGCAGATAAATCAAGCATAGATGCAATCCTAAATATAAGCATCCTGATTTGAATATGGTATGTTGATTTTGATAAGTCCTTTAATAGACAGCAAAGAGATCTGGGTGGCGCTAAGAAAACGAGGAGTTCCAGAAACCTACGTACAGGTGATCATGGACATGTATTTGAGAGTGAAGACAAATGTAAGATGCTCCGGTGGAATCATCGAGGAGTTCTCAATCAAAGTCGGTGTACATCAGGGTAGCGTCATAAGGCCCTTGATATTTATTACAGTCCTTAATAATCTGCTTGAAGAAAAAGTGCCGGACCCCTAAGCTCATCAGTTTTATTTTTGCTGAGAGAGGGTAAAACGTCCCTGCAACGAGTACTTGATGTACTTGATGTACGGATTGAATTTTTCTAAGGGAATGGATATCGTATTAGTCCGAAAAAAAACACAATACTTGTGCCGCCTGTTCTCTGATCCGCTCCGACCTATTCTAGAAATTTAAATGAATGGAACAGTGATTCAGCGAAGCAAGCTGTGATGATAACGCTAAGAATGGCGTAACCGTAAGCGTAGGTAGGATGAAGTGGCGGGAGATCTCAGCCGTCTTCTATGACCGAAAAATGGATTTTAAGCTGAAAGTGGGCTCTAGAGCGCAGTTGTGCGGCCGGCGCTCACACACGGTTCATAATGTCGGACAGTTCACAAAAAGTTTGAAGGCAATTTAACGTCAGCTGAGATGAAGATGCTTCGAGTGACAGCAGGGGTAACAAAGATTGATCGAATAAGAAGTTCCAAGATCGGAGGAAGCCTTCACGTCAAAGTGATTCAAAAACGGGAGGCATGACATTTTTTTTTTAGGTCGACCCAGCGAACCTCACAGGCGGGCCAATAGCGTTGTGATCCCTTTGGCCCAGATAACTGCCTCGTTGTTGAGGATGAGGAAACGTGCTGTTTTTGGTTTGCCGTGCTAAGAATATAGAAATATAATTTCGCCGATAAGGAGGAAGAAGACTCAGCTTTCTGTTCCAACTAGAAGCTAAGCTACAGTAAATCTAAAACAGATTTTCTTCGGTTAACTGCGATTGTTCCTGATCGTAGCTCTGCTTTGGGGTGGTGGTGGACGCACACGAAAGCATAGGTTCTTGAGGGCTACGGCAGATCACGACAATTAGTCGGATCAGATCAAGATAATTATATAATATTGGGCATGGTAATGTTCTTTATCAGGTTCAGATATGATCGATATACGAGTAAATACATACGTGATTGCGTCGGATATAAGGAAAGTAAAGTGCTGGAACTTCTGGATTGGTATACGATCTTAAGCAGTATATTGGTGAAGGCACATGCCTGTCATAATGATTGAGACTATCTTCGGAAGTAGTTCTTTATTTGGTGAAAAATCTGCCCATCAGACACAAGAACTTTTAGCTTTATTTTGATTACTGTTTTACATCAGTAAGCCTTCTCATTGCGCTGAAGATAATTGGCACAGCCAAGTGGCATTGAAGTGAAATCGAAGTTGGAAGTCTCTGTTGCGAAGAGCTACGTAAGGCTATGATGGGTAACCGAACACACTGGTGTTCCGGGAAACGAGAGAGCTGATGAACTGGCAAGAAGGAGATCATCCCTTGAATTAAACCAATAATCTTAAACAGGCGATCGGGGACGAAATACTGATAGCAGGAAAAAAGAGGTTGAGTGAGATCGACTACTTTGCTACAACCTTAAATATGTTACCGCTTTACAGCAGGAACAAAACTGAGAGAATCCTTCAAATGAACAAAACAACGTTGTCCTCTCTTGTGAGTGTTATCACCGGACACAACATGCTAAGCTACCATGCAAAGGAATGAAACTTAACACAGATGTGCAAGTCTGTGAATGACTTTTTAAGACAGTAAGACAATATGTTTAAGTCACAGGAAAAAAAATCGGAGTTCAAACCGTTAGGACGGAAGTGACGATATGCCGTTCCATAGAGAACTAGGTTTGCAGTATTGATTTTCTTGAAGGGCGGTAGACGAAAGAGAGACAATGATAGCTAGTTCATCAGACAGTAGATTAAATTCTTGTCTTTCAAAGAAAATATTGATTTTGCTGATATATTTGTCATGAATTTCTAAATTATTTCTTAAAGGCAAAAAACTTATGATATATTTACACAAACATGAGGTATAGTTGTGATTTCAACTGATATGCAAAGCTTTTTAATTTTTAAGAAGAGCTGGGTTGCTCCTTCGCAGCATGAAATTTATAGCAAGTTCAAGACAATATTGTAAGTGGCAGTAAAATAATCCAGTTAAAGATATTCCGCTTAAAGCCAAGACGCAACTATAACAATGACATAATAGTCACGATGACTTTAGTTGTTAAGTAAATCCAGCACCCTAGATCGATTCTCGCTGGTTTTATTGAAATAATTGCGAAAACCTTAATTACAAACTTCATGAGCATTGCCAACCCTGTTGGTCCGCCTGTGAGCTTCCCCAGTTCGATCACAAAATATATCGGCAGGTCTCCCGGTTTCAAATCACTTCATCACAAAGGCCAATAAAATGCTGGTGTTGTTGCATTTGATTGCAAAACAAGTCGACGATTTCGACACATACATGCTGGTTCCTGATTTTCGTTTCCTGCTAGCAGTGATCGCCAGCAGTGATCGCCAGTCATATCACAAAAATGATTTCACTTTTGACGTTCAAACATTAGAATTACTGCAGCTTTCATTTCCTTAGAAAATATAGCGTTTGTATATAATGTACCTTCTTTTCTGGAACTCGGTCTTATATTCCTGGTAACACATGCTTCCATCTTTACGTCCGTCGTCAGAAATAGAACGAAGGATAGCAAACTGCTCAATCGATTCCATTCCAAAAAAAAATTCGTTTGCTACTTCCGCCTTGCAACTGATCCAAAATCTAAAGTTATATACTTTAAAAGAAACGCAACGAGTACGTGTTTGAAGGATTTTTTTCTGAATTTTTTTTTATAGGGAAAACAGAAAGGATTTAGCCACGGCAGACAGAAAACTTTTTCAATTAAAATATAACTACCTTATTCAATTCGCAGAGTATGCACTCGGGTTATAAATCGATGACACATTTCATCCTGATATGAATCGCTTAAGGGAACGAAACGTAGCACAATGAAATGGATGAACATCTGCTTGAATTAATTGCATTTTTATAAGTCAATATCCATGCAAGGTTAGGATTCTTAAAAACAGGCTATAATCGTACTTACTCTGATGAATGAGTGAAATTACGAATAATTAGTGATGATGACACTAGTAAACAAAAGAGACGTTCGATAGACTAAAATATGTATCTCCTATTCTACTTCCCTCGCAGGATCCAATTACTTAGACTTTACCCCTACAAGCGGTCTTCCAAGAGAACTTAACCTAACTTGCGACCATTCACCAGAACACATTAACTTAATTGAAGGAGCTGTACACAATAAAATAGAAAAATGTACGTCATTTCGTTAAATTAAAAATGAGTACCTACTAAGTGAGTAAGATATTTGGAGAAATCAAACAAATAGGGTTTTTTTTGGTATAATTTGCTCGCACTTAAGGGAACTGTTTATAGTCACATAGTGCGGGCATTAAGGAAATTGTGATAAAATGACAGAAGAGAGATCGATGCACGTTGGTTTTAAATGTTTGTATATTATAATGGGTAGGAAAAACAGAGCGGGAAGAGCATTCCAAATTTGTATTGAACAGAATGAAAGATTCTTTGTATTTCCCTGTACGTCAAAAAGAAGGCTTGATGGTGCACTGATGAACGCCCAATAAACTATGCTGGCAAGATCGGAATTTAATTACCCCTAACTTGCGTTGCTGTTCCAGATCCACACGCGAAAATATTGGGCGTGAACCAGGCAACGAATATAACAAGCTAAGGGTACTGTCATCAGCGAAGGAATGCATTGAATTAGAAGTAACAGACAGGAGATCATTTATAAAAATGAGAAAGAGAGTCGGGGACAGAACAGAGCCTTGGGGAACTCCAGCACTATAAACAGGCCAAAAAACGACAACAACAGCGGTTGATCGATGGTGGTTTCTTTTGAATTTTTAACCATTTCAGATGTTTGGTACTATTGATAACCCTTCGCACTGTTGAAATGCTTGCAGTAACACCGGCTTTCTGCTTCATTTTTGCCGCAGAGTCGCAGGAATTGGAAGCACATCTTAAAATTGCTCTTCGATCAACCGCTGTTGTTGTCGTTTTTTGGCCTCCTTTCATGTTTTTTCCGTGCGAATCTTTGCTCCTTAAATAAGAATAGACCACACTAGAACTTCGTCCAATTTTGTCAGCGATAGAAGGCCCGGTTGGTCCTTGGTCTTTTAGTAAATCGATTTGAGCTCTTTCAACACTATTTAGAGATTTTGATCTACCAATTTTTCTTTGAAATACAATTAATCAAACAAAATTCACTAAAAGTACTTCAACTGTTGATCTAATGTGTCAATCTCCACAGAAAACTCATAACCAGCGAAAATAATGACTTTGTGTCTATTCAGTTGACGCAAAATAAAACTGCATTTTTCCATATTGAATGCTTTGCAAGAAAACCAGGAAAAAAATAGCGGTACTTTTTGAAATATTCTTTCCGATTTATTTTGTCAACATCATTTGCAAACAGTTTGCATCAACAAATGTTATATTACGGAACAAGGTTTTGAAAAAATGGACAAGTAGCTTAGAAAATGTTTGTGCTTATTCAGTTGAAGCTAAGTGTATTAAACATTTCAGGTTTTTAGTTCAAAACTCGAATTTTCGATAAATTTGTTTTTTTTTTTTTGAGAATGTGGGGTTTCAGTGGGCGGATTTTAAAAATTCTTACTTGGACATGGCGAGATCGACATTACATTTCCGTGGCTGATCACGAAAATATTAACTTTAAGGTGTTATGGGCAATATTGAGGTGTGTTACAATCTATGAGTCAAAATGAATATACCCTTAGAATACGGTATAAAAACAACTTGACTTGAACAGTCAGGAAGGTAATTTCTAAAGGCCCATGTAGATGATCAGTTATCAGTTAAATTTTGTACTTCTCAGTTGAGCTGTCAGTTAAGCATTTAGTCAAACTGAAACTGATATGTAAATGCAAATAGGTGAAGCGTTTAACTGAAACTGATGAAATTCTTATAAGATAAAAATTGAACCGACAACTGAAGTGATAAGTGATCAATCGAAACGGGCCCTAATCAATTAAAAAAGTGCATAATTGCACGCATTTTCAACAGAAACTACTAACGCCGAAATCTTTAGAAATATGAAACGCAACGATCTTACTTTCACCACCGTGCAAAAGAACAACCAAAACAGCTGTATTTGCAAAAATGACATCCGATCTCCAACCGCTGGCATCGCACACTTGTCGCCAACCTTAGCCTATTCTATATTATATTACCACGGGAGATGTCCCCAACCGTAGATTTTTCTATATATATTACCACGGGAGATGTTGTGAGGAATTAAACAAAGTTATTCCTAAAAAAAATCATCGTTTCTGCGACCTACTAGCCAGGCAGCTAACGCCCACCCTCTGAAAATGCATTTGTCAACTTCTAGGACATGTATAAACTGTAAAAAGTGTGGTGACTGAACGAGTGCGATTGTGATTCTGAATGAAATAGATGAAAGAAGTCTGTTATTAGGCCCAATGCAGACGTAACAAAACTTAAAAAAAAAAAATAAATAAACAAAAATATTAAAATAAAATAAAATAAAATTAAAAAAATAATTTGTGTCTATTTATTACATAATATAACATTATTTTGTCTGTTATATAAATTACAAAAAAATATAATAGAGTGTTTTCTTTGTACAAAATTGTTTTTATAAAATTTTGATTTAAAACTTGGACAGAAAAATGCTTAAAATGAAATTATAAAAGCTAGTTAAATTGTAAAATTAAACTATACAAATTCTGGAAACGTTGGAGGATAAAATATAATTTTATTTATTTTGTACAGTGAGTAGATTTAAATATATTTTACATATTGCTTTCAAATGATTAAAAGGAACAACCGAAGCAATTAATACGCATTAAACAACCTATTTAATAAATGTAAAATAACATTAAGATAAATTCTAAGGAAAATGATTGCAAAAATGTATACATTTTTCGTTCATGTTTCTTTACATATAAATTTAACTAAAGAGGATATGTTTCCAAATCAAAATTCGTTTTGTTTATTTAAATAAAAAGAAACAAATAAATATATCCAGTTCTCAAAAGATTGGCTTTATCAGAATTTAAATTGAGTAATCCGTGGTGATACAGAAATGATTATTTTTATGAACGTGTTTCCCCCGAAAAACAACGCAATTTGTGTAAAAAATGAGAGGAAGAGGTAATTTACAAAGTTAACATTGTAATTAAAAAATAAATTTAATTTTGGAACATGTGTAATGTTAAACTAGTGAAACAAGAAAAAAACTATTAAAACACACGAACGAGAAGTTAGTAGCAACACTCAGTCCGTTGGACGACAATTTAATAAGGAGACTCTTGGATATGGCATTAATGCAGAGATGCTGCAGTATCAGCAATAAACGTGTACAACAAAACTGCTATAAAATGATTTCGGCGGATCGCATAGTTGGATCACAACCAAACGCTTCAGCAGCGACAGGCGAGCGTTTAGCAGTTCTTGGCATGCTGTTACGGTGGCGGTGGCCATGCGCATGGTGATAACTCGTAGTAGTGGTGGCAGTTGTAACCACTGTACTAACACCGATATTTACATTCGAGGCAGGGTGAATCGTGGCAACTGCAACAGCAGTAGCTACGCTTGAATTACCCAGATCTGTGACAGGCGGAAATTTGGCAATTGTCGTGGTCGACGGTGTAAGAGTTAGTGTGGAGCTTTCGTCACTGCCACATGAGGCGGCTGGATTCGGTGCAACAGAGAGTGTCTCATGTAGTATAGCCGATTTGCGAATAGTTTGCTGCAGCAGCGAGTTTACATCAATCGCTGGCCACGCGACCAGCGAAACACTTCGTCATAAGACCGTGTCAAAGTTACTTTCGCTCTTGTGCCGATGGTGTTTACTGTAGTGTTTACATTGCTTACGAGGGATTTCCGGTGGGCCTGGCGTTATTGGAACTGGAGGTGAGGCTGGCTTATCTGACGACAATGAAAAATATTCCGATTGCGAGACTGATGATTTGCCGGCTATACTTAACGCGTCTTCACCATTATTGCCATCAAAGGGAGTTTCGACTGGCGTCGAAACATCCGACATTGTGGCTGGACTACTTGTGCTTGAACCTTTTTGAATTGTATCACTCTCATCACAGCTGCAGCTGCAGTAACAGCGACTAGTGGAATTACATGAACAGAAACTCTCTGCGCTTTGCTGACTACTACTTCGCTCAGTATCACCTCTTTCCAATGCAACTTTATCATCACAATGCGAACAAATCTCATCGTTTTCCTCAATGCCGTCATCATTTCCGCCACCGCTGTTGTTCTCCATATGACTGAGACTACTACTAAAACTGCATGTCTTCTCCAGCTGGCCATTTTCGCCCAGCTCTTCGTGACAGCAACTACAACTACTACACTTGCTGCAGCTACTGCAGTAGTAATTTCTACTAAGATTAATGAATTGCTTGCGTTTAATTTTTACACTTTCGTTAACACTTAATTTACAACAGTTGGCATCACAGCACGGTCGCGTAGTGTGTTCCTCGTCGTCGTCGTCCTCCTCCACGTCAGCGGCTCCATCAAGGGTATCCTGGCGCGTCAATTTTTTGCCCTTTCTCAAAGGTAATCGCTTGCACTTTCGTGCCACTAAAACCACTCCATTAGTATCCTCTGTTGTGCTGGTTGTGGTTGAACAAACAGAATCAATACGACTAGATTGCTCACAGTTAATGATGGACTTGCTTCTCCTCCTCGGATGATGATGATTAGGTGGGTGATGATGATTGCCACCGTTTCGATGCACAACAATGTCCTTGCTGTTGTTTATTTCATTGGCCAGTACAAATGAACAATTACTGCTGGTACTGCAGTAGCTGACGTCATCGGTGAGTGTGGCTGCATCGATTTCAATAGCAATCTTTCCGCCAGCTGAAATCTTTTCTGGAAGTCTGCTGTGATTATGCCGTTGATGATGGCGATGCAATTGTTGAAGCTGTCGATGCTTGCACTCTTTTTCGTCTGTGCTGGACAAAGATTGGGAAGACGCTGGTGGTAGGTGTTGCTGCCTACAGGATGGCAGCTCTGGAAGTTTCTTCGCCGCAATGCCCCTTTTCTGCCGATGATGATGCATGTGATGGTGCAGCTGCCTTCGATTGTCAAGATTTCCAGGCCCTCTCGCTGTGAAATGGCAATGGTGGTGCGGTTGATAGCGGCAATTGCAACAATAGCAACAATTACAGTAATATTCAAATCCTGCACCACCATAATGTCGTTTCCAATTGGAGAGGCCAAGTTCAGGTGTTTGTGTGGCATTGTGTCGCTGTGTTTTAGTACGATGATGGTGACATGTTCGCTCTGCTACAAAAATTGCATTTAGATCATTGGGGTCTGGAATTGAGATGGCAGAGTCAGCTGCTGATGATTTGATGCCAACGCAGTTAATCTTATTATTTCCCGTGATTGTGTGTTGGAAGGCTGTGTTGTCGTAGTCATTCATGTGGCGGACGTCTTTGTGAGATGCTAATAAATGATCATCACCACTGCTTGTTGCGCGATGAATGGAATTGGTGTGTTGTAATTGGGGATGATTTTGCTGTTGTTGTTGTTCGTCGGGGGCAAACTGCTAATCTCCACGGTGGACATTGCGTTGTTGTGAATTTTTTCGATATATATAAACTTGAAGAAGTATGGCGATGTCCAAGCTGACCTGGAGGAATGAAACAAAAAAGAAATTATATTAATTTGAAACTAGTTAACAAGCCTAGAAATAAAATCAAATATGGTTAAACCACAGAGTGAATAAAGTCTGCAAATAATGATATTGATTGGACATAATATCCCAAGAGGCGAAACTTGGACTCTAACCATTTTCATAATCCAACAGAGTTCAAAGCTCGCCTGTTCAGCGAGAAAAAGCTTCGAACAGACCAGACAAAAAGACAGACTATAACACGGTGCAGGTAAATAACTCCACGGCGATTAACTCCACATTGAAATTTAAGCCACTCTGAAAAGGAAATAAGTGCACTTTACGAAGGTGGACTTAGTTCCGACTTAAGCTGGGAATTAACTCCTCTATGATATGAGAATTAAATAGAAATCTGAAGAATACAAGTGAGAATCAAATCCACTTTCGATTTTTAAGTTAATCGTATTGAAATGCACAATAGAGCTGACGTAGGCGCCTGCGGGACAAGAAGCACCTAACCTTAGCGGAGCAACGTTGTTGCGTTAGCTGTATAAACCATGCAGAGAAAAGGTTAAATCCCTTAACACACTAGACAACTTTCTGTGAAAAAGTTATAAATCATTTGAAAATCCTGTGCACTAGGTAAGCAGCTTTAAGTTTTTAGGAGCAAGATTTTGAATTTTTGAGCAAAGATAAAATAATATGGTACTGTTAGGAGGGTGCCCGGGATCGCGGAGCTAGAAAGGCTGCAATATTTTAGGCAGCAACTTTTGCGGTCCGGGAATCCGTTAAGTAAGTAAGTGATACAGAGCATGACCCTCCCACTTTACTTACTGCATTGTTTTGTTTTCAATGCTTCTTCCACGCTAACTCTATTACTGGTCCTAAATAATTTTTATATTGACATTAAAAAATAAAGAAAACAAGTGGAAACAAGATCAGCAAAGCTGTCGCATCGCATTTTGCTTAATGTCAGATTGGGTTTTAACGATACATATCTATTGTGGCTTAAGTCATATTGAAAGAATTGAATTGTAAGAAAGGTTTATTCATTTCATAAGTTTTACAATAATTTATATTAATCCGCGAAGCCTTATGGCTTATCTGCGGAAGATTAGTTTTATATTTAATAGATCATATTCGGTCCTGTTTAATGGCTTCACTTCAAGTTATTTCACTGTTAACTCAGGACTACTTCAGGGCAGCCATTAATGTCCAATTTTATTTATATTATTTATATTTATTGACGATATGAAAAACTCTAATTGACTCATTCTTGTTTTTATAATGTACTCGCACTAAAGGGATTTTTGAATAAAAGAATGTAATAGCTACACAGCACGGGCGTTAAGGAAAATAGGGTTAGAAGGTAGGGAGAGATGCCGATGCACGTTGGTTTTAAATGTTTATAGATTATAATGTGTAGGAAAAATGGAGCGGGGCAGAGCATTCCACATTTCTGTTGTACGGCTAAGGAAAGATTCCTTGTATTTCACTGTACGTCTGAATACAGGCTGAAGGGTAAACTGATGCGCATTCGTATCGCAGCCCCATATATGCCGATGATGTAAACATTTTCAAGGCAGTTTCAAACATTGAAGACTATGTTAATTTTCAGCATGATCAAAATGGTTTGGTGGGTTGTGGTCTTGGTGTGCACGGAATTATTTATTTTTAAATGTTGACACGTACAAAATCATATATTTTACACAAAAACTGTCTACCCTGTCTTACGATTATGATTTTAAGGTGTACTTGGTGTGATTTTTGATCAAAAACTTAAAAGATAAATTTGCTCTCAGAGGTTAAGCCTGGCAATATTTTTATGTTCTGCCCCTTATATTAGTAGACTAATGCTTACACCTTCCTGAGGCTTGAAAAGGGGCGGTCTTAATTTTGCTATAATTGTATAAATAAACTTATTAATGAAAATATTTATTAAATGCTGCCCGCTTATTGGGCCAAGAGGCAGAAAGAAGCCGTATTGGTGGAGCTCTGATGTAGGTCCTTTTGGAAGCAATTGTAGTAAACTGTTCAACCAAGCCAAGTGCACAACCGATTGGGTTTCCTACAAAGCATCTATCAATGATTACAAAAAAGAACTGAGGGAAGCCAATCGCTCGTCCTGAAGACTCTTTTGTGAAAAGGAGAAGACTCGTCCGAGGCATCTAGGCTAAGAAAAATCCTCTCAACCAACCCAGTTATGCCTAGCTGTTTGAAGAATGCAGACGACTCCTGCACCAGTTTTAGGGAAAAATCGCTTTATCTGCTACTTAATACCCATTTCCCAGGTAGCTTCCATGTTAGTAACGCAAGCCAAAATAGGTCAATTACATGAACAACTAACTACAGGGGTCTGATCACTAGGGGCAAACTGCTTTGAGCGCTTCACACATTTAAACCATATAAATCCGCAGGCCAGATGGCATAATACCAGCAGAGCTACAAGACACCTCGGATACCATCTTGCCACTCCTTGAGATCTTTAATAGCTGCATGGAGCTGGTCTATATTCCGCTGTTATGGAATGAAGTTAAAGTGTTTGTTATACTCAAAGCAGGTATATGCGCCCATGTTAATCCAAATGATTTCAGTACTATAAGCCTATCATTATTCCTTCTAAAAACGTTAGAAAGACTGATATCCATCTACGTACTAATTTTGATACACGACTTCTCTCTACGGCTCAACATGCATATCGCAAAGGCAAATCTGTTGAAACAGCCTTACATACGTGAGTACGATCAATCGAATATTCCCTTCACCATAAGGAATACACTATGTTTGCGTTCCTGGGCATTAAAGGCGCTTTTAAAAACGTAATCACATCTGCGATTGCAAATGCAGTATCAACTCTGGATGTAGATGTTAAGCTAATTAATGTACTGCTCACAAGCCGGATTATTAACTCAAAATCGGGTGTTACATCTGCAAGAATATCTGTCAGTAGAGGAACCTCGCAAGGTGGACTGCTCTTCTCTGGAACTCAGTGGTGAACGAGCTCCTAATGTGCCTGGAAGGGGAAGGCTGCAGAGTGATTACCTATGCAGATGACGTTGCAATTGTCGTCTCAGGAAACACCTTCTCCAAAACGCTCTCAACAAGCTAACGATGTCAACCCACACAAAATTGAACATGTTTTCTTCACCAGAAAATACAATATTCCATACATTCACCATACCTCAATCAAGCGACAAAGCTTACTCTTTTCTGATGAAGCTTTATACTTGGGTGTCATTTTGGATAAAAAGCTAAGTTGGAAACCTAGCAACCAAGAAAGCATTCGGAAAGTTGTGGTAGCACTCTTCTCTGGCAAAAAAGCTACCGGTAATAAATGTGTTTTTTTAGAGCCGCATTACCAACTGGCGATACATCTTGTTTATAAGACCGATGCTTATGTACGGTGTAGTTGTCTGGTGGACTGCCTTAGAAAAAGTGATAAATCACGGTAAGCTCAGCAAAGTTCAACGCAGCGTGTCTTTGCCGAGCACTGCGCACTACTCCCTCCGCTGCAATGAACATTCTGTTTCACCTGACACCCTTTGATATCTTTGGTAAACGGCTGTCCGCCTTAAAGCAACTTTTCAGTGGACCCAGAAAGAAATCAGTTTTGTCGGAATCCCATATTCCGCCATTTCCATGTAGACGTCCTGAGGATGAATGCTATCATATGTGGCTTTAAAGCCAATGAAAAGATGGTGAGTCTCGAGTTGAAATTCGTTGGTCTTTTCCAGGATTTCCGTCAGTGTGAAAATTTGGTCTATTGCCGATCAGCCGGGCCGGAAGACACACTGGTACGTCAATATTAGTGTGTTGCAGAACGGCTTGAGACTTAAACACAGTACGTTGGATATGATTTCATAAACAATGGCATTAAGTCTTTCAAGCTTTATTTAAAGCTATAACTGGTCCAACGAGTACGAAGAAGATAGATCCATGTGGCATCACAATGGACGTTTTATTGGTCTAAATGTCTGCCACTTCAACCTAACCTTACCTATATATTAATTCATTGTAGCTTTTGTCCTTTATGAGCTTAAGTGTTGCATGACGAAATTTAAAGAATATACTAGAACATTTTTTTTTTATTTCTCATTGTTTACATCAGCAATTTAATTAATATTTAATAAAAAAATAAATATTAGGCATTAACCTAGCCCATATAGGGCCTAAAATCTAGCTTCTCCAACCACTTTCTTGTGCGAAGTGGAACCTACAATTTTACGCCCAATCCGAACGGCAAATTTTTGAGAAGCTTCTCATGACAATTGATATTCTTAGATGTTTGTCAGACGTTCGCAAGAGGTGGGAAGTGGAAAAAGTTGTTACTTTACTTGGCCTGGCGGTGGAAATTGAACGGGGGACCTTTCGATTAGTTGTCCGACACACTAACCACTGAGCCACTGCCCCTGATTATTTAATATTTGCATATTTAATTATATATGTATTATTCAAATTCAAATTAATTCGTTATTTTCATTATTCTTTAAGTGCAATTTGTAAGCTAGTCAGTACGCACGATACAAAATAAATGAATGATCATAACGTCGCCAATAGAATAAGAAGAAGATCACCATGATGCATTTTGCCTGAAGTGTGTCCTGAGCTTTACCTTTTCATACAAAAAAAGCTTGCTCTGAACTCGTGTTTTAAAGAGAGCCACACAATTATAATGCTGTCCTCCATATTATTTTGTGTTCCAAAGTAACTCTTCAACGTCATCTCGTTTATATTTAGTATTCAATAATTTATTTTTTTTATTATGAACCACACAAACAGATAATCCCAACCATAAATAAAACAAAATATCCTTCACCTCCTACCTATGTTCATTTATTAAAAGCTTTTCACTTTGTATCATTCATTCTAAAAGGATAACTTTACCATTACACGAAATGTGAAATATCCTTCAACTATTGTCACATGCATGTGCTGAGCTGACTACAACAATTTCTGTTCTGAGCTTTTAATTTTTAGAGGACTTTTGCCATTTATATCTTTCAGCCGATGTCTGTTCGAACGGTATTTGATTTGATTTCTTTTATTTGGCACATGTGGCCATTAAAAAATATTGTACAAAAGATTTATAATACATTTTTTTTTTTTTTTTTTTTTTTTTTTTTTACAAAGAAAGATTTAAAAACTTTAAAAATGTTGCTTTACATATATTAATAATAGGTTTTTGTACGTAAACACATTATCACAATTTTTTATGCTGGCCGGCAGCATGTTGTACATAGATAAACCCTTATACATTGTTCTGTTTTGTCCGCTAACAGTACGATGGCGATCCAATCTGAAGTCCTGGTTATTTCTTAGGCTATAAGGTTGTAGTTCCCCAACAAACTGCATGTTCTCCGTTATATAGGATGGCAAACTACCTGTTTTACACCTGAATACAAAAATTAAGACATTAAATATGACTCTTTGTCTGATGCTTAACCACTTTAGCGTGTCCAACATATGTAAAGTTGACGTTAAGCGTGACATTTTTAAAATACAACGCATCGCTTTGTTTTGCAGTTTTTGTAATCTGTACATACTTTCCGTCGAACATTGTAAAAGAACCGTTGAACAGTATTCAAAATGCGGTTTTATGATCGTGTTATACACTCTGATTGCGTTCATAAGTGTCATTTTATCCCGAACTCTACTAAAAAATCCGATTTTTTTTGACACCTTTTTACACAAATAGTCAATATGCTCCTTGAATTTAAGTTTATTGTCTATTATTATACCTAAGTATTTAATTTCATTAACGATCTCAATTTTTTCATTTTCAACAAATAAATCCTCATTTAGTGATCCTCCTAATATCATACCTTTAGTCTTTTTAGCATTTAGTTTTAATTTGTTACTTTGCAGCCACTCATTTAACGATTTCAAGTCAATTTTAAGTTTATGCGCGCACGAATTAACATCAGCACCCGAAACATATAATAAAGCGTCATCGGCAAACAAACACAGCTTCGAGTACTCCACAACCTTATTCATATCATTTATATACAATATAAATAAAAGCGTTCCTAAAACAGAGCCTTGCGGTACTCCTATTTTCACTTCCATGACATCTGAATATGCATCATTATAAATTGTACATTGACATCTATCTCTTAAGTAAGAATTGAACCAGTTCCACTCAGCCCCTCGGATTCCATTTTGGTACAGTTTGTCCAACAAGATTTTTCTGTCAACTGTTTCAAAAGCTCGTTGCAGGTCAATGAACGTTGCTATAATTTTCTGTTTAGCGTCAGTCAAACATCTCCAGTCGTCCAGAACCAAATTTAGTGCAGTTTCACAGGAATGCTTTTCTCTAAATCCTGATTGATTTGAGATAATTAAGTTATTGACCTCCACAAAATTTTGTAGTTGAGAATATACTATTTTCTCCAGCACCTTTTCCAACAATATGAGCATATTTACGGGACGAAATTCTTCCCCTTTCGTTGTTCCAGATACTTTCTGAATCGGCTTCACAAAAGATTGCTTCCAACTTTCGGGGAACACGCCGTTTTGCAGAGACAAATTAACTATCTTTACTATTACCGGTCCCAACACTTCGAATTGGTCAATAAGAATTCTCACTGATAATAAGAACGGATCCTTTTTATTGTTCATCGATTTTAATGCCATCTTCAATTGCTCGGTATCGATCAATGTAAATTCAAATAATACCGTCCGCGTGTCGATGATATTTGAATACCGAGTGTTTGGTATCGATTCACTAATTTGCTCCACACTTTCTATAAAATATTTGTTGAACTGATTAGCTATTTCTTTATTATTTGAAAACTTTATTTGACCGAAAGTAATTGTATTAATTTGCGTTTCCCCTTTATTGAGTACATAGGTTTTTATATTTCGCCACATTGACTTTTGATTTGTACTGTTTCCTACTTTATTTTGAATGAATATATTTCTGGCATTTCTTAGAGCTTGTTTATATATATTTCTGCTTAGTCGATACTCATCCCAGTCTAACTCATTATTTGTAAATTTAGCTTTATTATATTTTGTTATTTTTACTCGTTTTAAATGGTTCACTTCTCTATTGAACCACCCACACATATCTTGTTTTATTTCAACTTTATTAACAAAAAAGTCTGTAGTTCTCATTAATTCCATTTGAAAATTCCGAGCCAATAAATCTGTATTTATATCTAAATATTGCAAACTACATATAGGACTATCACACAAACGTTGATAAAATGTATCTTTTCTATATTTTAGTGCTTTTATGTATCTAATCACTTTATTATTCCGACATCTCACTTCATTTTTTATTTTAATTTCAATAGTTTCATGGTCCGATATATTCAATTCACTGTTAACTTCTGAACTTATTTCAGAAAAATTTGTTATGACGTAGTCAATCAAAGACTCACTTGAACACGCCCTTCGTGTTGGTTCATCAATCAACAATTTACAGAAATTATCACTTATTATATTTTGCATTCTATTTTGATAAGTGTCCTTTACTAGCCAGTTTATATTCAAGTCACCTAAAATCAACACGGGTTCCTTTCGCTCCACCACATTTTCTAAAAATTCCGCAAATTTTTCGCAGAATAATGCCTTAGACGAACTAGGCGATCTATAAATTATCATTATTATAATAGTTTTTGAACCTAAATACAAGCGTGCTGATAAGTACCAAAAGTCCATATTGTCCGAAATAATCTCCGGCGGATCAAATTGATATTCATTTTTTAAGTACAAAATCACGCCCCCTGTATGCCTTGATTTACTATCACATCTCAGAGTATTATAAGAGTTAAGCTTAATTTCACTTTTTTTAATTTTACTGGTTGTATGAGTTTCTGTCAATGCTATAAAATCAAATTTATTCTCCTGCACTAGATGTTCTAGCTCAGCAAAGTTTGACACTACACTTTGAATATTCATTAAAACCCCTCTGAATTCAGTTGGTTGCTAGAAATCAGTCCTCTCCTTCAACCGAGCAAGTTGCCGTTTAAAGACTTTACATTCCTCGCTGCGCGCGTCGTGGTCAAATGAAATATCTTTTAAATTATATTTATTTTTAGCTATAAAGCAATTAATACACTTTTTACCGTTCTCATTATTACATTCCCTTAAATCATGTTCTTCGGCACATTTAGGACAAGCTTTTTTTAAATGACAGTCACTTGCTTTATGATTATACCCACTGCAATTGTAACATCGTTTAATTCTAAAGTTCTCAAACACCCTGTACTTTCCCCATCCAATGTTTACTAGTTTTTGTTCCATTATTGCACTATATCCGTCCTTGTCTATCTCAACTACCGAATTGTATTTTCCAGTTTTAGCTGATTTGTAAACGGTAATACATTTAACGTAGTTGTTGTGCAAATCGTTTTGTTTCTTTATTTTCTCTTCTATTTCATCGACCGTGTAACTGTCGCGCATTCCACTCACTAATACGGTTGGTTTTCTTAAAGACGGAATTCTTACTTCATAGCCATCGCGCATTTTTTCATTTAGCTCTGATTCAATTTTTTGTCTAGACGTCTCATCACTGCATTTTATTATTATACCGCCGTTTTGAGTATTTTGCAAATTATTTACTTTAAGAGACAGAGCAGTTGGGTCAACCTTGCTTATCAAGTCCTCTTTAGTTTTATTATTGTTTTGCTTTGTTTTTGGTTTTAAAACTATGGGTGCGTCCTTTTTTATTACACTGGCATACGACATTCTACTTTCTTCTCTATTTTCATTTTTGTTTGTCTTCGTTATAACGCTATTCATTTTCTCACTTAAGTTGTCCAGTACTTTATTACAGCTCGCCACGCACTCTTTATTCTCATGCACTATCTCTTTTTTTTGCTTTATTAAATTAGACTCTATTTCTTTTTTCACCACCTTAGTTACCGTTTCGACATTTTCTTTTAAAAGTTCAACAATCATATTAATTAATCTTTCGTTGTTCGACCTATTCGTTTTAATCAACGTATCATATTGATTACCGATCTGCTCTGAAATGTGCCTACAATTCTCACAAGAATAACCAATATTTCGATTTCTTGTTAAGAGTCGAACATCGTATTCAGTTAATTGCCCCTCGCAACAAGCCCGGTGAAATAGTTTTTTACAGAAGCCACTGCACGGAACAATTTGCTGATCATCCCGACTAAATCTTCGGTCGCACTTTCCGCAAAACGTATCCATTCGTACCGTAGTAAATCCGCGGCACCGATACCTTAGGTTATTAAAAATGAAATATAAATCCCTTTAAAATGGTTTGGTTTTCTTTCCAATATACAAAACACGTCCTTACTCTCTCACGATTCTCTCACGTTTGTCGGTATGTGTCGACTGATATGTGACAAGGACATTCGAAGCATAAATTAACACGCTGCCACACGGTCAAAGCAGGTTATGTCACTCAATATTAATTTCTTATGGGAATATAATAATCACAGTCGAAGGTACAGTAACGAGGTTGGTGTTGACAAAGCAATTATTTTGCATACATTTCGCATTGCTTCCAAGTAAGTTACTTTTTGAAAAGTTGAGAGAAAACTACAGATCCCAAATGGTGTGAAAAGAGAAAAAACATTTTCGTGCACACACTTTACTTTTTGCCGAATGTAGTTTAGCCTTAACACTTTACAAACAACTATAACGACAGGAGAACTCAAGTCATCAGAAACTCATAATTTGTGTTGAATGATACTAACCTGCAGCATACCGCAAATCCAGAACTGTGATGGTGCTTTTCTCAAAATAAAATAAGCAGTCTTAAACATATCACCAATTGTCCACATGATCACCATGTGTATACTCATTCCATATGTTGATTTGTTTTTAAAATTTCGTATAAATTGTGGGGCACCTGTGGGAATAAATAGGAATTTCAATAAAAATATCCATTGAAGATATTTTTGAAGCTTACCCAACATAGCCTCCGTGAAGACGGCAAAAAAACCAAGGGTCTCCATGAACCAATCAATTGACAACATAAGATAAGTTATAGCTGCACCAACAGCCCACACTACAAGCATAAAATCCAGATACGATTGAAAGTCCGTCCATGACCAAAAGTATTTCATATCGAGATCTGCAAGGAAACAACACGAGATAAATTTGTGATTGATGAATGTCCTCCGTGAGTAGGTGGATTTATGAAGAGTGTAGATAAGCATGCAAAATGAATATTAAAACATTAAACAAATCATACTACAAATCAACGATTTAATGTGCTACCACTTTTGATCCAATGTGAAATGTTACCCATACGCCAGAGTGAAAATTAATGGAAGTTCGCCAAAATATTTGATGAAAATGTGTAGAACGATAAGAACTCTTCCAGACAAGGGATTATATTTGAATTAAATAGAACCACAAGCCGCAATGCAGATCATCGTGCTGGATGTGTGAGTCTAATGAGATAAATTGGTGGCGATGATGTATGTATTAGTTTTTTGGAGTTATTTTTAAGTAAGGTCGTATTTTTTCGTGTGTATTTTTGCTTAAATGTTGTTCTTTTATTGATTGAAAATACAGATTTCATGGTATAGAATTTTCAGAAATTCTGCGTTCCTTGTTCTATTTGCTACTGAATTCTTCCTTTTAATTTTTAACAAATCTATGGAACTTCAAGAAACAAACGATGTACGGTTTATACATTCTCCTACACTTGGAGGTGGTGGCGGAAGGTTCCCAAATATAACTGTAGGTAAAAACTTCTAAATTAATTTGTCCTGTTCCAGGTGTTAGAAGACTTCTGAATGTAATCAATAGTGGCAGCAATTGAGTAGGTTCTACCTTATAAATGAATTACCAAATGTAAAGCAGAAATATTAGACAATCCGATTTGTTACAATTATTTTAAACGCCTGCCGCCCTGAATAAAATGCATTATAGAGGGTTGTGCGATCACTTGTCTACCAGGTAAAGGAAAAGCTAAAAATTCAACCAATGAGTTTCATTTCGATGTTAAAGATTGTTTTTATGTAAATTTGAGACCTTAATAGATCTTCCAAATTATTCAAAATGAAGTCTGCGAAAGGCCCAATTATTGTGAAAGATTAGAAATTGTAAACACACATAAAAGAATCTGTCCATAACATGACAATTCTGTGCTAAACTTGATTAAGTTCTGTGCTTAACTCCGCCAGGGAAGCTTATAAGCAATTGGCTATTAAGTGCCGGTCCCAAGTCAGGATAAAGAAGGAAGGTATGGGAAATGAGGATACGGTGATTAATCCTCATTACTTAATACAAGAAGTAAACCTCGTTAATAAATTCCTTATCTTAAGGGGGAACAGCAAAAGGCGAAGTATGCATGGCTAAGAGGAAGCCTAGTCTTTAGTTTGCGAACTTCAGATACCAGGCGACTTCCGACTTCAAGGTAGCTTTATTGTGGTTACACGGGTAGACCACGGACGGCCTAGTATCCCGAATATTGGTGGGAATTGAAATTGATAAAAAAAACCAAAATAAATAGAGAATGATGCCTCTAAAAATGCATCATCAACTAGGGATGTTTTCACCCGATATAACATCTGCCACTTTAGCGTTACCCTCCTCCCCAGTACAATATCTTGTCCAGTACTTCAAGGATTAGCAGGTACATCTTATCATCAGTTGCGACCTTAACGCACATAAACAGGTGTTGTATAGCCGAGATACTAACAAAAGAGGAGAGCCACTTTTGCAATATCTATATCCGCGCTATACTAAATAAGGGGGATAAACGCACATTAAGCAACTCCACAAGAGAAGACGTTTTATACCTTACTCTCTCATCTCCATATTTAAGATATTAAAGCGGACTGGCATGCGTCCGATGAGGCAACTTTATCGAATCATATATCGAATCATATGCACATCAGATTGCAACACCGCGTATTCGGTCCAGTCCGTTTTGAAAACAGATTTACTTACTGGAGAACATATCGCGAAAACTTAGCGGTCAAATCTAACAAGTTGCCAGCAGCACCACTAACAACAAGTGATGGAGACGCTGTACAATGTCATCAAAACGACATTATTCTCTCCTTCTTCAAAAATAGATGCACGGTAAAGCGCACTGTGGTCGAAACCATGATGAAACGATACTGTAGTGGATTGTCCTCTACATTAAAAAGAATTTTAAATTAAAACTATTAATTTTAAAAGCGCTCAATTCATTGAACGGTTCGTAGTAACGCGCCGCGACGGGTTCATAAAAAAGCGCTAGCCATAGCGCTTGAAAAGGTGAACGCAACCAAAACATTCTTTATTACATTCTATGGTAGAAAGAGAAACTCGTTTTCTTTTGTACCTATTATTATCATGTAAGTCAGTTTTAGTTTGGTGGTCAACAACAACAGGTGCTGTAGCTACGCTCTCCGCGCGCAATCAATAAATGTAAAGTAGAAAATAAGTAAATTAATTGAATTGATAATTGTGTTAAATAAAGAAAAACATAAGAAAACTTAAGTCGTTGTCGCGTATTAATTAAAACATAGTACCAAAGATACCATAGATACTCTTGAGACTATCCGGAAGATAGTGAGAACGATTTTTAACAAAGCCAAATGCACCGGCGCATGAGAGCAATACAAATCCTTGCTGAACAATTTGCGAAGATCTAAAAGGTCTTCCTGGCGTGAAAATAAAATCGCGAGAAGCTACTACAGAACAAATTCCTGCAGTGGCAAGGCTCAAAAAGGCACTTTCATAGGATCAATCAAACCGGATAGTAAAATCACACACGACCGGGAAGAAATGCTGAAAACGCTGGTTCAGGTTCACTTCCCAGAGTCCTTTACTATGGACATATCAAATGACCATACAGCGGAGGTTTTAAATCCAAGAAACCTCAGCTGAATTAACAGTTTATCCGGGAAGTATATTCATCCCCAAAACCAGGCAACATACATCAGAGATTGCTTGGCAAACAGCATGCCCCTACACCCATGTCAATTTGCATATCAGAAAGGTAAATCGAGTGAAGGCGCCCTGTTAAAACTAACATCAGAGCTCTAAATCACTTTCCGGTGCAAAGAGATCACACTATGGGCCTTTCTTGACATAGAGGGTGATTTTGACAACACTGCATATGATTCCATATCAAATGCGTTATGTCACTGAAATATAGACCAACAAACTATAAAGTGGATTAAAGCGATGCTTGAAAGTCGGAAAATAACCGACTACAGTATCAGTATCAGCCGTAAGGGGCCGCCCACAGTGAGGGAGTGCTATCCTGTGGTCATTGGTCATTGACGACCAGCTCAAGAGATTGCAATTCAGACTTCAAATACAATTGGATACGCTGATGACATAGTCATCATCATTTGGGGGCAAAGATGCAAACGAAGTCACAAAACGTATGGAAAACGCCCTTAAGGCAGTCATTTACTGGTGCAACGGGGAAAATATTGCAATCAATTCCAGCATCCCAATCATAGTTCCTTTTACCAAAAGAACAAATTCAACCCTAGGTAAAATTTTAATTACCGAGACAAACGTTGAGTAATCCGAAGAAGTCAAATATCTTGGAGTAATCCTAGACAGAACCTCGAAGCGAACAGCACCATTATTAACTGGATAATGCCCATGCTTAAACACAGGCAAATTAGCTCAGAGCTAGTAGAAGCACAAATAACGGTATCAGCATCTAGAGGTACTCCTCAAGGTGGGATCCTCTCGTCCCTTCTCTTTGTTCTCTAAGTTAGTTCTAACTAAGTTAGAATATAGCGGAGTAAAAGCAGTTGTCTACGCAGACGACCTAGCACTGTTAGCGACAGGAAAGTTTCTTTCCACTATCAGTGAGCAAATAGAATTAGCCTTGTCCTAGGTTTACACCTGTACTAAGGAATGCGAATTGGCAGTTGACCCCCAAAAAACGGAATTAGTCCTCTTTACTAATAAAAGGGTCTCCGCTAAAAATTTCTTATAGCACCAAGTACCTTGGAGGTATCCTCGATCGGAAATTGAACTGGAGTCTTAACATCAAAGAAAGGGCTAGGAAAGCATTGATAGCTTTCTATGCCTGCAACAGAATATTTGGCCGACCTGGCGTCCGAGTCCTAAAATTGACATGTGGCTTTACACAGCGCTAGTAAGGTCGGTACTACATATGGCAATCTGGTCTGGTGGCAGGCACTGTCCAAGGCCACCAAACTTAAGACTATGACCAAGATCCAACGAATGGCTTGCACTGGCACTACAGGGGCTATGAGAACAACACCCACAGCGGGTATGGAGGGCATGCTAAACCTCAAACTTGGCCGCACATTTCGACCGATACGGCCGCTTTTTCAAGTTCAATACTAGCTCTGCGCTCTGAGCTGCTGTAACTTCACCGCTTTGTTGGCATAGACCAATGATTTATTTAATGTAGCCCTATAAAAAAAAGTCCAGAGGCGTTAAATCACACGATCTCGGCGGCCAATAGACGGGCCCGTTTCTCGCTATAACATGTTCACCGAACTGAGACTTCAATAACTCGATTGTTGTACCCGCTGTGTGGCTTGTGGCACCGTTTTGTTGGAACCACATATCACTGATGTCCAATTCATGTAATTGCTCAAAGAAATAACGTTCCAACATGTCTCTGTAGTAAACCAACGACCATACCACGTCGAGTTAATCGGATCTCGTCAGATCACCGTAATTAAACGACGTTGGGCGCGGTTAGTACGTAGATGGGGGACCGTTTGAGAACAACCGCGTGTCGTTGGGCAGTCCCATCTACAGAGTTGAGGTAGATAATATACGTGGTATCACAATGGACCTAAATTGGTCTAAGTGTGTCGGCTTTTGCCGACAGCCACATAACCTAACCTATGTCTCTGTAGCGAATACCGTTTACCGTAACCTGACGGTCATTTTCATCGACGGAAAAACGGCATGAAAACTGCACCAAACAGTGACTTTTTGCGAATGAAGTGCTGTTTCATGAAGCACATGACGGTTATCAGCTGTCCAGTAACGCATATTTTGCTTATTGACGAAGCCGTTTAACCAAAAATGCGGTTCATCGCTGAAGATGATTTTGCGATGAAATTCTTCATTTTCTTCCATCATGTCCAGAGCCCAATTCGAGACCGTACCTCGCTTCATATGATTAAGTGGCTTTAGTTCTTGAGTCAGCTTGATCTTGTAAGCGTGTAGGCCAAGATCCTTACGCAAAATTCGGCCTGATCTGAGAGTGGCCCAATACTTGAGAACGCCGTGAAATTGACTAATTTGGCTGGTTTGCGATGGACGCCTCTACGGCAGCAATTCTCCATACTTCGAGCAAAATGTAGTCTGACTGGAACGGCAACATCAAGCAGCAAATATTCTGACTGAAATTTTTTCACAGGGGTTGGGTTCGATATTCCGCTTTTTATAATCCCGATTCTTTAAATCCCGCTATTAAAATTTCGCTTTTTATAATCCCGCTTTTTTAAAATCCCGTCTTTTAAAATCCCGCCTCTTATAATCCCGTTTCTTATTATTCCGCTTTTACAATCAAAAGTAGTTGCTTTATTTTAAAAATCGTGCGATTTTTTTAAAATAAAGCAACTACTTTTGATTGTAAAAGCGGGATAATAAGAAAATTAAAATAAATAAGAATAATGAATAAATAAGAAATAAATAATATCAAAATAATTTTAAGTAATAAATATGACAATCTTCAATAATTAAAAAAAAAATATAAAGTAATGTTATATGATATTCTGAAAAAGGGAACAAAAAAACTTCAAACCATTAACAACATTTTTTAATTTATTATTTCAATTGTATATTATAAGCAATGCGACGCAAAAACCTGTTTTACTCATTATACCCTATTCTAAGGGTATATTAATTTTGACGCATAGTTTGTAGGTTAGGTTAGGTTAGGTTTATGTGGCTGTCGGCAGAAGCCGACACACTTAGACCAATTTAGGTCCATTGTGATACCACGTATATTATCTACCTCAACTCTGTAGATGGGACTGGCCAACGACACGCGGTTGTTCTCAAACGGTCCCCCATCTACGTACTAACCGCGCCCAACGTCGTTTAATTTCGGTGATCTAACGAGAACCGATTAACTCGACGTGGTATGGTCGTTGGTTTGTAACATACCTTAATATTGCCCGTAGACCCCTAAAAGTTACTATATTTATGATCAGCATCGATAGTAATGTCGATCTAGCCATGTCCGTCCGTCGGCAAAAATTAGGCCTTTAAACTGGGCCTAGAGAGCTGAAATTTTAACCATATACTCTCTAGGGTCCCGAAATAATCAAGTTTACGAATTTTTGAAATCCGCCCACAGACACGCCCACAAACTCAAAATAAAAACAAAATTTTGGAAAAAATCGAATTTTGAGCTAGAAAGCTGAATTTTTTTTTATATGATCTATGACTCCTAAAACTGCTCGGGATATAAAATTTTCAAAATCCGCCCACAAATAAATAAAACAATTTTATTGAAAAACCAAAATTTGAGCTAGGGAGCTGAAATTTATAATATATACTCTCTAGGGGCCCTTTAAGCTCATGTGTAAATATTTTCAAAATCCGCCAACTGACACGCCCACAAATTTTTTTTTTTTGAAAATTCACAGTTTGAGCTAGGGAGCTGAAATTTATAATACTCTCTAGGGGCCCTTTTATGCTCATGTGTTAATTTTTTTTAAATCCGCCTACTGACACGCCCACAATTAAATAAAACATTTTATTGAAAAACAATAGATATAGGGAGCGTTTTTTTTTGATAAAATCCTTTAAATGTTATATAACAAAATATGTAGAGCGTTCTCAACAAATCAACCATGCTAAGACTTTTGTCACACATACTTATGAGGGATAGGAATAAGAATAGGGTATCCAACAGTTCGCCCAAGCGGACTGTAGCCCGTCCCTATGTTTTTTTTTCTATTTCTCATTAATTTTTTTATCTATTTTTTTAATAACAATGTTTTGTAAAAAAACGGGATTAGCGGGATTTGGCGGGATTTTAAAAAGCGGGATTATAATAGATCGGGATTTTGAACAAGCGGGATCTTAGAAGACGGGATTTTAAAAAAACAGTATTTTAGTAGACGGGATTTTGAAACTTTTTTTTCGGGATTTTTGAAAAGCGGGATTCCGATACGATCCCTTTCACTAGACTATGAATTGCTTGTCTTAATTACGGCCAAAAATTGGGGTTAACGCTCTGCGACCACCGACTCGGAATTTCGGTAATAAACTTTAATTATTTGTAAACGTTGTTCCTTTGTGTAGTTCACCATGAAGAAAATGTTGATTTTACTGAATACTTTGGTAATCATTTTAAGGGTGCGTTTACACTGAAAGTTTGAAGTTGTCAAGTCGCTAATGAAAGATCCTTTATGAAACCATCGCAGCAGTGAAAGATCCTCTCATCACACCTTTTAGGCATAAGCTCGATGGTTGTTGAAGTTAAGCCTTTTAAGGATGTCTCTTGAGAATGTGAGGTTTGGGCCACCAAACTACTGTACCTACGTTAAGTATGTTCTAACGATACACGTAGATATCAAATGAACCAACCTGCGACTACGCCCTCAGATTCTTCTGCACATCCTACGGCACTAGCCTCTACATTCTCAGAAAAGGCAAACATTTTCTCGAAAGAATGCTTTGACTTTTCCTCAGATTCAATTGATCGGCCTATTATTTCTTATGAAAAAATGTATCTTCTTGGTATTAGTGAACTCGAACGTAATGTGTCACAGCGAATTATCTAATATTGCAAAATCTGCTTCCGCAAGATTGAGTTACCTATTCAGAAGCAAATCCACATTCGTTATAAAGCGCAAGACAAGTTAGGGAAAAAAGTTCACCTCTCACATCTGAATTCTGGGCTTCCAAATATTCTCTAAAAATACTCGACAGTAATGAAAGGCGCTTAGTTCGTCTAATTGATGACCCAGAATAGACATCAAATGTCAACCCTCTGGCTCAACGAAGACTTGTGGGTGTCTTTTATCTATTCTATAGATACTACCATGCCAGTTGTTCGGAGGAATTTAGTTTTTTTTTTCCAGAAACGCATCCTCTGTTCGTCATTCTAGGCAGGCATCTGAAGCGACGTTGCACTTGTAAACTGCCAGGATGTCTGTGTACCAAACAACATTTTATATTTAGCAAGTCAACTTCGGAACTTGCTTCCGAGGGAAAAAGAAGAAGAAGAATTGCCGCCTACTAAATGCTGTCATATTCTCAAAATGCGATTTAATGAAAATTTAGAATTAATTATACGTTCTTGACCAACATGTGCACAGCATTACGATGCGTTGCCATATTCGCCTATCGAAGCGACTTGATATTTGTACGGCCCACACTTTATCGTAGACCCAACTTCAACAAAGTTTGCGTTATCCAAACCCATTATGTAGTTTATCAAAAGCTTAGTAAAAAAGTGCCCATCGCCATTTGCATATTATGGCAACGGTCTATTATCAACACAATCTTAAAATGTCGCAAATTAAAGTGTGGATCGACCATTGATCCTATTTGCCTGCTATAACAGCGCATCCTTAAAGGAATGCGACCAAGGATATACTATACAACATTACTATCTTGAAGAAATGCTGAAACATCCTTAATAGAATTCCAAGGACTAATTGACAAATGTGAAGAGAAATCACAGTTTTCATTCCATTTTCATGTGTCATTGGATGATGTTGGTTTCTTGGTTGGTATCAGAGAGTGTGCAAGAAATATGGCTTCATGTTCACAAGTTTTGAACTTGTTTGTGGTGAGCTGTATGAATGGTGAGTGCAATAAAGCAAACAATTTGTTGTTTTTGGTTAAAAAGCAAAAAGCTGTCAGAAGGACATATTTTCTGTCATCCGTGTCGTACTCATAAGGCATGTGGGCATTTTGTTTTTTGGTGACAGCTTTGAGAGCCTTTTCCCTCGGTATGTGTGTGCATTTTATAAACAAAGAATAATTGCAGTTATGAAAGCGAGTGTACGGCAGTGAGTTGTAGAGAATGAGTGTTCATTGAGACTTGAGGATGATATCAATTGGCCTACTTCACAGATTTTGTCCTGTTAAGTTTTACAACAAATTAGGGGTTGATGCCTTTTGGATGATTTTCTTGAGATTAATCTATAGTTAGGGTGAAAATGTGTTGTTGACATCAATACAAAGTCACACGAAGGGGAGACCATACACATGAAACAAGTTTAACAATTTGACACATATGAATTATAATTGGAAGTTCATTTATTCATTGGCAACTGAAAACTAAGAAGTAGGAATTGACATATTTTAATGTCAATAAAAATAATAGTAATCATTCTTTAACTTAAAAACTAGTGTTGAATGATTCATCATTGTATTAAATTTAGCATACAAAGAAACTCAGTAGGTATTCAAAATATATTTTAAGGTTAATTCAGGTGTTGTGTTATTTTTTTCATTTTAATTAACTTAATGATTGAGATAAACTCACGATTTGGCAAAACAAATAATAATTAATGTCACATAGGGAATATTATTTCAAAAATAGTTTTCAAAAGAATTTAAGTCATTCGTGAAAAGCGACTATTTAACTTTTTCCAAAAATGAACTAAAACTTGGAGTTGTTTTGATTATGTTTATCAGTAGTTTATTAAAAGATTCGGGTGCAGATGCAATGTAAAAATGAGACAAATGACCTTTGTGAGAAGTAGGCTCTTTAATATGAATATAGTTCAACTGTGAGCGTTTTATCATCGTGTGCGGACGTATTTAATAAAGCATACAATTAAATTTGTGTTGCTATAACTTTTATGTCATTTAATGTGTGTGGTGCATGTTGTTAAGAGATCGCTGATTCTAACTAAACGGTCTTGATACCTGACAACTTTACACTTTTAGTGCGAACGCACCCTTAAACCGATTACCGGACTGTCAATGTCAAAATATTCAGCAAAATCAAAATTTTCATCATGGTGAAGTGCACCAAGGAACAACATTTACAAATTATTAAAAACTGAAATTCGGAGTCGGTGGTCGCAACTTTAAGAGAGTTAACGCCAATGTTCGGCCGTAATTCTCGTCCCAGTAGACAAGCAATTAATAGTCTAGTGAAAAACTTTGAGTCTGAATATTCGCTGCTTGATGTTGCCGTGCCAGTGGGTCTACGTTTTGCCCGAAGTGTGAAGAATATTGCTGCCGTAGAGGCGTCCGTCGCAAACCAGCCAAATCAGTCAGTTTCACGGCGTTCTCAAGAATTGGGCCTCTCCCCGACCACATTATGGCGAATTTTGGGTAAGGATCTTGGCCTGCATGCTTACAAAAGCAAGCTGACTCAAGAAGTAAAGCCACTTGAACATATGAAGCGACGCACGTTCTCGAATTGGGCTCTGGACATGATGGAAGAACATGAAGAATTTCATCGCAAAATCATCTTCAGTGATGAAGTGCATTTTTGGTTAAACCGTTTCGTCAATAAGCAAAATATGCGTTACCGGACAGGTGAGAACCCTCATGTGATTCATGAAACAGCACTTCACCCGCAAAAAGTCACTGTTTGGTGCGGTTTTCATGTCGGTGGCGTCATTGGGCCGTTTTTTTTCGTCGATGAAAATGACCGTCACGTTACGGTAAATGGTATTCGCTACAGAGACATATTGGAACGTCATTTCTTTGAGCAATTGCATGAATTGGACATCAGTGATATGTCGTTCTAACAAGACGGTGCCACAAGCCACACACAATCGAGTTATTGAAGTCTCAGTTCGGTGAACGTGTTAGCTCGAGAAACGGTCCCGCCTATCGGCCGCCAAGATCATGTGACTTACAACAATACGGTGACGTGAGAGGAGCTCAGAGCCAATATTGAACGACAAATAGCGACCGATCGGTCGAAATGTGCGGCCGAGTCATCGAAAATTGGGTTCAACGTATCGACCGTTGCATACGTTTTCGTGGTGGACATATGAACAAAGTCGAATTCCATTCATAGATGTTTTGATAGAAGTTCAACGCAATAAATATACTTTATTCTAAGGGTTTATAAATTTTGACTTATGGTTTGCAACATACCTTAATATTGCCCGCAGACCCCTTAAAGTTACTATATTATGATCAGCATCGATAGTAATGTGGATCTAGCCATGTTTGTCCGTCCTCCGTCCTGTCTGTTGGCAAAAATTAGGCCTTTAAACTGGACCTAGAGAGCTGCAATTTTAACCATATACTCTCTAGGGGCCCGAAATAATCAAGTTTAAGAATTTTTGAAATCCGCCCACAACGTCCACAAACTCAAAAAAAACAAATTTATCGAAAAAATCGAATTTTGAGCTAGAAAGCTGAAATTTTTTATATATGATCTTTGAATCCTAAAACTGTTCGGGAGATATATTTTTTTTTTTAAATCCGCCCACTGACACGCCCACAATTAAATAAAATAATTTTATTGAAAGTCAAAGTTTGAGCTAGGGAGCTGACATTTATAATATATACTTTCTAGGAGCCCTTTATGCTCATGTGTAAATATTTTTTAAATTTAAATAATTTTAAATTTTATTGAAAAATCAAAGTTTGAGCTAGGAATTGTTTTTTTTACAAAAGCTTCGTTTTTTCGACTAAATACTTTAAATGTTATATAACAAAGTATGTAGAGCGTTCTTAACAATTCAACCATACTTCGACTTTTGTCACGCCCACTTATGAGAGATAACAATAAGAATAGGCTATCCAACAGTTCGCCCAGCGGACTATATCCAGTCCCTATATTTTTTTTGTGAGATATCTCAAGTAATTTGCATTTTACTTAAAAAAGATGTTGTCAAGTCCTTAATGAACGACCCTTTACAGTCAATGCGAATACTGTTGAAAAAACAAATATCATACGAAATGTTTTGGTATATCCCAAACTAGCTTTAAAGTTCTGGTACCCGATGCAAATATGGCATGGTACATCGGAACGTGTATTGTTTCAAGTCAAATTGAGAATCATTTGTTTGTCAATTTAGAAAATCTAAATGAAGTAATTGGAACATCTTATATATGTAACTGAGAAAGTGTATCCTAATAAAAACGAAAACGTTACCATTGAAGTCGTACCAGACCAGTTGCCCCAATCGTAATACCATGAAATGATTTAAAGCAAGGTTAGGAAGAGAACAAAAACAATTCTTCGGAACCCAATACAAAGGGCCAGACTTTCGATGCATACATCAGCGTTAAAACATTTTACGGTAGCTTGAGCGAAGGTTACACGCGCCTGGCGGTCAACAGTGTAAAACTGATGCACTGTCTGCACTTTGTAAGAGATGATCTTCAAGTCTTTCACCAATATTCTCTGTAAATACTGCTGATTGATGACCGATTGCGTGCTATGTCGTCTGGTCGATACTCCGCAAGCCAGACCTGTCAGGATCTTCTTTTGTTCCATACTTTTCTAGGCGAGTAGCTGAACGTCGTAGGGTTTTCGCAGTTTTTGTCAGACAACCGGGAAATCTGCGTCAAAATTCACGCTGCGCCAACACCACCGACGAATTATTACGGAAAAAATCGAAACAGTTATTCTGCGTTCTTTAGGAGTATAGTGATTCATGTTTTGTTGACGTGTATTTTGTATCTATTTACTTCACAAATGTCAAAGTAGAATTGGCATTTGCCGCCATTTGTAAAAAATATAGCATCTTTCGATAGGGTGATGAATTTTGCGCCACCCTTTTTTTGGGGTGCGGGACTTTCTTAGATGGAGCACTCAGAATCAATACAGGTCGATTGTACTGCTAACCTATTATACGGAAAAATAAAGGGCCGAGTGCAGATCAATGTAAGCTCACAAGCCTCGTTAAGTTTCCCAATTGTTGGACTCTTTCTCTTTCAGGTATGACCTAAGCCTGTGAAAGATTACTCCACTCAAACCTGTATTGTATAATTTACTAAGCAGTAGAGCAAGATCAACCATATCAAACGCCTTTGTCATATCTATAAAGCGAGCAATCTATGTTTGAATCTTCTAATGACCTTAATGAATGTATCTTTACTATTGTACTTCATTCTGGGTTAAAGAAACCAATTCCGGAATTTTGTTCAATATTTGGCAAAGACAGAATTCATTACTAAACCAACACTAATGCCATTCTTTTTAATCGTCTTTTTGAAATAAAAGATATCTCATCGAATCCGTTAAATATCACCAATTAACTTGAATTTCGTAAGTGCGTCAGTGATTTAGGATCCTTTTTGATTAATTAAAACCAACCAAAGCATAAGATAAATATTGAAACACTAATGGATGTTATCCTCCGATAATAAAAAAAGAAACAACGACATTTCAGTCATATAACAAGAAAAACCCCTCCAAAGCCAAATTAATGACAGCAATAACATTCTTTGATTTTGTCGATCGATTCGATGAGCACACACCTATCTTTGCTAATGAATGCTTTATTGTTTTTTTTTTTTGTTTTTAATCAAATTAAATCTGCGTTTAAGTTCCTCCTCGATGGGTAGAGTTACCTTCCATCGACAGAAGTGTGTACGCTTAACTGAACACAGACATCATTAGGCAAAATGACATAGCTTTGAAAAAAGAGGTCACAGGATGTTTACTGTGTGCTTCATTTTAATTGCGATTTCCTTTACCTTGTAATGGATGTTAAATTTGACGCGCTAGAGGCACTATCTAATGCAAACAAACACGATGGTATTCTTCGGAAATTGAGCAATTAACTCGTTTTAGACAGGACATAACAATGAAAATTAACGTTTAAATATTTTCCTAAGACTTACTTCGTAGCACACGGCGAATAGCTCTAGCATAATGGCACCCCTTCTAAGATCTTAACTCATTAAGGGAATTTAAGCAACGAATTACATTTTGTGTTCGTAAGACACTCAGAAGTAAGATCAAAGATTTTATAACTTTGCAGCAAACAATATTTAAGGTGAAAGTTCTCCGTCGAATCGTATAGCATAAAGTAAAGTTAATCCATGTACAGGGTGGCCCAGTTAAGCAGTATGATCCGTTAAGGGGAGATTCCTAAAGTTTCATCGAACAACAAATTGTACACGTCAGGGGGGGGGGGGGGGTCTATTCTCACTCTATTTCAAGCTATAGCCCATCAAAGTGTGTTACCTCTAATTTGGAGGTGTAACAATGTAACGCTATAACTTCTTAACTATTATAGGTACAATAGGTATTTTCTACATTTTGAAAAGATAATTTAATAGTTTCAAATTATGAAAATTCTTTGTTCCATTTTTTTTTACTGTTAAATACTTTAATTCTGTTTGCCTAATTCCATACATTGGAAACACTTGAATAGTAAAGTTTTTATCGATCTACCAGTAAGTAACCTTATCGACGTTTGACAGCCGTCGAGCGATGACTCCACATACAACACTTGGCGACGAGGATGGGATTATTTTTTTTTCTAATGAAAGACGTATAGACACGTGTTTTAAAATTGCCCTGTGTGTGCTACAGAACTTGCTGCACAATTTACTGTACTGTAACAATAGCTTGGCTAAGCAAAGTGTAGTTTGTCAAGGAAATTGTTTGGAGATTTGAAAAAAAAATTTTTTTTGCTGAAAGTGTTACTAAAATGTTTGGCAGTGCCAATCAGTCAACTGCACCTGGTGGTGGAGAACAACATACTTACTATGCCGGTGGAGTTCCACCTAACTTCTCGATCGAATTTTTCGACGAGACCAAAAGCAAGTTCGAACGATGGCTACAACGACTTGAGGGAGCGTTTGCCATATTCCACATAAAGGACGTGGGAATTAAGGTTAATTACTTACTACATTACATAGGTCCCAATACATTTGACCTACTCTGCGACGGAATATCCCCTGCTACACCTGAAAGTCGTACATATGAGGAGTTGGTGAATGTGCTAAAGGAACATTACAACCCAGAACCTTTGGAAGTGGCTGAATATTACAAATTCCACCACCGTGAGCAAGTAGAAGGTGAATCAGTTCGCGAGTACGTTGCTATTTTACGAAAATTGGCGATTCACTGTAATTTTGGAACATATTTGATGACTGCACTACGAAACCAGCTTGTGTGTGGTATACGCGACAAACGCATTAAAGATCGCTTGTTAGAGACAAAGGGTCTCACGTTTGAGAGGGCGGTGGAGATAGCTACCAGTTTAGATATGTCGCAGCACAACTTAGTTCAACTAAACGAGACGGCGATCCATAAATCATCAATACATGCACTGCATACCGATAGAAGAGAACGGACAAACAGAAGCTTTACAACAAAGAAAAGCAATAACTAGACAAACAACTTCAGGGCGCAGAAACCACATGATCGGAGGCAGGAGAGTAAATGTGTCAACAATCAGAAGCAAGTGAAATGTTTTCGATGCGACGGTCCCCATTTTTCAAATGCTTGTAATCACATAAATACGGTTTGTAACTTTTGTAATAAACGTGGTCATCTCGCCAAAGTATGCTTCACAAAACGAGTGAAAATTAAAAATCAAAGCATAAACCAATTGGAAGATGACTACGATCAGTACAACGAGGAACCAATCGTTTATATTAACACCTTAAGTGATCAAAATATTGGTTTAAACAAATTATGGATTGATGTGCGTATAGAAAACAAATTAATTAAAATGGAAATTGATAGCGGGGCCGGCTTATCAGTAATGAGTTATAAGGAATTTGTTAGAAATTTCAAACATTTGCAAATTAAGCATTCTAAAATCAGATTGAGTACCTACAATAATTCTTTCTTAAAAGTTTTAGGTGTTGCAGAGGTTGTTGTTGCTCCTGTGAACATAAACGCGTTGGATAAAGGAACAAAAAAATTAAAACTGCACATTGTGGATTCCGACAAGCATGCACTATTTGGAAGAGAATGGCTATTTGCATTTAAGGGTTTGCCGATGGTTGAGATGTTCAACAACACATGCGATGTAAGGGAAAACTTTACCCAGGTAAATGTAAATTCCTTTGCCAAGATTTCAACTGTCCCACCTGAATTGCCAATACTCTTAAAGCAATATAGTATATTGTTTAGTGATGATAAAGCGGAGATAAAAGGGGAACCTGTTTCGATAGAGTTAATGCCCAATGCAATACCAATTTTTATAAAACATCGACCAGTACCTTTTGCACTTCGGGATCCCATTAAAAAGGAAATCGAAAATTTAGTAGGGCAGGGTGTCTTAGAAAGGGTAGATCACAGTGATTGGGCAACCCCAATCGTGCCTATCGCTAAAGCAAATGGCAAAATACGCCTCTGTGGAGATTTTAAAATAACTTTAAACAAGTTCATGGTTGCGATTGAGCATCCACTCCCCACAATAGATGAACTTTTTAGCGCAATAAATGGAGGGGAACAATTTACAAAGGTGGACCTCCGGCGTGCTTATTTGCAATGGAAAGTGAGGGAGTAGGATCAGGCGAAATTAACATTATCCACATTTTTGGGGCTTTTCAAATGCACTCGCCTTTGTTATGGCTTAAGCTGTGCACCTGCAAAGTGGCAGAAAAAAATTGAAGAAATATTAGCTGGCATCGAAGGTGTGGCAGTGTTTATTGATGACATATGTGTCACAGGACCTGATTGTAAAACACACCTTTCTAGATTGAAAGCAGTTTTTGAAAGACTAAGCTCTTTTGGGTTGGGGATAAACTCCAAAAAGTCAGAATTTTTCAAGGACTCCATTGAATACTGCGGGTTTAAGATTGATAGAAATGGAATACATAAGACAGCTAGTAAGACGGATGCAATAGCGAAAGCTCCTCGCCCTACAAATGTATCTGAAGTACGGTCTTTATTAGGGTTAGTAAACTACTACGGTAGATTTTTTCGCAGTCTTTCTGATGTGCTCGAACCATTACATTCGTTATTGCGGAAAAATAATCATTTTAAATGGACCACGGAATGCTTATGCAATCATTTACGGTGTAAAGAAATTTTACCAATTTTTGTTGCCACTGGTCCAAATATTTTCTGCTGAAAAGAGTTTGCCACATATATCTGCTACGCGAATGCAACATTATGCTATATATCTGCAAGGTTTTAATTACGCAATCAGGTACAAGCGTTCCGAACAAAATGGAAATGCCGATGCTATGTCTCGACTTCCTATTAAGGCAACAAGTGTTGTGAAGTTTGAGGAATCTGATTTGTTTGAAATCAATCAAATAGAAACAATGCCGATCACTGCAAAACAAATTGCGGAGGAAACTGCAAGGGATCCAGCTCTTAAGAAATTAAAAAAACGGGATTCAGAAAGGCACAAATTTGCAGGCTAGTGTTCGATTCAGTATAAATCAAGAGGAATTTTACATTCAAAGCGGTTGTACAATGAGAGGACGACGTGTAGTTATCCCTGTTAAATTGCAAGGAATTGTGCTTGAGGATTTGCACGCATCGCATTTTGGTATCACCAGAATGAAGGAGCTGGCACGTAGTTTCTGCTGGTGGAATCAAATTGATCAGCAAATTGAGGCGTATGTCCAAAAATGCCATAGCTGCTGCAAGGAAAGGAATAATCCCCAAAAAGTTGAGGCCCATCATTGGTGCTATCCATCTAGCCCTTGGACGCGTGTCCACATAGACTTTGCGGGCCCTTTTATGGGGGTATATTTTTTCGTATTAGTGGATGCGTTTTCGAAGTGGCCGGAAATACACATTTTGAAAAGCATAACTACGGATACAACTCTGCCAATACTACGCAGAATATTTTCTACATTTGGGTTGCCAAAAGTCATTTGTTCCGATAATGGTACCCAGTTTACAAATATAAAATTTAAACAGTTTTGTGATGCGAATAATATTATACATAAGCGCACTGCACCTTATCACCCGGCTACAAATGGACAAGCAGAGCGTTATGTGCAAACACTGAAAAATAAATTAAGATGTTTGAAAAATAAAAATGAAGACTTAGAAATAAAGTTAAATAATATCCTCCTGCAATACAGGATAACACCACACCCGGTGACTAAAAAGTCACCATGTGAAATTTTATTTAACTACCCTGTCCGCACAAAATTTTCGATGTTGTTATCAGAGAATGGCACTGAAGAGAAAACGTTTAATTGTTACAGTAAGGGCAGGGAGTTTGTTAAGGGGGAAAGAGTTGCTGTAAGAAATTATATTGGCAAGGACAAATGGAATTTTGGAGAAGTTTGTGAAAAACCGGGTTTATTGCACTATAATATTAAACTCGATAATGGGCAGACTGCAAAGAGACATGTTGACCAAATGTTACATGCTGGTAGCAATGTTTCTGACCAACAGTTTCCGAGCGAAGCGCCAGAGGGGCAGCAACAACCTCATGTAACGTGTAATTCATCAGACATAGTAAACAGTAATGCTGTCAAAAGGGAAATAGATTCACCTCTTTGTAAACCTGAGACAAATGAGATTCGAAGAAGTAATAGAGTCCGAAAACCTGTAAGTCGATTGACATATACTTAAGAAAATAAAAAAAAATAAAATGATAAAGTGGAATTGTATAAGATAAAGTTGAATTATGTAAAATTGCCCTTTAAATTAAAATATTATTATCGTTTATTAACTTATATTATAGTCATAATAAGCAATTCATTATGTTTGAAGTAACTTAAATTGTCAACTATTCTTGCGGTTGTATATTTTTTTTTTGAGGGGGAAAATTGTTAAATACTTTAATTCTGTTTGCCTAATTCCATACATTGGAAACACTTGAATAGTAAAGTTGTTATCGATCTACCAGTAAGCAACCTTATCGACGTTTGACAGCCGCCGAGCGTTGACAAGGTTACTTGTAGGTCAAGAAGACATAGTTTCCTCCTTCTCAAGTAAACCACCAAATGAACAAGTCGTTGAAATAAAGTTAAGTAATTTTTTATTTTTTTTTTATTTTTTTTTTTTTAAAAAAAGGAAATCCAAATCCCAGTGCACTCAGACTCGGTAACGGTCCATTGTACTACCGGGCAGAAATCCTCCTTTTGGTGTAGAGGCATGTCATTGGGTGGCGTATGTTGTTGTTCCCATGGGGATTGAACCTGCACCGCACGGGTCACAAGCCAACACATTAACCTCTACACCGTCGCCACCCTTAAGTTAAGTAATTAATCACCTCATTGTTTCATTTCCATCCACATACAACATTTACTTAAAATGCATTTTTCTCAAATGTTTTACTTAATGTTTTTTTTTGTTTTTATCTTTGAAAAACTCCCTAAAAATTATGTTAAGCTACTTTTTTACGTACGATCAACAGAAGTTGTAGAAAAAAGCATTTTTTGTCAGACAAAAATGGTCAAAAAGAAGTGTACCTAAAGAATTACTCTTTACATCTCTTTGATATTTGTTTGTGGTCCTAAAAAGGACATTTTTCGAACAGTTAATAGAATGTTTATAGCAATTGTTCGAAGTGCATTCCCTTTGAATACACTTTCGGGCACGTTCAAACATTTCGGATGATCTATTAACGAGCAGCAAACTTCTTTTTATATCTTCTGGAACGGCATTAATTTTTTCTTGGAGCTCTTCTAGACTTGATTTTTCTCTAAAATAAACTTTTCCTATCATAGCATTTTGTTGAAAGAATATCGCGCTTCTCTGAACAAGAGGAACATCTTCAAGAAGCTCCGGCAGTCGTTCTCCAAGAAATTCCAGGAAGTAATAGGAATTAACTGTTTGTGAAAGAACGTGCGGGCCTTCTAAAGTCTTTCCTATTAATCCAGCCCAAACATTTACGCTAAATCTCCTCTAAAATAAGCAACACATATTGAAGAAGTTGTTCACAATAATTAAATGTTTACCTTTGAAAGGATGTTGTGCGTGTTAAATTTGGATTGGAGTCTGACCAATGGCGCAAATTATGGTCGTTTGTAATCCCATCCCTTGTGAATTGGGCTTCGTCAGTCCACAGAAAGCTCTTGAGTTTGTGCAGAAGCCTGGAAGTAAGTTCTGTTCCGGTGTTAAATGGAAAGAGTGTAATCTATTTCTCTATACAGTTCTGTGAATCCTGGGGTGGAATCGGCTAAGGTGATAGTTGATTGTCGCTTTTTGATTGTCGTTTTTGATTATCAACTCCTCTATGCTCTGCGTAAAGCGATCACTAAAAAATGATTGATTATTGGCAGCACTTAGAGTTTTAAACGGCACTTCCTTGCCGACGCTGTCATTCCGAGCAGCTGATTGTGTTTATTTTTCATGATTTATATTTCAAATATGATTTTGTTGAGTCCTTAGGCAAAAACTTTATCATATATGGACAAAGTATTGACTGCATTTTTTTAATGACTGCAGCAGTAATTTCAGCAACCGTACTTTGACCCATTGGTGCAGCCCAGTCAGCCCCAACTTGTCTTTGATAGCCACCACACCCAAGAAGATTTTAAGTTGCAGCCAATTGAAGGATGGGTGGAACATGCGTTGACCTTATTCCAGTTGGTAAATCAAGCAGTCCCAAGACAAACACAAAAATTCAAAAATCTAAAATACACAAAAATATATGATAGCAATCAACAATGAATATTTATAATTCTATGAATTCTTACATCGGGTTTGAAAGTTCCAAGATATTTGCTTTATTTCTCAGGTTTCTTCTTAATAGTTGGACATTTGTGTAATTATTTTCTTCATTTGTGTAGAAAAGTTCTAATGAAGTAAACATTGCACTTCACGAATTTTCCAATTTCACTTTTTTATTTGAATTTATTTAATATATATTCTATTTTCACTAAAGTATTTAATTTATTTGGAGTTGAAGCCGAGGTGCATACCTATGAAAATAACAAAAATGTATGAAAGCGACACCTAAATAGCTGTCACATGAAATTGATGGCAAAAAGGTGATTGTCAATTTGATAATCACCTTACGTGGACGTAAAGGTATGATTTTGATTGTCAACTATCAACTATCACCTTTGCCGATTTCACCTCTGGTTCTGGAAAGTTCCAACTGCAAAGCTATTCTGCGGACGCTGACTGAAGGCTGAACTTTCACAGCACGCAGAATCTAACCCTCAACTTCTGCTGCTGCTGCGTCCGAACGTCGTTCCGTTTTATTTGGTGCAACGGACCCGGTATCAAACAAGGCGCTGATACGCATCAGCAAAGTAGACGTAGAATTAAGGGAACATGTTTAGTTTTAAGAGAATGACAACTAATAAAACAGTCCACTTATAACCTTCAACCTGAATACATAACAATGGTGTTCTACGACTTGGGGATTTTAGATAATAGTAATTCAGTAGGTAAACTTATTTTTGACCGTTTTTGTCTGATAAAAAATGGGTTTTCTTCTACTTCTGTTGATCGGATGTAAAAAAGTTGCTTAACATAAGGAAAAGGATAAAAAAATTCATAACTCATAGTGAAGTAAATTCATCTCTTAACAACAAAATCACTGAATGTGAAAGCATTATTAAAGAGCTGCAAGAGGAAAACCACAAAGTAAAAGCGGACCTAGCCGACCTGCAAGGTAAGTCAGTTGAAACTGCCCTTCACTCTCTGGTACGCACTATTGAATACTCCCTTCATCACAAGGAGTACACTATGGCAGCTTTTCTGGATATAGAAGGCGCCTTTAACAACGTGGGTACATCTGCAATCACAGATGCACTGACAGCACTGAATGTGGAGGGTTCGCTTGGTGAATTGATTAATCTACTGCTCACAAGTCGGATTATCAACTCAAAACTGGGCGTTTCATCCGCCAGGAGGTCTGTCAGTAGAGGCACGCCGCAAGGCGGGGTCCTTTCCCCCCTTCTCTGGAATTTGGTGGTGAATGAGCTACTGATATACCTGGAAGGGGTGGGCTGCAGGGTGATTGCATATGCGGATGACATTGCTATAGCCGTCTCCGGGAAATACCTCAATACTAAAAAAGAACTCATGCAAAACGCTCTTAACAAGCTAAAGAAATGGGCTAATTGCTGTGGCTTGGGTATCAACCCCCACAAAACAGAATTAATCCTCTTCTCCAGGAAACACAAGATTCCGCACATCGACCCACCCTCTATTGGTGGTATAAGATTAGTATTCTCTGACGAAGCTAAGTTCTTGGGTCTTATCTTCGATAGGAAGTTAAGCTGGAAACCCAACATACAAGAAAGGGTAAAAAAGCCACAGTGGCACTTTTCTCTTGCAAAAAAGCCATTGGCAACAAGTGGGGTCTACAACCCCGCATAACGCATTGGCTATATGTATCGGTCGTAACACCGATTCTCACATATGGGGTTGCTGTCTGGTGGACTGCCCTAAGTAAAGCTATAAACTGTGCTAAGCTTGGCAAAGTCCAACGCACAGCAGGTTTGTGCATAAGCGGAGCACTCCGTACCACCCCCTCTGCAGCTCTAGATATCCTGCTACATCTGTTACCATTCGACATTTTTAGTAGGCAAATAGCAGCCTGTTCTGCTGTCCGCCTTAAGGCTACCTCGCAGTGGGTCAACAATAACATTGGCCGCACCACCATTCTGGACTCATTTGAGTCTCTACCAGGAAACATAGATTACACCATACCCCAATTACAGTTCGGAAAGAACTTTCAAGTCACTATTCCTTCCAGATCATTCTGGGAGGACGCTGAATTTGAGGAAGATAAAGCGATCCACTTCTACACCGATGGATCAAAAACTAGTGACGGGGTTGGTGGCGGCATTTTCTCCGAAAGGCTAAATCTGAGTCTCTCTTTCCGTCTTCCTAATCACTGTAGCGTATTCCAGGCGGAGATTATGGCGATAAAAGAAGCCCTGACGTGGCTGAAGAGAAATGTGATATCCACAAAGGATATCCGTATCTTCTCTGACAGTCAGGCCGCGATCAAGTCCGTGGATTCAGTATCTTCAAATTCCATTGCAGCCCTCGACTGCCGTTCATCTCTTATGGAGATTGCGGAGTAGTTTAACATTCACCTCTGTTGGGTGCCGGGGCATAGAGATATTCCAGGAAACTGCAGGGCTTATGAACTCGCCAAAAAGGGAACCAAACTCCCCCTTTTACCTGAAAAGGGTTCTCTGGGTATCCCAATCGCTACCTGCAAACTCTTATTCAAGATATCTGCAATCGAGAGAACAAACCTTAGGTGGACAAGTAGTAATACATGTCTAGCGACTAAGCACATCTGGCCAAAGCTGGACCTGCGACGCTCTAAGAGTCTGATCTCACTAAACCGACTGCATATTAGCTCCACTATAGGTGCCATTACAGGGCACTGTCTGATGGGCAAGCATGCATCGAGGCTTGGCGTTTATTCAAACGATTTCTGTAGAAGTTGCTTGGACGAGGAGGAGGAGGAGACTATACTTCACCTTCTCTGCACATGTCCAGCTCTCTCCCATAATAGAAATCTTTATCTGGGAGATTTCTTGCTTAACAATCTTAACGACTTGGCTAACGCTGACGTTAGAAGTCTATCGCGCTTCATAAGAAGCTCCAAATGGTTTAACTAGTAGTGGGGAAACCCCTCGATCCGTGTGGCATCACAATGGACCTAATCCTGGTCTAAGTGTGTCGGCCTTCTGCTGACAGCCACTTTAACCTAACCTAACCTAACCTAGCCGACCTGCAACGAAAAGAGCGACTTTGTGATGTACTTGTACACGGCGTCCCGCACACAAAAAAAGAGAGTGCCATGGACATAGCTAAAAACACACACGGATGCTTTTCGCCTTGGAGGTAAAACTGCTGGCAACAACCGCCCGTTACTAATCAGGCTCTCTTCCCATACCGAGCAAAAAGCACTTCTCTCTGCATTTCGCCAAAACAACGGGCTTTGACGCTCACATTTGAAGAAAAAAGAAGGAACAACTTGATACGATTAACAACACCAACGACAGCAGCTGCACCATAAAAACCAACACTACGAACATCATCAATACCGACCCTAAGATTTCTAGGCACCTTGATCAGTACAGTTTGCTATCTCCGGTTCAGTCTGGCTTTAGAGCAAAACATAGTTGTTCTACGGCTATGGTTAAGATTCTTGATGATATTCGGGTTTGTTATGACATGGACTATGTTACTGTGCTTTGCATGCTCGATTTTTCTAAGGCCTTTGATAGTGTTAATCATGTCATCCTTTCCCGAAAATTAAGTGCTTATTTTGGATTTAGTGACAGATCTGTACGTTTTATAACTTGTTATTTGAGTGATCGTTTTCAAAGGGTTGAGGTTGGCGACAAATCTTTTCACAGTAAAGAGATACTTGCCGGAGTACCACAAGGGTCAATCCTAGGCCGTATTTTGTTTTGCATTTTTATTAGTGACTTGCCCGGTGTATGTTTGAACACTAACGTTCATTTTTATGCAGATGATGCTCAAATTTACTTGTCCAGACCAATAGGTCTAGTAGACGACTTTGTGTTTAGGATGAATGAAGATCTATCAAAAATCGATGAATGGTCGAGGTGTAATGGTCTTCAGCTTAATCCATCAAAATCGTAATCTTAATATCCAAAAAACCTCATGACACTAAAGAGCTAGCTCCAATTGTTCTTAACAGTGTACATTTGAAATTCATGGAAGTTGTAACTAATCTGGGTTCTCGCATCAATCGTTCGTTATCCCAAGTTGACCATATTAACTGCACAGTAAGGCGAATTTACGGTGGGTTACATAAACTGTGGTTATTTGCGGGCTTTACTCCAGTTGAGACGAAGATCAGGCTTATAAAATCCCTTCTTGTGCCTTAAATTGAGTATGCTTCCGCTGTTTATTGCAAGCTGTATTCTTTATCGCTGCATAAACTTACCGTTGCTTTCAACGATATGGTTAGGTATGTTTATGGCCTTCGACGATATGATCACATATAAAACTATAACAAAAGAGTGCTCGGTTGTACACTTCAGCAGTTTCTAGATGTTAGATGTTGTGTCTTTTTGCACAAAGTTATTCACAATCAATCGCCACGATATGTATTTGAAAAGACAAGTTTTTAAGACGTCAATTTAGCACAATTTTAACCATGAACCGCTTTACACATTTCGTGCGAAATCATCGCTATACCGCCGGAGATGCTCGAAAAAGTGGTGGAAAACGCAGCAAAAAGGGCACATTTTGCTTTGGTCGTTAGAGGCGGCCACTTGATTGATGATGTATTCAAAAACTAGTCAACATATATAAAGGACCAAATTAAATAAAAAATAACTTATGCATGGAAAATGCTTTTTTTGTTGCAGTTATTCAATATTCACATACCGACATTAAAGATAGCGGCCCCGTTTCATAATGAAGTACTATGTATATTGAAATACTCAAAAGTTGTTCAGCTTTGTTGAAGTGATATGTTGCAAGAATTACATTGTGCAAATAATTTTGCTTTGACTTTACATAAACATGTCCAGTTTTCACGTTTCTGAGAGTGGTTTACATTAGTTGTATTCAATCTGAATAGGTATTCATTTTTATAGATTTTATAAATTTAATTCCAGGATATATGAATAATATGACTTAGCCCAATCTATGACATATGAAAGGCTATTTTAAATATGGTAATAGAACCCTGACAGAGGTGTAGGTATGGTGGCCAGAAATCCAAGACTCGCCGGGATGTTCAGATATTTTCCACGAAGTCCAGCTGAAAATCAATTTGTTCAGTCGAACTCTTTCCATTCCATCAGATTCAAAAAATAATTAGTTTTTTCTTTCACTGCCTAATTTTTTTCTTAATAACTTTGCTGAACGCTTTCACTTAATAACGGAATTCCAATCAATAAAGCAAAACAAACGAAAGAAAAACACAAATCGAAAACGACAGGCTGAGTTCGGTTAACTTTGAATGAAAATTATTCAAATTGAAATCTTTTTAAAATACGCCTGGAGGGACTAAACTGATTAATTTTTAAAATCAAACACCAAATAGGGCAAACTACCCAGCAACAAGCCCCCCTTAAAAGTAGAACTGACTTTAATAAAATTGGATTACGTTGTGTTATTTTTTTAAAAGAAATGAAGACTACTGTGGGTTTCGCCGGTTTGACCTCAATAATCATCGGCAGGCTTCCCGATTTCAGATCACTTTTTAACTAAGGCCAATCAAATGCAGGTGTTATTGCATTGTATTTGTTTGATCCCGGACTGCCTCTTTTTTAGGATTTCTCTTGTTATTGGTTTTTGTTTGATCGTCGTTTTACGACACCGGTGACCTACAGTCGTGTCGACCCACGGATTTGGATGCACACTTGCAGGAGAATTCTAGATTTTGAAATGCGTCGCTATGCTCACCTGGATAGGATCACCTGGCACTTTCGAAGCAGTCATTTTCAATGCTTCAGTGAGTGGTCGAGGTTAAGCAGTGAGCATAATGTGGCCTAATGGCGGTTGCCTTAAAAATTGCATTATAGGAGCTGCTTATAAAGATAGAGGAGTCCTCAAGGAACCAATTATGAATTCAAAGACAAAAAAGCCACGCACAAACAATTTTAACGAAAGCAACATCCACTGTATTCAAAACTAGAGGACAACATTGTTAGCTTTGAATTACTTACCGTACAGAAATGGAGACTCAGCGTGTACTCTATGAAACCTAAGCAAAGGGAAGATATCCAACATTTTCTCGGAATCTGTCCCATACGCAAGTAGGACAATAAGATCAGTGTTTGGGAAAAACACTCTATCAATGGAAGAAATGCTGGGAATATTAAACAGGAAACATTCTTTACACCTAGATAAATGTCTTCAGTTTACGGCTGACGGAAAAAGCAAATGTACTCCTGTGAACCTTGTAAGCAAAAATTTAACTAGAAGAAATAATAAATATCACATTACTACTACTAAAACTGCTGCTTCTACTACTTCTATTACTACTACTACTATTATGGAATCAGTGGAATTTCACTTTTATAACTCATGAGCAAAAAGTAATCACAAATTGCATGAGGTAAGACCGAGACAAATCCAAAAATTCATAAGCACACACGAAAATTAAATTCAATTTTTATTGGTAAAACCAACAAAAAACAATGCAGACACTTAACGTCTGTGAAATACCTACTCACAATTGCATTTTGCTTGTCAGTGTTCACAATAGATGTATAATTTATCAATTGACACTAATAATACCAAAATGTCGATCGATTGACGAATTTGATCGTTTAGCAATAATTGATCTTTGATGAACGTTATAAGGGTGTTAATCTAATCAATTTTATCATAAGCTACAACCCAGTCTAGTCATCAATCCAATTTCTGTCACGATTGTACATATAATCTTTGTCCGTATCGCTTTCAGGCACGCTTACGCAGTATCTCAGTTTAGTTAAGGACACGTTAATCTATCACTCTTCTAGTAGAATAAAAAATGAGAGGCACGTTTGTTAAACCAAATATATATCCATATGCTTCCAGATACAAGAAAGATTCAGGTGGTACGATTATGTGCCCCTCTCCAATGTATTATTTAATAACCCAGAGTCATGATAAAGCAAGCCCGAAAAAATTTCGTTCATTGCAACTTTAGCTTTATTTGTCATTTCTAGATACACAGGATGCAACTAGTCTTTTTAGACACGTAATGCCTAAAGTAAGAATAAGCGCTTCTGTTCATCCACATGCAAGCTTTTTGCACACTTCGCAACATTCAAAACTTTGAATATACAAAGGACGAATTAAAAAACTATGTATGCATACATTTATTACATTTCATTTAAATACTTCAACCAATTTAGTAAGAGAATATAATTATTTCATAAAAAATAGAGATAATGCCACTTTATAGCAAACAATTTACTGTGGGGTGAACAAATTTAAGAGAAAGAAAATTATAGGTACAAAAAACTAAAAGTAAGAATAGCAAAGCAAAAGAAAGAAAAAATTAAAATACTAGAGATGCGAGAGAAAGCAAAACTTAAGATGGATTCCATTATTCATTGACTGTTGAAACTACAAACAAAATTATGGTCGAAATCAAGAAGTCAGAGTTTTATTTTTTTTTCTTGATAAAAGAGACTAGTTATTCTTCGTAAGTTTGCATGGAGCCGGTTAAACGATGGCAACATTGGATTGTAAATTTCTTCGTAAAATGTATGCGTCAAATATTGGACTCTGCAAGTACATACCCACCTCTCATAAAGAATATCTTAAGTGCTCTGTTATAAAACAAATGTCATCCAGCCGTCGTTAATGTTATTGCGCCTGCATTACCCTTTAAACCCACTTTACCCTTTTGGTTAAGTGGCAACTTCGTGGGAAATTCGGCGAGTTTTTTTGTTCTATAATTTCAATACTACTTGCGTCTCTTTCTATTGAAAGAGTAAAAATAGTTAACGTTTAAGTAACAATTATTTTGTGAGAAATGTCCCTTGTGACCTTCAAAAATAGATTGAATTTGATTGTTAAAAGTTTAGCCTGTGCTGGGTGAATAGAATTAATTATTTATTTTTTTTACAAACTCTAATTAAAATTGTTCTTAAACAGGTTTCGAACAGGTTCTGATTTGAGTTAAGTTGTTGCTTAAGAACACTGTATCCCAAAACCAATTTGTAAGCGAACATTTCTAGATACTTGTAATTTTGGTTTGTAATGTAATTGAATTTTCAGAAATAAAATCGAACTAATTCCAAACTTTTGAGCTTTGGTTACTGCTTTGAGTTTGGCTCGATATTTGTTTTTGGGCGGATATTTGTGCGGGGCAACAACACAAATGTCCCATCTTCAAAAAGCGATTCTATGTCTTGCCAGAACTATCGATTAATATCCCTGCCAAATGTCCCATATATGATCCTATCCAACGTACTGTGTGAAGGTCTCAAGCCGATCTGCAACACACTAATCGGCATGTACCAGCGTGGCTTCCAGTCCGGCGGATCGGCAATAGACCAAATTTTCACAAATCCTGGAAAAGACCAACGAATTTCGAGTCGAGACTCAACATCCTTTCATTGACTTTCAAGCCGCATATGATAGCATTCATCGTCAGCGCCCCGACATGGAGTTGTCCGAATATGGGATCCCGTCAAAACTGATCCAGTTATGGTGCGTGACGCTTGAAAACACACGGTATAATGTGCAGTTTAGAAGCAGGTCTTCCGAATTATTCTAAACCTGCACCGGATTTCGGCAAGGAGATGCGCTATAATGTGACTTCTTCAGTGGAGAAAATAGTGCGCAGGGCAAGTTTCAACACGGAGGGCACTATTTTCAATAGATCCGTCCAACTACTGTGGTATGCGGACGATATGGAGCTCATCGGCTGTTCACAGTGTGCCGTGTTAGAGCCATTTTCGGCGATTGAAGAACAGGCGAAATTGATTCGTCTTGAAGTAAATGAGGACAAGACGAACTACATGCTATCATCAAACAAACAAGCATCTGTCCACCTTCTAGGACAAAACGTCACTGTTAATAGCAATTACTTAGAGGTACCTTGGAGTAAACATCAACTCCACAAATGACACCTTACTGGAGATCCGACGGAGAATTACTTTAGGAAACCGCTGCTACTTCGGATTGGCCAAACAAATGGATTTAAAACTCCTCACTCGAAGAACAAAATGCATGCGCTATTGAACCTTCATCCTGCCAGTCCTGCTTTATGATGCCGAGTGCTGGACGATACGTAGGAAAGGGACGCTAATATTAAGATGTTTGGAAAGAAAGACACTCCGTCGGGTATTTGGTCCTGTGTTACGTTACGGTCATTATGGCCTTGAACGGAACACGTAAACGGCTTCAACTATGCACACTTTATATCAGGTACTAGGTTCAATTAGCTTACAGGCCCGTATCCAATTCCTAAATCATCGGAAAATGCTTTAACTTTTCCGACAAATGGTTATTAAAATATAGAGTTGATGTAGAATAGAAACAGAATAGAACCAACAATATACACCTGGGGAACACCAAGATTCACAACCTTGGAGTTACTTAGGCTGCTCCCAAGTTTGACTTTTTGCTCTCTGTCATTTATATAAGAAAAGACCCAATCATAGATAAATTCTCGGAAGCCTGTATTATACAGCTGTCTTTAAATAATTCTATGATCAAACATATCAAATGCCTTCGTTATGTCGACAAAAAGTAAGCTGCAAAATCGTTTGTCATCTAATCTACTCTGAACAAAGGTGCAAAAATCCAGCAGTACATTCTCGGTAGAATTAAGAAACTCTATTTTGCTGAGGTATTTTAAAACCCGAGTCTTAACGGACTTTTCGAATAATTTTGAAATAGAAGGCAACAGAAAAATCGGTCTGTAAATATTTTCATCTTTTTTGTTTCCTTTTTGCAAGAAGTGTTTCTACATTAAGTGAATCGGGGAAGTATGTACTTATTTACTTACTTAACGGGCTCTCGACCCGTGAAGAGTATCTGCCTTCCACCCTCTGCGATCCCAGGCACGCTGCTTCCGGTTCTCCAGACCAAGCGATCTGGCATCCGCGATGGCTTGGACTTTAAAACGCAGGTTCGGTCTTCCTCGGCTTCTCGAACCAGTGGGATGGGAGTCAAAGTTCCTCTTGGCTGGAGCATTTTTGTCCATTCGCTTAATATGGCCGAGCCAATGTAGTCGAAATGATTTAGATGTTTGGACTACATCCAGATCTTGGATAGAGTTCGCGGTTGTGTCTTCTCCTCCATTCGCCCTCCTCGCACACAGAACCAAATATCCGACGGAGTCTTTTTCTTTTAAAAGAACCCAATATTAGCTCCCATTTTCGACTTATCGTCCAGCACTCGGCACCATAAAGCAGGACTGGTAGGATTAATTTTCGATAGAGCATGCATTTCGTCCTTCGAGTGAGGAGTTTTGAACCCATTTGTTACGCTAAACCAAAATAGCGGTGGTTTCCCAAGGTGATTCTCCGCCGGATCTCCACTAAGGTGTCATTCGTGGAATTGATGTTTACTCCTACGTAGATAAACTCCTTAACTACCTCAAAGTTATTGCTATAAACAGTGACGTTTTGTCCTTGGCGGTGGACAGATATTTGTTTGTTTGTTTGTTAATAGCATGCACTTGGTCTTGCCCTCATTTACTTCAAGACCAACCAATTTCGCCTGTTCTTCAATCGCAGTGAAAGCCTCTAACACGGCACACTGGGAACGGACGGATAGCTGGACGGATCTATTGAAGATAGTGCCTTCCGTGTTGACATCTGCCCTTCGCATTATTTTCTCCAGGATAAATATAGCACACGATAGCGCATCTCCTTGCCGAAATCCGGTACAAGTTTGGAATAATTCGGAAGAGCTGCTTTCAAACTGCATATTAAACCGCGTGTTTTCAAGTGTCACGCGACACAACTGGATCAGTTTTGCCGGGATCCCGAATTCGGCCATCGCCACGTAGAGCTCCTGACGATGAACGCTATCATATGCAGCTTTAAAGTCGATGAAAAGGTGGTGGGTCTCGACTTGAAATTGATTGGTCTTTTCCTGAATTTGCTTTGGCGTGAAGATTTGGTCTATTGTCGATCTACCGGGCCGGCACACTGGTACGTGCCGATTAGGGTGTTGCAGAACGGCTTGAGACGTTCGCACAGTACGTTGGATAGGATCGGTAAAGTCCCCTAAAATAATACTCGAATTTCAAAGATGTCACATTTGGACGTATAAAGGTTTGACAACATCTTAATCTTAAAAAAAGGGGTTTGAGCTATATGTAAAAGTTTTTAATTTAATTACTGTTGAATTTAAGTCCAACACACATAAGTTGAGCAAATGATTTTATGAAATACATGATGAAAAATTATTTCGGGTATATGACCACTGAGACGCTCAGGAACTGCATCCTGTAGCATCAATTTCCGACCACTTTTTCGAGCATTTGTGGCCGTATCTCACAAAGGATGCGCTCGATGTTGGCCTTCAAGGCTGGAATATTTGTTGGCTTGTTTTCAGTTTTAAGTTGAATACTCTGTTCTCTGTGTAGGCGCAGTGGCTCGGTGGTTAGTGCATTTGACTACTGAGCGAGGGGTTCGAGTTTCGAGTCCCACCCATAACCACCTGACATTTTGATCAATGTCCCACCTCTTGCGATTGACAGCCGAAACCATCGAAGTCAATCTCTTGTCTTTGTCTTGTGCTGCCATCGAATACACCTACTCCTAAATTTAAAATTTCAATGTCCACTTTCTATTTGTACATAAATTTATGAATTAAACTTTTGTAATGAATTATAAGTTTACGTGTATTAATTTTGGAACGTAACACCTACATGGGCCGTAAATGCCTAGTAATTACCTTTTAACTAGAAATCAGCAAATACAGTTTTGCAGTACTTTTGAATCAATTATTTGAACTACAAAATAGTTTGTGTGTTAAATTTAGTCGTTGAGAGACCATTTAAACTTTACATACTCGTGCCTGGCTTCATCTGAAAGTGTTTTCGTGTTTTTATCGTTTTCATTCACAAAGTTTCTTCTTAAAATGTACGCCTTAAAGTTAAATCCCGTAGCTGCAAGAGCACTTGTTCAACAAAAGTATTAATTATATTCAATGTCCATTTGGCACCGTTCCAAATGACATTCGTTGGAATAAAGTTAACATGTCACTGTAAAAATTGAGGAAGAGAACTACAACAATTATGGTTAAAAGTGAAATGACACATTTTAAGAAAAATAACAAACAATGGCATTATCTACTAATACATGCACAATTAAAAACTAATAATAATAATGATCACTAAAAATGGCCATATCCCAACAGAACAATGAAATATACACAATCAAATGAACCGTGTCGAATTCCTTGTAAATAAACAACGATATGAGATACAACAACTAAACAACATGTAACAACAACATAAATTGTTCTCTAGTAGATAACCGAAAAAAGATAAAGGAAATAACTCTTTGGATTTCAAAGAAATTGAACACATACCGCTTAAGTAATGTCTAGAGCGACTGCGTTTCAATGCGCCAGCAGGAGAAGATGAGGTACCAGCACCAGTATCAGTGTCTCCAATTACCTTTGGCAGATGAAGATCACAGGGGTCATCACCTTGTGTATAGCGAATAATATAGTTTTCTATTTATAAATTGCATTTTTAGGTTTTGTTTTTTTTTGCAGTAGAAAATACAAAATAAAGAATTCTATATAAGTCACTGTAAGCTTACTTAAGTACAAATCTTTAATACCAGTAGAAAGGACATTTTGTTACAAAATATGCAAAAGGAAAACATAGACAAATAGTACAAACCTCCAAATTCACGTTCTCGTATCGTTGTACCAATATTATTTCGTTTAACTTTCACGCATAGATGAATCATAAGGAACATGGTAATATTCATTACAACACTCTGGACAAGAAGAGGAAGCTCATAACGTTTGGAAAACCTGCAAGAAAAAAAATGTTTTTATAAGCTTTTTGCTGGTATCGAAGAAAAATAAATATTATTGATGCGCATGATGTCAGCGCATTTTCTTTTATTAGAGAACACATTCATATCCAGCAACAATAAACAAATATATATATTTATTTCCTATTCACAATCGGGTCAACAAACAAGTCTACAGTATAGAAGCTACAATACATCGTTAATCAACAAAATTCAATGGTTACCTCGGGTTCTATTTGTAAAAGTATATGAGGGCTTCCAATACCAAGTTTATTGAGCGATGGCAGGGGTTTCCATCAAATGAAATTGTACAAAACGAAATACAATAAATGGGTTCCTGTGAGAGACCTGAGGATATACTCGTATGTCAAAGAGCACAACTTCAAAAAAAAAAAATACAATGCCATTTTACATGTAACTATTTTACTATAAGGACATGTTTTTCACCAATGTCGGCATACTCTATTTTGCTTATTAAAGTTTCATTCGTCTCGTTCTTTTACGACTAGGTTATAATCTGGACTAAAGGGATCATAATCCTCCCCCTTCACTGCATCCCTACTTGTCCTCTGGCGAACAGTGGCGAATATTGACTTTTTTGGTTGCAAAAATCATAGCTCGTAAACAAATAAAGATATCGTGATATTTTTTTTTTCCGCTTGAAGAAAATTTCCAAAGCTATACATTTTGTGAATTTTAAGAAAAAACATTTACAGGGTGTTTTAGAATTTTCTGCTGAAATACGACTTTCTCCCAATAGGAAATGGACTAATATTTTACCTCAAAAAATGTCAATAGCAAATAACTGAAGTAAAAACAGGGTGTCTTAAAGTCAAACAAAGTCACAGTGGTGCATTAAAGTAAACAAACAATACATTTTTTTTTTTAGATATTTCTGCATGTGTATCAAAAGCCTTTTTTTTATTATTTTGCTGCACATTAAGTCAAGGTATAGAGAAAGTATGTAAAGTGCTATAAAATAATAAAACTTAAGAAAAATGCTTTACAGGGTGTTCCAGAATTTCATGTTAATAATATATTTCATGTTTAACAGTGGAGAATAAATAAATTAATAAGGAAAAATAAATAAAAAAACAAAAAACTAGATTTCTTGGAAACTTTCGGCAAAGCCCGACGTAATTTCTAATAAACTAATTATTTCTGGAGAGTATCGTGATTTGAGGCCTTTTTCAGTTCTAAAATGCCTTAGCGAAGAAATAAGAGGATCCGATGAGGCTGCAAGCATGCTAAATAGGTCTTCATTCCGCCGCATCCTTGAAACCTTGCAGGTATTTTGGTACCTTCATTTTTTGTAGTCTTTATTTTTGGATTCCTGAGCTTTTTCTGACAGTTATCCGATTGCTAACGACTGATACTCGATTATACTTTGGCCATGAGCCAAAATTATATGAAGAATAGGTGTAAGTTGCTTTTCGGGATACTTTTCTTTCAATAAATTTGTTGTTTCCATTGCATAAACTCCAAACTTTCAACCGTCAACATTTTCTCTGCAGTTTAGAACGTTAAGTATTACTTAAAGCCTTCTTATCACCTCCATATTGACTCCAGTTATACGAGCTGTTACATCTGGTTCTGCAAAAAATCTTCTCGATGTATTTCCATCGTTAGTGTTTCCAAATTCTTGCTTTGGTTTATCCACTTCAAGTCCCATTTCCTCACGAAATTTCCTTTGGATATCTTGCCTCCTTAGTTCCAATACATACTTTCATCAATATTTTCTCCATCTTGTTTGAGTCTATATGCACGTTTCAAAATAAATTCCATACATCTGATTCTGGCATGTAATGGAGATATTCCATATTCGTAATTATGGTCGTCATTTGTTGACTGGTGTTCATTGTTGAAGTTTTTTTTTGTTCTTTTGCAAATGGGAGACGACCGTGTCGACTTTCTTCAGTGATTTCCTTCAACACTTTTTCGTCAATTATCGTTAAAAGTAGTTCGTGGTTTACAACAATAACTACTTCGTCATTAACCTAATATTCAAAAGGTTGAAGATCCGCGATTTGGCACTTGATGCCATTCACTGTGCTCCTTATAAGCTCTGCAGTTTCCTTTGCATACTGTAACATAATTGGTCTGCAAAAATGAACTAATGATGGGCGATGGTTTTTCCAATATTCACTATTTGAACACTTAAGTCTCAGGGGAACAATTGAGGCCATAAACATGTTTACATCCGTTATTGTTTCACCATCCTGTGTTACTATTTTTTGTTTATAGGCACTTTACCAAGATGATCCATCACAGCCCCACTTGCTTTGTAACGTCGGACTTTTTGAAAGTCGAATAAATTCCTGTTCACTCTTGGTTTCCAAAACTCAAGTCAAAAAATGACCGGAGGACCATAAAATATTTATTATATTTACTTAAGAATACATTTTTACATGTAAAAATAATGTTTTTATGACCACTTTCATTTTTAAGGATATAATATAAAAAAAAAAAAAAATGAATAAAAATAATTTTTTTTTAAAGAAATCTCTTTAAACCGCAAAGAGGCAAAAACTGGCAGCTGGTTTTCTTAGTAAATCTTTCAAAAATAGTCAAAGATAAAATTTCCGCTGAGTTTAGACCGAAGACTCTTAAACGATTTTTTATAACTCAACTCAAAGTCAAAAAAAAAAAAAATCTTAAAATTTTTCCGAATCCTTGGGCCGATTTTAAAATTTCTTTTGCAGCTTCCAATGTTTCGCCAATTTGACCTTAAAGGCAAGCCTCACGATTTCGAATCACTTCGTCACTGAGGCTAACCAAATGCTGGTGCTATTGCAATTTTGCGACCGAGGAGTTTTAGGACTGCCTTTCTTTCGCGATTGTATAGGACCGTTGATTAATATTTCCTTTTTAACGGGGTTCATACAAAGCCTCCTTTGACATGACAGTTGACAGTACCAACCTCATTTTCTTTGATGTGAAGGCTTTCTCGGATCTTGGAACTTCCTTTTCGATCAAGCTTTGTTATCCCTGCTGTCATGCGAAGACTCTTTATCTCAGCTGCCGTTAATTTGCCCTCATACTTTTTGTACGCTGTCCAAAATTGTGAACCGTAGGTGAGCGCGGGTCACACAACTGCGGTGAAGAGCCTTCCTTTCAGCTTCGGGGTATTTTTCGTCACAGAAGCAAGCATTGTCAAGCATTGTATGGAAAATCTCTGCGACAAAATTCGGCCAAAAATAGGTGCATAGTTATAGGTGCTTTTAATTTATGGGGAAACTGGCATAATCTTTTATAAAACGCAATTTAATTGAAATTGCAGTGATTCGGAATGATAAAATTGAATCATTGTATGGGAAATTTGCAATTTCGAAGATGATTTCAGAAACTTTCTCGCCATTTTGTCAAGTGAAAACACGTCGACTGCATTGACTCGGCCACATTGAATGGAAAATAATGCTCCAGCCAAGAGGATCTTCGACCCCCCGCCCCCTGGCTCGAGAAGCCAAACAAGACCTAACCTCCGTTTAAAGACCAGGCCATCGCGGATGCCAGAGCGCTTGGTCTGAAGAACTGGAAGCAGCGTGTCAGGGATCGCTGCAGTGTCTCAGGCAGAGACTCTCCACGGGTCGGAAACCCGTTAAGTAAAGTAAGTAAGTAGTTCTTGCAAGGCATGGGATCAACAAACAACAAACGCTTTTGTTTTGAAAATTTAAATTTATTAAAATTTCATCATTTAGAAAAACTGTTGACACTAATTTTATGATAAGGATGGATGTGCAACGCACTATTTGGTAATAGAAGGATTTAACTGGAGAGTAATTTAAGTGTTGGGTAACTAATCAAAAACTTTACTTTTAAAATGTGAAACGGACCCTTACTCAGTTCGATTTCGAAATTTCATTGATTGTAAAACGATTGCAATACGTCTCAAAAAGTAGAAATAATTAACGAAAATAAGAGTTACATTACTTAAGATACTTTTTGCTACTTTAAGATATCTTTCCTCATGCTCTACGTTGTTGTTGGTAGACCTACATTTTAACTCATTGACGTTGTATCTATTAATTGTTACTCTCACCCAAAAAAGCACAATTTCCGAGATATTAATCACCGCATTAGACTAGAATTTATTCCCATGAAACGGAAACAACAAAACATAAACCACCTCCCTTCATTATGACTCCAAATTGCTAGCGCACCCACCCATAGATAAGGGAAACCAACAAAATGTATAATGTTGCTGAGATAAAAAAATCGATTTAATATCCTTTCGCTGGGTCTGCGGTCCGACCTGCGTCCATTCACTATCTCAGTGTGCTGATTGTGTTTATTCAATCCCACATACCAGTTCTTTATTGAAATATCGTGACTTACAAAATTGTTATTGCACACTTTTAGTGTGGGACTATTGATTTTTGTGCTCAACCCAGTTTGAGGCGTTTATCGCTTTAACATAAATTTAGAAGGATGTTGCACCTTACCAATATTACAAACCAAGATAAATGTTTACTTCCAGCGTAACCACAAATTTAATGAGTATGCCAATCCTTTATTACTTAGTTATCCAATAATGAATTTATATATGTACGAAGATGTTTTGTAAGGCTTTAAGGCTTAAAACTATAGCAAACAATTTAACAAACCGATTCAGACAGATTTAAATAAATTACTAACTTTTTATTTGCTTGCGAAGTAAAATAAATAGAGTATCGCAATAACCGGCCATACATTGTATTTTATCTAGCACTTATATTAGATAGGTATTTGACAGCCAGATTAAGGTAAATTAATATTAGCAAATTGTTAAAAATTATTGTGAGGAATTTGAACAGGTGACAACGAAGTGGCATGACCCGTCAAAATGGGTTTGTTTACATTCATTGTATTCACGTGGGTCGTATTTGTGATATTTGCTTTTAGAAAAAGATAACGCTTTGTTGTGTTAATTACCTGATTCTATTTGGAAAGGTGGAAGTGTTGTTGCTTCAAACAAAAATGCTAAAGGGTGTTCAAATTTGACGTATCATTTTAAATTGGCCGCCACTTTTTTTACAGCTATGAGATTACACCAAAGTTGGGGATAGTACCATAACTAGGGCGTCAAAAATTGATAACGGAAGGCGGGGGTCTATCTCGCCCCGTTTAGGAGGTAGGGGCAATTTTAGAAAAAATTACTTAATTTGAAAAAAAAATTATTAAAAAAACAACGGCAACACTTACAATAATGTTCTATACCGGTTTTGAAAGCCAGAAATCTGTCAAAACAGGGTCAAAAACAAGCATTTTTTTTACTATGGGAGGGGGTCTATCTCGCCCCGTTTAGGAGGTAGCGGCAATTTAAAAAAAAAAATACTTAAATTGAAAAAATATTATTATAAACAACGGCAACACTTACAATAAAGTTCTATACCGGTTTTGAAAGCCAGAAATCAATTCTTGGCGCCCTAGTTATCGTACTCGTGCCCCAAAAGTTTTGTTCAGGTATGAAGTTAATACATTCCCGTTAGCCAAAATACTCGTAGATCGGTACACTATATTTAAATATATTGAAAGTTTTGCAGAAATTGAAAGAAAATTTCGTTCAAAATACGGTAGAGAAAATGCTCCGTCAAACAATGCCATTAAACTTAGAAACTGGTTCGGTTCAAGATCAGAGAAGTAAAGTCTATCATCGCCGTGGTCGTTCGAGTGGAAATATTGCAGCTACTAGCAGAAGTGTTGCCGAAGAGCCAAGGACGTCAATTCGTCGTCGTTCACAGCAATTAAACCTCAAACCAACAACTTTGTTTAACATTTTGCACAAATATCTGCATGTAAAGGCTTACAAAATACAGTTAACAGAAGAATTAAAGCCAACTGACCACGCAGTGCGTCGGCAATTCGTTAATTGGGCCATAGAGAAGCAACAAACAAATTACAATTTTTTAAGCATGTTATCTTCACCGATGAGGCTCATTTCTAAATTGGCGGTTATGTCAATAAACAAAACTCTCGCATTTGGGCTTAAGAAAATCCTAGAGGATGGTTTGAAGGGCCAATGAAACCAAAAAAAAAATGATAATGTATGGTGTGGATTTTGGTGTGGTGGCGTAATTGGTCCATTTTTCTTCAAAGATGAAAATGGCAATGCAGTTACTGTGAATGGAGCTTGATATTAAGCGATGATTAGAAACTTTTTGTGGAGTCTATTGGAAGATATTGATATGCAGAATATGTGGCTTCAACAGAGTGGTCCAACATGCCGATTGTGGAATAACTTACGCAACATAGGCTTAGGTAAGTCAAGGGTCGAACGAACCATGGATGTGGATGGTAATATCCTTAACCCCTCTTGAGTAGTGAAACTCCAATTTTGTTTGTGAATCACGGAGACCGTCCCAGTTTTGGCTTTCGAGTGGTGGATAGTGCTGATGTTGTCGAACGTGTTCTTTCCATCAAGTCGACTGCTGTTGGGCTGGATGAAATGCATCCCTTGTTTTTAACAATGATTTTGACGATTGTATTGCCGTACATAACTTTCATGTTCAACACAATTTTAATGTCTAATGAATATCCTGAACTGTGGAAGCTTGCAACAATTGTACCTCTTCCTAAAAGTGCAACGGGTGTTGAATTTAGACCTATTTCAATTTTACCCTTTTTATCAAAAGTATTTGAAAGAGTTTTACAAAAGCAAATCAGTGAATATCTCGCTGCAAATAATATGCTTACTCCAAAACAATCCGGATTTCGCTCCAAGCACAGTTGTATCACGGCAATATTAAACGTAACTGACGATATAAGGCAAGCGCTGGATAGGGATGAAATTACTTTTTTTGTGTTGCTTGACTTTTCGAAAGCTTTTGACACAGTCAATCATTCTAACGTATGTAAAAAGTTTATGCAGCAATATAAGTTTTCATCAGCTGCAACTAAGTTAATTTATTCCCACTTAACAAACCGAAAGAAGCAGTACTGGTTGGTGACAACTTATCAGATTTTCTCCCTAATATTTCTGGCGTCCCTGAAGGATCCATTCTTGGTCCCCTATTATTTTCAACCTAGGTTAATGAACTTCTAACTGTACCTGAGAACTGCTCTACTCATATGTATGTAGATGACGTACAGTTGTACTTAAGCTGCCCTCTCGGGCTTATTGAGCATGGTGCTTTAAGTGTCAATGAAGACTTAGGGAAAATAGTACACTGGTCTCATTCAAATGGTCTTATTTTAAACCCAACAAAGTCCAACTGTTTGGCTATTTCAAGAAAAAGACTAGATCTGTCTTACTTTCCTTCGATTATGTTGACCAATTCTCCCATCGAATATGTCCAAACTGCGAAAAATCTCGGGGTTACATTTAATCGCTATCTAACTTGGTATAACCATATTAATTCACTTGTCGGAAAAGTTTATGGTGTACTGCGTACGTTGTGGGTAACTCAGTCATTCACACCTGTAAGAACCCGTTCACTACTTGCAAAGATTCTAATAATACCGATACTAGTTTATGGATGCGAACTTTTTTGCAACTGCAATTCCGTAAGTAAAAGAAAGCTCAATGTCGCTTTCAACAGCACCGTGCTCTACGTTTATGGGTTAAGAAGATACGACAGATTGTCTGGTTTTTCTACTCGTTTGCTTGGAATGACTTTTCAAAATTATTTTCAAATACGCAGTTTAACCTTACTATCCGATATTTTGCTAACTCGCCAACCACAATACTGTTTCGATAGAATAATAATAGCGTCCTCGTTAAGACCTCGTCAATTAATTCATCCCCGCTGTTCGTCCTTAACATCTGAGCGTCAATTTTTTATCCATGCCATTCGTCTGTGGAATTCTTTACCGCGATATATAAAAGAAATACAGAACACAACGAGTATAAAAAAAGTATTAAGAAATCATTTTTCAGTTAGCTAGTAAACGCATTTTTTTTTTTTTTTTAAATTGTAATTGAGGAATTAATCTATCCATCTTTATCCATTTATCTATCTTTCCTGAAATAATCAAAATTGTATTAAACTTAAACGTCTATTACCTCTATTCTGTTAATTACCTTAAGACTAACTTATAAGATATTGTATCTTACAAGTCATTAAGCAATCACGTGTAAATAAATAAAATAAATAAAAAAATAAAAATTATTTTCCGAAGAACACCCGTGAATTGGCCACCAAGATCATTCGATTTAACACCACTGGATGTTTTCTTGTGGGGTTTCTTGTTGAGTAAAGTTTATAATCCTCAAACTGTCCAACACGTCAAAGACAACATCATCGAGCAAATATCAACTATTGAACCATCATTATGCAACAAAGTGATTAAAAATTTTGGTAAAAGGTTGACAGTCTGCCGAGCTAGCAGAGGAGGTCACTTGGAGGACATTCGTTTTCATTATTAACGGGAACCAATGTACATTAATTTCCAATTAAAATAAATACAGATTAAACACAATTTATGTTTTTCATTTAAAATTTAAAATCATACCTCAAATTTGAACATCCTTTATAACAGACATTTGCAGCTGACTTAAATAGGAGGCTATCACATTTTCGATTTCATTTTCAGTCCAAAGTATGAATCCATTCAAAGGTAAAACTCACGAACTTACAAAATAGACTAAAGGAGAAAATGGCGTCCGCTGCAGAGCTACGATCAATGATTGTTTGTTTTCAAAAGGGCGTGAATATGGTCTGCTGGACATTTGGTTTCAACAGGGTGGTGTAATATGACATACTGCCGGAGAAACTATCACGTTATCTACAGAAATGCACCTGTGCCCTAACTTCCCAGATCGAGTGATTGGACGCCGATGGACTATTGTCTATGCTTGCATTTGAAGATGTTGGTATACGGACAAGTGAACAACGATTCCAGTCTTGGAAGTCAACGTCAAATGCTCGAAAAACTTGTCGAAAATTACAGATCCAGGATCTAGTTCGTGACGCTTACTTGGTTGCCAAATGTTCATACTTCATTAAATTCCATACATACAACTTTCATTGTCAAAGCCTAACACCCATGTTCTGCGTTCTAACGAAATGAATTTGAGTGTCGTACAATTCGATTCGAAATGCGAATTGTGAATTGGAATTTGGAAAATGAATATGTATTAACATTTTCTCAGGAAATCATCACCATAGTAACTGGAACACCCATTTATTTAACTATAACCTTATAATTATTACCTTTCGGCCTAAAAACTTTTTTACGAACTAATCTTACATATTTCATATTTTTTTTTTCATATTTATTGTATCATACATGCTAACACAGTAAGAATTCACTTATAAGTCTGTGAAAGATAAACAGTTTTAATTTAATATCCATAAATGATTTGAAAGTTAAGTTAGACTGCTTTTATAAATATTAATAAGGTTTTTCTTATATTAATTTTAAATTTAATTATAAATTAATTTTAATTGAAATTGAAATTGCTTGAAGAGGGATAGGTATGAGAAAAAAGTTAGTTGCTCTAGTTTCGAAGAAAATTATGAAGTTCGTTTTTAAATCGTCGTGCATTAGTTAGCTCTCGCAAGTTACGTGGGAGTGAATTCCAAAGGCGGATAGCAGAAACAAAAAACTGTCTTTCGGATGTTAGACATGAAAAACGCGGAAGTACAAGACAAGAAGTTCTGTTAGATGCCGGAAACTGGATTTTTTCATAAAGATATGAAGGCTGTCTACTTAAGAGTATGTTGAAAAGAAGTATGACTGTTCGAAATTTTATATAGTTACCAAAGGACATGTTAAGTAGGTGTTTTGCAAGATGTGAAACGTGATTATGTCTTTTTAAACAGTACACATAGCGAACAGTACTGTTGAAAGCCACTTGAAGCCGCCTTCTACTCTCGGCATCACATCCATAAAAAATTTCGCAACCGTAGATAAGTACAGGAATAACTAACGTTTTAGCAAGTAGCAGTCTTATTTCAAGATGAGTAAACTTTTGAGCAGTCCATAGGGTTCGTAGAATACCATAAGTTTTCCCAACTACTGTATTTATGTGGTTATTCCATGTTAAGGTTCTATTAAAGACAAGACCTAGATTTTTTGAAGACTCAACAAATTCAATTTCAGAGTCGTTTAGCATTAAATGAGGGAAATACGAGAGATCTAATTTCTTTTTAGAAATAACTAAACACTTACACTTCGTTGGGTTAAGTATTAGGCCGCTTTTAGATGACCAATTCGAAGTTCGTCCCAGATCTTCATTTAAAACACTAACGCAATTTTCAATTAAGCCCAAGGAACAGCTTTGATAAATTTGTATATCATCCGCATAAATATGCTTAGATGAGCTTAATATGACAGAAGCAATATCGTTAATATATATGGAGAACAATAGAGGCCCTAGAATAGAGCCTTGGGGAACTCCTTACCTTAAGAGAAGAAAATCGGAAAGTTTGCCATCTAGTGACACGGCCTGTTTTCGTTCACTTAGATAAGATGATATTAATTTAACAGCAGTGGGGGAAATTGAGAAAAATCGCCTTAATTTGCTGAGCAGAATCGAGTGATTAACAAAATCAAAAGCTTTGGAAAAGTCTAAGAGTACCAGAAAAGTAACATTGTCCCTATCTAATTTATCTCTTATATCTTCAATGACGTTCAACAAAGCAGTTGTACAGCTATGTTTACTTCGGAAGCCTGACTGTACTTGTAGCAACAAGTTATTTTGAGTAACGTAATAATTAAGCTGCTTATGCATAATTCTTTCACATATTTTGGACAAAAAAGGTACGATGGAGATTGGTCTGAATTCTTCACCTTTAGAGTTCTTAGGTATTGGAATTATTTTTGCTAATTTCCATTCGCTGGGAAAAATGCCGGTCATAAAAACAGTATTAATGATATGAGTTACAAACGGTAGCAAAAACGGCAAGATTGCTTTAACAAAAATCGGATTTACCTCATCAACACCTACAGCCTTGGACTTAACAGACAGAAAACTTTCTACTATATCCAATTCACTTACCCTATTAAACACAAAAGACGTAGCAACCGGTAAAGAAGCATCCTCGACTGAATAGTTAGCTACTGGGTCATTGCAAAGTGGGTTTGACAAAAACGTTCGATTTAGTTCGTTGGGATCGATTCCGGTAGAATAATTAGCTTTTTGCTTCCCGATTCCTAATTTTCGAATCTCATTCCATAGTTTATGACCACCGGAAGAAGAACTAAGTCGGTTGGAATAGAATTGTGTCTTAGCATTGCGTATTTCACGAACAACACTATTTCGTACACTTTTATAAGCCTGATGAAGCTCTTCCACCCGAAAATGTTTCCATCGTCGATACGCCTCATCACGTTGAGCCATTAACTCTCGAATTTCGTTCGTTAACCAGGCTTTTGTTTGATCTTTTATAATAGCAGTTTTTATTGGAACGTGTAGATCGAAAAGAAGATTTACGTTGTTTTGTAAGAACTTAATTTGGTCATCTGGAGAGGGCATAAAATAGATAAGGTTCCATGGAATCGAATTTATATGTTGTTCAAGAGAGGTCATATCAATATTTTTGAAATCTCTGTATGTGTAGGTGGATCCTGCTGCGTTATTGCCAATATCAAAGTCATACGTCAAAAATATTAAATCATGCTTCGAAAAAGCTGGTGCAGAGATTTGGTCATAAAATAATACTTTGTCAGAATTATTTACAAAAAAGACATCTACTAGTGTACTGGAGGTGGTGCTAAAATGCGTAGGGACTTGACAATTCACGGGTTTTAAATCAAACAATTGCATATTTTCACTTAAATGACTTTCACATAGCAAATTACTATTAATGTCACCACAAACAATGACATTGCTTGCGCAAGTCGAAACTTCTTCCAAAACGTCGTAAATAGGTGTCAGATCAATATTCCTATTTGGTCTATATACAACACCTAAGCAAATACTTCTTTCGCCCCGAATTATACATACAAATAAATATTGGGAGGCAGACCCTTTCGGCGAACGACATTTTCGTCGACAGACCAAACCCATTCTAACGTATATTGCAACGCCTCCACCAGTACGATCACATCTATCTGCTCGAAAGAGTCTGTATCCACTTATATCATAGGCAGCATCCTTCACATCTTTATTAAACCAAGTTTCCGACACGCAGATTGCATCAACCTTAGAATCTACAAATATGTCTTTAAATTCATCCAATTTTGGGTTTAAACTTTGCGCATTCAAATGGCAAACCTTAAGACCGTAGCTATGATTACAAAAAACTCTAATCATAGGTCGAACCATGTCCTCTCTACCACCACCGATGGAACTCACTCTACTTTCATTCAAATCTATATTTGAGATGGGTAATGATGCGAGAACCAAGTAATACACTCAGATCATGAACATACAGATCATGAACATACATTTTCTCTTCCTTAAAGCAACATAGATTTATGAAAAGGGGCATTGGGGATAATTTCAAGCAAAAACAGTACAACTGTAAGAAAATGAAATGAGAAAAAACAAAACAAAGAAATAAAACTATACTTGTTGGTTGTTGATGACGTTCAGTGTTGATTTGTTGTATTGTTGTATTTTGCGTCTTCTTCAGCTGGCACCTAGCGGCAATGGCATTTAAAAATCGCTCATTCTCTACCAATATCGATTTAGCTTCTGCACTCTCTCTCACATAAACGGAACCAAAATTTGTGTAAACAGAAAACAGCTGTTTACTGCGCTTGAGACGCGTAACTTGCTGGTATATGGAGCGGTTTTTTTAGTAAGACTCCCGTACATGTAGATGTTGTTGTTGTTTTCTGCTTTGATGTCCACATCTTGGAGGCATAGCGGCCTGTGATTTTTGCAAAAGAGGGCCACTGCATGCAAGACGGAGTTTCTTTCGCGAGAAGTGTTGAATTTGACTACGATGGGAGAGTCAGTTTTGTCTCTTTTTGAATGAGCTCTTCGACTACGGAATATGCCTTTCAATGGCGGGGGCATACATTCGATGTTGTGGCAAAGATGGTGAAAAATTGTCTTTAAATTTTCATTTGGTAGCTCGGGTACACCAAAAATTATGCCATCAGCTGCAATTTCCCGCCGTTCAAAAGCTTCACATCTTTTTTGGAGATCAGTTACCTCCTCTTCGAGTGTGCATGAATCAGCTATTCGTGCTTTTATCTCTTCTTCTTGCGTTTGAAGAGATTGGATGGACTCATCGACTGTGTCAATACGAATCTCAACGTTCTCTTGTCGTTCTTTTAGGTTTTTAAGAGATATGTCGACTTCTTTGACATGTGAAGACAGCCTTTCTTCGATTGTTGAAATTTGTTGAATTAAATCAATTCGCAAAGAACCTATTTCGATGGAAATGCGATTTGCAATTTGTTCATATGTATTCATCAAGAAAATTAAAAAAAAAACTCGGCATCCTTATTTAAATTTTATATCTTATATAAAAATCAATCCATATTTGTGTTTGTTGCCGGTGTTTGGCCAAATGCGTTAACCGATTCCAATGAATTTTTTCCCCATGAAAGGTGACGTTACGTTATGTATGTGCAATGTCTGTACCTGCTTCGGTGTGTGAATTATGGAAATTTGAGTGTGTGTGCCAATATATGTGGTAATCTTCAAAAGATGACATGCACGATTCGCAAACCCGCATAATCGATGCCAGGAATGCGCCTACGTACTAATCCACACCCAGCAGACGTCAACCACTCTCCCCGCAGGACTGCCATTAGGTATTACTTCGCGGGGCTGGTTAGCAATTCATGCTATGGGTCTTGTCTTATGTCAGTTGCTTCTGACGCTTTCTACTCTCCGCAGTTTATTTTGGATAGTTGTTACCAGATTACAAACTGTCGTCCAATTGTCCTCCGACTGCAACATATGGAGCCTTATTGCGAAGATCAATCGACAGTTGATAATTGACTATTTTCAATGTGTGCTATTGTGAACGAACGATTCTAAAGGATTTTGTCAATCGTAGTCAATTAAAAAAATGCGATTGATAAAAATACCAAATGAATTGTTCGTTCACAATAGCACACATTGAATAAATTGTCAATTATCAATTGTCGATTGCTCTTCGCAATAAGGCTCATGGTCTATTACGAAAGATGGATTGGGCAGATTCGTTCTCCATGATACGAATCGCCTACAATGAAAAACTGCGTGCTCCGTGTCTTCCTCCTGGTCTGGACAAACTGGGCAAAATGGCGAGCTATCGTGTCCAAATCGATGTAGGTATTTACGGTAGCCGCCGTGGGCAGTCAGGAACTGCGTAAGGTGGTAGTTGCTGTTTCCATGCGCTCGCTTTGTCCAGGTCTCGATTGACGGGATCAGTATGTCCATCTGTCTTTTGTAGTGTTGTTCCTGGTTTGCCATATAGCAATTGAAGCTGCTCTTTCTTCTGCTTTAATTCTTGGCATTTCACTTGCATCTAGTCCGCCCGGCGTTTTTCTGTTGTAGATCCTCAACATCTCGTCTATGGGTATCATTCCAGCAATGACGAAGGCCGCTTCGTCCGAGATGGTTCGAAAACCACAGATTGTCCCTAACGCGCTAAGCCTGTATGCGGATGATAGTTTCCTTCTTATTTATTTCGTCGCTAGTGCCCCCGCCCAAACCGGGGCGGCGTAAAGAAGGACTGAACTGACTACTTTTTATAAAACGTTCCTCCTAGCGTATCCAGGTCCACCGATGTTAGGTAGTATGCGTGAGAGAGTTCCCTGTATTTGCGATGCTTTCGTTGTAATGTACTCCACGTGCGTCTTGAACTGCAGTCTGTTGTCTAGCATGACTCCAAGATATTTGACTGCTTCTTTGGATCTGATGATCTGGTTCCCCACCTGGAAATTGGTTCCCCACCTTGGAATTAGAAACCTCAATATCATTTTTGAATATATATCCATAGATACCCCACATGTATGGGTTTGATGAATTTTTTTTTTTTTGAATTTCAGTTCTAAGTATGGGTAACCCCCAAAATTTATTGTTTTTTTTTCTAAGTGGTCAAAATCCCAATTCTGAGCGCCTGGCAGCCGTCAACGTGCAAACGCGCCGCCGCACCGTGAGTCGACTGAAGCCTTACAGCGTCAATCACCTCCCGAAAGCACCACCACAAGTTGGCGAGCCGCGGCCTCTCCCAAAAACGTGCAATCTAACTTAATCTAACTTATAAACTAAGAAGATGTTACCTAGAGACGCACTGTCCTGGGAGGGCATGTTGACCCCTCCTCCCTCAATAAGCCATCAAAATTCGGTGATTTGTTTTCCCGTATCGAATTTATCCCTCTCCGCTATTGCGGTACTAAAACGGAGGAGCTCATGAGCATTGGCGACGTCCCCGCCGCGGATGAGCCGCTTATTTCTCGCGCTATGGTGGCGGTTGTGTAATACCGGGATACCATCCCTCGTCTGTACCAGCCCTTTTGCATCAATATGGATAAATGCCTCCGGCGGTATATAGCCACACCGGAGCGTACTCTCTATTTACATTTCATTTTGGTAATAAGCCCTGATTTGTATGCCAGCAAATCGTCGACATACGCTATAACATGTCTGAGGGAACCTACCAGATCACTTGTGTAAATGTTAGACAGGATTGGAGAATTCACCGCCCCCTGCTGTAAATCGTTTTTAATGTCAAAGACTCTGCTCGAAGTCACGTTGCCACATTTGACAACGAACTTCTCTCCCATAAGCATACTATGAATTACATATACCAAAGATTTGTGCATCCCCCGCCTGGTCAACTTGTAGAAAAGACCCTCTAACCATACGGTGTCCAAAGCCTTCTCAAAATCAACCCGACAAGCACCCGTGCCCTCAAACTTTGTGCAACGCTTTCCAACATTGTGAGCCGTATGTGTGCACCGGGCGCACAATTGCGGTGTTAAGCTTAGCAGCCATTTTTCGGTCACAGAAGATGGCTGAGTTTTCCCCGCCACATCACCCAGCTTACGTTTATGCGATGCTTAATGTCATCATCACAGCTTGCTTCGATATTGACCATAGATTCCAGATATTTGAACTTTTCATACGTGGGAATCACTCTTACATTCGTATAAATGTCTGGAACAGTACGCATTGGTTCTAAAAATGCAAAAACGCTGCTGCTGTTGCAATGTGTTTCTGCCAAAATGTTACTAAAAATAGCTTTGATCAGGGCAACAAACAGAAGAGTCAACAAACCACCTTAGCAGTTGTTTTAAATGTCAGACAATTTGAAAAATTCATAAAAATCGACAGTAAGGAAACAAATAATGTGCTTATGTGCTCTTGATAAACTTGTAGGACACTTGTCACTTGAATAAACAGGATGCGATATATATAGCTGTGAACTGAATTTTGATATCGATATACAGACACACGAGTCATTGAAATATTGCCAAGCAAGCAATATAAACAAACAAATGCAAAATGTGAAATTATTTATTTTATATTCCAAAAACAGCTGTAGGTCTAATAACGCATATACATAGATTAGAGATAGCACTTTATGGATAAAGCAAACATTTTACTATTTAATCATCAGTTACTATTGCACGAGAAGCAATCAATCTTTGCAATTCAATTGACTAATTGGTGGGCGACGTAGGTACATTCTGAACTATATGTACAACTACCGAATCATTCACATACGCCCCCGGTAATTATGGATAGTATACATATTTTTAATTTTAGCAGATTCAATGAAGTATCTACGGATACTTGTAAACAATTCAACTAAATTTCAAATTAGAATGGAAAATAATAATTACGTTTTACGTTTACACCAATTTATTTGTTTATTTCGTACAAAAACGATTAATGGAGCTTTAAATTATAAACTAAATGGCGATTGAAACAAAGCATATCTAATGTGTTTATAACTAAATATATCAGACACAACAAAAAACTCTAACTTTTGCCAGCATGGGTGTGTGGAATCGAATGATTGATTGATTTGATTTATTAGCAGTGTAATGCTGTTTGCAATATTGACAACTCAATTACTTAATTTTTTTAAGTATTTTATAAATCTCTATGCAAATATTTTTTCATTTCATTTCATTTATTTATTTGCTAATGCTTACACTTTAAGACAGTATAGTCTTATAAAATAGTGAAGATTACAATTTAAATTACAATTTTGAAACGAGCTAAAGAAAAAAAAAAAAAAAAAAACGTATTTAAGAAAAAGAACTGAAAAATAAATTTAGAAAAATTTAGAGTAAAACTTAATCATACATCTCCATTATGTATCCGGTAGAGTTGAGAGTAAACAATGAATATTTTTGTACATATGCATATTGCTAAACTATTGGTCGTAGTTGTTAAGGAAAAAGGACTTAAGCTCTGTCCGAAACCGCGCAGTGCCGCCTGATCTTCGAACATGCCGGGGCAAGGAATTCCATAAGCGGATAGTGTTCACGAAAAATTGTCGCTCAGATGTAAGACAGGAGAACCGAGGGTGTATAAGTTGATAGGATCTGTTTGAGGCACTGAAACGCAGCTTACTAAAGAGATAACTAGGCTGATTAGTTTGAATCACATTTGAAAGCAAAACAAGAGATCTGTAACGAAATAGATGGTCAAGGGGCATGCTATAAAGTAATTTCGTGTAGTGCGAAACTCTATCAAAGCGTTTAAGGTTGTAAACATACCGTGTAATGGAGTTAAATGCTACATTAAGCTTTCTCCTGCTGTTAGCATCACAGTTACCTAAAATTTCGCAACCGTAACTAAGGATGGGGGCAATGAGTGTTTTTGCCAGCAATATACGTGTTTTTAATGGAGTGTAGTGACGTGACATACAGAGCTGACGTAACATACCAAATACTTTGCCAACGGTAGCATTGATGTGAGTATCCCATGTCAGTGTCCTATTAAAAACCATACCTAAATTTCGAACAGAGTCGACGTATTCGATTTTGGAGCCGTTAAGCATAATATCAGGGAAGTAGGAAAGATCTAATAACTTTTTACTAATAACGACACATTTGGATTTAAGAGGGTTTAAAAAGAGACCATTCTTTTCTGACCAGATGAATATCCTTTCTAGATCAATATTGATAGCATTTGCGCAATCCTCTATCATACCAAGAGGGTAGCTTCGATACATTGGGACATCGTCAGCATACATGTGAATAGATGTAGATGAAGATACGATTGAGGGAATTTCATTTACATAAAGTGAAAACAGAAGTGGTCCAAGAATTGACCCTTGTGGAACCCCTCTATAGTTAAAAAGAAAATCAGACGTATGATGACCCACTGAAACAGCTTGTTTTCTAAGCTGAAGATACGACGACAATAGGGCTACTGCTGAATTTGAGAAACCAAACAACACTGACAGTTTATTGCATAAATTAATGTGATCCACAGTGTCAAAGGCCTTCGAAAAGTCCAGCAGCACTAAAAAGGTAACTTCATCATCATCCAATGATTCCCTAATATCGTCGACAACCTTAATAATCGCCGTTATACAACTATGATTTTTCCTAAATCCGGATTGCATTGAAGAGAGCAAGTTATTCGAAATAATATGTGAATTAATTTGTTTTTGCAGTACCCTTTCGAAGACCTTCGACAAATAAGGCAAAATAGATATCGGCCGATAATCTTTTGCAAATATTTAATAGAAAATATGTTCTTTAACATAATTTACAACGTTTCTTTGATATTCATGGATATTTCTCTTTGATTTTTTTCTATTTGGAAGCGAGTTAAAAAGTTTAAACCCATTATAAATAATGCTATTTTGTGATCTACTATTTCTGAACGAAACTAGTCTTAAGTCATCTCTTTCCGCAAAAAATATGACTGTACATCTCTTACATATTGAATATATTTTGACAAATACGAATGCCCACTTCGCTTACTGAGGATATCTGCTACCACCTTAGACGATATTTAAAATTACATCAAAAGTAAAATCTCTTCAGCTTCAGCGTCCGTAAAGTGCTTTAAATATGAATTCAATGAACCAAGGGATATCTCGTCTTTTAAATTGATTCTTAATGAAATTGACTTTGTCAAAATCGTTGCGAAAGTTTTTTGCCTGATGGGACTTTGGTGCATGAATTTGTACAGCGACCGAGAAAGGTGCCTAATGCTTTAAATGCAACATTGATCAAGGAAGCGATTTTAAACGTCCCGGACAGTATCCATTCAAAAAAAGATTAAGTTCTTCGGACTCATCGCTTTGTCCTCAAAGCGTTCATCTGTACTACCAAAATATTGGAGGTCTTCGAACTAAACTCAATCAGTCCCTACTTTTTTCATCCTCGCTACAATATGACGTCATGGCTTTCACCGAAACTTGGCTGTCTAGCAAACATCATAATGCGGAAATTTTTGATAACCAGCAATATTCAGTTTTCCGAAAAGATCGATGTGCTGATTTAACTGGCTCCGAGAGAGGCGGCGGAGTGTTAATTGCTATTCGTGCTTCTTTGAATGCTGTAGAAGTTGATTTACCCCACTTATCCAATCATTTAGATGTTGGCCAAATAATAGTCAAGATAAGAACTGACAACACCAAAAACATTTATTGTATCGTAAGTTATATCCCACCAAAGAGTTCTTTTGAATTATATAAACTTCATGTAGATAATTGTTGTTCTGTATTAAATAACTTGAATGATAATCAGCATGTCCTCATATTTGCCGAATTTAAATTGGTTAATTGATTCCGATGACCTAAAAATCGTTCCTTTTAATGTAAATTTTGACTTTGAGAGTGAAGTAGTTGATACTTTTGCGCAATTTGACCTTCGGCAAATTAATAATATTAAAAATTCTTTAGACCGTACTCTTGACTTAGTTCTTGTCGATACTGAGTTTAGCGTCAACATTAGTAAATGTATCCTTCCAATTGTGCCAGATTCAATCCACCATGTTGCCTTAAACTTAGATTTTCAATTCTACAAATTTGTTAAGCCAATTTCTGTTTCAAACTTTAAGTATAATTTTCATAGAGCCAATTTTGGTAATATTAAAAATTGTCTAAATGGTATTGCGTGGTCTTCAATATTTGATGGCATAGACTTGAAACACTCATATAATACCCTGATCATGATAGTCAATGACATAATCGACGTAAACACACCTAAGATTAAAGTTAGGACAAACTCAAAGCCGATATGGTTTAATAAAAGATTAATCCATCTACATAACCTGAAAAACAAGACCTATAAACAGTTGCGCAAATTATCTTCTGATCGAGAATTACTTCTGAAATATAGGAGGCTTCAAAAAGATTTTAAAGTTCTTAACAAATTTTTATATAAGCAATATGTCCTTTCAGTGGAATCAGACCTTAAAGTTAATAGTAAACGATTTTGGAGTTTCATCAATTGCAAAAAAACAATCGACTGGAATTCCTAATAATGGCGCGTTGTCATCAGACCTCTCAGTTATTTGTAAAATGTTTGCTAGCCATTTCAAATCTGTCTATTCAAATAATGCGCCTATCTTACGAGCTCATCGAATTCGATTATCGTTGGTAGCTTATATTTATCGATTTCTGAAGTAGTAGTTGCGCTGTCCGATTTAGTATCCGACATGAGGGAAGACGTTGATGGGAATACCATACCAAATCACATTATTTTAAAAAGATGCGCAGATGAACTTTCCGTGCCCCTTCATATGCTTTTCAATAGTTCCTTGAAGCAAGGAATTTTTCTATATGCTTGGAAGAGCTCATTCAAAATACCGATTTATAAATCTGGTCTCGCACAAGATATTACTCACTATCGTCCAATATCGAAAATTCCCACTATCCCGAAACTGTTCGAAAAACTTGTTTGTCTTAAACTTACAGCTCTTCTTAAGTCCACAATTTCTTCGTAGCAGCATGGTTTTATTGCTGGAAGATCCACAGAGACTAATCTTACAATTTTTACAAATTTTATCGCAAACAACATGGAAAATGGGATGCAGTGCGATGTCATCTACACAGATTTTGCAAAAGTAAACTACAATACTCTTTTTAACAAATTTCGTAACATTAGTTTTCACTCAAGTCTCTTAGAATGGCTCAATTCTTACTTAAAAGGACGCTCGCAGTTTGTTTGGATAATTGGTATTGTCTCAGATCGCATTGACGCTACTTCGGGAGTCCCCCAAGGCAGCCATCTTGGGCCTTTGTTATTTCTTTTATTTGTTAACGATATTCCCAAGTCATCCTTAATTCTGAATGCTTAATGTTCGCTGATGACTTGAGAATTTTGTCGGTCTTTTAAATCACTTCAGGACTGTTTATTGTTGCAGGAAGACCTAAATAGATTATCAGATTGGTGTACAATTAACTGTTTAAATCTTAATGTTTTAAAGTGCAATAGCCTCACATTCTGCCGGAAACGGGCACAAATCCAGTTTTCCTACAGTATAACAAATCTACCCTTGGAAAGCATCTCATCCAAAAAAGACTTAGGCGTATTATTCGACTATAAAGCTCAATTTCAATAGTCACATAGACTACCTCGTTACAAAATGCAGGTCAATGATGGGATTTATCTTGCGAAACTTTTTCTGACCCGCATACCCTAAAACACTTATTTTTTCCATATGTGAGGTCTTCCTTAGATTACTGCTCTGTTATCTGGAATCCATATTTTATGGTTCACTCTACACGGATAGAGAAGATTCAAAAATGGTTTACTAGAGCTGCGATAAAAAAGCTTAATTGGAATATCGACTTGCCACCATATAATATTAGATGCCAACTGATTGGAATCTTGCCTTTATGTATTCGGCGGAGGTATTTTTCGATCATGTTTGTGAGAGACCTAATAACTAAACATATAAATTGTCCTTACCTGCTTACACAGATCAGATATCGAAGACCCGTGATACCATTGAGAAATTAAAATATTTTTGTTGAGCCTATTTATAGAGTACAATATGGATATAATGAAACAATAACTATATGCTTAAGAGAAGCTAATTCAGTTGAGAATCTCATTGATCTTCACTCTAATATAAGTAGAAATACGTTCAAAAATCAATTGCTTATGTTTTTAACAAACTTTGGTGAGGTTAATTAAGTATGTTAATAATTTGTCGAATTAAGTATGTAATCCATTAGAGGACCAAGTGTACCTCCGTTTGATGAAAATAAATAAATAAATACTCAGGCTAACATTTATTTTTTATTTTGAAAACATAAAGCAAAACATTCACATATATTCTTTGTTTTACACTGGGCCACATTATATATTTACCATAACCCGAATTGGTGTATAAATATTACATCGTATAATTGTGCGCATTGCCTCATTTTGCAACCTTTGCAAGTGGTTTGAGTCGTCAAATAAAGTATTGAGGAACAGTATTCAAAATGAGGCTTGATTATTACATTGTATATATCTATGGCCGTAACAGTACTAATAGATCTTCTAACACGTTTTAAAAACCCTATTTTCTTAGAAATATTCTTGATAATGAAGTACATCAAATCTTAATTTGCTATTAATGATAATGGACAAATATTCTACTTCAGTTACCTGCTCGATTATTTCATTATCAATTGATAAATTTAAATTTGCATAATCATTTATAATTAGACATTTCGTTTTCTGGACATTTAGTTTTAATTTGTTGCTTTTTAACCAAAGGCAAATATTTTGGAGGTCTTCTATAATTAATCGTTGACATTCTTCCGCGGAGTATCCTTCAATGTATAAAAGTGCGTCGTCGGCAAATAAAGCCAGTGTAGAGTGAGTAACAACTTTCTGCATGTCGTTAATGTAGATAATGAAAAGCAATGACCCGAGGATAGTGCCTTGTGGTATTCCTAGCATCGCTATTATTCACATTCGTAATTTGGAAACGACGTATTAGATAGCTTCTAAACCATTCCATTGCCGTTCCATTAATCCAATATTTAGACAGCTTCTCCAAAAGGATGTACCGGTCTATGGTCTCAACTGCTCTCTTCAGGTACAGGAAGACAGCAAGTATTTTTTTCCGCGTTGAAAGGGATTCCTTCCAGTGTGATATCACCATGATTAATGCTGATTCGCATGAATGTGATTTGCGAAACCCCGTTTGATTTCCAAAAATGAGTTTGTTGTCATCGAAATATTTTCCCAACTGCCCGTGTACTATCTTCTCGAATATATGTTCATACAACATTGGCCTAAAGTCTTCACATTTACACATTTACACATTTAAAGTCAATCCATTTAACGATAAAGGCGTTTTTGAGAAAAGGGAAGAATGATAAAAAAAATTGCCGCGAGATACTCGCCCAAGAACACCTAATACGTAGTTTGAAGAAAAACCACTTAGCAGTTAATACAGGATGCCTCGAACCCACGCACGAACGGAATTGGGAGACAGACGTTTTTGAACTTCTCAATTGTCATAATATCCTCCGTGACGATTGCTTGATCAAATCTAAAGTAAAACATAGGGGCGGGCTACAGTCCGCTTGGGCGAACTGTTGGATACCCTATTCTTATTCCTATATCTCATAAGTGGGCGTGACAAAAATTTAAAGGATTTTATCGAAAAAACTAAGCTTTTGTAAATAAAAACGCTCCCTAGCTCAAACTTTGGTTTTTCAATAAAATTGTTTTATTTAATTGTGGGCGTGTCAGTAGGCGGATTTAAAAAAAAATTAAGTATGAGCATAAAGGGCACCTAGAGAGTATATACTATAAATTTCAGCTCCCTAGCTCAAACTTTGGACTTTCAAAAATAAAAATAAAAAAATTGTGGGCGTGTCAGTAGGCGGATTTTGAAAATATTTACACATGAGCATAAAGGGCCCCTAGAGAGTATATATTAAAAATTTCAGCTCCCTAGCTCAAATTTTGGTTTTTCAAAAAAAAATATTTTATTTAATTGTGGGCGTGTCAGTGGGCGGATTTTGAAAATTTTATGTCCCAAGCAGTTTTATGGGCCAAAGATCATATATAAAAAATTTCAGCTTTCTAGCTCAAAATTCAATTTTTCCCAAAATTTGTTTTATTTAATTGTGGGCGTGTCAGTGGGCGGATTTTGAAAATGTTATGTCCCAATCAGTTTTATGGGCCATAGATCATATATAAAAAATTTCAGCTCTCTAGCTCAAAATTCGATTTTTTCCAAAATTTTGTTTTTTTGAGTTTGTGGGCGTGTCTGTGGGCGGATTTCAAAAATTCTTAAACTTGATTATTTCGGGACCCTAGAGAGTATATGGTTAAAATTTCAGCTCTCTAGGTCCAGTTTAAAGGCCTAATTTTTGCCGACGGACGGACATGGCTAGATCGACATTACTATCGATGCTGATCATAAATATAGTAACTTTTAGGGGTCTACGGGCAATATTAAGGTATGTTACAAACTATGCGTCAAAATTAATATACCCCTAGAATAGGGTATAAAAAAAGTTAAAAAAAAAACCAATAAACATGCAGCTTGTGTGATAAAAAAAACAACAATAACAAAAATTGTCGATATGACTTGCCAATATTCGATGTCAAAAAACTCGCAGACGATCTATTTTGTATTTTGAATTGCAGACAACTTTATATCGAGAATGAGAGATCAACAGTTTCTTTCCCGCCCGCGTTGTTAGCGAGCATCATTTCTTTATTTGACCCGTTCGCCGGAGGGAGAAGGGTTTTGTGTGCGAAGTTAACAGCGTTAAGCGCTGCAACAACTGCCACCAGCATGGACTACAAAGCTTGAAATTAACATACATATACATACGTATACTTTCTATCTATATTAATGTTACTTAGAATAATCTAACACAGCTGATTTTTTGATTTAATCATTTTCTTACAAATGTCAACTGGCTTTGGTTTTATGTGTAAAAACAATAAATGCAAATAAACAAATTGAACGGTAAACAAAGATGAAACAGTGGCGGCAGGATTTTAGGATTTTGCTGTTTGTACTGCCGTTTTTTCTTCAAACTTGTCTGTTTATTTATTTTATTAGCTAAACCGCAGCATTAGAAGCATTAGCAAACTGGTGGATTACAAATGGGATTAACCTGTTCTGAATGATGATGTTCGACAGTGAGTGGAAGCTGGTTTGCAGGAATGTTCTTTTGGCATAGCGGATGCGTTGCTGGCGAAGGGAGACGTCGGCGTTGAATAAGCAATACCTGGTGTAGTCGGGTATTCTATTCCAGCTGAGATCGTTACCTTTATCTCAGCTTTTAAATTATTTCTTATTCAACGAATTGTTTCCCAGCTATTTTACTAGTTCACCAAACTAATTGAATAACGAAAGTGATGTGCAACCGGTACGCACATCATACTTAGTACGACTGGCACTGCCTTCACAACACTAGTCTTGCAAACACGAAGTGATTTTATTATCAACTAAAGGGTCTTTCATTAAGGACTTGACAGCTTCTTTTTATACCCTATTCTACCCTATATTAATTTTGACGCATAGTTTGTAACATAGCTTAATATTGCATGTAGACCCCTAAAAGTTACTATATTTATGATCAGCATCGATAGTAATGTCGGTCTAGCCACGTCCGTCCGTCCGTCCGTATGTCGGCAAAATTAGGCCTTTAAACTGGGCCTAGAGAGCTGAAATTTTAACCATATACTCTCTAAGGTCCCGAAATAATCAAGTTTACGAATTTTTGAAATTAAAGCTAACATTTTTTTATACCCTATTCTAAGGGTATATTAATTTTGACGCATAGTTTGTAACATACCTTAATATTGCCCGTAGACCCCTAAAAGTTACTATATTTATGATCAGCATCGATAGTAATGTCGATCTAGCCATGTCCGTCCGTCCGTCCGTCTGTAGCCAAAAATTAGGCCTTTAAACTGGACCTAGAGAGCTGAAATTTTAACCATATACTCTCTAGGGTCCCGAAATAATCAAGTTTACGAATTTTTGAAATCCGCCCACAGACACACCCACAAACTCAAAAAAACCAAATTTTGGAAAAAATCGAAGTTTGAGCTAGGGAGCTGAAATTTATAATATATACTCTCTAGTAGCCCTTTATTCTCATGTGTTAATTTTTTTTAAATCCGCCTACTGACACGCCCACAATTAAATAAAACAATTTTATTGAAACACCCAAGTTTGAGCTAGGGAGCGTTTTTTTTTTTTGATAAAATCCTTTAAATGTTATATAACAAAATATGTAGAGCGTTCTTAACAATTCAACCATACTTAGACTTTTGTCACGCCCACTTATGAGGGATAGGAATAAGAATAGGGTATCCAACAGTTCGCCCAAGCGGACTGTAGCCCGTCCCTATGTTTATATATGATCTAGGACTCCTAAAACTGCTCCGGATAAAAAAAATTCAAAATCCGCCCACTGACGCCCACAAAAAAATAAAACAATTTTATTGAAAAACCAAAATTTGAGATAGGGAACTGAAATTTATAATATATACTCTCTAGGGGCCCTTTAAGCTCATTTGTAAATATTTTCAAAATTCGCCTACTGAGCCCACAATTTAAAAAATACTTTTTTTGAAAATCCAAAGTTTGAGCTAGGGAGCTGAAATTTATAATATATACTCTCTAGGGGGCCCTTTATGTTCATGTGTAAATATTTTCAAAATCCGCCTACTGACACGCCCACAATTTACAATTTTTTTTTTTTTTTGAAAATCCAAAGTTTGAGCTAGGGAGCTGAAATTTATAATATATACTCTCTAGGGGTCCTCTATGCTCATGTGTTAATTTTTTTTAAATCCGCTTACTGACAGGCCCACAATTAAATAAAATAATTTTATTGAAAAACCAAAGTTTGAGCTAGGGAACGTTTTTTTTACAAAAGCTTCGTTTTTGTTTGATAAACTCGTTTAAATGTTATATAACAGAATATGTAGAGCGTTCTTAACAATTCAACCATACTTAGACTTTTGTCACGCTCCCTTATGAGGGATATGAATAATAATAGTGTATCCAACAGTTCGCCCAAGCGGACTGTAGCCCGCCCCCAATTTTTTTTAAATAAAATGCAAACTACACGAAATATAAAAAAAAATGTTATTGGCTTGAATTACTATCAAAACATTATGGAATGGAATTCGACTTCTTTCATATGTCCACCACGGGAATGTATTCAGCAGTCGATACGTTGAACCCAATTTTCGATGACTCGGCCGCACATTTCGACCAATACGGAAGCTATTTCTCGTTCTATATAGGCTCTGAGCTCTTCTAACGTCGCCGGCTTGTTGGCATAGACCAATGATTTAATGTAGCCAAATACAAAAAAGTCTAGAGGCGTTAAATCACACGATCTCGGCGACAAATATACGTTTCTCAAGATAACACGTTCACCGAACTGAGACTTCAAAAACTCGATTATTACACCCGCTGTGTGGCTTGTGGCACCGTCTTGTTGGAACCACATATCACTGACGTCCAATTCATGCAATTGCTCAAAGAAATAACGTTCCATCATCTCACTCTAGCGAATGCCATTTACCGTAACGTGACGGCCATTTTCATCGTGGAAAAAACAGCCCAATGACGCCACCGCTTTTTCGGATGAAGTGCTGTTTCATGAAGCACATGAGGGTTCTCACCTGTCCAGTAACGCATATTTTGCTTATTGACGAAGCCGTTTAACCAAAAATGCGGAAATTCTTCATTTTCTTCCATCATGCCCAAACGTCAGTTTGATCTTGTAAGGGTGTAGGCCAAAATTCTTACGCAAAATTGGGTATAATGTGGTCTGGGAGAGGCCCAATTGAAATTGACTGATTTGGCTGGTTTGTGACGGACGCCTCTAAGGCAGCAATATTCTCCACACTTCGGGCAAAACGTGGTCTCACTGTACCGGCAACATCAAGCAGCGAATATTCTGACTCAATTTGATTCACTAGAATATGAATTCCTTGTTTACTGGGAAGAGACGGCCGAAAATGGCGTTAACGCTCTTAAGTTGCGACCAACGACTCGGAATTTCGGTAGTAAATTTGAATTATTTGTAAACGTTGTTCCTTCGTATTCTTCACCACGATGAAAATGTGGATTTGAATATATAGACATTGACAGTTCGGTAATCGGTTTAAGGGTGCGTTCACACTGAAAGTTTGAAGATGTCAAGTCTCTAATGAAAGACCCTTTATTTTATGGGAAATAACATTACAAAAGCGGACACACTCTGACTTCTTTTTGACAAATACGACTCTACCCACTTGCATAAATCACCATTAATGCCTCAATTTGAACACGAATGGGATATGGTTTGTCGAAAGTTTTACTAATCTCAGTATAGATCGCATCAATTTGGTTCCCTTTTCCATTTCCAGGAGAGTGTATGATGTTCCTTGCTTATTGATTGGAAGAACAATTTTTCGTTTTTCATTTGTTTCAATATTTAAAAAAAAATTGAACATAAAATACATTCTGGTTTAGTCAATAAAGGATATGGCCTGCTCTAAGTTTGATGATTTGTTAAACTCTCTTCTGCATCGATTTTATGAGCTTTTCGCAACTTTCTTTAATTCTGGCATGATGAATCCATACCTGAATTACGCCACTTATCGTCTTGGGTTTGGTACAATCCATCTTTGAGACTTGTTATTCGCAAATTGCCCACAAGTTTCAAATAAAAAAAAAGGCCCAAGCCATTCCAAACTGTTATTTTTTGCTCATTCATGATTTGCTTCACTTTTTTAGAGGTGTGGCAAGGAGCGAGATCATGTTCAAAAGTGCCATCGTTAGGAGGGTAGAACTTTTTTTAGCCCAGGAAACATTCGTCTGTTTATTAATTTATTATCCCTTCCACTGGTGTTTGTTTTGAATCATGTTTTTCATTTCATGGTACTGGACCTTTTATTCCAGTACCATGAAATGAAAAACATCCCTTTAATACTTTCTTTACAGGATGTTTTATTTTCTGGTCTAAAAGGGCCGGTGTAGTGGCTTAGCCTCTCTTCGTCACACGAACCAAACACTTTGTCCTGAACAAAAAAAATTGGTTTCTTCGGGCAACATGACTTTTTTCCAGTCTTCCACTGTTCATTGTCTGTATTTGTGTGCCCATAACAAGCGCTTCTTCTTCATTAAAGCAGTCAATAATTACGTTTATCTTGCTTTTGTTCCCATTTCAAGTAGCCTCCGACGAACAGTGGTCATGAGAACATCAGTCCCAGACTCAATAAGCTCACGATTAAGGTCGACTGTACTGTTGTCTGGACCAACGTTAATTTTTTTTTACCAAAAATTGGTCGTCCTTTTTGGTTGTTTTCCTTTGTCTGCCCTTGCGTTTAATCTGCAAACCTCTTGTTTGTCTCTGCTGTCTTAAAATGTTGCTAACTGAGCCCAGGCCAACCACATCCAACATGTTCCGCTATTTGGCGATTGCAGAGAGGGTAACTATCTTAATGCGCTTCCTCGGTGAGATATCCAAAAATAGTTAAAAATAAGTGTCCAATTCTACCACAACAAATCTTGTTTCAAAAAATTCCTACGATTCCACAAAAACTAGAAACACTCAACTCAAAGTTTCTCAAATTCCGTTTAATCTTATCACTGGCATAACCAATATGAAGTGTCATAGCCAATTGCCAATTTTTAAAATGCCGAAACATATGAATTTGTTCCAATTAATATGCACACCTTAGTTAACACCTAACCCCCAACGATCTGCCTATGGCGTTAGCTTGTTGAGAGCGTTTTGGAGAAGTTCTTTCAGGGTGTTAAGATGCTTCCCTGAGGCAGCAATTGCAACGTCGTCCGCATAGGCAATCACCCTGCAGCCCTCCCTTTCCACCCACATCAGCAGCTCGTTCACCACTAAGTTCCAAAGAAAGGGGACAGGACTTCGCCTTGTGGGGTTCCTCTACTAACAGATCTTCTGGCAGATGTCACACCCAACAAGGGACAGGTTTTTCGAAAAGCTAGGGTATAGCCGACAAGATAGCAATAGTCCGGTACCTATTAACTTCCCAGTGGAAGTTCTTGTAATGGGGCCGATTTTGTGAATCGCGGATTTTGAAATATCTCCACATTTCAAGGTCACCAAAATCCAAATCCAACGTTTTTATAGAGATGTCTGTGTGTGTGTATGCACGTATGTGCGTATGTACGTATGTACATAGTCAAGTACTACAAAGTCACCGCGGGAGTCCCACAGGGGTCAGTCTTAGGGCCGCTGCTGTGGAACATTATGCACGACGAAGTCCTTCGATTGTTGCTACCTCGCGGAGTAACGATAATTGGATTCGCCGATGACATTGCCGTCGTGACAGTGGCTAAACATATCCGTGATGTAGAATCAGCTACAAACGAAGCCATTTTCCAGATAAATGACTGGCCTTTATCCGCCGGACTAGAATTGGCCGACCATAAAAAAGAATATCAAGTAGAAAAATCGTAGAGTTCGCTAATTATCAGGTGGGTAGCCAAACCATCAGGTCAAAAGAGGCGGTATATTATATGTTTGAGTAATGCAGGACAATAAGCTGCAGTTAAAACTCATGATGACTATACCTAGCCAAAAAGGCAGCACAACTGCAGGGAGCTCTTTCGCGCATGCTGCCTAACATCGGCGGACCTGGTTACGCTAAAAGGATGCTCCTCTCCAGAGTTATCACCTCCCTTTTGTTATATGCCGCCCCAGTCTGGGCGCAGGCACTAAGGACAAAGATGACTAAAACAAGATTGTCATCCATATATCGACTTTGCGCGCTAAGGACAATTAGCAGATTTTGTACCATCTCAGACGAGGCTGCATTTGGTATAGCTGAAATGGTCCCCATCGACATGCTCGCAGATGAGATGTCCAGGATATATAACAGAATATCCCTAAACCAAAGCGATGCTACTACCATCCGGCATCCAGAGGATAAAGGTCGAAGAAAAAGCAGCGTCAGCAGCTACTTGGCAAACTCGTTGGACCAATACCGCAAAAGGGAGATAGACGTACAGACTAATACCTTCTATAAAAGATTGGATATGTCGCAAACACGGAGACTGTAATTACCATCTTACACAGTTCCTATCCGGTCATGGAGGATATCGCAAGTACCTGTACAGATTTGGACACGATACCTCACCACTTTGCCCTGAATGCCCAGAAGAAGAAGAAACAACGGAGCACGCAATATTCTACTGCGGGTGGTAGAAGTCTGTTGGGTGTGGATTTGGCACAGGCCAAAAAAAAAAAAATTTGTACGTATGTGCCTTCGGAATTATCTTTCGCCACGATTATCTCGAGAACCAAAGATGATATTTACATGGGACCGGGTTTAATCGAAGCTAATTACGTAACTCAAAGCTGATTAGGTTAGGTTAGGTTGAGGTGGTTGTTAGCTGAGAGCTAACACACTTAGACCAAAGAGGTCCATTGTGATGCCACTAGGATCGGGAGTATCTACCACTACTCGCTAAAACCATTTGGAGCTTCTAATGAAGCGTGACAGACTTCTAGCATCTGTGTTAGCCAAGTCACTGAGTTCATTAAAGAAGAAGGCTCCCAAATAGAGATTTCTTTTATGGGAGAGTGCAGGACATGTGCAGAGGAGATGAAGTGTAGTCTCCTCCTCCTCCTCATCCCTGCAACTTCTGCAGAAGTCATTAGACTAGACGCCAGATTGCAATGGCCGGTGATGTAGTTTCCAGCGAAATCGGTCCAGCCGTTTTTTGTTTGTAAATAAATACCTACAAAAATGTGCCTTTATTTGTACTATTTATTGTCATTTGTCATTGAGCAAATCGTTATTACATTGTGCTCCGTTATTTCGTATACATAACAATGGTTGCATTAATACATATCACACTTCGCTGTTATTAACAACATTTAATTTCCATGAACAAAATTAAAGAGCATTTTTTAATATTAAATAATTCTTAACCATATCTTATGGTTAACCACATTTCAAAATTTCCCACTAATCGCATAAATCATATTGATCCCACTGGAAAGTTAGTCGTGTGGACCTTGCGGGTCGCACCCAGATCACTTTTTTATATTGAAGCGATCTCCGCTTTTAAGAATCGGTGTTAAATAAGAACTTTTCCATGCACTAGGGAAGAAAGCGATTGATTAAGAATTTCAAGCAGGGGTTTTGCGATGGTATTGGCGGTTTTCTTTAAGAACAATAGTACCATCCGTCCACTGCCTTGTTGTATGAAGAATGCAGTACAATCGAAATAAACAAACTCCTTACACACTCCCACAATTTGTCCACTCAATAATTAGAGTTTTTGAATAATAAATTCTCACAAAGATACAATAGATGTCCACAGGCTCATAATTTCCAAAGTATAACAATACATCATCTTAAAAATGTTGACAAATAATAATGAAGCGCACGACTTTAATAAATCTCAATGCAATTGTTACTTCATTTTTAATTTATTCGAAACCGTCTTAATTTGCGTGGCAAAAATAAACACAAACAAAAAAAGTCTTCGAAAATCTAAAATACAAGTAGGACTCTAGCATGCAATGAAATGAAACCAAAAACTTGCGATACCACTTTTCAAAGTGAAACAAAAACCGCAATTTGAATACTGTATAAGGTGTCGCTAAAACAAGGGAAACAAATAAATCGGGACAACGACATCGACGTCGAACACATTTTCGAATGTTCCTAAGGCAAATAGAAAAATAAAAGCTGCTTAAGTGGATTTGTGTACGACATCATGCTGTCTGTGCATCATTTTGGTCTATTGTGCAAAGTTCTCTACAACTACTAGCTCAACTAATAGCCTTCCAAGCAAACGAATTATCTACATCTACAGTCGTGTACCGTCACCGTTCGTTATAATCAAGTATCTTTTCAGAGAGAATCCCTCTTGTCGACCGCATCAGCATACCCTCAGTTAGGCTTATCTGCACCCTCATCTCTTACCGATGACATAGTTACGAATTTTTAATGAAAATCTGGAAAACTTGTGGCCTCCATAAATGGGATCTGGGCGATTATTATTTTTTTAACTAGAGCATGGGGTCGTGTTCGTATGCTTAAAAATGGAAACAGTGTGATGAGCGGAGAATATGTTAGGCAAATTAATTTTAATGACAGATAAAACTAAGCGGAATCCTTTCGAAAGCGACTGTTTCATTCTGGTGCAGCTTTTTGCCAAGCATGTTTTCTTGAAAAAGTGAAACACGTATTCGTATTACATAATGATATGTTTCTTCAATTTAATATTAGGCATGTTTTCTTGGTTATCTGTAGCGGTAGAGAAATCAATTTCACGTGCGAAATACAAGAATAAACTAAGCCTGTATAGATTTAGTTAATCTAATTATTGTCGGCGCAGAGGTTAATGTGTTGGACTACTAATCTTAAGGTCTCAGGTTCAAATCCCGCCACGGCCATGTAATATCTAAAAGTTGTTTCCACTGCTCCATCTCTTTCGAACGTCTGACAAACATTGAAGAGTAGATATCAATTGTCATGAGAAGCATCTCGAATTTGCCGTTCGGATTCGGCTTAAAATTATAGGTCCCTTCCACTTCGCACAAGCAAATGATTGGAGCAGCTGGGTTTTAGGCCCTTTATGAACCGTTAATGCCTAATATTTATTTGTATACCCTATTCAAAGGGTATATTAATTTTGACGCATAGTTTGTAACATACCTTAATATTGCCCGTAGACCCCTAAAAGTTCCTATATTTATGATCAGCATCGATAGTAATGTCGATCTAGTCATGTCCGTCCGTCCGTCTGTCGGCAAAAATTAGGCCTTTAAACTGGGCCTAGAGAGCTGAAATTTTAACCATATACTCTCTAGGGTCCCGAAATAATCAAGTTTACGAATTTTTGAAATCCGCCCACATTTTGAGCTAGGAGTTAGGAAGCTGAAATTTTTTATATATGATCTATGACTCCTAAAACTGCTCGGGAGATAACATTTTCAAAATCCGCCCACTGACACGCCCACAATTAAATAAAACATTTTTATTGAAAAACCAAAATTTGTGCTAGGGAGCTGAAATTTATAATATATACTCTCTAGGGGCCCTTTATGCTCATGTGTTAATTTTGTTTTAAATACACGCCCACAATTAAATAAAAAAAATTTATTGAAAAACCAAAGTTTGAGCTAGGGAGCGTTTTTTTTTTACAAAAGCTTCGTTTTTTTTTTTTGATAAAATAGTTTAAATGTTATATAACAAAATATGTAAAGAGTTCGTAGCAATTCAACCATAATTAGACTTTTGTCACGCCCACTTATGAGGGATAGGAATAGAGTAAGTTAGGGTAATATGGAATATGTGGATAATATGGAATACCCCTATTTCTCTGTAAATTCTACAGCGACATCTCCTCCTTCATGTTCACAACTTAGGTTACTGATAATGTTTAAGCAATCTACTATTCAATTTTAAGTAGCTGTCAAACTGGCAACAGGAAAAATTCAAAAGTAAAATTTGTTGCAACCATAACTTTTAACGTGTGGAGCTTTGACTTGAAAAAAATATAGTAAAGTTACTTTTTATCGAAGTAAAACGGTTTAGATCCCAAGCATTGTAATTGTATTAACGTCTGTTGCTGGTTGTTGATCAAATAAATAAACGGTAAGTTACTTTTGACTTTATTTCTGAAAAGTGTAAAATGTTGGCAATATGGAATACCAAGTTGTCGGTTAAATGGAATAGTATTCCATATTATCAGCATTTTCCTTTAATGACGCCTGAGACTAAAGCCCAGAATTTGTATGCAATAGATGGCCCCGAAGACCCAAACTGGTGCAAAGCGCAAGCAATGGAAACCAGAGGACATAGAACAGGCCATTAAATGCGTGTGTTCGAATCAAATGAGTTATCTTAATGTCCCGCGCGGAACTCTGTTTAGATTGGCCACTTCTGGGAAAACTCCAACTGAATTATCATGCATTTCACTTGGAAGAAAACCCATCATCACAAATGAAATGGAGTCTGATCTCGTTAAATATATCGGAATCGCGTTACTTTGGTTTAACCCAAGCAGATGTGAACCTGATGTGTTTCCATCCACTTCGAAATCATGCCGGAAAGGGAAAAGGATTCGCCAAACGCTTCATCTAGTGACTCTCTGTAAGTTGTGTGGTTGATGACAAAAGTTCTGATGAATTAGGGTCAGAGTTCGATTCTGAATCTCGTGAAGGCGTAAACTGCTATGTCTGTGACGTATCCTATCCTGATGGTCTATTATGGGACAGATGTATTCAGTGAAACATGTGGTCACATAGGAAGTGTTTCAAAACATTATATCTATGTAAAGTTTGTGATAATTCATTTATATAATTCAAACTCTGAATGTATCTAACAAAATAAATCTTACAAAAAAGAAAAATTCGGTGATTGGTAATATGGAATATTCCATATTGTATTCGATTTTTGGTAATATGGAATATTCCATATAACACGCACATTTTGTTGAGCTAAGATATTTGACATTTTTTACGTAAAAAACCGTAATAGAAAAAAGGTAAATTTTCATATTGTGGCAAGTTTAGCGAAGGTACCAGAAAACATTATTAGTGTATTAAAACATTGGACGGGAATTTTGGACCAAAAATGTAAGCGCAATTTCAAAAATAAAAAGGTGTATTCCATATTACCCGAACTTACTCTAAGAATAGGGTATCCAACAGTTCGCCCAAGCGGACTGTAGACGGGCTACTATGTTTTAATTATCAATCTAGGCTTATCCACTTGTCAAACTCTACTACCTATAAACGTATCTATGAATATCAATCTAGGCTTATCCACTTGTGAAACTCTACTACCTACAAACGTATCTATGAATATTATGTCATTTCCAAACGGACATAATGTCCATGGAAAAAGACATAATGTCCATGGACCTAAAAGCCGAACTTTTTTTCGGGATTTATATCCCTGCATCTATCATTTCATTGTTTCTTTTATAAAATTTGTGCCGATTTCTTTGGATTCCTGACCGTGCAAAAGTATAGCGCTGCCAAATAACAGATGGAAAATTATTATTATAAAACTAAAGAATTATCACACCTAAATGCCTGACGACCAGGTTGTAAAATAGTCCCCGAAACGATGCATTGCAGATATACCCCTATTCGCACGCCTTTTCAGGACTCAGTGCCGAAATAGGGGTATGTTTGATTCGCATCGATTCGTGGACTATTTTTCAACCCGGTCGACAGGTACTCAGGTGTGATAATTATATGCTAGGCTCTCCTACAGGCAACATCTCGACAGAACGTTTGACAAAGCTGCTCGGGTGAATGCGGCCCTTACAATATTAATGAATATTCAACGCGCGTCCTGTCAATGAAGAACAGATTTCACCACCCAGTATAGAAGAGGTGAACTTAGCTATAAGAAAGCTTAAGAACAATAAGGCCGCCGGCTCTGGTGCTTACCAGCCGAGTTTTTCAAATATGAAGGTGATGTTTTGGTTGGGCGCATGCACCAAATCATCAACCAAGTATGGGTGGATATGTCCGATGACTGGACTATCAGCTCCATATGCCCCATCTACAAGAAAGGCGATCCTATGTCTTGCAATAACTATCGAAGCATATACCTGCTAAATGTCGCATATAAGATCCTATCCAACGTACTGTGTGAACGTCTGAAGCCGTTCTGCAACACACTAATCGGCACGTACCAGTGTAGTTTACGGCCGGGCAGATCGACAATATACCAAATTTCCACACTGAGGTAAATCGTGGAAAAGATCAACGAATTTAAAGTCTAGACTCACCATCTTTTCATCGACTTTAAAGCCGCATATGATAGCATTCATCCTCAAGAGCTCTACATGGAGATAGCCGAATGTGGGGTCCCGACAAACCTGATCCAGTTATGTACTCAGGGGTATTGTGCGAGGAGGGCCGATGGAGGAGAAGATACAACTTCAGTGGCTCGCCCACATTGAGCGAATAAATAATAATGCTCCAGCCAAGAGGATCTTGGACTCCCAGCCCCCAGTTTCGAGAAGGAAGTAAGACCGACCCCCGTTTTAAATATCAAGCCATCGCGGATGCCAGAGCGCTTGGTCTGGACAACTGGAAACAGCGTGCCCGGGATCGCAGAGGTTGGAAGGCTGCAGTGTCTCAGGCAGAAACTCTTCAATGTTCGGGATCCCGTTAAGTAAGTAAGTATTGAAGGACCCACATGCCTCTACACCAAAAAATAGGATTTCTGCCTGGTAGTACAATGGACCGTTACCGAGTCTGAGTGCTCTGGGATTTGGATTTCATTTTTTTTAATTAAAAAAAAAAAAAAAAAATTGGAGGACCCAAACAACAAATGAGGCTACCTTTATTAATGGTGGTGCACCTCTCGCGATGGTCAGTCACCTTGACGTGTGTACCATCATTGCATTCGATGGTACCGGTGCGGAGGCTTACGGTGCAAAGATTCAACGGGCTATGCTGTCTAAGGGCCACTCATGGCAGAAAGGTTGATTGATGACCGCAAACCAAGAACTGGCCAGGACTTTATATCCGCTCCCTTACCCCTACAATTTCCTCTCTTCATCCTTACTTCCCTACCTACCCATTTCCTTCGTCCCTATTCCCCTCTAATCCAGAGTGTACGCGACCCGTGCTCATTAGATGGTTTGCAGCCAGGGGTAACCGGCTGTATTATCACGGAGCCTCTCTGATACCGGGCCACCTCAGAGAGTAACCATGGCCTTACCACGTTAATGCGGGGCTCTGGCGTGGTTGACCGTCTTTCCCGCGCCATTCGTGGGATTATGCCAAAAAATAAAAACAAAAACAAACAAAATAAACCAAAACAACTACACAAAATGCGGGGATAGACCGAAGACCAAGTTATTGGTCGAATGGAGTAAGACATCCACGACGACTGCCTGGTACATGAGAGACCCGGAACATGTCGAGAGGGAGGCTCTAAACTGGTGCAACCCAGCACCAGCCAAAGAACCATCATCACCTTGAGCGACTTATTACCCGCGTCCGAACGAATATTCGTGATTTTTGACACCTTATTTAGATGACACAATTTTTTGGTTTGCCAACGCCCCCGAATCCCTAGTTGAAAACTACGAGCAAATCCCAATGAGATTCAGATTTTGAGGCTAGGTTCGAATGATTCTTTTATTCGTCGGCATGGGAAACGCGACCAAATGTTTTGGATTGCGATTGATCTTTGACAATTCGCGGCAAAAAGGTTTGCGATTGGAAATTACGTTATTTAAATCGTCCTTCATCAAATATTTTGATAAATTGATCAATTATTTATGGAATGGAAATAAATATTTGCAGTTTATAAATACATAAAAGCGATATTGTTCGCAAGTTGTCTGTTCGTGCATTTCGGAAGGTGTCTTACGATACTGTATATTTTATCATACCAGCAAATATATTGGTAAGCGAATTACAGAGAACCCACGACGTCAAAGATATCAAAAGGGATGAAAGACAGCGAAGTCGGAGAGCGTGGCAGAAGATATGTCACTATTCTATGAAGGAAAAATAGACTAATGGAATCTCACCGGATATTCAAAAAAAGATGGACGGAGAAGTCTTCTTCCATCTCAGCCAGTTTCTGACCGGCCCACAAGGAGTACTTGCATCGAAAAGCTGGCCAAAATTCAATTTTCTAAGAAGTAAAAGTTTGCTATAGCGGTCCTAAATATACATGGGTCAACGCGCTGCAGCCTTTTTTTCTTCTTCCTCGTGTGTTGTGATAAACTGAGTTCAAAGTTGACAGTTTCGATTTTTTGCATTTTTTCTTTGCATGCATGCAATTTCGTTAGTGTTCGTCTGTAAGTGATTTCAAGTTGTTGTGATATAAATCTTAATTTTTTTAATGGAGAGTTCTACTGCAGGTATATATTGACATTTTAGATGCATTTTTGGAAATCTTGTGTTGTTGTTTTGTTTTAATTCGGGTTCAAACGCAATACAGCAAATAGACGTCGTTTTTCTTTCAATTTTTTTAAGATTTAATGATTTTAATATACGAGTAGTATACCGTGTTATTCTGTGAAAGTTTGCACTTTGTAAGTTAAATTGAATATATGTCTTTGTAATGCAAAAAAATTTGGCTGCTACTAGCTGCTACCCGAAATTTTATGAACGTTTTAGTTTTTCGATTTCGTGTGAAAAAAAACACTCATACGCCATACAGTGATTTTATTGATATAGTTATTGCGAAACATACATTGGGATATATTTTAAAGTTCAATTCTTAATACATAGCATTTTTAAGGATCATCTGGTTCAAGCGTTGTGACAAAAAAATATTTATTTAATATTATGGAAGGAAGGGAAGAGGACGATATGAACCAACAATTAAATTATTTAAAACAATTTTTGTTAGATATTCCTTGTTCAAAAGAAAACCTTCGAACTTATAAGTCAAACGTATCTAAAATAGTTTTCGATTTGAAGCAAAGATGGTTAGCCTCTAGTAGAAGAAAGGATTTGTATTTAGAGAGAAACAAAGAGTGGCTTAAAGGGGCTTTCACACCTCCAATTATGAGATCAGCAGAGCGACCTGAAAAGTCGTTTGAAGAATCGAGTGAAACGACTAAAAGATGAAGAACTGAAAATATCCGAGAAAAAGGTCAAACTGAGGAACTAGGTTTTGCAACTCAGATGAAGTTAAGAGAAACCGGGAATACTGTTGCTTCAAAAGTATTTACAGAAATCCTGAAATCTTGTGGAAGAGCGCAAAAGTACAAAGAGGCTTATTTTAACAGAAGAAAATAAATTTTGTCCATACAAAAGGCTCTTTCTATGTTCATTCAGGCCGGACTAACGCGAAAGCAATATGAAATTGTGGCCGTAACGAATAAAGGTTTTTTTTTCGTGTTACAGTTTGCTTCAAAAAGCTAAAAAGGATTGCTATCAAATAGAAGAATCATATACTGTGACAGAAACATTGGCTGAAATAAATCTGCAGGATTTGTTGGATCATACTGCAACTCGACTACTCATGTATATGCAGGAAATTGTAAGCAATCTTAGTGAAAATGAATGTGCATCTCTTGAACTCATTACAAAATGGGGTTGTGATGGATCCCAGCTAACGCAATACAAACAGAGATTTGAAAACAGCTCTGAGTCAGATGCGTTTATATTTCAAAGTTCGCTTGTTCCGTTGGGTTTAGTTAGTCGTTCCTGCACAGGTTTAGGTATGATAAATCTCCCACCTGTTTTAACTGCGGAGAGGCCGGCAAGTATTTTTTTGAAAGCCACTTTTTGGTATGGAGGGCAGTGTGTTGGATGGAAACGTTGGAGGAACACCAACTCCCGAGAACATTGTAAACCTGATGATAGGTTGGAGTGCAATAAGGAATGAAGTTAAACGGACGCTAGCCATAATTTTGAAGGAAATTTGGCGGTTAGAATGTTGAAGCAACAAATGCAGAACGAAGAACATAAACTGCTAACCAGCACCGCGAAGTAATACTTTACGGCAGCTCTGCGAAGAGAGGCGCATTCCTTACATCGATCATGCGGGTCTGCGAATCGTGCATATTGTCAGCAGGGGCTATCGCATCTTGTGATGATTTCCACATCCATCGTATTTAGGAATAAAAACAAAAGCTAAAATGTATGGACATTTACAAATGATAAACCTGTTTCATAGGCATACCACTTAATTACTATTGCGTTGGCTAAAAATGCAAAGCTCGTAAATCCATTTTTGCAAATTGTACAGGATCGTGTTCTTAGAATTCTGTTAAGAGAATTTTCTTTTTTCCGTTTTTGGAATTTTTTTTTGACATTTATCCATTTTTTATTGAAAGGGGGTGTTAAATTCTAGACCGACATGATAAATTTGTAAAAATCCTTTTGTTGACCAGAAGTGGATATACGAGGTTTGCATCCTTAGCCTACGCGTGATTAAAGAAGACTTTATATGAGCAAAACAAATAATTGGCCCCTACCACGAAGATAAAGGGGATTTCATTAGCGACTTGACAACTTTAAACGTTCAGTGTCAACGCACCATTAAACCGACTACCGAACTGTCAATATCAAGATATTCAGTAAAATTAACATTTTCATACTGGTGAAATACACGAAGGAACAACGTTTACAAATAATTAAAATTTACTACTGAAATTCCGAGTCGGTGGTCGCAACTTTAGACAAGCAATTCAGAGTCTAGTGAAAAATTTGAATCAGAATATTCGCTGCTTGATGTTGCCGTGCCAGTGAGAATACATTTTGTCCGAAGTTTTGAGAATATTGCTGCCGTAGTGACGCCCGTGGCAAACCGGCCAAATCAGTCAATTTCACGGCGTTCTCAAGAATTGGACCTCTCCCAGACCACATTATGGCGAATTTTGCGTAAGGATCTTAGCCTACATCTATACGAGTACAAGATCAAGCTGACTCAAGAACTAAAGACACTTGATCATATTAAGCGACGTACATTCTCGAATTGGGCTCTGGACCTGATGGAAGAAAATGAAGAATTTCATCGCAAAAGGATCTTCAGCGATGAAGCGCATTTTTGGTTAAACGGCTTCGTCAATAGATAAGCAAAACATGCGTTACGGGACAGGTGCGAACCCTCATGTACTTCATGAAACGGCACTTCATCCGCAAAAAGTCACCGTTTGGTTTCGTTTTAATGCCCGTGGCGTCATTGGGGCGTTTTTTTTCGTCGATGAAAATGACCGTCACGTTATGGTAAATGGTATTTGCTACAGAGACATGTTGGAACGTTATTTCTTTGAGTAATTGCATGAATTGGACATCAGTGATATGTGGTTCCAACAAGACGGTGCCACACGCCACACAGCGGGTGCAACAATCGAGTTATTGAAGTCTTAGTTCGGTGAACGTGTTATCTCGAGAAACGGGCCGGTCTATTATCGTCCAAGATCGTGTGATTTAACGCCTCTAGATTTTTTTTTTAATGGGGCTACATTAAATCATTGGTCTATGCCAACAAGCCGGTGACGTTAGAGGAGCTCAGAGCCAATATTGAATGAGAAATAGCGGCCGAGTCATCGAAAATTGGGTTCAACGTATCGACCGCTTCATTTTTTTCTTTGGTGGACATATGAACGAAGTCGAATTCCATTCATAAAAATGTGTTGATAATAATTCAAGCCAATAATTTTTTTTTTGAGATATCTCAAGAGGTTCGCATTTTATTTAAAAAAGAAGTTGTCAAGTCCTTAATGAAAGACCCATTAAAATACGTCAGTAGTCTAACCTTGGATTCCAACATACTTTTCCATACAATTTTTTAAATTATAATCGACGACTTCCATGTGAACTAAACATTACTATTATTATGATCATTATTATTTTTAAATAGTCTGCGAAAATCAGTTATTCAACAAACGTAACGGATTATTGCTTTATCACGTGCGTTAACTTAGCATGCCTAAATATCATGAATAAACCTTTTATAGTTTCTTGCCCAGAAGGTGGGCACAAGACCACGACAGAAGGGTTACGAGCAATTGAAAACCTATGAAAAAGTAATTTGTCTGGAGGAAAAGGTTTTAGGCAAGGAAAATCATTACAATCCACTATCAATTTTATCCAAAAGATTCTCGTAGATAATTCGCAACCATCCCATATACAAATACATACATATTAACGTAGCCGAAGTTGCACATTGCAATGAATAAAACATTATGCACTTGATGTCTAGATCGGGCATTCTGTCAGCGGAAGTACAAACACAATTAATTACATGAAAATTAGGTCTAGGCAAAAATATGTTCAAGGAAAAAATAATATGGATAACCTTAGCATTTGTAGTTAAATGCATACGAGTAATTCATATATTCATACAGTTATTTGATCAGAAAAATAAGTTGGTGCATGATAATTTAAATAAAAAATTAGCAGACCCGCCGGCGTCTCACAGTGGGGCAGAATGACCCAAAAGCTGACAATAATTCAAAAAACTAAATTGAGAATATCGATGTGATTTTTTTTCGACGATCCACTAAATGGTATTAATTTCCTTATAACCGTCTATGACTTCGCACAAGGCAACTTAGTTTCAGTCTGATTTCTTCCTATTTAACTCAAAAGCAAAATTGCTGTATTTTGTTTGTACGCCTGAACAAATCTAAATATGGAGCCTTCAACTTCGGTTATGTTACAATGTGTAAAGCGAAAAAATAAAAAAAAGTTGTGAACGATTTATTGGATCTCGTAGACTTTAAGTTGTGTTCCAGGTTAGTCTGAGTCATAATTTTTGTGTTTTTTAAATGTGTGATTTGTGATTCCGTCGAAAAATCCTGCAACTTTTCTGAACTTTTCGTGTTACATCGATTTTTTTAATGATCTCTCAATTAAAAGAATTTTTGTTTTCTTTTGTTAATATCTTCTAATTATATGTTTTTTTACATGAAGTGAATTAAGAAGTATAATGAAAAGTTTTGGAAGCATTATAATTGAGGAACAGTTCAATTTCTTAAAAGAAGAATTTATCAAAATACAAGAAGAACTGGAAACAGCCAAATTCAAAATGTAAAAAATATGTTCTCACATTTCAAATAAGATTTAAAAAAAACTGTGGCCAACAAATTTCTTAAAGTAAACGAATATTGGGTCAAAAGAGCACCACAATCAGCAATAAAACGTGGTCGTCCGGAATGAGTTTTAAAACTTCTTCTGAACGAACAAAATGGCCTAAACACAAGGCTTAAGAGATTCAGTGCCTGTGTCTATGTTGAATTGTGCCACTCAAATGGGTTTAAGAGCATTCGGACAGATTCAACCCTGCATACTTCTAAAAGAAGTAACTTTAAGTCCAGATCGAGCTGATACAGAAGGCGTTTGAAAAGTCATTGGGGAAAAGAGGAAACTATTAGTCACTTCCTTTGCACGTGTCCTGCACTCACCATCATTAGGAAGGCTACACTGGTGAATACCTTTTCAATGATTTGAACGATCTTAACAACGCCTGCACAGCAAAGATTAGCTCCTTCATTCAGAGGAGCAAATGGTTCCCTGAGTAAAAGGGTGACCCACCCACCTTACATATCGGCATCACAATGGACCTACCTCTGGTCTAAGTGGATCCTCATCGAGGGCCGGTTCCAACCAACCAACCAAAGTTATTTGTTAGGTGACACTTTGGCGGTATTAATAGGGGCAAAATTATCACGACACCAATATAAAGTAAATAAGAATCAGTGCTAAAGAAAAATGTGCTTCCTTTATAGGTGTACAGACTGCAAAAAAAGAATGCTTTCCGAGCAAAGACCACATGAAAATCAAAGATACCTGTGCCAAAGTCAGTCTTAAGGCTTTGCTTGACCATATATCTAAAAGACTTGTTTTAGTGTTAGAGTGTGTTCTAGAAACAATAAGACTTCGTTTCTTATTTCTTCTTATTCCTTCTTTTATATCCAAGTGGGTCTTTGATGGTGGCTCAGGACGTAGTTCCTATAAACAAGCTTTCACGGCCCAGAAGCAGACGATTCCTCTGTTTTCATAGCCTGTTTAGTTCCGATACGACTTGTGAGTGATGGAAAAAAAATCTGGCGAAACCATCCAACAACTTCCACGAATTATTGCCGGTCTTTGAAAATTGAATATATTAAGGAGTCCAGTGAAGTTTCAAAAGCTGAAAAGACGCGAGTAGACCTACAGATTCAAAATCTGAAAAAAAATGTCATCAATCGACAACACTTCTGTATAAATAAATCAATCTTTAATTTGAAGAATGATTATGTTGCATCGGCAACGCGGTTGCACAGTGGCAATCTTTATTTACTTATTAATTTTGACATCTTTTCTTTCTATAAAATGATCTATGTTCTTTGCTTTTTTTTAAATTGCCTCGTGGTTAGCTTTTTGGGCTTTTTTTGTATTCTACTTTCCACTAAAGAGGTTATCCATGAATTCGTTTATAACTACTTTGTTATTATACACATATTTTTAATTGAACAAAGTCTTTTATTTGGAACTTTCTGTTGAAAACTCAACAGAAAAAAAATGGAAAAGTTTGTAACGCTTTAACTCAAACAACGCAGAAATGTTACTTATGTGGAGCAACATCGAGGGAATATAATAATGTCGAAGGTATGATTTCAAGAGCAGTGAAAACTGAACACCTAGCTTTTGCAATGGAATGTCGGTTTTGAATGGTTGGATGCGGAAGTTTTAGTACCTTTTATATTTAGCATATAGATCACCTGTTGAAAATAACAAGTTCGCCAAAATGGTAGAGAAGTCGTAGCGGCAAATAAAACCGCAAAAACAATTCAAAAAGCGATATGGATTAATTATAGATAAGCTGAAACCAGGATTTGGCAACACCAATGATGGTAACACTGCAAGGCGATTTTTCCAAAACTATGAAATCGCCGCTGAAATTACGAAAATCGACATACAATTAATAAAAAAAAAATCATACTACAATTATGATTGTAGTTGCCATGAAGGTAGTTGACAAAAAAAATGTCGCTAAATATTAACCGTCATTTTAAAATTAAACTGTTATTAACTTTTCATAAAAAAGTTAAAAAAAGAAGAAGGAAAAGTATGAAATTTCACCTTTTAGTTGTGCCGGCTGATTTGATACCAACTTCAAGGGTATTCTGCCCCACTGTGCGTCGCTTGAATGTTTTATTAATTGAAATAAAACAGAAACAAAAATCGAGATAATTTAATTTATTAATTTATTTGTTTACTTTGATTTTAATTTCTACTATTGCTATTCTCGCGTCGAGATCCATTACAGGACAAAAAGTTTATAAAAAACATAGGGGCGGGCTACAGTCCGCTTGGGCGAACTGTTGGATACCCTATTCTTATTCCTATCCCTCATAAGTGGGCGTGACAAAAGTCTAAGAATGGTTGAATTGTTAAGAACGCTGTACATATTCTCTTATATAACATTAAAAAGATTTTATCAAAAAAAAAACGTTCCCTAGCTCAAACTTTGGTTTTTCAATAAAATTATTTTATTTAATTGTGGGCGTGTCAGTAAGCGGATTTAAAAAAATTAAGACATGAGCATAGAGGACCCCTAGAGAGTATATATTATAAATTTCAGCTCCCTAGCTCAAACTTTGGATTTTCAAAAAAAGTTTTTTTTTTTTAAATTGTGGGCGTGTCAGTAGGCGGATTTTGAAAATATTTACGCATGAGCTTAAAGGGCCCCTAGAGATTATATATTATAAATTTCAGCTCCCTAGCTCAAATTTTGGTTTTTCAATAAAATTGTTTTATTTATTTGTGGGCGTGTCAGTGGGCGGATTTAAAAAATTATATATCCCGAGCAGTTTTAGGAGTCATAGATCATATAAAAAAAATTTCAGCTTTCTAGCTCAAATTTCGATTTTTTCCAAAATTTATTTTTTTTGAGTTTGTGGGCGTGTCTGTGGGCGGATTTCAAAATTTCGTAAACTTGATTATTTCGGGACCCTAGAGAGTATATGGTTAAAATTTCAGGTCTCTAGGCCCAGTTTAAAGGCCTATTTTTTGCCGACGGACGGACGGACGGACGGACGGACATGGCTAGATCGACATTACTATCGATGCTGATCATAAATATAGTAACTTTTAGGGGTCTACGGGCAATATTAAGGTATGTTACAAACTATGCGTCAAAATTAATATACCCTTAGAATAGGGTATAATTATCATGCATCTTCCGATTTTGTTTTTGTGTGATAAACCTACAGGTTTACTCCGACTCTGAGCGGCAAATTTGAGAAGTTTTTCATGACAGTTTATGCCCTGTGTCAAACTACCGCAAAAGTGAATGAACCTCCTTCTCCATTGCGCCCATATTATTTCTGCTATACTTTTAAAAAATCCACGTTTGTCGTTGCTGCTTCTAGCTTGGAAATCTCTAAACTGAGCTTTTAGCTTCTCGGGGCGCTAGCTTAGCGTTATGGTTCGCCTTTCCTAAAAGAAGTCGTGGGTGAAGAGAAATGTGATATCCACTAATGATATCCGAATTTTCTCGGAAAGTCAAGACGCGATTAAGGCTCTGGACTCAGTCTCTTCAAACTCAATCGTAGCCCTAAACTGCCGTTCATCTCTTGAGGAGATGGCAGAGCAGTTCAACATTCACGTCTGTTGGGTGCCGGGGCATAGAGACAGGGAACTGTAGGGCAGATGACCTCGCCATAAAAGGAACTGTATGCCTATCGCTACATGTCAACATATTTTTAAGCTATTCGCAGTAGGGAGAAAAAACCTTATGTGGTAATGAGGGCACTGTCTAATAGGAAAGCACGCATCAAAGCCTGGCGTCTATTCAAACGACTTCTGTAGAAGCTGTTTTGTACATGTCCTGCATTCTCCAATAAAAGAAATCTCTATCTAGGAGCACGCTGAATGATCTTACTGACTTGGCTATAATGACGTAAGAAGTCTATCGCGCTTCATTAGAAGATCTAAATGGTTAAGCGGGTAAAGGGAGAAACTCACTGGATCCAGTGTGTTGGCTGGAGCTGACAACCACCTCAACCTAAATTAACCTAACCTTCCTAATAGACGAATAGATTTAACTTAACCAATTTAAAAAAAAAAATGTATGCGAAGTTGTTGAGATATATAAAATACAGCAAAAAAAATAAAAAAAAAATGGCGCCCACCAACTTTGCATAGATCCAACCTCGCACTGTTTATAGGATATACTTCTAATAATCTACTACATTCACGAGTTTTAAATAAAAAAAAAACTTTTGCATAAATCCATCAATTGTACCCTTGAAAATGGAGAATTTCAAAAGCTTTCAACTTTTAAACTATATGTACTAACTTTTATGTTTGTTTTATGCTTTTTTAACAAAAAAAAAATATATATACATATTTTTGAATTGGCGCCCGGTAAGTAATATGTCCCGAAATTATTTTCGAACTGCACACAGTGTTTGTGTGAATGCGCTTTTGACGTGCGTCCCAAAGCAGTGCTGAGATCAGAATTTTGAATCTTTTCGCGTTAGAGCATATACTTGTAAAAACTGTTTTAGATTTGCTGAAGCTCATCTTCAAGATAGAGCAGAAAGCTGGACCGTTGCATAAAATACTCGGGAACGGGAACGGGGACGGAGAAAAACCATACAACTGCACCAAAACACTTCTTTCCTATCTCTCTATTCTTTCTAAAGCAAGTGGCACCGAAAAGCATGCAATGAAATATGCCATTGCAAGGTTCTATATGCTGTTCACAAATGCTTGTGTTGTATTCATAGCACAATAAGGGTACTGTAACATGTACTGTAAAACCCCTTTAGCGTAAGCAAATTATGTATAAAACAACGTAATTCATAAAAGTAATAACAAGTGAAAGGAGGTCCAAAACCTGATTGTCATTCTAAATTTCGTTCGTCTTTCAAAAATATCAGAACACGGAAATGTGACTGTTTGTGATATTGCAATCATATTCGATTTTCCATCCAAAACTATATCAAGACCATTCAAATATAGATCCATCATTTAAATATTTACTCTTCACTCAATATCCTGGCACATTCGACGACTTTTCAGGCATCAAATATGCAAACTAAAAGCTCAACACTGCATCCGTTTCATTCTCACGTGCAACTCTCTTACAACAGGAATAATTTACATCAAAGATGCTTTAAATTTGCCGCTTAACAGGTTGTAACGTCCTTGAATTCAATTACTTATCCCAGAAACTCATTTGCTAGGCTTTATCAATTACTTCATCCACTTTCCATAATGAAGTTACACAAAATGAAAAAGCGAAGGCCAAGCCAAATATTTTCCTCATTTGCATCAACTAATTTATTTCTGAGGAAAATGGTACTCGTTCCCCTCAGTCGAGGTCACCACTACCCTTATCATCAACATAACAGTTTCTTCCAGCTATCTTTTGAATTTAAGAAAAGGAAAATAGCTTTTCCATTTGAGAAGACCGACAATATTGTTCGCAAACTTTTCATTCAAGAGCAATAAAAAAAATTACTCTTGATGGATATTTGAAACAAATGTTGATTGCGTGGAAAATGCTCTCGTCGTCGGTAAGTGTTACGTGGAAAACACTTTGAATTGCCGGAGAAATTTTATAAAAACAATTTCCGTTGGTTTTGTAATTGAAAAGTTTTACACAATTCTAGGTAAGCAGAGCAACCTTTATTTAAACGGGTGAATGCTTCGTTATTGATCCAGTGGGGTATACATATATACGTGCAAGTGAGGGTAGTAGTTATTGTTGCTGACCTACCCCCAAAGTACAGGGTTGAAGTTTTTGTTTTTATAGATACATTATGTTAATGCCAACGAATGAAATTGGGATAATTGTGCAGTGATTTACGATTATGAATTGTAGGCTAACACTTTGCATGTTTAAAGGACAATGAAAGCCATTTCTGGAATCCTGCAATAGCCATTCCATTGTATCGGTTTCGATGACACTTCCTTACAATAAACTGAATGACAGTTGAAGTAGCCTTATTTATTCCTATATTCTGCCAATCATGGCCTACTGCTGTATATGAAAACTCTACTTAATATGTGAAGTGGTTTTCCATTTTCAAGGCCTGACTCCGAAACAAATGAAAATCGTTTTGGGTATAACATTCCATGAAAATGAGCAGAACGTGTGAAGTATTTTTTTAAATAAATTGTCCTGGATGTGCGTTGGATGTTTAAATATAGATGGCTGTGGTTGAGGTTTTTGGGATTCTTTTGTGTGAAATCGTTGACGTCGTATAGATGGCTTATTAGCTAGCTCTGTGATGCTGGTAACGTTATATTTACAAGTATGTTTTATCCTTTTTTAGAAATGAATATTTTGTAACGTTAAAAAGAGAGTGAGAGATGTTGAACGACATTGGCTATAAAAAAAATACTCTTAAATAAGTAAAAGCCTTATAAAATATGCACCACTATAAAGGGTCGGTTACGCTTGACTTAGTGGTGTCCTTTTATAACATGGAATGTAATTGGTTTCGATGCGCAGGCTCTTTCATCTTTTTTGTAAGTTCATTTTGAACTGATGGCGTTAAATTGTGAGATGAATTGTTGGTCCCTTTTAAACCTTTTTCGGGGAATGACAAATTGGTAATTTTTTTTAAGTAAAATTTACGATCCTTTTGAAATTAGCCAAAGAATTCCTCTTTATGTTTTATCCCATATCTTTTTGCAGCTTTATTGCAAAGTCCAAACGAACGTGCCTTTATACACTTTTTCCACAACACCTCTGGAGGTTGGGCTCAACGCGTTTTTGCTCAATAATATTTGACAAAGCGGCTGCTATATTATTCGCAGTATATTGATGACGAAAGTTCTGACCGTTTATCAGTCGCAAATAAATTCGACTGCACCGTTCTTTTGATCTTTGGAACTACACCTGTTGATGATGAAGTGGCTGGTGCTTCCGATTCTTATGTTGTCATAGGTTAGGCACTGAGTGTGTGACATGTACTGTTGTTGAAGGTCCCCCATCATTTGCTGTTGAATAGCCTGGATGTTTACAGCGTAAATGGTCATTTAAATAAGACGTGTTGCCTAAAAACTTCATCCGCTGGCATATATTGCAACGAACACCATTGCCTGTCTTCTGGAAGAACTCCCATGCAAGCGATATTTTTAATCCAGGGCGCATATTGCCAAATGTAGACCTATAATTTTTCGCAAAAAAGTACAATACCTACTAAAAAATATTACTTATCGCTAGCAAGTCACAGTATAAAGGACAAATTTGGAAAGTGTAACACTTAATATGTTGTAAACACGCTAAAACACGAAAGAGCGAAGCAACAGCAAGCAAGCGAAATGCGTTTTACATGGGAGTCGGACAGAATCCCGAAAAACGTAATCCCGAAAGCCCAAAATCCCGAAAAGCCACAATCCCGAAAAACTAAAATCCCGAAAACCCACAATCCCGAAAAGCCACAATCCCGAAAATCCAAAATTCCGAAAGACCAAAATCCCGAAAATGAAACTAAAAATTTTGTTGTAGCAACAAAAAATTTGCCAAATTTATTTAACAAAATAAACAAAATAAAAAAAATTTCAAAAAAATAAACGATAACAAAAACACTTCAAGTCTTACAAAAACATATCAAAAACGATCCATGACAAAACAATATTTAATACAAGTTCATATTGTACGCAATTAATCTGAGATAACTTATTTCAGAACGCTTTCGCTGCTCACACTCCCAGTAAAATGTATCCTTGTATTTTTTGTAGCCGTCAATAAGCAGTTTCTCACGCTGTTTGTTGGTTTTCACGATGGACACATTCATTGTCACTGATAATATAAAGTTTTTAATTATAAAGGCATGCACGAATTTGCGCAAATTTTTCATTTTATATAATTTTTCGGGATTTCGTTTTCGGGATTCTTTTTTCGGGATTTTGGCTTTTCGGGATTTTGGATTTTCTGGATTTTGGGTTTTCGGGATTATGTCCCCAACCCGTTTTACATACATATAAGATTAATCCATCAAGATAAACCACTCACACAGATTGCAAATACGATAACTCCAAAGTGAAAAAAACCTTCTGTGTAAAATCGTCCAACATTTTTCTCAGTCGATAGTCCAAAAAATCATTCAGTTACTATTTCGAGAAATCATTTATTCGAATAAAAAACTTTCACAGTTACTGTTTTTTGAAAAATCAGTCGATAGTCCAGAATGAATGAAAATCCTTATAGAAAATCTGATAAGAACACACAAGCATAATACACAAATCCAACTTGACTGAAAAGAGACTGAACGAACATCTCAGTGCAAGCCAACAACAACATTTTTGCAATAGAGCCATCGTGAGAGAGTCGACAGTGTACGAGTACATACACAGAAAAATCATTCAGTTGAAGAAAACTGTCGATGGAAAAATATTTGTATGTGTGAATGAATGGTTTCTCAAATGCAGTTACTGAAAGTTTCTTATTCGAATAAATGATTTCTCAAAAATAGTAACTGAATGATTCTTCGATAAATATCGGATGAATGAACATTTTGCAACCATAGAATAAATCGATAGTTTTTATTCGATAGATCCCATGACTATTCGAGGTACAAACTTGAAATTTTGAAATGCCCATGTGCAAAGATGGACACTGCGCTACATGAAGTCACCAGAACGATGGAGAAGTCCCTTGACCAAAAGAAAAAAAACGTTGACTGCCTTCTTAGATATAGAAGGCGCTTTTAACAACTGCAAAACGGAAACATCACGATCACATCCTCACTCGAGGATCTTGGTTCGCCACAGTTTCGGACAAACTGGATTAGGACTCCACCTGACTCTGCCTTTCTGCATTCTGCATTATGCAGAAAGGCAGAGCCACTAACAGTAGCCTTGGGGACTGTGTGATTGAGAAACATGATAGCTTTGGAACGCCACAAGGAAGGGGTGTTCTTCCCTCTTCTGTGAAACATCTCCATCGACTAGATTCTCAAATCCCTGACCAGCAAATTCCATAAGATAGTTGTATACGCAGATAACATAGTCATACTTATTACAGGAAAGTTCCTGTCTACTATTAGTGAGATCATGGAATCTGCGCAGAACTAGCAAGATGAACGGATGGCAATCTGCTTGCGGTCAACCCCAAAAAGACCGAGCTCATTCTGTCTACTAAGAAACTCAAGATACCCATACTACAGATTACCGAAACTGAAAGGTGTTCGCCTAAATATATCAAACGAGGTTAAGTAAATGGGCGTGGTTTTCAATTCCAAACTAAACTGGAAACAGAACACCGAAGAGAGAATGAAAAAGGGACTGAATGTTTTTTTCCCATGTAGGAAAGCTCTTGGGAAGAAATGGGACTACAGCCGCACATTGTACACTGGTTGTATACTTCGATTGTGAGACCCATTCTCACCTATGGCCACCGCAAAAACTTGAACAAGGTACAAAGGATTGCCTGTCTGTGGATAACTGGATCTACAAAATCCGCTCCTCGAATGGGTCTGGAACCAGCTCTTCACGAAAAACGTGGCAGCCAAATGTGCTCTCAGACTGATAGAGATTAAAATTTGGAAGCCGTACACCTTCGAACACTCCCGCGTACTGGACACCTTCAATCAACGGGTTCTCTTGCCACTAACTGACTATGTGAAACCCTTATATGATTTTGATAAGAACTTCAAAGTCTATGTACCCGCTCGACATGACTGCAATTCACCCAGCACGGTCACCAAAGGTATTTCCATCTTTACAGATGGTTCAAAGACGGTGAAGAGAACAGGAGCAGGAGTCTTTTCAGCGGCACTTAGTATCAACCAGTCCTACCGACTGCCAGACTATTACAGTATTTCTCAAGCTGAAACCTACGCGATTAAGAAAGCATCGCAAGCTGCTGTTGTTGTTGAACATTCGAAAAATATGACGTTACGAACTCAGCTGCTGGAGCAGAAATATTATTTGGATTCAAGCTCATACTAACAGCTTTACTCAGAAAATCAGAAGACAATGATCTTTGTAATTCAGCGATACAATCGTGAATTTGTCCATCTGGCGATACGCGATACCCTGGATCGATTACACTGTCATTATCGAAGTCGCCGATCGAGTCATTTTTATCAGTATCAGTATCAGTAGTAACTGAATCCATCAGTTCTTGAATCTGTTCGTCACACATCTTTAACACCTATATATTCGCTGACATGCAGGCCGAGTCTAAGTCATTGTCTTCTCGCTTGCATTCTGTACCTAACCAAAAAATGTAAAGCTACATTCATTTTGTTGCGGTCAAATTTCCTGCAACAAGAGCCATCCTCTTTTACCTGTACCCTCCTAGCGCACTCCCTCTTTTCTTGAAATGCGATCCCCACGGTCTGAAGAAGTGGATGGGCAACCATGGTGCCATCAGCCATTGGTCCACTTCGTTAGTCAAAGGCGCAAAAGCGAATTAAGATCTACCACGAACACGGTAGTGAGCTAAGTTCGATGAATGAAGGGACGACGCTCCCTTTTGATCCAACTCCGTCGAGGGAGCACCGAAGGAGCAGCAGAGGCGTGTGGGCGGACGGCCACGTTATAACACACCCTCCAACACTAAATAATCGTGGATAGCTAACCAAGAATACAGTCGCACCCTATAAGCCGATTGGTATTGACAGATGTCACGTCAAGCTGACCCAACCCAAGCGAATCCTGGAACCAGAACGGCCGAGAGCCCAACCTAAATTGTACCCCGATGTAAGGTATGGCCCGCTATAGGCAGTTCCCTTCGCCCCCAAACCTGTACCGAATTCTAACAAATAGCTTCAATCACGCGTTTAGAACTTACTACTTTATTTCTTCGTTTTTCCGTACTAGCTACGATTTAACTCACCAGAATGGGTTATACGAATCGTCCCAATGTCTTATCTTCTTCTTTGTCAACTCTTCCTAAGGCTTTTTCCTGCTTTGTTAAGGGATTTTAATAATATTGTTAGCGCAAATCAATTGGGAGTTCAGCGGAAAGTTAGCAAAGTTGCTTTCCACGATTATTGGAAAGACAGCCAGAGATCAATCAGAATGGATTGGAAAGTTTGTCCCAGGTCGCTCGGTGGCCACGAACGAACTTCTAGTAGTGGAGAGTTTAAGAAAAGAGAGTATGGAAAACAAGAGCGAGAGGGTAACGGCAGGCACGCGAACACCATCGCAAATATGCTTTGGAGGAGCTGAATTGTGACTGTCGTTGGCTCGCCTGAATGTGTTCGGACAGTGGAATATGGCGGATAGACACCAATACAAAGGTGGTCGTCCGTCAGTGGAATTCCGCTGCCAACGTATGAGTGGGAGTGTGAGAGTAGAACTCTGACCGACTTTGGACAAAGGAAAGATCTGAAACGCCACTTCTTGGTTGACCAGCAAAAAGTGAGAAGTTTTTGGAAAAAGTGAGAAAAAGCCTTTTTGCTGAACGCGGAAAAGCATTGAAAAAAAAATAAAGTTAAAGTTAAAGTTTGAAAAAAAAGAAACCAGGAAAAAGAAATATAAGAGAGGAATAGGAGATACAGACGGCAGGAACACACAGTAGTGACGAGACAAAGGAACAAAGGGATATTTTCTTCAAAAGCAGATAAGTAGAGCGTTTGTAGTATCATTCAGTCGGTTGGCTAGGATTTTGATTATTAGTTTGGTAATATTCGGTTTCGAAAAATTCCCCAGAAAAGCCGGGACACGCGACCTACTAAAATATTTGTGAAGTTCGAGTTCGGGACAAGCGATAGCGGGTCATACTAACGGTCCACCCGCTCCGTTCTACTTATATACATAATTTCTGGGGATTTCGAACCCCCGCAATAAACGACCGTGCTCCAACGGAGCTTTATAACGTTCTAAAAATCTGGTGTTTCTGTTCATTTATTATTTCAGGAGGACTTTATTCGGTTTCACAATTCACCATAAAATTGTGTGGCGCCCATTTTAGTAAGTAGGTATTTACATACTTAGACATATTTCAGATCGTCTCCTCGTACCCACTTCGTTGGCAAATCGCCGCTTTAAGTCTGAACGAACCCATCCCTTCCCACTGAGTTACCGGGAGATAGGAAATTGTTGCTATTCGTTACACATCTGACAGTTGATAATTAATTCGATTTATTTTCCCTCGGGCGGTCGCAACAATTCGGTTTTCTTCCTTTTCGGAATACCGCCAATAGCGGGAACTAAGTTATTTGATACGTTTTTTTAATTAATTAATTGTGCAACAATTTGAGCGATAAAACGAAGATACAGATCAAGCACAGAACGATGACAACAAAATCTATGTAAATTTTGCTATCGCAATATCATCAGTGGCTGCTAGGACCACAAAAAGAGCCTTGCTATGATGATAATTGAGTTCACCGTAAAATGGTGACAAAATATGCACATCTGTCAACGAAGAACAGGCAGGAAAGAGAGAAGAATACCTTACGTAGAAGTAAGATACCCTACGCAGTCTTTCATCTGAAGGAAGAGAAGTCTCGCGAATGAAATAACATTCAGTAGTTTTATAAGAAAGCCAAGCAACCAGCTGCTGGCCTAAAGACCGCCGGTTGATATTTTGTAAGGGCGCATGCACCAAATCATCAACAAAGTATGGGTTCGAGAAGGCATGCCTGTTGGCTGAAGTATCAACTACATTATGCCCTTTCTAGAAAAAATGCGATCATATGTCTTACAAGAACTATCGAGGCCTATCACATAAGATCCTATCCGACGAATTGAGGTAACGTCTAAGGCCGTTCTGCAACACACTTATCGGCACATATCAGTGTGGCTTCCAGCCTTGTAGAACGAAATGTAGTAGAAATATTCACATTAAATGAAACTTTGGAAAAGACCAACAAACTTCAGGTCGAGAACTACGTTTTCATCGATTTTAAAGCCGCATATGGTTGTATTAATCGTCAGGAGATCTACGTGATGCGAGGGTCCAATTCAGTATTTTATATTTGTTCGCGATTCAGGTTCAAAAATACACACTATTTGGCAGCACAGCATCTGAATGTGGAGGCTGAGGCTTAAAATTTATAGTTCAAATCGCAATGTAAATTTGATTTTTCTGTTTTGGCCATCGACATAGTATGGAACATTGGTACGACACCACTTATCACCGCGTGTGCTATACTTCATAGTATTGCGAACGACAAGAACGACACAGATTCAGATATGTTGGTGAAAACGTGCCGTCATTCTAAATGCAATCAACTACGCGATACTGGATTCGGCGCTCGATTCTAACAACCATATTTCATCCGCCGTTTCAACGAAAAGCGGACCAACATCGAATGATACAAACAAAATTGTTCGCATTGTAGTTTTTTTAACGAATACTAGGTAGGTTTGGAGGGTTGCAACTAATATTAACTTGTAAATAAAATTCAAATCAAATTTATGACGTGCAAGTTAATTACTGTCAAAAACGTTCTTAAATATCAAAAACATTCCAAATTTCCTGGATATTTCAACGAGCAAGTTGAAAGCTAGCAGCTGGATAAAAATTGAGATTTCTCGTGAAGAAACTGAACTTTCAACTTGCAGGTTTAATTCGTCAAATTTACCTCAATTGACAGTTGATCTAAGCCAGCTGGTTTGCTTTAACTTGCGGTAGTGTAAGTTAGAATCTAAAAAAAAATATTTTTATTTTGAAAACACAAATTTTCTATAATTATCTCCATCATCACGTCTTCTTCTTTCCACAGGCTTCCTTCTGATATTATCAAGAGTTACGAATGAAATTCCTTTGCTTTAACATCAATCAAAACAAAAGATCTTCTGAGCTGCGTTAATAGATTCCTTTAGAAATTCTTACTTTCTGCAATCTGTTTCTTCTCTATAATTACCAATTTATTTTCTTTTCATCATCCGATTTTTGCAAAATTCAGTTCAGAAACAGAAATGGATCTCAATCTTAATGGAATAAAACACCCACCTTTGTCAACCGTTGTATAACCACAGAAAGATTGAAAACATTCTCACGAAATTCCTAAATTAAATTCTCAGGCAATCTGTACAATTGCTACCAGGGAAAATAAGGACTTGGAAATACATACATTTATAAATAATGATAGCTCAATGATTTCGGGGTGGTGAGTGAATACAAACAAAAGCAGCAATGACACTGGTGTAACAAGCATGAAACAGAAAGATAAATAAACAAGGAAACCATGGCTGGGTTGTGGTTTAATGTTTGGTTCGACCATAACCTACCCATCTATACGCAGATGAATTTTCACTCTTAAAAATATACACTGGCGATAACAAGGAAGAGGGTCATACATTTTGTAATTGATTTTCAGTCTTTATACCTGGTGGAAATTTTATACCCAGAAACTTTTACTTCTTGTGAACAGGTACATACATTTTCCTAACAATAAGTCGTAAAATGAAAGGGTAAATAAGAAACGACCGCTGGAATTTTCCAAGATCAAAAACGAACTACTTGAAAAGCTTATAAAAAGATGCGACACTAGGATGAGCCACATGCAAAATCTTCGAAAGAAACCGAAATCCGCGGAAAAAATAATAAAATGTTTACATTTGATGGTTTTAAAACATATATTTATTATGTTTTTCTACATTAATAATGATTATGGCCGCCATTTTTTGATATGATCTCCATAAGACGGTTTGGAATGGAATCATACAGTTTTTTTTTTTTTTTTTTTTTTTTTTTAATAATTAAAAGAAATTTGGGCCGAATTATCAGGAATAGGTTCGATTAAAGTGTCCTTGTCTTCAAATTGCCTGCCGCGTACACTTTACGAGATAACCATGCCTAAACATTTTCGATTGCCATTGACCTTGCCACGTCGAATCAATCGGTCCTCGTTCGATCACCGCAATTAAACGACGTAGGGCGTGGTTACTACTTTAATGGGGGACCACTTGGGAATACTGCGTGTTGTTGGCACCTCTTGCGAGCGTCTGACAAACATCCAAAAGTATCAAATTGTCATGAGAAGCTTCTCAAATTTGCCGTTCGGATTCGGGGTAAAACTGTAGGTCCCCTCCACTTCGCATGAAAGTGGTTGGAGAAGCAAAAGCCTTTACGTTCCCAGTAAATGGGATAGCAAAAATAGAGTTGACATATATTAGGAACAAAATAGGGCCAAGAACGCATCCTTGGGGGGGACCTACATTTATTATCTTTGAACTACTTGAATTATTCTCGATGTTTACCTTTTGTGTTCTGTTTTTTAAATAAGAAGCAAACCAATCTAAGATAAAACCGCTAAGCCCCGCGTAATGCAAGTTTTCCAAGAGAATGGTGTGGTTAACCATGTCGAAGGTTTTTTTTAATATCGACAAAGAGTCCGGCGCAACATTTTTTTACCATCAAGTTTTCTGTAACAACAACAACTGCAAAAAAGTCTAGGAGAGCATCTTCCGTATAGGCTTTCTCTAAACCCAAACTGCCTTTCGCTGAAGAATTTTATATCATTAAGATATTTCAGAACTCTGCTTTTAACGGCTTTCTCGAATACCTTCGATATTGTAGGGAGTAAGGAAATGGGTCTGTAGTTGGTTTTCTCTTGTCTGTTGCCCTTTTTATAAATAGGAATTATATTGGCACATTTTAACAAATCTGGAAAATTTCCAGAAAAGATAGTCAAATTGAAAATATGAGCCAGGATATCAACAACATTTAGAGAAATTTGTTTCATTACAATGTTTTTTTTATAATTTGCGTGCGCTAAAGGGATTTCTTTTTTCTGTAGTGACATAGTACCCTTATAATGGTAAAACCACAGCGCAGGCATTTAGTTTGTTGCGCAAGTAGCTCCCAGCAATTCATTGCCTATTTTTGGGTGCTACTTACTGAAAGAATAGAAGGATAGGAAAGAAGTTTGGTGCGATGGGATTTTTTATTTCTCAACAGGTGGCGCCTAAATTGTTTTAGGGAGATCAGTTTTTGTTGTGTGTATTCAATTTATAAAAATCATGGCTCTGGTCGGGATTCGAACGCACGACCTGCCAATCACTTTAGTGAATACACTACCATCGCACCATTGCCACCTGCAGAAATACCATCGTTAAAATAAGAATTTGAATTTTTGAGACTGTTTATTGTTTTTAACAGCTCAAACCCTCTAATGGGTTCAAAGAAGACGCTGTTCCTTACAGGTGTGTGATCCCCAAGGCCAGAAACAGAGCAAAGTTGTTTCCGTTCATTGTTGTGGACAAAAACTCCAACTCGATTGTGCCATAGTGAGAAATAGCTCCACACACCATTACACCTGCCAAAATAAGCTCCTCCTTTCTTAGATCATGGAAATAAAAGTTGTAACTATCGGGGCCGTCAAGGTTAAACTTTTTTTTCATCCGAAAAGACAACGCGTTTCCATTCACTGCTCCAAGCGACATGTTCTCTTGCAAAATTCATTCGATGCTTTGCTGGCTGATACTTCGCTGTTGGCCCTTATTTTAGTCGCTGGTAGAGTAGAATTTGAGGCAAGACGTAGAATAACCCGCTTTTCTCGCAATGTTGCTACTTCTGCCGTGCGTCCTTTTTGATTTTTCTAATAGTGTTGTGAATCCGCAAGATAACTGTTTGCAACAGTCTTACTTCTATTTAGCCTCCTTGCGATTTATCGGCCTGAGAGTCCTTACTCCTTGAAAGCATCTATTTTTCCTTGTTCTGTCGCTGTCAAAGTCTTATCTTAAATAGAAGTAACTCTTTTTTTCTTTAACTAAATAAAAACAGTTCTTTTCAACGCTTTTTTAAATATCCTTGACAAAACTTTGGAAAAAATCGCTGAATTGAACGAAATATTCGCAATGGCCTCATCCTAGTGGCACATCTTTTTCAACGCTTTTGTTGTGCTTTTGAAGTAGTTCATTGTTTAGATGGAAATTCCAGCGGTCTTTTCTCATTCACACTTTAATTTAATGACTTTCTGTTGGGAAAATATGTACCTGTTCACAGGTAGTAAAAGTTTCCGGGCATAAAATTTCCAACAGGTATAAGCCGTGTTTCTTTGCACGCGGATATAGGGATAATTTGAAATTTGCTTGTAAAATACAACAACAACTTATCCTATATACGCTAACTTTAGCGGGAATAGCTATCGCCGCTAAGTTAGTTAGCGGGGATAAACAGTGCTTCCAAAACCCATTTTCTTCGTTTCTGATGAACCGATGCGATGAATTTTTCAGGAAATGTCAAAGTTTGAAATCCCTCCAACCACTAACACATCCCGCCGAATATTTTGTTCGTGATTTTATTATTATTTTTTTCAAACTTCATTATAAAGGTAATTGAATTTAGCAAACCTTTTAATGTGAAATTGTTTTTTATAATTTTAGAATATGCTTGGCATCAATTTCAATTGGCGGAAGTAAATATTTTTCAATTTCAGGATTTTCAATACAAATTTCTTAACTACAACTTACAGCTGTGTCACGGTGCATGTCATAGATGCATGTGTGCTGCCAAGTTTTTTTTGATGAATTCTTAAGCGGCGATGGTCGTTTGCTGATGCCATCCCTATATCCGCGTGCAAAGAAACGCGGCTATAATGACTTAAAATCGATTGCAAAATGTATGGCCTCATCCTTGTGATCGCCAGTGTACCTACAGTGGAATTCATTTTCAAAAGTCAACAAAACCCTGAATGAATACTCGTACGTTTCATGTTTTAATTTTAACTTGTCTTTATCCTGCTGATAATAAATTTCTACGACATTTACAAATTAAACTTTTTGGCTACAAATTTCCTTGATGGGAACTTCTTCTTTATTGCATATACAATAAACACCCTTTCCTCTTTCAAGGACACAAGAGCACGAACAACTGCATGCAAAAGGGTTCGTATGCTGAAACAGAAAAAGGATTGTTTTCAACACATAATTCTTGTGCCACGCGTGAATGACATTAGAAATTCAAAATAGTGCAATTCCCTTGGCTTGGGTCTTTTTAATGTTTGAGCTGGTTGAAGTGTTTCTCCCTTTAACCATCTAAAGGTCAAGTGCACATTCGTGGAGTTTCGTTTAAATGAGTTTCAGTTGCACCGAACGCATTTCTCATGAATGTCTGTATCATACATTTGTTTTTAATGATATATAAGTTAATTTTTATTTTAAATTAATGGTGGCGTATCCACTAAATAGCTAACAAAACAAGCGCTAAGAAATTTCGATTTGGGACACTACAGCACGGTTTCCATAGATTGGAGAATTCATTTCATTCTAGAGTGCAGTCAATGCGACATTAATACAATTTTAATTACGAATTCAAATGCTATTCGCGCAAAATCCAGATTTTTATATGCATGAACATTTTTAGCCGCAACACATAGTCGGGTGGATTTCTTAACGTGGACGCGGTTTAAATTCACTTGATAGCGAAATAGTAGAATAGTAGAAAATGTGGTCTTGGGGTAATTTAATATGCAAAAGCGCTATCATCGCGGGATAAGGAATGAATAAATTTACACAGTGGTGTCAAAGACGGTTTTGGAATCCGATTTCTTCAACGATATTACATAAACTGATATTAGATATTTTGACATATTATGACTGCCTATTTGAATGGTCCAGTAAATATAGAAGTTCGTCGGAAGAATGCCTAATTGAGGGGTGAGTTTCAGGTATCATTAAGAAGGGGCTGTAAGTAACATTTCATTTCAAAACTTTATGCACATGACTTGAGCCGATCATAATACACATATTAAAGCACACATCAACGAACGGTTGTGAGTAAGGATTGTGAAAAGACAAGCCGGTATTTTCTGACAAGAGCATCCGGTGTTTCATTATCTTAGCTACCTGCGTTGACAGGACCTGAACTCACAGTTACAACTTTCTAAACTATTTAGCATAAGGATGGCCGCCCGGCAATTCTGGAGATCAAAATAGCAGCAGATAAAGCGAAGCCAAAATACTTAAACTCGTCGATTACATCGGCTTGGCTACATCGAGCGATTGGACAATAACGCTCCAGCAAAGAGTATTGGGCTCCTTGTCTACCGGCCCCAAGCTCGAGACGATAAGGATGACCAAACTATGCAAAAAGGCTTTATTTGATCTACTGCAGTAGCGTGCCAGGGATCGCAGAGTATAAAGGTTGCAGTGCCTCCCGCAGATAATCTTCACTCGACCGAATTGAGTATGGAACTTGACTTTCTGAACAGAAGTATAAGGTTGCACCTTATTTTTTTTATTATTATTATTATTATTTATTTATTTATTTATTTTCTTCATAACTTAGCTATTATGCAAAAATTTTCTTTAGAAGGTTTATAGCGGAAAATAATGGCGATCAATCCGTAACTTAAAAGTTAGTGTGGAATGACACAGCGGTTTAATTAACAAATAAATAAGATGTATGGGATACATCGGTTACAAAATAGGGGAAGGTAGTGTACCTTGGTCCGGATTTCAGTTTTTTGCCAATATTTTATGTGTCGTTTTTTCATTAGTTTTTCTTTTTCTTTTTTGTTACTACCTGAAGTCTTTTCTATGCTATGGAAATATGAAACTACCAAAAGGATATTGCTAACCATTCCTTAGAAAACTTTACTTTTATATGCTAACCTCAAACGGTCCAAGGTACAAGACGTGATTGTCCACGGAGTATTGTACCTTGGACCGAAAATATTTTTGAAAGTTTTCCTATAGTTCGAAGGTGAAAACTTTAATTAATTTCAATAAAAAGTAAAAATGGTACCATTCTTTATTTGTTTCAAAAAAGCAGCAAAAAAAAACCATTATCTTAAAGTTTTTGTGCTTGATTAAAAAAAAAAATACATATTTCAAATAATAGTACTAAATAAAAAAAACTCTTTTACTAAAAAAAACTTAACAAAGGACAAAGGATTATTTAAAAACTTACTTTAAAGGAACAACATAAAAGAAAAACAAATTTATCACTTCAATATTATTTAAAAACTTACATTAAAGGACAAACCAAAGGTCCAAGGTACACGCGCTATGCTAGGTCCAAGGTACACTAACATAATTTTAGCCAAACAAATTAGATTTTAAAGTAGTATTCAACCGAAATCGATTAAAGTAGCGGAAAAGAGACAGAAAACTAAGCACTACATAACTTCAGAAAAGAGATAAAAAAAAAATACTTTTTGCACTGAAAACTATGTTTATTTTTTTTTCTGCCGACTCGTGCAGCTGTGCCGTCAAAAAGAAACTAAGAAGACAAATGAACAGAAGATCAACATTTCACAGAAGTACCGATTTTTGCGCGCTTTGTATTTTTCTGAAAATTGGCAATCGGGCCAAGATACACAACCTTCCCCTATAGTACATGAACTTCATAACAAAATTAAAGAAAAGATAAAATACAATTAATAAATGATAAGGAAACAGTTCAAATTTTAATATAACAAGTCAAAATTCATTAGATAAACAATTAAAAAAAAAAACTGACAGTAAACTTAGACATTATTCTTCTCCTTAAACTAATGTTTACAGCATTATCCGACTTTCTTTAGAATAGAGCCATCCGTACACAAGGTTTTGTCACCGAAAGCCAGTCCACATCTCACCACTCGAATTCCGGCGATCCAGAAGGATAACCCAAAAACGGGGCTTCAAAATCGGTTTTCTCCCGAAGGACAGCCACGCCATTAAGAAGAGCGCTGAACCCAACATCCCTAGGTACATTATCAGCCTTGTTCAAAGCAAATAACTTCAAGGGTAGTAAGTAAAGTGGGTGGTTTCACGACTTCCCACCAAAAATAAGCACTTGAGCACCGTTCTGATACCACTCACACTCGTCACTTATATCGGGACGTATAAGTGAGTCTATAAGGGACACACGAACAACGATGCATTTGACCTTTAACTAAAAGCAGATGCTTATGTTTAGTCGGATCACGAAAATTACGTCTTTTCAAAATTTCTAGCCTTTTTTCCATTTTTAGAAAGGAAAAAGGGCCTGGAAAAATAATTTGGAAAAAGTGACAAATTTCTGGGAATGAAATTAGATCCAAAGAATAATTTGTGAGCCTTATATCACAAGAATAATTTTAATAATATACCCAACCTCGCACCTACTCCAAAAATACAACAGTGACCCCAAGTAGGAGTCCAACAAAAAAATTCTTGCGTAAATTCCGGGTACCGTTTATTTCATTTCATTTCATTCATTTATTTAAGAAGAGCCTATACACATTAAGATATAATATCTTAAAAACTAGTGATACGCTATAAAAATTAACAAAAGAGAGCCTTATGTATGACCACATAGTTCTGAACAATAGTAACAGCAGTTAGTACTTAAATGTAGAAGAAGAAAGAAAGGATAATAAAAATAATAGGAGAGAAAGAAAAAGGAAAAAAAAAAACATAAAAGGATGAACATTGAAAGTATGGGACTGAGTTGGAAGGTCCATAAGAGAGAGGAGACATATTTTAGGGAACAGAAAAAAAGTGTACTTCATACTCATACGACCCTATAAGTATATAAAAATTTGAAGAGCAAAGCTCAAAACCTTCAGTGCTTGGTTGAGGAAATCAATATCATTGAATCCAATGTCTGAGATTTCCGAAAGGTCATCAAAAGAAAAAACAGTTTGCTTAGTGCGCGATGTCTGGCTTTGACTTTTACCGGACAACTGCAAAGCAAATGAAAGAAAGTTTCATTCTCTTTTGGCAGGTGGTATTGTATCGACCGGTACTTATTTATGTGTTCCGTGTATAAAGTTCTGTGTTCTGAATTTGTTATATGTAGGACGAATCTTTCTAGAGTGTTAAAAGTTTTTCACTTGACGAATCCTAGCGGGGGGACTTCTCCGGTGATGATTCGAACGAAGCCAGATAAGCTCTTTGATTTCCTTCTCTTTTGGCACGCCCGGGAATTCAGAGAAGAGTGATCATTAAACGATGGTTAGTTCGAGGTTGTGTCTCCTTGCAGACCTCAACGAGTTTGGAAGTAGTCGTGATTTAATCAAGGGCTTAAATGGCTGCCTGATTTTCATCGAAGATAGCAATGATTTGTTTGGATGTCAAACTGGTTATGACAAACTTACACGCTCTGTAATTGGACCAGTACAGTGACGGGTTAAAACTATCATTGCCACGCGCACCCAAAAAAAAAACAACGCTTTTCGTTAAAGGCGACTAGGGAGCGAAAGCACTTCTAGGCAATTTTAACATTCATGTGAGCCTAGCGACACATTTTAGCATATTGAACCTGTTCCACAAGTGTCATGCAAATCCACATGTTGACACGAGTGATCACCGGCGTCATAAAAGGACGATCACACAATTATCAATTAGAGGAACATGCACGTGTCGAAATCGTAAAAAAGGCAGGCCTTAAAAATCTTGGCCTTCACAAATACAGTTTGGACTGTTTGCGGATAATTTGGCGTCGGTTAAGGCCATCGAAAAACAGCCATTCAAAATTGGTCATTACCGAATGATTTATCTACTCTCATTCCTTCCAAAATCTTGAAACGATTTCAATGTTCAAAAACAGGAATTGGTTTTTATATTCAAAATATAAAAATGACCTATACTTATCGACTTCCATCATCGCATCCACTCCCTTCATCAAGCACACCGGTTTCAAAAATAAAAATATAAATGCTACTTAGGAAAAAACATACTAAAAACGTCAAAATTTGCCCGCGTCTGTTGCCAAAACAAAGTACCACTTGAGGCGGATAATTTCCAGAGAAGATTTCCTGTCCCAAAGCGTTGTACTGCACAATTTCCCCTCACCCCTGTCAAACTGAATTGATTGTATGGAAAGATAAGCATAATGTATTTTCCTTCAATTACATTTGCTCGTCTCAGATAAAATAAAACAAAAAGGTAAACATTTCAACGGATTAACATTAAAATTCAATCACAGAGACTTTTTATTATGTTTGCCTGCCGCAAGGAAGTCTGTCTCCCCAATTTGCTTTCATAGAAATGCATCTGCTTTGAGTTATTTATCAACATCGTACAAAACATAAACTTGCCGCATACAGATGAGCTATTCAATTAGGCATTTGGAAAATAAATACATTCTAATGAGGCAGGCTTTCCGACTCAAGTAGTATGCAAGTACATTTCAAAAATGTATGCATTAATTGTCCGGAAACTGCTTTCGGCTCAGGCTATGTTAGGTGTAGTAATTTAAAGGATTTGGGTCACCTGAATATGGCTGCCTTACATTGCTTATGTGAGGAGGGCATTGGCGGGTGAACACACGCTCACATATATATTTAAGTTTGTATGTACGAAAAGCTTGCGGAGAAGAGCTACTTTTTTCTAATTTCTGGTTTTTGTGTATGCAGGGTGTCCCAGTTAAGCAGTATAATCCTTTAAGAGGAGATTCCTGAAGTTCCGCCGAACAAAAAATTGTATGGCAGGGGGGTCTGTTCTGACTCCAATTCAAGTTATAGCCCATCAAATTGGGTGACCTCCAATTTGCAGGTGTAACCACTTTAAACGCTAAACTTCTAAACTTTTAAATGTACAAAAATGGTTTTGTACATTTTGGAAAGACAATTTAGTAGCGCATACAAGTGTTAAAGACTTTGGGTACATCTGTGCAGCAAAAAAAAAAATTATGGCTCCTTAAACTCAAAAATATGAAAATGTATTGTTCCATTTTTTAATAACACCCATTAATTTTTTCTGCTGGGGTGCTGTGAAAGAAAAAGATTATCGATATTAATATTATAAATGCGCAAGTAACTCTGTCTGTCTGTCTCGATTTAACGCCAAAACTACTGAACCGATTTAAATGAAATTTGGTACACAGATAGTCTAGAGCCTGAGAATGGACATAGGCTACTTTTTACTTCGGGAAAATGCTTCATCCGCTGTCCAGAAGCGGAGAACTAAGCTGATATCTAAGAAAAGTTGTAACTCTCAAATGCTTTCTAGCTCCTAGCTTTGGAATGACTAATACAAATGAAATAGGATTTTTTTAAATATAAAGTTCAATTATGTACAAAGATTTTAAGATATAAATCATCTTTGTAGGTTATCCTGAAGTTGAACAATAAGCATTAAACTATAAATTTACTGCAATAATTCAAAAAAGAAAAAATGTTCGATTGAAGCTAGATCGTTGGATTTTCCCAGCGTTCAGTGGAGGAAAATGTTTGTGTGTGTGCTGTTTCTCTACCTGTACCCTTTGCGCAATGTGATTTTTCTTTCTTTTTTTTATGCACCTTTTATTGTTTTTTATGGCGCATGGCCATGGGATTGAGAAAGATAGGGTATGAAATGTAAATGAGATTGAGAGGGAGTCACACTCAGAGTATATCCATATAATGAGTAGGGACACTCTCGACGTTTTCTTTATCAATTCATATCAGCAAGTATTTTGTTTTAAATTTGAGAAGTGGCAGACTGGCGAAGCAAGGCGAGCACGGGACAGCTAGTTTTAGATAAATGTCGAGTCTGGAAAGGCTCCAAGAAAAAATTAGTGCCATTTCAGAAAGGATAAAAAGTTTGCTGCTCGTTTGCCTGCCATCCGAAATGATTAAACGCACTCGAAAGTGCGCATGGCGGTGGGAGTGCAGCTTGGAGTGACTTTTGCAATACGAACCTAATGAACTCAACTCAAAATTTATTTCGTCGCAGAAATTGTCAAATAGTTTGCAGTCATTTAAACAAAGTGGCAACCCATCTCCCTACGCTTTCTGTCCTAGTTTCTGCTTCACAGCTTTCAACAGCGCTGATGTTGTTGAAAGCATTCTATCTATCAAATCGAATGCTGTTGGCCTTGATGACATTCATCCATCTTTTCTAAAAATCGTATTACCCATTTTACTACCTTTTATTACCCACATCTTTAACACTGTGGTGACAACAGGGATCTTTCCTAGGCAATGGAAATCAGCAAAAAATATCCACATCCCAAAATTTTCCAAGTGTGATGAGTACAGGCCGATTTCAATACTTCCTTTTTTGTCAAAAGCCTTTGAAAGGATCCTCCAAAAGCAAATTAGCCGTCATCTCGCCATGTTCAACCTATTATCATCTAAGCAATCTGGTTTCCGAAAAAAAACACAGTTGTATCACTGCTGTGATAGGCGTGTCTGAAGATATTAGGCAAGCTCTTGACGAAGACAAAGTGTCCTTCTTAGTCGTTCTTGATTTTTCTAAGGCGTTTGATTTGGTTGACCACTCTTTTTTGTGCCGCAAGTTGTCTCATATATATAATTTCGAGCCTTGTGCTATAAAGTTAGTATCGTCATACTTAACTCACAGATTTCAAGTCGTAGAAGTTAACAAATCCCTTCAGCTCGTATTAAGCTGTCCTCTGGGTTTAATAGAGCACGCCACGCAATCGATTAATAATGATCTTGCCGATATAGTGCAGTGGTCTCAACAAAATTGACTGATATTAAATCGTGATAAAACTAAGTGCATCGTGATTTCGCGAAAGCCCCTAGATCTGGCTTATTTTCCTATCCTCACACTCCAAGATGCTCCTATTGAGTATGTAGAATCCGTCAAGAACCTTGGGGTGACCTTTAATCGATTCTTAACTTGGGACAACCACATTAATTTTGCAGTCGGCAAGACTTATGGAGTTATCCGAACGTTGTGGGCAACCCAATCCTTTACACCCTTTAAAACACGAGTCTTACTTGCTAAAATTCTAGTCATGCCAGTCTTAACATATGCCTGTGAAATTTTTGCGAGCTGTAGTTATGCATCCAAGAGGAAACTTAATGTGGCATTTAATTGTATTGTGCGATATGTGTTCGGATTGCGTAAATTTGATCGAATATCACTCTACTCCAGCCAACTTTACAATCGACAATCTTCTCAAATTTCGAACTCTTTGCCTGTTTTCGGACATAGTTTTAACACATCAACCGACTTATATATATGAAAAAATAAGATATCACACCTCAAGCAGATCTGCTCAATTGATCCCTCCTCGGTACTCTTGCTTAACTTCTGAGCGTCAGTTTTTTATTCACTCCGCACACGGTTGCGGAACTCCTTACCCTACTCTATCCGAAGTTTAAATAACACAACACTGTAGGGTGGTTCTCATAGCTCCGGTAGTACCAATACAGGCGATTAATTGGACTCTAGTCATAGTCTTAAGACCTTGCACAACCCCTGCCACCAGACTAAATTACAATATGTGAAAGCACAGAAGAGGCAAAAATGGGTTTAGTGGTGAATGAGTGCAAAACAAAATATATGTTGTCAACAAGAAGGGACACACAACATCGACGAATCGGACAGAACGTCACGATAGACAGCTGTAATTTTGAGGTAGTTAGGGACTTTGTCTATCTCGGATCCGCTATTAATTCCGATAATCAAACGAAGAATTACACTTGCCAACCGCTGTTTCTTTGGCCTAAGACGGCAATTGATTAGTAAGGCCTTGTCAAGAAAAACTAAGGAGACTCTATATAAGACCCTCATCATCCCAGTACTGCCCTAAGGCACAGAAGCGTGGACATTAGCAAAAGCGGATGAAGATCTTCTTGGTCGTTTCGAACGCAAAATTCTTCGAGTGATTTTCGGTCCCGTTTATGTTGACGGGCTTTGGAGGAGGAGATTTAACAGCGAACTCTACGAGCTGTACAGCGACATCGACCTGGTCAAAAAAGTGCGAATCAGTCGATTAAGATGGCTAGGACATGTAGAGCGAATGGACACCAACGCTCCGGCCCGAAGAGTCTTCGATTCCAACCCGGAGGGACAACGCAGTAGAGGAAGACCTCGCCTTTGGAGTCGCGCGCAAGTGGAAGGGGACTTCAACCAACTTAGAGTGCGCAACTGGAGGCAGTTAACGAAAGATCGTGCTAACTGGAGGACTGTAGCGCCACCTAAGTAAGTAAGTAGAGTATAAGTCTTACAACTGTCGTATAGAGCCACATGATAATTTTGGCACTAGGACCCCAGGTTTTGCCAAAAATTCTGTTGCAGGCATATAAGGCTATATCATTGCCTTCTTTGCTCTTTTTTCTATATTGAGGCTCCGACTTAATTTTCTATCTAGAATCACGCGAAGATACTCCACGTATTCCGATGTTTTTAGTGGATAACAAGTCTGTCTTCTCTTGAAACTGTAGACAGTCACTTCCTACTATTGCGCGTTATAACTTATCAGTTTTTGTAGTCATTAATCATTTGATTACAAACATAATAGCGTATATCAAATAAGCCATTGATAATATTCCTGAAACCCCAGCTCTCACGAGTCACTCATCAAAAATATTGATGACAACAAAATTACATTTAAAAAAACTTCTAAGAACTGTCATTTATCGATTGAATATCTATTTACGTAGCCAAGTTCAAAATAATCTTCTGGCCAACATCAATACTGACAGTCAAACAAGTTAATTGGCCACTTCCATTTCCACAACAAATACCTACACACTAAAAATAAAGCAAAACAAAAAAAAAACCGAGCACCACTCGTGCCTTACTTTATGATGTCATGAGCGCATAATGTGCTTGCCATATATGATATTCAAAAGCGGTAAAACGTGATCTCACTAATATAGGTAACATGTTTTGTTTACAGGTGTGCCATATGCGAACGACTTACCAACAGCTGCCGCCGGCACAATGTTCCATTGACATTGACACAAAGAATACTAATAATAGCTGATAGGCGATGTTACGAGTATGTTGGCATTAAGTTGCAGTAAAGCCTTCTGAAGTGAACAAGAAAATGCACTGGTGTCAACACTTGGGGGAGCGCTGAACCAATTTTATTACTCTTCTTTACATACGAGTATTTACTTGGGGCATTCATTCTCCAATTGGTTAACTTTTACCAGGTGTCATCGTATTGCATCACTCGATCCCATCCATACGAATCGGCAAAATCCTTTCCAATTAAAAAGGATTCCTTTTGATTTATCACACCGTAGAAATACGAACAAAAAAAATCTAACCTCACACGATAAAGGTGTGTCCTTGATGGGCTATTTACCTATTAAAGCATGGATTTTGTTCTTTATTTTCATATATCAAAGTCAAATGACCATCCCTTGGAGACTTCTGATTCAAAAAAGACATTAAAAACTGAACAGACACATACACCCCCCGCGGCTGGGTTATATTAGGTGAACAATAAACATTGCTAATGAAATCAGTGAGTATGGGTTTGACCACGCCTGACATAAGCCGCTCTAACAAAATTCATTATGCAGTATACACATCCACTTCCATTGGGGGTAACAAAATACCACCAAGCACTGCAGTATCATGTTGCACCCAAAATTTTCCTTTGTGTATAATTTTTCATTGAAAGAGTAATAGCAACTGAACTAGGTATTTGATCCAGAAAATTAGAGTTTTGCTTCTGCACAAAAGGACGTTCAACTTGGTGGAAAAAATAGGAAGAAGTAAAATGCCAGCAAAGTACCACACATAAGACCACCGTTCGAGGGAATAAATTACATCCTTTAAGTGAAAGTGCTTCCATTGTAGCCTTTTATAGTGACTTTTTACAATTTCACTCAGTCATAAGTTAGGGCCGTTTCAAATGAGAGCAAAGTTTAAGTTGTGCTGCTTTGTTTCCATTTTTTGTGATGTTAAATGAAAAGCATTTACTCGAATAGAAGGTTAGGGTTCTTATGCATTACCATAAAGGAAATACACTGGCGATCACAAGGATGAGGCCATACATTTTGCAATCGATTTTTAGTCTTTTTGACCTATTGGAAATTTTATACCCAGAAACTTTTACTACCTTTGAACAGGTACATATTTTCCAAACAGTAAGTCATAAAATTAAATGGTAGTTAAGAAACGACCGCTGGACTTTTCCAAGATCAAACAATGAACTACTTGAACAGCGTATACAAAGATGCGCCACTAGGATGAGGCCATGGCGAATATTTCGTTGCAGGAGTTCACATCGTATATTTAAAAAAGCGTTGAAAATAACTGTTCCGGAAAGACTTTGACAGCGACAGAAAGAGGAAAAATTGATGCTTTCAAGGAGTTAGAACTCTCAGGCCGAGAAATTGCAAGGAGGCTTAATAGAAGTAAGACTGTTGTAAACAGTTATCTTGCGGATTTACAACACTATTAGAAAAATTAAAAAGAACGCACGGCAGAAGTAACAACAATGCGAGAAAAGCGGGTTATTCTACGACTTGCCTCAAATTTTACTCTACCAGTGACTAAAATAAGGGTAAACAGCGGAGTATCAGTCAGCATAGCAACGGTCCGAAGGATAATACGAAAAAGTGGTACTATACAGAGAAGAAAACTTAAAAAGAATCCTGTTTTGAGCCAAGTACACAAGGAGCATCGAATGAATTTTGCAAGAGAACATGTAGCTTGGAGCAGCGCATGGAAACGCGTTGTCTTTTCGGACGAAAAAAAGTTTAACCTTGACGGTTACATCTTTTATTTCCATGATCTAAGAAAGGAGGAGCTTATTTTGGCAGGTGTAATGGTGTGGGGAGCTATTACCCGCTATTACGCACTATGGCACAATCGAGTTGGAGTTTTTGTCCACAGCAATGAACGGAAACAACTACAAATGTTTGCTGGAACGGTCATTTCCAAAAGCGTAAAAACATTTTCGGACCCCTGTCTTGGATATTCCAACAAGGCAATGCCCCTATCCACACTTCCAAGGTTGTTAGAAGCTGGATTCAATCAGAAGACGTGGAATTTTTGTCATGGCCGCCCTATTCACCGGACTTAAACATAATCGAAAATGTTAGGCATGGTTATCTCGTAAAGTGTATGAAGGCGGCAGACAATTTGAAGACAAGGACACATTAATCGAAGCTATTCGTGATGCCTGGGCCCAAATTTCTCTTAATTATTTAAAAAAAAAAAAAACTGTATGATTCCATTCCAAACCGTCTTATAGAGGTCATATCGAAAAATGGCGGGCATACTCATTATTAATGTAGAAAGACACAATAAATAAATGTTTTGAAACCATAAAATGTACATATTTTATTATTTTTTTCCTTTCTTTCGAAGATTTTGCATGTGGCCTCATCCTAGTGTCGCATCTTTTTATGCGCCTTTCAAGTAGTTCATTGTTTGATCTTGGCAAATTCCATCGGTCCTTTAATTTTATGACTTTCTTTTGGGAAAATATGTACCTGTTCGCAGGTAGTAAAATTGTATGGGTAGTATGTAGTCTGAACTACATTGAAACAAAAGTGAAGAAAAGTACAAAAAAGTGAAAACATCGAAACTCATCGAAAACACACGCATATTTATACGACATCTATGATTAAAATCTGAACTAAAAAAGCTCTGAAGCTTTTCGTTACACATTTTAGAATTTCCGGGAATTTTAAAAACAAATTTAAAAACAAAAAATTGAAAAATTTATGTGAAATGTGGAAAAATATAAAAGATTTGATAACGTCATCATTAAAAATGTGTTCTAAAAGCCGTGACGCGAAAATGGTTCCAATTATTTCCATCTTCTCCATCGTTTATTTGGTTTCACTTGCTTGTCAAAAGCGCTTTTCCTTGCGAAAGTGACATTAATTATGTGATGGAAGCGTCATCTAGCGAAAAATTCGGTAAGGTATTCTTTGATTGTGTTTCTGTCTAGAAAAGTGAAAGCTGGAACATGTTCGAGCTTTGGACGACAGTAAAATTTTAAAATGAGAAGAAATATACAGAGCGCACTATGGATGAAGCAGTATACATATCCGATCTTTTCCACTTAAATTTTCCAACCGGTCAACAAGACTGAAAATCGATTGCAAAATGTATGGCCCCATCCTTGTGATCGTCAGTGTATTTGACAAATAAAAAAAGTGCCTTCCTCAGTTTTTAAAAATTTAAATTTTAAATGAAGGTTACTCGGATTCGTCATTGATGGCGCTGCTAGTCACATAGACAGTAGCCTATCCATATGTTTCAATTATTGTCGTGTTGCTTTTTTCATTATTTTAATATTTTCTCTTCAAAATACGTTCTTTTTTGTGTAGATCCGAGTGGGTAGTTCCTCAACTTCCTAATTCGTGTCTTATATTCATATGTTCAATCGCAAACATCTTATGGATACGAAAAACTATACGCGTAGTGCTGTCATATTTCAAATGATATAATCGGATATAAATGTCTTAACAATTCGTCATCGATTTCCAATAGAGACTGCTTCCACTTCAAGCACCGTATTCGGGCCTGAAGTGAGTCATCCTAATTTGTTGCAATAAACGTGACAGAAAAGATTTTTTTAAATCTCTTTAATTTGCTTATACAACAATTAGTTAAAGAAACGCTTACTGTGTTTTTAATCGATTGTTGTGTGTAAAATATGAACTCTATTAACGGGTTACACGTGTTCCAGGCGTATTTGCAATCAACTATTGCGTAACAAATTTGAATCTTTTTTTCCATAATGACAGGTAATTCATTTTTAAAGCGTTAATTGATGCATCACATTCAATTGCCTAGGTGCACTACGTCAAGACAATAATGGAAAGGTATTTATTCAAGAATCGGTTGTAGCACAAATAAGTGTTCTTGTTTGTCATACACTTTGGTTAAGTGTATTACTTTGACAAGAAGTACAATTTGTTTTGACTTACGACATTTGAAGTTCAATATCAGAAAATCATATTAATTAATTTGTCTACTTCACCACACATTTATCAATCAATTCGTATATGAAATAAGTTGTCAAAGGAGCGTTTGAAGTTCATAGGAATTCCAATCTATCGGTTCACACTTAAGTATGCAAAGAGTGTGCTTACCAAACTATTGCCTTCTATGGCGCTGATTTAAATTAATAGCGAACAGATGGAATCATGTATGTATACATAACGTACTCGATTTGAATGTGGAATTAAAGTTTATCCGCAGAAATCAATAAACTCACGGGAGCATGTGAGTATCTACAGATATTTGCACTCTCAGTGATACGCAAGAGTACCTTAGGCTCAAGGATATGTGCTTCACTTCTTTCGGGCCAAGATGAAAAAGGATGTCAAAATCGTCAGATTTGCATAACTGATTCATGAAATAGAAAAGAAGGTAAACAGTAAAGTGGGCCGAAAACGGTGACTTTTTTGATATTATTGTACCTATATGTTGTTGACGCATTTTTAGCACATCATCTACTCGAAAAAAACCTGGAGCCTAGGATAATATCTTTTGGTGCCGCACGATTACTAGATAAAAAAAAAACATTTAATGCATGGGCGCCTGCTGGCGACTGGACTGACTCCGGAGAGGCAGTAAGACCGCTTGGCTGGAGCATTATTGTCTATTCGCTCAATGTGGCCGAGCCAATATTGTCAACGTGATTTAACTTTTTGGGCTACGTCCACATCTTGTTACAGCTCATAGAGGTTCCGGTTATATGTTCTCCTCCATTCGCCCTCCTCCCACACACGACCAAATATCCGGCGGAGTATTTTTCTTTCGAAAGAACCCAATATTACCTACAGCACTCGACGCCATAAGGCAGAACTGGCAGTATCAGTGATTTTCTAGAGCTTGCACTTGGTCTTCTGAGTTAGGAGTTTGTTTTGCCAAACTGAACTAGAAACGGGTTCCTAGGGAAATTCTTCGTCGGATCTTCACTAATGTGTCATTACGTGGAGTTGATTTTTACTCCGAGGTAGGTTAACTCCCGACCTACCTCGAAGTTGTTGCTGTCAACAGTGACGTTTTGTCCTAGTCGGTGGACAGATGTTTGGGTGTTTGTTGAAAACAAGTACTTCGTGTGGTCCTCGTTAACTTCCAGGCCAACCAATTTTTCATGTTCTACCATCGCCATTAAAGCCTCCACCACGGCACGCTCAGATCGACCGATGATGTCGATATCGTCCTGTATCCCAGTAGTTGGACGGATCTGTTGTATAGTACCTTCCGTGCTGACACCTGCCCTGCGCACTACCCGGTGACTCTGCTATAAGGTTCTGGTCCTACAACCGCGGATTCTGAGCCAGCCCTAGCTAGCTCGTCCGCAGATTAGTTGCCTGCAATACCTCGGTAGCCAATTACTCAATCAAGTTTGACCTTGTTTTGTTTAAGAGAATATTTGTATTCTGGCGCTCTTAATTCCCTGTTCAAGGTTTATTCTGGCGCAGATCTCAATGGCATGGATTTCTGCCTGGAACACAGTTTGACACATTCCCATAGGTCTGACCCCAAGTTCTGCCCTACAGACGCCTACTGGCCACATGGCTCAAGTGACTCGCTATGTGGCAGACTTGATGTACGCGTTCCATTTCAGCCTTTTATCGAGGAAGACGCCGAGATTTTAAACCTCACTGGGGTAGCTTAGGTGGCGCCCTTGGTGGTGATGCACTGATGCACTTTGGAGCCCGTCACTTTTCCTTCAAGCACAAAATCGACGACTGTAATAAATATCAACGGACTTAGGACACTTCCCTGGTGTTCACCACCTTGAGTGCAAGTCCACGGCGACTCCACCGGGGCATCTTACTCTTGACTTTACTCCATCATACATGATCTATGATCATCTGCACTTAGGGTTCTGGAACACCTCGTTGTCTTAGCGCCGAATTTTCAAAATCAACGATCTTCATGGTGTGTGACATCGGCTAAATCAAACGATAATTACGATTTATTTGGACCCGATGTCTGCCATCTTTTTCCAGCACTCAGAGGGTATCTCGTCAGGCTTTTCGTTTTTTGGGGTCCTTGACCTCATTCCTAACTTCTTCATTGTTAGGAGCGGCTCTTGGAAAATATATCCGAGGAAATTGTTTATTTATAAGTGCTTCACTGTATAGTATTTTTTCATCATACACAAGAAGCAGCCATTGAGCATTAATGATGAACTTTGGCGAACGGATTTCCTGGGCTTTCTCCTTCTCTGAGTGGCTATTTTGAAAATGCTTCCGCCCCTCTTCAAGATGGCTTGTCGGAGTTCGTGGATAGCCTGGTTTCTATCAGCATGTGAAGAAAACATTTCTTCTTACTCCCGATACAGGGCCTCAGACGCACTTTGCTTCAATTTGAGCGCACTGCCTCTTCGCGAGCCTCTTGCTAAGTTTGTATTAAAATTCGAGGCGAGTTTTTTCAGCTCCATTATTAGAGGAGCACTTTGACCAAGCTTTGAATGCCTCTTTCTTGTCACTTATCACTATTTTAGCTCCATCTGTTCCCCAACATGTTTCTTTGCCTTGTTGTGATCACCCTTATTGCGAAGATCAACTATCAATTAATAATTGACATTTATCAATCAATTTTATTAATTGGTATTGTGACTGTCAACTGTCAATATTGTCGATACATTGTGAATTTTTTATTTTGAATGACAAAATTTGATTAAATTGTGAAGAACAATTTTCATCTATTTTCTTGTCAGCTGTCAATTTTTCTTTCAATCGAAAATTTGCAGTCGATGAGTTCGTGCTAGTAAAAAAAAATAACTAAGAAATGCGAGTTTCGAATTAAATAAGTGATAAAATGTTTTTTTTTTTTATTTCCAAAGGTCTCAAAAAGTATTAAGTAACAAATTAATAGATATGCGGATTGGTCCAGTTGATGGAAGAGAACGAGGAACTCGCCAAGGGATTTTGTTCCAAAGCTGTGGCAAATACAAAGTGGGAAGTCATTGCTGTGGAGTTGAACAGCTTAGGGCCTCCAGAACGAACTTTAGAAAAGTGGCAGAGAGTATGGATCGATCTAAAATGCAAAATAAAAAAAGAGAAAACAGAAAACAAAATAGAAGTAGGTAACAGCCACTGGTGGTGGCCCAAACAGGCTTCACCAATTCAAGGATTCAATACATGCGTTAATCCACTTGGAAGAAAATTTGGTTTGGAAAATGTTACCACCTCCAATGAAAATGATATGTCAACTGAAGACGCCGCACATGAACAATCTACAAATCAGATTGACGGCATTCACAATAGCACAATTTTTATCAATAATTCATTTTCACAATACCGATTTTTATTTGAATTGATAAATTCTATCAACCGTCAATCGGTTGATAGTTGATCTTCGCAATAAGGCTCAATATCTTTCATCACTCAACTTCGTTGATGATGTGATGGAGATAGATTTCATTTCAATAAATGCTTCGCCTTTCTCTTTGTCCAGATTTTTTATTTGATTTTCGCCGACACTTGTTTGTTTAGTTTTGTTCGTCCCTGCCGCCATAAAAGTTTTTGTCAGGAGGGGGCTTGCTGGGCGATTACCTCTCCTAGGATCACTTTGCAATCTTTAACACTAAGCTTCATGAAACGTGTTGCCAAATGGTTATTAATCTAGGTTTCATTTCCGCCACTGCTGTAAGCGATCTGGTGCCGGCTTTGTGAAAATGGTATTTGGAACGATAAGACCATATGATTAGCTCATACTTAGGATGTCTTCACCCGGAGAGTTATTTATTTATTTATTAGTTATAATAAGAATCGCTGTACATAAAGAGCAAAGCACTTATAAATAGTACAGGTACCTACTAGTATTAAATATATTAAAAACAACTTTTAAATGTATTTAGAAGAAAGAAAGAGATTTGATAAAGAAAGAAAGATGAAGATACAGAAGAAAGATACAGACGAGATTAAATATACACCAAGAACTAAGATAACGAAAATAAGTGTGAGTGATTTCAGTTTGGTACAAAGTGAGAATAACACGCCGATGCAAATTGTCTATATTCGATTTTATTCCTCACCAGCTAAGGTAGCTGGTTCCAAAGCCGAACAGCATGAACAAAAAACTGTCTGCGAGATGTCAAGCAGGTATGAGTAGATGGTTTAATAGTTAAACAACGGTTAGATCGCGAGAAGGAAAGTTTGTTGAACAAATACTCTGGTTGTTGTCTGTGAATAATCTTGAAGAGGAAGATACAAGACCGATATTTTAAAAAGGCATCAAGGTCGCAACCAAGAAGTTTGCGACGTTCTGTTAAAACGTGGTCATATCTCCGTAGAATGAGGACATACCGAGCAGTCGAATTAAGTGCCTTTGTTAGCTTAAGAAGAGAAATGTAGTCTGAGTCAGCAAAGATTTCACAACCGTATGCGATAATAGGCACAATAAGTGCTTTTACAAGTTCAACTGGAAGTATTGCTTTGCTGAAGATAAACCTCTGAGCGATGCATATATTTTGGATACTATGGAACAAATATGGTTGCCCCATGTAAGCTCACTGTTAAAAATAATTCAGATATTTCGTACATGGGTGACATATTCTACATGGGTGGAGTATAGGGTGGAGATAGAAAGACAAAGACAAAGGTGGATGCTTAGAGATGGGGATGATTCTGTTTTTTTTCAGGATTAAGCTTGAGAGCATTCTTTAATTTTTACGACAGAATCTTCCACCATACCAATGGGAAAGCTTAGGTAAAGCTGTACGTCGTCTGCGTAGACATGGAATTTACAATGAGACAATACAGTAGGGAGGTCATTAATAAATACGGTAAAAAGTAAAGGGCCGAGTATAGACCATTGTGGAACACCACTACTACCAGCACGGAGGGTTGACATTTTGGAGTTGTAAGATACAGCTTGGACACGGTTAGTGAGATATGAGTATATAAGCTTGTTAGAGGGAACAGAAAAATTGAATATTGTGGAGAGTTTGTTACACAGAATTGACGGATTTACACAATCGAAAGCTTTAGAGAAGTCGAGCAAGGCCAGGAGAATAGTTTTATCTTCATCGATAGCCTGCTGAATGTCATCAGATACTTTTAGTAAAGCTGTTATGCAACTGTGTCCTGAACGGAAACCAGATTGCGTTGTTGTCAATAGCTTATTGCTCTCGACGTATTCCTTTATTTGGCGACTTATGATTGATTCCAATACTTTGGAAAGAAACGGAAGTATTGCGATTGGTCTGTATTCCGGAGCATTACCTTTCTTCGGAATAGGTACAATTTTAGCTTTTTTCCTAGCGGTTGGGTATGTGGAAGTCATAAGAACAGTGTTGTATATATGCGTAACATGGGGTAAAATGAGAGGAAGAAGTATTTTAATGAAATCTGGATGGACGTTGTCCTAACCAACAGATTTACACTTCATAGATAATATCGTCATTCCAACCGCGTATAAATCTACTCTGTTAAATGCGAAGCCATCCATTCTACTATTATCAACAGTCAAGAAAGCCGAAGAATTGAATGTATTGGAAGGACCTGAAGTAGCGAGACGGTTATTACCGGAAATATTCTTTTTACATAGACCAATTTCGCGAATTCGGTTCCAAAGAAATTTGGACGATCGGTCAGAATTAAATTTGGCACTATAGTACCTCAATTTTGCAGTTTTTATCATGCATGTGAGATGATTTCTACTGAATTTATAGAAACCTTTTCCAACGTCGGTACAATATGTCCCTTCTCTTCATAGCATCAAATATTGTGGTTCAACACCAAGGACAGGATTTTGGTTTAAGAACGCGCGTTTTGCATGGAACATGTCTAGTGAACAGGTACTCTAGAGTTTCATTTAGGAACTCTACTTATTTATTAACATCCGACGACAGATAGATATTGCACCATTCAAGACTAAGGCATTCAGAGAACAGACTTTCAACATTACTACGAAAAATCACGATACTGGATGGGTTGTGGGGAACTTCTATTTACATATATATTGAAGGTGGTGAAAATAAGGTCACGATATAAAAAGACAGGTACAGATAGTTGGCTGTAACATTTCACAAGGCTTTCATCACTTGTCAAGAAAACATCTAACAATGACGGTGAACAGTTCGGTTTAAAATGGGTTGCGTTAGTAGAATTAAGGAAAAACAAATTAAGAACCCTCACAGTGGTAATAAATGAGGAATTAGTAGACATATTAAGTAGATTCAAGTTAAAATCACCGCATATGATGGTTTTAGGCGTCAAGCAAGACATTTCTTCAATAGTATCACATACAATACTGTAATGAGAAACATCCAGTGCAATATAAATCGTGCTAATAACACACTTATTTTCTCCATTTAAAATTTCTTTAAAATAAAATTGGAAATTATGTGTGCTATTGGAACACAGGAGATGTTTCGATTTATTTGAGTTCCTTACATATATAGCAGCACCGCCCCCTATTGTACCATGACGATCTGCTCGGTAGAATCTGAATCCCCTTAGCGAGAAAACATCACTATTTACTTTATCATCAAACCACGTTTCAGAGACACATATTACGTCGATCAGACTGTTTTCAAAGATCAATCGAAACTCATCAATCTTATTCACAAGACTTTGTGGGTTAATATGACAAATGTGCAAGCCATCATGACTTTTACACAGCATATTTAATAGGAAACTTGTCCTTTTGTTCATGCTGCTAAGCCTATCATCATTAATGTTATTGGTTATGATTATAAATAAAATAAACAAATATCGAACATAGACGCTTCACCAAAGCGAAGAATAAAAAGAGAAATCTGAAAACTGAAATTACTCTTACAAACCAGAAGTACCTAAAACAAATTTGGTGTAGAGAAAAAAGAAAAAGAGAAGTTGAGAAAAAGAAAGAAAGAAACATAGGGACGGGCTACAGTCCGCTTGGGCGAACTGTTGGATACCCTATTCTTATTCCTATCCCTCATAAGTTAAGAACGCTCTACATATTTTGTTATATAACATTTAAAAGATTTTATTTAAAAAAAAACGAAGCTTTTGTAAGAAAAAACGCTAGGGAGCAAACTTGGGTTTTTCAATAAAATTGTTTTATTTCATTGTGGGCGTGTCAGTAGGCGGATTTAAAAAAAATTATAATAAAAAAGTATATATTATAAATTTCAGCTCCCTAGCTCAAACTTTGGATTTTCAAAAAAAAAAAAAAATTTATTGTGGGCGTGTCAGTAGGTGGATTTTGAAAATATTTACACATCAGCATAAAGGGCCCCTAGAGAGTATATATTATAAATTTCAGCTCACTTGCTCAAACTTTGGATTTTCAAAAAAAATCGTTTTATTTAATTGTGGGCGTGTCAGTGGGCGGATTTTGAAAATTTTATCTCCCGAGCAGTTTTAGGAGTCATATATCATATATAAAATCATATTAAAGTTTCAGCTTCCTAGCTCAAAATTCGATTTTTTCTAAAATTTTGTTTTTTTGAGTTTGTGGGCCTGTCTGTGGGCGGATTTCAAAAATTCGTAAACGTGATTATTTCGGGACCCTAGAGAGTATATGGTTAAAATTTCAGCTCTCTAGGCCCAGTTTAAAGGCCTAATTTTTGCCGACGGACGGACGGACGGACATGGCTAGATAGACATTACTATCGATGCTGATCATAAATATAGTAACTTTTAGGGGTCTACGGGCAATATTAAGGTATGTTACAAACTATGCGTCAAAATTAATATACCCTTAGAATAGGGTATAAAAATGATAATAAAAGAGATAAATAATAAGAGAGAAAAAAGTTACATTTGATTTTGGTTGATTTAATAAGCATGTCCATTTTGATCGTTTATGCGTGAGTTCAGTCCGACGGCATTCTTAAGATCTCCAAGGTTATTTATTAAAACGGATGGTCCCGACGAAAGGCGTATGTATATTTGTCCATTGGATGTATACACGGATGACAAAAGAGATTTTCGCTTAAGTTTCAAAGCTTCCCTCTGTTGTTGGTAGTTCCTCTTTGTTAAGCTGTCGTTGATGTAGAAGGCGTTCGAAGAGGAGAGTCCCACGTCGCTAAGTTTGAGAGGGCATTTCTTGTTTTTGCGATGGCGAGCTACCGCTCGCATCAAAGTCTGCTTTTCTCGTTTGTCAGCCAGTTTCAGTATGATGCTGGAGCCAGAAGTACGCTCTTCAGTACGGGAGCGGGGCTTTGCACGAACGATTTTATTGAGACGGGGCGGCTGAATATCAATGGTGAAGCAAATGTTGCGAAAGATGCTCTCTATGCTTTCATCAGAGGATTAAGGTATACCGAAGATAACCACATCAGAGCATACTCTCTCTCTCTATCAAATTCATCCGTTATAAGCTGAAGCCGCTTAATGTCTTGGTCGATTTGGTGAATTTGATGTTCGATAGCATTTTTAGTTTCACTGACCTGTGCTTTGAATCGATCTTCAAGCGCCAACAGCTTAGCATCCAGCTGGAGAGAGAAATTTTCAGCCCATTTCTCGAGTTTCCCCTCAGAGTTCCAGGTGCCGTATGCCAGTCTCCCATGGCAGTTCGTTTGACTTCCCGGAATGTAGGTTCAAATCTCCGCCAACAAACAAAAGTTCTTCTTTTGGGATGTTCTTGATGAAGTTGTGAAAATCTAGCCAGATACATCTTTTTCTCTCTGCTCGCATCCAACTTGGAGAGCATGTGCACTGACAATATTCCGCACCTTTCCTTGCATCACTAGTTTCAGACACATCAAACGATCACTGGACTTTGAACTGGCCAAAACGCTGCTAAGTAGATCTGCCGCAAGTATGATACTGATTCCGTTCCAACCCTTTTCTGTCCCGTAGTAGAACATCTTGAAAGCTTTTTTCCTAACGCCCAAGAAACGCGCCCGATTTGCGGTGTTTCGCCATTTCGTTTCCTGAACACATAAGATGCCAACTGGCCTTCAAACCATCATCCCTTCGAGTTCGTAGCTACGTCTGCTCGTCCCAGGATTAGTACATTGATAAGTAATTCCTGGCGAGGTAGTGCGTTTTCTATTAGCGTACATTTCCATAGTAGCCCAGTCATATTAGGTTTATCTGCGGAAAAATTCCTAGTTAGCTGAATTTTCGTATGCACCTTTATTACGGCGTTGTAATGAAGATGTGAAAAATCGACATTGATATCGTGTCGGCTAAAAAAGTTATAAAGGTCAAAAGGTCACGAAAATCAGTTTTTCGCAAATATCTCGCGATCTATTGCTCGGAGGTCAATAGAGGTCATTATAAGAATTGTTTGTCGTGAAATTATCTACAAAAATTTACTCTTGCATTTTTCTGTAAAATTAACCGTTTTTGGAGTAGAGCGCTGACGATGCACTCGTTTCCTCATCACCGAGGTAGAATGCAAGGCTCGTTTTTTTTACATGGTTTCCCTCGTAGGCATAATCCATGTTATGTAATAAAAGTTTTTTTATTTAAGAGTAAATAATTTTTTATTTGAATACTGAAAAATACTAAAAAAATAAACTTGTATATAATTTTTTTTTGTCATTCATTGTCGATATCTTCAGTTTCTATATCATTAACAGTGCTATGATCAGGATTTAAGGGGTGATTACCCTCTTAGGAAAAATCTTTCCATAAATTCAAGCAAGGCTATCCTAGCTCCTTAACGAAAAGAAGAAATTTAACCTAGTTCAAATATTTCGAAGAAGTCAATTATCTTGCGGTAATCCTAGACAGAAGGCTTATTTTTGAACTTTCACATCTTCTTCTTCCTTAAAGGCGGTGAGGCTTTGATCAGGATTAAAGGGATCATAACCGTTGCACTTCACTACATCCCTACTGGTTCGCCTGTGGGGTTCGCCGGCTCGACCTCACGAAATAACGGCAGTCCTCCCGATTTTGAATCACTTCGTCACTGAGGCCATGAGTTTTTTGGATTGTCTCTCTTTCGCGTTGGTATGGGAACGTTAATTGATATTGCCTTTTTGACAGGGTTCATAGAATCCCTCTTTTGAACATGACAGTAACAACTGAGCCAGTCGCAGTGACTGTATTTAAATCTCTCCTCCGATTTACAGTTAATTTCACAGAAAAATGCATGAGGCAATTTTTGTAGATAATTTCACGACAAACACTTTTTATAATGACCTCTATTGACCTCCGAGCAATACATAGCGAGATATTTGCGAAAAACTGATTTTCGTGACCTGCCGTAATAAAGGTGTATATACAAAAATTCAGCGGACTAGGAATTTAAAAACTTAAAATGCCTAAAATGACTGGGCTATAGTGCTTTAGTTTGAACAAGTTTGACATGTGCATGCTCCTATTATTTGTTGTTTGATCTAGCTTTCTACTACGGATTTGCATGTACACTTTTGTGACAGTTTTAAGATGCTAAAAAGCTCCTGACCCGCCTAGGCGAAGAAAAACGGTACGTCGACCTGGATAGATCTATTGTACCATAGGTCAGAGAACATTTTAGGCTAGTGCGTTTTCCACTTTCCTAGAAAAGGTAATAATGCTTCTAGCAGGGGATTTCTTCAAGTCTTCATTACTTAAAAGTTCTTTGAAGAACATCCTCTTTCTGATTCCGCAGAGCCTGCACTTTGAAGAGTCGGCTAAGTTCATTTTGTTAAGGTGGTATCGTAAACCGTGGTGACCTGTGATGTAGCCTATTCGTTTTTTGATATCATGCCTACGTAGGTTTAGGATCCTGCTAGCATTGTTTTTAAAGGGGTGCATGGCTCGTTTGGCCTGTCTTAGACCTGGAGTGTTTTGCCAGTGTGAGATACATTTCGAGTGTTTCCAGCTTTTTATAGCTAAATTAGTAGCTTATTTAGGTGTGTAGCAGAAGGGTTCAGGTCCTGTGAAAGGGGTTTCTGAACCACCTCTGGCTAGTTCAGCTTTTTCATTTCCTTCAAAACCCCAATGGGCAGGAATCCATCACAGTTTGGTTTTGTTTGTTTTGGGGTCAATTATGTGTGAGCTAAGGGCTTTTATAGCTGCTTGACTGTCCGTGAATATATGGATGTGAGCGCCTTTGATACCAGTGTTGAAGATGTGGTTAGCGCATTCTTGAATGGCGAGGAGCTCTGCCTGGAATACACTGGGCGCCCTAGACAGGGAGGTTATAAACTAAAATAAAGATTGATAAGCAGAAAACAAAACAAAAAAAATTGTATTCCACAGTTTTTAAATAATGTAGGTATGTTTGTATTCATGGATGTGCGGGGAGGGTAGGTTAGTTGTCCGTTCCCGCTTATGACAGTCTTTGAAGCCTGACATTTTTGTCTAGCAATGTCGGTTACGCCGCTAAGCGAGGGATTACATATTCGGGTATTGCTCTATATATATTTATTTATGTATGCATGTATGAAGAATGTACCTCTCATCTCACTGATGTGATATTTATGTGCCTATTAAATGATCAAAGATTCTTTTGAATAGTGATTATTATTTTAAAAACATAGTGATGCCATTCAGCGGAATTTTTTGAAAGGCAATGTTCTTTTGAAGTTATGAAAGTAGATGTCTGTTCTGTAATCTAAAAGATCAAAAGTCTCCTTGCAACACAACATATAGATTTGTTTTTTTTGCAGTTATTGAATAGTCAAAACAAATTTTTGTTAATAGCATTATCAACAAATGTATCATTAAATATAAATCAATCGATACGCAAATTCTTGCAGTATTAAGGCGACAAATAAAGTCAAATTCGTGAACATCACGCAATAATTAAATGTCGTGTAATAGTTTAATGCGGACATGGTGCGCTGCGAAGCCCTATGTAATGCATTTAACTTCCTAAAGGGAAAAAACACATCACCTCAAGTCACATTCACCCCCGTACGTATGTACATTTATCCATGTACCTACAGGTTCAACAGAAATCGAAGGTAAGTGGATAATTTACCAAAAATGCATTCATTGACAATTTGTAATGCCATTTCAACACTGAGCTATTTTTAAAACCCATTAAAAACAGACTGCTGAATTATCAGAAAAAAGCTTATATCGAAGATTCCCCCCAAAGAGAGTCAAACTTTTGTTCTTTTGTTAAAGTGGAAGCAATTTATCTAAATGTGGTTCGGAAAATGTAAGTGAGGGTCTTATCTGGAGTGGGACTCAGACGACAGATTGTGTAAGTTTTGCAATTGTTAACGCTGTATACGAAGGGAACTTATAAGGGGTATAGTTATTCGTACAGTGCAGGGTAATAATTGCAATGGTGTGTTGTCATTTTTTGTGAATTATTATCTTTCTTGATAATTTGAACTGGGAAGATAAGAAAAGGAGAAGTACGGATGTTAGTCTCGTATTTATTGGAGAGATATTGATATTTTACAATTTTTGAAGTGTCTGAAATCTTGCACCCAGGAAAAATAAATAAACGGTAAGGCCAATCAATTAAGGTTATTTAGAATTATTTTATCTCATTTTGAAAACCCATTCGCAGACTAGTAATATTCTTATTTTTATCAATAACCGATAACAAATTAAGTGTGAAGCTAATATTAGCTTTATTGCTGGATTCCCCATAGCGACCTTGTGTATATTTCGCAGCAACAGGTCCACTGGCGATTTTATGACTTATCGAACCGAAAAGTGGAACCAATCTCTTCACCAAGGTGGGGAAAGTAAGATCGTTGCGCTTGATATTTCAAAGGCATTTGACAGAGTTTGGCACCAAGCTCTCTTGTCGAAAATGCGTGCATTTGGAATCGATGATACCTTTCTTCAATGGATTAGAAATTACCTTTCGGAACGTTCAATTCAAGTTGTTTTGAACTGTTCCGAGTCTGCAACTCACTAAATAAATACTGGTGTTCCCCAAGGCTCTGTTTTGTCTCCGATTCTCTTTCTTATTTTTATAAATGATTTCCTGTCTATTACCTCTAATCCAATCCACTCCGTTTCCGATGACGGTACCCTCAGCTTCATATTCGTTTCTTGGCTCACGCCCCTCATCTTCGGGTGTGGAACTGGAACGACAACGTATGTTAAGCTCATTAAATTCCGATCTCGACAGCATAACTTAGTGGGGTGTAACTTTTAGAGTGGAATTAATTGTTTCCAAAACGCAATGTTGTCTTCTGGCATACCATACCATTGTCCATGAATGGCACTTGCATCGTTGAAACCGAAGGGATTTCCATTCTCGGTATGTGTGTTAATGACAACTTTCGTTGGAATGTTCACATATTCGATGTCGCCAAAAACGTTGCGAAATGCCTACGCTTAAGCGATGCAACACATATTTCACCCCCTCTGATCTGGCTACTATTTATAAGGCGTTTATCCGCCCAAAACATGAGTCCAATGCGCATATCTGGTCTGGTGCAGCAATTACTTATTTTGAGCTACTTGACAGGATCCAAAAACGCGTGATAAAACTCATTGGTGACTGTAACATCGCGAGCTCGCTTGTTTCTCTTAGTCATCGTCGCAATGTCTCTTGTCTCTCGTAATTTTATCGTTATTTCACCATATGTGCTCAAACGAAATAGCCAGTTGCATTCTACCCCTAGAACATTCCAAACCGCAATACCCGCTGTGCAAGGAATGCGCGAAGCGGACGAAACAGGGACTATTATCGGATCAGGATCGATAAGGTCGAGTTTTAATTTTTGTAAGTCGAAGAGCTGTCCAGAGTTTTAAACCCTTTTACCAGCGAAGCGGTCCATCCAGGCACTATTATGGGATCACCGGAGAATTTTTAAAGATAAAGTTTTGCAGGGGGATACTTTCCTGGGATATTTTGACTATGGATATTATAAAAAGGGAATTGGAAGAGGGAAATGCATCTGTTCGAAAGAACACGGTGACTTACTCAAAAAACTCCCACTTCTTGCCATACCTAGGGACGATAGCATCAGGAAATTCAACTTCGAGAAGAAGTTGGAGCAATGAGTCCACAACTTATGGACTGAGCAACCACACAACAAAGTGGTATACGGACGGATCGATGACCAAGGAGGGAACTGGTGCAGGAGTGTTTGGGCCAGGAACTAAGCACTACGAATCCATGGGCATATGTACCAGCATCGTCCAGGTAGAAACATGTGCCATAGACATGTGCGTTGGAATCAACCTCGAGAAAAACTACAATAATTGCAACAAAGCAATAATGTCTGACAGCCAAGCAGTTATAAAGGCTCTTGACGCCTACGTAATCAAGTCAAAATTCGTGTGGGAATGTCTACACGGGCTGAATAGACTAGGCAAGAACAACAGAATGTCCATCTGCTGGGTACCTGGCCATGTTGGCATTACAGGCAATGAGGCAGCGGACTCTCTGGCAAGAAAAGGGGCAGAGGAACCCTTCATAGGACCTGGACCGTTCAGCGGGATAGGAGAACACACTCTACGCGAAGAGTTCAGGAGACTGGAGGAAGAAGCAAGGGCCAAACCTTTCTTAACCTCCAAGGTCTGAGGCAAGCAAAGAAACCCTAGGAAATTATAACCAAAAGAGATTCAAAGCTTGTATCAGCCTTAACAAAAACAACCTAAGAACCTAACAGATCTCCTCACGGGGCACTGCAGACTCAAGGAGCACCTGAGGAAAATAAGTATATCAGAGGACGGGCTTTGCAAATTCTGCAGTGAAACCGCCGAAACTCCAGACCACATACTGGAATCCTGTGGGGCACTGGCCAAAGGATGAGATACTTGGGCAGGCAAACCATGGACCCACAGCTCATTCTCAGATTCATCAAGGAAACTGGACTAGACGCTGTGCTCTAAGGAGTGTGAACAGTTTCCCCGAATAAACTTTCCAATAACCGTGTCTTACAATGAAGAAGTACCCAGCATTGCAATCGACGAAAATTTGAAGTCAGTCAATGACTCTAAAAACCAAAAACAGAGTTCCCAATTAAAATTGGTTTAAACAAGGAAATCGTCCGTAGTTCTTGTAGTCTTTGATTATCTATTTGCATGAAAAACGAGTTCCAAAGCAACACGTCAGCTAACAGCTGCAATATTTCCACTCGAACGACCACTATGATGATATCTTGACCGTATTTTGAACGAAATTTTCTTTCAACCTCTGCAAAACTTTCACCATATTTAATTATTTTTTTTTTGATTATAATTAGCGTGCCCTGATACAGTAGTACCCTTATAGTGTGTATGCACAGCGCAGGCATTTTTCAATTCAACACCTACAAATGCAATGTCGGACATATTTCATTGCCATCATAGATTGATAGGAAAGATAGGTTTGTGAATTGGGTAAGGTTTTTTCTCGACGGGTGGTAAATAACTTAGGGAGTATTATGTTGAAGTTTTGTATTCAAGTTTGATCCGCAGAAACTTATAAAATAATTAAAAGTGCACATAATAACCATTCACTGCACTTATATTAATTTTTATTCTGCGGATTGTTGCTTCATGGAATTGGTCAGGATTAAAACACGCAACCTTTCGATCAGCAAGTGAATAAACTACCACTGCACTGTTGCTACCCGCAATAATGACAAAAATTCGTGCGAGTGCCCTTTTAGCGCACAGGAAATGAGTTTATCGTTTGCCTCACCTTGCCTCGGGTCGGGTGACATGGCGATTGCGCCCAGTGAGCTCGCTGTCGAACCAAGTCATTTGATTGTGTGAATGGTGATGAATAGCAATTAGCTCGATTAAGTCTGAGGCGGCTGGTTCAGATAATATTCCTCCCAAATTCTTGAAGCTAATCCTACCACTGAAGAATATGAAGTATATACGGAAATACGTATTTATCTTTAGTTGTCGTTTTCGAGAAACTTGGAAAATTTAAAAATTGTCCCTTTACCGAAAAAGGCGCGTTCCTCTGCCCCCTCGGATTTCAGGCCAATAAGCTTGTTACCCTTTTTGGCTAAAGTCCAAGAGATGCTAATGGCCAATCAAATCCAAAATCATCTAAACGTTAATAATCTAATGTCAGAGTGACAATTCGGTTTCCGCATGAATCACAGCTGCGAAACGGCAGCCCTTAAAGTTACAACAGATCTTAGATTTGCTTTGGACTCCAATAAAATTGGTCGTGTAGTCCTCCTTGAATTTTTTAAGGCTTTTGATAGCATTGATCACTCAATACTATTATTGAAGTTAAAAAATTTGTTCGGTTTCTTCGGTCCATCTCTACGACTCATCGATGAGTATCTTAGAAATCGTGTTCAAGTAATTGTAACCCCTACAGGGTCATCTTGTCAAATTACTACAAATAATTGTGTGCTCCAGGGCTCTGTGCTAGGGCCAATTTTATTCTCGCTCTTTATTAATGATCTTCCTGATGTTGTCATTAGCAGCAACACTCATATGTATGCGAATGATGTACTGATATATTTCTCACGTGAGGTTGGTCTAAAAGAAGACCTTGTGTTTAGAATCAAAGAGGACTTGGGCCTTATACCTCTAATCGACTGCGACTCAATCCATCAAAAACAGTAGCTATGCTCTGTAGTAGGAGTGCAGTCGATTCAGTGGATTTTTCGCCTGTCGTATTAAATAGACACTAACCGTGTTTCTTTGCACGCGGATATAGGAATAATTTGAAATTTGCATGTAAAATACAACAACAACTTATCCTATATACGCTAACTTTAGCGGGGATAGCTATCGCCGCTAAGTCCTTTAGCGGGGATAAACAGTGCTTCCAAAACCCATTTTCTTCGTTTCTGATGAATCTTTGCGATGAATTTTTCAGGAAATGTCAGAGTTTGACATCCCGCCGACCACTGGCACATCCCGCCGAATATTTTGTTCGGGATTTTATTGTTCACCCCTATCGTGGAATCCGTCGGATCTGAGATTCACTTCACTTATTCGATTCACGTGAACAGAAAATTGCTATCGTGGGATCCGTCGGATTCTCTCCCTTACCGACCACTATTGGTGATTAGGAAATTCAAAATTCAATTGTGACAGCTCATTTCGAACACATTTGTTTTGTAAAAATTATCTCATTCACGTTACCGACATGTGGATGGTTCAAGTCTGCGGATTGCGCGATGCAAATTGTTCACTATTAGCGGATCGTTCCCCCCGACGGATTCCACGATAGGGGTGGTTATTTTTTTTTTTTCAAAATTTAGTAAATCTGTCAATGTGAAACTGTTTTTTATAATTTTAGAATATGTTTGGCATTAATTTCAACTGTCGGAAATTAATATTTTTGAATTTCACGATTTTCAATACAAATTTCTTAACTCAACTTACAGCTGGTTCACTAATAAACGTCATAGGTGCATGTGTGCTGCCAAGTTTTTTTTGATGAGTTCTTAAGCGGCGATGATCGTTTTTTAATGCCATGCCTATATCCGCGTGCAAAGAAACACGGTTACTATCACGTATGTGAGTAAGGTCAGGTACTTAGGGTTTACAATCAATAGCAATCTGAGCGGTTGTGATGCCGTTACTGATATACTGATACAATAAGGAAAATCTATGCTGGTCTTCGTAGCTTGAGGTGCGCTGCTGATCTCATCTTAGGACATCGCTACTGGGATTATGTTTCGATGACTGTTAGAAATTTAGAAATATCATAATAAAGCATAAAATTGTGTTCGGCAATTGTCCACAGTATTTAAAGCAGGGACTTCAGTTTTCGCAATCTCTCCGAGGACTCAATCTTATTCTCCCACGGTTTTCTGTAGTTCGTCTATGGAATTGTCTGCCTGCTGATCTGCAGACAATCAGAGCATCATCGGTCTTTCGGAAAAAGCTTTTTCTTCACTTATCGTCATAATTAATTGTCTATCCAAATATTTTTCTATTTATTATTTCATTAATATATTATTATTATCTATTATGATTATAACTATTTTTTTTTTATTAAATTTATATTACAATCATCATTATTATCCTTAAATTGTAAACTTTTTATCCTGTCAACTCATTTCTTCTTTTTCTAACAAAAGATATTATCACCCCTATCGTGGAATCCGTCGGATCTGAGATTCACTTCACTTATTCGATTCACGTGAACTGAAAATTGCTATCGTGGGATCCGTGGGAAATTCAATTGTGACAGCTCATTTCAAACACATTCGTTTTGTAAAAATTAAATTCAGTGAAAATAAAATAAAAACTGCGGATGTCAAATGCATGGATAGATTCGATCCGTTCGTTTTCCACGATACAGTGAATTTCATTCACGTTACCGACATGTGGATGGTTCACGTCTGCGGATTACACGATGCAAATGGTTCACTATTAGCGGATCGTTCCCCCGACGGATTCCACGATAGGGGTGTATATCTTGTAGTATTACTCGTATGTAAATTAGATTCAATTCAATAAATAAATTCAAATAATAAAAAACGTTGCTCAATACTGTACTGATCCACTTTAGCTAAAGGGAATGTATTTACTTCATACCTGAAAAAACTTCGGTGTAATCTAATAGCTGACGTCAAATTTGAACATCCTTTATTTAGGAAAACTAGCAGAAATCACTCATTGGTGCGTTGTACACTCATTTCTAAAACCTATGCACGATGTTAAAGTTGATGAGCTGATCGCGTCAATTGATTTAATTTTTATTTAAAGTCTCATCGAGATAGAAACACATCCCAATTATCGTGGCCCGTACGAATTTTGAAAAGTTGTAGTCAATGACGAATTTGAATGACTTCATTTTAAAATTTCAACCAAGTTCCAAATAGGAAAAGTAACCCTTTTGCCACCAGGGTGTAATTTATAAGAGTTTCACAGTTAAAGCTGGTGTAAATAGTATCTAATGTGTAATTTATAAGAGTTTCACAGTTAAAGCTGGTTTAAATAGTATCTAATGTCAATTCACCTGGTCCCTCCCAATTAGGCTTAATGGATGTTGTAAAAGTGGAACGTGAATCTACCGAAAATTCGGGTTAATCTCGGCTAATGCATACCTCATGTGATAGGTTTGGTTGCGCTCTGCTTAAGAATTGGTCATGCAGATCCTGGTAGAGAAATTGGTATTGTGTAATCTTTTGCGGATTAAATTGGATTTGTAGTGGAAATTAAAATCAGCGAAATACGTAATCCTCGGTGCATTTACTGAATCGATAATTAAATCAAGGTAGATATAAAAAGCTTTCAATTCTTTGCTGCGAGGGTATTCACAATTTCTTTTCCTCGGCAATTGCATGCAGTGCTGGTAGGAATACAACATTAATCGAAAGTTTTACCTCAGATTTAAACTGAGAAACGATTTTCTAAGTCCATTGAACTGCCATTGAACACTGATTTAATTGCCTTACTATCTGGCACATAGACAATATAACATGTTAACTATTAATCATAATTAAAAAGATAATTGCCATGAGTGTATCTTTCCCCTTCATAACAAACAACAAATAACTAACCCAGCTATGTTACTGTATGTTCGCTGACTAACAACTAAATCAAGGAAAAAATCTATAACATGTTCGTGTCCATTATTGCTCATTCTACCGAAATCACATAGACAGTAGCTAAATCAAAATAAGCGCAATCGAATTATTTCCGATAACACTGTGCCCAATTGCGCTGGCGAATAAATTTAATTTAATCAATGAAATGGATATCTGTTCCCCGAATTAGCAGACAACATAAGAGAAACAGACGTCAAATCTACCGTTAACACAGCATGGAGTCGCATTTTGAAATTAGATTAACCTAGCATTAGATAAATGAGTTTGTAATGGTGGCACATAGTCGATGCTCATGACCATAAGCGACAATTGTTGTGCTGTCACTACTCGGTGAAAAGTAAAGTGACGCCAACCGCTGTGGTGGCTGCCATAATTTCGAGGGGGGAAAATCACGGGGGATTGTATTATTAAAGCCATCATGTTCGAATGACATACGAATGGCGGCCGTCATAAAAATAAAAACCAACAACAATCGAGCGAGTTTATTGATCGCAAATCTAATTTTTAATATTTCATTTGCAAAGTTAGATGACTGTGCGCCGTCGCTTGCACCAGACTGTCAGGGTCAATCGGCAGAGCAATTGAGTCACACAGGGCCAACGTCAACATCCCATACAAGGAAGTACTTTTTGGCGAGAGTACTTATCTTGATGCCGGTCGTCAACACACGAGAAACAAAGCCCACTCATAACGTAATTGAGTTTGGGTCGCATTCAGCGTGCGCTGCTTGTGTGCCTGACACACGTTACTTTTCCATCAAATCATTAAATGGATGAGTTTATTTTTATTTAAAAGTCAAACATCGATAGAAGGAAATGCAATCGTCGCTGAGTGATAAGGTGGAGGTTGAACCCAGTGTTCTACTTCAGGAATTCTCGTAGCTAAGTAATTGAGAACCATAGAATCGCATATAAACATGGGCACTGTAATAAAGATAGAGAGCAATTCGTCTACAGAGGACAACTGATAATGGCACATGTTGGCAAATGTTAGCTTTTTCAGCATGATAACTCCTAAAGCTAGGTAGTAAAACAATAGAACCTTTAATAGGTAGTATTTGCGGGTTCATAGATTAGATCCACAATGACGCCTCTAAATATTTTCTGTGGTATTTATAATTTATGCGAGAATTAGTTTGAAAGTGAAATAGTATCTGTTAGACTCTAGCGATAGTCTCTAATAAACGAATTACTTTATAAGCACTCCATTGACCTTTTAAATGTTCACTATCACAGAACTAGAACGTGATAACAGGAGATTGAATGCGACTTACCCTTGCATTCGACTATAAAAGTTGAAAAAGCGAGGTAGAGACACGTGTCAAAGAACGGGTGTGACAGTTCCTGCATTGACAGATTGTTAGAAAGAAAGGTCAACAAAACAGAAAAGGTTATCTAGATCAGGTTGGAAAAAAAATCAGTTGGTGAAACTGTTGTAAATATAGATATACTATTAGGAGGACACTGAGATGGAATAGCTTTAAGATTTTAACACGCAAAAGCTAAAAAAAAATCGAACTTCCACACTGATAATTGAAGCCGCCATTACCCAATTCAATTTATTTGTCACTTAAGAATGATGACAGTATAATTTAATTAGTGAGCTTTTATAGGATTTGTTTAATTCACGTGTTTTTTCGCGTACAAAATCCTATTTCTTGACCCAAAAAAGTTGCACATACGAATGTCATCGAGAAACTAACTTCCCTCCATTGAAACCCTGTAGTTTTTTTTAGGTAAGCACAATCTGTCAAAGACAATATATATCACTTCGTTGACGTTTAAGGAATCTGCGCACTCCAGAATGCGGTCAACAATTTATGTAGTGTTCCATTGGTAATCCGGAGAACTCTCCGATCCAGGATGCCAATGGAACAAGCAAACACATCTTCTTTTAACTTGAAGTTTGTGAACCGCTGTATTTGTGAGAACGCAGATACCATTTAAAATATACCATGGAAATATCCATTACAAAATGGTTTCTTTGCCTGTTCACTTGTTAATTATTGTCATTGACAATACACAACAAAAATGACATTTGCCGATTTCGACGTTTAACGTTTTTGAATGTATAAGTACTTATGGTTTAAATTGGGCCCCATTCGAGAGGTATGTCTTTTGCCTAACCTAACCTAACCTATCCTACTGTCGGTTTTACATTGGTCTCAATCCATAGCTTGCTCCTTCTGGTTTCCAATGGAGCATCGAAAAGCGCCTTCTGTTCAATTGTGTGTGAAAACTAAACTGGGAAAATAAAATGAACGACAGTCTTCCGATACGAAATCGGGTAGTGAAAAAGGCTCCCAAAAGAATACAATGAAACATTTTGTGAGCGCGTTTTTTTCTCTCCGGAAGGAAAACAGTCCTCGTTTACCTTTTTGCCCAATGGAAAACGACATAAATATCACTGAATGACCAAACAGATACAAATTTTAGGAAATGTCTGTGAAACGACTTTTGACAAAAGGTCTGTTCGCGTACTTTATGTGTAGAAAAATGAAAACTGTCAAATCTCCGAAATCGAGAGAGAATCCTCTCATTTGAAGGAAAAGTACGCGAAGTAAAAGAAAAACGTCAAAGTTTGGCTTGAAAAGAAGCAACCGCTCTGAAATGAGCTAGCAAATGACAGTCATTATTTTACCAGCTCAAATTCTGTGTGAAGAATAATAACGATAGTACATTTTTCTTTCGTTCATCTTTTTACCATTCTCGTAGTACGCGAACGCGTATGTTTCGCTCGAAAGTTTATTTAAATTTACGTTTGCATATTAGTACGCGAACGGACCTATTATTTCTCGATTCCCTTTCTTTGCAGGCAGAATTTCTTACCTAAGCTTTCTAGTCGAAATATCAAAAACTGCACAGAGAGATTAAAGCTGGTGTACCGCAAGGCAGTGTGCTAGGTCCAGTTATATATCTACTTTTCACTAGCGATCTGCCTAAAGAAACCACCAAAGCTACTTTTGCAGATGACATAGCTGTCCATGCTGTGGGAGCAACTGTCGAAATAGCAACAAAAAAGCTTCAAACAGCAAAAACAATATTTCAGAATGGACTAAGAAATGGCAGATTAGACAAAATGACATTAAGGCAGCCATATGAATTCTACTTATAAAAACGGACTACACATTCCAGTCTACATTAACAACAATGTAGTGGAATATTCAAACACAGCCAAATATCAAGGCATGAGCATGAGCATTAAGATCTAAATGTTGAAATGGTGGAAGATGAAGTTAAGAAATCCGATAAACGGCAAATTTATTTCTTAAATTCATTAAATAATTCAAAAACAAATTGCCGATTAGTCGTTGACTAGGTGCAATCTCATTCGGGATGGCGAATGTCAGTCCCCCGGGAATTTTTTAGATGAATTAAAGTCCATCACTATTGCAGAAGCAATTCCTCGCGTACTAGCTCTGCAATGTCTTTCGATGATTTTTTACTTCCAGCGAATTCCCAACTCAACAACACAAAGGAAAAAAAAAACATAGGGACGGGCTACAGTCCGCTTGGGCGAACTGTTGGATACCCTATTCTTATTCCTATCCCTCATAACGCCCACTTAGACAAAAGTCTAATAAGTATGGTTGAATTGTTAAGAACGCTCTACATATTTTCTTATATAACATTTCAAGGATTTTATGAAAAAAAAAAACCAAGCTTTTGTAAAAAAAACGCTCCCTAGCTCAAACTTTGGTTTTTCAATAAAATTATTTTATTTAATTGTGGGCTTGTCAGTAAGCGGATTTAAAAAAAAAATTAACACATGAGCATAAAGGGCCCCTAGAGAATATTTTTTTTTTTTAACTTTTATTGTAGCTGAATTTATATAAATTTTTTTCGTATTTCTAGATTGCACAATTTACAGAGAAATGGTATTTTCTACCTTACTACTGGAAAACTTATAACATTTATACAATTGTATTATCACAGATTCAAGATTGTTTTAGAAGGAAAAGCTACATGAAAAAACCTTCATTTAATTTAAAAATAAATTTTTCCTGAGGAGAGAGAAGTGGGTCCGTGTGATCACAAATAAAGATGCTGTTTACATATTCGATTTATTAAACGTCAATAAATAAATAAATAAGAAGATAAAAAAATAAATAAATCACTAAATAAATAAGAAGATAAATAAATAAATAAATAAATAAATAAATAAATAAATAATTAAGTAAATAACAAAGATGATAAATAAATAAATAAATAAATAAGAATATAAATAAAAAAATAAATAAGTAAATTAACATAATCGACTAAATAAGTACTAAAGCAAATAAATAAATACATAAGAAGATAAATAAATAAAAAAACAAAGAAGATAAATAAATAAATAAATAACAAAGAAGATAAATAAATAATTAAACAGTAAATTAACAATTAACAAATAAGATCTATGAACATCAAAATAATATATATATCACAGTAATGTATATAAATTAGATACAACACCTTAAGTTGTTAAATTTAAAATTAAGTTATTATTCGAGCAACCACACAAAACTTTGTATCGATCATATAATTTTGCGATTCGAATTTCAACTTTTTCAATCTTAGCCTCTTCATGGAGATCCTCGGTAGAATAGTGCCAGGGAAGATTAAGCATCATTTTTAAAATTTTATTTTGCATAATTTGCAGCCTGCGAATATGACTCTTAGCACAAGTTCCCCAGATGGGCGAACCATATAGCATTATGCTTTGGAATATTACTTTGAAAATTAGCAATTTGTTTTCAACACTCAATTTGGACTAACGATTTATAAAAGGATATAGGATTTTTGTCGCCATGTTAAGTTTATTAAGTGTTTCTTGAATATGCAGACTAAAGGTCAAAGTTTTGTCCAGGTGTACCCCAAGATACTTGGCACTCGATTTCCATTCAGTTTGAACCCCGTTCAACTGGAGTCTATTGCTTGGAAAGTAACAGGCTTTTCTTTTCCTAGTGAAAAAGAGAGCCTGAGTCTTAGAAGCATTCAATTTTATTTTCCAATCATCGCAATATGATTTGACTAAATTCAAAGCAGATTGCAGATTGGTTTCAATTAAGGAACCAATTGAATCTGTTGAGTAGATGCAGGTATCATCCGCGAAAATTGCCGTTTTACAGTTATGGGGTTTCGGAAAATCATATGTGTATATAATATACAATAACGGTCCAAGAACGGATCCTTGGGGTACACCTGCAACGATTTCAAATACATCGGAATACCAATTATTTACAGAAACTTTGAAAGTGCGTTTTGTAAGGAACGACGAAATCATTTTAACTATGTAAAGTGGGAAATTTAAAACAAGGAGTTTGTGAATGAGTCCTTCGTGCCACACCGAGTCAAAAGCTTTTTCAACATAAAGAAAGACCATCCCCGTACTTTTTCCTATAGTTAGATTATTTTTAATATCTTTTGTTATCCTGTCAACCTGGTGAACAGTACTATGATGTCTTCTAAAACCAAACTGTTCTTGTGGCAGGATATCAAACTGATCGACATGTTCCAATAGTTTGTTTTTTATTAATTTTTCTAAGCACTTACTTAAGGAGCTTAATAAACTAATTGGCCTGTAGCTAGAAGGCAGGCAAGCATTTTTGCCCGGTTTATAGATTGGGATGACTTTTGCCATTTTCCACGTATTTGGAAAGTATCCTATTTTGAAACACGCATTGAAAAGTATAGTTAGAAATTCGACACCTTTTTTAGGGAGGTTTCTTAAAAATACATTTTTTAGTCCATCAAATCCAGGTGATTTAGTATTTTTGAGACTATGTAAAATTTCTTTTAAGTCGTCGGTAGATACAATATCATTCGTAACTTCGATAGCACTTGTATTAAGGAATTGTATTGATTGAAAAACGTTGTTTTCAATATTTCTGTTTGCAGTTAAATTACTTGCAACCAAGTAGTTAGCACAGAATTCAGTTGCTAAAGCACTTGCTTTTTCCTCGTTAGAAAGCAAAACTGTATTACCTATAGAGAGTATATATTATAAATTTCAGCTCTCTAGCTCAAATTTTGGTTTTTCAATAAAATTGTTTTATTTAATTGTGGGCGTGTCAGTGGGCGGATTTTGAAAATGTTATCTCCCGAGCAGTTGTAGGAGTCTTAGATCATATATAAAAAATTTCAGCTTTCTAGCTCAAAATTCGATTTTTTCGAAATTTTGTTTTTCTGAGGTTGTGGGCGTGTCTGTGGGCATATTTAAAAAAATCGTAAACCTGAATATTTCGGGACCCTAGAGAGTATATGGTTAAAATTTTAGTTCTCTAGGGCCAGTTTAAAGGCCTAATTTTTGCCGACAGGCGGACGGACGGACGGACGGACGGACGGACATGGCTAGATCGACATTACTAACGATGCTGATCATAAATATAGTAACTTTTAGGGGTCTACGGGCATACCAATAAGGTATGTTACAAACTATGCGTCAAAATTAATATACCCTTAGAATAGGCAATAGGGTACCTATAAAAAACAGCCCTAAAATTTTAGACAATTCAAACAATTAGAGTGACATACTGAATGCCCCCATTCTGAATTCAAACCTACAAGCAGGAGAAGAACTGACATTAAGGCTCCAGGTCTCTTCTAGATTACCAATGGAGTCGATTATATGTGTCGTGCCATGAGAACTATTCCAAAATGTCACTTCCTAACACCAATTGTAATTAAGAATGTTAAGATGTATAAATATGGTTAAATGTGAAACAGGGAACAATAATGAATGTTGCCCGTGCGTCCCTGCACGAACAAAAGAAAAGTCCCCAAAAAAAGAGCAATGCAATTTTACCATTCACGTGAGCCCAACGACACGTTTAACATTTTGAAAATCTCATACATGTGTGCATGCAAATTCGTGGGTTGACACGACTGGAGTCACGGTATCGTAAAAGGTTGATCAAACTAAAGGGTGTTTAAATTTGACGTATCATTTTAAATTGACCGCCACTTTTTTTTACAGCTATTAAATTACACCGACGCGACGGTTTTGCAGGCATAAAGTAAATACGAGGGCGGGTCAATAAGTCCGTGACTTTTTGAATTTCTGACCTCTTTACTGATACGGCAACACTGCTCCTGTCAAAATTTAAACTTGCTGCGTCAGTTAGTTTGTGTTTGACAGCTATTTTTATCAGACTACTCACTAATTTGAGGAGAAAATGGAAAAAAGTGAATTTCGTGTGCTTATTAAGCATTATTTCTTGCGAAAAAAAACCATTACCGAGACCAAGGCTAAGCTTGAAAAATACTATGGGGACTCTGCACCATCGATTTCAATGGTAAAAAAGTGGTTTACTGAATTTCGTTGTGGCCGTACAAGCACTGAAGATGCCGAACGTCCTGGACCCCCAGTTGAGGTCTCTACACCCGAAACAATCAAAAAATTCACGATATGGTGTTGGCCGACCGAAGATTGAAAGTGCGAGAGATTGTGGAAGCCGTAGGGATCTCGCATGGCTCAGTGGTTTCAATTTTGAATGATCACTTGGGCATGAGAAAGCTTTCCGCAAGATGGGTGCCGCGTTTGCTCACAGTCGACCACAAACGCAATCGTGTAACAACTTCACAGGAAGGTTTGGCGTTGTTTAATCGCAATATGGAGGAGTTTTTGCGCCGTTTTGTAACCGTGGACGAAACATGGATCCATCACAACACACCAGAGACCAAACAACAGTCAAAACAGTGGGTTTCTAAGGGTGAATCGGCGCCAAAGAAGGCCAAGGTGGGTTTGTCAGCCAATAAAGTTATGGCGACTGTTTTTTGGGATGCACGCGGGATAATCCACATTGACTACCTTCAAAAGGGAAGAACAATCAATGGGGAATATTATGCCAACTTATTGGACCGATTCAATGACGATTTGAAAAAAAACCGACCTCATTTGGCCAAGAAAAAAGTTCTTTTCCACCAAGACAATGCAAGGGTGCACACATGTGCAGTTGCCATGGCAAAAATCCATGAATTGGGCTATGAATTGCTCCCTCATCCACCCTATTCTCCAGATTTGGCTCCGAGCGACTACTTCTTGTTCCCAAACCTGAAGAAATGGCTTGGTGGAAAAAGATTTGACTCCAATGATGAAGTCATCTCGCAAACAAAGGCCTATTTTGAGGACCTCGACAAATCATTTTTTTTGGAAGGGATAAAAAAATTGGAGAAGCGTTGGACAAAGTGTATAGAGCTCAAGGGAGACTACGTTGAAAAATAAAAAAAAAATTTTATCAAAAAATCTGTGTTTTATTCCAAAAGTCACGGACTTATTGACCCGCCCTCGTACATTCCCGTTAGCTAAAATGGATCGGTACGTTATTGAGCAACGTGTTTTTATTATTAAAGCTTATTTTAAATACGGGAGAAGTTGTGCAGAAATAATGTAGAGAAAATGGTCCGTCAAACCGTGCTTATTAAACTTATCGTTCATAAATTTCAAGAAACTGGTTCGGTCCAAAATTAGAGAAATAAAGACTATCATCGTTGTGGTTGTTCGAGTGGAAATATTGCAGCTGTTAGCAGAAGTGTTGCTGAAGACCCATGGACGTCAATTCGCTGTCGTTCACATCAATTAAACCTCAAACCAACAACTTTGTTTAACATTTTGCACAGTTAACCCAAGAATTAAAGCCAACTGACCACACAGAAAACATCCAATCTTCCTGGAGAATTTTACCAGCTTCCTGTGGTCTGTGCCGGTGGACTCCGCTAATTCCCCGAAGCAGTAAGTACTCTTCTACGATTCCGCGCTATACCCTTGCACTCACACAAAATGTGCGTTATGTCTTCCTCGGATTGCAGGTCACAGAACCTGCGTGTATCCACATCTATCAGTCTAAGCGGCCTACTTTGCTTCCTTAAGAGACAGCGTCACGACATAATCCCAACTACTGCTCTAAGCTGTTCCCTACGCAATTCGCGAATTTCGCTAGATCTGTCTAGTCCAAATGCGGCCAAAGTGCTTTAGACACCCTATGACCCTCTGCCAAGGGGTGGTTTGATGTCCACACCTTAACTACTCTCCAGTTCCCCTCCCTTTCTCGCCAGATCATAGGCTTGCTCATTCCCCTATATACTGCAGTGTCCCGGTACCCAGCACAGTCATACTCGATTTACTTACTGCTTTCAGCATTGTGCGACAGTTTCTGTCTGTCTCAGAATTGATGTTAACAGATTCTAGTTCCTTAAGTGTCGCCTGACTGTCAATGTAGATGACGATATCCCTTCCGGACATTGATCCCAGCTGCTTTATATCTGCCGCCCCTAGAACAGCCAGAACTTCCGGTTGGAAGACACTCCTTCAGTCCGGGAGTCGTATAGACTCTTTCAAGTCTGGATCAACAGAAAAGATGCCAGAACCCGTTCCCTCCCTTGTCTTAGAACCATTAGTGTAGATAGCAAACTCATTTGATGTTGTGAATGCATCTCTTTGCCATTCTCTCCTTCCGGGATGTGACACCGAATAGGGGATGTCAAAGTCGACCAAGGGGGAAATATCATCTGTCCGTATAGGATTTCCGGATAGCACATCAGTTAAGATCGTGCGGTGCCCAAAACTGCATTCCTTAAACTGGTCCAAATTTGTGAGGCGTAAAGCGCTATTCCCAGCAAGTTGTTTTATTTTTAAATCTAGCGGGATAAGGTGCAGAAAGGTGTCCAGTGCTGCCTTAGGGGTAGTACGGAATGCACCTGTGATGGCTATGCTAGCCGTTCTCTGCACCGTTTCTAAATTTCCAATTATACTCCTTTTGCTAGTTACGCTCCACCACACAAATGATCCATATGTAAGTACTGTATATATCCAGTGTACCATGGCGGGTTTCAGGCCCCATGTTTTGCCTATTGGTCTTTTAGAAATAAAGATGGCGCTTTAGGCTTTAAATTCGTCCTCTTATGTTGAGATTCCAATTTAATTTATTATCTAGGATTACGCCCAGATACTTTGCACTGTCTGCGAGGGATAGTTCCACTCCGTCAAGTTTCAGGAGATTGAGTGCGGTATTTTGTGTCTTCTCGTAAACAGGACATTTAGTCCACAGTCCTAAGCCCAATTACTGATTTTCTTTAAGGCAGACATGAATGCGATGCAAAGTTTTGATTTGTTGATATTAAAAATAAAATAAAATGCAATTGACAACACGATTTTTGAACAGTTTTTTTTCGCTTCGTCATGTCGATGTCAGTGTCAACGAATTCCTTAGAAAAAACTCTGCGGAAACCTGTTCACTTTTGCTTTGTTTGTAAAAACAAAGCCTATCCAGTTATTAAAATTGAGAAGAAATATTTTATTCATAATCTTGGAAAGAGGTTAGGTACGACCTGGAAATGCATAACTTCAACTTAGAGTCTAACTAAGCGTGAAAACACACCGGATAAAGCGAAACGTTTTTTTTTTTTTGTTTCGGGAAACAAGAGAACATTGTTTCTTATGAGAGCGCACACACCAAAAACGTTTTCTTTGGTGTGTGCGCTCTCATAAGAAACAATATTCTCTCGTTTCACGAAACAAAAAAAAAACGTTTTGCTTTATCCGTTGTGTTTTCACCCTAACTGGACAGGAAATTTTAACACATGATCTGACGGGATATTTGACAATCGTGAGGAATCTCTATAGCAAAATATGTATCTTCTTGTACGAAACATGCAAGTATTGGACTTCGAACCAGACCAGACGGACTATCCACATGGGTTCAATATCAACCCATTTCATTAACGCGCGGTTGAGTGGAGGGTAATGCAAATCAGCCGAAGTATCTGGGTACTTGGGGCTTTTGTATACCTGCAAAGTTTATTATAAATGACCTTCAACTTTTTTATCAGAGAAACAAACGATAAAATGGGATTTCTGGTAAACAACACGTATCTACTCCAGCCAAGGCCAAGTAGCGTAAACGAGATTGTTTCAAAGTCAACCAATAACCGGTTGTTGATGGAGAAGAACAAAAGCATCACAGACGTATCACTGACATTTGGATTTTGTACCCCGAGGCGGCCGTTGAATTAAATACAAAAAGACTGCAATATTTCGTTTAATTTGAGTGTTTGACGTAGAAAAATAATCTCGGATTAGAAATGAAAATAGAAAGGTCTTGATCTGTCTGGACTTAAGTGCACCTTATACACTTGTAATTGTTGTTTGCTTCTGTACTGTAAATTGATTATATTTGCATTTATCTTAGATAGGAAACTGTCCGTTAACACAGCTTATGTACTCCTTGTACTCACCAGAAAAGAATCCTTAACGAATTTGCTATTAGAAGCGCAAAGCACACATGCAGCGAAAAGCCCTCAGCATCCTGAGTCTTCTTAATCTCACGATATTGCGGCACATATGGGATAACCCCACCGACGACCATTGCCGATGCCGCAGCCCATCCAACCAGGTGACCAACAGTCAGCCCCATCTCATCGTTGATAATCCAATCCATTTTTCTTGTGGACTCCCTTGTGTAGCTCTTGTTGAGTTTGAAGTGTTATTCAGTCGGCGTATTATTCCTTACAAAAGGTGAATGTGCCGATGGTTAAATATCAACGAAATGATACATAAATGTATACAATGCTTCTACGGAAAAGCGTTCCCCAAAAGTCAAGGCTGCAGTCTGTGTGAGCCTTCGTCGTCAATATTTCTTCTATTTGGATGTATTTTCAGATGGAAAATTCTGTATCTACTGAATTTAGTGGAAGCTCACGGTACTGTGCGATGCGGTTTGTTTTGATCAAAACTATGTTATATTTTTTTGCGTAACGAGGCACTTAAATATAATGTAATGTATAATTTATTTTGTCGAAGAGTAGACAGAGAAAATCACACAAAAGAAAACACACTAAGCAAACCACCTGGGATTTATTTTATTTGAATTTTTTGTTATTTGCTTATCTAACGAAGGAAACGCTCTCCTCTCCATTGGACAAGATGCACACGACGACACCAGCGAAATAATCTCGAGAGGAGCACTGCATTCGCATTTTTTCGGCGACAGAATTACTTTCCACCTGCATTTTGTATCACAAAAAAAACTTGGAACATATAATTTGAACAGACTACTTGAACGGCGAGGGAGGAAGTTAGCGTTTTGTAGGCGATTTTAAGATAATTTCCGATTGCTAGCGCTGGGATCTGCGTTTTGACGCGTTTTGTACTACGCGCGACTTTTCTTTCTGTCAAACGAGCCAAAGGGAAAAATCGTTTATGCTCTCCGTCTCCTACTAAGATGACAAGTGGAACAAAATGAGAAATTGTATTTTTTTTTTGTTTTGGTTGGAAAGTGAAACAGGAGAACAGTGTTACCAGAATCTTATTGGAAACTAACCGCAAGTGGAATATAAATATAAATATTACCACACTCGAATTTTACGATATTCTATTTAAATATACATCTTTTATGTTATCAAAAAGTAAGTTAAATGAACTTACCAAAAAACATAAATATAACAAATAATTATTTCTATGTATTCTTAACAAAATAACTAGATTTAGTGGACCCAATAATGGACTTTTTAAATGAGAGCGACCAATTGCTATCGACCGAACTGATAGGGTGTTTTGCGAAGCTAGCTCATTCAAAGGGCCATATTTCTTCCGTTTAAACGTCAATCCCGATTGCAGGAAATTCATTGGCTTGAATATGGATGTTTGCTGTTTTTGTGTTGCCACCTGTCCACCTAAGGTTTGTTCTCTTGATCGTAACTAGCTTAAATATTAGCTTGCATGTAGCGATTGACATACCAAGGGAACACTTTTCAGGTAGCAAAGGTAAAGAAGTTCCATATTCGGCGACTTCATTAGCCTTACAGTCAAATGTCAAACCCGATTGCAGGATAACAATTAGCGGAATCCATTGGATAAAATATGAATGTTTGCTGTTCTTGAGAGAGAGCTGTATATGTACATAGAAGGTGGAGAATGGTCTCCTTCTCGTCCCCGCATATGCAGCTTTAGCCAAAGTCGTTATATGGTGCTAATGTGCAACCTGTTAAAAGTGCTAAAACTCTTAGAGAGCTGCAGGTCCAGCTTTGTCGCTAGACATGTGTTGCGACCCGTCCACTCTCGATAGCAACTATCTTAAATATTAGCTTGCATTTAGCAATTGACATACCAACGGAACCCTTTTAGGTAGCAAAGGTAAAGAAGTTCCATATTTGGCGACTTCATCAGCCTTACAGTTCCCCGGAAAATCCCTATTGTCCCAGCACCCAAGAAAGGTGAATGTTGAACTGCTTTGCCATCTCCTTCAGAGATATTCGGCAGTCTAGGGCTACGATAATTTTGCCATGAAAGGAATAAACAAGATGTCGTTCTAAGGGTGTTTACATGGAAAATTCAAAACGGACGAAATACTGAAAATTAAAGATTCCCTAAGCAATTGCTTCAAAGTACTCCAGCAAATTTAAAGATTTTAGCTTGTACTGATAAGTACATGAAACAAATGCGATTAATTTAGTTTTTATATTCCCAAAATTTAGTTTTTTCTGTTTCCTTTTAAATTGTATTTTAAAGTTTTTTCTTGGTTTTGTCAATTTTGTTATAAACCTAGTTTATGTACAGCAGAAAAACTCAAAGTAGGAACGCCGTAGTAATAGTACTAGAAAAGTACCAAACAGGAAGAGACGAAATAGTTAAGGTTTGGATGTATTTTGGCGTCCTTTTGCAGTGTGTTTACCGTAAGATATCTCTACACAGAAAGAAAAAGTATGGTGAAATGGTATTAGTGATGCCAAATCCCAAAGGTGCGTTTGCTCTATTCAATTGTTTGTCGACCCAGAGCTGGAATTTTGTTAGCTGAATTCGACAATGGCTCTTTATAAGCTGATCACAACATATTTGTCAAAGCTTGTCATCTTTACCATCTTCAAGATGTCATATTGTTATCAATGCTCTCATTTCCAGTCAATGTTAGTCAAAATACTGAGGGAGTTCATGAAACACTGTTAAACCATTGTTAACGTGGTAAACTTAATTGGTGTAAGATGTGGTAAATTAACTGCCAAAATTTGTATGGTAAAACTTTTACAACAAGTTGGTTGGCTTACGATTCAAAGTTGATGTATAAATTAAGATGGAAAAGGTATAAGGTATGATAGTGCCTTTGTGACATTCAATCTGTCATACTCCACAGATAAAACAATGGCGCGTATCCAACAGCGTATTGGCTTACCATCATTTACGGAAGCATTTTTAGGGGGCGTTTGAGAAAAGTGAGTCGTAAATATACCATATTACGAAAATGGTAAACTTACCACTTTGCTGAATGCTCTCACTATATTTGAAAACTGAATATAATTGATTGAGTCGAGTAGTACGAAATTCTTTTATGATGCCTCCAATTTTGGTACTCACACCAAAGGTACAATTGATTACTAAGCTTAATACATATTAATTTTTAAAAATAAATTCCTTAACATACGTTTTTATATCATACAGGCAAAAAATGATTAAAAAGGATAAAAACACAAAGAAAATTAATGAAAACCCCTTGTTATTTTACTTACATTTGTCAACAATTTAGTGCCGATTAGTTGTGAGGTACAATTAGTTGATGCAAAACTATGGGAGACTTTTCGTAGGCCGAGTCTAAATAGGTTCTATGTACATACTACGTATAACATTAAATTGTTGGTATTCGAAAAGATGAAATATTATTTTGTTTAAATAATCGTTATTATTTCTTATTCACTATTTTTGCTCTCTATTATTCCAGTTACTTATTTTAAATACATCCAGATTCATTCTCATTTCTTTTAATTATCAAAATAATTCACAATCCATTCAAATCTCTTTTATCACTAATGCTGGTATTATGCCAAATGTATACTTATTTTTTTTTTCATGTTCAATGCATTAAGAGTAGCACGAAAAATGAAACATACAAAATTGCAATATGTGTTGCGCAACAGTTGCATTATTATATATGCGAGTTTTTTCTTTGTTTTTCTATGAATTTCTCTGTTGATTTACCTGGTCAGCAGCATAATCATGTTCATTCAGGGTTTCATCATTGGTTCATCCAAACATCGATTCACTAGGTTACCGGACAGTAAGACCAAATAGGATTTCACATGTAGTATATTGTATGTGTTATGCACTGCATTTCGATAAGTTACGGATAATGCCTATCCGAATCTCGCTGTTAGTCACCAACAACCTTATTGTTGTTTTAAGGTTGTGTTGAAACGTTCCGCCATGATGGTTTTTATCTTGGATATTCGTCAGGCTTTTACAATAGAAAAAAAAAGTTAGATGCTCCTGGCTTAATTTACAAGGTTAAAGAGGGGTATGCAGTTCGCATACAGCACTAGGTACCACAAGGGACCATCGCGGTCGCTGGGGAACCGATTCTATAGGCGTTTTTCTTTTTTAGCTCCGAGCGGGGCACTGAGCTGCAAAAAAAAGAACTGTGTTACTTTTTTAGCTCGGAGCGCTCTGAGCACAAAATTTGTATTTCGTTTTTATCTCTGAGTTAGCCCAGGGCTCGCTCGATGAGCTCGATTAAAAATGACCGAGCACATAGAGCGAAAAGCTGAGCGCGGCTGACTTCATTCATTATTTGTGCTTTTTCCATAGTTTAATTACTAGAAATTATAATTTAAATGGAACAATCCTTGACAAACACCCATTTCAGAAGCAATCCTGACTATTTTGAAAATTAATAGAAAAAACATTATCTAATGACAGTTCAGTGCCCAATTCTGTTTCTTAATTAGCTCGGAGCGCTCAGGTGATGTTCAGCTCGGAGCGAGCTCTGATCGCTCGGGCTCCGCTCTGTTCCCCGCTCGGGGCTAAAAAAGAAAAACGCCTTATAAAGATTGATTTTATTTTGCCTAGTGGAAAGGAACATAATTTTCCCCATTCCTGCGGATGTTTCACTTTATGCATCCTTTACAAATGTTCCAGAAAAATATAATTCGGGTATCACCACACAACTTAATTATTGAACACATCCTTGAATCTTGATGTTCAGGGTCTCCAATGATGCCAGTTCCCCAAATACAAATCGTGATTGCCAAACTCAACTGTCAATTTTTTGACATTTCTTGTTTCCATCGGCATTTCTACCAATATTTATAATTGTTGTCTAACTGGAATTTTATATAATTAGTTTATTTGCTTTTATTAAAAATCTTCCACCATGTCCCAACTAGTCATTCTTCGGCACATAGCCACGCATCGAAATCGTCTATTATACCCCTCTGTCTCCGCCAATCAGCTTCGATTTTACTCCCAACCTCAACAGAAACCTCGTCCTGGTGCTCTATCGGATTCCAGCGGTCGAACTGATGTATCAACCGATGTACGACCACTGGGTGAGAAAATCAAGGAAAACACTAAAACTGCGAGCTACATGGGAGTTATCCTACTTGGCGTCGGAGTAACTGGCGCACTTTTTTACGCTATATTCCGTGAGCTGTTTTCGGCGAATAGTCCGAATAATGTTTACTCACAGGCTTTGGGGAGGGTGAAAGAGGTGAGCGGTATTTAAATTGAATAGCGAAGGAGTGCATGTGTTCATTTTGTAGGAACCTCGAGTTCAAGACGCTTTGGGAGCCCCCATTAAGGGCTTTGGAGAAGAGTCGAGAAGAGGAAGACGGCAGCATGTGGCAAATACGAAATTCGAACGAAACGGAGTGCTTCACATGCGAATGCAGTTCTATATTCAAGGAATCCGAAACAAAGCCACTGTACACCTCGAAATGAAGGAGAATTCATCGGGGAAGTTTGTTTACAGATATCTCTTTGTGCAGCTCGACCATTACCCCCATACAACGATCATCCTAGAAGACAACAGGCTCTCTGATAAAGAGGTCCTAGGTCCCAGCATGAGCTTAAGTCAGTGAAATGCATCCCGAACTCAATTTTCCTTTTCTTCTTGTTACCCATTTTATTTCTTTTCTCTGTTACATCAATTTAAGAATAAACAATTATTGAACCTAGTAGAGTTTCTTCCAAGGTATCACTTCCCAGGAGCGAATGATGTGTCGCCCAAACAGGAAGTCCTTCGTCTTGTTCATAATGTAGAAGGAGATGCCAAAGAACGAGGCAAAGTATAACCAGAATTGACCAAGGCGCTCCCACACGCTGAGATGGTACCTTGCGGGCACTTGTACGATGTCCATTTGCAGTTGGATGAAGAAACCATCTTCGTCGGTCCGTTTGTAGTAAGTTTCGGCGACTTCCAGTTCGAAATAGGCTGGGTTCGCTTTGATTTGCTCTTGAATGAATTCCACCTGGAACTGTTCCATGCTTGATGCGTTTTTCGGAAGAATTTCCCCTCGAAAATGTGTCTTTGATTTGCGTCCAAAGAACGGGCAGATGAACTCAGCATTCTGCCTCAAAGTGAGACTCGCTTTCATAACAACAATCCCATTGGAGAAAGCACCGCGAGGCATGTCCAACTGATGAACCAGGGTTGCTGGTGGAATTAATTGGCACTTGTGCCTGAGAGTTGCTTCGAAGAACAGCACCAAGTCGAAATGTTGAATTTTCTCCCCCAAAGTATCAAAGTGGAGCTGAAAGTTGGCCCTGTCCATCTGCGAGTCATGATTATTGTCTATTGATGAAAACTATAAGAAAGATTTTATTAAACAACCGGCAAGCTGAAGTCTCATCCAATCTCACTTTAGCATTGTCACAGTTCTTCTGCCACTCCTCCGTTCGACTATTGAAATACGGAAATGTGCTACAGGCGACTGTGCTCGTTCCGTCATTTGATTCGCCCACAAAAATGTACTGAAAGGTGAACATAACTTTTGGTTGCTCATATAGAACCCGACTTTCTGAGATTCCCGAATAAGGACTGAGCATGGTAACGAGCACAATCGGAATCATCACGGATAGCATAATGAATACAAAGACGATGAGCGTGGCTGAGGAGCAAATTGCGTTTTTGTACACGATAACAGTGTTTTTCGTGTGCAGCGGTATGAATTTCATCTTGCCGGAGTGAAGAATTGGACCAACTAATTTTTATGTTGGTGTTGGAATTTTTTGTAAAAACGGTTTCTGTGGCAACGATTGGTTGAACTGAAAGCCCTCTTACGGGCAGTTGCTGATTAAATAGGGATTTAGTTGTATACAGAGCCGGTGTGGTGAAAAACTATTGAGAAGAAGATGGAGGTGTATTAAGAACTTTAATGGTTTATGCATGGGATATAAAATGATTGGTGGGTGAATTGGGAAATATTTGTGAGCGTATATTAGATTCGTGAAAAAGTTAACTAATGCTTAGAGAACCTAAAATATGAAGGGTAGATGCCGCGGCAATCAATTTGAGGTACAATTAAATTGTTGTCTTCAATACGGGTTTTCTTGTTTAGTTTGGAGCACACTGTACAGTAGTGTTCGTCAAATAACTACCCCCTTGAAAGGAGCAATAAAGTTATGGTTTCTATTTTGGAGACATTACACATATTGCAATGTTGCCATGTTAAAATTGTGAATGAATTAACACAAGTTGGAGGCAATACACCCTTGGAGTGTTGCCATATTTAATTGTGAACAAATCTTTGAATTATTAATCGTTAGATAGATAGATAGATAGATAGATTCTTTATTTTTTCATCATAAAGTTTATAAATTGGTATACTTAAGAATAAGGACATGGCAATACTGCCGTCTGCCTGAGATGACATTTCATAATATGATTTAAAAATAAAAGAAATAATAAAAAGCAAAAATTTTAAAATATAAAGAAAAGGAAAAAAGAAAAAAAGAAAAGAAAAAATGTTTAACAAAAGATATGAAACACAAAATATTATACAATTTGGATAATTTGATTAGCTGTTTATACAAAATTTTATCAATTTTAACGTGATTTGAAACACAAAATAATACGCAATTTGGTTAGAAATAGCTGTTTATACAATATTATCAATTTTAACGTGATTTGAAACACAAAAGAGATATTATCAAATTTAGTATGATCAGCAACAAAACAATAAATAGTTAGGTATAAAATTTGGTCAAAACTGCAATAAGTGGGTAATCGACTATGTTTAATATGTGAAACTGTTACGGTAAGAGAGAGCATGTTGGCAATATTTAAAGAGGCTGAGCCAGCCCATTGCTCCATTTAAAATTTCAAAAAGTTTGTCCAAAGATATAAAACTTTCCCGAAAATGCAACCGGCGAATTTCTTGTAGAATAGGACAAGCAGCAACGAAATGGTATATATCTTCATTCACTCTTCCGTTACATAGATCACATAGCTGGGGCAAGTCTGATCGATGAGGTATAAAGTTCAAATTTAAAATTTCAACTCTTGCTCTAAAAATAATACTTATAACCGAGGCTGAAAATTCATTACTAAAGTAAGAGACTTCCGAGGGCAGTTCATGGTTTAAATGACTATAAATAGCTCTTGAAGTAGATGAAGATGCTCTGGAAAGGTTATCCAGAAACATTTTGTGATCCACCTTAGCAATCACATCAGAAAACTGAGCCTGCCAATCGGTCACATTAGTTTCTGTTAAGTTTAAACTTGTTTCGTAAGATAAAGCTAGTTCGTTCCAGTTTTTAAACGGGGAAGCATTCACTCGAAGTAATTTTCTTAAGATGATTTTGTGAAGACAAGTTTCACTTCTTTTCATCACTCTAGTAATGAAGTTCGCATTTGCCTTCAAATTTTGTATATATATAGGGACTATTCCTGACTCTACATATATGGCGTAGTTGGGTGTTGAGTTAGGCAAACGAAATATCCTCTTAAAAAAGTTCCTTTGTACAGTTTCAAAAGCTTCGAAGTGTGTGTATCCGACGGGTTGGACGCCATATGCCATGCATGCATTTACTGTCGCGTTGAAAACTTTGTACTTGGACGTTAAATCAACATTTTGGTTCGAAAAAAACTTTGGCCACATTCTATTAAGAGCCAATTTAGCTTCGTTGCTTTTTTCTTTGGAGTGCTTTAGGTAGCTTAAATTGTAGGTCAAGAGGACACCCAAATATTTAAACTCTTGTAAAACCTCAATGTGTGTATTGTTTAGAGACCATTTTTCTTCCGCTCGCCTTCTTGATTGTCTCTTTTCAAATATAACAATCTTAGTTTTTTGGGTATTAATTTGCAAGCCCCAAGACTCGCAAAATGAACTTAGACGGTTTATTTGCAATTGTAGCGTGAAAGGATTATCAGCAAGCATAACTAGATCGTCCGCGTACAACAGGACTTTGATTATAATGTTAGCAAAATTAACTCCACCCGGAAGAAGCTCGCAGACATCATCTATGAACAGGGCAAATAATAATGGGCTGAGGATACAACCCTGAGGAACACCTGTAATTGTATCAAATCGATTTGAAAATGTGAAACCGTCCCATACCCTTGCATTTGTTGACGAAATAAGACTTGCATACACTTCGAGAAACTTTCTTGACAAACCAATGCAAGAAAGTTTGTTTATTAAAGCTTGTCTATTGACTTTATCGAATGCAGCTTTAAAATCAACAAAGCAAGTGTATAGTTTCTTTTTTCTATCTATAAATTGTTGAGCAATGCTTGAAATGGCCAAGATATTATCCATGGTTGAAAAACCTGGGCGGAAACCGGCTTGAAAGATGGTCAAAAGACTGTTATCCTCAATCCATTTTGAGAGCCTTTCATATAGGATTGCAGTGAAAGTTTTTCTTATTGAATTTAAAATTGAAATACCTCTATAATTTTCCGCAGCGTTAGCATCACCTTTTTTAAAAATGGCAAAAATTACAGATTCGTTGAAACTGTTAGGGACACATCCATCATTGTACACTTTGTTATAGAAAGACACGAGGTAGTTTTTAAAATCAATAGTGCTGTTTTTATAAAACTCGACTGGTATGCCGTCTAGGCCAGGAGCCTTGCTGTTTTTCAATCTTTGGAGCGTTACTTCCAATTCGGGCAATGAGAATTCTAAATCCAGCTCGTTGACTCTAGTATCAGGTAGCGCGTAATCAAAGGTATGAAGGTCTTCATCAGCTGAGAGTAGAGTTTTAAAATGAGCTGCTAACGTCTCAGCTTCTAAAGAGAACTTCATACCCTGATTGCGCCCACCAAGATTGCGCACTGTCTCCCAAAATATCTTTGAGTTTGTGCAGTTTTCCAATTTCTTAGCCACGTTTTTTAAATAGGTGATTTTCTTAACTGAGCACATTTTTTTAAAATCATTATTAACGCGAAGATAGATGTTTTTGAAAAATTCAGAATTGGTCGTTCTAAACAGTTTTAAGTAAACGAACGAAAGTTTACGGAGATTTCTGCAATCCTTATCAAACCATAAATTTTTAGCTACAAAAGTGTGTGTACTCTTCAACGCAAAAGGGGCTGCGGTCTTTATAACCCGTTCTATACTTTCACATACCACTTCAGACGAGACTGCGGATTGTTGGGGCAGAGATAGTAAGTGCCGAGAAAGGAGGCTTCTATAGAGGGTTGCATTGTTCTCCGACCACTTCAGCTTATTAAAACTAGAAGGTGTAGCTTGCTGGTTTAACTCCTTTAGCTGAATTTTAATTACAATTGGAAAATGAGCCGAGTAGTTGACTAGTGCAACTTCAAAGTCATCGATAATGTTCAGCCAGTCCCCTGAAATCGCAGCAAAGTCAATCACGGATTGTCCCTGCCCGCTAACAAAAGTGAATTCGCCACATGCATCACTAATAGAAGACCCATTCAAAACAAATAGACCGAAAACTTCAAAAAATTCTGTTAAACTCCCCCCGTTGCGGTTATAAATTTTATCCTTAGAACATCTACTCTCGGCCAGTGCAAATCGTGCTCGTATAATATTGGCGGAAGAATTTTGATATTCACCAATCCTAGCATTTAAATCACCGACGATTAACACATGGTCAAGAGAAGTGTTATTCATAAATTCCACTAGTTCATCGAAGTCGCTAAGCCAATGATTGCAATTTAAATAAATAGGAATAATATAATAGTTTAGGTTGTTGCTAACCATATGAAAAATAATTTTAGATTCAATAATTTTAAAATTAATAAGATTACCCCATAAAGATTTTTTAATCCCATATAGAATACCCCCACTGGCTCTTCCATGCAAATTAGATCTTATCGCGGGTGTAAACATTACTTTAAAGTCTTTGAAATATTTTAGAAATTCATTTTGATTCTTTTCTTCAATAAAAGTTTCTATAAGAATTATAACATCAAATTGGTGTAAATATTTAAAAAAATCGGAATGTAAAAGCTTACTTTTGAGACCAGTTATATTATACGAGCATATATTTAATTTTTGAAAAATAGTTGTGTTATGGCAGACGACAGAATTTACCTATTGTGTTTTATCCCTAACATGGTGTGAACTCTGATTTCCAAATCGTTAGCTCGATGACACTCCGATCCCGTCTGAACTCTTAGTGTGAAGACTTCAAGTCTAACACAGCGAGCCTTCCAACAGCTCTTCTCAATTTGACGGTTTTATTAGGCAACTAGCTGTCCCGTGCTCGCCTTGCTTCGCCAGTCTGCCACTCATCAAATTTAAAACAAAATACTTGCTGATAAGAACTGATAAAGAAAACGTCGAGAGTGTCCCTACTCATTATATGGATATACTCTGAGTGTGACTCCCTCTCAATCTCATTTACATTTCATACCCTATCTTTCTCAATCCCATGGCCATGCGCCATAAAAAAACAACACAAACTGCAAAAGGTGCATACAAAAAGAAAGAAAAAGCACACACACCCAAATTTTCCTCCACTGAACGCTGAAAAATTCCAACGATGTAGCTTCAATCGAACATTTTACTTTTTTGAATTGTATAAAATTTATAGTGTAATGCTTATTGTTCAACTTCAGGATAACTTACGAGTACAAAGATGATTTATATCTTAAAATCTTTGTACATGTTTTTTTTTTTTTTTTTTTTTTTAAATTCTGGCTCGCCAAGGCGATTTATAAGGGGGGGTACTTCGACCTAAAGGATCTTTTGTACCGTATGGGCCAGAAAAGTTTAAACTAGTAGAATTTCCACTTTCCGTGTAAAGCGGACAATTTTACCAGTAGAAGAATTCTTTATGTCCTCGGGGCTCATTTGTTCCCTGAAAAAGATCTTCTTTCTAACTCCATTAAGGGCTGGACATTCACATAAAATGTGTTCAGCTGACTCGTCCTCTTCAAGACAGAGTCGGCACTCAGGAGAGTCTGATATTCTCATTTTGTGTAGATGATATCTTAAACCTTGGTGACCAGTAAGGTAACCTACTAGGTTTTTGATATAATGCCTGCTTAGGTTTAGACATTTGCTGGCATTTTGAACGAATGGCTCGTTTGGCCTGTCTTAGACCTGGGATGCTTTCCCAAAGATAGATACATTTTCTATGTTCCCAACTTTTAATTGCTGCCGTTGCTGCTGATCTAGGAATGCAGCGGAAAGTTTCGGGACCTATGAATGTTGTTTCTGAACCTTTTCTGGCCAGTTCGTCGGCCTTTTCGTTACCTTCACCGACCTGACCCGGAACCCACCATAATTTGGTCTTGTTTCTTATTCCGAGTGTTTGTAGGGTATTGAAGCAGTACATGACTGATTTGGAGTCAATGGTATACGAGCTAAGGGCGTTTATAGCTGCTTGACTATCCGTGAAAATATGGATGGTTGTACCTTTTATGCCAGATAAAATAATGTGGCTGGTGCATTCTTGAATGGCGTGGAGCTCTGCTTGAAATACGCTGGGACTTTTTCCCATGGGTATCGTAAAGCGTTTGTGTGGTCCGTATATCCCCGCTCCTACCCCAGTTTCCATTTTAGAACCATCCGTATACCACTTTATGCCGTTGTGGCTGTTTGGTGGGTTATTACTAACCCATGCTTCTCTCTTGGGTATCTCCGTGGAGAACCGTTTGTTGAAGCATAGTGTTTTTTGAATGCGGTCTGTGACCGCGCAGTTCATGTTAAGTTCTGGCAGTTCATCGAGAAGGGTCTTTAGTTCCGGATGATCATTAAGACTTATCTCGTTTAACTGTATTAGACTTATTGCACTGCGGATCGCCACTTTTTGGATGTGTTATTGGATTGAATGCTAAAGAAAAAGACCGTCGCACTTCGTAGTTCAAATCAGACTCGATCGTAAACCGGTAGTTACAATCGAAACTCGCTGAATCGTACACTCAGCAATTCCCGGCCGTTTACCTCTTGTGCCAATTGCAAATGTTAAACAGTATTGCTGCGTGAGCTTATGCAAAGCGCAGCAATACTGTGTCGACACAGTGCAATGACCCAAGTTGGTTCAACCCAGGTTATAGCTGGTGACCCAGATATTAGGGTACAACAGATGTATATGTGGAGAGGTGTAATTCCTGTTATTGCCTCTATGACAGCTGTTGGACAGGTTCGAATGGCTCCGGAGATACCAAGGCACGCAAGCCGTTGTACCTTTTTGAGCTTCTCTATTGCGACCTTTTGTGTGGATTTTGTCTACCATACTATGGAGGCGTATGTTATAATGGGTCTCATCATCACTGTGTAGATCCAGTGGACGATCTTTGGAGAGATTCCCCAGGTTCTGCCATATGTGCGACGACAGACCCATAAAGCTCTATTAGCTTTAGTGAATATTTGTACATAATTGAACTTTATATTAAACAAAAATCCCTTTTCATTTGGATGAGTCATTCCAAAGCTAGGAGCTAGAAAGCATTCGAGAGTTACAACTTTTCTTAGATATCAGCTTAGACCTCCGCTTCTGGACAGCGGATGAAGCATTTTCCCGCGGTAAAAAGTAGCCTATGTCTCAGGCTCTAGACTATCTGTGTACCAAATTTCTTTTAAATCGGTTCAGTAGTTTTGGCCTTAAATCGAGACAGCCAGACAGACAGACAGAGTTACTTTCGCATTTATAATATTAGTATGGATTGCACATCGGCTGTGAGGATAACCCCATCTGGACCAGGGAAACATTGACGACGCCACCCAACTGCCACGCTGAGTGGATCTCATTAGGTTCGATGAGAATAACCAAGTCCCTTACTGCTATTAGCTTCGTTTCCTTATACCGCTTTGACCGCCTCGTTATCTATGGAAAATACTCGGTGTACCAACACGAGTAAACTGCGCCATTAGATGTTGGGCCAGACGACTGTAGAGCTTGCTACATGCATCTCATTCCGAAAAAATACCGGTAGCGGCGGTTCATCTGCCCTTTCGCTTCAATGAGGCCCTTACGGAATAAGACCGAATAATACGTTCCCATGCTCAGCCCATCCAATTCGAATGGGCCGGGATAAATCGCCAAACAACCCCCTCGTGCTTTGCGGTATGCTCGCTTAAAGCTGACTCCATCTCTTTGACATCCCTTGCCAACAGGTTCTTTGCGCCGACGAAGTTGAGACCGTAGTCACTGTACAAGACCCAACCAACCACTTGATTTATAAGGAAACGACGCACCGCCATGATACACTGATCCAAACTGAGATCGTTTAGCAGATCGATCTGAACTGCTCGGAAAGTGAGGTAAGTAAAAATCATGCCGTACCTCTTCAAAGTCCCTCTACCAAATTTGATGAGCATGGGTCCAAAGCAGTCAACGCATACGTGGGTAAAGGGCCTTGACTCGAACGCTAAACGTGCGGAAGGGTGCTGACCCATTTTTGGCATCACCGGCCGGGCGTTAAGGCGTTTACACATGTTGCATCTACTCTTAACTCGGTGAACGACTCCTCGGATGCTGATAATCCATGCTCGTTCCCGAATCTCCGATATGATGGAGGCTGTTCCAACGTGAATATTCCGGTCATGCTAATGCTGAACGAAGACATCCACCAACGGATGGCTTTTTGGCAGGATTGCCGTATTCCGGGATGCGTAGGAACTCGTAGCCATCTGTGCTCTCGAACGCATGCGAAGCGTGCCATCCTTATCAAGAAAGGCGAAAAAACTAAGGATGGTGCTTGAGTGGGCGAGTGCTTTTCCTGAACAAAGTGAACTAATTTCCGCATCGTTCTGAATTTTCCGGAATAGCCATAATTCCGCCCAACAAAACTCACTGGGAGATACGAAAACATCTTTCTCGACGAACGTTTTGAGAAGAATGTCCTTAAAATGCAGTAAGAAGCCAACGACCCCGACGACTGAAGACCACCTTGCCCGAAACCTTGGCGAAAGCTCGTCGAAAACTCCGAAACTAGGTGAGGTGTTCCTTTAATGTACCATTACGCTTCTATCCGTCTCAATCTCAAAAATCGTATCGCCTTTGCTTGGTGTTACGGGCCATTCCTAGGATGGCCTCTTAAGGAAATCTGGACCTTTAAACCACCTTATATCTTGGTCTCCCATACCGGGATCGGTCCACTAAGTGCCGTCATCAGCAATGTTGTCACGAGAGCTTAAAATTGATTTAAAAGTCAAAGTCAACCCTAATGTACAAGCAAATCCTAACAACATTTGGGTTTTTAGGTTAAGTTGGAGTCAAATTCTCGACCTGCGGACCGACCAAATGTTGTGGATTGCGATTAATCTTTGAAAAATCGCGGCAAGTGTGTTGTTGTTCGCGACAAAAAGTTTTGAATTCGATATTTAGTTAATTAAACCGTATACAGAATGTTTCCTCAGACCAGACCGACTGGTAAATATTTGAATTTGCAGTCCATCGGCCATCATTATTAATTTAAGAAACAAAAGAATTAAAAGAATGAACAAGCACTTGCAAAAAACCGCCGGAGTCATAGGTCGTGAGTTCGTCTCTCGTGTTTTTCTTTGTCTTGCTTTTGGATTCGCTCCTTTTTTTTTTAAAACGCTAAGTGTCGCAGGTTAAATAAGTTTCCTTCATCAGTTCGTATACTAGAACTAATCCGCAAAAACTCTTGCGAATTTTCATGGCGCCCGAGCAGGGACAATCTTAATTTATTTTAATTTAACGCGACGCGGGTTAAATCGTGAAAAAACCCGCGCAGTATTTTTAATAAAATAATTTCATCATATTGCTGCCAAACACCAGCAGCATTTCCGAGACAGCAGGACTTTAAAGGTTCAGCAAATCAGCGATCCTGAGACGTTCGCACCAAGCCCCAGCTCTGCACAACAAATTAATGCACACAAATTGCAATTTGTTTTTTTTTAAATATTTTTTTTTGTTTTTTTTTTTTATTTATTATTATTTTATTATATCTTTTCTTTTTACAATTATAATTACAGTAAAAGCTCGTTAATTCGGAATGATTGGGGGGAAGGTCAGTCCGAATAAACGAATTTTCCGAATTAATGAGAGATTTTTTTATGCACTAAAACGCGTTCCTATTGATGAAAAAATGCGAACTTAAAACGAAAATTTCTTTTATTAAGACAGAAGATTGCAAATAATACGTAAAATGTATTATAATTAATTTTTGTAACTAAAAACATACAAAAAATTATATAAACGTTTTAAAAAAATGCAAGAAATGAAAAACATAAAATGACATCATATTTAGTACAACATACAGTGCTGTGCAAATTAATTGGGACAGGCAATATTTTTATGATTTTTTTGATTTTTTTATAAAATGTTGTCAATTTTTTAAATTTAATAATTTATATGGCCGCCTTTGGCAGAAATTACATCTTTCACTCGATTTGGCATGGATGAAACCAATGTTTCGCAAATTTTTCTTATTTCTTCGTCGTGAAACCACAATTCAATTATTGCACAAATAAGCTCCTTTTTGGTAGTACAATCCCTTTTCCTCAGCCTTATTTTTATTATGGCCCAAAGGTTCTCTATTGGGTTGAGGTCTGGAGAGTTGCCTGGCCATTCGAGCACCTTAATACGTTCTTCCGCAAAGAATGCTTTCATTTTTTTTGAAGTGTGGCATGGGGCAAGATCTTGCTGAAAAATTGCATTTCCGGTGAGAAACTGTCTTCTCATGGTCGGTAAGAGCATGTGGGTTAAAACGTCAGCGTACTTGATGCTATTCATCATCCCTTCAATCGGCTTTAAGCTTCCAGGGCCCAAGGAGGTGAACAGGTGTTGTTTAGGGGCCTGTATAATGTGACCAGGACGGAGATTTTCTTTGTCAATTCTCCTCACGACCGGTAGACCTGAACTTCGAAATGGCTCTCATCAGAGAAAATGACACTTCCCCATTCGTGCGAAGACCAGTCTTTATGTTTCTTTGCCCACTGCAGCCTTTTTCTCATCATAGCCTCAGTTAGAACCGGTTTTTTAAGTGGTCTTCTTGCTTTGCGGCCCACATCTAAAAGACGCCTTCTAACAATGGACGAGTCCACCACCACACCAGCCAACGCCAAGTCGCTTTGAAGATCACCGCTAGTCTTCCAAGGATGAATGACGCTGTTGCGGATCAAAGTTTTGTCATCGCGATCCGTTGACTTGCGTTTTCGGCCACAATGCCCCGTACGAGCCGTTGCAATGGATCCTGTAGCCTTGTGCAACGCTATGATCCTACCCACACTTGATTTTGGAACTCCAACATCATCCGAAATCTTCCATATGCTTTTGTCAGTGTGCTCATGCAAAGCAATGATTGAAGCCCTCTTCTCCATCGAAATATCCATTTTCAAATTTGTTTCAAACGAACCAACTAAAACTAATTAAATATCGGATAACAGCTTCATGACACTAAACTTTTATAAAAGGCACAAAAAACTGCAACTTACCTTCGCGAATCCAAAAGAAAATATTTGTAATACTCGTAATAAATTTGCAAAGAACCTTACCAAAGTTTAAAACAGTAACGCGAAAATCATAGCCTACTTACGATTATGTTTAAAAATCATGCCTGTCCCAAGTAATTTGCACAGCACTGTACATTGCATATATATATTTAATTGTTATTACATATTACTGTCAACATCAATATTCATTTCAATTGGTTTAAAAAATGTTTTAATATGACTTTGTTTAATGTTAGTTGTTTGCCCACGTAAAAGATTAGTTCTTAAGTTTTTAACGGAAGTGTAGTAACCTTGAATTTCCGGTTCACAGAATCTTGTTTCTAAATAACTAATGGTTTTGTCCAAACATTGTAGCACTTCCCCTCGAGTTATCTTGCATGTTTCTGTTTCTACGTCATCTTCAGACTCAGAAGAAATTTCCCTTGAATTTTGATCCAATAATGACGCTGATATTTCCTCCTCATTCAAAACTAAATGGCCCGGGTCACTTTGATCAATATAAGCCCAGTTTTCCAAGTCTTCTTCTGTAAAGTTTTCTGTCTGACGTGCCTGACGAATAATGTTTGCCAAATCTGCCAAATTGATGTCGTCTTCACTGTCATAGAGCAACATTTCATCTTGGATGAGTAATTTATTCCAACAATTTTTTAAAGTTGTTGTCTTTATCTCAGCCCAGGAATGGGACAAGTTGTAAATCGCTTTTCGCAAGTTATAGTTTTTTTTAAATTTTTTAAAGTGTGCTCTCCAACATTTTCACACTCGTTCTAAAAAAAAAACCAAACAATCTTCCAGCTGTCGACGTCTGTATAATCGTTTAAAAGCCATGATTATACCCTGGTCCATTGGTTACAGTATGGAGGTTGTTTTTGGTGGAAGAAATTTGCATTTTATGCTTCCATCGGCACTCTGTAGATCGGTGGGATGAGCAGGAGCATGGTCTACTAGCAATATTGCTTTAACTTCATCTTTTGGTATTTTTAAGACATTTTCCTGGAACCACCTTACTTCACTGATACATTTTTTTGAAAACCATTCATTAAAAATCCGTTGATTGAACCAAGCTTTCTTCGAGTTGTAATAATGTACCGGTAACTTGTCCATAATATCCTTCAATAGCCTTGGTTTCTTCGATTTTCCTACAGCTGCAAGCGTGTTTCTGTGAGAACCATTCGCATTTGCACAACACAAAACCGATAAACGATCTTTTGGCTGCTTATGACCAGAAACGTTTTTGTAAGATTTACCAGCCTGTGTTGTATCTGGCATTGTTTTCCAATAAATTCCTGTCTCATCTGCGTTATAGATTTGGAAATCAGAAAGATTTTGCTCCTGAACAAATATTTTAAAATCACTTCTAAATAATTCTGCATTTTCATTGTCAGCACTTAGGGCTTCTCCAACCACTTTTCTATTTAAAATACCATGCCTGTTTCTAAATCGTGATAACTAGGGCCCGGATTTTCATGCTCTAAAAAACACAAAATATGCGCCTAAAATATGCACTTAAAAAGACTAAAAATGCCATAAAAAATCCAAATTATGCTGCAAAAATATTCCAAATTAAAGAAAAAAACATTGAAATAAAAAAAAAAATGCAGTCTTCTATTAATAGGTACAAAGTTTTCACAGCATAAAGGAGATAAAATTAACATAAAACATAAAATTCATGTAGGTTTAACAAAAAATAAATAGTAGGTATTAATAATATGTATGTACATTAGTTTCGTAAGTAGGTTTTGTTAGCATGAATCATGAAATTTTTTCTGAAGTTTTCAAAACTGAAACCTTGGCGATTTGGTCTCAAAAAATATTTCTACATGGAAAATGACCTCTCCGTCTCCATGTCAACAGACGTTAGTGGAGCCATTATTAATGAAACAATCTTATTTATTGAATATTGAATATCCAAGTACTGTTCTTCATTCGCATTTAAGGATAACATGGTGGAGATATTTTTCATTTTCATATATCCTTCGGTTTTTTCAACAACATTTTCTATTTTTTTACAATTAGATTGACCCATTGGAGACTCGTTAATTGCTGCATTAATTTTTGAAACTGCTTCGTCCATTAAATTTATTTGTTTTTTAAGCAAGTTCCACTCCTCTAATCTTACTATAGTCTCACTGAGAAACAAATACATAGTTTGAACTTATGAAAGCCAAATGGCTTTTTAATAATGGCTGGTTTAAAATATCTTTGGTGTTTTTAATTGAAACAGCATCAAAGTCATCTAATTCCCTAACAACGCTTTCAAACTGCTCAAAATATTTGGCATAATACATAGAACACTGTACTAATCCGTGTTCCCCATCGTGTTATAATGGGCTGAGGTGGAAGAGGAATTTCCCGATATTTTTCTTTAAAAACATCTACACGGGACGGAGCTTTTATAAATATTTTTTTGCCGCTTGTCACTAGTGTACATCTTTGAAGTTGGATACAATTTCTTTAGCGACTCGGTGAAGCCAGACAAGTGACATGAATTATTTTTGGATAAAATACTTTCAATGTACGAGCTGCTTTCACCATATAAGGCGCCGTTAAAAACAAAAGGATTTTATTTTTGTCTATATTGTCTCCAAATAAGTTTACAGATTCGTCAAAAGCTCGAGCGATTGTAGCGTGGTTTGTTTTGTCCAGCTCAATAACATTGGCTAAGTATTTTTTTTTGCTAATTTCCTCATCTTGATGTAAGACACCAACAACTACGTTAGCAGCAAATCGACCCTGTATATCAATGGTTTCATCAATGGAAACCCACAAAAAAATATCTTTTAGGTTTATTTTAATCTCATCGAAAACACGAGTAAACACTTTTTCAACATAGTTTTTTCTTATTGTTGATTCGTTGGGTATAATTTCTTTTGTGTACTTTTTGAAAAAATCTTTCAAATATGTGTTGTTAAGTTTTTCTAAAGGGATGTCGGAATATGAAAAAAAAAATTAAGGTTCGTTTGCATTTCGTTGAAATCAATTTTTTAAGTGTTTAACTTTTTTTTTTGAAATATGCACGAAAAATATGCATTTATTTTTAAAATATGCTTAATAAGCCAAAATATGCAAAAATATGCGCTAACAATTGAATGCCATTTTAAAGCAAATTTCTTAAGTCGGAAAACTATCTGATTCATTTGCTTCTAAGGCTGTCCAAAAAATATATGCATTTGCATAGAAATCCTGGCCCTAGTGATAACCAACCATCGCTAGCTTTGAAATCGGTTTCTCCAAGTGCCTGTGCGAAACGTATTGCAGCAGTTTGAATTTCAATTCCACGAATAGGAACACCACTGGATCTCTGCGAACAATACCAAGTGTAAACGGCACTGTCAATTTTTTTAAAGTTTGGCTCCCTCAGTCTATGTATATTTTTATTCGATTTTGTTTCAGATTCAAAAAAGCTTTTTAATTTGTCTTTATTTTTCTTTCTGTCGTAAAATGTAGATTTAGTTATGTTAAACTTTTCTAAAATTTTCTTGTAATTCATTCCACTTTTTAGACATTCAAGAACTTCTATTTTTTGTTTTAAGTTTAATGATTTGTATAAACCTCTACTTGTTGATTGTTTAACTGACATTTTTACCTGAGTTATAATTAATGTTTATTTATGCAGAAATATGTATCAACTTTGTGCTTGAGGACTATGATTTACTTTTATCTCCAACTTAAACTGTACTCTGGTATTTTCCCAAACAACATCTAAATGTGGATTACTGGGATTCTCATTTTTTTTTATGGTTTTTCCCGACTTCTAAATGTGAATTGCGGGGACTCCCCCAAGAAAAGCATTTTGATGATTTGTTCCGACTTCTACGAGTACATATTTGAGATCTGTTTGCTACCTATACGTGTTCAATCAATAATTAATTACAATTTAATAATTAATTTAATTTAATTTTTACATAAAAAAAAAATTAAAACCGACTCCATTTATTAGGAAAAATCTCTTTTATTCGGAAATATTTTTTTTTCCGAATAAATGGGTTTCCCGAATTAAAGAATTCCGAATTAAAGGGCTTTTACTGTACTAAACAATAATAATGACACAATTCTAAAATGCATTATATATATATATTTTGACGCACTAGCCACATATCCTTCTCTTGGAATAGTAGTACACTCGAACTACGGATTATGATAGTATAGCTGAATGTAGAACATGCCTTAGGGCCACAATTCAACAAGAATAAAACTCTACCACTGAAGCGGAGCTAACATGCAAAAATACAAACGGGTGTTGTTTCTCTCTGAAGTGGTGACAGAAACATACTGATGCAATTGTTGACATTGGTCAGTATATAGAAAAAAGATCAATTGGCAGCAGCGTTGACAGACGTCCCGATTTTGGCGGGACGTCCCGATTTTTAAATCAAAATTAAATGTCCCGCGCGGGACAGGCTCAGTCCCGCTTTTCGGGGATAACTCGACCATGCACGCAGCGTGCTGAGGAAGCGTGGGTATGTGGCACAGACAAGTGTTTACTGGCCGCCCGCCCGGATGCCAGTCGTCGAGGGAGTAATCAAGGTTTGGCCTGCTTTGAAAAGCTACTTTGATAAGCAAGAATCATGTGCGAAAGCCATTGAAAGGATTTTTTACTCTGAAGCAAAGGAAACAAAAACTCTAGCCTACTTGCATTTTGTTCATAATGTGATGAGTGCTTTTGTTACATTAATAAAAGAGTCTCAGGGAAATGATATTGCCATAACAGAAATGCGTGAGTCATTGTGCCTCTTCCGCTCAAATTATTGATTGAAAAAATTGGTTGAATCTGAACGGACCAAAGCCACCGAAGACTTCAAATTTAGACAAACGTTATAATTTTCCAGATGAAAATATTTTCTATAGACTTAAATTCATAAACCTGGAAAGTGAACTTAGTTTTGACATGATTGAAAATGCTGTATCTTTAATAAAATGGACAGGAGATATTTCGGTAGATAACTTGTATGAAGAATTTAACTTGTTAAAATCATCGTTGGACGTATTAGTAGGAAATTGCAAAGACACCACTGCCACCACCGAACAGAAATGGCATTATCTCTTTCAACAGTTTCCAAAAAAGATACCAGGAATATGTTTAAACTAGTGTCTTTCACATTAAGTATCCCAACATCAAACTGCTTTCCTGAACACGTTTTTTCCCAGATAAATTTAAAATGGTCGGATGCCAGAAATAAATGCTCCGTAAATTTAATGAAAGCAGAATTACTTATCCAGTTTAATCTACAGCTATCCTGTGAAGAGTTCTTCATCTTTATTAAAGAGAAACATAGGGGCGGGCTACAGTCCGCTTGGGCGAACTGTTGGATACCCTATTCTTATTCCTATATCTCATAAGTGGGCGTGACAAATATTTAAAGGATTTTAACGAAAAATCTAAGCTTTTGTAAATAAAAACGCTCCCTAGCTCAAACTTTGGTTTTACAATAAAATTGTTTTATTTAATTGTGGGCGTGTCAGTAGGCGGATTTAAACAAAATTTAAGTATGAGCATAAAGGGCACCTAGAGAGTATATACTATAAATTTCAGCTCCCTAGCTCAAACTTTGGACTTTCAAAAATAAAAATAAAATAATTGTGGGCGTGTCAGTAGGCGGATTTTGAAAATATTTACACATGAGCATAAAGGGCCCCTAGAGAGTATATATTAAAAATTTCAGCTCCCTAGCTCATTTTGGTTTTTCAAAAAAAATATTTTATTTAATTGTGGGCGTGTCAGTGGGCGGATTTTGAAAATTTTATGTCCCAAGCAGTTTTATGGGCCAAAGATCATATATAAAAAATTTCAGCTTTCTAGCTCAAAATTCAATTTTTCCCAAAATTTGTTTTATTTAATTGTGGGCGTGTCAGTGGGCGGATTTTGAAAATTTTATGTCCCAATCAGTTTTATAGGCCATAGATCATATATAAAAAATTTCAGCTCTCTAGCTCAAAATTCGATTTTTTCCAAAATTTTGTTTTTTTGAGTTTGTGGGCGTGTCTGTGGGCGGATTTCAAAAATTCTTAAACTTGATTATTTCGGGACCCTAGAGAGTATATGGTTAAAATTTCAGCTCTCTAGGTCCAGTTTAAAGGCCTAATTTTTGCCGACGGACGGACGGACGGACATGGCTAGATCGACATTACTATCGATGCTGATCATAAATATAGTAACTTTTAGGGGTCTACGGGCAATATTAAGGTATGTTACAAACTATGCGTCAAAATTAATATACCCCTAGAATAGGGTATAAAAAGGAAACTTAAAAAAAAGTTAAATCTTCACAGAAATATTATGAATAAGTAGTTCTTATAAATAATTATTCTCTTATTGTAAGTTGCAATTTTTAACACTCACTCCACAGACTATTGCTTAAAACGCCATATTTTTCTAATGAATAAAACATTTTTGATTTTGATTTCAGTTTTTTTTTTATGTATTTGTATTTTTTTTATTTAGTATGGCTATTTTTGCTATCTATTGTTACGTAAACGTAACTTTTATTCAAGTAAAAAGATAAATATTTGAAAACTTCTGATTATGCACTTTTTTTACTATGTCCCGCTGTCGACGAAAGAATCCCGCTTTTTTTACTCAAAGAGTTCCAAAATCCCGACTTGGAAAAAAAAAAATGGCAGCGCTGATTGGCAGGGACAATTGTGCTGCGGAATATTGGACCATTCTAATTTCGATGGGCTTTACAAGTTTGGAGAGCTCTTTGTGTGCATACGGGATATTTTCTAAGGCAGGGCAACTTCAAACTTTCGGTGTGAACGCACCCTTAAACCGATTACCGAACTGTCAATGTCAAAATATTCAGTAAATCAACATTTCATCGTGGTGAACTACACGAAGAAACATCGTTTACAAATAAATAAAATTCACTACCGAAATTCCGAGTCGGGCCATTGTACTTCAGCATAGCTGCCCGCTCGCTGGTTATTGGCGATTAGTAAGATTCAGTGAGGGAGAACCTGCCAGTAGCCTTGGCAAAGCGAAGAATATTTGCAAGTTCAATTTCCCCCATCTCATCTTCGTTAACGAATTGTTTGCCTATAGTGGTGAGCCTGGTTCTGGCGAAAGCCGGACATTCACAGATGAAGTGAGATGCCGTTTCATCCGCCTCCATGCAGCACTCACATAGGCCCGAGCTCCTAATGTGAATGGTTTTGAGGTGCTCGTTAAGAGGACTGAAACCTGTGACGAGACCAATCAAGGATCTCAAGTCTTTCCTGTTTAGTCCAAGCAAAAACTTAGCTCTGCTGATTTTTGGACCGTCCACTAGCTTCTTCGAATACCTGCATGAGACCAGATCATGCCAGTATTCGGAATGTTGTTGGCGTAGACCCGAATCCATTTCACGTTTGTGGACGGATGAGCAGCATCCTATGGATGGTTGTGGCCCAATGAAGGCTGTTGAAGAGCCCTTCCTGGCCAGAGCATCCGCTCTTTCATTACCCTCGATACCTGTGTGCCCAGGAACCCAGGCAAGTGATACCAAGTTACATCTTCCCAGACGGTCAAGCCTAACCATGGTTTCCTCAACTATTTTTGAGTTGAGAGAGCCAGCCGAACAGGCTTTGATAGCGGCTTGGCTATCTGAGCAGATGTATAAGGTTTTACCCTTAATCCTTCTCCTTAACAGGATATTGGCGGCAGTGGCAATCGCAAAGATTTCTGCCTGAAAAACAGTTGTTTGTCTACCCAAGGCTGCAGATAGATTTATCCGACAGTCTCTAGAGTAGACCCCGGCTCCGGAGATACCGTCAATAAGTGAGCCGATATATAGACGATGCCATCACCCGGCCTAAAGCCATTCCACCCCTCACTGTTCCATTCCTGCCGTTCAGGAAGGATGACCTGAAAACGGCGCTCAAAGACTTGCTTCATGCACACAGTGTCAAGTGCTCCTCCCCGATGGCCAGGTAGGCTGTCATAGAGAGCTCTGTACCTAGCACCTCTGGCCCCATCGCCGAGATTGACCTGCCGTCCAAGTACTACACACATGGGGTATAGTGATTATCTGGCCTCACTTTTAGCAAGGAACTGCAAGGAAGGTAAACAGAGCAACACTTCCATAGCAGCAGTGGGAGTTGATCTCATCGCACCTGTAATGCATAAGCACGCACGGTGCTATAGCTTCGACAGTTGACGTTTGAGGATGTGAGCTCTAGCCCACCATACAATCGCACCATACATAAGGTATGGCCTAACAATGCACGTGTAAATCCGGTGAACCAGCCTGGGACTAAGTCCCCAGGTTCTGCTGAACATCCTACGGCACTGCCAGAGAATGTTAGTTGCCTTCGAAATCCTAGCAACCAAATGTTCAGAAAAGTTAAGCTTTGGATCTAGAACAATACCCAGATACTTAACCTTGCTTGATAGCTTTATTTGAGTGCCCTGGAAGTAAGGCCACCTCACTTGAGGTATTGCCCTTCTACTCGTGAACAGCATCATCTCAGTCTTCGCGGGGTTGACTGACAGAGCTTGCTCGCGGCACCAACTCCCAACACTATTGAGCGCTGTTTCCATCCGCTCACAAAGAGTTGGTTAACTCCTGCCGCTGACAATAATGCACACATCGTCAGCGTACCCAATATCAGGGTGACCTTCCCCATCAAGTCTTCTCAACAAGGAGTCGACCAACAGGTTCCACAATGTAGTGGAAAGTACACCGCCCTGCGCAAAGCCTTTGACAGCGCGCACAGTTCTGACACAGCGGCCAACAGCAGCTGTAACGTCTCTGCTCCTAAGCATTTCCAGGATCCATTCCACAGTTGTAGAATCGACGCCCTTCAGTGTTAAGGCAGACTCAATTCTGCAAAAGGTGGGATTGTCAAAGGCACCCTCAATATCCATGAAGACAGCAAGAGCATAGTTCTTGCGGTCGAGCGCCCTACGCACTCTGGCCGTCAGATCCGTTAATGCCGTTTCAGTGGACTTGCCTTTTTGATAGGCGTGTTGGCTATCATGAATACCCAGCGAAGCTGGAATACTCTTAAGCCGTACGTCAATCAGTTTTTCAAGGCCCTTTAGCAGAAATGATGAAAGGCTAATAGTCCTGAAGCTTTTGGGAAGATCATAGGCGGCCTTTCCCGGTTTGGGAATGAAAACCGCCCTAGCTCTTCTCCAGGCTAAAGGAATATGTCGCAGAGCAACGCTAGCTCTGTAGATTCTAGTTAGTGAGCTAGTGATTCAGTGTGAGCAAAATCTCGATACCCTTTTGCAAGAGTATGGGGTATATGCCATCAGGTCCAGGAGCTTTGAAAGGAGAAAAGGACAGGATAATAGCTCTCTCGTAACAATGCTCGCCGCGACCCGCCACTGCTCAGTGGTAGTTCTGCCTTTGTTTGGCCACACGCAACTATCCACGGCTTTGCAGCCAGGAAAGTGGGTGTCCATTAGCAGTTGAAGTGCCTCCTCATTGGAGTTGGTCGAGGTGCCATCAGGCTTCCGAAGGACGTCAAGCCTGGCTCCTGGATCAGCTGAGATGACTCTCTGCAATCTCGAAACCGCCCTAACATCCTTCAGTTCTCCGCAGAACCTCTGCCAAGATACCTTCTTAGCGCTCTTAATTTGCCTCTTGTACTCCTTCTGCGCATCCGCATGAGAAGACCAATCGGCTACCAGGTTAGACTTCCTGGCCCTGTTAAATAGCCTCCCCACTCTTTTCCTGAGAAGGGATAGCTTAGCGTTCCACCATCGGGTTGGTTTCGCACCACCAGCCTCCTTCTCCGGGCAAGCAGTATGAAAGGCCGTAATAATACCGCTGTGTAGCGTGTCGGTCGCCTTATCCAAGTCGTCGCTACTAAGGATCCTGATAGGCAGGGAACCTATCTGACCCCGCAACTCCGTGGAATAGACGTCCCAGTCAGTGCGTCGCACATTCCTGATTTTGCTTCTGATCGGTCGATCTGCACTTAACTTAAAAATAACATACCGATGGTCAGATGCAGTTTCTTCCCTTGAAACCCTCCAGCCCGAAACGATGCCAGATGCAGCAGCGGTTGCTACTGTCACATCAATAACTTGCCGCCTCAGCCGAGTGACAAAGGTTGGCTCATTACCAGTGTTCAGTATATCGAGCTGGCTGGCAGCAAAGAAATTTAATAGGGATTCACCCCTGCTATTTGAGTCAGTACTACCCCAAACGCGATGATGCGCATTCGCGTCCATACCAACGATCAAATGCTTGTTACCTCGTCGGGCATGTTCGACAAGCCTTACCAGTTCCACCGTTGGAGGTGGGGCCAGTGAGTCGAATGGGAGGTACACTGAGGCTAAAATAATCTCAGTAACCAACCCTCCTCGCTTAGGACACATTTTAATAGCTGTACAGTCTCGAGAACTGAACTCAGGCATAAGACTAGCATCTAAGCCCTTTGCTACAAAGATGCACGTGCGAGTATTAACAATCCCAGGCTTTACAAAAATTGCTCCTGGTACACCCGAGATGCCATTTACCGCCCCCTTATACAGATAAGGTTCCTGTATGAGGCACACCTCTGTATGCAGTTTTCCAAGACGACGACACAATGTAGGTGAAGCCGCCTTGGAATGTTGCAAGTTGATTTGAAGGACCTCCAGTGATGAGCTAGCCATAGAGCTAATTACCACTGGAAGTTCCAGCCTTCTCTCCCCTCTTTTCTGGCCTGAAGAACAGGCGACCAGTGAGGAAAAAAGGCCGGTAAGAGCACTTCCCAAGCATCTTTGCCGAATCGTCATCAACACCAAAAATATACAGACGTCCATCCTTCATTTTGTTGAAGTGATAGACCCTCCACTTATCGGTGGATAGACCCGGGTTTTGACCCTTGAGAAGATCGATGATTTCCTTAGTCTCCAGATCAGTTTCTGGGACAAAGACCTTCATCTTGGTATATCCCACTAGCTCTGACGGGTGAAGACAGACAAGGTCACTCCCGCCAAGCTTAGGGAAAATCCGAGCAAGATCAGCTCTGACCCACGCATTCGTGGCTTTATCACTACAGCAGAGGACATCACTACGGCGCTCAAACGCCGGGATATTGCCTTCCTTGACTCGCCTCCTTACAGCGTCCTTCAAGGCCTTGTCCAGAATGCAGATGTTTTCCGCAGTATACTTCCTCAGGTGATCACCAGGGAAAACAACCGCCAATCGCAAACCAGACAGGGCCGAGTCCGTGCTGCCGTAGAGGCGTCTGTCGCAAACCAGCCAAATCATTCACGGCGTTCTTAAGAATTGGGCCTCTCCCAGACCACATTATGGCAAATTTCGCTTAAGGATCTTGGACTACATCCTTACAAGATTAAGCTGACTCAAGAAGTAAAGCCACTTGATCATATAAAGTGACGTACGTTCTCGAATTGGGCACTGGACATGATGGAAGAAAATGAAGAATTTCATCGCAAAATCATCTTCAACGATGAATCGCATTTTTGGTTAAACGGCAGGTGAGAACCCTCAGGTGCTTCATGAAATAGCACTTCATCTGCAAGAAGTCACCGTTTGGTGCGATTTTCATGCCGGTGGCGAGTTATTCAAGTCTCAGTTCAGTGAACGGACTCAGGAAATCCATTCCCCAAAATTCATCAATGAAGCTCAAGAGCTGCTTCTTGTCTATGACGAAAACATACTATACAGGTGGCAACAGTATTGTGAAGGACTTCTAAATGAACAATTTCCTCGGATATATCTTCCGAGAGCCGTTCCTAATAATGAAGAAGTGCACGAGATTACTGTCGAAGAAGTTAGGAAGGCCTCTGAGTTCTGGAAAAAGATTTGATTATATGACGGAGTTAAGACAAGAGTAAGATCCCCTGAAGAGCAATCAAAGTCGGTGTACACCAGGGAAGCGTCTTAAGTCCCTTGACATTGAGTACAGTCCTTGATTATCAGCTTAAAGAAAAAGACCCCAAAGTGCATCAGTTATTTTTTTGCTGACAATGCAAATTACATCTTAAGGGAGGATCAAACGTGGTGGGTGGGTGTAAGTTTAAGAGGGGAATGGGTGTCGTTTTAGTCCGAAAAAATAGAATACATTTACTGCCATTTCTCTTATCCAGTCCGACCTATTCCAGACATATATATGAATGGAGGAGTGATTCCCAAGTTCGAAAAGTTAAAAAAGCTGTATCAATCGCACCAACATTTAAGAAGAAACAAAGCAAAAGTTCATTCGAGTTCATTCAAAGTTCATTCAATCTATCCGCAGCAGGATTTCACTTCTGCTTTTATCGGCAGTCGTCCGCTGTGGGATTTTGTATTTGTAATACGCCTAATATCCTACTTAACTATAGATAGCTTTCCCAACAAAACGCGCGTCTTAAACTTCGAGTCAACATTAATGCACCCTTAGAATTGGGTATTAACTAAAGGGTCTTTCAATAAGTTCATTAAGGGCTTGACAACTTTTTTTTTTTAAATAAAATGCAAACTACTTGAGATATCTCAATAAAAAAAATAATTGGCGGGAATTACTATCAGAACATTTGTGAATGGAATTCGACTTCGTTCATTTATGTCCACCCCAGTAACGTATGCAGAAAATCGAAAGTCGATACGTTGAAACCAATTTTCGATGACTCGGCCGCACATTTCGACCGATACGCTATTTCTCGTTCAATATTGGCTCTGAGCTTCTCTTACGTCGCCGGCTTGTTGGCATATACCAATGATTTAATGTAGCCCCATAAAAATAAGTCTAGAGGCGTTAAATCACACGATCTCGGCAGCGAATAGACGGGTCCGTTTCTCGAGATAACACGTTCACCGAACTGAGACTTCAATAACTCGATTGTTGCACCCGCTGTGTGCCTGATATCGCTGTATCACTGAAGACTCCCCAAAATTGGGGAATAATTTCACTGTGAAATCAAACAGTGCCCCGAAGCAGGGGGGTTGCAGAAAGCCAGCATGCCCCCGCCTTTGTATATAGAGTTCTATAGTAGTCTAATCAACACGAATTTGAAAACGTTTAACTCGACAGAGGCGGAAGCAAAAGTGGTGGCGTTTGAAGGTTTGTGTCTTAAATTTTGCTGTCTCTCTTTATCGAATCATTCTGATATTATGTAAGTACTCGTATTTATTTTTTGTGTAACACCCGAATACTTTTGATGATTTGTATTGTTGCGTCGCTTCGGCAAATAGTATGTAGGATAAGAGGTATATGATGGAAAAATTAGAAATCTGACTTTGTTGTCTGCGAGTAGAATGTATGATGAAAGAGGCGATTCGTTCGAAAGGAAAAATTGAATAAAAGCTAATTTCGGTTTTTGCCATCAAATACGGAATTATGAATTTATGGACTTTTAGACTTTTGCTATTTTCGCTGTATCTCGTTCAAAAATGTACCGATTTATATCATTTCTTCAGTATTTGATTCGGAAATATTCAATTTATGTTCTATCAGCCATTATTCAAAGAAATAGTTGTTGGATAGGTATATTTATCTATTAGCGAATTGATGACCTACATTAATATTGAGGCAGGTCACCTGTCGTTTTGCATTTTTTTTTGTAATATATTCGTGGTCAGTATCGATAGTAACCCGTCGGCAAAAATTAAGGCCTTTACACTGGAGCTAGAGAGCTGAAATTTAAACCATATACTCCCTAGGGTCCCGAAATAATACATTTTAAGAATTAAGAATTTTTTAAATCAGCCCACAATTTCAAAAGAACACATTTGTGAGCTAGAAAGCTGAAATGTTGAATATATTTTCTTAAGGCACCCAAAATGCTGTGGGGGCTAACATCATATCGTCGCCTCAGCAAGCATGTATGATGAGAGGGGGATGATGGAAGGGACGGGTAGTTTTGAAATGAAAAATTTCATAAAATCTGATTTCAGTCTTTTTCCTCAAATAAGACCTAATTACCTTTTTAATCGTGAATGTTATAGCCAAGTTTGTGGTCAGATCAATTAATTGAAAGTTATTACACCTTATTGACCGCAAAAATTGTAATAAAAAAGAAGTAAAATTAAAAACAAAAACGAAAAACTTTTATGTTTGAAATTTTCCAAAATTCTTTTTTATTTAGCACGTATGCATTTCGGTTCTCAGCTACGGAACCATCATCAGCGAGCGACAATTAAACAATTACAAAAGAGAATAGGTACATATACTCGTACTATACATAGTTAGTTAAATAAAATAAGTTAAGTTAGACATATTAAAGAGAGTGACAAAACAGTTTCTAATTCTTCTTTTTTAATACGTTGAACAGAAGAGAATCAATTGGTTCAGCTTCCAAATTCATCAAGTTGTCGTTCAAGTGGATATGTAGTGATTCATAGGCGTCTTATTTGTGTGATTTGTTAACATTTTTGATGAGTCGGAAATTATTGCCAAATGATGTAATTGTATGTGGATCTGCATTACTTGGGTCAAATATGTGTGCCGCTATAGCTTTGTCGATCTCTTTCTTTTTCACAGATCTAAGGTGCTCATTGAATCTAGTTTCGGCGGCTCTTCTCATTTGTCGAATATATTTTTTCTCACAATTAGAACAAGAGATCTCATAAATTCCACTGCATCGATGAGTTGGTGTGTGGTCTTTTGTGGAACCCAAGCGCAATTTAAGTTTGTTGTTGTTGGTGTGAATTATATTCATTTGGGCTTTGGCAAAGCCATGCATTAATTTGTTGGGGATGTTCGGGGTGAAGAGTAAAGTGACACGGTGTTTAGGTGTGGATATGTTTTGTTCAAATAATGTACTGATGTTGTTTCGTTTCAGTTTTGTCGAGTGTTTTTTAATCAAATTGTCAATAATAGATTTCTCATATCCATTGACATCGGCTATGTTTAATATTTGTTGGTATTGCTTCATGTAATTTTGTATCGTCAGAGGTAGACGGCATAATCTACGTAAACCATTGAGTGCAATGCAGCAAGTTGTTGGTTATACTCGTATGTGCAGTATGAGTCATTGGTTATGTAGCGGTCTGTCAGCAATCATGGAGACTACTACAAGGTGGCGCAAAACTTGTCATCTGTTTACTTCACAAATGTCAAAGTAAAATTGACATTTGCCGCTATTTGCAAAAATTATAGCATCTTCCGATAGGGTTTTCAGACCTTGGGTGGCCTTAGGCAATTCTGTGTGCCAATGTTCTAAATGATCCACGACGTTTGACATCTATGCTATGTAGTTTTCAGTCGGATTGGTGAACGCCACTGGGTGATGAGTTTTGCGCCACCTGTTATAAAGTGTATATACAAAGTCCCCGCCATTGGCAGCGCAGGGACATAAGTTCCGAATTCATTTTTGGGACTTATGTCCCGAATTGATTTCGGAACTTTTAACCCACTTAAGTTTGACATAAGTCTCGAATTTTTATCGTTGAAAATGGGACACAAGTCCCCAATGAAACAAACAGTTGGAAATATTTTATATTTTATTAACGTTCATAAATTGATAGGTAAAACATAATTTATGAGAAAAAATTAAAGAACCGTACCTCGCACCTACTCAAATCAAACAGTGACCCCAAGCAGGGGGGTTGCATGGGCGCAGCATGCCCCCCATATTATGCATTGAACTGTTTATGGGATTAGTTGCGAAATCGCAATTCGGACAAAACGTTGTCTCACGGACACGGCAACATCAAGCTGCAAATATTCTGACTCAAAGTTTTTCACTAGAGTATGAATTGCTTGTCTATTGGCACGAGAATTACGTCCGAAAAATTGGCGTAAACGCTCTTAAAGTTGCGAACACCGACTTGGAATTTCAGTAGTAAATTTGAATTATTTGTAAACGTTGTTCCTTCGCGTACTTCACCATGATGAAATTGGTATTTACTGAATATTTTGACATTGACAGTTCGGTAATCGGCATAAGGGTGTGTTCACACTGAAAGTTTGACGTCAAGTCGCTAATGTAAGAAGCTTTATAAATATAACTAGAACAGCTTTGCATGGAAGAACCAGTGCCAATTGTGTACAAAGAGGTATGGTGGAATATTGGCAGAGCAAGACTGTTATGGCCTCTGTTCGTTTACTGTGAGTCATCTTAATTTTGATTTACGTTTTCTGCATTCTTATTCGACGACCTCCTATCAAAACTCTATTATAGGAGCCTGTGACAACAAGTTATAACAAATGGCATAAAATACGACCAACTATCCATATACATACTATACATACACCAATACAATAAGCCATAAATTTCAAGGAAATTCAACGATCAGCTACGCACTTAAAACTACTATGGCCACCCGAATTAAGACGAAAACGAAAGAAGACCCCATCCAAAAGACAGCTACACAAAATGCAATCAACAAATAAATGCGAGGAGTAGAAGCGCACTGCAATAAAAATTGAAGTATATGCGAACAAGTTAAGAGGTTTACTGCGTTTGAAAGTGTAGTGTTGAAAAATATGATGGTATGCACCCACGGTGCCCCTTGAGTTCTGCACCTCTATTACTAAAGATGATTACTTAGCCCGGACGACACAGACGACAACGACAACGAGACTGTAAAAAGGACCAACAGAACAGCAGAAGCAGCAACTGAAATCCCAAACCGCCACCAGTGATACAGCAGCAGCTTCATCAGATTAAAATCGTCCAAGAAGACGAAGACTGCTTCGACTGTGTGCCCAATGGTCATCTCAAGTGTTTTCGAATCGACAAATCGATTGTCCGGCGTCTGGACCGTCATCCCACTATACAAGAACCAGTGTCACCAAACACCAACCAAATGAACAAATATCCCAACCAACGTCCACAATCACGAGCTTATCGACCATGTTCATCGGAAGTTATTGATTGTCGTTTTTATGAGCGAATTACAAAGATTTTTATAACGTCATTATCTGTCCGATGTGCGATGTCCGAATGCGATCCGAGATGCAAAAGAATAGGGATGGGGTTAAAGGCGGATGAGCACTGAGCACTGAGCAGCCAGCGCGCACCATCATGGATGGTATATGATTATTGGGCGACACACAAAGTGGTGAGTCCGGCTACGTGGTGGCGGTGAGCGACGATGAATCTCAAAGCACGTTAATCCGCCAATGTGTGAGAGCATTTTGTGTGTGAAATGTTACTAGAGCTCTGGCGGCTCAGCAGTATCGATTTTGGTAACAAATTTAACGATTAAGACGTGTTAAATTGTTAACAAGCCGGCAATAAGCTTTAAATTTACGACGAACCTCATGGAATCGGAGTTGAATATACTCTTCTCGGTCACAAAACGGTCTGCAAGAGTCCAAATGGTACTTTCCGGTTCTCGACCTATATACTTCCAGGTTTTATCTTAAATGGACGTCATGCTCGTGCATTAAGATTATCGCCAATGAATCACGTGTCAAAATAATCTTCAAGGTGGCATCTGACCGATTACCTGCCGTCATAGGCTTCATTAAAAAATCAATAACAGTGCAGCCGCGATAAGAATGAGAATAAATTTTGATTCTGATGAACAAGAACAAGGAACTGGAGAGATTATGTGTGGGTCGATATTAGCGGACTATATGTCGAACTTACACTGGGGACAATATAAACTGTGAAAAGATAAACAAAAGCGAGTTTGGAACATCTTTCAATGCTGTGGGCGGGGGTCAGTGGTAAGGTAAAGTAGTGGAAAGTTGTAAAACACAATTAATAGGTGCGCAGCTGTCTGATGATCTGAAGTGGTCCATTGATGGTCTTATATCTTTAGGTTGATGTGTCATTAAGGAAAATGGGGATTGTTTTGAGGATGAATCTTAAATTGTTTGCTTATGACTTTGACCTACCGTGTTTTGGAAACGGTATAGGCAACGAAGATATGATGAGAATCTACGTCGTTTAAATGAAGAACAGATTTCACCACCCAGTATAGAAGAGGTTGGCTTAGCTATAAGAAAGCTAAATGACAATAAGGCCGCCGACTCTGATGGTTTCCCAGCGGAGCTATTCAAATAGGGAGGTGATGTTTTGGTAGGGCGCATATGGTGAACTGGGGCACATTCATTATCGGGGCACATTCGTCTAAGTCGATTTCGACGGGATGCACTTTGAAGTAGGCAACAGTTATGACGATTAATCCATTCATTGTTGAATACATGAACATAATAAAAACTTGACACCCGTAGTCAGGCGCTCAATAAAGTTAGGTGTATTTTTTCGTTTTTCTCCTCTCCGTTGTTATTTTGTACAAGAGGTAAGTAAGAGATTTTTTTAAGTCAATTTTATTGTTTTAAAAAGAGATTTTTGTTGCCTGCTAGTATATTAAGTTGGGAAGTGAACTATGTATATAGTTAAAAATAGGCTGTAATTAAAGTGACAAGAATTTGTGAAGAAGAAACAAATTTGAGAAGCAGGAAGGGGTACATTCAGCATCACAGGTCGGGGCACTTTCAGCAGATGCCGAATATGCCCCAACATTAAAATTTTCGGATTGTTAACTTCCCAGTGGAAGTTCTTGTAATGGGGCCGATTTTGTGAATCGCGGATTTTGACATATCTCCACGCTTCAAGATCACCAGAATCCAAATGCAACGTTTTTATAGAGATGTCTGTCCGTGTGTATGTACGTATGTGCGTATGTACGTATGTCCGTTCGGAATTATATTTCGCCACGATTATCTGGAGAACCAAAGATGATATTGACATGGGACCGGGTTTATTCGAAGCGTAATTACGTAACTCAGAACTGATTAAGTTTTCAGCGAAATCGGCCTAGCCGTTTATGTTAATAAATATATAACTAAAATAATTTGCCATTATTTGTACTATTTATTGTCATTTGTCATTGAACAAATCATTATTACATTGTGCTCCGTTATTTCATATACATGTAAATTTACAGGTCTCCGTGTTCATAACAATAGTTGCATTAATATATATTACACTTCGCTGTTATTAACAACATTCAATTTCCATGAACAATATTAAAGAGCATTTTTTTAATTTTAAATAATTCTTAACCATATCTTATGGTTAACTACATTTCAAAATTTCCAACTAATCGCATAAATCATATTGATCCCACTGGGAAGTTAGTAGTGTGGACCTTGCGGGTCGCACCCAGACGACTTTTTTTACATGCTATTTTTATATAACGTAGATATGATGCGAACCTATCGAAAGAAAGCCAAGAGGGTTTCTATAAATGAGGAGTCAGTGAAAAGAGCAGTTGACGATGTTGTTAAGAAGAAAGAAACGATTTCATCTGCTGCCAGAAAGTACGATCTTAAACGTCTACCAAGACTTTCAAAACGAGACCCTTTACTTCACAACAAGTTTTTTCAAAGACCCAAGAAGAGCGATTTTTTACTATTTTGGCTTAACATATGCTTCTTTTCGAAAGTTGGCCTATGAATATGCACTCAAAAATAATATATCACATCAAAATAATTATGAGGTATCTAAGGAAGCTTCGGAGGATTGGCTATGTGGATTTTTAAAAAGAAACTGCAAACTGTCAGGTCGAATTCCCAATATTTTCTTTTACCAGTCCCTCATTTTCTCTCAATGTCAGGGCGTTTGTTTTATCTAAACTGACCTCCATCTTGCCAACTCAAAAGCTCCAAACATCCTCTTGGGGTCATTTATCAAAACTTCCATTAGCAGATCCTTCTTACAACTACCCCGGGAAGATTGATTTACTGATAGGCGCCGACTTATACGCATCGATCATTCTTGAAGGGCTTGTTAAAAGTAAAAAGGGTTCCCCAGTGGCACAAAACACGGAGTTAGGGTGGATCTTAACAGGCGCTACGACCAGGGAGTCCCACATAAACTCAATAAGAGTACAAACTCATCACGTCACACTCGAGGACCAACTTCGGCAATTTTGGGAAATCGAAGAGAAGGCAGAGGAACGTAAATTGACGCAAGAAGAGGAGAGGTGTCAACTACACTTCCAAAAAACAACGCAACGGAGACCAGATGGAAGGTATGAAGTGCGCTTTCCATTCAAGGAAAATATTCGACCAAAACTAGGAAATTCTAAGAGAGCGGCCATGGCGCGTTTTTTTCAGATCGAAAGAAGACTTAATGCCAATAAGAAACTGAGAGATGCATACAACAAATGTATCGACGAATATATAGCCTTGGGGCATATGAAGGAGGTGCAAAGAGACTTTGAAATGGTGGATGGAAAACACTACTTTCTACCACACCATGCAGTTTTTAAAGAATCAAGTACCACAACCAAGCTGAGGGTGGTTTTTGACGCTTCGTGTGTGACTTCAAACGGAAAGTCACTGAACGATCATCTGATGGTGGGTCCACGGCTCCAAAGAGACATCATTGATCTCATCGCACAGTGGCGCAAGTTTAAGGTCGCATTTGCAGCGGATATCAGCATGATGTATCGGCAAATATGGATGGCCCCAGAAGATACAATCTACCAACTTGTGTTGTGGAGAAATAGAGACGATGAGCCAATAAAAACTTTCGCTCTCAACACGGTGACGTTTGGTACTGCTTCGGCACCATATTTAGCGGTACGAACGTTACATCAGATAGCCACGGACAGCGAACGAACTTACCCCCATGTAACAAAGGCGCTTCTCGAGGGCTTCTATGTTGACGACTTTCTCTACGGAGCCGATAATGAAGAAGCGGCCATTAGGTTGCAAAGAGATGTTCTGGCTGTATTAACTGCGGCTGGATTTCCTCTGCGCAAATGGGCCAGCAACTCATCACATATTTTGGAGCAGATACCTGAAACTGAAAGGGAAGTGAATCTCCCGTTACAATTTGATTCACCGGGTGTCATTAAGACTTTGGGTATCCAATGGCACCCGGCAAAAGATACATTTACTTTTGCAATCAACTTACCCAATGTGGAAAAACACACAAAACGATCTGTTTTAGCAGATATTGCACGCCTTTTCGATCCCTTAGGATGGATCGCCCCATGCATAGTCAAAGCTAAGTTGATTTTGCAGCAGCTGTGGGCATCTGAACTAGCCTGGGATTCCACAATTACTCCAGATATAGAAGGACCTTGGGTTGAACTGCGAGAAAGTTTCAAGGCGCTGGAAGAGGTGAAAATTTCACGGTGGATAGGATACGGGAGCTCATGCCAGGTGCAACTCCATGGTTTTAGTGACGCCTCAGAAAGAGCCTATGCAGCGGTGATATACGCACGGGTCTGCAAAAACGGCCAGGAACACATCCACTTGGTGGCATCTAAAACGAAGGTGGCTCCTTTGAAACGGGTATCATTGCCACGTTTAGAACTATGTGCGGCAGTACTATTGGCAAAACTTCTGCACAGGATCATCAATGCCATGCAACTCGAAGAGGCCGAAACGTTTGCCTGGTCCGATTCCATGATCACCTTAGCATGGATTAAAGGATCTCCAGCCACACGTACCACATTTGTAGCCAACAGGATTACCGAAATCCAAGGGCACACCTGCAAAACAATATGGAGACATGTAGGTGGCAAGGACAACCCAGCGGATCTTGGATCTCGCGGACTTCATCCGGAAGAACTTCTCAGGAATGACTTGTGGTGGCATGGGCCATCGTTCCTATATAATTTTTCTCCGGACAAACACCCAAGAACAATTCCGCCAGAAACCAATTTAGAAAGCAAGGGCAAAGAAAGGGGACAAGACAAGGGGACATCGTTCTACAACACCAAACTTGTTGAGACAACACCAAGTATTGCTCAACTAACATCCCATTGTACTGTTCTCAACAATGAATTTGTTACAAAGTTTTCCACTCTCCAACGTCTTATCCGCAATATAGCTATATGGAGGCGATATATGTTCAACTTGAAAAATAAAGAAAATCAAATGATGATTAACATTCATCCCATAACAGCGAATGAACGCAGTCTAGCACATGACAAGCTTTTCCAACTCGTTCAGATGGAAATGTTTCAGGAGGAGATCAAGGCACTTCGACAAGGAAGGCCATTACCAAATGGAAGTTTGATCCGCAATCTGAATCCATTTTTGCACAAAGATGGATTGCTCCGAGTTGGGGGTAGATTGCTCAACTCAGCACTACCATTCAACCAAAAACATCCCATTATTCTTCACCAATCTCATCATTTGTCTAGATTAGTGGCTAGTGACGCGCATCAACGCACGTTACATGGTGGGCAGCAGATAACGATGGCTGACATACGAAATAGATACTGGATAACAAATCTGAAAAGAATTGTCAAATCAACAATTCATCGATGTGTTCGCTGCCATCGTTACAGCGCGCAAATGCAGCAACAACTAATGGGCAACCTCCCAGCTGAGCGTGTCAAGGTCGGGCGACCATTCACAAACACAGGTGTAGATTATGCGGGACCAGTAGAAATTAAGCTATGGCGTGGTAGATGCAACCGATCCACCAAGGGATACATAGCCGTCTTCGTTTGTTTGGCCACAAAGGCCATACATATTGAACTGGTCAGTGATCTTAGCGCTGCAGCATTTATTGCAGCTATGAAAAGATTTGTGGCAAGACGAGGAAGTTGCAGCAACATGTTTAGCGACTGCGGCACCAACTTCAAGGGAGCGAACAACGAAATGAGAAAAGAAGCAAAGTTCATAAGCTCCGAATGGTCAGCCGAAATTGCAGACAATCTGGCATCGCAAGGCACAACGTGGCACTTCATTCCACCCTCTTCGCCACACTTCGGAGGACTGTGGGAGGCAGGCGTAAAAAGCATTAAGCATCACTTAAAACGAACAATCGGGTCGTCAAAACTGACGTTCGAAGATTATGCAACCGTACTGACCCAGATTGAAGCTTGCCTCAACTCACGTCCGCTTTGCCCCATGACATCAGACCCAGACGACCTAAGCGTACTCACACCAGGACATTTTTTAATCGGGGCACCACTGCTAACACATCCAGAGAGGAATCTGACAGAAAGAAAACTCAACAACCTGGACAGATGGAAGTACATGCAACGATTAACGCAGGACTTCTGGAAACAGTGGAGTTCAACATATCTCCACTTGCTTCAACATCGACCAAAATGGTTGCAAACGCATCCAAACATTAAAATTAATGACATTGTCTTAGTCAAAGAAGACAATCTCCCACCTTCCTCATGGCTACTCGCGCGAGTCATTGAGCTACACCCCGGGTCTGATGGTCTTACGCGCGTGGTGACCATTAAGACAGAAAAATCGATACTTAAACGACCAATCGCGAAAATATCCCCCTTGCCGATATCAACCGCAATCGAATCGAATTAAACAATAGAACGAAACATGAACTATGAATAGATCTGAATTCCATGAAACCAATTTTAATTGAACTTTAAAATAAAACCCTTACAAGAAAACATAACATTATACATAAAAAAAACAACAATCAACAAAACAACAATCAACAAATTAACAACAACAACCAACACCATTATACTGAAACAAAACAACCTCTAAAACTTACCCTAATATGTACATAGATGTTTTTTGCAGCTAGACAGATAACTAGAAATCTTTGAACTTATTACTTATAATTTCTTGTAAAATGCATAACACTAATTCATTTTTTGTTTTCATTCTTCGCAATCTAACCTCAAATGCAAACGAGGAACACCATGGAGAAAAGGAAACAACAACAACACATGATCAATTCACGATCCCGAGACACCACAGCCCAAACGAGATACAACTTCAACACGGCCGGAGGCGGGAGCATGTTGGTTCCCAACAAACTAATCGAAGCACTTTGCTAACCACTAAGGGTGAAAAGTACGCGAAGGGGCTCACGCACATGATAGGGGCTGGAAACATGTGAGTGTACATGAAGCTATTTGCTGAAAGGCAGAACAATGTAAACTCGGACTGAGTTTCACACTTCAAACAAATAGCTCCAAGGAACAGCTCACAAACGAAAAACTCTGCACTTAATTTTGCATATAAGCAAACTTCACGACAAAACAAATTTCTATTTTTAAACCGACAAACGACACAAGAAGACGATCAAAACCGAAAATAAAAACACCACGACACACCGCCAAGAAATACAATTGAGAACTGTCAAATGCAACCTGGAATTCATGATGGCCGAATTAGATGTGAGCGAGAAGTAGATCAAATCATGCTGTCTCAGTCTGGCATGCATTTAGATGCAAATGGTATAATCCTGAATGTAGTAGTAAGAAGTTATTGTAATAAGCCATAGTTATGTAACGAATACGAAGACAACTATTTTCACGGTCAATGTCAATGACCACATTAAGCTTTACAGCTGATCAGTAAATAGTAAATAATAATACCAAGGTTTCCCAATAACTTTGAAGTCATGTTCGGGTCTTTCGAATTTGGCAGTTGGGATTTAAAGGAAGCAAATAAAGTAAAAAGTATTATAACGTTTATCAAACGTGCGTAGTTTTATTTTTAAATTAAAGTGAATCATCTTTTCACTGTTTGCGGAGACACCTTCTCTAGCATTGCAAATTTCTAACGTCCTCTATACGTTAAGAACATTGAGCGAATGGAAAATAATGCTCCAGCCAAGAGCATCTTCGACTCCCCACCCTCTGGGTTGAGAAGGCAAGGAAGACCGAACCTTCGTTTTAAAGACCAAGCCATCGCGGACGCCAGAGCGCTTGGTCTTTAGAACTGGAAGCAGCGAGCCCGGGATCGCGGAGGATGGAAACCTGCAGTGTCTCAGGTAGAGGCAGAGAATTTTCCTATAACTCGACTTTATTGTTGCAAAGCAAAGGCGTCTTGGAAAATGACTTATCGAATTAAAAATATGTTATACATATTCATCGGAAAATGAAATTTTTCGACATTGCATTCTCTGATTTCACATGATATAAAATTTTTCCGCCATTTTCAAGTAACTTCAAGCATTTTCAAGTAAATTCAAGCATGTCCAAGTAACTTCAAGTATGTAAAAGCATTATCAAGTAACTTCAAGTTTTCAAGCATTTTCAAGTAACTTAAAGTAACTTCAAGCATTTTCAGGTAACTTCAAGTAACTTCAAGCATTTTCAATTAACTTCAAGTATTTTCAAGCATTTTCAAGTAACTCCAAGTAACTTCAAGCATTATCAAATGCATAACATGCACAGCAATGTTGTTGTTGGTAACTTCAAGTAACTTCAAGTATTTTCAAGCATTTTCAAGTAACTTCATGATATAAAATTTTTCCGTTCCGATTGGCAGATTATTGCCTCACACCGCAATGTTATTGTTGTTGTAATTTCATCCAATTCGCTTCATTTTACCTGCTGTAATTCATAATGTGTGTTATATACGAGGATGTGGATAATTTTTGTATTGTGCACTTCTATGTATTGTCCCCTACCCGAATATATATAGTGTTGGCATATCTATATGACGTATAATAGCAAAAGTTGGTGGAAACACGTTATAGGCAACTCCGTATTGATATATTGATGACTAGGGTGGTCCTTATTTTTTGACTTTTGAATTATCCCCGGGGCACTTTCCCATTTGATTATATACCTCTAAATATGAAATACGAGTACGTTTTTTTTATTTTTTTTTTAAGATTTAGAGGTCGCTACCAGCTGTCAAAGTTTTTACAAAAAGCCCTCAACTCGACCCCTCGACTGATGTGTCGAGATTTAACCAGCCCCGCACTTCAGTTCTAATAAGTCATTTACAAGAGCGCACGCGTTTTATTTCTAAGTCATAGTAACGTATTTAAACGTGTTGCAATGGCGTCTAAAAGAAGCGAACTCAGTAAAGCTACTAGAAATCAAAGTAAGGTTTGGCTTATCGGTCAATTATTATCCGAATTAAGAAAATCAACATCGCCATTCATCGGCGAAGATTTTGTAATATTTTTTATGTACTGAGTATAAAAAAAAAGAAAAAGATTTTGAGTTATTTTTTAAAAATTTAAACATTGGTAGCGACCCCTAAATGTCATTTAAAAAATTCCAAAAAAAATACTGAAATAGTTTCTTATGGTATATAATCAAACTACGTGGTGCCCCGCGAAATTGAAGAAATTTTTTTTCTTAGCAATAAGGACCACCCTAATATAGACGTATTAATATATAGATTAGGATTTTGATACTCCCAATAAAATATTTCCTCCCTTTCATAATGTTAATGTTTAGCTTCGACTTATTTATGTTTAGACCATCTGCTTGCGTTCATAGTTAAAAGATAAATATTTCAATCTTTCATTAAAACATTGAGCTACATTGTGAAATCCAACTCTGATATAACAATTAAAATTGAAAATCCCTTGTAGCACAATTTTAACACTCAAGTCACCCTAGCACCGCTCCACTCCAAAAGGATACCACAGTGAATTGTCTTCGATCTTCTTCAAACATAAAAACTAATTTCAAGTGGATTTTCTTCACCACATTAAGCTCAACGAAACAGACGTCATCCCATCACCGGCCGCCCACTCGCTACACATCCAACTATGTCCAATAATCCCTCGGCTATACGATCCACTTCCTCCTCAAACATTAGATAATTAAAACGAAGATTTCACTTTATTACGAGTCGATTTGGTATATTGCCAGCCTCTCCCCAGCATCCATCGGAATTAGGAACAAACCTCGTGTTGTTTTCTGCAAATGATTTCCAAAGCATACTGACAACAATTTTCCCGGCACTTCTAGGTTTCAACTCCGCCGCACTGGCACGGTATATCGTCCTCGTTTCTGGCCTAACTACCGAATAGAGAGAGAGAGAGATTTGGTATGTTAAAATTGTGGTGGTAGATGGTGCGAGTGGCAGAAGTCAACATTTCGCACAAAATCCTTGCAAGGATTTTCATTTAATTTTTATTCGGAAAATACGAAGTGCTAGGAATATCCCTAGTTGGGTGTTACAATCTAAATCTTTGAATCACATTTGCAAGGATTTGCCTCTTCCTTTAGGGAGGGGGAAGGTGCGGAGAACTTCCTGATCTACTTTCAGTATATTATATTCGATACTCACACAAGCAACAACACTGTATTCATATATAGCTGGTGTGCAGTAGTAAAGGATCTCGATTCAATTTCAGAGGAATTAAGTGTAAAATTTTACGTTTCCATTTCAGAGTCAGAGAATTAGAGTTTTATGGGAATTCTCTTCGTTGGGATTAGCAACGGAATTAAGGCATTTCAATATTAGGAAACAAAATGGTTGGTAATTTCGACGTTGAATCTTTGAAATGGATGAAATCATTGGGTGGCTGTCGGTTCTTACATTGTTTGGTAGATATGGCGAGCAAAGGATTAAGCAAAGGAATCGCTCTGCATATCAAGTATAGGTATACGCAGCATTTGAGTTTAAATGTTCGCTTAGCATAGATTAAGGGGGAAAGTCAGTCATTTACAAATAGGGGTCCATTGGTTTTAAGCGAATTCGTGAACTAATCTTTTCGAAAAAGGATTACTTTCGAAATCGTTGTTGAGAGGTGAGATGTGGTGTGTCGATTCTTTTGATGTTTGAATGTGTACGTTGGTTGCTTGAAAAGACTTGAGCTTCGATAAGTCTGTTGACTTAATAGCTTAATATTTGTTCTTCTTTAACGGCGAGATTATGATCAGGATTAAAGGGATCACAGCTCTTCCACTTTATTGCATCCCTACTGATCTGCCCGTGAGTGGTTCGCCTGTTTGACCTTAATAAATATTGGAAGGCCTACTGGTTCGGGATCACGTACTGGGGCCCATCAAATGCTGGTGCTGCATTATATGCGTGCTGTTTCTAGGCCTGCCTCTTTTTTCGATTTCGAAACGTGAAGCTCCTATTAATAATTATTGTTTGTTCGTCCTTTTACGACAATTGTAGGTTTTTTTTTCTTAATTCGGATAGAGAGTTTGATGAGAAATGAACAATTGTACTGTACTGGCATCTTAGGTAGTTGGATCCTTCAGTATTAAGCGTCCATTTTTTCTACACATTATAATCTACAAACATTTAAAACCAACGTGCATCGGCATCTCTCCCTATCTTCTAACCCTAATTTCCCCGCTGTGTAGCTATTATATTATAAGGGTATCCAAAAATCCCTTTAGTGCGAGTACATTATAAAAAAAATAAAAAATTATAGGTTAGCCAAAAGGCAGATTAAATGCAACAAAAATGTGTTTTTGGTTGACAAATTTGACATCGGATTCTATGGGACTGTTTCTTCCATTAAGTACGTTAATGCCGACGGATCCATCGAAACAACGGACGCAATGTGTTCTATGGGCCCTTTATTTATATATTATAAAGGGTCTTTCATTAAGGACTTGACAACTTCTTTTATAAATAAAATGCAAACTACTTGAGATATCTGAAAAAAAAATTTATTGACTGGAATTACTATCAAAACATATATGATTGGAATTCGACTTCGTTCATATGTCCACGACGGAAACGTATGCAGCGGTCGATACGTTGAACCCAATTTTCGATGACTCGGCTGCACATTTCGACCGATACGGCCGCTATTTCTCTCTTTCAATATTGGCTCTGAGCTCCACTAATGTCGCCGGCTTGTTGGCATAGACCAATGGCTTAATATAGCCCCATAAAAAAGAGTCTAGAAGTGTTTAATCACACGATTTCGGCGGCCAATAGACGGGTCCGTTTTTCGAGATAACCTTAGCAACCATGACCATGGCAACACAGCCTCCTCCTGACAATTTTTTTTATGGCGGCGGCGACGAACAGAACTAAACAAACAAAAGTGTCTGCAAGAATGAAATGGTACAATCTGGACAAAGAGAAGAGCGGAGTATATATTGCAAATATGCAAAATTATCTCCATCACATCCGATGCAGAGTGCAGAACACAAGATATGTGGGAATCCCTCCAACGACCTTGTTTGGATAGAGCCAAATCACTTCTATGGGCTTCAAAAGGACACTATCAATATGGCAAAGAAACATGGTGGTTGACAGATGAAGCTAAAGCAGTGCAAAATGACAAAGTGCTTCAGTGATAATGAAGATAGAAAAGCGGAGGATCTGTATCGGGAGTTAAAAGAAATTTCTTTTTCGGGTTCTGATAGACCTCAGCCTGGTCACGAACTCCGAAACACCAACCAATAAGGGCATAACCATTTTCAAAATTGCCGCTCAGAGAAGGAGAAATGCACAGGAAATCCGTTCGCTAAAGTTCATCAGCAATGTTCAAAGGCTGCTTCTTGTGGATGGCGGAAAAATACTACACAGGTGCAGCGGTATTGTGAAGAACTTCTAAATGAAGAATTTCCTCGGATATATTTTCCGAAAGCCGTTTCTATCAAAAGCAGTTGGGCCGGACGAGATACCCTCTAAGTTCTAGAAAAAGATGGGAGATATCGGGTCCAAGGGGCTCATGATTCTCATCCGTTAACTGATGAGAGGCGATCCAATGCCTAACCAGTAGAGGGAACGTTTTCTTCTTCCTTTGTACAAACGAAAAGGTGATAACCGAGACTGTGACAATAACCGTTCAGTCAGGCTGATGTTCCACACCGTGAAGATCGTTGAACAGGTATTAGATATCCAAATGCGGAAAATAATCTGACGACCAGTGCGGGTTTGTCACAGATAAATTAACCACAAATGCAATCCAAAGTATGAGGATTATGATGGACAAACATATTCCTTAAAGGATTTGCATATGGTTTTGGTTGATTTTGAATATGCCTTTGATAGACAATCAAGATGTTGCAAAAACGGGAAAAATTATTCGGTATGGTAATCAAATTTGTTCGAAATTAATGCATTATTTGCGAGGGAGTTTTATCAACATAATATTAATCCTTATCCAAATAAATATGTTATTAATCAAAAGTATATTTAATTGTCAACAAAATTGTCCTCGACAACTGATCTGATTGAAGACATGTACGTGCTCATGTGCGGCAGCCTGCTGTCGACATTGGGAATGCCAGCGCCAAATCGTTCGACGCACGATTCATTCAATCGCGAATTGCAACGGGAGCAAGCAAGTGGGTTGCGACGGTGTAGAGGTTAGTGTATTGGCTTGTTACCCGTGCGGTGCAGGTTCAATTCCCATGGGGAACAACAACATACGCCACCCATTCACATGCCTCTACACCAAAAGGAGGAATTCTGCCTGGTAATACAATGGACTGTTACCGAGTCTGAGTGGTCTAGGTTTTGGAATTCCTTTTTTCTAAAAAAAAAAAAAAAAAAATTATCGAGATTAGCTGGCCGAAAGAGTCCGAACAAATGTGCCGCTGTTGAATGCCGAGCATAAGAACGTGTACTATTCGCTGATGAAGTTTGTTGACGATGGAACGGGCGGGAAGCATTTACTTTCTCAATGCTCCCGGTGGGAGACATTCGTCATTTCGTTGATTCAGGCAACAATTCGGTCAAGATCTCAAATTGCGTTAGCTGTTGCATTCTCTGGCATTGCTACCACATTGTTGGAAGGCGGTCGAACTCACATTCCGCTTTGAAGCTGCCGATGAATTTTCTCACGGTTGACAAGCCAACGTGCACACTGACCAAGAATTCGGCGACAGCAAAATTGATGCGAGAATGCAAAATCATCATTTCGGATGAATGCACGGTGGTGCATAAACGATCTTTGGAGGCAGTTGACCGAACGATGAAGGATTTACGAGGTGATTCGAAACGATTTGGTGGGGCTATGATTTTGCTCTCCATAGATTTTCGTCAAACGCTTTCCGTCATCCCGAAATCTACTGCTGCCGATGAACTTAATTTATGTCTGAAATCGTCGTCTTTGTGGTGGCATGTCAAGAAGTTAAAATTGACCACGAACATGAGATCCGCATTGCAGAACGATCCATCGGCTGCTGAATTCTTGAAACAACTGCTGGCGCTTGGCAATGGCAAAATTCCTGTTGATGTTTCGACTGGATTGATACGGGCAAATTTTTGCGAGTTCACATCGTCGAAGGAGGAACTCATCACCAAATTATACAAATCCGCTTGGATTAATGAACGGGCAATACTAATAAGGACGTCGATAGCTTGAATTTCAGTATTCAAAGTCAAATCGCTGGAGAACTGCATTCGTACAAATCCGTTGACAGCGTGACCGATGAGCGAGCAACTGTTCGATGGAGTTTTTGAACTCGCTTGACGTGCCAGGAACTCCGCCGCATAATTTACAGCTGAAGGTGGGATCGATCATAATCATGTTGCGGAATCTGAATCATTCGAAATTGTGCCCGGGAAGGCGGTTGTCCGTCAAGAAACTGATGAACAATGTGATTCAATTGACGATCATCAAGAGAAAATTCAAAGGAAAGAAAGTCCTTAAACAATTTAAGCGGATTCAGTTCCCTATTCGATTGGCTTTTGCGATGAAAATCAATAAATCGCAAGGCCAATCGTTGGAAGTCTTAATCTGGAATTTCCCTCTTTTTCGCACGGTTAGCTGTACGTTGCCTGTTCGCGTGTTGGCAAACCGTCTTCGTTGTTGTTTTTGCGCCGGAGAACAAATCGAAAAACATTGTTTATCATATCGCTCTCCACTGATCTCGATTCCATTCAAATAAATCACATTGAAATTTGAACTATCTGTGTTTTATTATCTCTCTGGAGTTTATCTGAAGGTATTAAAGTGGGCGAGGCGAAGTTCACCGGGTCCGATAGTAAACAATAAAACAAGTTAATACAATTAATATCCGCTCAGAATAGGGTATAACCACACAACAATTTTTTAAGATAAATGATTTGTTCTGTTTAAAAGTTTAACTTTGCGAATACAGTTATTTCTGAATTTGCCACTGTGAGCTAATTTTCTTGAATTCAACAAAGTAATATTATTAATAACCTTGTAAACAACGTCGGTGTACACGTATACCTATATAGTTGTGTCTGGCGTATGGCTAGTACACAGTGAACCATGCATGGCACACAGTGAATCATGGTTCACTGTGTACGAGTATATTCTGGTTCACTGTTGCACATAGTGACTTTTTGGAGAAAATTATTTTTATAAAAAAAAATATTTCACAAATTGTATTGACATACTAATTTTAATTAATAATAATAATCAACATTTGAATCTGTATCCAACAAATCTCACTAAGCACATTACTTTTTTAAATGGAACAAATATAAAAAGCACGATTTCTAATTTACTTACCAGTAAAATTCCCTTTTTCTTCAGCACAACCGACACTGACAAGAGCACTACTTCAACTGCCAGGCAAATTTATAGAGGATCAAATCGAGGTTCATTTTCTCTTTAATTCGTTTTTCTCTTATAAGTAGAGATTCTGTAAATTTAAAAGATTCACTGTGGGACGTGAGCCGCTGTGGGACAGTTTACCCTACTCGTCGCAACTGGTCGCTCCCTATTTTTATTTATTTTCTCAAGTTAACCAATCGTTTAAAGAATTAACTTGTTACCATTCTGATCACAGACCCTATTTGTTTACTTAAGTAGTCACGCGAGTGTACTTCTCCTTCATTATTATTATTATTTTGTGAAATATAAAGCTGATTAAATTAGCTAACTTTGTGTTTGCCGATTGTCAACATAATCATCTCGCTATCTCGTTCACACTGCCTATTATCGGACGTAACAGTTTTCTGTCTCATCTGTCCTGGTGAGTACATTTATTTTGGTATATGTTCTGCCAAGTCGAAGCAAATCAGAAAATACACGAAATTGTATTTTGTTTCGTGTTTCCTTCGTTACATCAATCAAATCTGAAATAATACCAAACTGCGACCGGCCGGTGTTCTGGAGCGGCTGTCAGCGGCATTTACCCATCTCAACTCTCAATCTGTGGTTTAACTACGATAGCCTGTCATATCTATCCTGCCCGCTCACTCTGCGCCACCTTACATTAAGTTACGAATTCAAACAAGCTTTTTCCAGAACCTGTAGGAAGGAATTCTGTAACCCCTATGTCACTAAGTCTCTCTATGTAACCTTTGTTAGACCTCTTCTTGAATATGCCTCCCAGGTCTGGTCATCGTACCATCACGTCCATGTTAAACGCATTGAAGCCGTTCAGCGTAGATTTATCCGTTTTGCGCTACGCGGGCTGGGTTGGAAAGCCGCTTACAATTTACCGCCCTATGAAGACCGTCTTAAATTATTAAACATTCAAACATTAAACTCACGCCGCGATAACGCTGACATTCTATTCGTACATCAGTTATTAAATGGCTGTATCCACTGCCCAGTCCTCCTCGAAAAAGTTTTTCTGAATACTAACCCTCGTCGTCTTAGATCTGTACCATTTTTCTCCCTTCCCTACCATCGCACCGAATATGGCCAACATGAACCTATGACTAGAATGCTTTGCAAAGTAAATAACTCCAATTCCTTTGACCTGAATCACTCTAAACACTCCTTAAAACATGCCCTCCTAACATCACCCTCCTCCTGACATAACCATACTTATATTCAATGTTAGTCTTAAGTACATATTTATTTAATTATTTATTTATCTTGTTAATCTTAAGTAATTTGCTTGTATTAAGCGTAAATAAAATAAAAAACATTTACATTTTTACATTTGGCTTGTAATTTTTTTTTATTTTCTTTCTCTCAGTTACTTTTCAATAGTTCTTATTTTTTTTATTTTTTTTTTTATTTTTTTTTTTTTTGTACACCCCACTCAAATAAACTACAACCTGGCATCATAGTAAATTGACTATTAAATATATTAACAAAAAGATGTCGCTAGCTATTCGCATTTTTTTTAGGTAATACGTTTAGTTTTATGAATATTGTAAGTTATTTTAAACTGAAATTGAAGAAGCATTACGTCAATTTATTTGATAAATGCCTCGCATGTAAAGTCTGACTAAACATTGGTTGACAGTTCTATACAAGAACGTGTGCTATGGAAGGAGTCAAATTTGATTACGTTGACAGATTGTTCAATAGATGTAGGTACACATCTTGCATAACACCTGCCATGTTTTTCTTTATCTGTTAAAAAAACCTACCATTCTAGAACCTTCGCTCACAGTTTAAACCACATTCAAATTGCTGATGGGTAAGGCCCAACATTACTGTATTCCTTTTCTAGTCCAGCAAAAGCCAGAAGTAGAAGACTCAAAACAGATCAATATTTAAATTTTAATAAATCCTCTCGTTGAGAATGTAAGCATTACAAACTGACTCCCAACGGCCAAGTCATAAGCGCAGATCATTTTTATTTACCACCACAACAATCTTATTAACCTAAAAGAATTTGTTTTCAAACAAACAAACCATAAACGTTTTATCAAATAATAAAGATATCCACACGGTGAGAGATTATAGTTTGGCATCTCACATACGGTTAAGTGTCTCTTGACCCATCACAACCGTATCCAGAGTTCGTTTTGAATTGATGACAATGGCCCACAAATAACCAGATCACTGTGTGGAAAGGGTCAAAGAAAAGATTCTAAGACTCCTTTCTATACAAAGACTAAGCACAAAAGGTTTATGCGAACACCTAGCTATAACACACGCACAAACGCTCTCCACAAACGTTTTATACTAACAGTGTCCCGTCAGTAATCCGCCCCATCAACACCGCTGCAACATTCTTACGTTCAACACTACAAAATTATGAATGAATATTATACGGAGCTCGAACGGTGTCGCCTCCGTCGTAGGTTCATAACTTCTTCTTACATTTAGCCCCTCGCATCCATTCTGGAACATAAAGAAGATGCAATTCCCAACTTCAGGGACCCATGTTAAAGGGTTTAGGTTCATTCAGTACTCCGGAGAAGAGGAGAACTCGTTCGCTGTTTGAGTCAACTCTGGTCGCGTTGCATGTTCAACACACCTGAGGAGGTTTGTAATCTAGTGGACCACCTAGAGTTTTATGTTTATGCTCTCTGGACAATTTTGCCATAAAGAATTGTCAAACAATTCCCCGATCATAAATTGTGTAATAAATATGTTTGGCTGTGTAACTGTGTGCGCTGGACTTATGCTGTTGGCTTATGAAATATTTAAGTGGGACCCAGAGCAGGAGAAATCCGGACTTTTGGAGGCTTACTTAGTTATAATTAATATCGGTTTTGAGTGCTGCGATCACCACTGGAAGCATCTTATTTTACCGAGGATAGGGAGAGTGTTACTACCGCTAAATGGAAATGTATGGATCTGGTTTCACGACACGACATGATGTGGAAGCTGGGGTGGGCTTTGGTTATGCCTGGGGCACAGTATACGCACTTGTAGCTATTCCTTTGCCTTCGGATCAGTTTGTGATGGCCATACTTTGTCACATATTTAGAAGAGAACCTCATTTAACCATTTTTCGATGCATGGAGGATGGTTGGGATAGTGTGGGTAAGACTTTCAGTGGACTATGCCAGTTTTTTACACAAGATTTTAGCTATTAGTGTGAGTTAAGCTAAGTTAAATACAAATTTTAGGTAAGAGAAGGTATGTTGTGTAATGAAACCATGCCCGACGACTGAAAAATCAGCTCCATATGCGCCATCTAGAAGAATGGCGATGCTATGTCTTGCAAGAGCTATTGAGTCACAGATCTGCTCAATGCCGCATAAAAGTTTATTTTGAACGTTTAACCCTGGATAACTAAACTTAATTTCAAGTCCCGTTGTAACTAATCATTCGTCTTCCAGACTACGAATTGAAAAATTAAAATGTTTAATAAGCCCATCATTATTTGTAAAATAAGTTCAAAGAACGAAGAAGTGTTATTTTATTTATTAAGTCGCAGTAAAAATGTTGGTAAAAATTAATTTGAACATTTATTAGAAATGTGTATTGTGTGTTTTCCACAAATGGCCTTGTTGCAGTACCGGCATTTGTTCTTTGTCATCCTGCGTATCCTCTATGGGCAAAGAGAGCAAATTTTTCGTGTATTACTCTCTACTTGAGACGAACTTTGAACCTCTTCAATATTTATAATATCTTGTATACTTGATTTGATATCATGCCTCAAAGTTGTTGTATGATAACGCTCCTGTAACCAAAGCTCCACCAGACCATCCGCTATTGCCGCAGTCTTAACATATTAAACATATATTACATACGAGTAAATTATGGATATGTTTAGAATGCCATAGAACAAGCATAGTGGCCATCTATTGGTTTTACGACTGGTACCTACACATTATTGACCACATTTGGTTCACAGTGTCTACCGCTCCTTTTGTGCTGTTATGAAATTCAACGATTTCTAGCTTGTCCGTAGTAGAACTAATTTCTGCTGCCCATGCGAAGGAAGTTGATTATCAGAATGCTCAGAGACGCTGTCCGAGTCTAAATTGAATCTTCGGTTACCGGTTTTCCTGTACAACGTTGAAGTTTTCATCAGAGGATTCTGACATATCTTCCTCACTTTCGCCTGTTCCTACATGCTCTTCCAGTTCGGAACAAGACAATTCTGGGGCTGGATCATTTTTGAATCATCTACCCTCAAATCCATCTGTTTACAAAAATTAAGATGCCAAAAAACCGTAAATATGCAAGAATACATACAAAAAATGTAATATATTATAAATACTGTTATTTGTTATTCATATTTATAAGATATTTAATTATTTCACGCATAAATAATTAATCAAATAACTGAAAAAGATAAATAAGACTAAAATGAATTAATACAAACCTCGAAAAAAATAAGTAGCTAAGTACTAAACAATCGACTGTTCGCGCAAAATCTCCACAACTACCGACCGCACTACCACGAAGACCGCCTACGAGTAACTGAATGTTGTTGTAACTACGCTGTTGCAACCCCGTCGTATCGAACTAGCGAATGTGCATGGGTATGGTAGTCTGTAAGACGAATGTTTCGTTATCCAGGGTTAATGTGAACGTCTAACGCAGTTGTGCAACAGGCGAATCGCCACTCCCGGCAGATCAAAAACAGACCAAATCTTCACACTAAGGCAAATTTTGAAAAAGAACAATGAAGTTCAAGTCGAGATTCATCATCTTTTCATGGGCTTTAAAGTCGCAAATGATAGCGTTCATCATCAGGAGCTCTACGTGATGATGGTCGGATTCGGGATCCCGGCGAAATTGATCCAGTTGCGTCGCGTGACGCTATAAAACACGCGGTGCAATGTGCAGATTCGTAACAGTTCCAAACCTCCGCCGAGTTCGGGCAAGGAGCATGTGACTTTTTCAATATTGTTCTGGAGCAGATACTGCACAGGGCAAGTGATAACAAGAAATGCACTATCTTCAACAGATCTATGTAACTACTAAGAAACGCGGATGATATTGACATTACCGTGCCGTGGTAGCGGCTTCAATGGCGATTGAAGAACAGGCAAATTTAGTTGAATTGAAGTCAACGAGGACAACACGGAACACTTGCTTTCAATAAAGGAACATCTGTCCACTAACTAAGACAAAATGTTCCCAGGAGTAAACATCAAGTGCACGGATGACATCTTAGTGAAGATCGGACGAAGAATCACTTAAGGAAACCGTTGCTACTTAGGCTAGGGAAAGCAAATGGGTTTAAAACTCCTAACCCGGAAGACCAAGTGTAAGCTCTACAAAACACTGATACTGCCAGATCTGCTTAATGGCGCCGAGTTCTAGCAGATGAGCTGAAAATGAGTGGATCTAATATTGGGTTCTTCGAAAATTATACAGCTTGGAATATTTGGTTCTGTGTGCGAGGAGAAAATACAACTGCGAACTCAATGAGCTGTACCAAGATGTGGATGTAGTCTGAAAAGCTAAGACACGTCGACTACATTGGCTAGTCATATCGAGCGAATGGATAATAATACTCCAGCTAAGAGGATCTTCAACACCCAGCCCCCAGGTTGGAAATGTCAAGCAAGACCTCACCTCCATTTAAAGGAACAAACTATCGCGGATGCGAGAGCGCTTGGTCTGAACAACTGGAAGCAGCGTGCGAGGGATCGCGCTGGTCGTATGTTGTAATAAAAGTATTGATTTAGTTTATGTATAATAGCGATTTACCAAAGTCGACCTAAAAAAAATACCGCAGCGTTTGATAAGGTTGCACTGTTTACCAGGTTACCAGGTAAAATTTTTAAAAAAGTCTGGGGACTTGAAAAATATAACAAGGAAATTATTTGAAAATCAGTTTAGATATCTGGAAACACTAAAATTTTATTTAAACTAAACTTTTATTAAAGCTTGGTAGAACTGTTGGATACTCTATTCAAGTTTCTTTCCCCCGAAAAAAACGCCCCTAAAATTTGGGGTGGCAGACAACTTTGTATAAAGGATTTGTTGAGAATGACTTTATCTGCTTATTTCTTTTCTACTTTATCTAAAGGGTTTTCATAAGCAACATTTTCAAACTTCCAGTGTGATCACACGCTTAAACGGATTACCGAACTGTCAATGTCAAAATATTCAGGCAAATCAACATTTTCATGGTGTAGGAACACGAAGGAACAACGTTTACAATTATTAAAAATTTACTACCGAAATTCCGATTCTGTGGTCGCAAATTTGAGAGCGTTAACGATAATTTTCGGCTGTAATTCTCGTCCCAGTAGACAAGCAATTCATGGTCTAGTGAAAAATGTTGGGTCAGAATATTCACTGCTTGATGTTGCCGTGACAGTGAGACTCTCTCAAACTTTTGAACCTTCTGTAATTGAAAATAAGTTGCGAAACCCCTGGCCCAGATGGTATTCCCGCTATTTTTCTTAAGAAGTGTTACCTCCCTACCCCCTTTCGCACCTCATTAAGCTCTCGCTATCTCAAGGCGACTTTCCTCAGATATGGAAGTACTCCTTCATAACGCCGATTCATAAAAAGGGATTAAAGAGCAAAGTTACTAATTATCGCCCAATAGCCAAACTACCGCATATACCCAATATCCTGGAAAGCATTTTGTACGAATCCTTAAGCTTTCAATGCAAGTCTTTAATTTCCCAAAACCAACATGGCTTTCTAAAAGGAAGATCAACCACCACTAACCTCGTTGAATTCGCATCCTCTGCGCTAACGGCCTTAGAAAGTGGTAAAGAAGTCGATGTTATTGCGACTGATTTTAGTAAAGCTTTTGATAAGATATCCCATAAATTAATTCTTTTCAAATTGTCCACCCTTGGTCTCGAACCAATACTGCTGAAATGGATATCATCTTATCTGGAAAACCTTTTATATAATGTTCGCTTCAGGTTCGCTCTATCTGCCCCATTCCTGGCGACCTCTGGTGTACCACAAGGCAGTCACCTACTTCTCTTCATCTTAACTATAAACGATCTGGAAAGGGTTATTAAACACTCCTCTATCTCTCTCTATGCCGATGACACCAAATTTTTCAAACACATATCTTCATCACAAGACTCCTGCTTGCTACAACAAGATCTAGATTGTTTTTCTATTTGGTGTCTCAAAAACTGCCTAGAGTTCAATGTTATTGATCAACCTATACCTATCGTACAGTCTCTTCGTGACCTTGGCATATTGTACGATCGTAGCTTAATTTCCGTTCACACATTGACGAGATAATTCGTAAAGCCAATTCATCCCTTGGGTTCATTAAACGGTGGTCAAAGGAATTCTCTGATCCATACGTGACCAGATCTCTCTACATTACCTTTGTCCGCCCCCTCCTCGAATACGCCAGCCAAACGTGGTCACCCTTTCAGCAAGTTAATGTAGCCAGTCAAGACCGCCTCAAACTCTTTAACTTGAATAGCCTTGAAGACCGGAGGGATGCAGCAGACATGCTGTTCATGCATCGCATTCTCTCAGGCTCTCTCAGGCGCGTCCCTTAACAACTCCATCTTCTTAAATACTAACCCTCGTAATTTAAGACATCCCGTCTCTTCTATCTACCAACCCACCGCGGAGCAGGGACCATATAACCCACATTAATGGGACATAAGTCCCGAAAAATGAATTCGGGACTTATGTCCCACTATACGGGTGCCGTGAAATAAGTCCTTACGCAATAAGGCCAATTTGGCGTTATTTCTCTTTCCATTGGTGTTGTTTTCAACAATTTGCCCTTGCACCTACTCCAAACCAAACAGTGACCCCAAGTAGGGGGGTTGCAGGGCGGCAGCATGCCTCCCATAGGCATTGCACTGTTTATAGAATCTACTTGCGATTTCGCAACTTATCCCATAAACAGTGCAATGCATTTGGGGGGGGGGGGGCATGCCGCCCCCTGCAACCCCCCTGCTTGTGGTCACTGTTGTATTTGGAGTAGGTGCGAGGTACGGTTCTTCAATTTTTTCCCGTTAATTATGTTTTACCTATCAATTTATGAACGTTAGTAAAATATAAAATACTTCCAACTGTTTGTTTCATTCGGGACTTGTGTCCCATTTTCAACGATAAAAATTCGGGACTTACGTCCCTGCGCCACCCACCGCACGTTCTACGGCTCCAACGAACCAATTTCCCCGATGCTACGGAAGGTAAATTCAAACATTTCCATTTTTGATTTCAACCGCAGCACTTCCTCCATTTAACTTAGCCTCCTTCTCCATAAACCCTAGCTTTAAGTCTTAGTCTTTAGTTATATAGTATTATTAGTTTTTCTCTAGCTTGTAAGTATTAGTTTTAAGTCTTAAGTTTTAAAATAAAGCTATAAGCCTTAGTTTTGTAGTTCAAAGACATATAGCTTGTATTAAGCTTAATAAATGGGGGCCCCAACCAAAATTAAAAATTTAAATTAAATTAAAATTAAACTACGTTTTGCCCGAAGTAGGGAGAATATTGGTGCCGTAGAGGCGTCCGTCGCAAACCAGCCAAATCAGTCAACTTCATAGCGTTCTCAACAATTGGGCCTCTCCAAGACCACATTTTGGCGAATTTCGCGCAAGGATCTTGCCCTAAACCCTTACAATATCAAACTGACTCAAGACCTAAAGCCACTTGATCATATGAAGCGACGTACGTTCTCGACTGGACATGAAGGAAAATAAAGAATTTAATCGCAGAATCATCTTCAGATAAAGCGCATTTTTAGTTAAACGGGTTCGTCAATAAGCAAAATATGTATTACTGGACAGGTGAGAACCCTCATGTGCTATATGAAATAGCAGTTCATCCGCAAAGTCACTGTTTGGTGAGGTTTTCATTCCGCTAGCGTCATTGGGCCGTATTTTTTCGTCGACGAAAATGACCGACAACTTACGGTAAATGTATTCCCTACAGAGACATGTTGGAACGTTATTTCCTTCAGCAATTGCATGAATTGGACATCAGTGATATTTGAAAATTGGGTTCAATGTATCGACCCGTGGTGGACATATGAACGAAGTCCAATTCCATTCGTAAATATTTTGATAGTATTTCAAGCCAATACATTTTTTTGAGATATTTGAAGTAGTTTGCATTTTATTTAAAAAAGAAGTTGTCAGGTCCTTAATGAAAGACCCTTTATTTATATTACGAATGTCCCCGATGGAGGTGTCTTCAATTCATGTGTGTGGTTTTTTTTTTATCAGTGTAGGTATGGCTGGGGCTGGAGTGTCCAAGTTCGACAGTAACTTTGTAAGACTCGGATAGGATGTTAAGTATGAATATATGGGTAGGTACTATATAAAGCTTGTTCATCGTATAATGTTCCTAAAATTCTGGAAATATCAGTGTAGTATACATACTGAGCAGTTTAATTTATAAATAGACACTTTATGGGCCCCCACGGGGGAGTACTCTCGTCCTTTATGTGATCACAGCGTTTTAGTCAGTTTAATGCAACAGGCTACAGCGCCATTGGCTATCCAGATGATCTGGGGTCAGCTCACGTAAAATGAAAACTTTCGAACGACATCATTTCGACCATACCAGTCTCTGTCTATTTCTGTAGATATGATATGATAGCTATCTTAATTTTAATTTTTAATTTTCTTCATTTCATCAATCAAAGAACAAAGTTCTCTTATAGACTAAGATAACAATATTTTAATAAAGCTACATAAGTAAATAAAGGTTTATTCATAAATAATTGTAAATAAATATATACAAACATCAGGTAGATCTAAGTACATTTAAAACATAAATTTTAAAGGTTTCTCTTGTGTAAATTCTAAAAAAGTCTAACCTAGTACAAACTGAATTTGCTTCCCTGATGCAACGTGAAACAGGTTCGTTACGACCATAATTTGATCTGTGAAATTGTTCGTAAAAAAGAACATATTCTCTTGAATTATAACTAGGAACGCGAATTGATATTAGTACAAGAAGCTGTGCACATTTAATATGGTAAGTAAGTATATCTCTAATAAACATTATCGCAAAATATGTACGTCGATTTACCAAACTCTGCATACCAAATAAAAGACATCTAGTTTTATAAGATGGAATGTCGTTACCCCAGTGAAGTTTATAATACATAAACCTTGAAATATTTTTTTGAATTTTTTCGATTCTTACACACGAATTATTGTAATAAGGGTTCCAAACCGTGCTCCAGTACTCAAGCGCTGATCGAACAAGAGAGATAAAAATGGTTTTTATAGTATACGGATCTGTAAATTCCTTACTATTTCTTTTAATAAATCCTAACCTTTGGTTAGATTTATTTATAATAAAATCGATATGAGGAAGAAAAGAAAGTTTGGTATCAAGAATAACACCTATATCTTTTTTTTTGCACTACACGATCCAAAGAAGTACTATCAATTTGATAATCATAATAAATTGGAGAAATTTTACGAAAACAAGACATGACTTGGCATTTTGAAATATTAAGATGTAGGAAGTTACACCATTCTGCCAGATTGTTTAAATCATTATTTAATAAAGCACAATCGTAAGAGCATTTTATACTTCGATATAATTTGAGGTCGTCCGCAAAAAGAAGACAATGAGATTTTAGAAAGATTTTAGGAATATCGTTTATAAAAAACAAGAACAATAATGGGCCCAAATGGCTACCCTGAGGGACACCGGATGGAACAAGTATTCAGTTAGAATGCCGATCGTCAATCTTAACCACTTGAACTCTCGATGTTAGATAAGATTTCAACCACTCAAGAAATTTAGAATGAAACCCCAATTCCAAGAGTTTGTGTAAAAGAATATGATGGTTAACGCGGTCAAATGCTTTGGCAAAATCTGTAAAAATTATATCGGTTTGACGATTAGATTCAAAATTATTTATAATATAATTTGTCATTAATGAAAGATTAGTGGATGTAAATCTTCCAGAAATAAAGCCGTGTTGGAAATCTGATACAAAATTTTTTAAATGGAAAGTGAGCTTGTCACAAACTATTTTCTCAAATAACTTAGGTAGAGCAGATATTTTGCAGATTGGTCTATAATTTGTAATTTCTTGCTTAGATCCAGATTTGTGAATTGGTGTTATATAAGAGAGTTTCCAACAATCTAAAAATTGACCTTGCGAAAGCGATAGGTTGAAAATAGCCGTCAAAGGAATATTTAATGACGATGAACATTTGAGCAATAAGATTTGTGGGATCCCAACAGGACCTGCCGTTTTATTGGTATCTAAGCCTGATAAGGCTGATTCTACTTCAGAACACGATAAAACCATAGACCCTATATTAACGATGGTAGAAACCTTAGGTAAATTTGCATAAGTTGGAGTGTTTGTGGAATAAACAGACTGAAAATAAACAGCAAAGAAGTTACAGATTTGTTGAACATCACTCGTTGACTCGTTCTGGTACTTCATACAGCTTGGATACCCATTGCTTTTCCGCTTAGAGTTAATATATTTCCAAAAATTGGCACTGTTATATTTAACATTTGACTCAATAGAGAACAAATAAGCACGATGTAAGAACTTATTGAGTGTATCGAATTCTTTTTGAATAGTCAAATGGATAGACCGCAAATTAACATCATCATGGTTATTTTTGAGTAACTTAAATGATTTATTTTTCCTGTTCTTAAGATTTATAAGTCTTCTGTTAAACCATGCAGGATTACTCCTAGACTTGTTTTTTTTATTTGGAACAAATCTACGTACAGATTCGTTGACAATAGATACTAGAGTATCATTGGCGTTTTTTAATTCAGTTTTAGATATGAGTGAAACCCAAGGAATAGATAAGAAATATTCATTCATTGCATCAAAGTTAGCCTTGTTGTAATTAGGTACAAAATTATTATCGTTGAAAACATTTTTCATGTAATTAAAAAAACTTAAATTTCCTTCAAGTGCAATATGATGTATCGAGTTATTGACAATTGGAATATCAGATTTTTCCACATATATGTTAAATTCCTTATCTACAAAAACGAGGTCGAGAATTCGGCCTAAGCTATTACAATTTTGATTGATTTGTATTAAATCATACTGACTAAAGAAGTCAATTAAATTAATTTCAGTTTCGGAAATAACATCAAATGGAACCAAATAATTGTCATCTGAGTCCAATAACCACTTAATATTTCCTAGATTAAAATCACCGATACAAATAATATATTGCGAAGGATTTAAATTATCGAGAATGGATTTACAATTGTTTAGAAATATATTATAACATTCATAAGAACTCCTTGGAGGTATAAAGTTAATAATTATAAATAATTCAATATTTCCGTTTAAAGTTAATGAAACAATCAATTGATCAATATCATAAATAGTTGAAGACATCGTATTTGAGTTAAGTTGTATTTCTTTACATGACAAGAACGAACGAATGGCGATCAGAACACCCCCTCCTCTGTCCATACCAGTAGTTAAGTAAGATCTGTCTTTTCGGAATACAGTATAGTCTGAGTTAAATAGTTCTGATATTAATTGATTTTCTGTTAACCAAGTTTCAGTTAGTAAAATAATATCGTAAGAACAAGATGAAAAAATAATATATAATGATTCGAGCTTAGTCCTTATACCTCCTACATTCTGATAATAAAAAGATAGATTACTTGATGAAGCAGCAACGTTGCATTCGTTTAAAGATGAAGAATGATTTTCGGATGGTCCAGGAACTTCGTTTGGTTTATTGCTTACGTCGAATTTACAGATTGGCCCGCAGCGTCGTTTTTTGGATGGTTAATAAGCTTTTTCACCTGAACGAACATAGGCCATATGGAAGAGTCACCCATGAGTTTGTTATAACAATCAGAGGGGACACTCAGTTTAAAGTTCACATGGGAAATATCGGTTAGGGATAACCCTTTTTTAATTAGCTTAAAGCATTTAAAATAGTTTTTGGGAATATTCGATTGAGCCGATATATGATTTATAATGTCTTCAGGTTGAGTGTCAACATTAAATTTAGAAATCTTCAAAACGATATCGTCAAACGATCATCGTCTTACGTGAACTGGCGATTTTTATAAGTCGTAGTTATAGCACGACTATAACTGGTGTCGTGCAGAAGCCTTTATTACACTTTAGAGTGGTGAATGAAGGACTCACCATCAAAGGCAACATTTCGAGCTAATGCATTGAGCTTAAATATGTCAGCGTCATCCTTGATAAAAGACTTACATGGAACTCACACATCAAGCCCGACACAGAGCGTGCCACTAGAGCCACATGGGCCAGTCGCCGTCTTTGGGTGTTGGGGAGTCCCAAAGTGATACACTGGTTGGGTTATATATCAATATGGTCAGAATTATTACCACTCACGCGGGCATCGTGTGGTGTAAAAAAGTTCTTAAACGGACAACGGCGACTAAGACGGAAGCTAAAACGGATTTAACGTCTCGACATAAATACGATGCGCACCTGCCCATCCTAAACACTAGAGGCTACTGGTTAACTTTTATCTTTAAAAAATGTCCTTAGGAGACGGTTTATAAAGCTGCAACTAGAATAAAAGTTTAAAACATCACCTCACCATGCATTTGAAATCTGCATCAGATTTACATTGGAAATGGTATCACGGGCCCCAGGATAAACATCTTCTCAGATCTCGTCTAGGTCAACAGACTCTATGAGAGACAAAGACAAATGTTACTATGATCTATTGCAAACCGTAGCCAGACAAAACAATGTTAAAGTTCTTTGGGTACCTGACCATCGGGATATGGCAGGCAACAAATCTGCGGATGAACGATTTGGCTCAGAATCCGCGTTCTTAGGACACAAACCTATAGGAGCGTCAGTTGGAATCCTGCTCTAGAGCTCTTTATTACTGCGGCAAAATAGAATTCGTCTAGCCCAATGGGAAAATGTCCCGGGGCTAAGACAATCCAAAATGTTAATCAGGCCTTACTCGTACAAGCATTTTTTTATATATAAATTAAAACAAGCATTAGAAACTCCCCCCTTAAGGATTTTTGTTTAATCGTCCTATTACGACGCCTCGACGGTGATCTTCAGTGGTGTCAACTCACGGATTTGCACGCACACGTGTTGGAGAGTTTCAAGATGCTAAGGCTCACCGGAATGTTTCAATTGCCTAGATGTGATTAGTGCTCACAGTCGCTTTTACGGCTGTGGCATTAACGACAGGTATGATTAAACCCACAGAGTTTTGCAATCTAACCCAGAGAAATAAATCACTAGAATAATACCTAAAAACTTTGGGATACAACTTGCAATTCAGTTTAATAAATAGAAAATCAATCGCACCACTTAATCACCACTCCCTCCATTTATGCACGACAAATTAACCACCCACATCCACTCGGATAAATTTTATTCGATAAACAAATCATAACCTTTACAAATGCCCAAAAAATTACCCATCAGTAGACTCCTTATTCTCACCAGCGCGTATGTACATATGCAACACACCCCCTTTTAGAATATCTCGCATATAACTCATAACAATGATATTATAATTTTCCTCTTTAATGCAATAAATCGCCCATAACGAAATTAAGATAGAAAAATTATATGCGTAGGCACACAAACCCCTTCCTCTTAAAGAAATCAAATCATCGGACCAAACCACAACCGCGCCCTCTTATAACACACAATTACTCAGCATGCCATCCCGCCACTGCCTAATGCCTGACTACTGCCAGCACCACCATTCGGCAGCAGTAAGTAAACAGAGTATCAATCTTGATATCAATTCATAATTCATGTTTTCTAATGTTTTCGGGAGAGAAATTAGCAGCAGGGGGTGGTATGGTTGGTGGCACAGACACCGCACCGAAAACACATCACCTATTGCAGGAGATGACTTTTCGTTTTCATCCCCTAACATGCTTGACATGACTACAAGTTGTATCGCAAAGCTTTTGAGAAAATTAGCTGCTGTTGTTGTATTGTTACATAAACATTAGAACCACCCTTGATCATCCCTAATTGGTGTTGAATTAACTTCCGCAACTTGCCAGAAAAATAAGAGCACACCATCAGAGATGTCAGGGAGTGAACCGTGTATACCGGCACCGAATTGATAAGTTCGAGGGTGGCTTGGCATTTTATTGTGTTTGTCTTCGCTTACATCCCTTGTTGACTTCAATCTTCTCTTTTTTTTTTACTCTCGTTCCAGCAGTCGGATGAGATATGGCGCGCATTGTTCCGTAGAGGTTATCTCATTACTTAGGGATGATCATTATTAATTTATGGATTATTTTGTATTGCGGTGTGTTTTGTTTTTGTAACGCCCGCGAAGGGTGAATATCCGTTTGACCGCAGCTCCTTTCCCTAACTCCTGTTAGAGATGTAAGTAATTTTTGACACAAGTAAAGTTGGTTTTGAAAACATCGTATGGGGTGACGGCAAATTTCATTGGCAATCTGCTAAGCACTTTTGGGGGTTGAACTGATTGATTCAGATTAATACGCAACATACTGTCAGAAGTGTTTTCAATTTCTTTGTTCGTCGGTGGTATATTTTATTTTATGGTATCATCTGGCTACAAGTAGTTTAAATAAGTAAATAGGTGGATGGGTTAGATGTGTTTGCGTTGAGGGTCTGTAGATGAAAAACAACACGAGATGAGGCTAACTTATGGGATTATGAAGTTAATCGAATGATTTACATATCCAAATCCAAACACCTCCAAAATAGGAATACATATAACTTGATTGGCTGCCACAAAATAGGCATGTGCAGTGCATAGATCCATTTGTTGCATCAGATCATTTGTATTGGGTAATGCCCGAGTTTGACTGATTCATAAGGCTTCATGTGTGACAATTGCAGATAGCTTAGATTAGGTTGGTGGGTTGATGAAGCAGTTGTATTGTATTGTATTGTATGTGCAGTGGGGTCATCAGTAGATGACAAGCACTTAGACCTATTGGTCCATTGTACTTCAGCATAGCTGCCCGCTCGCTGGTTATTGGCGATTAGTAAGATACAGTGAGGGAGAACCTACCAGTAGCCTTGGCAAAGCGAAGAATATTAGCAAGTTCAATGTCCCCCATCTCATCTTCGTTGACGAATTGTTTGCCTATAGTGGTGAGCCTGGTTCTGGCGAAAGCCGGACATTCACAGATGAAGTAAGATACCGTTTCATCCGCCTCCAGGCAGCACTCACATAGGCCCGAGCTCCTAATGTGGATGGTTTTGAGGTGCTCGTTAAGAGGACTGAAACCGGTGACGAGACCAATCAAGGGTCTCAAGTCTTTCCTGTTTAGTCCAAGCAAAAACTTAGCTCTGCTGATTTTCGGACCGTCCACTAGCTTCTTCGAATACCTGCATGAGACCAAGTCATGCCAGTATTCGGAATGTTGTTGGCGTAGAGCCGAATCCATTTCAAGTTTGTGGACGGATGAGCAGCATCCTATAGATGGTTCTGGGCCAATGAAGGCTGTTGAAGAGCCCTTCCTGGCCAGAGCATCCGCTCTTTCATTACCATCGATACCTGTGTACCCAGGAACCCAGGCAAGTGATACCAAGTTGCATCTACCCAGACGGTTAAGCTTAACCATGGTTTCCTCAACTATTTTTGAGTTGAGAGAACCAGCCGAACAGGCTTTGATAGCGGCTTGGCTATCTGAGCAGATGTATAAGGTTTTACCCTTAATCCTTCTCCTTAACAGGATATTTGCGGCAGTAGCAATCGCAAAGATTTCTGCCTGAAAAACAGTTGTTTGTCTACCCAAGGCCGCAGATAGATTTATCCGACAGTCTCTAGAGTAGACCCCGGCTCCGAAGATACCGTCAATGAGTGAGCCATCGGTATAGACGATGACATCACCCGGCTTAAAGCCATTCCACCCCTCACTGTTCCATTCCTGCCGTTCAGGAAGGATGACCTGAAAACGGCGCTCAAAGACTTGCTTCATTCACACAGTGTCAAGTGCTCCTCCCCGATGGCCAGGTAGGCTGTCATAGAGAGCTCTGTACCTAGCACCTCTGGCCCCATCGCCGAGATTGACCTGCCGTCCAAGTACTACACACATGCGGTATAGTGATTTTCTGGCGTCACTCTCAGCAGGGAACTGCAAGGGAGGTAAACAGAGCAACACTTCCATAGCAGCAGTGGGAGTTCCTCTCATCGCACCTGTAATGCATAAGCACGCAAGGTGCTGTAGCTTCGACAGTTGACGTTTGAGGATGTGAGCTCTAGCCCACCATACAATCGCACCATACATAAGGTATGGCCTAACGATGCACGTGTAAATCCAGTGAACCAGCCTGGGACTAAGTCCCCAGGTTATGCTGAACATCCTACGGCACTGCCAGAAAATGTTAGTTGCCTTCGAAATCCTAGCAACCAAATGTTCAGAAAAGTTAAGCTTTGGATCTAACACAATACCCAGATACTTAACCTTGCTTGATAGCTTTAGTTGAGTGCCCTGGAAGTAAGGCCACCTCACTTGAGGTATTGCCCTTCTACTCGTGAACAGCATCATCTCAGTCTTCGCGGGGTTGACTGACAGAGCTTGCTCGCGGCACCAACTCCCAACACTATTGAGCGCTGTTTCCATCCGCTCACAAAGAGTTGGTAAACTCCTGCCGCTGACAATAATGCACACATCGTCAGCGTACCCAATAACAGGGTGACCTTCCCCATCAAGTCTTCTCAACAAGGAGTCGACCAACAGGTTCCACAATGTAGTGGAAAGTACACCGCCCTGCGCAAAGCCTTTGACAGCGCGCACAGTTCTGACACAGCCGCCAACAGCAGCTGTAACTTCTCTGCTCCTAAGCATTTCCAGGATCCATTCCACAGTTGTAGAATCGACGCCCTTCAGTGTTAAGGCAGACTCAATTCTGCAAAAGGTGGGATTGTCAAAGGCACCCTCAATATCCATGAAGACAGCAAGAGCATAGTTCTTGCGGTCGAGCGCCCTACGCACTCTGCTGACGGCCAGAGTTAATGCCGTCTCAGTGGACTTGCCTTTTTGATAGGCGTGTTGGCTATCATGAATACCCAGCGAAGCTGGAATACTCTTAAGCCGTACGTCAATCAGTTTTTCAAGGCCCTTTAACAGAAATGATGAAAGGCTAATAGTCCTGAAGCTTTTGGGAAGATCATAGGCGGCCTTTCCCGGTTTGGGAATGAAAACCGCCCTAGCTCTTCACCAGGCCAAAGGAATATGTCGCAGAGCCACGCTGGCTCTGTAGATTCTAGTTAGCAGTGTGAGCAAAATCTCGATACCCTTTTGCAAGAGTATGGGATAGATGCCATCAGGTCCAGGAGCATAGAAAGGAGAAAAGGTCAGGATAATGGCTCTCGCCCTCTCTCTCGTAACAATGCTCGCCGCGATCCGCCACTGCTCAGTGGTAGCTCTGCTTTTGTTTGGCCACACGCAATTATCCACGGCTTTGCAGCCAGGAAAGTGGGTGTTCATTACCAGTTGAAGTACCTCCTCATTGGAGTTGGTCGAGGTGCCATCGGGCTTCCGAAGGACGTCAAGCCTGGCTCCTGGATCAGCTGAGAGGACTCTCTGCAATCTCGAAACCGCGCTAACATCCTTCAGTTCTCCGCAGAACCTCTGCCAAGATACCTTCTTAGCGCTCTTAATTTGCCTCTTGTACTCCTTCTGCGCATCCGCATGAGAAGACCAGTCGGCTACCAGGTTAGACTTCCTGGCCCTGTTAAATAGCTTCCCCACTCTTTTCCTGAGAAGGGATAGCTTAGCGTTCCACCATCGGGTTGGTTTCACACCACTAGCCTCCTTCTCCGGGCAAGCAGTATGAAAGGCTGTAATAATACCGCTGTGTAGCGTGTCGGTCGCCTTATCCAAGTCGTCGCTACTAAGGATCCTGATAGGCAGGGAACCTATCTGACCCCGTAACTCCGTGGAATAGACGTCCCAGTCAGTGCGTTGCACATTCCTGATTTTGCTTCTGATCCGTCGATCTGCACTTAACTTAAAAATAACATACCGATGGTCAGATGCAGTTTCTTCCCTTGAAACCCTCCAGCCCGAAACGATGCCAGATGCAGCAGCGGTTGCTACTGTCACATCAATAACTTGCCGCCTCAGCCGAGTGACAAAGGTTGGCTCATTACCAGTGTTCAGTATATCGAGCTGGCTGGCAGCAAAGAAGTTTAGTAGGGATTCACCCCTGCTATTTGAGTTAGTACTACCCCAAACGCGATGATGCGCATTCGCGTCCATACCAACGATCAAATGCTTGTTACCTCGTCGGGCATGCTCGACAAGCCTTACCAGTTCCACCGTTGGAGGTGGGGCCAGTGAGTCGAATGGGAGGTACACTGAGGCTAAAATAATCTCAGTAACCAACCCTCCTCGCTTAGGACACATTTTAATAGCTGTACAGTCTCGAGAACTGAACTCAGGCATAAGACTAGCATCTAAGCCCTTTGCTACAAAGATGCACGTGCGAGTATTAACAATCCCAGGCTTTACAAAAATTGCTCCTGGTACACCCGAGATGCCACTTACCGCCCCCTTATACAGATAAGGTTCCTGTATGAGGCACACCTCTGTATGCAGTTAGTGCTTCCTCATTACACGCACGTGAAGTTTGGCCCAGTGTGATGACCATAAGAGGGTTCACGTGTTTTATGGTGTGTGCCTTCGCCTAGTTGATGATACCCATTTAGACTCCAGGCAGGCGGATTTTTTTTTTGACAAAATTGTGATAATTGTATTGTGTAGGACTTCTAAATGAACAATTTTCTCGGATATATTTTCCGAGAGCCGTTCCTAACAATACAGAATTACACGACAAGGTCAAGGGCAGTGTTAAAAGGCAAAAAATACCTAGTCGCGATATTAGCTGCCAATACGGTAACCTTAAGCTGAGTACCAGGGCGCAATGACATCTTGGCAATGAGAAAGCGGACGAACTAGCAAGAAAGGGATCGGAGATGAGTGTATCTCTGGCCCTAAAATCCATAAGAACCCCACTAAGCACATTAATGCTAAGTATCGACACCGAATCCATGAGTAAAGCAAACTTACGTTGGATCAATCTTAATACATGCAGACACACAAGAGAGCTCTGGCCAGCGGTCAACTAAATGAAATCTAAAACCATGATCTGGTTTAACCGCAAAGACATTCACACACTGACGGGGGTCCTCACAGGATACTGCATAGTTGGCCTACACGCGGAGCGGCTGGGCATGCTGCACAACGACTACTGCAGGAGTTGCAGGGACGTTGAAGAAATAGAATCTATACGTCAAGTGCTTAGAACAAAAAGATTGAAGATTCTTGGCAGCTACTTCTTTGAGGAGTGAGAGGATCTGGCTGCTTAAGAGCTAAAGAAACTCCTAAGATTCACATATGAAACCGGGTCGTTCTGCTAAAGCGAATTACCGAGCTGTTAAACAGCGGTTTCTTTTATCTCTCTTTTCAGGTTCCCGAAAATTTTAAAGAATCCCTAAATGGATACAATGGACCCAACTGTTGGTCTAAGTGAGCCGTGACACCCGTCACAAGGGCATCCATCTACCTACCTACCTACCTACTGTCGAAGAAGTAAGGCAGGCGGAAAGACCATATGGCCATACCAGAATCCTACTTTCACTTCCCGACGGCATAGGTCGAATATCTACAGACTACATTGCACCCAAACCCAACTTCCATAAAAGCTTCTCTGTGAGATTCCCCTCTAGATCAGAATGGGAGGAAAATGCGGTCGTAAATGAATTCGACATACCTATCTTCACAGATGGTTCCAAGATGAACTGTGGAGTAGGAGCTGGCATTTTCTCAACAGAGTTATATATCCCAAAAACTCTTCGCCTTCCCAACGCAGCCAGCGTCTTTCAAGCAGAAGTACTTACAATTAAGGAGGCGTGTAGACTGCTTCTCTACATACTGACACCCAGAAAAAAAAAATAGGCATCTTCGTCTACCTCAGGGTGAAGTGCAGAATGACCATACCACGTCGAGTTAATCGGTTCTCGTCAGATCACCGTAATTAAACGACATTGGGCGCGGTTAGTACGTAGATGGGGGACCGTTCGAGAACAGCCGCGTGTCGTTGGCCAGTCCCATCTACAGAGTTGAGGTAGATAATACATACGTGGTATCACAATGGACCTAAATTGGTCTAAGTGTGTCGGCTTTTGCCGACAGCCACATAAACCTAACCTAACCTAACCTTCACCTCAGGGGCTGAGACTAGATGGACGAACCGTATAAACTGTGTCATTTCGAGGAAGACCTGGCCAACCTACTATGATGCCAGAACAAACAACTTCTTAGCCAAAACGCGTGTAGATGTCGCTAGACTAACGGTAATTAGTACGGGCCATTGGCCATTAGGAACTCACGCAGCCAAGCTTGGCATCCCCCATAACACCCACTGCCGTAACTGCGCTGAAACAGACAAGAGTGAAACAGTGTTCCATCTCCTCTGCGAGTGTCCGGCTCTAGCCAAAACCAGACGCAGCGCACTAGGACATCCCTTTTACAATGACCTTTCGGCCATCAAAAACATCCACTTCAATAACACCATCAAATTCCTCAACTCCACAGGCTGGTTTTGAGCTCCCTCAACATTCTTCTCCCCCTTTAATTTTAGGTTCCGTTAGTCGTGGTACCAAAACGGCGCTCAATGCGCTATTTGTGTTTTCCCTCGTCAGGTGACGGGGACTACAGCCACTAAAACCAATCAACCAACCAGGCAGGCGGTCAAAGAGTACAACAAGCGAAAAGCAGTTGGGCCTGACGAGATAATCTTTGAGTTCTGGAATAAGATGGGAGACATCAGGTCCAAAAGGCTCATGATTCTCATCTCCAAACTGATGAGAGGCGATCCAATGCCTAATTAGTAGAGGGATAGTTTTCTTCTTCCTTTCTACAAAGGAAAAGGCGATACGCGAGAGTGTGATAATTACCGTTCAATCAGACATGAAGATCGTTGAGCGGGTATTAGATAGCCGAATGCGGAAAATAAAATGGCTATCTAAACTATCTAAAGATCAGTACGGGTAAGGTTAGTCAGGGCTATAACACTACTATCATAGAACAACATGCACCATAATTGGGCCATCGCGATCCCTGGGGCAACCAACTAACAATAAAATCCTCATCCTAAACCTCTTCATCAAAGCATTTTATTTCCCTACAAAAACTCACCAATTTGTTGCAGTCAATCGACGCAATCTCGCCCAGGCTTAACCAGTGAGGGTTTATTGCGGGTAAATCAACCATAGATGCAATCCGAAGTATAAGAATCATGATGGAAAAACATCGGGATTCCTTTAAGGATTTGCATATTCGCACCCTCGCTCAAATAGTGTCATAAGTCAAAAAATCATTTTTTCGAGAAAAAAGCATTCAAATGTTTGGGCCGCCATTACTTTTGCATTACATTACAATGAAATATTTGTGTCATCTGGGGACAAATATTCGAACAATGAATATGACACTTTTTGGGATAATAGTTTGAAGTATGGGCAACGTAATGGTGCAATAAACGGATTTTCTAATTTTTTTGAGTTATGACACTATTTGAGCGGAGGTGCGATGGTGTTGGTTTATTTTGAAAATGCCTTTGATAGACAACCAAGGGAAATGTTATGGGTGGCGCTTAGACAGCGAGAAGTTCCAGAAACCTACTTACAGATGATCATGGAAATATATGAGGAGTAAAGACAAGAGTAAGATGCCCCGCTGGCGTCACCGAGGACAACGCAATCAAAGTCGATGTACACCAGGGAAGCGTCTTATGTCCCTTGATATTTATTACAGTCCTTGATTATCTACTTGAAGGAAAAGTGAGGGATCCCAAAGTACATCAGTTATTATTTGCTGACGATGGAGCCATCATAAGTCAGGATGAAACTTCCCGGCAACGAGCACTTGATGTATTGGTGGATGTTTTGGATGGGAATGGGTATCATATTCTCTGATCCACTCCGACCTAGTCCAAACTTTTATATGCATGGAAGAGTGATTCTCAAGTGCGAAAAGTTCAAATATCTCGAATATATGATCAATTGCGAAGTAAGCTGTGATGATGACATTAAACTTCACGAAAGCTTAGGGTGGATGAAGTGACGGGAAAACTCAGCCATCTTTTGTGGTCGAAAAATGTCCCTAAGCTGAAAGGAAAGCTCTACACCGCAGTTGTGCTCCCGGCCGCCGGTCAAATACGGTTCATAATGTTGGACAGCGTACAAATTGACGGCAGCTGGGATGAAGATACTTCGCATGGCAGCAAGCGTAACAAAGACTGATGGAATAAGAAGTTCAAAGACCCAAGGAAGCCTACACGTCAAAGAACACATCTCAAAAAATGTACCGTTACCGGCTCAGTTGGTACTGTCATTCTCAAAGGAGAGATCTTACGAAGGGAGGGTTATGATGCCTTTAATCCTGATCATAGCCTCATCGCCATTAAAGCAAAGACAAAATTGTGATAACATCACGTAGTATCGCCGCCATTGGGGCTGATTTGGCTGCCTCTGCCTTGAGAATTCCTCCTTAAGGTGACTCGAAGGCACGTTGCAAGGGCTATGGCCAACGACAACAGTCTGATCTTTGGAGGCTTACTACCCCAATGAAATGTACATAAAGAGTACACTCCGGTCTGGCTTTATCCCGCCGGAGGCATTTATCCATATTGATGCAAAAGGGCTGGTCCAGACGAATTATGGTATCCCGGTATTATACCACCGCTACCGCTGCGTGAGAGATAAGCGGCTCATCCACGGCAGGGACGTCGATGAGCTCCTCCGTTTTAGTACCGCAATAGCGGAGAGGGATAAATTCGATACGGAAAAGCAATTTGCCGAATTTCGGTGGCTTTTTGATGGGGGAGGGGTCAGCATGACCTCACAGGACGGTGCGTTACTCTAGGTAACATCCTCTTTATAAGTTAGATTAAGTTAGCTAGTCCGTTTTTGGGAGAGGCCGGGCTCGCCGGTGTCACCACTGACACTGTAAGGCCCCAGTCGGCTTACGACGTCGCGTTTGCACGTTGACCACTGTCAGGCGCTCAGAAAGCAATTGGGATTGAGTTAGAATACGTTAAGTAGTTTAAGTAAGTAGAATAGGTAGTTTTAAAATTTTTTTTAATTTGCTTTATATAATGTAAAATATAAAATCGATATAATGATGCCGATTTCTTTTTATTTTACTCGATGAATACATAATGTAAGATTAGTTTGTAAAATAGTTTTTAGGCCGAAAGGCAATAATTATAAGATATTGTTAAAATTTGGGCGTCCGCATAAGGATCAATAATCTAGAATGAGTATGCTGTTAATTTTAAGTAAGATTTAATCATTTGTGTCTAGTATGTAAGTTGACATTTAAAAACCAATAAAAATATGAATTTAAAAGTAAAAGTAAAAGTAAAGTAGCATCGTACGATGGGGTGATGACTTTTGCGTCACCCAGTAGTTCCATGCAAACCATAAAAGCTGGTCGAAAAATGTTTTTTTGTTTTGTTTTATTTATTGAAAATACTATGTTTCTTTCTTTTCTTACCTCGGCAGTTATTTACAAACAGAAACATTAAAAAAAACATAAAATTTTCCATGAAATTTGCCATCTGCAAAAAGAAAATAAGGATGTTCGATTTTTTCTGTTTTTGAAGTGCTCTATAAATCAAACGACTTATCCGAAAAATATTTTGGAAGCCGTTTTTGAAGCTCTTATTAAGGTCCTATATGAAATTAAGAACTCAATATACAAACTAAAATATTGGATTTTCAGTTTTTGACACGATTCTTAACACGGGCTAACAGTGCCGCGTTTTGTAATATTTGATGAATCCTGAACACTCCACCACACGCTAAAAATGAATTAACAGCCGAAACACTAGAATTCTGCAGACGAACGTACCCAAAAAATAGCAATAACGGTTCCGTCGCCCGGAAATGTCATTATTTTCTAAGATTTCCACTGCGTATTTTTCAATGATTATTTGGAAAAATGGAGAAACGATCAGCCATATTTATACCCTATTCTAAGGGTATATTAATTTTGACGCATAGTTTGTAACATACTTTAATATTGCCCGTAGACCCCTAAAAGTTACTATATTTATGATCAGCATCGATAGTAATGTCGATCTAGCCATGTCCGTCCGTCCGTCCGTCCGTCCGTCCGTCCGTCTGTCTGTCGGCAAAAATTAGGCCTTTAAACTGGACCTAGAGAGCTGAAATTTTAACCATATACTCTCTAGGGTCCCGAAATAATCAAGTTTACGAATTTTTGAAATCCGCCCACAGACACGCCCACAAACTAAAAAAAAACAAAATTTTGGAAAAAATCGAATTTTGAGCTAGAAAGCTGAAATTTTTTATATATGATCTATGACTCATAAAACTACTCGGGATAAAAATTTTTTAAAATCCGCCCACTGACACGCCCACAAATAAATAAAATATTTTTTTTATACCCTATTCTAAGGGTATATTAATTTTTGAAAATCCAAAGTTTGAGCTAGGGAGCTGAAATTTATAATATATACTCTCTATGGGCCCTTTATGCTCATGTGTAAATATTTTCAAAATCCGCCCACTGACACGCCCACAATTTTTTTTTTTTTTTTTTGAAAATTCAAAGTTTGAGCTAGGGAGCTGAAATTTATAATATATACTCTCTAGGGGCCCTTTATTCTCATGTGTTAATTTTTTTAAATCCGCCTACTGACACGCCCACAATTAAATAAAACAATTTTATTGAAACACCCAAGTTTGAGCTAGGGAGCGTTTTTTATACCCTATTCTAAGGGTATATTAATTTTGACGCATAGTTTGTAACATACCTTAATATTGCCCGTAGACCCCTAAAAGTTACTATATTTATGATCAGCATCGATAGTAATGTCGATCTAGCCATGTCCGTCCGTCCGTCCGTCTGTAGCCAAAAATTAGGCCTTTAAACTGGACCTAGAGAGCTGAAATTTTAACCATATACTCTCTAGGGTCCCGAAATAATCAAGTTTACGAATTTTTGAAATCCGCCCACAGACACGCCCACAAACTCAAAAAAACAAAATTTTGGAAAAAATCGAATTTTGAGCTAGAAAGCTGAAATTTTTTATATATGATCTATGACTCCTAAAACTGCTCGCGATAAAAAAAATTCAAAATCCGCCCACTGACACGCCCACAAATAAATAAAATAATTTTTTTATACCCTATTCTAAGGGTATATTAATTTTTGAAAATCCAAAGTTTGAGCTAGGGAGCTGAAATTTATAATATATACTCTCTATGTGCCCTTTATGCTCATGTGTAAATATTTTTAAAATCCGCCCACTGACACGCCCACAATTTTTTTTTTTTTTTTTTTTTTTTGAAAATTCAAAGTTTGAGTTAGGGAGCTGAAATTTATAATATATACTCTCTAGGGGCCCTTTATTCTCATGTGTTAATTTTTTTTAAATCCGCCTACTGACACGCCCACAATTAAATAAAACAATTTTATTGAAACACCCAAGTTTGAGCTAGGGAGCGTTTTTTTTTGATAAAATCCTTTAAATGTTATATAACAAAATATGTAGAGCGTTCTTAACAATTCAACCATACTTAGACTTTTGTCACGCCCACTTATGAGGGAGAGGAATAAGAATAGGGTATCCAACAGTTCGCCCAAGCGGACTGTAGCCCGTCCCTATGTTTTTTTGATAAAATCCTTTAAATGTTATATAACAAAATATGTAGAGCGTTCTTAACAATTCAACCATACTTAGACTTTTGTCACGCCCACTTATGAGGACTGCCCAAGCGGACTGTAGCCCGTCCCTATGTTTTTTTTTTATAATTATAATGTTGCCACATCGCAGGCATTTTTCGTTGCTGCAAGCAGATCCCAGCAAATGATTCATTGCCTTTTTTTAGGTGCTGCTTACTACTGAAAGAATAGGAGGATAGGAAAGGAGTTGTTGGTGCGATAGGGTTTTCTTTCCACAGGTGGCGCCTTAATTGCTTAAGGGAGATTTGAATGTTTATGTGTATTCAATTTTACAAAGCATGGCTCTGGTCGGGATTCGAACACACTTTACGAATACACTACCATCGCACTATATGTCAATTTAAAAGTTAAATTTAATGCGGAATTGATTGAAAAAAGCCCTATTTGAAAAAGAAAATAGTACCGTTTTATCACGACAATTCACCAGCTCATTCGCCGCAGTAGCAACAGCAAAACTAACTGAATAGACCACTTCGGAAAGGTATCTCTTTCTAAATTGCCGAATACCTTTCTTAAACGTCAGAAACAAATTGAATGATAAAATTTCAGAAATATGCACAAATCGTATAGAAAAATCATTGTGATTGTTAATAAAGTGTTTATTTAAGGGAAAACAGAAGCTATTGAAGAATAAAAAATACCAAATTATAGAGAACAAATTTGAGAAAGTATTTTAAAACAAAAAAAAAAAACAATAAAAACACTGAACATGTTGATCAACAAAAAATCATGCGCAGCTCTTGATGCAGCCATTTAGATTAGATTAGATTTAGATTTATTAACCCGTTGAATTCATGTTACAAAAAGATAAATCTTATAAAATATTGTACATGCTTTTTATGGGAAACTATGAAATAATTCAAAATAAATAAAGGAGAGAAAAAAAAAATAGATAAAGAACGAAGTAAAGAAAAGAGAGGATAATGAAAAATTAAAAGAAAAGGAACTGAGAAAGAAAAGAAAAGCACGCAATGCGATAAAAAGCTTAGCAGAGGAGGAAAATAGTGTATGAGGGGGATGTCAGGAAAGGTAACGTCGATGCACTAGAACATCTCTGCGTATAATTGAAAAATGAGTGTCGCGAAAGTGTTGCTACCATAAGATCGCTTGATGTGTAGGGGTAACGAATTCCACAGTTGATTGGCATGAACAAAAAATTGCCGTGAAGTGACCAAATACTTATGACTAGGTGGGATTAATTGCATAGCTCTGTGGGTTCGTCCCATTCTAATTTTATTGTATAAGTATTCTGGTATTTTCGTGGTAATGATTTTGTGTAAGAATAGAATGGTTCGATATTTTAAAAGGGCTGTTAGGGAACAGCCAGTAATTCGTTGGGTGTAGCCGGAGATGTGCTCATGTCTGTTTATATCGAAGATGTACCTAGCACAGCTATTGTAGGCAACATTTAGTTTTCGTTTGGACTCGGAGTCCATATTGGAGAAAATTTCACAACCGTAAAGAATAATTGGCAGAAGAAAGGCATTGACTAGCTTAAGTTTAGCACCTACCGGAAGATACCTTTTTGTTGGACTAAGGCCTCGAAGTGCACCGTAGATTTCCGCAACGATTTTAGATATATGTAAGTTCCACGTCAAGTTTCGGGTAAAATGGACTCCTAAGTTTTTTATATTTTCAACGCACTCTATTGGATGATTGTTGAGAACAAGTTGTGGCGTCACACGGCTATGACAGGTTCTGCTGATAATAAAAGCTTTCGTTTTGTTAGAGTTAAGTTGAAGTCTGTTTGATTTGGACCAAGAACAAACTTTATCGAGCTTCTGATTTAGTGTGGCTATGGAACGATTTATATGTGATGCCGGAAACATCAAATATAGTTGCACATCGTCTGCATATATATGATGATTACATATGGAGAAACTCGCCGCAATGTCGTTTATAAAACAGGAAAATAGTAGCGGCCCTAATACGGAGCCTTGAGGAACACCGGAGTGGAGAGGTAGAAGTGAGGAACATTCATTTCGGTGTGTTACGTACTGATATCGATCCGACAAATATGATTTTACTAACCGACAAAAACTATCCTCGAAACCAAATTGTAGCGTAAGCTTATGCAACAAGATACTATGATCAACGCAATCAAATGCCTTGGAGAAATCTAAAAAGACAATACAACCCATCATATTCAGGTCTAGACCCTCGCGTATATCTTCGCATACCTTAAGCAGAGCTGTGGTGAAATTATGATTTGCACGGAAACCCGATTGTAAATTAGTAATCAACTTCTTCTCATTGAGATAAGTCTTAATTTATCTACTTACAAGAATCTCGAAAGCTTTGCGTAGGAAAGGAAGGATAGTAATGGGTCGAAAATCATTGCTTTTAGCTTTTGGAAGTGGAACAATTTTGCCAATTTTCCAGCTTTTAGGATATGTTGTTGTTGTTAATATTGTATTAAATATATGTGTGATATGAGGTAAGATGATTGGTAGTAAGACTTTTACAAAGTCCGGGTTCATATTGTCCGAGCCTGTAGCTTTGGATTTAATCTTAAGAATTGCTACACCTACACTTATCTCATCAAAACGAGACAACGAAAACCCACAATTCATGCTTCCAATTGTAGTAGTAATATTCGAAACTGGTGTGGAAATAATTGGTTGGACAAATTGTGCATTTAGATCATTGAGATTTACATTATTCGGTAGAATATGCTTTTCTTTATTAATGCCTATTTGGCGAATATTTTTCCAGAAAAGATTGCTGGAATCACAAGCATTAAATTTATTTTCATAAAAGGACCTTTTGTTCGTACGAATCAAAGCAGTTACCATATTACGGGTGCGTTTAAATTCATCGTAGATGCTAGAACATTTATATCTTCTCCACCTAGAGAATAACAGGTTTCTAGATCTGATAAGGACGCGGACTTCTTCGGTAAACCATGGAATATTCCCATTTCGCGTCTTTTTTGTTTTTAGTGGTACATACTTATTAAAAAGATAGAGAATATTAGAGTGGAAAAAATCAACTTGTCTAGATGTTTCGTTGGTTGTGTATACCGGTGCCCAATTCAAGCTTGCGCATTCGCTGAACAGGTTACCTACATTAATATTAGAGAAATCATGGTCTCTTTTCCTGTATTTGATGGAAACAAATTAAGTGTAAGAATAATCATATCATGATGGGAAAAGGCAGGTGCAAAAAGTTGATCGTAGTGGGTAATCAAATTGGCATGTGACACAAGAAAAAGGTCGAGAAGAGACGGCGATTTGTTTGCCAAAAAATGAGTTGGCTGATTATTATTAGGCAACACAAAATTCAGCGAATCTATCTTTTCTTTAAGCTCTTTATTTTTATTGCCTAGTACAAGGTGGCGCAAAAGTCATCTTCCTATCGGAAGAAGCATAATTTTTGCAAATGGCGGCAAATGTAAATTCTACTTTGATATTTGTGAAGTTAACTAATACAGAAAAAACTTAAGACACCAATTAACATAATCCAAAAGCAGAACCAAAGTTTTTCATTCATAAAAAAAATTACAGCGAAAAAACATCGGGTGACAACTTTTGCGCCACCAGACAACTTTTGCGCCACCTTGTATATTAAGATTAAGATCGCCACAGAGCACAATATCGGTATAAAGCGGATTAAATTGTTCGATCAAATTTCTAATTAATACGTGGTTTGCTACCTGGGGAGCCATATATATGCATCCAACAAACAAATTGCCAAGATTGTGCATTACCTCAACAAAGGCGTATTCTAATACATCGGTTGCAGTCGACTTTTTAATAATTCGGAACTTGAAAGAACTTTTAATGTATAACGCTACACCACCACCTACACCTGTTATGCCCACCCTATCAGCACGAATTAGGTTAAAATTATTCATTTTGAACAGCTCACTACACATCTCCGGTTTCAGCCAAGTTTCAGAAATACACACAATATCGACCAGGCTATTTTCAAAAAGAAAACGCAAGTGATCGATTTTGTGCTTCAAACTTTGTGCATTTAAGTGGCATATATTAATTCCGGTTCTTTGTCTGGAGAAGATTTTGACTAAGCTTCTAAGTTCAACAGTGGAAGGACCCCTATGCATGTTGTTATTCATTTTAGGGAAAGCTTGCGCCTTCTATAACAGCATAAACGAGCAAATGGCACCAACACTTTCACATTTAAATATAAATTAATAAAATTGTAGTTTCTGATAGGAAATTGTACAACATACTGTAATAATTTGCAAGACGTTAAAAGAAAATAAGGAATGAGGGAGGGAGGAATGCATATAAGAATACAATTATTTTACAAACATTTTCACTTTTTTTTGGACAATTTTGTTCTTAATTAATTGTTGTTGTTCGTTTGTACTAATAAGTAAAAAATGCATGTACAGAAAATTGTTCAACTTAATTTATTTCCAAGTGCTTAGGATTTGCAACCACATCAAAAGTCATCGTTCAGTAGTCAAATCTACTGGAATGATACTACTCGATATCGAAAAGGCTTTTGATGGACATATACCCAAAATAATAAATTTAAATTTTCCCGATTATATTCGTAAAAATGGTCCGCAGTTTCTTGTCAAATCGTTGATTTAAAGTGTACGTCAATAGTGGTGTCTCCAACCTAGTTTACTTTTATTCAGGAGTTGTCCTAGGCTCAGTTCTTCAGCCTATTTTATACAACCTGTTTGAGGAAGCTATTTTCGCTAATGATACTGCATATTGCATCTCATCTCATGAATTCGCTCTTGACATTGAGAGGAATCTAAACAATGCGGTGGAAATACTACAAGTATATTACAATAAATGGAAAGTGAAATTAAATGAGGAGAAAATAAAAGCTAACATTTTCACTAGAAAGAGAAAAACTTGCTTTCTAAGTGCCCGCTTACAAGTAAATGATAAAGACATTAGTTGGGAGCCTTCTGTAAAATATTTAGGAGTATATTTAGATACCAAGTTGACATTTAGTACTCATATTACAAATACCCTCAACAAATTGTGATTGGGATTAAAATGTTGTACCCTCTTATCATATCAATAGAAAGTTACTGTCCTCAAATGGAAATAAAAAATTATCCATAAGGTACTTTTTCAGGCAATTCTGTTATATGGATGTCTGTCATATGGATGCCAAGTATGGGGAAATTGTGGAATGAACCATATTGAAAAACTACAGACTTCTCAAAATAAATTGTTGGAAATTATGCTTAATTTACCGTGGTATCACTCAACGTTGGACATTCACGATAAAGCCAATGTTGAAATGATCCTAGATAGAATTCAAAGACTTAACTTACGTTTCCTAGACCGCTGTGAATTTGCTGACAATCCTTTTGTAAATAATTTAAATACCTATATTTGTATATTATATATATATATATATATTTATATTTTTGTATATTAAATCAATAATTATTGATTTATTTAATTATTTAATTTTACTCGACAGCAAATAAACCGGGCCACCCGCTACGTTCAAACCCTGACTCGATTTTCTTTTAAAGTATAAAACATACAACTAAAAAAGTAGTACCAACAGAAAGTGCGTTAATGTTGAATACAATAAATTTAAACTCATTGGGATTATTTAATTAATTCAGTGTTTATTTAAGGTTATACAAAAAAGAGTCGTTTTCCAGTTGTGTTAATTAAAAAATCATAAAATGAAAAAAAAAATGTAATCCAATAGGTAACAAAGAGAAAATTTAAAAAAAAATGTTGGTCAATATCTGGTATTGCCTCCTCTTGCTTGGATAACTGCCAGCATCCTTGCATTCATCGACCTCACGAGCCTGACGATGACATCTTGAGAAATAGCATTCCAGTCCTCTTTAAGTAAGATTTGCAGCTCTGGAAGCCTTGTTGGAGCAGATATCCGGGCAACCCGACGTTTCCGTTCATCCCATAAATGTTATATCGGAATGAAGTCCGGGCTTCGAGCTGGCCAGCCCATCGTAAGAATGCCGACGTCCCGTAAAAACTGGGTCACCACATATGCAGCATAAGGCCGTGCGTTATCTTGCATTAACAGCATATCCTGCCCGATATATCCTGCGAAAGGTAACACGTGGTCTGCGAGGATTTTAGAAAGAGGAGTCAATCCACGTGTGAATCCATTAGGTTAGGTTAGGTTAGGTTTATGTGGCTGTCGGCTGAAGCCGACACACTTAGACCAATTTAGGTCCATTGTGATACCACGTATTTTTTATCTACCTCAACTCTGTAGATGGGACTGGCCAACGACACGCGGTTGTTCTCAAGCGGTCCCCCATCTACGTACTAACCGCGCCCAACGTCGTTTAATTACGGTGATCTGACGAGAACCGATTAACTCGACGTGGTATGGTCGTTGGTTGTGAATCCATTGGTTCGATGAAAACTAAAGCTGTATGTGCGGCTAAGAAAATGCGGCCCCAGACCATTACCTCCATAAGCATCCGTTTCCTCGATGCAACATTGAGAATATCGTTCACAAAAGCGACGATATACTCTCTGACGTTGATCACTTACATGTAGACTCACTCTGGACTCATCAGTAAAGAACATTACCCTACCCCACTGTTCCAACGTCCAATCCCTATGCTCTCGAGCAAATTCAACGGTGGGCTACGGTTAATGCTGGGCCTGTTGCAGCTCTCTTTGGAGTCAGGTTCTGTTCAAAAGTCTCCTTCTGACGGTATCTGAACTTATGAACACTTGGTGTTCGTCCCGCAGACTTTGTTGGACTTAAGTTTAATAAACGGATCATCTGCTGCTGATATATCCCTAGGTCTGCCCGTACCTGGATGTCGATCGAATGCCCCAGACTCTAGGTATCTTCTGTAAGCTTATTGCATCGAATATCTGCTAACTTGAAGTCTTCGAGCGACCTCACGTTGCGCAACGCCTGCTTGAAGTAGTGCTACAGCTTGAGTTGCTTCCTGAGGTGTTGTATCCATTATTAACAACGTAAAAAAAACGCAAAAATACAGGCTGAGCAAACACTTTACTAAATCTAAAAAAATTATAACAGACACTGACTAACCTCATTGTAGAAAAAAGAACAGCAATCGCGAAATCTAGACAAAACAAAGCAAATCGATAATATTGTGTTTCTTGCTTGATTACAATATGAGTTAACGGTACTTAAAGTAAAATATGCCGCTCATCCGAGGGGTAACTTTTTGTGACATATTTTACTTTCATGGTCCCCCGTGACCATATAATTTTTAGGCTGTAATTGTATTGGCAATTTCTCTTATGACCTACCCTGAGTATTTATATGTGGAATCTATGATTGTGTATTGATATTTTTTGTGTGTGAGGGATCTTCTTCAAAGAACTCTTAAACAATGAAGACTTGAAGAAATGCCCTGCTAGAAGCATTATTACCTTTTCTAGAAAAGTGGAAAACGCACTAGCCTAAAATCTTCTCTGACCTATGGTACAATAGATCTATTCAGGTCGACGTACCGTTTTTCTTCGCCTAGGAGTTAAAAAAAAAAATCCACACCTCGCTTGCATCACTAGTTGAGGACATCAAACAGTCTCTGGACTTGGAAATGGTCAAGACGCTGCGAAGTAGCTCTGCTGCAAGGATGATACTAATTGCGTTCCTATTCTGTTCAGTCCCGTCTTCTTATAATTTGACTAAAATCTGAGCAAAGACATAGCATTGAATCGGAACAAAAGCAAACGATTAAAAAAACACGACGAGTTCCTGGCTCCAACGATTTATTGCCCCCCAGAAACCGACCGCACACAATCAGTGACACATTATTTGGCACCTGCAAGTCATTGCGGCGTTAAAAGAGTTATCATCCGCTTCACCTCTAGTGCTCACAATGTGTCTGCTTCTACTGCTGCTTTCTGATCCACTGGGGATCACCCCGTCAACCGCTAACTAAAAAAAATACTAAAATGACGCCACATCCAGCAACCGAGGCATTCGTAGATTCTAAATGCTACATCGCCATCAGATGAGAAAGAGCCCAGCACAACCAAATCCTCCAGATGGAGGGTTTAAGGGAAAAAGAGTACTACATTGACTAATGCGGTGTTTTCATCGTTTGTTTCCTTTTGTGGTTATTCACGGGTGATGCTTTATGCTACTATGTATATACCTTCGGATGCTGTTTGTTGTTTGATTTGTTGTCAATGGGGTTCGAAACCGAGTCACTCTCCATCGGGAGTGGCTTTGTGGTTATTTCGAGTCGTTTTTCTCGATTTCGATTCTCAAGAGCTTCCGCAGTTGTTCACCACAGAACCTTTACCATCAAAATGAAATGAGATACAAAATGGTTTTTTTGTTCCCCCTAAGCACACAATATTGAAGCTGCTGGAGCCCATTCAGCGTCCAATGTGAAGGAAAGGTTTGCCTCAGAAATCCATTCGCTTTTGGAATTTTTGTTAGTGGAAGTGGAGGTGGAAGTAGAAGTAGAAGCGGTGGTCGTGGTGGTGGAGCTGAAAGCGTCGTCGGCGGTGACGGTGGCAGTGATTCCTGGGGTCAGAGGCAAACCGATAAGCGATGCGATGTTGTCGTCGTCGTCGAAGTCATTGTCGTCAACGTATATAGTGGCGGGGCGTGGATAGTGTGTGCTGTATGTGCTGCCATCGGAGGATAGGTTAAATGGGTGCGGTATATGGATAAATGAGCTCAAGTCAAGTGTGTGCGCAGGCAGAGCGAGATACGGTGGCGAGTGTAGCAATGAATTATTGCTCCGCATTAATTATTTATTTTCTTTCTTTGAAGTTGATTAAGGTTTCGATAAATCACACAGTAGTCAGTATCAGTATGAGTATAGTCACCGGATGGGTCAGACAAGCATTACCAGTAGCTCAATTCGTCACGCTTTTCCAATGTGCTGAGGAATGAGGTTGCTTTAAGAAAGGTCACTGTTCAATAATATTTCACCAGCAATCTTCAACCGCAAGACTTGCTTTCCCCGCAGTAAATCATCATCCCTTAGATAATAAATCCGATTGTCAAAGTCAAACAAATTAACCTCTTCCTGAAACCAATTTGTGTCCTCACACTCCAGCATTCCGGCAAAATCACCGAAAGATAAACTGTCATCTAATTCGCATAATTTTGATGTCATCTCAACACAACTTAATCTGTGAGTGTACACAACTCAGTCACCCTTGGGCTGATTTGCCGCTACCGCCGACACCCACCCACCCTAAGCGAAGCGGAAACAAGTCATTTGAACCCTGAAACACTCTCTCCTTTGTTCGTTCATTCCCCCATCAGTTAGATGCTGTAAAATTGTAATGCGATAGAAATACATGTGTTGTAGCATCTTTTATCATTTTCCGCCAACCCTCTGATCAGTTTGCACCCCAACCCCCTTGGGTGTCTGCGGAAAATGAAAGCAATTTGTTAGACCTTTGTCATATACATTTTACCCTCCGCCTCCAATTTTCATAACTTTTTCGATTAACTTTATGTTCGGGCATTTGGCAAATAGACTTAATAACTTTGAAGGGATGCCAACCCTTCCGGAAGTGTGGAGCTAAATTGAAGTGAATTATGAATTGTGGACTGTTCACGAACGTTTTTTGTTGGTGGTTAATAATAAAAGTGTTGGAAAGATAATAGAGTGGCTTATTGTGGTTGGCAGTTACGAAGAATAATTTATGAAAAAAGATTGACTTTGATAAAAAAAGACTGGTCACAGTTTGGGGGGTTTACACTATTTTTGGACTACGTGAAGCATAGAAAACTATTGCATGGTTGTAGGCGTATGTACCCTTCCGTTGAAAATACGAGTACATAAAAATGAGTTAAGATCAAATAAGGCATTTACATAATGGATCATTTCGCAAGCAAAATGTCTTAGGGTATTGCCATTTCGTTACACGCCGACATATGTGCAGCAACCTTATATGTGGGGGAGGTAATCTGCTAGCGTTTCATGAACTCTTACTGTAGGTACTACTACAACTCCTAATCAGAACAACAAGGAGAAGCATTGCCTTTTTCTTTCGTTGAAATTGTCCACCACCGCAGTATATGAGTACAACTGTCATTTTAAACAAACCGTTGACATCCAGGACTCTGAAGCCAGAACCATTTGTATTTATTTGTTTAAGGATTCATCTCTGTAAATAGTCATTGTATATAAACTTTAATCAAGATATTTTATCTATGTGGCTTTTTGCTGCATTTCCCCAAGCGAGTACCCCGTATCTTCAACCGGATTCTAATAGAGAGAAAAAAACTCATCTATCATATGGACTTGGTTGACAACATCTTTTTTAAAAAAAATGAAAACCAGTTCAGATATCTTAAAAAAATGTATTGGCTTGAATTACTATCAAAACATTTATAAATGGAATTCGACTTCATTCATATGCAGCGGTCGATACGTTGAACCCAATTTTCGATGATTTCGACCGACGCGGCCGCTATTTCTCGTTCAATAATGGCTCTGAGCTCCTCTAATGTCGCCGGCTTGTTGGCATAGACCAAAAATATTTAATGTAGTACCATAAAAAGAAGTCTAGAGGCGTTAAATCACACGATTTCGGCGGCCAATAGACCGGTCCGTTTCTGGAGAAAACACGTTCACCGAACTGAGACTTCAATAACTCGATTGTTGCACCCGCTGTGTGGCTTGTGGTACCGTCTTGTTGAAACCACATATCACTGATGTCCAATTCATGCAATAGCTCAAAGAAATAACGTTCCAATATGTCTCTGCAGCGAATACCATTTACCGTAACGTGACGGTCATTTTCATGGACGAAAAAAACGGCCCAATGACGACACCGGCATGAAAACCGCACCAAATAGTGACTTTGCGGATAAACTGGTAATTCATGAAGCACATGAGGGTTCTCACCTGTCCAGTAACACATATTTTCCTTATTGACGAACCCGTTTAACCAAAAATGCGTTTCATCGCTGAAGATGATTTTGCGATGAAATTCTTCATTTTCTTCCATTATGTCCAGATCCCAATTCGAGAACGTTCGTCGCTTTATATGATCAAGTGGCTTTAGTTCTTGAGTCAGCTTGATCTTGTAAGGGTGTAGGCTAATATCCCTATGCAAAATTCGCCATAATGTTCTCTGGGAGAGGCCCAATTCTTGGTTTACTGATTTAAAATTTAAATTTACTACGGGAACAATATTTATTTATTTATTTATTTATTTATTTCCGTCTATAAGTTACAAACTTTCTTAGACTACCAAAAATACCTAAATATATCCCTAAAAAATATACGTGTTTAATTTATGAATTCCAGAATAATACATTTAAATTTATTTCTGTTTACATCAAGATCGACTACATTTGCGTAACGGTTAAAATTTGAGCATGCATTAGTGATTGGTTCATTACGACCATAGTTTGTCGCGTGCGAAGGAATGTGGAGAAAACCATAAATTCGAGGCCTAAATACCAAATAAAGCTAAAAGAGGTGCGCAGTCGATATGTCCCGTTATGACATCCCTAGCAAACATAATAAAAAAGTATGTTCTTCTGCACCTCCTTTTGCGGGGTCAGTCACCTTGACGTGTGCACCATCACCGCAAACAAACTCGATGGTGCCGGTGCGGAGGCTTACGACGCAAAGAGTCATCGGGCTTGTTAAGGGCCAGGCCGTCTGATGAGCGTCAACCAAGAACTGACCAGGACTTCACGTCCGCTCCCACCTCACCCTTACATACCCCCCCCCCCCCTCTGTCGCCCCGTCCGCTTACCCCCCCCCCCCCCCCCCCCACCCACCATACTCCTTACTTAAAACTTTTTGGCAATGCCCGGGGAGACAACCCCGACAACAAATCCCCAAATCTAAGGTGGAACAGCTAGCGCCGCGAGATGAATGGCTAAGGGGTTCTTAGTCGTTAGCAGCGAACTTCGGATACCAGGCGACCTCCGATTTCAAGATAGCCTTCCTGTGGTTATACGGGTAGACCACGGGCGACCTTTCTATCCCGTTTACTCGTGGGATTCAAAATATATCCAAAAAATAAAAACCAAATAGAGAATGATGCCTCTACAACTGCATCATCAACTAGGGATGTTTCAGAACACCCTGCATTACCAACTGGGGATGTTTTAGAACACCCTGTCGTAAATGACGTGACACCTGCCAATCGGGAAGGGTCACAAACCACGGATTCGGAGATGATGAGCTTAGAAGAGAACTCGTCTCTTCTTAGTGACGATATCTCTGAAGCCAGCACGCTATGCAATGTAAGCATACTCTCGGATGAAGTGCATCCCATGAATACTGACGCGCCGGAGACCTCTGGCATAACTGCACAGACTGAGTCTAAGCGCGTCAAATTCACACCATCCGAACAGCGCCGTTTTAGGCGTGCGCTGAAAAAGGGGAAAAACGTAGAGCAGGCCAAAGCACTTGCTCTGTCGACAGAGGTCGACACAGGCTCCGAGGTGAAGCGTACAAGGTCCGAGGACAATACGCCGCCCCAATCCGAAGCGAAACGAGCTCGCACAGGAAATACAGCCGTCGACAAAGTCTCCTATAGAGATATAGCGAGCTTTGTAAGACTGGGTGTAGTACCTGTCGATCTGGATCGCAATCCTCTCAGTAACGAGCAAATGGCTCAGATTCAGGAGAGGATTATGGACATCACCATCGAACAACGTGATGAGGGGACCAAACCAGCCTTCCGCGGTACAACCTTCAAAGCCGGATGGCTAATGATCGTATGTGCGGACGCTACCACTGCAGAGTGGATGAAAACAAACTTCGCGAAGCTCAAAGAGAAATGCGGGATGGAAGTGACGCTTGTGGGGGAAGAACTGTTCCCGAAACCACATATCGTCAGAGCATTCTTCCCACATAGTACCGGAGTAGCGAATGAAAGAATACTGGCAATTCTAGATGGCCAGAATAAAGAACTCAACACCAGAACGTGGAGAGTTCTGCAAAGATCTGACGACAGTGATGTCGCCCATATGGTCCTTGCCGTAAACGAAAGCACGATGAAGCGACTTGTTGAGCTAAAGGGGATGGTCTCGTTCAGATTTGGACAGATCAAAATAATCCTCAAGAGCGCGGACAAATCGACGAATCAAGCGTCAAGAGAAAACCAACAAAAGGCTACAACACCAGGGGCTAGTATTAGTACTGCCACTGATGCTTCAGAAAAGCCTTCCACAAGCGCCAACAGTAGCGCCACACCACCAGTGGCTGGCATTAGTGCTGCCATGGGTAACTCAGTTGCTAAAACAACTGTGGTGCTGGATGCTAAAGCAAAGGCTAAGAAAACGGACAGCACAAACGCGCACCGTAACCGCTTTAGGCCAAAACTGGCGGCCGAACAGGCACATATAAGCGGGAAAGATGGACAGAACACCAGAAGTCCAAGGGGGAGACAAAGTGGTCTCTCTCAACAGGGTTACGTACGACGCAGGGGTGATAACAAACCTCATAGAGTGCGTAATCCCGAGTACGTGAAGAAGAAATGACGTCTCTAACTGTGCTGCAGGCAAACCTGCACCGCGCTATGGGTGCATCGGACACCTATAGCCAAAGATGTGCCGAAAGGAACGTCGCTCTTGGTTTAATCCAGGAACCATGGGCAACTACAGGTAAGATCTTTGGTCTTAACAGCAGAAATAGAGTGCTAATTTTTGCTAAAGGTAATTTCAGACCTAGGGCAGCTCTTTCCATTGCGAAAGATATAAAATTCTCTCTCATTCCAGGTTTCAATACTAGGGACCTGGTGGCCGTTTTAATTGAACGCCACAATGGCCATGTGATACACAAGTTTGTATGCGCATCGGCGTATTTTGCTGGGGACATAGAGGAGGTACCACCTACACCAGTACAGGAACTTGTCCAGTACTGCCAAACTCAGCAAGTACATCTTGTTATCGGCTGCGACGCGAATGCACATCACCAGATTTGGGGCAGCCGAGACACAAACAAAAGAGGTGAGTTACTTTTAGATTACCTATATAGTAAAGACCTAGTTATTCTAAATAAGGGTGATAAGCCCACTTTTAGGAACAGTATACGAGAAGAAGTTTTAGACCTTACTCTCTCGTCTCCTTTTATACAAAACATTGTAGAGGACTGGCACGTGTCTGATGAAGCTTCTCTGTCTGATCATATGCATATTATGTTCAGGCTGCGATGCAACACCGAGTGCGCGCCGGTCAAATACAATAATAAATTAACTAACTGGAGAACCTATAGTGAAAATCTGGCAATCAGAACTGATCTGCTACCAGATTCACCACTTACACCGAGTGATGCGGACTCTGCACAATGTCAGCTTAACGACATCATTATCTCATCCTTTAGGAATAGTTGTAAGGTAAAGCGCACCGTGGTAAAAAGAAGCGTACCATGGTGGAATGAAAACCTGGAAACTATCCGCAAGAAGGTGAGAAAACAATTCAATAAATCGAAACGCACCGGCGTATGGGATCAATATCGATCCATGTTAACCAAATACAACCAAGAGTTGCGAAGATCTAAAAGGGCCTCATGGCGCGCAAACTGCGAAAAGCTGGAAAAACTCCCAGCAGTGGCGCGGCTCCAGAGAGCGCTTTCAATAGATCCTTCAAACTGCATGGGATTGCTCATCAAACCTGATGGAACAATCACAAGCGACCGGGAAGAAACTCTCATAACCTTGCTGCAAGTTCACTTCCCTGGTTCCCTAATTGTCGATCACACAACTGATCACACAACTGAGGTTTCATATCCAACTAACCTCAGCAGAAATAATAGTTTATCTGGTAAATTATTTAGTCCAGATAAGGTAAAATGGGCCATAAACTCATTTAAACCATTCAAGGCACCAGGAAGTGACGGAATTTTTCCAGCCCTCATTCAAAAGGGTATGGAATTCTTCCTACCTAACATGATTGCCTTATTTAGGTTCAGTTTCAACTGGGGCTACATACCACGCACTTGGCGGGAGGTCAATGTAGTATTTATCCCCAAACCAGGTAACAAACCTAGTGAACTACCTAAATCCTATCGTCCCATAAGCTTGACATCGTTTTTCCTGAAAACAATGGAAAGAATAATTGACGTTCATATCAGAGAATGCGTTACTTTTAGCATGCCTCTACACCCCTGTCAATATGCATATCAAAAAGGCAAATCAACGGAAGGCGCCCTGTTAAAACTAACAAATCACATAAACAACGCCTACCGTTGCAAAGAAATTGCACTATGCGCTTTTCTTGACATAGAGGGTGCTTTTGATAACACCGGTTATGATTCAATATCAAACGCTTTAATTCACCGAAAGGTAGACTTTCCCACCATAAACTGGATAAAAGCGATGCTCGAAAGTCGGAAAATCACTGCGTCGTCAGGACAGACTTCAGTATCAGTTTCAGCTATAAAAGGCTGTCCACAAGGAGGAGTTTTATCACCCCTCCTGTGGTCTTTGGTCATAGATGACCTACTTCAAAAATTAAGTAATTTAGGCTACGACATAATAGGGTATGCCGATGACTTGGTCATCATTATTAGGGGCAAAGAATCAAACGTAGTTACTTCACGTATGCAAAACGCCCTTAAGATAGCTATAGACTGGTGCGTCAAGGAAAATCTCTCCATAAACCCCAGTAAAGCTATCATAGTTCCTTTCACAAAAAGAAGAAATCTCAGCTTAGCTCAGATTTCACTAAATGGCACGACCATTGAGTATTCCGACGAAGTCAAATATCTTGGAGTAATCCTGGACAAAAGACTAAACTGGAACTCTCACATCAACAACAAAATCACTAAAGCTAACAGAGCTTTATGGGCCTGTCGACGCACATATGGCAGAACCTGGGGAATCTCTCCAAAGATTGTCCACTGGATCTACACAGTGATGATAAGACCCATTATAACATACGCCTCCATTGTATGGTGGACAAAATCCACACAAAAGGTCGCAAAAGAGAAACTCAAAAAGGTACAACGGCTTGCGTGCCTTGGTATCTCCGGAGCCATGCGAACCTGCCCAACGGCTGCCATAGAGGCAATAACAGGTATTACACCTCTCCACATATACATTCAAAAAGTGGCGATCCGCAGTGCAATAAGTCAAATACAGTTAAACGAGATAAGTCTTAACGATCATCCGGAACTTAAGACCCTTCTTGGTGAACTGCCAGAACTCAACATGAACTGCGCGGTCACAGACCGCATCCATAAAACACTATGCTTCAATAAGCGGTTCTCCACGGAGATTCCAAAGAGAGAAGCATGGGTTAGTAATAACCCACCTAACAGCCACAACGGCATAAAGTGGTATACGGATGGTTCTAAAATGGAAGCGGGGGTAGGAGCGGGAATTTACGGACCAAACAAACGCTTCACGATACCCATGGGAAAAAGTCCCAGCGTATTTCAAGCAGAGCCCCACACCATTCAAGAATGCGCTAGCCACATAAATTTATCTGGTATAAAAGGTGCAACCATCCATATATTCACGGATAGTCAAGCAGCTATAAACGCCCTTAGCTCGCATACGATTGACTCCAAATCAGTCATGTACTGCTTCAACACCCTACAGGTACTCGGAACAAGTAACAAGACCAAGCTATGGTGGGTTCCGGGTCATGTCGGGGTGGAAGGTAACGAAAAGGCCGACGAACTGGCCAGAAAAGGGTCGGAAACACCCTTCATAGGTCCCGAACCCTTCTGCTGCACTCCTAGATCAGCAGCAACGGCAGCAATAAAAAGCTGGGAATACAGAAAATGTATCCATCTTTGGGAAAGCATCCCAGGTTTAAGACAGACCAAACAAGCCATTCGGCCTTTCAATAAAAATGCCAGCAAATGCCTAAACCTAAGCAGGCATGATATCAAAAACTTAGTAGGTTACCTTACTGGTCACCATGGTTTAAGATATCATCTACACAAAATGAAAATAGTAGACTCTCCTGAGTGCCGACTCTGTCTTGAAGAGGACGAGTCAGCTGAACACATTTTATGTGAATGTCCGAACCTAAACGGAATTAGAAAGAAGATATTTTTCAGGGAACAAATGTGCCCCGAGGACATAAAGAATTCTTCGACTAGTAGAATTGTCCGCTTTACACGGAAAGTGGAAACTCTACTAGTCTAAACTTTTCTGGCCCACACGGCACAAAAGATCTTTTTTTAGGTCGAAGTGCCCCATATTTAATCGCTTTGGCGAGCCAGAATTAAAAAAAAAAAAAAAAAAAAAAAAAAGTTTCTTATAGTGTCCTCCGGTTACGTCGTGTAGATACCATCTGTTTCTTCTGTAATCCTACACAGTTTGTATGCTATTTACCCAGAGCTTTATAGATACGCGTTGCGACTGGCATGTCTGCTATGTCTTCGGTGCATTTAGTCCATGTAGCTGCTATGCCGGGGGCAGTGGCTCAATAGTTAGTGTGTCTGCCTACTAATCGAAAGGTCTCCGGTTCAATTCCCGACGGGGCCAAGTAACATCTTGAGTTTTTTTTCACTGCCCCACCTCTTGCGAACGTCTGGCAAATATCCAAGAGTATCAATTGTCATGAGAAGCTTCACATTTGCCGTTCGGATTCGGCTTAAAATTGTAGGTCCCTTCCACTTCGCAAAGAAAGTGGTTGGAGAAACTAGGTTTTTTTTTTTATAAAAAAATAGTTCTGAGTTATATTCTGTGAGAGCGATCCTCTAATCGCCCACAATTTTTTTTATTTGGCTCGATGAAGAGCTTCCTAACATTTTTCCCGAGCTTAGCAAGTTGGTCCTTCCACCAGGAAACCTTACGTCTCTTCATACTGGTTTTACTGACACAACTACTATTGTAGAAGGTTAGCAGCACTTTGTTGAGCTAGAACGCTGCTTCATCCAGGTGTCATGTGGACTCACTTGACTTTTGAGAGGACAACTCCTCGATGCATTTCCCAATCCGTCGACTTAGGATCGTAGTTATTCGAAGCCTGTGTCAGTTTGCCAGATATGTTAAACCTTCGGAAAACGGATACGTTACGCTATAAGTTGAGTCTCCGCCTGGATTTGCGTTGCGGAAGATGAACCCAATTTTTCACATATAATGCAGCTGTACTCATTAGTTATACTACTGGTCCTTGAATCATCCATTGCTAGAAAACTGTGATAGAAAACAATTGAATACATTAAATGATTAATTATTTACATTACGGCAGCTACCGTTGCCGTTCTCCCCTCTCCACGTTCTACTACCAAGGTCGTTATGACCCTTCATACGCTCCAACATTTTAAGAAAATATTCTTTTATGTCTATTTAGGTATTATTCAACGTATAGATACAAAAAAAAAATTATTTTAAATAAAATTACATGCTTAAATATTAAAATTTTAAAGTTTTTGTTTAAATAATTCATTCAATTCAATGTTACAAAAGTCTGAGGTTAAAAGCCCCAGACACTCCAGTAACGCTCTATGGGCCCTTAATGCTTATGTGTAAAATATTTTAAAATCCGCCTACTGACACGCTCACTTAAAATAAAATCATTTTATCGAAGAAATCATTCTCAAAGTTTGTAGTTAAAGTAGGTTTGAATAATTCCTTCACATAAAATTTTCTGCCATGCCCACTTTTAGAGCTGTTTTTTTTTTTACAAAAGGTTTTTTTTTTTTTCCCCAAAACCAACTACCATACCACGTCGAGTTAATCAGTTCTCGCCAGATCACCGCAATTAAACGACGTTGGGCGCGGTTAGTACGTAGATGGGAGACCGTTAGAGAACAACCGCGTGTCGTTGGCCAGTCCCATCTACAGAGTTGAGGTAGAAAATACATACGTGGTATCACAAGGACCTAAATTGGTCTAAGTGTGTCGGCTTCTGCCGACAGCCACCTTAACCTAACCTAACCTTGTTTTTTCAATAAAATCCTTTAAATGTTATTTAACAAAATATGAACAATTTTCAAATGCTTATATGTTTTTCACGCCCACTTAATGAGGGATAGGAAACGGATTAGGGTATCCAACTGTTTGACCAAGCGGACTGTAGCCTCCTCATCTGTTTTTCTTCGAGTTAGTATAAAACAATTGCGCAGCGAATTTCGTTTCATTTGATACACTTTAAACCGTGCCGACGCATTCGAACATGCTCGACGTTCGTTTTAAGCTCGTGAGCAGAATGCATTGACTTTGTTGTCATTCAAATGCAACTAGTTTTTATTATTTTGAATAAAATATTCGAAGTGCTAAAAAGGTATACATTTAATCGGGGACACTAACCACCAAATAACAGACTCAAAACTACCCTTAAATGGTCAGGTTCGTGCTTGAAAGGGGGCTGTTATTGTTCTCTTGTGGCCATTATGTTTATGAGCTTGTGTTAAAAAAGGTGTTTGAAGCGAAAAAGCATTTTCAAAAAATGCAGAGACAGTTGGAACAAAATAGCCGGCATTCGCTTGGCTTGCTGGGAAACGGTTTACCTTCTGTGAGGTGGTGATTCTATTTCTATGGATAAAACTTCTAAGATGAAAGGTGGAGAATGCATAGCAGAAGGAGCGCACACGCAGAGTGGAGTGACTGTTTCAGTCGAACCCCAGTTCTGGTCCCATTTTTTCTGATCGACGGGAAGATAACATACTGAGGGTGACTGCTTCAGTCTTAACCCCCTGTATCTTACCTAGCGTGTGGAGCCCTGAATGAAGTTACTGTTGCAGTCTTACCTCACGCAGTCGTCTTTCTTTGGCAATTGTACAGTTTGAAATTACTGATCTCAGTCGAATCCCAGCCTGTTGCTCAAAATCCTTGGTAAAGGACTGGTGTGTAGGTACTATCGCTGCATATCTTAAGGAGTGGCTAGTGCGGTCGCGCACACCCCGATGATGGAGACCATGTGTTAGGATCCGAGTGGGGTGACTGTTATCAGCACAACAAACCTTAGACTGATCCTGATTCACTCCGCAGCGGAGGAAGAGCTACCTGTGGTGAATGCTTCAGTCGAACCCTGAAAAACGTTATTTGAATCCATGAAGAGGATATCCGGTTGCGACTGGTGCGAATTTCGGTTCTTGAGGATAGCGACTGAGGCACACGTACCACTACATGTCACGCGCATCGTGGGTGGAGTGCGGCTTTGGATGACTGTTGTAGTTCGAACCTCAAGCCACGCTAGTCCACGGAAACGGGCATGAAGGGGTGGTTGCCACAGACAAAGGGGTAGAGGGGATTCAGCCTCAAGTTAGTTTAACGTTAACCATTTGTATTTTTGACGAATTTGCTTATGCATCAAACATCTGTCTCGCTGAGATCGCTTAGATTTTCAAAGAAATACACTCGACAGCAAATAAACCGGCCACCCGCTATGTTCAAGCTCTGATTCGATTTTCCTTAAAAGTCCCAAGATTTTTTTTTCCGAAAATGTTGCTGCAGGAGCAAAAGGCTATTATGGCTTTTATGATTCTCACATTGGTAGGTGCCAGATTAGCCTTATAACTGGGAGAAGATATCAACAAAAAATCTAGTATTTGTGCTAAGGTAATCAGCAACAAGTCTTTGAATACAAATTCACCCCTAAATAAAAACCAATTCGTTTGCAAAACTTCGTTTACATCATTCCAAAAAAAGCTATCAAATATATAGTCTGTATGTATACAAACACAAATAAAATTAAAAAAAAAAAATGGTGTGAACCACTGGCACCCAATTTTCAATTTAACTAAACAAATACAAAATACCCCCACAATAAGAACAAACTTACCTTACTCCTCACCTCTAGTAAATATTTGTACTTTTCCCCAGGCTACAAATGACAGGTCCTCCTGACCAACCGACCTGTCCGTTCTTGCGTTTCCTTCAACACAACCCACACAGTTGCAAAATAAGCACCCCCGCCAGCGAAAAGGGGAAAAGTGAATGTATCTTTTGTCCCCATCAACAAGATGGCAACTTGCTTGCTCTTATAATAACTGAACAAGTTAACAGAAAAACGGATTGCAAAAAAAAAAAGAAAATACTCGTATAGTATATATGAAAAGCGGAAACTCGCGCCATCATCCACACGGTGGTGTTCCAGCTTCTACATCCTCATGGTCACCAGGGCGTGTAATTGAGTGCTACAAGACCCTTTTTGCCATTTTTATTTGCGCATTAGCACAGGGGTGGAAAGTTCGCCCACACACAAGTATATCTCCTTTCTACATACAGAAACAAATTACAGATAGAAATGCTGGCGCTGGAGCTGGAGCTGGAGCAACAACGAAGCAGGATCGCAGCGTTGAAGACGTACAAAAACCGTTTTATGTCATCTAGTGTGGTTGGCGCGGAAAGAGGGTGCGAAAGCAAAAAAAAAAAAATATAAGAAAACTCAGCAATTTTTCACCCTTAAGGGTGGTGGGCGAAAGCTGCCATTTTACGATGGCTTTTTATCATGGGTGAAAATGTGTGTAAAAATGCCATCCACCCACCGGTGAGCCTGGACCGAGTGCGCGGTAGAGTTTTTTTTAAGCATCTACCCATTCCTCGCTCAACCTACAACACCCTCCGAGTCAGAAAAAAGAAGAAATGAAACGATAAAGGTGGTAAGGACACAATGGCTTGCTCTTTGTATACTAAACCTGCAGTGGAGGGTTGCAAGGCGAAAAAAGAAGAAGATAACTTTCTTCAATTTTGTGGGTTTGCCCTGTGCCACTTGTGAATTTGAAAAAGAAAAACGAGAAATGATATGGGACAAACGAACTTAGCACCCGCACCCCTACCACAGGTTGATGGGGGTTGGTTTTTATTTTTTAAACCCAATGGAGTGAGATGATTCGATTTTTTCTTCCTTTTGTTTGTTTTCATCGTCGTTATTTAAATTTGGTTCCTTTTTCCTCACTGACAGGACATTACCATATGTTGCACGCCCTTGTTTGATTGATTTAACGAGAACGATTTAAGGATTACAACGAGTAGTACACTGTTGTGCCAAAGGGAAATATCAAATGAGTCAATTTCATAATAAAGCCGGCCAGGAGGAGGGCTGGAAGTAATTTTGTTTGCGTATCAATATGTAAATTTAGCATAATTTCAGCATTTGTTTCGAATCACGTGGATTGTACTGCCTTTGTTTTTTTTTTACTCGAACGCAGGATAAATGAATCCTGTTGTGGTAAATTATGGTGGATTTTATATATATTATTTTTTAAATAAAATTCACTGTGGAAGAAACCCTTCGTTTATAAGGAATTTGTAATGAGATTAGGAAATTAAAATTTGTATAAATATGGTTTGGGATGAGGCCACCTATAGCTGGGTGAATATAAACGATATGCCTAATTGAATTCCAGACTAATTTTAAGGAATAGAAACGATATTTAAAGGATACTAAATTTAGTTTTAAATTATTCTTTTTTCTTTGGCTTATATGCATTGAGGACAGGTGTACCGAAAACCCGGCCACTTTTCATCAAATAAAGAATAATAAGAAAATGATTTGTACTTGCCATGAGCAAATACATTGTGACTATAGGCCCACCTGATATGCTCATCAATTTGACAGCTCTGCACATTTTGCACAACTTTTGAAAGTTAGTCTTATAGTTCACTTGAGCTTATTTCACGGCACCCTTGGGGTCACTGTTGGATTTGGGGTAGATGCGACCTTGGATATATTATAAAAAAGGTGTCGAAAAAAGAATTCGGAACTTTTATACCAGGGACTTATGCCCCTGCGCCGTTAAAAAGACATTATTTTAATATTTGGCCTTATTGTACTTTGGCTAAGTGAATTCGTTTGGCCTTATTTCACTATCACAAAGTGAAGTGGCGACGGTGTAGAGTTTAGTGTGATGGCTTGTTACCCGTGCGGTGCAGGTTCAACCCCCATGTTGAACAATAACATACACTCCGCTTCAACTGAATAAGCACAAACATTTTCTAAGCTACGTTGTCCATTTTAAACCGTGTGCCGGAATATATCATTTGATGACGCAAACTGTTTGTGTATGATGCTGACAAAATAAATCGGAAAGAATATTTTTATTCTATTTTTGCCCTGGTTCCCTTGCAAAGCATTCAATATGAAAAATTGCAGTTTTATTTTGCGTCAACTGAATAGACAGAAGGTCATTATATTCACTGCTTATGAGTATTCTGTGGAGATTGACACATAAGATCAACAGTTGAAGTGCTTTAACCCAGATTCTCCTGAAACTTTTTTTTTTGTTTAAATTGATGAAGTCGATATATCCATCAAATATTGGTTTAAATTACAAATAAAAAATAAGAAATAAAAAATTGGACCTTTGGTTTTCGAACCATGTGGTGTCCCTTATACGGGACACTAGGAGTGGAAAATCAAAAAACATTTTTTTTTGTTTTCATTTTCTTTAATGTGATATGTTTTAAAGCATCGTACATGAAGTCCAACATTGCATTTCTCGCATCGAGTTGGTGACTTTAGATGGCATAACCTGCAGCGTGTTCGGTTTTCTTGCTCTACCACGTAATGATCTATGTGATCGAATCTTGAGTTCACATTTTCTAACACAGATGGACGTGAAGGACCTCTTTTCTTAGGCTTGCGATTAGACTGCAGTAACGATAAAACAATTCTTCGTCGAAAGAGAAGGAGAGGCATATTATCGAAACTATGCTTTTGTACCTGCCAACAATTGTTGAAGTTCGTATGTCCTTTTGCATGGCGTAGTTATTGGTGAGACTTATTTCCATTTCGTAGAATCCATCATCGAAAAATTGTTCAAATATCTCTATTGGCGCTTGATTATTAAACACACTACCAAATATCGTCTCACCTGTAGCACCCTGCAAATCTTTTTTCGTCCAAGTAAGTTTCTTTTTTTGGATCCATATTTCTTTTCTTGGGAACCATGGCAGATAATGAGATGTCGTTGTCGAAATCAAAACCATCATCATATGCAACTTCAGCACCAGCAAGTAGTTGACTGCGTGGTAAGTTGGATATGCGCACTTCATTTCCTTCTCCTGAATCATCATACGTCAATTCTCCACATGCATTATTTGGCAGTAGCAAGGTTATTATGGTGCTAAATTCGATTCATCTTCTTCCAATATAGCTAGGACTTCATTCAAATTTAAGTATCTACAAAACAAAGCAGACATGAACTTTAATCTCCTACTGTCCCATATACGGGACACCAATAAGAAAACCTTCATTTGCACAACCCATGAAGAATTTCATAAATCTTTCAAAGGCAACAAAGAACATGACATTCTAACATTGAATTGTATGCATAATATTTATAAATTTCTTTGTTGAAATTATGTCAAAATTACCTTCTTGATGACATTGTTTTATCAGTTCACTTCACTTCACTCAAAAACACTAAATGCGAAAAAAAATGCGCGACATATATCTAGTTTTTTAGTTCGTAACTAGGCAATATATTCAAAGGAATTGAATAAACCTCAGATTTTAAATTCAGATAGCTAATTGAATTAATTTTAAAAAAATTCAAAATGCAGGTTAATAACTCAACATCTGATTTTCTTCCACTTAGGTTTGGTGTTCCTCAAGCATCAATTTTGGGTCCGCTATTCTTCTCCATGTATGTAAACGACCTTCCTTCATGTATTTTAAATTCTTCTATTGATATGTTTGCTGATGATCTGCAGGTACGAAAGAGTTTTCCGTTGGGTCTTGTGGAAAATTCTGCATGTGAATTAAATGAAGACTTGGAAAGGATTCTGTGCTGGTCTCGAGCAAATTGCCTCCGTTTAAACCCGTCAAAGTCTAAATGTTTGGTTATTTCTAGGAAGCAGGTTGATAATCTATGTTTTCCTAAAATATATCTCAATGGTACCTCTATTGAATTTATCGAATCTGCAAAAAATCTTGGCATAATTTTTAATCGAACGCTTACTTGGAATAACCACATCAGACTGGCTCTAGGCAGGGTTTATGGAGGACTTCGCATGCTATGGGCTACACAAAAAGTCACACCTCTAAAAACAAGAAAAATTCTTGCCAAAACGCTTCTTATTCCAATTCTGATGTTTGGTTGCGAGCTTTTCAGCAACTGTGATTATGAGCATAGGCGAAAACTCAATGTAGCCTATAATAGTATCGCCCGATATATTTATGGACTAAGAAGATAGGATCACATTTCCTCTTTTTCACAATCGATTCATGGCATTTCTCTTGACAACATTTTTAAGCTGAGAATATTGATCTTGCTTCATAATATTCTTCAGACGCGCCAACCATCTTACCTTTTTAGCAGGATCCGTTTTATGCGTTGAACTAGGACTTTTGATCTCATAACAATGCGCTTCAATTTCTTGGTTTCTGAGCGACAATTCTTTATCCATGCGATTCGGCTATGGAATTCCCTCCCCCAACATATAAGGTTAATAAGCCGCAAAGCACTGTTCAAAAAGGAACTCAGGCAATACCTGCAAGCACTTCGATGATGATGATAAGTTGTTTAAGTCTTTTGTTTTTATTTTTATTTTCTTTTGCTTTTATTTCTTACTTTATTTTTATTATTTCTTTTTCTCATTTTCATTTTCTATTTTTGTTCTTTGGAATTTGTATTTGTAAATAAGTATCCATCTAAACTTTTTATTTCTTAAAAACTGAACAAGTACCTATTTTTCTGCTCGTATATCTACATACATTATAGATTTAACATTGTTATAGAATCGATTTACTAAAAGAACAAGGACTAACCGGCCGTTCTATAGCTGACAAAATTGGACGAAATTTTAGTGTGCTCTATTCTTATTTAAGAAGCAAAGATTCGTACGGAAAAAACATGAAAGGAGGTCAAAAAACGGCAACAACAGCAGTTGATCGAAGAGCAATTTTAAGATGTGCTTCCAATTCCTGCGACTCTGCGGCAAAAATAAAGCAGAAAGTCGATGTTACTGCAAGCGTTTCAACAGTGCGAAGGGTTATCAATAGTGCCAAACATCTAAAACGGTTAAAAATTCAAAAGAAACCACCACTTAACGAGAAACGTATAAGTGTATGCGCTTAGAATTCTCTAGATTCCATATGAGTTTTAAAAATGAATGGCGTCACGTAGCTTTTTCGGATGAGAAGAAGTTTAATTTTGATGGCAATGATGGGTTTAATTATTACTTCCACGATGTGAGGAAAGAAGAACGATTTTTAGCATTCATGGGGAAATTTCGCTGGACTACATAAAGAGGCTGTACGATTCCATACCGAATCGAATTTAAGAAACTACACATCAAGTCTACAGCAAATGTTAACACTTCTAGATCATAGAGGGCATTAGTAATAAAAACAAGGTGACAGTTCAATTTCCAGAAATGAATTCTAAGGCAGAAGTCACACGTACCTATTATTGATTTTCCCTCACATACGAGTATTACGAATAAAGGCGGCAGTACCCACTATTAAAATTAACCAATAAAAAAAACTATTTTAGGAAAAACTTGTTTCATTTGATCCCAATTACTTTTATTTCCAATTTCAATATTTGTGTCTATTCAGTTGACGCAAAATAAAACTGAATTTTTACATTATGAATGCTTTGCAAGAGAATCAGGAAAAATATAGCGGTCCTTTTTGAAATATTCTTTCCGATTTATTTTGTCAACTTCATACGCAAACAGTTTGCATCATCAAATAATATATTACTGCACAAGGTTTTGAAAAAATGGACAACGTAGCTTAGAAAATGTTTGTGCTTATTCAGTTGAAGCGAAGTGTACGCCACCCATTCTCCAGCCTCTACACCAAAAATTAGGATTTCTGCCTGTAGTCTATTTCACCAAATTACAAGTACAATTACAAATTTGTTAACTGATTTTCTATTTCACAAACTACAAATTTAATTCCAAGAAATTTGTTAAAAAGGGAACAAAATCAAGGGAAATTGTATTTGTTATTTACAAATACAAAAAAAGTCGTTTCACCAATTACTTTGCAAAGTTGTAAACAACAACTGTTTTTCACAAATTTATAAGCTCTAATAAAAATGAATAAACAGAACTAAATTTGTATCGCTGTTTAATTCGTGAGAAGAAAAATGTTTTATTCGGCAAATTTTATGATACCATTCACATATTGTTAAAGTTAGCGAGTGGCAAAAGATTTTTTAAAACATTAAAATCGAATGGAATTTTAATAGGCAAGGATTGGAAATACCTCGTGAGGCAACATTTTAGACGAAAAACTGTGGTAAATCAAAAACATTTGTATAAAGGGTAAATTTCGTCAGATGCAATAAAAGGTTGAGAAGATATTTTTTTTTTATTAGAAAGTGGATAACAAATTTCAAAAATCAATAAAAGCACGTAAAGTGGAGTTTTTTGAAATCTTATATTCAGTTCTTAAATTAGTTCAAGTTCCTTGGACATATATAAAAAATCGACTTTGAAATTTTATTTCTCAAAAACTAGTTATTAAATAAATTAGTTAAAGAATTACATAGAATTGAATGCTTACCTATTATCTTTCAAAAAAGTTACAAGGCTTCACTGCATTTGTTGATTTTTAAAATTTATTATCCACTTTCTAATAAAATTGTTTTCTCCTCAGCCTTTTATTGCATCTTATTAAATTCACCCTGTAACACCCAAAGATTCGCCTAATATCGAAGGAATTGAAGATGAGCAACCCCGAAGCAATGAAGATGCTTCTTTGGAACAATCAAATCTGAGCACCAATGACAACGAGAAGACGTAAGTCAAGAAAATATATTGTTAAATTATGAACAATGTGGGTACATACATACTTTTTTTTCTTTATAACAGACTACGAACGCAAGCACCAAAACGCCAAAAAAGAAATAGGGTTACCATGAAGCCACTTCAACACAGACATTGGCGCGTTCAATTTGCAAGGCAACTACCAGCCCCTACTATTTCACCTTTCCTCATTGATCGAATAACTCACGTGACCATCGTTTGGCAAGTAATAGAAAATTAATTAGTAGGGACCTCACAGTTACCTTGCCAATTGAACGCTCCAATTGACAAAGAATACCCAATTTTAAGAGTAACGAGTGCAGAGAAAATGATAGTGGAAGTGGAAACACTATTGAATTTCATAATTTTTGAATAATTATTCTATTGTGAAAGAGAAAAATGATAAGAAAAATTATATTTATGTTTTTGAAGTAAGTTTCTTTTTTTTAATTTTAAGAAAAAAATGTACAAAAATATTTCCAAAAAAATGAATATACATACAGTCAACTCTCGATTATCCGGCATTCGATTAACCGGCAAACCTATTAACCGGGAAATTTATTTTCAAATATTTAGATATTTCCAAATCGATTATACGGGATTCACTCTATCATCCGTGATACATACTTTAAAAGAAACCCGCGGCGATAAGCCATTTTAACTATGTACTCGTATGTATGTATATGTATTTTTATACCCTATTCTAGGGGTATATTAATTTTGACGCATAGTTTGTAACATACCTTAATATTGCCCGTAGACCCCTAAATGTTACTATATTTATGATCAGCATCGATAGTAATGTCGATATAGCCATGTCCGTCCGTCCGTCGGCAAAAATTAGGCCTTTAAACTGGACCTAGAGAGCTGAAATTTTAACCATATACTCTCTAGGGTCCCGAAATAATCAAGTTTACGAATTTTTGAAATCCGCCCACAGACACGCCCACAAACTCAAAAAAACAAAATTTTGGAAAAAAATCGAATTTTGAGCTAGAAAGCTGAAATTTTTTATATATGATCTATGACTCCTAAAACTGCTCGGGATAAAATGTTTTCAAAATCCGCCCACTGACACGCCCACAAATAAATAAAACAATTTTTTTGAAATTCCAAATTTGAAATTTATAATATATACTCTCTATGGGCCCTTTATGCTCATGTGTAAATATTTTCGAAATCCGCCCACAATTTTTTTTTTTTTTTTGAAAATTCAAAGTGAGCTATGGAGCTGAAATTTATAATATATACTCTCTAGGGGCCCTTTATGCTCATGTGTTAATTTTTTTTAAATCCGCCTACTGACACGCCCACAATTAAATAAAACAATTTTATTGAAACACCCAAGTTTGAGCTAGGGAGCGTTTTTTTTGATAAAATCCTTTAAATGTTATATAACAAAATATGTAAAGCGTTCTTAACAATTCAACCATACTTAAACTTTTGTCACGCCCACTTATAAGGGATAGGAATAAGAATAGGGTATCCAACAGTTCGCCCAAGCGGACTGTAGCCCGTCCCTATGTTTTTTTAAGTTTTTGTGTTTGTTGACTGACAATGTTATGTATTTTATTTCAAATAAGTGGAAACTCATTGTATGAAGTGCGTTTCTTCTCTTAAAATATGATTTTTGATTATCCGGGATTTTCGATTTTCCGGCATGAGCTCGGTCCCGAGCACCCCGGTTAATCGAGAGTTGACTGTTTGTATTTATGTTTTTGAAGCTACCAGTGTTTTTTTTTTTTTTAGTATCAAGAAAAATAATTTAAAATATAACGCAATGTGTTTTCACCGTCTAAGTTGTCAAAGTTATCATGTCGGTTTCCTACTTCTACTTCATCGCTTGTTGGCAACTCAATGATGTCATTGGTTTCATCTTTTCGGGACCCCATCTTTTTTCTTGAGAAAATCCTACTTTTGACAAATTATCATCGTCACTGATTTATAAATGATTATGCGCGAATAATGAAATTGTTTGAGCGAATCGCTATAGGTCAGACAGCAGATGTCGATGTCATTGTAAATGAAGATGAGTTCGATAAACAAAGGCTGCTTAGCGATAGGAATATGTTCTTAAAACTTTTGATAAGACAAAATGGGTGGAGTGAAATCACGGCAAACGAAATAAGACCGAACGAAATTTTACCGATTGACCTTATTTCACTTAACCTACTTACTTAACGGGCTCCCGACCCGTGAAGAGTATCTGGCTGAGACACTGCAGCATGCCATCCTCTGCTATACCGGGCACGCTGCTTCCAGTTCTCCAGACCAAGCGCTCTGGCATCCGCGATGACTTGGTGTTGGAACGGAGGTTCGGTCTTCCTTGCCTACTCAAACAGGAGGGCTGCGAGTCAAAGATCCTCTTGGCTGGAGCATTATTCTCCATTCGCTCATTGTGGCCGAGCCAATGTAGTCGACGTTATTAAGCTTTTTGGATTAAATAAACATCTTGGTACAACTCATACAGTTCTCCGTTGTATCTTCACTTTTTTTTTATATATACATATACTAGCTGTACCCGGCCGGCGTTGCCGTGCTCAAGAGTCTAAATACTCGGTGTTTTCTGCGCCTAACAAAAAGAAATACTTGTCTTTTTTTGATGAGAAACAGAATTGCAAGTCAAACTTGGTGGACCGATTTTGACCAAACTTCACAGAAACATATTCAAGTCAATACCAAAGCTTGCCTGATTTGAGCTCAATCGGTTCCATGGTTAAAGGGACTGCACATTTTTCTGCGCTTTGCTTAGCCCGATTACGCTACTTCGTTACTCCGCTAGCGGTAGGTGCTAGTTGCCTGGCAGGCGCCTGTGTCACCTGACTTTTTTGAATCGAACAACAACACAAAAGAAAGAAACTTTGCTTTTTATTTTCTTTCAATCAATTTGTTATGCGCACGGTTTAACAAAATGCAGCAATTCAAATTTAATGTCAACAACGAAATCGACCAACATATACAAAACTGGGAATATAGCGCCACCTATAAGAATGCAACTTAATTATAAATATGTATCTCGAATTTTACAATGTTAACTCCCATTAGTGAACACGATATTTTGTGTGTTTCGTACACACGCTGCAACTGATCATTTTGGCGATGTAAAACTATATCTCCTGCTTCCAAATTTTCTTCAACCATTACAATGACAACTTCATCGATTGTTGGTGCACTGAAACGTCTCGGATGTTGTCCTACAGGAGTTTGTATTCAACCGTGCATTGGTATTGAAATGCTACTCGCCGCAATTCTACATTCACGACGTTTCTTCTTCTTCGTTGGTTTTCATTTATTTGAACGCTATGCTGATGACGATTATGTTGTTGTCTATCTCGGTCTCCAGTTCGGACGACTGCACGTTGTTCTTGCGATATTCTTTCCCGAAGTTCCGACACCCCCTATTTCATCCTGTCAAAGTTTTGTTTTCGAGATAAAAAGTAGCATACGAAACCGTCAAGCTCAAAACCGTTAAAAACTAACCATTCTGTCTCGAGTTATGCGCATGAAAACTGAAAACGTTCAACAACTGCTGTTGCCTGTCATCATTGTCCACGTCATCTCAATCACCCCTACATTTCAACTTACTCACACATAGGTACTAATGCAAGGATCCTGAAAATACTTGACAAACAAAAATGAAGGATTCAAACACCATCCAACAAATCAAAGTATCGACTCCGTTTCAAAAAGTTACTTTGTGTAACATAATAAACATAAACAAACTTATTAGGTATATTTAAAAAAAAAGGTGTGAGCCACGCTGCACTCACGGTATAGTTGATGTGTAAACATGTATGCACAGTTGCCCGTCAGCTACCTAATTTGTTATCTAGCTAACGCCGTAACTAATTAACTAACGTAGTTAAAAAAATTTAACATACATAATTAATAAAAAAAAAAACAACGACACGCGGTTGTTCTGAAACGGTAATCCATCTACGTACTAACCGCGCCAAACGTCGTTTAATTGCGGTGATCTGTCGAGCAGCGATTAACTCACGTGGTAATGAAAATTAACGGGAAAATCTGACGTGACGGTGACGCTAGATATTTCCAACTAGCTCCTACCGAGAAAAAGTATATTTATACATCAACGAGAGCAAAAATGTTTACACATTAAAAAAATTCAAAATTGTTGACAACAATTTGCTTAGCAAATAATTAAAATAATTGACAACAACAATTGCTTTTAAAATTTTAAATATTTTTTTTTGTATTTGAAGTGTCTCCACTCGATTTCTACAAAGTATAAAATTTCATTAAAATCGGTCAAGCCGTTTCGGAGGAGTATAAACACTAAAACTGTGACACTGGATTTTTATATACTCGTACAAGGTGGCGCAAAAGTTGTCAGTTGGCGCAAAAGTTGTCACCCGATGTTCTTTCGCTGTAATTTTTTTTATGAATGAAAAACTTCGGTTCTGCTTTTGGATTATGTTAATTGGTGTCTTAAGTTTTTTCTGTATAGTTAACTTCACAAATATCAAAGTAGAATTTACATTTGCCGCCATTTGCAAAAATTATAGCTTCTTCCGATAGGATGATGACTTTTGCGCCACCTTGTATTAGATATACATATAAAGGAAATCCAAATCACAGAGCACTCAGACTCGGTAACGGCCAATTGCACTACCTGTGGCTTATTTCACCAACTTATAAATTGTAATTTACAAACACATTTCTAACAAATTGTTATCATTTAGGACATATTTATATTCAATAAAGACAATTTAAATTTCGATCTATCATCACATAAATCTATTTCAAAATTTGTAGAAATTTCATGATTTCATTTCACGAAAAGTTAATTTTCATTGTTGCTTACAAGTACAAATTTGTGAAAATTAATATTTTTTGTAAGTTTGTGTTTCACGAAATAAAGAAATTTTACAAAATTGTTCAGTTGCTGAAAATTTCTTACAAAAGAAAGATCGTGTGTCGATTTAATAACAATTTCGGAAGAAATCGCATTTCAAACCTTAAAATCTCCTTAAGTCGAAGGCGTAGTAGCACCGATATTGATATAAGTGAAGAATTTGTATTTAATAGACCAAGAAAAATATATCGTTCGCGAATTGACTAAGCAAATTCAGATTCTTTTGTTTTCAACGAAAAGTTTTGGTTAAAACGTGTTAAGGCGAAATAAATAATAAGACAAATTGGATCTAGGATCGCACATGAGTCTAGAAAACTTTTCACTGACACCAACACAGAAATTTCTAACAGCTTTACATTAGCTTGGAAATGGTGGACAGTTTCACGTGATCGCAGACATGCAAGGTATATCTAAATCTACGGTATGCAGAACTGTCCATTGTGTTTGTTCAGCCATTGTTGATGCTTTCTTTGAAAATACTGTGCGTTGGGCAGATGAAAACGAAAGCATTCGTGAACGGTTCTTTAATATTGCCGGTATATAAAAATCTACCTTACAAATCCACACATATGCGATTATGATTATTATTTTCTTAAGGTATGCCATTTGTTTATGGATGTATCGATAGAACGCTAATTAAAATTTATTCACCTAACGAGTTCGAATCGGCGTATGTCTAAAGACACGGCAACCACTCATTGGATTATTGTATGTTGGTTTGCGGTCCCGACTATACATTTTATATTTCCAACATTTGAAAACGGATTCCGGCCTTTTCCAGACTGCATTTTACTTGGAGATACGGATCCGCTATAAGATTGGCTGCTGACACCGGTCACAAGAACGTCATCTCCAGCAATCGATCGCTATAATAAATTAAACAGCAGGCAGACGGCAGTATTGCCATGTCCTTATTCTTAAGTATACCAATTTGTAAACTTTATGATGAAAAAATAAAGAATCTATCTATCTATCTCTCTAATAAATTAAATTTCCTTGCCTCAGCCATTGGAGAGTTCAACTAAGAAGGGCAATTCAAATTATAATAAAGTGCGGCATAACTTTGACGAACATTTGAAGTTTGAAGTTTTTGGACGTACCTACAGTGCGCTTCAATTGAATAGTCGCACCAGTTAAGTTGTTAGGTTAGCAACAAGTGTTCGGACAAAGGTAAGTGAAAATTTGATTTGGAAGTGTGACAACTATTCTTTAACGAGCTTTATTAAAATGGGCAGAAAAAAAGAGTTGGATTTGAAAAAAAACGCTAAAGTTGAAGCTGACCTTTCGAAGTACTTTTCAAATCGTGAAATAGCCCATGAAATTGGCTGCAGTGAACACCTTATAAGAAATTTTGTGAGCATATGGAAAAAGGAAGCAGCGCAAAAGTTTTAACGGCACAAGACAAGCGGAAAATTAAAAGACATGCTTCTAATTCCGCTCAATCCACAAACAAAATAAAGGAATTTTTGCTGGGGTTACTTGTAGCAAATTCTATGAGCGTCGTGTTATTGTGAGTACTCCATACTTTAAGCTTACAAAACTACAAAAAAACACCGCTTAATCGCGCACGCAAGCCAACATTCCTTTAAATTACATTGAAAGTTTATATGACTCTATGAAGTATAGAATTTTTAAGGTTTTATAGAATGGTGGAGGTAGCACTCATTCTTAAAATGACACATAATTGATTGAAATAAATAAAAAATTAAAATATTTAAAAAAATGGCGTTTTGCTATTTTTTGACTTTTTTGCTGGTGCGACAAATGAATCGAAAAATGCACTCATTTTAGCATGGTATAAGAAAAAGAGAGTAGAACTTCCAATATGGGCCACTTATTATACCCTATTCTAAGGGTATATTAATTTTGACGCATAGTTTGTAACATACCTTAATATTGCCCGTAGACCCCTAAAAGTTACTATATTTATGATCAGCATCGATAGTAATGTCGATCTAGCCATGTCCGTCCGTCCGTCCGTCCGTCCGTCCGTCGGCAAAAATTAGGCCTTTAAACTGGACCTAGAGAGCTGAAATTTTAACCATACACTCTCTAGGGTCCCGAAATAATCAAGTTTACGAATTTTTGAAATCCGCCCACAGACACGCTCACAAACTCAAAAAAACGAAATTTTGGAAAAAATCGAATTTTGAGCTAGAAAGCTGAATTTTTTTATATATGATCTATGACTCCTAAAACTGCTCGGGATAAAAAAATTTCAAAATCCGCCCACTCACACGGCCACAAATAAATAAAACAATTTTTTTGAAAATCCAAAGATAGAGCTAGGGAGCTGAAATTTATAATATATACTCTCTATGGGCCCTTTATGCTCATGTGTAAATACTTTCAAAATCCGCCGACTGACACGCCCACAATTATTTTTTTTTTTTTTGAAAATTCAAAGTTTGAGCTAGGGACCTGAAATTTATAATATATACTCTCTAGGGGCCCTTTATGCTCATGTGTTAGTTTTTTTTAAAAATGCCTAGTGACACGCCCACAATTAAATAAAACAATGTTATTGAAACACCCAAGTTTGAGCTAGGGAGGGCTTTTTTGATAAAATCCTTTAAATGTTATATAACAAAATATGTAGAGCGTTCTTAACAATTCAACCATACTTAGACTTTTGTCACGCCCACTTATGAGGGATAGGAATAAGAATAGGGTATCCAACAGTTCGCCCAAGCGGACTGTAGCCCGTCCCTTTGTTCAAATGTAAGTTTTGCTTATTTTATTCAGTATAAATGTACCTTTCTGCTGAATGCGTTTTGTATTCCCATTGGTGCAAATAATACGACAACAACTTAAACTCTAAAACATAACTCATGTGCGACTATTCTATTGAACCGTAATGTACCTGAATCGAGTTGTTTTGAAATGTTGGGCTAACACGGAATTTGATGTTCTTCAAGTTCAACGAAAGGTTCAACCTTTTTTTTCAAATTTCTTCAAATCAAGAACGACGAGAACAGTCCAAAATGTCAATAACTGCTTCACCTTTTCATGAGATTACATAACACAGAGATCAGACTTTTGCAGTTCTTAATTCAATATCTAAATACGGTCGAAAGTTTTTACCATTAATGTTATTATCGCCGTTACGATCGTAGAAAAACTGTAGTAAAAACAAATATGGAAGCAGATTATTTTTTAACAGATTATAGCACTATATCTATAGTGAGATTTTGAGGTTTCATTTTCAAATCGAAAATCCGTAAGCTTAGGGATTTTTCAAAACTTATAAAGGGTATTTTATTAGCGACTTCAAAACTCTCATTGTGAACGCATTCCTCAAACGATTACCGAACTGTCACTGTCAAAATATTCAGTAAAATCAAAATTTTAGTGAATCACACTAAGGAACAACGTTTACAAATAATTAAAATTTTCTACCAAAATTCCGAGTCGGTGGTCGCAACTTTAAGAGCGTTAACGCCAATTTTCGACTGTTATTATCCTCTCAGTAGACAATCATTTCATAGTCTAGTGAAGCATTTGAGTCAGAATATTCGCTACTTGATGTTGCCGTGCAAGTCAAACTACGTTTTGCCTGAAGTGTCGCAAACCATCGAAATCAGTCAATTTCACGGCGCTCTTCTCCCAGACCACATTATGGCGAATTTTGGGTTGGCCTTCACCCTTATAAGATAAAGCTGAATCAAGAACTAGAGCCACTTGATCATATGAAGCGATTTACGTTCTCGAATTGGGCTCTGTCATAAATAGGCCATATCTTCCTCGATATGATGCAGTTAGTTAACCTTCTCCAGTGAAGATTGGCTTTCTGCAGGAATTGTGAGTGTATTTGTGTCTTGACCGCACCTAGTGGAATGTGAACCCTTGCAGCGAGTGAGCCGTCCAGAGCTGAGCCCTGCCTGGCCAGCTCATCTGCACGCTCGTTTCCTGTTATGTTACTATGCCCTGAAACCCAGAGTAGTGTAACACTGAAACGTTCGCCCAGTCGCGCGAGCTCGTTCCGGCACTCCTGCACCAGTTTGGAGGATATGGTAGCCGAGTCAATAGCTTTGATTGCTTGGCTATCTATGAGGATAGCAATGTTTTGTTTGTACGCTGTGTCACGCCCTAGTTGCGTGCAGGCCTCTCGGATAGTCAGTAGTTCCGCCTGGAAAACGCTGGCAAAATCCGGCAGTCGAAGGGATATTGATATTTTTACTGATTTCGAGTAGACACCGGCCCCCACACCACAGTTCATTTTAGAACCGCGGTGTATATGGCGGTGTCGAAATCTTTCACTACTTCGTCCCTCCTCCAACAAGCTCTGGAAGGGAAGTTTACTTGGAAGCCTTTTGTGAAGTTTAGTTTTGGTGTGATGTAGTCGGTTGGAAACGTGACCATGAATTCTGGTAGCGAGTCCAGAATGCTGCTGTGGCCGTATGGACTTGCAGTCCAGCACACCGATTCCCTGAGTCTTACCGCACTACATAGTGCGGTATCTTTTGTGTGTAGGTCAAGAGGCAAATGGTGCAAGAACACAGTGAGGGCGTCTGTTGGGGCCGACCTCAGTGCACCCGTGATGCCTATACAGGCTGTCCTTTGCAATCTTTTCAGTTTTGTGAGGTTGTAACCTTTACTCAACGCGGGGCACCATACTAGTGATCCATAGGTGAGGATTGGACGCACTACTGCAATGTACATCCACAAGGCAATCTTTGGTTGAAGTCCCCACTTCTTTCCAAAGGTTCTGCTACAGGCATAGAAGGCAATACAAGCCTTCCTCACTCTGTGTTCAATGTTATGTTTCCAGTTAAGTTTAGGATCGAGCGCGATACCCAGATACTTAGCGCTGGAGGATAGTGTAAGTGGTTGACCGTTTAGGCGGGGTAGGGTGAAATCGGGTATTTTGGTTTTGGTGGTTAACAGCATCAGTTCGGTTTTGCTCGGTTTAACGCCGAGGCCACACCTTGTAGCCCAGGTGCTTACCTTGTCTAGAGCATTCCCCATGATATCACTTATCACGGAGGGAAACTTCACTGATACTAGTATCACTACGTCATCCGCATACGCGACAGCTTTGACCCTTTCCCTGTCTAGTTTTACTAGAATTTTGTTCATAACCATTAGCCATAGTAGCGGAGAAATGACGCCACCCTGTGGCGTTCCTCTATGGGCAAATTTGGTTAAGTGGCTGTTGCCTAGTGTTGCCTGAATAACTCGTGTTCCGAGCATAGAAGCCATCCATTTCCTAATAGATTCCTCTATGCCCAGTTCGACCAGAGATTCAAGAATAGCTCCCGTGTGTACGTTGTTGAAAGCTCCCTCTATATCCAAGAAGGAGGCTAGGGTGTATTCTTTGTAGTGTATGGATTTTTCGATAGTTCGCACTACCTCATGGAGAGCCGTTTCCGTGGATCTGCCTTTGAGATAGGCGTGCTGTGATTTGGAAAGCGATGCTTCTGGCAGAGAACTTCGCATATGGATGTCTAGGACACGCTCCAGGGGTTTGAGTATAAAGGAGGTTAGACCTTCGGTATAAACACCACCCTGGTGCGTCTCCAGGAGTGTGGTACGTGGTTTAGCAATAAACAGCTTCGGAAGATCGACGCTAACCAAGGTATTGATAGGTTTTGCGTTTTCTGTAACATGACAGGCATAATACCGTCAGGCACCGGAGACTTATATGGGGAGAAGCTGTTAATAGCCCACGAAATCTTTTCCTCGGAAATTATTGAGGTGATGTTGTTGTTGGGAGCAGGTTCTACTTGCCGAGGCCTCTCGGGTTGCGTACTAATATCACTGCAACCGGGAAAGTGAGTGTTTATAAGGAGTTCCAGGGTCTCCGCTGGGGATTCTGTCCATCCTCCGTCTGGTCTTTTCAGAAAAGAAGGGTTGGCGTGTTCCTTGGACAAAATTTTGCTTAGCCTAGCGGAGTCCTTAAGGTTTTCTATCGACTGACAGTAGTCCATCCAGGCCTCCTTTTTGGATGCCTTTATGGCTTTCTTATACAGACTTAGACAGTCCTTATAGGGCCGCCAAAAATTGTGTTTGTGGCAGATGTTGAAAATCACTCTAGTCATCTGTCTGAGACTGGAGAGATCTTCGTTCCAACATGGGGAAGCGTTTTTTTTACTGCGTTTAACTGGGCACGAGACTTTGTATGCTACATCCATAGCCTTCTCAAAAGTCTTTACGTGTACCTCCAGTTCTTTAATTGCAGCTGTGTTTGTTTCAGGTATATTTTTGAGTTTTGTCCGAAGGACTTGGCCAAACTTGGTCCAATTAACTGTTTTGGGGTTTCTATAAGGTTTTGTGGTCTCGACCCCGAGACTCATGTCGTAGAGGATCCATCAGTGGTCTGAGAGTGACTCCAGATTGGAAATTCTCCAGTTGTCGACCTTAAAGTTATTATTGCTTGTTTTTAATGTAACATCTAGTACCTCTTCCCATCCCCTGTATGTTTCCGTACTTGTTACAGACTGATAGGTTAGTGGTTAACAGAAAATCAAAAAGTGACTCACCTCTTTCATTATCTTCTGAGCTGCCCCATATAGAAGGCCTCAATGCTTCCCCACGCATTGGCTATGGATTTCCCGTTTGTCGAGAGATCATCCAGTAGTACGACCTGAAGGTGATCCCTAACCACCTCGGTAAAGGGTCGCTTCTGGGCCGCACCGGCCGCCGACGTGCTTGGCTTGGCTGTTGCTGCTGAACCTTCGGCAACTTTGGTTTTTTAGGGGCTGGGCGGTGGGAGATCTCTTCTTGAGACCTGTCACACTTCGCTCCCTGCCGGCTTTTGTTTTCCAGGCTCTCGTTGTATTCGTCAACGATTGCCTGGTATTTGATCCTATCCGCCTGATCCTTTTCGTGGATCTTTCCGGCAGCCTCATTTTTCGCTATCTTACCTAAGATATGGAGGGCCATCTGGTACTTGCTCTTATTAGCTTTCCCTGCGGGTTTGGTTTTGTTTCGGGTCTTTTTGGTTGTTGATTGGTTTGCGGTCGAGGTGCTAGCCTTAGCACTCTCGCCGCTTTGTGACGGGATGATTGTCTCCTGACTGGAGGCCAGCAATTCGTCCTCTGATAGGGTGCCAGCCTCTGGCACCTTCATCTGCTGGTCTTTTTGTTTTCCGTCTTCTTTTCTGTCCATTTTTATTTTGTTAAGATTTTGTTCCCACGAGTAGGATCGGAAAGGGTGATCCATCCTGGCAGAGCCGTCTTACCAGGACAAGGCACTTATACAACCGACCTTGCCTGGGCATCTTACTGACCATGCATCCATCGGCACGGGTACCTCTACCTTGGCTTAAAAGTGGGATTTTTAAATTGGGTTTACTCCCGAAAAACTTTCGAATACGCGGGGTTATCTACCGGAGAGTAGGAAGGGGTGCGGAGAAATAGGGGAGGAAAAAGGGGGGTGAATGAGGGAATATATAAGGGTGAGAGCGGACGTAAAGTCCTGGTCAGTTCTTAGTTGACGCTCATCAGACGGCCTGTCCCTCAACAGATGCCCGATGACTCTTTGCGCCGTAAGCCTCCGCACCGGCACCATCGAAATTGTTTGCGGTGATGGTACACACGTCAAGGTGACTGACCCCGCAGGAGGACGGTAAATGGTATTCGCTACCATTATTTATTTTTTTATTTATTATTTATTTATTTATTTATATATTTATTTATTTATTTATTTATATAGTTATTTATTTATTTATTTATTTATTCATTTATTTATTCAGTTAACACGATCCAACACGCGCATGTTCAATCCAATCCATTTACACACGACAACAATAATAGCTGCGTCAGCACTTTCCAACGGTAGCAGCAGATCCAGTGCAATGATTGGATACCCTAAATGAGCGGATGCACGCGCGACAGATAAACCTGGCGATTCAGCGGATTGGTCATTGCAAGACGAGGCTACCTGTGGAAGTACTAGGGATTAGGTATTTTAATCTTAATCTAGACGTGAATTAGAGTGGTTGAAAATATATTCGATTATAGCGTGTTAAAGCAGTGTTTTCTTTGAACATACGAACTAGTTGGACCAGCCTCAGGTTGGTGTTCGGTTTTTTTAGTGTCCTCGGGAACGACATTTTTAACTTATTCAATTATTTATTTATTTTATTTATTTATTTATTTATATGTATATTATTAATTTATTTGTTCACCAAATTATTTATTTATTTAACTTTTGTTTACATATTTTTCTATTCATTTGTTAGTTTATTTATTTGTTGATTAGTTCATTTGTTTACTATTTAGTCCTTAAATTTTGTTTAATTATTAATCAATTGTTACAATAGTCTGTAAACATTTTCTTATGAAATTAGCCTACGTTCCTAGAATCTTAAATTGATAAGAAGGTTTTTATAGTAGCTTTTCCTTCTTACATAGTGTAAATAAATTTTTTTTAAAACATTTACATTAATAAATTAATATTTCAGTAGTAAGGTAGAGTATACCACATCTCTGTAAATTGACTATATTGCACTTAAGAACAATGTAATATTTCCGCTAAAATAAAAATACAAATACAAAAGTGAAATAAGGGCAACTTTTAAAAGTTGGCCTTATTTCACGGCACTTCCTTAACTAGGGGTACACTTTTTATGGGATCTACTTGCGATTCCGCCATGAATATCAGAAATAGATCCCATAAACAGTGTAATATGTACCCAACTCCCCGCTTGGATTACTGTTGGATATTGAGTAGGTGCGGGTTGGGATAGGTGCTATTTGTCTGATTTGTAAGAAAATTGTTGATAAAAGCACAATGGAACCCGAAATAATGCCAAAATGGCCTTATTTCAATTTCACACAGTGATATAAAGCCAAACGTTCAAATTTTGCCTTATTTCACTTTCTCAAAACGAAATAGGGCCAAATGCACTCATTTGGCTTTATTTCGTTTGGTCATTTCACTAAACTAACTTTTGATTACACCTACATATTCATCCTCTCACTCAAACTTTAATTAGGTATCGATCTTGGCTGTATGTATATTGAGCATTTTTTCAAACCATGTTTCCCGACAATAAAAGCAAAAGACTAAAATGATTAGTCTCAAATTTCATTGTCACTTTGTGCAATCTTAAGAAAGATGTAGGTACCTTAATTGTTATCCATTAAGCTTTAAGACCATCGTTTACCTAATGACTCCGGTTCAGACTCATGTATAATAACCTTTTAATTTCAATTAAACTAATGCACCTATGACCAGGTTAGGGGCGAGCTAACATAACGTGACCATTACCACTCTTAAAATTCCTTTCCATTCAGCAATCTTCCATAAAGTGTCTCATTAACTATCCAATATGTACCATCCAAGCAACTTGATGATGATGATGAGCCATCGTACTCGCACAAATAGCATGATGCTGATGACCTGGCCCGGCCGACTCACTCCATTATGTTTCAAATATAATTAGAAGCACTAAAAACAAACACTTTATAGGTGAAAGACGCGTAACCAAGAACATGAACAAAAAATAAAATGAGTTCTCCTCTTTCAATTAAATAAAACACGGTCATTTGATGAGATGCCACGGTAACAAGCGAAGAATGACACACGCAGCAATACCAACAAGCCACACCAAGGACTGGCATCGGCATGGCAATGGCAATACGAAAGGCAAACAGAAACAGTTGGAAACAAAGATCTAATTATCCTAATGGCCCCTTTCATTTAGTGGTCCGACAAATTGCTTCAAATTGGATTCGACCGACACCAGGATCATTTGGCTTTTCACAATTTTCGTACGCATGATAGCGGTTTATAGCTGTGTGTCGTCAAAGTCGCCTCCTGTCGTTCTGTCAGTTGGTTATTTTCTAGCGTAAGGACATTCAGAGGATAAAAAGGAATACAACAAAAAATATATAAAATGAAACAATAGAAATTATCCTTGGAACACTTAAATGAAACGAACACCTTTTTCACATTAGAGGATGGAGTACGGCAATGATGATGATGGTGTAAAGGTAGCATGCAATCGCAGAAACCGCAAACATGAAGCCGTTTTCAGAAAGGTGGCTTCTTGTTTTTGCTCCTTCATGTGAATGATTGGAAAGGAATTTAACTTGACTGCATTTTTGGAAAACAACCATTGTATTTGTATGGGGGTTATCAGATGTAGCTTTATTCATATTAATTTAGGATGAGATACGCCAGATAATTACCTTTCATCAAGCTGATGTCAGTCATCATGAAGATCATTGAGCGCGTATTAGATAGCCAAATGCGGAAAATAATATTGCTTGGTGGAATTGAGGGCGCGCTTGACATTAAAGAATACGCGATGGGCATTTCCATCGATATTGAGGTTGTTTTTGGCAATGCGACTTTTGACAGGATGTGCAGCTCTGCCAGACAACTCAGAGAAGACGAATCATTGGTGCTGTGGATTAAAGCAATGCTAATGAACAGAACGTTGGTTCTGGATGCGGACTGTGGCCGTTATGTTATGGCGGGGGTAAACAGAGGCTACCCATAAGGCGGCGTTCTGTCTCCAGTGCTGTGGTGCTGGCTGGTCGACTCCATGTTAAACGCACTCAACAGTTCTAACGTATACGCTAAGGCGTACGCGGATGATGTTGCCGTGCTTTCTGTTGTATCATGCCTAGCGATTGTTTGCGCCAAGACATAGACGGCCCTGGACGTGATCGACAAATGGTGCACTAGGAATGGGCTCTCGGTCAATCCTCTTAAAACTGAGGTTGGTACGAGAAGGAGGAAGCTGATCGCGTTGACTTAGCCAGTGCTAAAAGGCGTCGCAATCTCTCCAATGAAGCAAATTATCCAATGAGGCAAAGTATCTGGGAGTCATACTCGATAGCAAACTTCTTTTAATTTTTATACGGATATGATAAGACCATTTTTTAGCATCGGTTGTTTGATGGGATAAGCTTTCACGTAAATACGTTACTGCTGCTTTCGCCAAACTCCAAAGTATGGTATGTCTCGGCTGTTCGGGATCGTTCCCCAGCACGCCTGGCTCTGGCCTTATTGAGACCTCCCGCCCCTTGATGTTTACATCACGGGTTGCACAATCGAAGCTATCTCGAGTTTAAGAAGAGGTGACCTTTGGTATAACTCGTACTGGAGCTTAGATGAACTTGAGCAACGGTTGTCCTTCGACTCCTGTCTTATGGATATACCGTCCGATGCAATGACACCGGAACTTCGGCTGAAGCGCAACTACGAAGTCGACCTTCCTCGTGTTCAGGACTGGCTCTGGCCGGACTCTGAGCCTGGAAAGGAATGCTGTCGAATCTTCACGGATGGCTCCAAAACCGATCGAGGATCAGGTGCTGGTATCTTCTTGGAGTGCGACAACATTGGACTTTTCTTCTCGTTAGGCCAACATGCGTCAGTCTTCCAAACGGAGATTTATGCTGTCCTAATGGCCATGGACTGGGTTGCGAGGAACAGGTAGAGGTGGCGAAGTATCTGCGCCTGTAGCGATAGTCAGGCTGTCCTTAAGGCCTTGCTCAACCCCTTAACACCTTAAGGTGCTAGGCCTAAGCGATACCACCAACTGCGAAGCCTGTGGAGAAAGCGACGATACTGCGGTATATTTCGTCTGTGATTGTCCTGCTTTTGCTCGTATTAGGTGGCAGATATTTGGTGCTGATGTGGTGAGTGCTGTAAACCTAAGCACCCTGTCATTGAAGCGACTTCTCGTCTTTCTTAGGAAAAGGAGTAAATTCTCAAATTGAAATGTGGTGTGTCTTCCTGGTAGTGCCAACGACCCTGCTACTTCGAATCAATCGGTTCTCGTTCGATCACCGCCATTAAACGACGTAGGGCGTGGTTAGTACTTAGATGGGGGACCACTTGGGAATACCGCGTGTTGTTGGCACCTCTTGCGAACGTCTGACAAACATCCAAGAGTATCAAATTATCATGAGAAGCTTCTCAAATTTGACGTTCGGATTCGGCGTAAGACTGTATGTCCCCTCCACATCACATGAATGTGATTGCAGAAGCTAGGTTCTAGACCGTGTATGGGCCGTTAAGGATTAATATGTATGTTTGTCTTCCTGGTAGTACAATGGACCAGTATTGAATCTGAAAAAAAGGTTAGTCTATTGTATCACGCGATGAACAGTTTATTTACTTGCTTCACCTCCAGTTTCTGCCTATCGCCCGTCAATTCTGACTTGTTGATGGTTTGCTTACTTTTCCCCATCAAGTTTTGAAGTTTAATGGTTAGGGTGGTCCTTATTGCTAAGAAAAAAAAAATTTCTTTAATTTCGCGAGGCACCACGTAGTTTGATTATAAGAAACTATTTCAGGATTTTTTTTTTGGAATTTTTTAAATGCTATTTAGGGATCGCTACCAAGGTTTGAATTCAAAAAAAAAACTCAAAATCTGTTTTTTTTTTTATACTTAGGACATAAAACATATTACAAAATCTTCAAAGATGGATGGCAATGTTGATTTTCTTAATTTGGATTATAATTGACCGATAAGCCAAACCTTACTTTGATTTCTCGTAGCTTTACTGAGTCCGCTACTTTTAGACACCATTGCAACACGTTGAAGCACGTTACTATTACGTTACAAATAAAACGCGTGCGCTCTCGTAAATGACTTATTAGAACTGAAGTGCGGGGCGGGCTAAATATCGACGCATCGGTACCTAAGAGGGGTCGGCTTTTTGTAAAATTTTTGACAGCTTTTAGCGACCTCTAAATCTTAACAAAAAAAATCTTATTTCATACTTAGAGGTATATAATCAAATGGGAAAGTGCCCCGGGGATAATTCAAAAGTCGAAAAATAAGGACCACCCTAGTAATGGTACCTTAAAAAAACAAAAGAATAATTTCTCTGCCCGTTCTATGATCCACTTCGACCTATACCAGACATTTATATGAATGGAAAAGTGATTCCCAAGTGCAAAAAGTTGAAGTTTCTGGGATCTATGATCAATAGCGAAGCAAGCTGTGATGACGAGATTGAGCATCGCTTAAGCGTTGGGTGGATGAAGTGGCGGGAAAACTCAGCCATCTTGTGTGACCAAAAATGGCCCCTAAGCTGACAATAAAGCTCTACACTACAGTTGTGCGTCCGGCGCTAACATACGGTTCACAATGTCCGACAGCGTACACAAAATATGTGGGCGAATGCACGGCAGCTGAGATGAAAATGCTTCGCATGGAAGCAGGAGTAACAAATATTGATCGAATAGATCCGAGGAAGCATTCGCATCAAAGAACATATCTCGAAAAATATGGAGCGTGAACAGCTCAGTTGGTACTGTATTGTTCAAAGGAGAGATCCTACGAGCCCTGTCAAAAAGGCAAAATCAATCAATCAATTCAAACGCGCCAGAGAGGCAGGCCTAAAACTCCTGGATCACACAAATTCAGCAGCACCAGCATTTGATTGGCCTCAGTGACAAATGAATTCAAAATAGGGAGGCCTCAAAATATTTTCTGAGGTCGAACGGGCGAAGGCCAAAGGCGGACCAGTGAGGATGCAGTTAAGTGGTAGGGTTATGATCCCTTCAAGTTATGATCATAGCCTTACCGCCATTAAATAAGAAGAAGAATTGAGGATGCCAGCCGGGAGATTTCGGATGAAGGCTTCTATCCTTTTACAGCTCTAGTTACCCCCTTTCGGATTGTGATTGATTTTCCGATGGCGTGCTTTTAGGACCACCGAAAACGAAATAATTGCGATAAAGTCAGACAGCTAATCTACCATCACAGCCCTGATATCAGTTTGAGAGCGGTAACTTAAACAAATCCCTCGATTTAAAAGAAGACATCAGGGCAGATACTGGTGCTCTCATGAATTGTAAGAACTGAAGGTTTATTTCCTCACAAGATCTTTGCTATCCCAAAAAAAGAAATAAAATAGGCATTAACGGCCCATGCAGGTTTTCGAACCTAGGTTCTCCAGCCATTTACGTGGGTGCAGTGGAAGGGACCTACAGTTTTACCCGACTACATTAATGCCATGAGAAGCTTCACATGGCAATTGATACTCTTGACTGATGCTGGGCTCGACTTAATTTTAACATGAGACCATTCAATGAAATACTGATGATAGGTAAAGTTAATGGGGGCGAGGTATCTGTGTCTGTAATGACAGCTGCACAAAGCACATGCGGTCTTACTCAATCCCTTGACCGTATTTTAGATAGTTCTCCAATTCAACAACCATCTGAATGCGTTTCTTATTGCTGAACATTTTGAGTCTATGGGTTAAGAGGCGAACTGCAATCGCGGGAAATAAGATCTCTTACGAACTTGCTGTTCAAGGCTCGGGCTAAATTTTCTAAGGACCAGCATTCATTGAAAAGGCTTCCATTGATGACTGAGTCCCATATATACTTCCAATATTCGATGGTTTGACTCTTCGCTCTATTCGTAAGGCAAATCACAATATGCGACGCCTGTGGAGAGGTCAAAGCCACCGCGAAACACTCCTCTGTGACTATTCTGTATTTGCTCTCGCCAGGCTTCAAATCCTGTGCAAAAAGTGTCAATAAACCATTGACCAGTACTTATATCAACCAGCATGGCAACGTGTGCACGTGTTTCGTTCTATTCGTGTATAATAATGGCAGGCCTAAAGAAAAAACGGTAACATGCTTCCAAAGCAAGTTTACTCAAACTGTATAGGTCCGAAAAATTCGTTTGTAAGCCAATTCATCTAACGTTGCGTGTTAGATGCATTTGAATCCATTAAATGGGTGCTACCTTTCGATCCGTTCGCACAACCAAAAATATTCCTGCTGATTTGTTCAAAGGACCTCATCAAACGGGTTAACCTCTCACGCAATGCCAGGCAGTCACTGCTGTTAAATATAAACGTCTATGAAAAATGTGTCGATTCGGTCCGAAAGCGTTTATACGACACATCCAAGTTTCAATCCAACCGCAGCTGAAATGAAGTGAATCCATGAAATTACGATAATTATAGGTATCGATAACCAATGTTCGGTGCACCGTGGTGGCTGCCGAAGTATTCGATGGCAATGATTCTGTGAAGGCACTAAATTGTCTGAGAACTTTAAACGTGGGACTTGTTCTCACATATAATAAAGAAAAATTAGGGAAGGTGTTTCATCATGACATGTTGAGATCAAATAATTATATTCCCGGATTAGTCACTGCTGATCGTAAAAATTAAAAGACAAATATATACATTCACTTTTATGACAGCTTCATGTGTTGGACTTGAAAGAGAAGAAAACATATTTTGTCAACCTCAACCCCACTCATGAATCACGCAATCTGTTCAATTATTAAACAAAAAGAATATAATCCCACATCCCTCATCCCCCGTAAAGTAGTATATAGTAATAAACCCTTCTTCCCGGTGCTTTGGCCTTAAAAAATTAACATAAAATAAAGCAGCATCCTCACAAAGGCACACACCACAAATTATATGTCGTCGTTAATTTCTCTGCTAATCTACCGCAACAAATATGATTTCTGTCATAAACTCAATATGTCTGTGTATAGAATTGGTGGTGGCGGGGTACATGGTATGTTGTGACAGTTGCGAGATGATTGAGCGGGTTAAGGAATATTTCCAGGCGTTTTCGGTGATTTTATCGCCGCCGACTTATAATCCCCGGCGTGATGGTGATGGTGATTGTGATGTTATGGCACTTTATGTCTCCTGTGTGCTATCCCTCTAATAACTATCAAAATACTTAAATTAAGTCGACAAATAAGGGGTGTAACCGAGGACAGTAAACCAACGTAAAGGAAGCACACGTGAGTGAGTATATGCTTAAATGGATTTAGTTTCCGTTTAGTAACACTCGTTGTATGCGATCAATGCAAGGAAATCCTTTGACCATATCTAAATAAATATCAAATGTGTAGTCGGACAAAGTTGCAATAGAGAGGCCATAAGTCGCCAGAATTAAAATTGGACGCTCGGAATTATTGATTACGCCATTATTGCATTAACAAAAATGCAGGTTTGCCTACCAGAGGACCAACACTGACTCTTAAAAGTCTTCTGACGTGAATTTGTCCTGTCAAAAGTTTCAAGAGAATTAAGCTTTTTATTGTGGTAAAACTTTAATTTATTATTAGATATGTTTTTATTATTTGTTCATCTATACTTTTTTTTTAATATTTATTTTATTTTTATTTTAATTTTTATTTTTATTTTTGTTTTTATTTTTTATATTTATCTCTATATATAAAAATAACTTGCTAAATTTGTGTGTGACAGCCTACCGACTGCCACACAGATCCGATTTTGATTTAGTTTTTTTTGTTGGTTAATAGACCATGCAGAGAAGGTTAATATATTAGTATGATAAATTTTTGAAAGAAGGCGCAACCGCCATTCCAATAAATTCATTTAATGCACTTTGAAAAAAAAAAAAACTGGGTAGAAATCGAGTAGTGACACTTCAAATACAAAAAAAAAATATTTAAAATTTTAAAAGCAATTGTTGTTGTCAACAATTTTGTTTTTTTTTTTTTTTAAATAGGTATATCTAATAAGTTTGTTTATGTTTATTATGTTACACAAAGTACTAACTTTTTGAAACGGAGTCGATACTTTGATTTGTTGGATGGTGTTTGAATGAAAACGAACATGCCAATTGCTTTACAAAATGACCAGTCCGCTGTAGAGCTCTACAGGCAACTGTTGGGCGATGGGCAATGGCGAGATTCCAGCTGACTTAAACACCGGCCTGATTGAGTTTCCCCAAAATGTTTGCAACTTTAGAACGACACCGGAAGAACTAATCATGAATGTTTTCCCGAATATCGCTCAGAATTATGTTGACCATGATTGGCTGAGTGGAAGAGCGATTTTGGCTGCGAAAAACAAGAATGTCGATCATTTGAATTTCGTCATTCAAAGTCAAATAGCTGGTGGGTTACATTCATATAAATCAGTCGACTCCGTGATGGATGAAAACGAAGCCACCAACTAAAAGTCGGCACAGTAATAATTTTGTTGCGCAACCTACGAGTATATGCACCAAAACTTTGCAACGGTACGCATTTGATTGTGAAGAATCTAAAATCAAATATTATTCAAGCAACGATTTTGATTGGAAAATTTAAAGGCGAAGATGTTCTTATTCCGCGGTTTCCACTTATTCAGAACGATTTGCCTTTCGTATTTAAGCGTCTTCAATTTCCCGTACGTCTCGCTTTTGCTATGAAATTAATAAGTCGCAAGAACAATCGCTGGATGTGTGTGGCATAAATCTTGAATTTCCATGTTTCTCACATGGTCAATGGCATTTGGCGTGCTCACTGTCGGCAAACCTCGCGCTTTGTACGTGTACGCACCCGATAATGGAACGAAAAATTTTGTTTACCATAAAGTGGTACAGATACAGTGAAAAAGCTGTAGGTTGGCCGACAAGTAAATCGCTACGGTTTTTGGAATTTTATTTAATTTTAATATAACTTTTGAATAAAGAATTTTAATTGACCGGATTACATGAAGCGAAAGCTCGGAATTATTAATTTCATTACCTACCTACATTAACGAATTTGGGCGGAACGAAGTTCGCGGGGTCAGCTAGTTTTTATATATTACAAAGCTGAAAAGTTTGTTTGTTTGTTTGGTTGAACGCGCTAATCTCAGGAACTACTGGTTTGATTTGAAAAATTCTTTCTGTGTTGGATAGTTCATTTATTGAGGAAGGCTTTAGGCTTTATAACATAACGCTGCGACCAATAGGAGCGAAGCATTAATACGTTGCTTGCGTTGCGTGAACGCAAAAATCACATTTGATGGAATTGTTCCTCTTTAAAAGTTCTAAAAAAAAGTCGACGGCAGCATATGTCTATCTTTTCAGATTGACTCACTAACCTTTTTAATGGTAATCAAATTTGTTCGAAATTAATGCATTATTTGCGAAGGAGTTTTATCAACATTATATTAATTCTTATCCAAATAAATATGTTATTAATCACAAGTCTTTAATTGTGAATAAAATTGTCCATGACATCACTTGATTTCAGTCAACCTCTTAGGAGATATCTTAATTTTAATCATATTTCATTTTGTAGTAGTTTTCTATTTTACAAGCTTACGAATATATATTTTATTAATTTGTTTAATTCGTCATTTATTTTAGCCACATTGCTTTTGTTTTTCTTCTTTTGTTTTGATATTTTTTTCCGATTTAAGCAGGTATAAAATCATGTAGGTTTTTTTTTTTAATTATACGGTTAGGTTACCTAATTTCCTTCGTTCAAGTAACCAAATAATTGAGTTGCCTTTATCTGTTCGGCCATTTTTTTTCAATTACTTCTCATCTAGGTATGTAAATAGATTCTTACTTACAATCAACATTGCGTTTTTTAACGTTATTTGATTTTTAGTCATTCCTTTGATATATTAATACACTATTCTAAGAGTATATTAATTTTGACTCATAGTTTGTAACATACCTTAATATTGCCCATAGACCCGTAAAAGTTACTATATTTATGATCAGCTACGATAGTAATGTCGATCTGGCCATGTCCGTCCGTTCGTCGGCTATAATTAGGCCTTCAAACTAGACATAGAGAGCTGAAATTGTAACCATATACTCTCTAGGGTCCCGAAATAATCAAGTTTAGGAATTTTTGAAATCAGCCCACTGATACGCCCACTACACGGCCACAAACTCAAAAAACAAATTTATCGAACAAATCAAGTTTTGAGCTAGAAAGTTGAAATTTTGTATATATGATCTTTGACTCCTAAAACTGATTTCTAAAATTCGCCCACTGACACGCCCACAATTAAATAAAACAATTTTGTTGGAAAACTAAAGTTTGAGCTAGGGAGCTGAAATATATATACATATTATAAAATATACTCTCTAGGGGCCCTTTATGCTGAAGTGTAAATATTTTCACAATCGGCCCTCTGACACGCCCACAATTTAAAAAAAAACTTTTTTTGAAAAACCAAAGTTTGAGCTAGGGAGCTGAAATTAATATATAGACTCTCTGGTGCCATTTATACTTGTGTGTAAATATTTTTCAAATCCACCTACTGACACGCCCACAATTAAATAAAACAACTTTATTAAAAATTCAAAGTTTGAGCTAGGGAGCGTTTTTTTAACAAAAGCTTCGTTTTTTCGATTCAATCCTTTAAGTGTTATATAACAAAATATGTAGAGCGTTCTTAACAATTCAACTATACTTAGACTTTTGTCACGCCCACTTATGAGGGATAGGAATAAGAATAGGGTATCCAACAGTTCGCCCAAGCGGACAGTAGCCCGTCCCTATGTTTAAAGGGTTCCGTAACCAAATGGCAAAAAACGGAACCCTTATGAATTCGTCATGTCTGTCTGTCTGTCTGTCTGTCTGTCCGTCCGTATGTCACAGACACTTTTTTCCGAAACTATAAGAACTATACTGTTGAAACTGATGGGTGGCGACGGTGTAGAGGTTAGTGTGTTGGCTTGTGACCCGTGCGGTTCAGGTTCAAACCCCATGGGGAACAACAACATACCGTCGCCTGAGAATTGTTTTGTTCCATACGGCACTTTTGTCGTTTTTGAGTTAGGAACGGATTCTATGGTAAATTTGTATGCTCTTTTTAAATCTGTGATTCGATTTGCTCTTAGTCTTTCCAATCCCGAGATATCGAACATCGACTTTGTCCCATATCCACCAAAATCAACAGTTTGTAGAATTGTTTTGTGCCATAAACCATTTTTTGGCGTTTGGGACAAATTTTCCATATAATTTATCGCAATTTTTTTGTGAGAATTGTTTTGTTCCACGTGCATATCACTGCGACAAGAGATAGAGAAAATATTAACAAAGTTGAAAATTGGTTTGTCCTACGTGTACTCGGGTTAAAGAAAAGCTATGAATGTGGGACACTGATCGCAAACAACATTTTAGTATTGGTTTGTTCCACCTCCATTACAGTTGTGTAGATAATATTGGATATTATGAAGATATGAATTCGGTGCGGTGATGAATAGTGCTGCAAACGCAAAACCTAGTTGCAGACGTACGAGCAGTCAATCATTGAATACATATGGTTTCAATAGATGTGTGTAATGAACCTTAGCTGCACGGATAAGTACAGACAAAATCAGAAAACTACAAGATTTGGTGTTCCATGAGTAAAAATCTTGCCGCAAAGTGTTCTACATTCTGTCAATTTGTGTTAAATGAAGCTGTTCAGATCATTTTAGCACAAGTTTTTCTGTACCTAGTTTTGAGGTAGGGCAAGTGAGTGAAATGTGTCAAATTTGAAAATTCAAATTGTACTGATGCCAATTGATTTATTTGTTTGGCATGAGATATCGTATTTCTTAGTTTAATGTTACAAATATTCGCATATAGCTATATGAAAAAAAAATCGAAAGTATAACATGGAACGAGTTCAAATTGTGATCAAATCGATATCAGGCCAAACATTGATGGTACAATGCTCACTCAAAACCCGAAATTCAGTAGAAAACAAAGAGGATTATCTATTTGAAATTTCGCAGCTTAGAGGAGAACATTTTGACTCGAAGCTGTACTTTTCTGATCTGATTTGATCTGACATTTTTCACTCACTGGTTTAATGCTAAACACTTTGAACAATTTTCTTATTTTATTGTATTTTTTGAATAAAAACTTTGTTGAAAAGATGAAATCAATTTTTTTTTTCAAATTTTAGCATCCAACTCCATGCTTTCTTGCCTTTCAGATATTTTGGATGAGAATTGCTTTGTGCCATATCCATTTTTTTGTGTTCCACGTGTATGAAAAAAAAATCAATTTCAAAATGTATGAGGTGGGACACAAATCAAAAAAGGAGACTTTTACGTTAATTAACGTGGCTTCTTAACGGTTTGGAAATTGGTAGGTGAACTTTTTCTAAGACTAACTTCAAATTAAAAAAATCAAAAAAAAATCGTATCAACACAGTTTCGGAGTACCAAGTACGCAAACCTTTAAAGCGGGATAGCTATTGCCGCTAAGTCCTTTAGGGGGGATAAACACAAACAGTGCTTCCAAAATCCATTTTCTTCGTTTCTGATGAATTGTTGCGATGAATTTTTCAGGAAATGTCAAAGTTTGACATCCCACCGACCACTGACACATTCCGCCGAATATTTTATTCGTGATTTTATTATTATTATTTTTCAAACTTTATTATAAGGGTAATTGAACTTAGCAAATCTGTTAATGTGAAATGGTTTTTTATATTTTTATAATATGTTGGTATCATTTTCAATTGGCGGAAGTAAATATTTTTCAATTTCAGGATTTTCAATATAAATTTCTTGACTACAATTTACAGCTGTGTCACGGTACCTTTTTTGCTGGCAAGTTTTTTTTTGATGAATCCTTAAGCGGCGATGGTCGTTTTTTTATGCCAATCCTATATCCGCGTGCAAAAAACACGGCTATCATCTGTTGAACCTTAGTATGTTCAGTGGAGTTTACCCCGTTAAACTAAAATGTGCTTATGTAATTCCGAATTTTAAAAGGGGGAGTAGAAAAGAGGTTACCAGCTACAGACCGATTTCTTTGTTGTCTTCTATGTCTAAAATGTTTGAAAAAGCTGTCAAAAATAGTTTAGTTATCTGAAAAGGATTAATTTTTTAGTCCTATGCAATTTAGATTTAGGGATGCTCTTCTACAGAGCCATTTCTGGCTTTGTTTCGATTGTTTGACCGCAGGCGGTTAGGCGTTGCGAAATTACGCAATAAAAATTAGCGCCAAAAAATGAAAAATGAAATAAGGCCCAAAAATTAGACTCGCAGTGCAACAACAAGAAAAATATTTTAGGTGTAATTTCATATTTTTTTGGCCTTAATTCATTTTTAGAATGTGGTTAGTATTTCATTAGGAAAAAGGCCCAAATTTCTGAGAATAAAATGAATATTTTGTGGGGCCTTATTTAACTAATTGCATAACCTCAGACCCATCAGTCTATCATCATTCCTCCTCAAAACGCTGGAGCGTCTGATTGATATCCATCTTCGCATGAAAATAAGCCCGCAACTGATGTCTGCGGCACAACATGCGTACATTAAGGGTAAATCAGTGGAAACTGCCCTTCACTCCTTGGTACGCACCATTGAATACTCCCTTCACCACAAGGAATATACTATGGTTGCCTTCCTAGACATAGAAGGCGCTTTTAACAACGTCAACACGAAATTCCTCAACACTCTACAGGAACTCCTTCAAAACGCTCTCAACAAGCTGTCAAGTTGGGCAAGAAGCTGTGGGCTGGGGGTTAACCCTCACAAAACCGAGCTTGTCCTCTTCTCCAGGAAATATAAAATCCCTCATATCGACCCTCCCTCTATCAACGGTACAAGCTTAACCTTTTCCGATGAAGCTAAATTTCTGGGTCTAATATTCGATAAGAAGTTAAGCTGGAAACCCAATGTACTAGAAAGAGTAAGGAAAGCTACAGTAGCACTTTTCTCTTGCATAAAAGCCATCGGAAATAAGTGGGGCCTACAGCCCCGCATATCACACTGGCTATACGTATCGGTAATTAGACCGATCCTGACATACGGGGTGGTTGTCTGTGTATCTGCGGAGCACTCCGTACGACCCACTCCGCTGCACTGGACATCTTACTGCATCTAACACCCCTGGATATCATCAGCAGGCAATCAGCTGCCTGCTCCGCTGTCCGCTTAAAAGCCACCTCACAGTGGATCAATACGAAAATTGGCCACTCTATCATTCTGGACTCACATGGGTCCCTACCAAGAAACATCGACTACACTATACCCCAGCTACAGTTCCAAAGGAACTTCCAAATCACTATCCCCTCCAGATCCTTCTGGGAGGAGGCTGACTCCACGGAAGATAATTCGATTAACTTTTACACCGACGGATCAAAAACTAGTGAAGGGGTCGGAGGTGGTGTTTTCTCAGAAAGACTAAATATCAGTCTCTCTTTCCGTCTTCCTGATCATTGTAGCGTGTTCCAGGCGGAAATCATCCCTTAATCGGAATTCTTGTCGTGGCTAAAGAGAAACGTGATATCCGCTAAGGACATCCGCATATTCTCGGATAGTCAAGCCGCGCTGAAATCCTTGGATTCAGTCTCTTCAATCTCCATCGTAGCCATAGACTGCCGTTCATCTCTTGAGGAGATGGCAGAGCAGTTCAACATTCACCTCTTTTGGGTTCTAGGGCACAGAGACATCCCAGGGAATTGTAGGGCAGACGAACTCGCCAAAAAAGGAACAGCATTACCTCTTCTACCTGATAAAGGTTTCCTAGGTATGCCCATCGCTACTTGTAAACTCATACTCAAACTAGCCGCAGTCGAGAGTACAAATCTCAGGTGGACAGGTAGTGATACGTGTCTAGCGACCAAGCATATCTGGCCAAAGCTGGACATGCGACGCTCTCTGAGTTTGACTGAGGAGACTACACTTCATCTCCTCTGCACATGTCCTGCACTCTCCCATAAAAGAAATCTCTATTTGGGAGCCTTCTTCCTTAATGAACTCAGTGACTTGGCTAACTCAGATGTTAGAATTCTATCACGCTTCATTAGAAGCTCCAAATGGTTTTAGCGGGTAGTGGTAGATACCCCCGATCCTAGTGGCATCACAATGGACCTCTTTGGTCTAAGTGTGTTAGGTTTCGGCTAACAGCCACCTCAACCTAACCTAACCTAACCAATTGCATTAACTTAAAAAGAGATTCTTCGTAACGCAAGTCTGAGAAAAATAGCACTTACTACCTCAACCTCGCAGCGGTGTTGCAGGGAGGGAGCTTGGCGCCCATACTCATTGCACTGTTTATTTGATCTGCCATAAGTATCACAAGTAGATCCCATAAACAGTGCTGCGGGTATGGGGCATGCTGCCCCGCAACCCCAACGATTTAGGCTTTATTTTATTGGGCGTAATTTCGCACCGCCGGGGGTTAACACCAAAACCGACCTCAAGGTCCAAGGATTCCTTCTTTTTGGTTCATTAAAACCCATACCACAACTGGGCCTAAAAACATTACTTAATTTAGACCTATGGAAGACTTCACGAAGAACGTGACAGCCAAATGTGTTCTTAGGCTGAGAGCGATTATATTATGAAACTCGCGCACACATGACCTCTTTAATCACAGGAGACTTATGCCACTTATTGATAGCCCATGTATGGCTTTGACAAGAACTTTATACTTGTTAAGCATTGCTGTAATTCTCCCAGCACTATCATCAAAGGTGTATGCATCTTCAAAAATGGCTCGAAGACGGAGAATGACTTTGGAAACAGGAGAAAAAGTCTCCTCAGAAGGACTGAGTATCAACCAGTCTTACCGGCCAGCAGATCACTGTAGTGTTTTCCAAGCTAAGATTTACGCGATTAAGAAGGCAGCAGAAGACCCTAGGAGGGTCTGCCTAGGGAGGAACAGCTATCACTATATACTAGTCTGCTGGGCGACAGCAAATTTGCTGGCCAGATGTGTTTTTGCTACATCGTGTCCAATGGCATTAGCCAAAGCACAATCTTCGAGAGAAGGAATAAAAATAGGACTCGATGTCGCACACATTATTATTTCTGTGTTTGCTAAAATCGGCCTCAGCTAATTTAACAAAATATATGGACAAGTGCTTCAGAAGCGCTGGCAATCTTTTGCATTCCAGTGAACCACGTTTTCTGTATTCGGATGCGCTGCAATTCGATTAAAGTCACGCCACCAAATGCCTTTGCACGTTTTCTTTCATCGCATCTGTGTGCCGCCCTGTTATTAAGTCACTTGCCACCGACACCTTATTTGGCTCATAAAAATGAAGCGATAGCTTTGTGCTATGTGACCGTATCCTCCATTCTGGTCCTGATGTGCTGTGCGAATTTCCATCGATCGGCGCTTTAATTAACTTCCCAACTCTACTACAGAACACCATAGCATCCATGCAATGCCCCAGCAGCACATCGCATCAATAAAGAACGACCCAGCAAAGGCAATAAGTAGAAGACGAAGAAATACCACAAAATGAAATCAAAAACGCCTGCCAACGCCTCGTCGTGCATAGAAAATCAGAAATCAGGAGCAATCGAGACTCAGCCAGTCTCCACTCAGCCTTGTTCCTTATTGTGCCGAATGAGTGACTGGTGATGGGTATCTACTCGGTTAAGTACATGCTGTTCCAGAGTTTTGCCGCCCCAACGTTAATGGCTCCCAAGTCTTTCATTAAAACTTTCGGCAAATTATCGGGTAACATATGCTCCAAGGCATCCTGAAAATTAAACATTTCGACTTGAATTTGAGATCAGCAGCGCGGCGACAAACCACCCCGGAATTGACATGATGATGGTATAGCTAGTGTGCCTGTGTATAACAATATTCCGTTCATTGTCAGTCCTCACGGGCATGGGCCCCATTTGTCTCGAGCACTTGTATTCGTCTCACGTAAACTCTTTTATGTATTCTCCCCAACTTGCAACGATATTTGAAAAGTCACCCCTTTTTGGTTCGTATGGTCTCAGTTTGGTTTCAGTCGCGTTCTCTCCATGTCTCAGGGGAAATTTTGTGAGATTGCGCCCTCGACGGATGCTTCATTTTCTTTAGTAGCATCTCACCCTGCGCCCCTCGTATAGCAGAGAAGGACAACCAAAGTTCAACATGGTCACGAGGCTCTTGTGTACGTATACAGCGCAAATTACTGATACCCTGCCGCGTCCTCGGTCCATTCCGTATCCTTTTATTTTGCCTGTTTTTGGAAAACCATTCCGAAAGTATGTGATGACACTTCGTTGTATTTGCCGTAAGTAACGAGATAGACCATGGCGTCGTAGTCGTCGTTCTCGTTCTCGTCCTCCATTTCGTGTATTTGGTGGAAGTGCTCTCGTGAAAATTTGCCACTTCAACAACTCCTTGGGGGCAACCTCCCCCGCTCCATTGGGAGTGTGCTGCCTTCGTCTTAGCCATCCCTATGGCGAATTAATGCTCCGCAGAATATCAAACAGGGTGAAAGGATGAAAATTGAAGTTTTCGCAGCTTTTTTTCTCTCTTTTTGTGTGCTCCTCTGATACCTCTGCTCACAGGACTTTATCGATTTTTTTATCGCAAGGATACCTATTTTTTTATGGAATGAATTTAAAAGTTCGTTAGTTTTCCACTGAAAAACAAAGTTTATTTTAAGAAGAGTTTTTTTTTAAGTTTTGAAAAAGAATTACGGAATATAGATTGGGAAAGTTTAACAGCGAGTTAGGGCAGGCGGCGGAGAACTGAGCACATTTTTGGGTGTGGAAAGTTTGAAACTTGGATTTTTGAGGGAGTGATGGGATTTTAATTTGAAGAGAATTTTTATAAGTTTTTGATGAATAGATTGGATAGGGTTTTGATAAAACTTTACGGTTTGTTTTCCTTTAAAAACTGACTTCGAATAAAGAATGGAAAAACATAAAGTTATGTTACAGAGGTGACTGGATTAAGTATAATTATCCGGCGGCGGCTGAAACTATTACTCTGGGTGACTTCAGGATTGCAACGGCGATACCTCCAATTGGCTATGGTATTCAAACATAACTGATGAGGTAGAATGGCAGGTTGAATATGTTAATAATAAGCCAACACTTATTTCTGAAAAATTTAATTATCTCTTTCTTATTTCGGAACCCGACTATTACGCCATTCACATTTGGCCGCATTGGGAAATATAGACCATGCTCCAAATTACAGCAGTACACTCCAGGGCTGTCGTTTCAATCCCAGTATACTTTAGTATACTAAAGACAAAGATATTGCAATCGTGCTGAATTTCGAACTCAAACTGAGTGTGAGGTATGATATTACGACTATAGAGAAGTACAACATATCTTCGGAATTCGTATTTGGGGTTTCTATGCACGTTACTCGCGGCCATTTTTTTCATCATTTTAAATAACGGTAGGTATCTTCTATACAAATTGTTTTTTCGACTCCGATTTTCTCACAAATGGCTATAAAGATTTTGATAATTTTTGAAATATTAAATAATCTATGTAAACGTAAGAAAATGACGTAAATACTCAGTATTTGCGAAAAAGTCATATAAAGGTTTTTTTTTTTTCAAAGTTATCAAAATGTACGCACCGAGTAATACTACTATTTAGAACAAATTAGCATACTAAAATAAATATTTTTTTGTAACTTTTATACTCCTATCACAGTCTTTTGAATTTTTGAATATTTGACTTTTCTCAAAATTAGTAACTCTTGAATACACGGGCTGAGTGTCATGGCTTATAGCTTATTCCAAAAGACTTGAGAGAGATGCCGATGCACGTTGGTTTTGAATGTTTGTAGATTATGGTAGGTATGTAGGTAAGGTTGCTGCGAGGGTGTAAGCCAAGGCAGACTTAGGCCGCAGTTTCGGTCCGTTGTGATACCACAAAAAGGGGGGGGGGGGGGGGGTTGCCGGTTGTCTCTCGGCATACTGGGTTCCCTGTGATTGCCTACTATGAGGTAGTGGTTTTAGGGGGGGGAGATACTCCTGAAGGGGTCAGAGTGTGCAGCCTGGCCCGACATCCGAACCAAGGGTTGGGATCGAGATGTGGTGATTGATGCAATCAAACCCCGGGTCGATCCCAGTGTCTGGGAAGCTATTGCTACCTGATCACCGGGGGAGGGAAGTGTCTTTTGAGATGACTGTTGCAATCGAACCTCAAACTGTTCTTCACTCTCTTTTGCAGGCAATATCGTGCCGGAGAGACTGATACAGTCGAATCCCGAAGAAGCTATAACATTCCTTGGATGGGGGATCGGGGTGTAACGGCTACACAGTCAAGTAATTGGCCACAAAACCGCGCTAGAGGGGTGACTAAAGGTGGTCCTACCCTGAGTGCCACGCGCTGTAGATTATAATGTGTATGAGAAATGAAACGGAGAAGAACATTCCACATTCGTGTTGTAAGGCTAAGGAAAGATTCCTTGTATTTCACTGACTGTACGTCCGAATACAGGCTGAAGGATAAACTGGTGCGTATTCCTTGCACAGCGGGTATTGCGGTTGAAATGTTCTAGGGGAACGCAACTGGCGATTTCGTTTGAACATTTATGATGGAAACAACGTTAAAGTAACGAGAGACCAGAGACATTGCGACAATGACTTAGACCGTCAAGTGATCTCGCGATGTTACGGTCACCAATGAGTTTTATCGCACGTTTTTGGATCCTGTCAAGTGGCTCCAAATAAGTTATTGGTGGACTAGACAGATATGAGCATTGGACTCAAGTTTCGGGAGGATAAACGCCTTATAAATAGTAGCCACATCAGAGGGGTGAACTATTTCTTGCAGCCCTTAAGGAATCCTAGGCATTTCGCAGCGTTCTTGGCGACATCGACATCATTCCAACGGAAGTTGGCATTAACACGCATATCGAGAATGGAAAGTCGTTCGGTTTCAGCGATGCAAGTGCCATGGACAATGGCATGGTTTTAGGGTTTGGCTTTAATGACAGTAGAGAGCATTGCGTTTTGGATGCATTAAATTCCATTCTATTAGTTACACCCCACTAAGTTATGCTGTCGAGACGGTACATTAATGAGCTTAACATATGTTGCCGTTCCAGGTTCACACTCGAAGATGAGTTGCGTGAACCAAGAAACGAATATAAGAAGCCGAGGGTACTGTTATCGCCGAAGGAGTGGATTGGATTAGAGGTAACAGACAAGAGATCATTTAAAAATTGAGAAATATAGTCGGAGACAAAACAGAGCCTTAGGGAACACCAGCATTTATTTGGTGAGTTGAAATCGTCCAGAACAACTTGAATTAAATTCCAAGGTAATTTCTAAGGTAATTTCTAATCGATTCCAAATGCACGCATTTTTGACAAGAGAGCTTGATGCCAAACTCTGTCAAATGCCTTTGAAATATCAACCGCAACAATCATTACCATCTGGACCAGCGGATTTGTAAACGTCAAGATTTTGAAATACTCTAAGCTACTATACGAGTGCGGAAGTGGATTGATTCCATGGAGCTGTAACCAGGTAGACTTAGCTCCATTAACTCGGAGCCAACGCTAACCTGTGTTTCATTTAGTGCCAAAACAGCTGGTTTATTGAGGGGCGTATAATGAAAAAAGATGTTCCTCCACCAACGGATGTTGCTCACATCCACTACAAAATTTCTACACATTACGTCTCGAAAACGAGCGACGTAATTTCAAAAGAATTTGATATAATGTATTAAGAAGAAATCCACCTTCTCAGATTTTTGAAATATTTTTAAAATACGAGTATGTATAACCTTTTCAATTTAGTTTTTTTGACAAACATCGCTTTTCTTACAAACCGCTCCAAAATATCTATATATTAATACGGAGTTGCCTATAACGTGTTTCCACCCATTTTTGCTATTATACGTCACATAGGTATGCCAACACTATATTATATTTGGGTAGGGGACAATACATAGAGGTGCACAATACAAAAATTATCCACATATATAACACACATAATGAATTACAGCAGGTAAAATGAAGCGAATTGGATGAAATTACAACTACAACAACATTGCTGTGTGAGGCAATAATCTGTCAATCGGAACGGAAAATTTTTATATCATGAGATGAAGTTACTTGAAAATGCTTGAAAATACTTAAAGTTACTTGAAAATGCTTGAAGTTACTTGAAGTTACCGGAAAATGCTTGAAGTTACTTAAAAATGCTTGAAAACTTGATGTTACTTGATAATGCTTGAACATACTTGAAGTTACTTGGAAATGCCGGACAAATTTTATATCATGTGAAATCAGAGAATGCAATGTCGAAAAATTTAATTTTCCGATTAATATGTATAACAGTCGACTTTGTTTTTTTTCAACTTATAGAATAAATTGGTCGAATTTCGACCATGGGGCGACCCCTAGTTTTTATAATTTTTGGAATTTTTAATACTTGGAGTACCTAAATAGAAGAACATAGCATACTCAGATTTTCGCGAAAACTTCGGATAACATCACTTTAGAAAAATGGCCTCTCCCGTTCACCGGTAGAGGGATTTAAAAAATAAATAATAATCTAACTTATTCTCTTATTTGAACAAATAAAAAAAAGAAAGTATTAACTCATATAATAAAGGGTCTTTCATTAAGGACTTGACAACTACTTTTTTAAATAAAATGGATATTACTTGAGATAGATATCTCAAAAAAAAAAAAATTGGCTTAAATTAGGTACTATCAAAACATTTATGAATGGAATTTGATTTCGTTCATATGGGAACGCTGCATACGTTGAACCCAATTTTCGATGACTCGGGCGCACATTTCGACAGATACGCCCGCTATTTCTTGTTCAATGTGGGCTGTAAGCTCCTCTAACGTCGCCGGCTAGTTGTCATAGACTAATGATTTAATGTAGCCCCTTACAAAAAAGTCTAGAGCTGTTAAATCACACGATCTCGGTGGCCAATAAACGGGTGCATTTCACCGAACTGAGACTTCAATAATTCGATTGTTGCACCCGCTGTGTTTCTTGTGGCACCGTCTTGTTGGAACCACATATCATTGATGTCCAATTCATGCAATTGCTCATAGAAATATCGTTTCAACATGTCTCTGTAGCGAATACCATTTACCGTAAAGTGACGGTCATCTTCATCGACGAAAAAAAAGGCCCAATGACGAAACCGGCATGAAAACTGCACCAAACAGTGACATGAGGGTTCTCACCTGTCCAATAACGCATATTTTGCTTATTGCCGAAGCCGTTTAACCAAAAATGCGGTACATCGCTGAAGATGATTTTGCTATAAAATTCTTCATTTTCTTCCATCATGTGCAGAGCCCAATTCGAGAATATACGTCCTTCATGTGATCAAGTGACTTTAGTTCTTGAGTCAACTTGATCTTGTAATGGTGTAGGCCAAGATCCTTACGCAAAATTCGGCATTTAATTATTTGTAAACCTTATTCCTTCGTGTACTTCACAATGATGAAAATGTTGATTTTACCGAATATTTTGACATTGACAGTTCGGTAATCGGTTTAAGGGCGCGTTCACACTGAAAGTTTGAAGTTGTCAAGTCGCTAATGAAACACCCTTTAGTTTCTCAGCAAAGTTAAATTTCACTTTTCTCAAAAACCGTCATAACGATATTGATCTGTGACACCAACACTTGGAGTGAAGGTAATAAAAGGACATACTTAGTTTTTTACTGAAAGACTTAAACAACGGTTCCTTAGAAACTCGGCTATATCCCAAATACGGGTAAGGAGATTTTACATAAATTTGAGATTTGAGTTCTACACAAAGATTAACGACAAATTTGCATACCTACTCAATTTTTTTAAATAAATCTTTATACTTTTTTGTTTTTCATGAAATTTTGTAATTTTATTTGCTTCAAATACAAATTCAGTTGACACAAAATAAAACTGCATTTTTCCATATTGAATGCTTTGTAAGAGAGCCAGAGAAAAAATAGCGGTACTTTTTGAGTTATTCTTTCTGATTTATTTTCTTAGCATCATAAGCAAACAGTAACCATCATCAAATCATATATTTCGGCACATGATTTTGAAAAAGTGGACAACGAATGTTATCGATTTTTTGTGCTTATTCAGTTGAAGCGAAGAGTATATTCTTCTTACGTTATACAATACAGGTTTTTCAGCTTAGTGAATGGTTTTCAAAATCTCTTAATTTAAAAAAAAAATATTACCTGTCCGTAATCAATTTTTTTTTTTTTTTTTTATAGTTTGCTTACGCTAAAGGGATTTTTTTTTTCTGTTGTTACAGTACCCTTATAATGCTAAGAACACAGTGTAAGCTACTTGGTATTAGAAAGAATAGAGAGATAGGAAAGAAGTGTTTGGGTGCAGTTGTAGGGTTTTTCTCAACGGGTGGTGTCTAAGTTACTTAGGGAGATTACGATTTCATGTATTCGGTATAAAGTAATGGACTTGGCCGGGATTCGAACGCACGACCTTCCATTCCGTAAGCGAATACACTACTACTGCACCATTGCCATCCGTATTTTAATGCTCTTCGAAGTATAACAGAACGTTTTTTTTTTTTATAATTTACTTACGCTAAAAGGGGTTTTGGTTTTCCTTATTTTTTCAGACCCTTATAGTGTTGTAATACAGCGCAGGTATTTTTTTTGAACAGTAAGCAGCACCTAGCAATGAAGTATTGCATTGCATGATTTTGGATTTTGTATTAGCAACCGGAGAAGAAATTTCGTCCAACTCCCGATACAGGCTCTCCATTCACTTTGCTTGAATTCGGGCGTACTTTCTCTTTGCGAGTCCTTAGCAAGATTTGTTTTTCAATTTTAGGAGAGCCTTTTCATCTCCATTATTAGATTGACACTTTGACCCAGCTTTTAATTCCACTTTTTTTTTACTTTTCACTATTTTAGCTTCCTCTGTCCAACAACATGTTTCTGTGCCGTGTTGATAGTGTCCCTTTGAAGCCACTAGCAGTAAATTGGCTCTGTCCAAGCAAAATCGATGTAACGAATTACACATGGCTCGTGCTGTGTGCTCTTTATCCTTAACTTCCTCGATGATTACTAAACAATGCTTCGCCTTTACTTTTGTCCATATTGTAACATTCGATTTTTTTTTTCTGTTATTCACCTTAGAAATGCCTGTCAAGAGGAGAGGGATTTGCTGGGCAATTGCCTCTCCCAGTATTACTTACCAATCGCTTCAAGGATCATGCTATCAAATGGTAGTCAATCTGGGCTTAAATAATGCCAGAATCTCATACATTGCCGGTAACATATACATTAATAATTTCGTTTTTGAAAAGACCTAACACGATGCCTTAGTATATATACCAAATTCAGGGATTGAAGAAATCCTGATGATAATTTAATTACATATAACTATACTTTACTCGTTCTTTAAATAATATACACATAAACAGAGGAATCGAAATGCGTAATGTAACAACTGATGTATTGATATACGCAGATGATATTGTGCTATTGGTTGATACACCTACAAATGATGATCACTAAGCTCGAGGAATATTGCAAAACGTGGAACAACACCGCAAACAGAAATTCAAAAACAGTAAACTGCAGAAAATCAAAAATTATGATTTTTGGAAGAGGTAAGAGACTGCGACACGGGAACTATATTTGGAGATACGAAGAAGAACCTGGTACTCGTAGATTGTGGAAAGTTACTATAACCTTGGCCTGATAATGACCCCACAAAACAACAAAAAGCTACATCGGAGGAAAAACTTAAGAACGCTTAAACAACAATAAATACAACTTGGAGAACATGCGTAATCAAAACCTAATCAAAACGTAAGTCTTCGATCGAAGTACCAGATCTTTGAACCAACAGCGCGGTCGATAATGCTGTATGCATCATAACTGTGGAGATCTGCAAAATGATTCGGTTGAACAATTGTTACGATTTTTTCTTAAACATATATGCTGCGCAGAGAGACAGGACTTCCTCCAATTAACATTATGACCATGAAACTGCATTCTGACTATCTCCTAAAAGTCCTTAACATGAACGACACACGTCTACCCAAAACTGTAGCAACACTTTCGTTTGAAAAAACGTATCATATTTTAAAGAGTGGAAGGAGCTGTCTGAAAGAACTGAAAGCCCTCTATATCTGGAAACCCGAAATATTCATAAGATGAAAGATGAAATACACAACATCATCAAAGTTCTCTACGAAAACATATATGAATCATTTTTCGATGAAGAACGGTCTTCTATTTATTCAGTATATTGTTCTTAACTTGAAAATGATCCAAGAAATACAAGCTGTTTTGAAATGCCTGTGTCGATATAATTTCAACCCATTTTAAAACAGGACGACAAGTACTCTCACTAAATTATATACCACATCGACCAGACCTACCACTCCAATGTAGTCTTGGCAACATGAACTTCCGAGAGGATATAATTTTTTTTTGTGTTTTTGTTTCACACTGGGAGGTGGTAATCTACAAAAGACGAAACTGAAGCTATACTCAGTAACAGTGTGGGATTTTTACCCACTAACCCCTTTTCCCTTCTTCCCAATTTCTCAGTGGTACTTGGAATTTCATCGCTGGGCGCGGAGGAGCTAGCCTTTCAATTATTGCACCTAGTCGTTAGACCAATCAGCAATTGGCTTTCATATCTTATATGTTTTGTATAATTAACTACAACTAGGTTTCACGAAATAAGAACGTTTTGCAGGTACCTTCCCATTAGAAGTTCCTGCTACCTCCGCAGTTTAGACGCGGTTATTTATAGCGCTAAGTCTAAAGGTTTGTTTCTTTGTAGACGGCGCAGTAAATTTCTTTCATCCAAAACTTTTTGGACTGTAATATTTAAGTGACTTTCTAGTCGACTTTTATGCTTTATGCTCGCATAGTTTTCAATTTCGTCGTTGATTATTTTAATGCCAACATCTCTGTGGATATCTCTATTTCTGATATACTAAGGCGCGTTCACAATACCTCTTAGCGCTTTGTTTTTCAAAGTTTGTAAAATAAAGGGTCTTTCATTAGCGACTTGACAACTTCAAACTTTGAGTGTGAACGCACTCTTAAACCGATTGCCAAACTATCAATTCCAAAATATTCAGTAAAATCAACATTTTCATCATGGTGAAGTACACGAAAGAACAATGTTTGCAAATAATTAAAATTTTCTACCGAAATTCCGAGTCGGTGGCCGCAACTTTAAGAACGTTAATGCTAATTTTCGGCCGTAATTCTCGTCCCAGTGGACAAGCACTTCATAGTCTACTGAACACATTTGAGTCAGAATATTCGCTGTTTGAGGTTGCCGTGCCAGTGAGAATACGTTTTGCCCGAAGTATGGAGAATATTTTTGCCGTAGAGGAGTCCGTCGCAAACAAGCCAAATCAGCCAAATTTCACGGCGTTCTCAAGAATTGGGCCTCCCCCAGACCACATTATGGCGAATTTTGCGTAAGGATCTTGGCCTACACCCTTACAAGATCAAGCTGATTTAAGAACTAAAGCCACTTGATCATATCATCATAAGCGACGGACGTTCTCGAATTGGGCTCTGGACATGATGGAAGAAAATGAAAAATTTCATCGCAAAATCATCTTCCGCAATAAAGCGGATTTTTGGTTAAACGGCTTCGCCAATAAGCAGAATATGCGTTATTGGACAGGGAAGAACCCTCATGTGCTTCATGAAACAGCACTTCATCCGCAAATAGTCACTGTTTGGTGCGGTGTCGTCATTGGTCCATTTTTTTTCGTCGATGAAATTTACCGTCACGCTACGCTACAGAGACATGTTGGAACGTCATTTCTTTGAGCAATTGCATGAATTGGACATCACTGATATGTGGTTCCGACAAGACTTTTTTTATTATTTTATTTTTTATATTTTTTTTTATTTATTTATTATTATTATGAACGAAATCGAATTCCATTCATAAATGTTTTGCTAGTAATTCAAGCCAATATTTTTTTTGAGATATATCAAGTAGTTTGCATTTTATTTAAAAAAGAAGTCAAGTCCTTAATGAAAGACCCTTTATTAATGTTACTTAAAAACTTCATCTTTCAAGTTTCCGATACGCAGATTACATCAACTTTTAGGTTAATGAAAGTATCTCTAAATTCTTCCAATTTTGGGTTTAAGCTTTGCGCATTATACTTTCTAGGTAAGTTTTCAATTCATTATCCTTAAGGTATTTAAGAGCACAAACGGTTGCGATGTGGTTTATGTTCCGCAGGCCGAGTTTGTTGCCATTTCTTACGCGCTTTTCGTTTCTCCTTAATCAACTCTATTATTTCCTGTGAAAATGTTTGAAGACATAATGAGCTTTGTAGGAGTTTATCCAATACTAACCGAACTAAGAATATTATATCTAGGGAAAGCTTTTTACACAGGCAGATGAAGTTTCACATTTTCTAAATGGAAGAGATTGTACAATGTTGTATATATTTTTTAAGGCTGCACCATTATATAGAAATAAAACCTTAAGGGAAGAGCTTTCATAAAGTAGATTTTGAATATAAATTTCAAGATATTAAAAGTATGAATGTAATGCACAAATATTTACCATGTCATAAAAAGGTTTGAAATTACATGACTAAAAAACTACTAAAAATGAAACATGCAACATGATTAGGCTTTCTGACCATCATGGGATTTTTTAACGACGTTCGACTAAACTTCAAACTGCAACTTCTGGTTACGTACCCTTGGTACTAACTCATACAGTATCCATCTTTAGGTACATTGCTTTCATTAATTGCGGCTAGTCGAATATAAACGATTTTAGGATTCACTATAAATCACGAATAAACTCTTGAAGACTGCCTAACTGTGTAACTAATTTCAATGGTTGTTACAGCATAATGAGACGTTCATTGCCTCAGCGCAACTCAATAAAACCACTTAAGGTTCAGCTGTATTACTATCTAAGTACCATTAACATTACATTAACCACATGATGCGCATGCCATATGCGTCAATTTCGCAGTCCCTCTGTCACACTGACATCGATGAGCAATTTATCAATTGACTACCAATAACCCTTTTTCTGGTTAACCACAAAACATGTCGCATCAGTTCACCAGCTCCAGGCACGGGCAATGAAGAATTTCACACTTAATTGATTGAGTTTTTATACCCTTGTTAACTTTAGACTGGCTCTAATTGTATTTTAATAATCCACTCTTGACTACTGTTTTACTCTAAATGAACCCTCAGCTCCATTATGAATATGCTTGCCCGTGCGATGGCAAAAAAAACAGTATTGACGTCAGATCAACATCTGTCATAAAAGTTTTCAGGGTAGCAGTTCTTAAATTTCCATTACCCTAACCCAAGGAGATGGGGAACTTTTCATCGTTATGAAAATTTGAATTTAAGTGAACGGAAATGAAACAAAGCCACGACTATACTGTACAGTCCATGGGCTGAAGAGATGGTGGAGGTACGGACTCTTAATCGAATAATTAGAATTAGGGAGCAATTTCTGGGCGAATGTTTTGCAATAATTGGATGTCAGTATTTCTACTTGTATAATACACTGGCGATCGCAAGGGTGAGGCCATACATTTTGCAATCGGTTTTCAGTCTTTAAACCTGTTGGAAATTGTATACCCGGAAACTATTACCACCTGTGAACAGGTACATATTTTCCCAACAGTAAGTCATAAAATTAAAGGGTAAATAAGAAACGACCGTTGGAATTTCCCAAGATCTTACTCTACTTACTTTTAAATTCATTTTTATTAATTATTAGCTTATATCATACATACTAGACAAAAATGATTAAATCTAACTTAAAATTAACAGGATACTTATTCTAGAATATTGATCCTTATGCGGACGCCCTAAACTTAACTCTATTTTATAATTATTACCTTTCGGCCTAAAAACTATTTTACGAACTAATCTTACATATTATGTTTTCATCGAGAACATTTTTAAGAAAACTCGGCATCTTTATCAAATTTTATATTTTTATATAAAAAAAAAACAAATTACAAACTACCTACTCTACTTACTTAAACTAATTAACATATTCTAACTATAATTAGGATTCTGAGCACTCGTTGCATTACGAAACAAGTGGTCAAAATCCCAATTCTTTCCGAGCGCCCGGCAGTCGTCAACGTGCACACACGCCGTCGTGAGCTGACTGATGCCTTACAGAATCAATCACCTCCCGGAAGCACCACCACAAGTTGGCGAGCCCGGCCCCTCCCAGAAACGCCCTAGCTAACTTAGTCTATCTTACAAACTAAGAGGATGTTACCTAGAGTAACGCACCGTCTTGGGAGGGCATGTTGAACCCTCCAACCTCAAAAAGCCACCAAAATTCGGCAAATTGTTTTTCTGTATGGAATTTATCCCTCTCCGCTATTGCGGTACTAAAACGGAGGAACTCATGAGCATTGGCGACGTCCTCGCCGCGGATGAGCCGCTTATCTCTCGCACTGCGGTAGCGGTGGTATAATACCGGGATACCATCCCTCGTCTGTACCAGCCCTTTTGCATCAATATGGATAAATGCCTCTGGCGGGATAAAGCCAGACCGGAGTGTACTCTCTATGTACATTTCATTGGGGTAGTAAGCCCCAAAGATCAGACTATTGTCGCTGGCCATCGCCCTTGCAACGTGCCTTCGAGTCACCTTAATGAGAAAATTGTCAATCCTATTCAACTGAGCCCCATCGTATAGGACCTTGTTGGGATAGTAGTTTATATAGTTGGATTCAGGCGTTCGGAACAACCGGAGACAGGTCCTAAGACATTGTCTCTCCAAAACCCGAATCTTTTCCATATAGCTAGGCGCTATATTAAACCATAATGGACAACCATAAGCGATGATCGGCCTTATAAGGGCCACGTAGCAAATGACCTTCACTCTGGAGTCAAGTTGACTGCTATGAAACAGTCTCCTTGTCAGAGCATAAGCCTTCTTGGCCCCAGCAAGACAAGCAACTATATGTCTATCGAAATATAGATACTGGTCAAGCCAGATACCTAGATATCTAACTGCGCTTCTCACTGCCAATGGCTGCCCATTTTGTCCAATAATGGCCAATTTTTTCCAGTTTTTTCTGGTATCCCTAGAGGCCCCAGCCAATGGAGTTCTGAACAAGATTGTTTCCGTCTTCTGAAAGTTGATTTTCAACTTCCAGTCGTCGCAATATCGCTTAATTTGATCGAAGTCACGCTGCAAAAGGATATTAATGACCTCGATTTTAGGACCTGATCTGTATGCCACCAAATCGTCGGCATACGCTATAGCATGGCTGAGTGAACCCACCAGATCACTCGTGTAAATGTTAAACAGGATCGGAGAATTGACCGCCCCCTGCTGTAAACCGTTTTTAATTTCAAAGACTCTGCTCGAAGTCACGTTGCCACATTTGACAACGAACTTCTTTCCCATAAGCATATTATAAATTACATATAGCAAAGGTTTGTGCATCCCCCGCCTGGTCAACTTGTAGAAAAGTCCCTCTAACCATACGGTGTCGAAAGCCTTCTCAAAATCAACCAGACAAGCACCCGTGCATTGGATCTTGCATTTATTCCACTGAATGTCGGAAACCAGTTTCGACGCGGCATGAATAGTGTCATGCCTCGCCCTGAAACCAAACTGGTTGTCCGGAATTATGTTATTGTCCTCGACCCACTTTAACAGGGCTCTATTGACAACCTTTTCAAAGACCTTGCTAATATTCGGAAGCAAGCTAATTGACCGGAGATTGGCAGGGTTCGTCCTATCTTTACATTTTTTCGGGATAGGGTGTACAACAGCTACCTTCCAATGCGCCGGATAATATACATTATTCAGCGCATTGTTAAACAGCGTGGTGAAAATATCTACAGCCTCCAGAGGCAGGTGTCTCAATACGACGTTTGGGACACCATCCATCCCCGCCGACTTTTTATTCTTTAGTGACTCGAAGATGCACAGAAGATCATCCTTCGACACGAACAAGTGCGATGCATCTCGGCCATTGGCGACAACTGCATTAGCATGGTTTTCATCAGTGAACACGGTGAATCCGTTATTCTCAGATCGCCAATTCTCAAGTTCGGTGCGCAGATCGAAGTGGCTCACCAGAGGCCTATTCTCAATGTCGTGGTTACGGCGAACAGGATTGTTCACCGTATACACGGCCTCGAAACAAGCGCCCAGCAAATCCACCTTCTCCTGTGGGTCCTCGACCACGAAAAAATCGTCGTTTGAAGCGACACTTTCTGGACTTATTCCAGCAGTCAGTACCGTCTGTCTGTTCTCTGTTGTCTGGGAGATTCGAACACAAGGAATATCATTGTGATCTTTCCTCCTGAACAACTTATTTATCTGTGGGAACATATTCGGACTACAGGTTTTAATAGCCCGAATTTTATTGCCCCAATACAGACTTACAGATTTTTTGTAATTTTCTTTTATCAGCTGTTTCAGGATTCGGATCTCTGAATTCAGCATCCTTACCTCCGGGTCGTTGCGATCAGTAAATTGCCTGTACAGCCGTTTAAGCCTCGAGAGCAGTCTACTTTTCTGTCGGTATAGTGCGTCGATTGTAGGATTTCTGTACTTTTCTGTCTGGTCGTCGTCGGAACGTCCTACTCGAGGAATAGTTCGTTCCATAGTTCGTTTGATGGCGTCGTTCATTTGCAATAAATGCCGATCAATGTCATCATTTGTCATGTTAGTGTTTGTCGGTGGGTCGATCCCACTCGAACGTATATCTCGCTTTAAAAATCTGGAGAAGCGCGACCATTGTGCCCTCCGATAATCGAATGAACACACTGCTTCGTACTCCTCCAGCAGCGTTTGCTCGTTCGGGATCCGTATTGCGGCGACGAGTCCGTAGTGATCACTATCGTACTCAAACGCACGCAAACAGTTCCGCGTGTTTTGATCTATGTTCGTCAGTTGAAGTCTTGCGTCCGTTAAGGCCAAGTCGAGGAAAGCACCGCTTCTTGGGAAAGAAGGGATATCCGTCGCGTACAACTCGAGGTTGTACTCAATCATATTGAGGCGCCACCAGTCGTGAAACTGGTTGCCCCTGGGATTTGCAGTAACATTTCCCCATGCCGCATGTTTGGCATTAATATCTCCGGAATTTCCCAAGATCAATCAATGAACTATGTACTTGAAAGGCGTATACAAAATGTAAGTAAGTAAGTAAGTAAGTATTTATTTTTCTCAACAATGTTATAATAATACATCTCAGCCTAGGAATGGATATTGAATAATATTAAAAACATAGAGAAATTATAGTGGCAGTTGATATTTTTAATTAAAAAAATAAAAATAGTGTTAATTGTCACCTCAACAAAAACGGGCTCATCAAAATTTAAATAAAGGTGGGGTACTAAAGAACTATTAAATCAAGGAAATTACACAATATAACAATAAAAAAGTAATAATTTTTTAAAGATAAAATACCATATAAATTCAAAGAAAATATCGTAGAAATATAAATTTGCAGGAAGAGCAAGAAGAATAGATTGAACCCGAAAAAAAAATTAAGATAATTTAAAACTATCACGATGTAATAAATTTTTTAAATATTTAGGACTGTACATTTAAGAGAGCTTCTATATCATCAAATTTGAACCTATATAGCAAATTTTTTAGTTGTGCCAAAAACATATTTAGTGAGCGTAGGTATTTCTCTAAGGAACTGAGGTAATTTATTAAATAGGCGACAAACAAACACTGAATAAAAATTACGAAAAGATGTAGTACGAAATGCAGGCACAGACACTAGATTCAAGGAATTACCACGAAGATTATGATTGTTAAGGACTCTATAATTAAGGTTGCCGGATCTTACAAAAAATATTTTTAACACTTTAAAACAATATAAATGACGAATTGGAAGAATTTTCAAATAACAAAACAGTGGAAAACTATGCTGAATGCGATTTTCTAAGCTGATTTATCTCATGATATATTTCTGCAGAGTAAGAAGGGGTTGGATTTTATTAAAATAGGTTCCACCCCAGCAACTAATACCACACTGCAATTTGGAATGGAATAACCCATATTATATTGAATTTCGTAGAACATACACGTCTCAAATAAAAACAAATATCTCAATATCAGGTGAAAATATTTTCTCAACTCCTCGGTATGGTTATAAAAAGACATTTTGGAATCTAATAATAATCCCAAATATTTGAACTCATATACTTTTTCAACAGGAAAACAATTATCACTACATTTAAGGTCGCTACAGAAAGTAGTTGAGGAATACACAGCACAATTATTGAGTCTAAATTTGGGACACTCCAGTGCATGAAAAAAATATCGGTATCGAAATTGCTTTGCCCAGCCAAACTAAAAAACATAATTTTTGTTTTAGGACTTATGACCAATTCATGCTAAGCCAACCAAGATCTTAGCAAATCCAGGTCCCAATTAATCTCTGCGACTAGATCCAGAGATCTATCTGCGCCATACACACAAGCTATGTCATCAGGAAACGCTCTTAGCACTCCCTTAAAATTGAGCCCAAAAAGGGAATTAATGAATATTAGGAATAGGATAGGTCCCAGCACCGATCCTTGAGGCACACCCATTTTAATTAATTATAATCCACTCCTAGTGTCTTCTACGAGGGCGGGTCAATAAGTCCGTGACTTTTTGAATTTCTGACCTCTTTACTGAAACGGCAACACTGCTCCTGTCAACAAGCATCTGTCAGTTGACTCCTGTCAAAATTTAAACTTGCTGCGTCAGTTAGTTTGTGTTTGACAGCTATTTTTATCAGACTACTCACTAATTTGAGGAGAAAATGGAAAAAAGTGAATTTCGTGTGCTTATTAAGCATTATTTCTTGCGAAAAAAAACCATTACCGAGACCAAGGCTAAGCTTGAAAAATACTATGGGGACTCTGCACCATCGATTTCAATGGTAAAAAAGTGGTTTACTGAATTTCGTTGTGGCCGTACAAGCACTGAAGATGCCGAACGTCCTGGACGCCCAGTTGAGGTCTCTACACCCGAAACAATCGAAAAAATTCACGATATGGTGTTGGCCGACCGAAGATTGAAAGTGCGAGAGATTGTGGAAGCCGTAGGGATCTCGCATGGCTGAGTGGTTTCAATTTTGAATGATCACTTGGGCATGAGAAAGCTTTCCGCAAGATGGGTGCCGCGTTTGCTCACAGTCGACCACAAACGCAATCGTGTAACAACTTCACTGGAAGGTTTGGCGTTGTTTAATCGCAATATGAAGGAGTTTTTGCGCCGTTTTGTAACCGTGGACGAAACATGGATCCATCACAACACACCAGAGACCAAACAACAGTCAAAACAGTGGGTTTCTAAGGGTGAATCGGCGCCAAAGAAGGCCAAGGTGGGTTTGTCAGCCAATAAAGTTATGGCGACTGTTTTTTGGGATGCACGCGAGATAATCCACATTGACTACCTTCAAAAGGGAAGAACAATCAATGGGGAATATTATGCCAACTTATTGGACCGATTCAATGACGATTTGAAAAAAAACCGACCTCATTTGGCCAAGAAAAAAGTTCTTTTCCACCAAGACAATGCAAGGGTGCACACATGTGCAGTTGCCATGGCAAAAATCCATGAATTGGGCTATGAATTGCTCCCTCATCCACCCTATTCTCCAGGTTTGGCTCCGAGCGACTACTTCTTGTTCCCAAACCTGAAGAAATGGCTTGGTGGAAAAAGATTTGACTCCAATGATGAAGTCATCTCGCAAACAAAGGCCTATTTTGAGGACCTCGACAAATCATTTTTTTTGGAAGGGATAAAAAAATTGGAGAAGCGTTGGACAAAGTTTATAGAGCTCAAGGGAGACTACGTTGAAAAATAAAAAAAAATTTTATCAAAAAATCTGTGTTTTATTCCAAAAGTCACGGACTTATTGACCTGCCCTCGTATTTTCACCCTCTGCGATCTATTTTGCAGGTATGATTTGAACCAGTTAAACATAAAACCACGAAAAGCTGCTTTGCTAAGCTTCCTTAGCAAGATGTTGTGGTTAACCATATCAAAAGCTTTGGTTATATCCACAAACAAAGCAGAAGTATTTTTTTACTATCCAAATTTGAATAAATTTGGGAGCAAACATCTAAAGAGCATCTTCCGTTGATTTGCCATTTTGAAAACCGAATTGAACCGTTCCTTCAACGGTGCTTAAGACAATTTACTATGCTCTTGTAAACTACCGCCTTGAATATGGGATAACATGCTGGGGTAGTGCGTACATGAGAAATTTAATTCATTGCGCAAAAGAAAGTTGTTAGGGTCATGCGATTTAAATCTAGATGGGATCCTTCGCATGCCTTATAGGCCTCAGCTAATATTGTGCCCCTTCGACATATGAACGATACACGGGTATGCATATGAATGACAGCAAAAGGCATTTGTACTCTCTTAGGTTGAGACTTGAGATTGCCATTCCTAGAGCTAAAAAAGAACACTACAGGCGCTTTATACTAGCAATTGCTCCATTCATCTACAAAAGATTACCTAATGAAGTGTTCAGTTTGGTTGGCAGCAGTCATCGATTTTTTAGACCATTGACAAATTGGTTGCTTTCTAGAGCAGAAGTGGAAAGTCCACTGCAAGTGGAGTTTGTAAGTCAGTTATGTTTTTATATTTTTACTGCGATCTTCATTATTCTCTTTCTTAAAATAAATTTCTTTCGTTCTCACCATGATTAATAATTTAATGAAAAAAAAAAAAATTAAGACTATTGTCTGCCCTCTCCACCTTTTCCTCATTCAATAGCGTGCTTCACATTTAAAATTGGCGCCACAATGTTAGGGTAGCCATATTTTTTTGTTTTAAATAAACGGTTGTATCTCTTACTTGGTGTCAGAACCGAGATATCATTAAGCTTGAAGTAACATAAAGAAAACATTCATAATCGTCTAGTCGATTTGCAAGGAATTTTTAGTTCATTGCAGTTGCACTCTACACCACCGTATTCATGTTTCGAATCGAGGAATATCGCTGTTGAACGTAGCATACGGCGTGCCCACTTCCCTTGATTGCGATAGGAAAAAGCTCCTATTGTTCAGAGTTAATTATTAATAAGGTCCTATGGGTCAACATTTTAGCATCCTTAATATCTGTATAATATATAAAAGAATTTGTCCGAAGCGATGTAACCGCATAACTCGAGATTGGCCGAACCGATTTTGATGATTTATACTTTGTTTGAAAGCTATTTTCTCAGCACGGGTTTTAGAAGAAAAAAATCTAAATTTCAAAATGGCTTATTTTGACCACCCGGCGTGTTACGACAGGTTTTTTTCGATTTTTTTAATTTTATTTTTTTTTTCATTTTGTATTTATTTATTTTGGCAACAACCAAATAAAGAATCACATTTGAATGTAACATATCGTATCACAATTGAACTGTCAGATAGACACGCAACGTAACGCCATCTATTATCGATCAATGGAGAAGCCAATTTTGTTTCATGTTTGGTGGCGCTGTCGGATTCGGATTTCTTCATTGCGATTTTGTCAGTTTTTGTGAATTAAAATTGATATGAGAATATATCTATATCTATTTATATATATATGTATATAAAAATCAATCCATATTTGCGTTTGTTGCCGGTGTTTGGCCAAACGCGTTAACCGATTCCAATAAAATTTTTTTTTAAAGAAAGGTGACGTCTATACGAAGGATGTTATGTATGTGCGATGTCAGTATCTGCATCGGTGTGTAAAGTATGTGTTTCTTAAAAAAGAAAAAAAAATTGACAATGTATTTATACACTGTGTGTTTCATATGTAGGTATCATGTGCTTTGAAAAAAAAACAAATTTAAGTGAAATAATAACAATTTTTTTTGTGTAATATTTTCTATATATAAAAATCAATCCATATTTGTGTTTGTTGCAGGTGTTTGGCCAAACGCGTTAACCGATTCCAATGAAATTTTTTTCCATGAAAGGCGACGTCTGCACGAAGGTTGTTATGTTTGGCTATATCTGCATCGGTGTGTGAGATATAGGCATTTGAGTGAGTACACATGCATATGTGCGTATGCGTGTAAATTACGACGCAGATACAGAGACCGTACAGACGTCACTTATTTTGTTATCCGAACAAGCATATGAAAGAGGGAGACCACACTAACGTTTCAAGCTTATTGTGGAATTTGTGCGCACTTTCATTCTTGAGATATCGTGTGTTCAATATTTTATTCAAATAACTCTTATTGAAATTTTTTGCATTTTTTTGTGAATCGGACATCGGAAAGTTGCTTTTCCAACATTGATAACAATCGGTGTGGAAGTGAATGAAAAGTGATTGAATCGAAGTTTTTTATTTTCGCTTTGTTGTTTGATTCGCAGAAGTAAGGTGACATAGGCACCTGCCAGACAACAAGCACCTACCCTAAACGGAACAACGAAGTTGTGTGAACGGCCTAAGCCATGCGGAGAAAAACGTGCAGTCCCTTTCACCGATTGAGCTCAAATCAGGCAATCTTCGGTATTGGCCTGAGAGTGTTTCTGTGAACTTTGGTCAAAATCGGTCTTCTTTTTTTAGGCGCAGCAACATACGCCGGATACCCAACATAGACAATTATAAGGAAGTCTACTCGAACATATTGGCCAATAGAATTCTCGGGCACGGGCAAAGCCGGGCAGGTGCAGCTAGTATGGTATAAAGGGCAAAATGGTGTTCAATAAATAAACACGTTCGATTACTACGCACCTACGAGTCAACAGTGGAAAGGAGGGATTTCGAAAGTGGCAATTGTACAAATTGGTAATACAAAATTTATAAGTTTTATCGACTGAAGCTTGAAACAGCGTTATAAAAGTGGCCTTAAATCCAACATCTCCAATATTTTTTTTTACTCCGATTCCGAACGGCAGTGCGGAAATCTTTTAAAATGTTTTTGAGGCGATTTGAACCTCGGTAACTGGTGCAAAGCACTTACCACTGCGCATCAAATGACACACAGAATTGTTTAGTTAACTTAATTCTTCGGAAATTTGCCGAACACACTTTTTTGACACCTTTTGTCCTTAATAATTTTAAAAAGCATTCAAGCATTATATTCTTATCAATTAACGTTAAAGTTTTTTCCTTTCCAATAATTATTGATATTTTGTACTTGCCTGTTTTATTGTCCCAAGAGGAGAACATTCATTACAGGCAGTTTAATCCAAAGGATTCACCGAACCACTTCAATAGATCACACTGGATACCTTGGCATCGTACAAAACAATCCGATTGCAATCCATTCCCAATGCGGCGAACTTAATGAAGATTTACTGTAACAGCATTCCGATTTGATAAAATTCAATTGCCAGAATGCGCGTATCTTACAGCTTCTAATCCCAAACTAAAACTTGGTAATGTTATTTTTATACCCCACACCACCGTTTGCCCATTCGCAATGTCCGTATACCCGAACATCGTTCGTCCTCCCGCTCTAATTGCTTGACTGAGCAATTATTTTACTTGTTTCCAAAGTATCTTCAACAATAAATCAGTTGTCTTAATCCGATTTAATTGCCATTTCTGGGATATAGTGACCATTACACACTTATGGCCATTATAATTCCGTGGCAATTCGGACAGCACGGACAGAAAGAGAGAGAGAGAGAGCGAGTGCAATGCAGCCACGTATTTGCCCCAAACGGAAGCAAAAGCATTGCCAATCGTAGAAAAAGAGTATTTTATGTGGGCTTCCAGAGTGCAATGCAGTAACCACTACAATCACCATCACCGTCACTTGCAACAAACAAAACCAGTTGAACTGTACAACTGGAAAGGACATTAGTCCCAACCGGCGACCGACAATATCCTTCTGCACATATGCCACTCATTTAAATTCATTCGATTTTACCAATAAAAGACAAATGGGAGCCAAAACTTTGGTTTATTGTTTTTCTACGTTGCGACGACGAGCACAGGAGATGAGGTCCAGCAACTCTAGACTAATCCCGCTTGGTGCAGGGACACCCATTTCGGGAATGTAAACTGGCCATTAATAGTCGGATACCCTAGATGGAGATTTTATTGCTTGTAGTCCTTGTTGGATGTTCCTACCAAGAGTGTACATTCACTGAAATTCGTAGATATATGCGGCATATGGAGCCGATTGCTCTTACTACTGCAGAGTCCTTGAGCTCTAAAACATATTTTTTATGCTCCTGCGGATAACTCAATTGAGCCTGGACACAAATCTAATGTGCTTCTCTGAAAAGCTGTCATGTAAATGCCAACCGCCTGAAAAGAACATTTTCATTGCGATATGTCTGGCGAAATTGAATTGCAAATGTAAAAAGGACCTAGCTGGGATTTATGGAGCGAAATTTCGTGGGAAAATTTTGGTGCGACATACGCGGTACTGCAGACTTGTTGACTGGTGTGAGTATTCCGTTGTAATGATTACTTTCCCCGCCAAATTGAATTTCATCCCTTGAGGCGTAATATGATGTGTGATGTTTCAATATTCGAATTTGGTTTCGATATCCTTGATAAAGTAATAAAATTGTGTTATTTTTCACAGCACACACACTTGACTGTGTGGCGAAAAAATTACTCTCTGGGGAGATGGTTTTGACGAGTTTTTATGGGAAATTCAGCGGAAAGTGCACTTGTTTTCCGCTAAGTGTGCGAAAAATATAAAAGTCAAAATGATAATCAAAATGGGAATGGAAATGATGGGATAATGTTGATTTTGACTTTCTTTTTTGTATTTGGATTTTATTCATATTATTCCATTTCAAGGACATTAATAATAGATCGATTCTTTTGATGCAATTTGCCATAATTTTTTTCTTCAGAATTTGCAGTGTCAAGGCCAACATCTTTTTTCTTCCTTTTAAATTATTTGTTATACCTACGTACCGATGACCATGGGAAAGTACAAGGTGGCGCAAAAGTCATCATCCTATCGGAAGAAGCTATAATTTTTGCAAATGGCGGCAAATGTAAATTCTACTTTGACATTTGTGAAGTTAACTATACAGAAAAAACTTAAGACACCAATTAACATAATCCAAAAGCAGAACCAAAGTTTTTCATTCATAAAAAAAATTACAGCGAAAGAACATCGGGTGACAACTTTTGCGCCACCTGACAACTTTTGCGCCACCTTGTATGAATGAGTTAGTAAAGTCAAGAGTAAGATGCACCGCTGGAGTCGCCGAGGAATTCGTAATCGAAGTCGGTTTTATGTATGGGTAGACGTTTTGGAAGTTTCGTGGGCGCAGTGACTACTAAACTACAGGTCAAAGGCCAAAAAACATCGCTAAGTTTTTTTCCCAGTGCTCCACCTCTTGCGAAAGTCGGACAAAGCATCTCGAAATCGCCGTTCAAATTCGCCTTTAAATTGTAGGTCCATTTCCATTTGCACAAGCAAATGGTTGGAGAAGCTAGGTTATAGGCCCTGTATGGGCTGTTAATGCCTACCCTATTTTAAGTTTTGGAATGGAATGGGTATCGTATTAGTCCGAACAAAACAGAATACTTGTGCCGCCTGTTCTCTGCTTCACTCCAACCTATTCCAGACATTTATATGAATAGAAGAGCGATTCCCAAGTACGAAAAGTTCAAAAATCTGGGACCAATGATCAAAATCGAAGCAAACTGTGACGACGACATTTAGCACCGCGTAAGCGCCCGGCGCTCATATACGGTTCACAAAGTGGGACAGCGTACAAAAAAGTATAATGGCAAATTAACGGCAGCTAAAGATGCTTCGCATGACAGCAGAGGAAACAAAGATAAATCGAATAAGAAATTCCAAGGTCCAAGGAAGCCTTCACGTCAAAGAACATATCTCGAAGAAAATGGAGCGAGACCGGTTCAGGTGGTAGTGTCATATTCAAAGGCGAGGTCCTTCGAACCCTGTCAAAAAGGCAATATCAATCAACGTTTCCATACACTCGTGAAAGAGAGGGAGGCCCAGCATTTGATTGGTCTTAGTGACTAAGTAATTCAAAATCGGGAGGCCTGCTGTTAATTTTCTGATGTCGAACCAACGAACCAGTAGGGATGCAGCTAGGTAGTAGGGTTATGGTCCTTTTATTCCTGATCATAGCCTCACCGACATTAAGGAGGGAGAAGTAAAGGCTATGATCAGTTAGTTATCAATTCAGTTGGAAGTTCAATTTTGAACTTATGCGAATTCTATTCTATTTTTAAATAAACATATCAATTTTACCTGACTGCTTTACTGACAGCTCAACTGAGAAGTTCGAAAATTTTAATTGACAACTGAACTGATCATCTAAAAGCGCCTTTATGTTTATGTTTATGTTTTTACAGAATTTTTTTATTGCACATTGTACAGAGATTTGATAATAAATTTTATCTTTCTACTGAAACATTATTTACAATTTGGATTAAGAATACATAAAGGAAAAATTAGATTAACTTGAAGGAAAATACGAAAAAAAACCTTCAATATATGTATAAAAAAAAGAGTAAAGATTTATATAAATAGTGCCCATAAATTAATTATTAAATAGTTATCTTAGAACAAAAAAAAATATAGCAAATGAATAAATAAATAATGCATAAATAAATAAAAATAATTAATAAATAAATAAATAAAATTTATTAATAAATACAAAAATAGGTAAATAGATATAAAACACAACCGGAGACAAGAACAACAAAATGGATAACAAAGCTGAAAAAGCAAATATATTTGTCTATAGATACAAAAACACCAAAATCAAGTTAATGAAGACCAACTTAAATATAAAATTTAATAAAAAATGCCTCAAACAACAAATCACCCCCATATATGCACAAATAAAAATAAAAGACAACTCAATAGCCGCTCAAAAAACACAAAAAATTGCACAAGTAATCAGAATAAAAGAAGAAATAAAGTTTTTACAAAGAAAAAAAGCTAATCTGAACAATAAAATATATAAACTTCATCTACTGATATATACATACACAACATTGCAGCCGACCTATACATAGAATCAATAAACCAATACATAAACACAATAGCTAGAGAAATAATTATAAAACAATACAATAAAATACAGAAACTTAAAAATAAGAACAAACACAACAAAACACTCATAAATACACACACATTCTATCCCAGATTAATAAACAACACAAACATCCTATTCACCAATGCAGAAATCAATACCCTAAACAAAGGACTCAAATACAACATACCAAAAATAAACAAAAACAACATTAACCAAGAAGTCATAAACGCAGAAGCAGCAATAAAAACAATAACAACATATGAAACACAAAACGAAACAAGAATAATCATCAACAAAAAACTAAAATTTTTAACAAAAACCAACAACATAACCCAAAAACTCAAAATGAAATATCAAGAAGACATAACCAATCTAAAAACAATAAAAGAAAAAATAACGAAAAATAGAGCAATAATAACAAAAGCAGACAAAGGCAATACTACAGTAATATTTGATGAACAAGAATAAATAACGAAAACAGAAACATTTTTTAACAACAACAAAATACAAATTTTAAATAAAGACCCGACAATAATATACACCAAAGAAATAAACAATGCCATCAACAAATGCAACCAACTTTTCTCCGACTCAAATAAAAACAATTTAAAGCAACCACAAGCAAGAGCACCCACATTCACCGGACTACCAAAAATGCATAAACAAGAAACACCCAGTAGACCACTAATAAATTACACCACAGCACCAGGTTACAAAGTTGCAAAAAAAATTACAAAAAATCATCAAAAATAATATCAATTTACACAACAACAACAGTATAAAAAATAACACAGACCTAATTGACAAATTAAAAAACATAAACATACTACCAAACTACAAAATGATTTCATTTGACATAACCAACATGTACACCAATATCCCTATCACCGAAACTATTGACATTTTGAAAAACAACCTTACAACCACAGGAACCATCAATAAATAACAAATAGTAGAACTAATATACATAGTAGAAATAATACTCAAACAAAATTATTTCACATTCAACAACAAATACTACAGACAAACAGAAGGACTAGTCATGGGATCTCCCCTCAGCGGACTAATAGCAGAAATTTATTTAAACCATTATGAAAACAAACACATTGTATCAAATAAAAATCCACAAAAAGACAAAATAATATCCTACTCCAGATACATCGATGACACGTTCGTAATATTTGATGGTACACATAGACAAATAGACATACTATCCAAATATATTAACAACATTAACAACAAAATAAAAGTGACTACAGAAACCGAAAACAACAATACAATAAATTTTCTAGACCTCAATATAACAAAAAACAACAATAAACTAAAATACAAAATCCACAGAAAACCAACAACAACTAACATCACAATAAATAATAGCTCACACCACCCACACTCACAAAAAATGGCAGCTAACAATTCATTAATATACAGACTCATCACAATACCAATGGACAAAAAAGACTACAAAACAGAACTTAACACAATAAAATGCATAGGACAAGCAAACGGCTATAACCCTTCAACTATAGACAAATTACATCTTAGAATGAAACAAAAAATAAACAATAACAAAAATAACAACAACAAACCAACAGAAAATAAATACACTTCCATAACCTACACCAACATCCTACCACAAATAATACAGCAACAATGCAAAAAACATAACTTAAAAATATCATTTAGAACAGACAACAACATACAAAAAATATTAAAACCAAAAACAAAAACCAATAAAGAAAATCTGTCCGGAGCATACAAAATAAGCTGTTCGGACTGTGATAAATTCTACATAGGACAAACGGGAAGAAACTTTAAAGAAAGATTTAAAGAACACATACCCAAACACAACACAAAATCATCATACGCGCAACATTTAATAGAACATAACCACAATTACCATAATATAGAGGAAAACCTAAAACCATTACACATATGCCAAAAAGGTAAACTACTAGACGCAATAGAGGAATTCGAAATTTATAAAGCTTACAAAACAGACAGAGACAAATTACTTAACGATAAATTAACTATGAAAAACAATCCACTGTTTGACACGGCAATAGCTTATCACAGAAGACGAAATGAGACAGAGATAGTCAGCTCCAACAGCCTCACACCCACACAACAATAGACTTACAAATAATAAGAAAAAACTTTATTGACAACGAATTGATTCGGTCTACGCCCGATGATGAAGCTATTGCTTCGAAACGCGGCGCGTTAGTTAAAAAATAAAAATAAAAATAAAAAGTTGTGACAGTTAGATATTGAAAAATAAAAAAAGGAGATTAAATTGAATAAAATATTTGTTTTAATTATCACATTTAACAAATAGATAAATAAATAAATAAATTAATAGGTAAACAAATAAAAAGATAAGTAAATAAACAAATGAACAATTAATTAAATAAATAAATAAATAAATAAAAAGGCGAATATATAAAAAGGAATGTAAACAAATAAATAAATATGTTAATAAATAGGTAAGAATATAAATAAACAAATAATCAAATCAATAAATAAACAAATTGACGAATAGAATTTGTTTATATGGCACACTGCAGAGTTGGCCCATACCTGACACCCATATAATAGAATAGCCTGGAAAATTACTTTGTGCAGAATAATATTTTCATTAATTTTAAAAATCCTTACTGAAAGTATTTTTTGTTGAATTTTAAATAAAAAATAATTGTTTTGAGCAGCAACTCTTCCGAAGGCCAGTAGAAAACCTAACCTCACCTTACCCTCCAATTATGTGCAATTTAACATAATTTGAGGATGTAAGGCAAGTTTTTTTTTTAAGGGGCTGCGGAATAGTTTCTGCCCCAAACACTGTAGGTAGCCTTTTATCCTTTTCTATCCCGAAAGATCTCTCTGGAATCCGCGATTGTGTAAACTTCAAAATGGAGGTTAGGTCTTCCATGCCTTCTTTTACCTGGAGGCTGGGATCCGAAGATTCCCTTGGCTTTATCATTGTTGTCGTTTCGCTCGATGTAGCCGATCCAATGTATATCACTACGTGCTCTAGCTTTACGGACTACATACACATATTTTTACAGCTCATAGAGTTTGCATTTGTTTCCTCTAACCTCCTTGCACATACAGAACACACCGAACCAAAATACACTGTGTTATTGACAATTTCATTTTTCAACTGTAGTACAATTTACAATTTTCATTTTTCAGTGAAAAAAAACTTGATAACTTATTTTCCATGTTGACAATATTGGTTGTCATTGTGAAGGATCAATTAATTCAATTGAAAAATTGGAATTGTCAATCTGATGAAAGCAGTTGTCAAATTGAAAACAAGGTTTTCAGATTGAATATCACGATCTTCAAATAAAAATTTACTTGCGGCAAATCGTTCACCCTATCTCCTTTCTAACTCAATCCAACGAATTGGTGCCAAAAATAAAAGGAAAATGGAGAAATAGAGAGGAACAGATTGATTTAGATGTATACTTGTAGGCGCTCAGAAAAATGCTGGGCTGTTAATTAAAAATCAAAACCCATTTCAGGATGAGCTGATACTTGTGGCTTCAAAGGCTTGGCCCTCGGAGAGGTTCATACTCTCTTTCAGAGCCCTCTCTAGATTGCTCTGATTTATCCTTGGCAGGTCACACTTCTTAGAGCACAGCGTCCAGTCCAGTTTCCTTGATGAATCTGAGAATGAGCTGTGGATCCATGGTGTGCATGTCCTTGTCTGTTATTTCCTGCCTGCCCAAATATCTTATCCTTTTGTTGGCCAGTGTCTCACAGCATTCCAGTATGTGGTCTGGAGTTTCGGCAGTTTCACTGCAGAATCTGCAGAGCCCGTCCTCTGACATGCCCATTTTCTTCAGGTGCTCCTTGAGTCTGCAGTGCCCCGTGAGGAGGCAGCATGCTCTATGGACAATTGGAAGCAGCGTACCCTAGATCGCAGATGTTCCGGAGCCCATTAGGTAAGTAGGTAATATTGCCCCCTAAAAGTTGCAATTTTCCTGATCACCATCGAAGGTCATGTCGATCTAGCCATGTCCGTTCATCCGTTATTAAGTATTAAAAAAATAAAATAAATAAATATTAGGCATTTGCGACCCATAAAACTTAGCTTCTCCAATCACTTTCTTACAGAATCCGAACGGCAAATTTGAGAAACTTCTAGTGACAATTGATATTCTTGGATGTTGGTCAGACGTTCGCAAAAGGTCGGGCCATGAACCGGGGAATTGAACCGGGGAACTTTAGGTTAGTTGAGGTTGGTTGTGCTTTCGGGTTGAAAGGTTGTGCTAAGTTTCTTCTTAACAAAAACCATACAAAATTATTGTAATTTTCTACTGCTAGAGTGAAATCTAAAGTATGCCTTGTAATTGCGGTTTAAAGGTAGACCGATCGGTCGCGAAAATTCAATGCGCCGGGTGTAAAATACTATTTCATTTGAAGTGTATAAATCTGCGTTAAAGTGATTGCGATTACATGAAAAAAAAAACAATATACCACATTACTGTATCGCATGCAAGCAACGCAGACGCAGCTCTCTTCACTCGCCCCCACCTTTTACCCCATGCAATTTGGACAACTCCGATACTGTACCGATCCCTCTGGCCCCCATAAGTGCAATAGAAGAACAAAATACCAGTGTTATTACAATTGATTTAGTATATAAAAAACTATTGGAAGTGGAAAAGATGAACCAATAATTTATATCGCGTATTGATGGTCTTACAACTGAAAATGTTGAACTAAAAAACAAAATGTGTGTACTGCAAGAAAAAATCCATTGGTTGGAGCCAGTGGCGGACTAAGCCCGTCAGAGGCCCGGGGCGGCAAAGCTGAATGAGGCCCCCAAGCTTTAAAAAAATTTAGTTTTACAAGCTTTTTATTCAGTTCACATTTGTATGTATAAATAAGTGTTTATGTTTATTTCGTTAAAATCTGGCAAGTGAAATTTAAATTCGAATTAAATTATTTAGGCTAAATAAACATACTCGTACATACCTACAACATGGAATGGCTATAGATGAGGAAAATAAAATACGCATCGATCGACAACAAAAAATTAGATAAAATAGGTACATCAAAAATAGTTTTTTTTATTTTTTGTGTGTTATATGTGTTTTCGTTCCTTCAATTTACTGAAATCCTCAATAACTTCTATGAAATCGATTTCTTTGGAATTTTGTTCTTTCTATTGAAAGCACGGCTAGAATAACCAGTTGCTCTTGATCCATTGTAGGTCGAAGATAATTTTTGATTAGTTTAATTTTCGAAAAACTCCTCTCGCATGATGCAACGGAGATGCAAATAGTCAAGAAGTATTAAAGTCCCATTTTATTATAAACTAGCTGACCATGCTCGCCTTGCTCGCCAGTCTGCCACTTTTAAATTTAAATCAAAATACTTGCTAATAAGAACTGCTAAAGAAAACGTCGAGAGTGCCCCTTCTTGGATATACTCTCATTGTGACTCCCTCTCAATCTTAATTACATTTCAGACAATATCTTTCTCAATCCCATGCACCACAAACTACAAAAGGTGCATAAAGAAAGAAAGAAAAAGCGCACAGCACATAAGGTACAGAGAGAGAGAAACAGATTTGTGCCGCACACACACACAAATTATCCTCCACTCAACGCTGGGAAAATCCAACGATCAGCTTCAATCGAACATTTTACTTTTTTTGAATTGTATACAATTTATAGTCTAATGCTTATTGTTCAACTTCAGGATAACCTACAATGATTTATATCTTAAAATCTTTGTAGATAATTGAACTTTATATTAAAAAAAAATTCTATTTCATTTGGATGAGTCATTCCAAAGCTTGGAGCTAGAACGCATTCGAGAGTTACAACTTTTCTTAGTATCAGCTTCGATTTCTGCTTCTGGACAGCAGATGAAGCATTTTCCCCCGGTAAAAAGTAGCCTATGTTCATCAGGGATAATGTCGGCTTCTAATGGTAATTTTTTTCAAATCGCTTCAGTAGTTTCGGCTATTCAAAACAAACAAACAATCAAATCTTTCCTCTTTATAATATTAGTACAGATTTAAGGATTTGGGGGCCCCCCAAGTCCGGAGGCCCGGGGCGAGCCGCCCCTTCCGCCTCCTGGTTAGTCCGCCAGTGGTTGGAGCAATCCAACCTCTCAAGCACCGTAGAGATTGTCAATGTACACAATGTTGATAACACAAGTGCACTGCAAACAGCTGTGAAAATCGTGCGCGATGGTGTTGGCGTCCAAATAAGATATAGACACTTGCTTCATTAAAAAAATAAAACAACAAAACATTGCTAAGAACTCTAAAACAGAAGAATCAACTAAGTCTTTAAATATTTTGATCGTGAAACTGTCTCGTTGCCAAATAAAAGACAATATCATGCAAACAAAATCCAAAAAAAAAATTAAATTAAATACAAAATTATTTGGTGAGAATCACGACGGTTCGAACATCTATACATCAACGATAGTATGACTTCGCACACTAGAGAGCTTTTCAATGCAACAAAAATGTACAAGCTGAAAAATAAATACAAATACATGTGGATGAAGAACAACACAATTTTCCTGCGGAAGAAAGAAGGAGACGATGCGATTACTGTGAGATGTCTGGATGACCTTTGTGGTCTCAAAAATTAGTTTTTTTCTTTTTTACTTATATTCTATCTCTTTCGTTTAAAAGCTTTCTCCTTACTTCCCAATTAATTGTTAAGACTTATTCAGCAAAATGTCTTATTTTTTACTTCATCAGAATATCCGTAGCATGAGAAAAAATTTTAATTCTTTCCTAGCACACATTAATGCTTTGAACTATGAAGCCGATTTTATTATTTTATCTGAAATTTGGTTATACGACTATGAACTATCCAACTACAATATTCCGGGTTATGAGCTTTTTGGCAATTGCAATAACTCTTATTGCGCAGGTGACATTGTAGTATACATAAAGTATTCGTTTTTGGATCATTGTGAAGTTAAGCGATTTAACTTGATCAGTGCTGATATAATACAAATTGAATGCAAGCTATGTAGGTAGTGAACAGTTTGTCATTCTTTGCGTCTATCGACTAGGTACATGAGAATAATTTAAACACGTATTTCTAGAACAATTGGATACTATTCTTAAAGCTATAAAGTGTAGGAATTTATTGATCCTAGGGGACATTAATATCGACATACTAATTAGCAATCATGACTCTGACAATTACTTATTATTAATGTCTTCATATGGCTTAGAGTCATTAATTAATGAACCAACTCGCCTAACAACTGAGACTCAAACATGCATTCATCACATTTTTGTAAGATTTCATAAGAATTGCTTACGCAGAAGTATACAGTGACGTATTGAATCTCGAAATCACAGATCATTGCATGGTAAATTTGAGTATTGAACATTTGACACCAAATAAGTGCAGTAGCAATAAATACATACCGTTTCCAGTAAAGCGCACAATCAATTTTGTAAAGCTAAATGAATATTTGAAGTTTGAATGTTGGGAGCAAGTTTATGAGGAGACTGATCCTTCGTTAGCTTGCGATACTTTACTGAGAACTTTGCGAGCTTATATTGAGAACTCGTCAGAGATTCGTCCAAATGCACTTAACGCTTCTAAGTTAAAACGACTTCGGCCATAGATTGGGGAAAGGTTACTTTCAATGATAACAAGAAAAAACGCATTGAGGAAAAAATGTAAAAAATGTAAACGTCACCCCCATATCTCCAAACTGAAGCAGCGATATATTAAATTAAGTCGGGATGTTAAGAAGCAGGTAGAAATTAGTCGTAACAGGTTTTATACTAATAAATTTGATAAATACAATGGGAACATCAAGGAAGAATGGAAAGTTGTAAACAGTATCCTTAATAAAAATGTAACTAGTAATAGAATTCTCGAGATTACAGTTGAAAATTCTAACATAACAGACAAAATGGATATTGCTAACAACTTTAATAAATACTTTGCATCTATTGCAACAGACTTAAATCCGTGTCCGCCCATTAATGATTGCATATGCGACTTGTATTCAGAAATAGTTAATGATGAATATCAAAGTAATAGTTTTGTTTTCGAGTATATTAACTTCAGGCGAGGTATGTAAAACTATACTGAACCTCGATAATAAGCGATCCAGTACTTCCGATGGCATCACAAATTGCTTACTTAAGCGTATTTCGTGGTATGTCGTCGAAATATTAGCTCATGTTTTCAATATGAGTGTCAATTGCGGCATTTTTCCTAGTTCCCTAAAAACTGCTGAAGTGATTCCACTATTTAAGAAAGGGAACAGAAAACGCATGAGCCAATATAGACCTATTTCTATACGGTGCAGGGAAATAACTTCACGGGCAATAACTTCACATGCGCAATAACTTCACCTCGAGTGTTCAATAACTTCACTTTTTATACCCTATTCTAAGGGTATATTAATTTTGACGCATAGTTTGTAACATACCTTAATATTGCCCGTAGACCCCTAAAAGTTACTATATTTATGATCAGCATCGATAGTAATGTCGATCTAGCCATGTCCGTCCGTCCGTCCGTCCGTCCGTCCGTCTGTCGGCAAAAATTAGGCCTTTAAACTGGACCTAGAGAACTGAAATTTTAACCATATACTCTCTAGGGTCCCGAAATAATCAAGTTTACGAATTTTTGAAATCCGCCCACAGACACGCCCACAAACTCAAAAAAAATTTTGGAAAAAATCGAATTTTGAGCTAGAAAGCTGAAATTTTTTATATATGATCTATGACTCCTAAAACTGCTCGCGATAAAAAAAATTCAAAATCCGCCCACTGACACGCCCACAAATAAATAAAATAATTTTTTTATACCCTATTCTAAGGGTATATTAATTTTTGAAAATCCAAAGTTTGAGCTAGGAAGCTGAAATTTATAATATATACTCTCTATGAGTCCTTTATGCTCATGTGTAAATATTTTCAAAATCCGCCGACTGACAAGCCCAAAATTATTTTTTTTTTTTTTAAATTCAAAGTTTGAGCTAGGGAGCTGAAATTTATAATATATACTCTCTAGGGGCCCTTTATTCTCATGTGTTAATTTTTTTTAAATCCGCCTACTGACACGCCCACAATTAAATAAAACAATTTTATTGAAACACCCAAGTTTGAGCTAAGGATCGTTTTTTTCGATAAAATCCTTTAAGTGATATATAACAAAATATGTAGAGTGTTCTTAACAATTCAACCATACTTAGACTTTTGTCACGCCCACTTATGAAGGATCGGAATAAGAATAGGGTATCCAACAGTTCGCCCAAGCGGACTGTAGCCCGTCCCTATGTTTTTTTGTGAAGTTATTGCCCACTGATGGTGAGCAATAACTTCACTGTAAATTTTGTGAAGTTATTTCCCACCTATAATTTGAGTTTGTCCATTATAACTAAAGACCCTTGCACCCACTCCAAATCAAACAGTGACCCCAAGCAGGGGGGTTGCAGGGGGGCAGCATGGCCCCCCATATGCATTGCAATGTTTGATTTGGAGTGGGTGCGAGGTACGGTTCTTGAATTATCATAAAATGTTAAGAGAATTTATTTCCCACAAAAATTGAAGATATTGCTCACCTATAGTGGGCAATAAGTTCACAAAAAAAAAGTGAAATTATTGCCCACTCGAGGTGAAGTTATTGCCCATGTGAAGTGATTGCCCGTGAAGTTATTTCCATGCACCTTTCTATACTGCCAACTCTCTCTAAGTTGTTTAAAAAAATTATCAAGTGCCGAATATTATCTTTTCTGCAAAGAAATAAATATTTGAATAGTGCACAGTTTGGCTTTCGTGCGGGTAGGTCCACAGAAGATGCCATATTAAAATTATGCAGTGAAATTTGTGCAGGTTTTAACAATAGTTATACACCAGCAGCCTTATTTATTGACATAACTAAAGCCTTTGACATGGTCAACCACAACATTTTGCTGGATAAACTTTACAAGGCTGGATTCAGAGGATCGGTGCATAATTGGTTTGATTCATACTTAAGAGGTAGATCACAAAGAGTTAAACTTGAGGGGGCTCTTAGTGATGAGTTGAAAATAGGCATTGGTGTACCTCAAGGTTCAGTTCTAGGCCCCATTCTATTTTTAATATATGTAAACTCCATTTGCAATCAGCATTTCCATAGTAATGTTACAGCATTCGCAGATGATATTGCATTCACTTACGTCAGTAAAGGACTTTTTGAATCTCTGGTCAATTTGCAAAACGACCTGCAAGTTCTGAGGCAATGGTTCGCTAAACATGAGCTTCTTATTAGTGAAAAAACTAAGGTTATGATTTGCTCCGATTTGACTGATTGCAACATATATTTTCTTCGACTGCATGTGAAAAACTCTATCTGTCTTCTCACTCTTGTGGCAAATGCAATTATGATCCAAATGCCTCTTGCACATCCGCATGTTTTCAAATAAAGTCAGTTAATAGCTTTAAATACTTAGGAGTTATTATTGACAAAAATATGAACTGGAAGATACATGCAGCTGAATTGAGAAGGTATATGTTGTCCCTTACGCGGAATATGTTTATGCTACAACCTTACTGTTCTCAAAAACTTTTATTGACAATATTTTATTGACTCGTAAATGCCAAATTGCTGTATGGTATCACCAGCTGGGGAGGGGCTTATCTTAATACCCTTGAACCTATCGTATTAGCGCAAAAGCATATTATTAGAATAGTATATAGAAAGGATAGATTTAGTAGTAGCTGGCCGCTGTTTCATTACCATCATGTCTTGCCTTTGAAGCATCTGTATGTATATAAAGTATTTAAAGTTTTTTTTATGCGTAGTGGTTATATGTCTAATATTCGGAGCTCAAACACATATAGCCTAAGAATAAGTAATCAAGCTTTTGTTAATATACCAACTTCATTTAGGACCCACTATACGCATTTTTTTACTGTCGCTGAAACTACGCTATTCAATAAAGTACCATACGATTTACGAATCTTAAATGATCGCAGTTTTTCTTAAAAAGAGTTAAAAAATGGCTCTTCACGATGGATAGTTCAGAAGTCAAAAAACTCCTTGTTAATATAGTATAGCCAACTGTTTTTCTTTCTCATTTTAATTCAATATTTCAAATGTTTACTCGTATATTCAAACATTTTTCACTTTTTCACTTTTCATTTCTCATTTTTCACTTTTGTTAAAACTGTAAACATACATACAACATACATACCCCGCAACCAAATTATATACGAGGGCGGGTCAATAAGTCCGTGACTTTTTGAATTTCTGACCTCTTTACTGAAACGGCAACACTGCTCCTGTCAACAGGCATCTGTCAGTTGACTCCTGTCAAAATTTAAACTTGCTGCGTCAGTTAGTTTGTGTTTGACAGCTATTTTTATCAGACTACTCACTAATTTGAGGAGAAAATGGAAAAAAGTGAATTTCGTGTGCTTATTAAGCATTATTTCTTGCGAAAAAAAACCATTACCGAGACCAAGGCTAAGCTTGAAAAATACTATGGGGACTCTGCACCATCAATTTCAATGGTAAAAAAGTGGTTTACTGAATTTCGTTGTGGCCGTACAAGCACTGAAGATGCCGAACGTCCTGGACGCCCAGTTGAGGTCTCTACACCCGAAACAATCGAAAAAATTCACGATATGGTGTTGGCCGACCGAAGATTGAAAGTGCGAGAGATTGTGGAAGCCGTAGGGATCTCGCATGGCTGAGTGGTTTCAATTTTGAATGATCACTTGGGCATGAGAAAGCTTTCCGCAAGATGGGTGCCGCGTTTGCTCACAGTCGACCACAAACGCAATCGTGTAACAACTTCACTGGAAGGTTTGGCGTTGTTTAATCGCAATATGAAGGAGTTTTTGCGCCGTTTTGTAACCGTGGACGAAACATGGATCCATCACAACACACCAGAGACCAAACAACAGTCAAAACAGTGGGTTTCTAAGGGTGAATCGGCGCCAAAGAAGGCCAAGGTGGGTTTGTCAGCCAATAAAGTTATGGCGACTGTTTTTTGGGATGCACGCGGGATAATCCACATTGACTACCTTCAAAAGGGAAGAACAATCAATAGGGAATATTATGCCAACTTATTGGACCGATTCAATGACGATTTGAAAAAAAAACGACCTCATTTGGCCAAGAAAAAAGTTATTTTCCACCAAGACAATGCAAGGGTGCACACATGTGCAGTTGCCATGGCAAAAATCCATGAATTGGGCTATGAATTGCTCCCTCATCCACCCTATTCTCCAGATTTGGCTCCGAGCGACAACTTCTTGTTCCCAAACCTGAAGAAATGGCTTGGTGGAAAAAGATTTGACTCCAATGATGAAGTCATCTCGCAAACAAAGGCCTATTTTGAGGACCTCGACAAATCATTTTTTTTGGAAGGGATACAAAAATTGGAGAAGCGTTGGACAAAGTGTATAGAGCTCAAGGGAGACTACGTTGAAAAATAAAATTATTTTTTTATCAAAAAATCTGTGTTTTATTCCAAAAGTCACGGACTTATTGACCCGCCCTCGTATTATGTAGTTTCGTGAAAGTGTCATTCGCTCCTAGTCGTCTAACGACTACAGAATTGACTGAACAGTATTCTTTTCAAATTCCATAAATGCTCTTATGTAACTTGATTATTTAGCCTTAAGATATCTTTTCTAGTACTAAAATCTATATGCTAAGAACATTTTGTAAAATTGCAAATAATAAAAAAAAAAAAAAAGTAGTCCGACTAACCACCGAGCCAAGTGTACTCAAGTGTATTACAAAGAATCCTTCCTTATCCGTACAACACACACGCGGAATGCTCTTCCACAATCTGTGTTTCCTACCCATTATAAATTACAAACATTTAAAACCACATTCCATAGGTTTCTCTATGTCATGCTTACCCCCGTTTCCTTAAGGACCGCGCTATTTAACTATAAACGTATGGACATTATAAGGCTACAAAAAAATCCCTTTAGTGCTCTTTTATTAAATAAAAAAGTGTACATATTTTTAAAATCCACCTACTGACACGCCCATTGTTTAAAGTATGTAGATCAAGTCGTTCTTAACAATTCCTTTATACAAAGCTGTGTTTGACACTCCCCCTTTTCAGGGGCGTTTTTTTCTATAAAAATACTGTTTTTTCAATAAACCCTTTAAAAAACGTAAAAAACTGTTGTTTGGGTAAATAATTTCTTTCTCAAAAATTCACCGATTCTTAGATTTTTGCCACACCAACTTTTTGGGGGAAAGGAATAGGACCCAAGCGGACTGTAGTCATCCCTTATATTTGTTTTACGACTTCGTCACGTGCATACTCCCACTATTGATTATTGTTTGATCTTCCTTTTGGACACCAGGACATTCTCAACATTTGAAATGTGTCGCTGGGATCACATGCATGATAAAATTGCCTAGATGTGTGCAGACAGCTTTGGCACCTGGCCGAACACTTCAATTTCTCAATAGCTTGTTTGCTTAACGTTGAGGTCGAAGTAATGCATAAATAAACATTGGGCATTACCAATAACAAATTTAGTGTTGAACTTAAATTATTGGTCCCGTTCATTTAAATGTCCTTTTGCATATGAGTGAAAGGGACTACAAATTTAAGCTTTACACTAATTTTGTTATTAGTAAGGGCCATTAATTTTTGTTTGTCATTCAAATTGAATTAATTATCCACAAAACAAAGCAACATGAACGCTCGAAGCAGGGAATTCCGAATTGGCCATAAGAATGCGCACAATGTTTACATAATGCCCCTGCTCAACATTTAGCCGCTCTTTGAATTTGTGGTCAACCATACTCGCATCATTCATGCATGTTGAAGAGTACTCTTCCGGTAGCTAAAAACTATCTTACAAGTGACTGAAAACCATCTTTGAACTCTGACACCCTTCAAAATGTGGTTTCCACAGTTTTGACAGATGTGAGAGTAGCATTGAACATACACCATCAACTTTCGATTAGCTCCAACTCAAGCATCTTTTAAGTGTGTTTCAATCTCGTGCCATGAAATAATTATCCTCCCCAGTAACAGCCCGCTATCATCTTACTGCTCGTCCACATAGCCTTGCATGATAATACTTTGGTCGCTCTGTCCGGCTTAGACAAGAAGAACGTGTATACGAAAAAAAAGAGAGAAAGGAAGCGACTGCAGTGGAAGTATCTTATCTTAATTATACGAATGATTTCCACATCCCGCCAAGCAGGAAAAGGGCTTCCAAGTAAACTCTATGCCATGAGATGTGTGCACCAACTCACACTCTCCTCGCAGACTTACTCTTAAGAGCTCAGTGAAGGTCTTTATTAGGTAAAATCGACGCGAACAGTGTTGCTGTGCATGCGCCGCCGTCAAGTGTCGGATATCAAATTACCTACGGCACTGGCATTTCATCGGATTGAAAGGGATAATGACACAAAGGATGCGTTTCACTACTAGCCCTCTGTTCTCTTAGTACTCGCACTCTCAGATTAAAGGAGGATGTTCAGGGGGCAACTTACACTGTATAGCAAAGTCTTGGGTTTCTACCGCTGTAAATTGAGATGTTGCATTGTCTGGATTTATGTTGAGTATTCACGTTCCCCTCGAGCAGCAGTGTTGGCATGCCCATCCATCGTCGTGGTGCAAGAGTTCTTCCGTGAGGTACAACACAAACATCAAATCCGTGCCTCATTGAGGTGGTCCAACACCTTGGGAAAATCAATCCCAACGGCCATTTACAGGAGGGGCCCTACCCTCTGACGGATTCATTTGTCTAATGCCGCGCTATCGCTAAATTCAGTTTCCACGTCGCGTCGGCTGGCCGTGGATCGGTTACAGTTTTTATTTTCACTATTCAGCTTTGGCACCTCAGCTATTTTATTATGCGTTCAGGTGTAAATTTTAGTGCTAATAAAATTCACCTTACATTTTCATATTTTCATGTCGCCATCGCCATGTCCTGTCTAGGTGCTCCGAGACGACATCGTTATCTGAAGTGGGGCATGTGTGCGCGGACGAGGTAGACGCAGAGTACTGCTGCTGCTACTGCGTTAATACGGAATTCAATTTGAATTAATTAGACACGCTAACTACTTTGCTATCTGTGTGTAGGTGGGAGAGTGCGTATAAGGGCGCGAGAAAATGTCGCTTTGCTCGTTAATTCAAAATGAATACCACAACACCTTTTTCGTATACAATTTAGCACAATATTTCATATTTTATGTGCGCAGTGTTTAACGACCCCAGAAATATGTGGTGTTCCTTTTAGAGGTTTAAGTTCATGTAAGCATGAAAAATACTTACATACAAAGTGTGAGCTGGAAGGTGGGATTAAGTTATAAATCAATGGTCACGGATATGTCCACTTTTCATGAAGCTGCCTCTAATGGTTGAGATGCAATAGCACTCGTTAAAGGAAAGGTTAGGCATTTAAAAGGGAGCGCGACGTTATTCTGAATTCCCAAATATTGTTAATAAGTATCGTGCTCGCTTGCAGAATTTTGGAAGCAGGGTTTTTAAAGCTACAGAATTATAGCATTACAGAATTATAAAATATAGAGTTTTGGATTTACAGAAATTTGAAATGTTTAGAATTTTACAAGAATTCTGTCTTTTTCGGACTAAAACGATACCCATTGCCCTCCAAAACATCCATCCATACTTCAAGTGCTCGCTGCAGGGACGTTTGATCCTCGCTTATGATGGCTCCATCCATCATCGGCAAAGAACCGATGCACTTTGGAGTATGTCACTTTTTAATTTTAGAGGAAAATTAAGGACTACTGGTAAGGCATTGGATAGCCTCTGATTAGTTTGGAGATGAGAATCATGATCCATCTGGACTCGAGGTCTCCCACCTTTTTCCCAAATTCCGAGGGTATCTTGTCCGGCCCAACCGCTTTTCGAATTTTTGACTTTTTGACCGTCTTCCTAACTTCTTCGACAGTTATGGCGTTCATTGTTAGGAACGGCTCTTGGAAAATTTATCCGAGGAATGTTTTCGTTTAGAAGTCCTTCAGAATACTGTTGCCATCTGTGTAATATTTTTTCTTCATCCACAAGAAGCAGCTCTTGAACATTGTTCATGAACTTAGGTAGGTAGGTAGGTAGGTAGAGGTGCCGATTCGGCATGAACCCAAGTAGCATTGTGTTGTGCCTTTTTGTTACCACGACTCGTGTGACCTATGTTGTAATGATATTAGAGGATTTGATGTATAGCTATATCCAACCTGTGGAGTTGAGAAAACGGATAAGATCTTGTATCCCTTTGCATGAGATATCGCTAAGGTCGTCGAAGAATGGTTGATTCAATGCCCGTAGTTTGACTCTTGCTAGTGCCGGATATTCGCCGAGGAAATGGAAGAGAGTTTCTCTTTCATTTGAAATCCCGCAGGGATACCTAGTTTGGCCGGATGGTCTCCAATTGGCCAATGCCCCGTAATTATCGCCGTAATTTCGGCGACATCGGGGCGGGTTTAGAGGATCCTTTGTTCTACTTTTGTCATAAGTAGGCTATATCTTCCTTGATATGATGCAGCTAGTTAACCTTCTCCATTGAAGATTGGTTTTCTGCAGGAAGTATGAGTGTATTTGTGTCTTAACCTTCATCCTACCCTTGTGTAGAAAACTACACATAAGCTACCTCTTTTCTTGTTTTTTTCAAAAACCACTAATTTCTAATTTTTGGAATTTTCTGACTTTATTATAACCCTTATTTTACTTAAAAAAACGTATTTCCTCATAAAAAAAAGTTTATGACGGTTGTTATTATTATAATTACGTTAACTACCTAGTTGTGTAGATTTCTACACATTATGAATAATTAGTGCATTTCATAAAAAATGCCAGTTTCATTGAGTCTTTTCGGAAGTAATTTAATAATAGTAATAAAAAAAAATATCTCGATACCAAGATATCTTACAGTAAAAGAAATGGAAGCATTTTTGATTGAAAGTGATGGTAATGATAGTGATATTTCTTGAGACAGTGATGAAGAATTTGTGCCAAACGATGACTTCTATTCAGACGATAGTGATTCTGACGTTGAAAAGGAAGTGCGTGAATCAAATGAAACAAACGAATCAGTTGGAGGTGAAAATATGGATCCATTGCTTGTTTCAAAAGATGGTGTTGTTTGGCAACCACAACCATTTTAGCATAAAAGATCTCGGAATGAAAATGTAATTTCTATTCGTTCTGGAACAACAAGATATGCACAAGTTCCTGTTAGTGATATCAAAGATGCGTTTTTACTTTTTCCAGTTGGATCTCGTTTCAAACCATCAAAAGGTCACAACATAACAATGAATAACTTCTTTTCTTCGTATGATCTTGGTCAAAAATTGTTGTCAAAAAATCTTACAATGGTTGGCACTTTGAGAAAAAATAAAAGAAGCATTTCACCAAAGCTTCTTGAATGTAAAAAAGGACGTTGTATCAATCTACATTTGCATTTACCGACAACACAGAACTTTTTTCATACATTGGAAGGCAAAATAAATGTACTGTATTGCAAAGTACAATACATAACTCTATTCAAATGGAATCTCGTGAAAAAAAGTTACCATCAATTATAGAGTATTACAATAAGACAAAAGGTTTGTTCATATACAATGCCTATTCAAATTTCAAGTCCTCTAATGATTTTTGTTTTCATTCGATGTAGGTGGTGTAGATACAGTTGACAAAATGCTTTCTTGCTACAGCTATAAAAGAAAAACAAATATGTAGATGGCCAATGGCTGTATTTGCAAATATGATTGATATTTTGAATTCATTAATTATTTTCAAATAAGTGAATCCGAATTGGCAAGCAAGACAAAAAACAACAATAGGAAGGAATTTTCTAGGTGAACTTAGATTTTCACTTGCAAAACCATATATGGCAGCTAGAAGTGGTAAACTAAGATCGGCATCATCAGCATCTTTGCTTGCAATTGTTTCAGGAGAAAGTTCAGCAGCACAATCTTTAGATGATATTTCTACACCATCTTCAACAAATCCACCAAAAAGGCCAAGAACCGTTCGACTACGAATAAAAGGTAGAGCAAGATGTCACGTTTGCTATGAAGAAAAGTCTGCCACCAAGAATAATATATACGAGACGATTTGTTGTTTTTGCACAAAAGCTGCTTGCAAAAACCAACATAATCGAAATCTTTGTGTAAAATGCATCCATGAAAAACTAATTTAAATTTATATTCACTTGTTTTTTTAGAATAAAATTATAGAAGTATTTTTTTTATTTATCTTAATTAAAAAAAAAAAAAAAACATTCATGGAAAACACTAAAATCCCATATGTGTAGAAATCTACACACAAGGGTAGACAACGTTTTTTTTTCTGAGGATGAGATGAAGGTTAACAGAACCTAGAGGAATGTGCGCGAGTGAGCCGTCCAGAGCTGAGCCCTGCCTGGCCAGCTCATCTGCATGCTTGTTTCCTATTATGTTACTATGCCCTGGAACCCAGAGTAGAGTAATCCTGAAACGTTCGCCCAATCGGGCAAGCTCGTTCCGGCACTGCTGCACCAGTTTGGAGGATATAGTAACCGAGTCAATAGCTGTGATGGCAGCTTGGCTGTCTATGAGGATAGCAATGTTTTGTTTGTGCGTTGTGTCACGCCTAGTTTCGTGGAGGCCTCTCGGATAGCAAGTATTTCCGCCTGGAAAACGCTGGCAAAATCCCGCAGGCGGTTGGATATTTATATTTTTAGTGATTCCGAGTAGACACCGGCAACACACCATAGTTCATCTTAAATCCGTCGGTGTATGTGACCGTGTCGAACTCTTTCACTGCTTCGTCCCTCTTCCAACGAGCTCTTTAAGGGTTTTTAAATTTAGTTTGGGTGTGATGTAGTCTGGAAACGTGACCATGCCTTCTGGTAACCAGTCCAGGATGTTGCTGTGGCCATGTGGCCTTGCAGTCCAGTACCCCTACTTTGAGTCTTACTGTGTAGGTCAAGAGGCAAAAGGTGCAAGAGCACAATGAGGGCATCCGTTGGGACCGACCTCAGTGCACCCGTGGTGCCTACACTGGCTGTTCTTTGCAATCTTTTCAGTTTTGTGAGGTTGTAATCTTTGCTCATTGCGGGCCATCATACTAGTGATCCATAGGTGAGGATTGGACGTACTACAGCAGTATTTTTTTTTTTATAATAAGTGCGCACTAAAGGGATTTGTTGGGACACTTATAATGTATTAGCTACACAGCGCTGGCGTTAAGGAAATTAGGGCAAGAGGAAAAGGAGAGATGCCGATGCACGTTGGTTTTGAATGTCTGTAGGTTATAATGTGTAGGAAAAATGGATCAGGGAAGAGCATTCCACATTCGTGTTGTACGGCTGAGGAAAGATTCTTTGAACTTCACTGTACGTCCGAACACAGGCTTGAGGGTGAACTGATGAGCATTCCTTGCATGGCGGGTATTGCGGTTGAAATGTTCAAGGGGAGGAATGCAACTGGCTATTTCGTTTGAGCACTTATGGTGGAAATAACGATAAAATAACGACAGGCAGGAGACATTACGACGATGACTAAGAGAGTCAATCGATCTCGCGATGTCTCGGTCGCCAATGAGTTTTATCGAGCGTTTTTGGATCCTGTCAAGTAGCTCCAAATAAGTTATTGGTGCACCGGACCAGATATGAGCGTTGTACTCCAGTTTCGCGCGAATAAACGCCTTATAAATTGTAGCCAGATCAGAAGGGGTGAAATATTTCTTACAACGCTTAAGGAAGCCTAGACATTTCGCGGCGTTCTTGGCGACATCGAATATGTGGTCATTCCAACGAAGGTTGTCATTAACACACATACCGGGAATGGAAAGTCTTTCGGTTTCAGCGATGTAAGTGCCATTCATAGATAATGGCAGTGTGTGTGGGTTTTGCTTTAATGACAGGAGACAGCATTGAGTTTTGGAAGCATTAAATTCCACTCTATTGGTTTTACCCCACTGAGTTATGCTGTTAAGATCGGAATTTAATGAGCTTAACATACGTTGCCGTTCCAGTTCCACACCCGAAGATGAGGGGCGTGACCCAAGAAACGAATATGAGAAGCTGAGGGTACTGTCATCAGCAAAGGAATGGATTGGATTAGAAGTAACAGACAGGAGATCATTTATAAAAATGAGAAAGAGAGCCGGGAACAGAACAGAGCCTTGGGGGACACCAGCATTTATTTGGTGAGTTGCAGACTTGAAACCGTCCAAAACAACTTGAATTGAACGGTCCGAAAGGTAATTTCTAATCCATTGAAGAAGAGTATCATCGATTCCAAATGCACGCATTTTCGACAAGAGAGCTTGATGCCAAACTCTGTCAAATGCCTTTGAAATATCAAGCGCAACGATCTTACTTTCACCACCTTGATGAAGAGATTGGTTCCACTTTTCGGTTAGATATGTCATCAAATCACCAGTGGACCTGTTGCTACGAAAACCATACTGCCGGTCATTAAGAAGTTTTCGCGATTCAAGATATTTCATTTGCTGACGGTTTATCAGCGTTTCCATGACCTTAGAAAGAAGGGACGTAAGTGCAATTGGTCGGTAGGAGGAGGGAGAAGAAGACTCGCCTTTTTTTGGTACAGGCTGGACAAATGCTGTTTTCCATCTTCCCGGAAAGAGCCCTGAAGAATAGGACAGATAGAAAAGCTTACTCAGTGGTTTTGCCAGCGTAGAAGAACACCTCTTCAGAACGATAGGGGAAATACCATCTGGACCAGCGGATTTGTGAACGTCAAGATCTTGAAGTACTCTAGCCACTGTACGAGTGCGAAAGTGGATTGGCCCCATGGAGAATTCTACGCGCTCGTGTACAGGGGGAGACAAAGCACAATCTGGGAGCGTTGAGCTGACTGCAAAATGAGCAGCAAGCAGATTGGCCTTATCTATAGAGCTGACAGCTGGAATGCCATTGTAAATGAGTGTCGGGACAGATGATGAGGTCGAATTCTTGATGTTTTTAACAAATGACCAAAAGTTTTTACTACCCGTGGGACTTTATAGTATTTTTTGCCTCAACTTTTGATCATAGGAGAATTTGACACGATTAATGTGGGCATTGCAGTCATTTCTGGCTCGTTTAAGCTTTTTACGGCTTTCCTCAGATGGGTTGGCTTTGAATAGCCGAAAACTTACCTCTTTTAACCTGATAGCCTCTTTGCAGCTCGAGTCACACCACGCGTTAACCTTGGGTTTGATACTTTTAATCCTGTTAGGGATAAAAGATTTCTTGCCCAGGTGAATTATGTTTGTGATCATATCAGCAGCAGCATCCACGTCGCTGTCGAGGAAGCACAGGGACCAGTTAAAACTCTTAAAGAAACCGTTTAGTTTTTCCCAATTGGCTTCTCGTATTGCCATATGGTTTTTTTTGGAGTTTGTTCTTTAACTATGTGGTTGGAGTACGAGAAATTCGCTTATATGATACAATGGTCTGACGAACCTAGAGGCGATAATACGTTCAAAGCGTATTTATCGGGGTGAGAGGTAAGAAACAAGTAAAAAGTGTTGGCAGTTTGGCTGCTAATGTCCGGTATTCGTGTCGGCTCATTTACAAGCTGAGTCAGATTATTTACCTCAGCAAAGATCTCGACGTACCTTCCTTCGGGTGTTGTCTGACCAGAATGTCGAAGCCAGCCTGAATTGTGTATATTGAAATCGCCCGCAATAACGATTTCAGAACGAGGATGAAGGGTCACAATTCTTGTAATGGAATCGGACAGGGCATCAAACTCATTATAAGTTGAATGTCTGTCCAAGTTGGGGCTTCTGTAAATAAAACACTAGTGGATTAATTGCCTACGGACATGAAATTTGAACCAAATGAAATTAAATTCCGGATTGGAACACTGACCATACTGGGGCTGAAGTTGGTAGGCTACGTCACTACGTATATAAACGGCGATACATCCACAAGGTCATCTGTGGTTGAAGTCCCCACTTCTTTCCAAAGGTTCTGCTACAGGCATACAAGGCAATACACGCCTTCTTCAATCGGTGTCAATGTTATGTTTTCAGTTAAGTTTTGGTTGATCGTAGTGATGAACTTAGGCGAACAGATTTCTTGGGCATTTTTAATTCTCTGGTTGTAACCCTGTTCGCCTGAGCGTATCAGCAGGCGAAAATACTCATTACTTATTTTTTTCAAAAACATAACAAAAAAACCGATTTATTTTTGGCTCAACTGAATAGGTTCAGAAACTCAAAATTAAAAAAAAAAATGCACAGCTTTGTTTCTTGTTAATATAAGTATATAGTACGTATTCAATGCTTATTTAGTATTTTGTACTCATTCTTTTGTTCAAAATAACTTCATACACTCGGTTTGGCAAAGGCTTTTAATATTTTCCAATATCCCTAAGCGAAATCGTAGACCGAATTGTCTCCCGCCCTCATAAACTCTTCGGGACAGCAGCACCAAACGTTCTCAATAATATTAATGTCCGGCGAGAACGGTGGGGACTCGAGCAATTTTACATTTTGGTCTTTTATCAACTGTTTCACTACCCTAGCTGTACGAATATGAGCGTTGACGTGCTGGTATCTCCATGGAATCCGTCCGAAAACGTTTGAGAAACATGGAACAGCCTTTTGTAGTTCAGTTTTGTATGAATTTGCTTTAATTTTTGGTGATACAAACTGCAGCTCACAAGTCCCATAATACGATATTTAGCCACCACACTACTACGCCACCTGCACAGGTGTGGTGATGACTTAACATGCGTTCCTCCTTTCGCAGGTCGTGAATGTGGCAGTCGGATCCATCCAGGTTAAATTTTTTTTCATCGGAAAATACGACAGTGTGCCACTTCTTTTTCCACGTCATATGGGAGCAAACCGAAAGCGTGTCGCTTTACGCACATCATAGGACCCAGGTCGAAAAAGAAGCCACATTGGTGGATACCTGAATTAGGGCCACTGAGAAATGATTGCAAGAGACTTTTCGATCGAGCTAAAAGCTCAAGATCCAATACTGACTAGGACTCCTATAAGGAATCCCTCAAATCATACAAAAAAGAACTGAGCAGGGCCAAAAGATCATCGCGGAGACTCTTCTGTGCAAAATAGAAGAATCCTCTGAGGCATCAAGGCTAAGAAAAATCTTTGCATCAAATCCAATTATGCCCAGCGGTTTTCATACCCAAAGCTGGCAAATACTCCCATGTTAGTCAAAAGGACCTCGGCCCCATCAGTCTATCCTCATTCCTACTCCAAACGCTGGAGCGTCTGATTGATATCCATCTTCGTATGAATATAAGCCCGCAACTGCTCTCTGCGGCCAAATATGCGTACAATAAGGGTAAATCGATGATAACCGCCCTTCAGTCCTTGGTACGCGCCATCGAATATTCCCTTCATCACAAGGTATGCACTATTGCGGGTGGCAATGGTGCAGTAGTAGTGTATTCGCTTACCAGTCGTTCCGCAGTTCTCATCGAGATAGGTCGGCTAGTTAGTGTTCAGCGGGAAAAAAGAAAAGTGTATCGATTATAAAAGCGATTTAGCCAAGTGTTTATAAGTCCAAAGTTGGCTTAGTAAGGTAGGCGTCCGACTTTTGAGTCGTTCCGATTCTCCCGCAGAGACAGGACAGCTAGTTAGTTACGGAAGATTTAAAGCGAAAAAGTGCGATATAGTGGTGATTAGCCAAATAAAAATATATTAGTCGATTGGCTCAGTACACCGAGTGTCTGACTTAGGCGCCGGAGGCGCAGGTTCGATTCCCGGCAAAGTGTAAACTTTTTTTTTTTAATTTATTTAAAAACTATTGATAGAGACAAACTAAAGCGTAAAGAAAAACAAAAACAAAAGGTGCGTACGGTGTATGGCGATGGACCCCGGAAAGTCGGCGGTCGCGCGTACGGGTGTGGGTGTGCCGTTGCGACACGTGGTGAAAACACGTGAGCCGGCAAAAAAATCGTTGTCAGTAACAACTGCAACAACAACAACAAAAACAGCAGCAACATTAGCAGCAGCAGGAACAACAGCTGCAGCAGCAACAATAACAGCAGCAGGGTTTATGCCTAGGGCAATAGCTGCAAGCACATTAAAAATGGCAACAACAAGAACTGACCGGTCGTTGGACAGGCGAGTTCTCCCGCAGGCAACTCCAGCAACAACATCGAAAATAACAGCAGCGTTAGCAACAGCTAAAATAGCAACTGAAAAAGCTGCCACGATAACACAAGTGAAAGCTCCCACTAAAACTGTGTCAGCAGTAGCTGTAGTCAGTGCGGAGTTCAGGAAAGTAGAGAAGAGGCGACGGAAGCTAAAACCGAAGCCGAATCTTTCTGCCAAAAGAACAAGCTTATAAAAGAATTGCTGGAGAAGCGCAACCAGTTGCGCCTAAAGAAAACGTAGCAGCAGCAACATCAAGCTGTGCTAAAGCAGCAGGTGCAGGAACAACTGCAATTGAAGCAGCAACAAAGACAACAACAACAACAACAACAACAACAACAACAACAACAACAACAACAACAACAACAACAACAACAACAACAACAACAACAACAACAACAACAACAACAACAACAACAACAACAACAACAACAACAACAACAACAACAACAACAACAACAACAACAACAACAACAACAACAACAACAACAACAACAACAACAACAACAACAACAACAACAACAACAACAACAACAACAACAACAACAACAACAACAACAACAACAACAACAACAACAACAACAACAACAACAACAACAACAACAACAACAACAACAACAACAACAACAACAACAACAACAACAACAACAACAACAACAACAACAACAACAACAACAACAACAACAACAACAACAACAACAACAACAACAACAACAACAACAACAACAACAACAACAACAACAACAACAACAACAACAACAACAACAACAACAACAACAACAACAACAACAACAACAACAACAACAACAACAACAACAACAACAACAACAACAACAACAACAACAACAACAACAACAACAACAACAACAACAACAACAACAACAACAACAACAACATCAACAACAAAAACAACATGAACAACATCAGCAACAAAACCTGCAATCAGGGCAGCAACCGCAGGTACAGGCGCAGCAACAACAGCAGCAGCAACATAAAAAACAGCGGAGGCCAAGAATTCCACCCATAAATGTAAGTAATTTCGATATAATAGACAGTATTAGGCTATGTAAATTAATTACAAAAGACTTTCATGTCAAAAGGCTATCTGCCAACAACCACATAATTATATGTGATAAAATAGAGGATTACCATAGGGTGCGCACTGCCCTGGGAGAGGTTAAGACCGAGTACTTCACGTACACCCCAAGGGAGCAAAAGCTAAAAACCGTGGTATTGAAGGGAATTGATCCCTCAATTAAAACGGAGGAGCTTGAAAGAGAGCTAAAGAATTTTGAAGGCGACGTACTCAAGTTCGTGGGGGTCAAGCCGTTTTCTTCAGCTGTGGCAAGGGGTGGTAACCGTTACTTACCATTCTTTTTAGTGCAGCTCACTCCCGACAGCAAAATTGACAGGCTGCGAAATATCCGCTACCTGTACTTTCATGCTGTAAGATGGAAGAAAATAAAAAGGTCAGATCGCATACTTCAATGTATGCGCTGCCAAAGGTTCGGGCACGCCGCAGCTAACTGCAACATGCAGTTCAGATGCGTAAAGTGCGATATGGACCACAAACATGGTGAATGTCCTCTTGGCAAGGAAAGAGTCGAAGACCGGAGTGTCCTTTCTTGTGTGATCTGCAGGAACTCTGGGCATCCCGCCAACTTCAGGGGTTGTCCAAAGTACCAGGAGCTGAAAAAGCGAGTCCAGGCCCGCAAACAGCAGTCTGAAGACGATAGGCGTCAGAGGAGTCGCTCGTTCTCAAATTTTGTGGCACCCAACGTGTCCTTTGCCCAAATGGCAGCTGGACCGGGTCAAGCCCAAATAACATTAAACCCGCCAAAGGCAGCCCAAAAGGCACCAGAGGTGGATCTGGACTTAAAGTCGATCCTTCTGTCTCTGCACGGAAAGATCGATAAGTTCCAGACACAATTAAATGAACAAGCGGCCCGAATCGACTTTATCTATTCGGAGCTGTTTGTGGGGTCTGGTGTGCCATAAATCAAATGGCTACGCTGGATGAGGGAAACTTAAAGATCCTTGCTGTGAATGTTAATTCACTAGTCAGGATCGAGAAAAGAACGTCACTTGCCAATTTGTTGAAAACCGAAAACCCGGATGTGCTTTTGGTTAGCGAAACTAAGCTAAATCAGAAGCACAAATTGGGATACAAAAATTATCATGTAATAAGAAGAGACCGGCCTCACTCCACTCAAGGAGGTGAGGTTGGAATCTTAATTCGAAAAGGCCTGCGCCATAGGGTTATATATAGCGGGGACGTGCGTAGGTTCCAGTTGTTGGAAGCATGCATTATATGCATTCCTCTCCATAGCCGGAGGAGAGTGTATGTGGTGTCACTTTTTACGCACCTGCAGCACCTCCACCCAACCAATTTATGACAGAGCTCGAGACACTTTTTCGTGGTCTGCAGCTGAACTCGGAGGAGAATTATTACTTCTTGGCCGGAGATATTAATGCCAAACATGCGGCATGGGGAAATGTTACTGCAAATCCCAGGGGCAACCAGTTTCACGACTGGTGGCGCCTCAATACGATTGAGTACAAACTCGAGTTGTACGCGACGGATATCCCTTCTTTCCCAAGAAGCGGTGCTTTCCTGGACTTGGCCTTAACGGACGCAAGACTTCAACTGACAACCATAGACCAATACACGCGGAACTGTTTGCGTGCGTTTGAGTACGATAGTGACCACTACGGACTCGCCGCCGCAATACGGATTCCGAACGAGCAAACGCTGCTGGAGGAGTACGAAGCAGTGTGCTCATTCGATTATCGGAGGGCACAAGGGTCGCGCTTCTCCAGATTGTTAAAGCGAGATATACGTTCGAGTGGGATCGACCCACCGACAAACAGCAACATGACAATGATGACATTGATCGGCATTTATTGCAAATGAACGACGCCATCAAACGAACTATGGAACGAACTATTCCTCGGGTAGGACGTTCCGACGACGACCAGACAGAAAAGTACAGAAACCCTACAATCGACGCACTATACCGACAGAAAAGTAGACTGCTCTCGAGGCTTAAACGGCTGTACAGACAATTTACTGACCCCAACGACCCGGAGGTTAGGATGCTGAAGTCAGAGATCCGAATCCTGAAACAGCTGATTAAAGAAAATTACAGAAAATCTGTAAGTCTGTATTGGGGCAATAAAATTCGGGCTATTAAAACATGTAGTCCGAATATGTTCCCACAGATAAATAAGTTGTTCAGGAGGAAAGATCACAATGATATTCCTTGTGTTCGAATCTCCCAGACAGCAGAGAACAGACAGACAGTACTGACTGCTGGAATAAGTCCAGAAAGTGTCGCTTCAAACGACGATTTTTTCGTGGTCGAGGACCCACAGGAGAAAGTGGATTTGCTGGGCGCTTGTTTCGAGGCCGTGTATACGGTGAACAATCCTGTTCGCCGTAACCACGACATTGAGAATAGGGCTCTAGTGAGCCACTTCTATCTGCGCACCGAACTTGAGAATTGGCGATCTGAGAATAACGGATTCACCGTATTCACTGATGAAAACCATGCTAATGCAGTTGTCGCCAATGGCCGAGATGCATCGCACTTGTTCGTGTCGAAGAATGATCTTCTGTGCATCTTCGAGTCACTAAAGAATAAAAAGTCGGCGGGGATGGATGGTGTCCCAAACGTCGTATTGAGACACCTGCCTTTGGAGGCTGTAGATATTTTCACCACGCTGTTTAACAATGCGCTGAATAATGCACATTATCCGGCGCATTGGAAGATAGCTGTGGTACACCCTATCCCGAAAAAATGTAAAGATAGGACGAACCCTGCCAATCTGCGGTCAATTAGCTTACTTCCGAATATTAGCAAGGTCTTTGAAAAGGTTGTCAATAGAGCCCTGTTAAAGTGGGTCGAGGACAATAACATAATCCCGGACAACCAGTTTGGTTTCAGGGCGAGGCATGACACTATTCATGCCGCGTCGAAACTGGTTTCCGACATTCAGTGGAATAAATGCAAGAGCCAATGCACGGGTGCTTGTCTGGTTGATTTTGAGAAGGCTTTCGACACCGTATGGTTAGAGGGACTTTTCTACAAGTTGACCAGGCGGGGGATGCACAAACCTTTGCTATATGCAATTTATAATATGCTTATGGGAAAGAAGTTCGTTGTCAAATGTGGCAACGTGGCTTCGAGCAGAGTCTTTGAAATTAAAAACGGTTTACAGCAGGGGGCGGTCAATTCTCCGATCCTGTTTAACATTTACACGAGTGATCTGGTAGGTTCACTCAGACATGTTATAGCGTATGCCGATGATTTGGTGGCATACAGATCAGGTCCTAAAATCGAGGTCATTAATATCCTTTTGCAGCGTGACTTCGATCAAATTAAGCGATATTGCGACGACTGGAAGTTGAAAATCAACTTTCAGAAGACGAAAACAATCTTGTTCAGAACTCCATTGGCTGGGGCCTCTAGGGATACCAGAAAAAACTGGAAGAAATTGGCCATTATTGGACAGGATGGGCAGCCATTGGCGGTGAGAAGCGTAGTTAGATATCTGGGTATCTGGCTTGACCAGCATCTATATTTCGATAGACATATAGTTGCTTGTCTTGCTGGGGCCAAGAGGGCTTATGCTCTGACAAGGAGACTGTTTCATAGCAGTCAACTTGACTCCAGAGTGAAGGTCATTTGCTACGTGGCCCTTATAAGGCCGATCATCGCTTATGGTTGTCCATTGTGGTTTAATATAGCGCCTAGTTATATGGAAAAGATTCGGGTTTTGGAGAGACAATGTCTTAGGACCTGTCTCCGATTGTTCCGAACGCCCGAATCCAACTATATAAAATACTATCCCAACAAGGTCCTATACGATGGGGCTCAGTTGAATAGGATTGACAATTTCCTCATTAAGGTCACTCGAAGGCACGTTGCAAGGGCGATGGCCAGCGACAATAGTCTGATATTTGGGGCTTACTACCCCAATGAAATGTACATTGAGAGTACGCTCCGGTCTGGCTTTATCCCGCCAGAGGCATTTATCCATATTGATGCAAAAGGGCTGGTACAGACGAGGGATGGTATTCCGGTCTTATACCATCGCTACCGCAGCGCGAGAGATAAGCGGCTCCTCCATGACGGGGACGTCGCCAATGCTCATGAGCTCCTCCGTTTTAGTACCGCAATATCGGAGAGGGATAGATTCGACACGGAAAAGCAATTCGCCGAATTTTGGTGGCTTGTTGAGGGGGGAGGGGTCAACATGCCCTCCCAGGACGGTGCGTTACTCTAGGTAACTTCCTCTTAGCTTATAAGTTAGATTAAGTCAGCTAGGGCGTTTTTGGGAGAGGCCGGGCTCGCCAACGTGTGGTGGTGCTTCCGGGAGTTGACTGACGCTGTAAGGCTTCAGTCGGCTCACGGCGGCGCGTGTGCACGTTGACGACTGCCAGGCGCTCGGAAAGCAATTGGGATTTTGACCACTTATTGCGCCAGGCAACGAGTGCTCAGAATCCTAATTATAGTTAGAATACGTTAAGTAGTTTAAGTAAGTAGAATAGGTAGTTTGTAATTTGTTTTATATAAAATCTCAATAATGATACCGAGTTTTAGTAAATTTTCTCGAGGAATATATATGTAAGATTAGTTCGTAAAATAGTTCGTAGGCCGAAAGGCAATAATTCTAAGATATAGTTAAGTTTAGAGCGTTCGCATAAGGACCAATAAATAAGAATAAGTATCCTGTTAATTTTAAGTTAGGTTTAATCATTTTTGTCTAGTATGTAAGTAGATATTTATCAATGAATAAAAAAATGAATTTCAAAGTCAAGTCAAAGTCAAGTGTATTCGCTTACGGAATGGAAGGTCGTGCGTTCGAATGCCGGCCAAGTCCATTACTTTATACCGAATACATGAAATCGTTATCTCCCTAAGTAACTTAGACACCACCCGTGGAGAAAAACCCTACAACTGCACCCAAACACTTCTTTCCTATCTCTCTATTCTTTCTAATACCAAGTAGCTTACACTGTGTTCCTAGCATTATAAGGGTACTGTAACAACAGAAAAAATCCCTTTAGCGTGTGTTCGAGATGTTTTTTTTTTTACTTTTAGCCTTTTCAAATGCTTGGCAGTCCGTATAATCCGTTTTAAAGTTGACAGACTTGAATTAACTCCGCATTCTTCCCTGATTTCGGCAGCCGAACGTTGAGAATTTGAAGCTGATGATAAGTCTTCTATCTGCTGTTGTTGTCGCGTATTGAACACCTCCTTTCATATTATTTCCATAACGGGATTGATTACGAATGAAATTACTGACAACATTTTGGCTTCGACCATTTTTTTTTTAGCAATTTCGCGCTGTTTTAGCCAAATAGGTACCCCTCGTTTGGCCTTTTTCAAAATCGTTCAATTGCTTCCCACGACCCATTTTACAAAAAAACAGCGAGAGTTACAGTCAATTAAAAAAAAAGAAAAAAAAATGTATGTCGATATGATGATGATGAGCCAAAAAAATGCAGTGCTTTTGCGGAATATAATGATGAAAACAAAATTCTAATTTACCGTTTCACAAATCGCGTTATTTGTCTCTTCTATGCTATGTGCAAACAAATGCAGGTTCAAAGCATGCAAAAAAAGTAAATATAATATGCAATACACTGAGAGAGAAGACATATTACAAAACAGAATTTTTTGTACCTATTCAGTTGATCGGGAGTGTATGATTAAATAAATATGATTTGGGCAACAACACAACTCGCTAACGATAACAAAATACTCACCGAAAACAAACGCCAAAAATAAGGTGTTAAGCAGATTCAGTTTGACAATTTCATCGACAGATAAACAGGAAAAATTAAACGATTTTCGGCAAAACTATGGTTTGCGACTTCTTTCTCTGACCACCGATATCTTACATTCAACCTTAACGTCGACACCCCCTGCCAATCCACATTCCGAAACCCTCGGAAAACAGACTGTCCCAAATACAGAGATACTATGCGTACACTAATTATACCTCTGTACTCTTAAGTCCCCCATGCAATTCCAGCGAGCCTGACAGCAAACTTAACAAGCTCACCAAGGCTTTTAATGAAGCGATGGTTGCTTCCTGCTCCTCATAGGACCCAGGTCGAAAAAGAACCCACACTGGTGGATACCTGAATTAGGGCCACTGAGAAATGATTGCAAGAGACTTTTCCATCGAGCTAAAAGCTCAAGATCCAATACTGACTGGGACTCCTATAAGGAATCCCTCAAATCATACAAAAAAGAACTGAGGAGGGCCAACAGATCATCGTGGAGACTCTTCTGTGCAAAATAGAAGAATCCTCTGAGGCATCAAGGCTAAGAAAAATCCTTGCATCAAATCCAATTATGCCCAGCGGTTTTCATACCCAAAGCTGGCAAATACTCCCATGTTAGTCAAAAGGACCTCGGCCCCAACAGTCTATCCTCATTCCTCCTCCAAACGCTGGAGCGTCTGATTGATATCCATCTTCGTATGAATATAAGCCAGCAACTGCTCTCTGCGGCCCAATATGCGTACAATAAGGGTAAATCGATGATAACCGCCCTTCACTCCTTAGTACGCACCATCGAATATTCCCTTCATCACAAGGTATGCACTATGGTTGCTTTCCTAGACATAGAAGGCGCTTTCAACAACGTTAACACATCTGCAATCGCAATGTAGAACTGAATGTGGATGGCTTGCTTGGTGTATTGATCAATCTCTTGCTCTCAAGCAGGATTATCAACTCTAAATTGGGCGATTCCGTTAGGAGGTCTGCCACTAGAGGTACACCACAAGGCGGTGTTCTTTCTCCCCTTCTGTGGAACTTGGTGGTGAATAAACTACTGATATGCCTGGATGGGGAGGGCTGCGTGGTGATTGCCTATGCGGATGACGTTGCTATTGCCGTCTCAAGGAAATACCTCAACACTCTAAAGGAACTCCTTCAAAACGCTCTCAATAAGCTGACAATTTGGGCAAGAAGCTGTGGGTTGGGGGTTAACCCTCATAAAACCGAACTTGTCCTTTTCTCCAGGAAATATAAAATCGCTCATATCGACCCTCCCCCTATTAACGGTACAAGCTTAACCCTTTCCGATCAAGCTAAATTCTTGGGTCTAATCTTCGACTGGAAATTAAGATGGAAACCCAATTTACAAGAAAGAGTAAAAATTTTCTCTTGCAAAAAAAGCCATCGGTAATAAGTGCGGCCTACAGCCCCACATATCTCAGTGGCTAGGCTATACGTATCGGTAGTGAGACCGATTCTGACATGCGGGGTGGTTGTCTGGTGGACTGGTCTAGACAAAGCGGTAAACTGTGATAAGCTGAGCAAGATGCAACGTACAGTTTATCTGCGTATCAGCGGAGCTCTCCGAACGACCCCCTCCGCTGCGATGGACATCTTACTGTATCTGACACCCCTCGATATTTTCAGTAGGCAATTACCTGACTGTTCCGCTGTCCGCTTAAAAGCCACCTCACAGTGGATCAATACTAATATTGGCCACTCCATCATTCCGGACTAACTTGGGTCCCTACCAAGGAACGTCGACTACAATATACCCCAGCTACAGTTCGAAAAGAATTTCCAAATCACTATCCCAACCAGATCATTCTGGGAGGATGCTGATTATACGGAAGATAAATCGATCCACTTTTACACCGACGGATCAAAAACTAGTAATGGGATAGGTGGGGTATTTTGTCAGAAAGACTAAATATCAATCTCTCTTTCCGTCTTCCTGATCATTGTAGCGTGTTCCAGGCGGAAAACATGGCGATTAAGGAAGCCTTGTGCTGGCTGAAGAGAAATCTGGTATCCACTAAGGACATCCGTGTTTTCTCGGACAGTCAAGCCGCGCTAAAGTCCCTGGATCAGTCTCCTCAAACTCCATCGTAGCCATAGACTGCCGTTTATCAATTGAGGAGATGGCAGAGTAGTTCAATATTCACCTCTGTTGGGTGCCGGGGCATAGAGACATCACAGCAATTACCAGGGCAGACGAACTCGCCAAAGATGGAACCGTATTGCCTCTTCTACCTGAGAAAGGTTTTCTAGGTATGCCTATCGCTACTTCCAAATTTATGTTCAAGCTATCCGCTGTCGAGAGTACAAACCTCAGGTGGACAGGTAGTGATACGTGCCTAGCGACTAAGCTTATCTGGCCAATGCTGAATCTGCGACGTTCTTTAAGTTTGATCTCACTCAACCGACTGCACATTGGCTCTGCCATTGGTACCATCACATTGCACTGTCTAATAGGCAAGCACGCATCAAGGCTTGGCCTCTATTCAAATGACTTCTGCAGAAGAATGGATTTAGCAAGTACCTAGTGGTCGAAATCCCCGATCCATGTGGTATCACAACGGACCTCATTGGTCTAAGTGTGTCAGCTAACAGCCACCCCTAACCTAACCATGGTTTGCGACTATAGTACAAAACAACAATTTCCTTCCTAACCATGGGTTAAGCAAAATCGCTAACCACCGATTTAAGCAGCCTTCAACAAATCGACACTAAAAACGAAAAGAGCCAGTCGCATTTTATTATCCAACCCTGTTGGTTTTGTCGATTCCTTCCTCCGAAGAATTCCAGCGCCATCTGACAAAAAAGATAAAACTGATAATAACTATCAAGACCTGAAGAAATGAATCCAGGTCAAAGCCTGTTTGTAACTGATGACCCTGTTCCCAAAGATTTACCTGCATACCATTTATATGCCTGCATTTAGAGCACTTTCTAATCCAAATTAAAAATTAAATACATAAATAAACATTCAAACACCGATACCCATTCTACAGCTCGATACAATAAAATCACTCATCTCTCGTTTGGCTCAATCCAAACCACCGTAGAGGGATAAACAATAATGCGCATCGTAAAACTCAAAAACTGGAAAATTAATACAAAATTCAAAATCCAAACAAGGCACTAAAACACAAGACCAACAACAAATCGTATTAAAAATCGTAAAAAAATGAAGAAGAAAAAAACAAATAATCCACGCTTGAACGACGAAAAATCTTTTTTAACACTTTCTCGGTCGTTAAATATCCCCATGCGAGATCGTATATCATCGGATATTTTTCTTGTAATAGTGTCTCCTTTACACTCGTTGTATAGCATGCGGGTTGTTTTTATACCCTAATTTCATAAGTGTATAGTTTTTCTTAAAAATAAAAAAACAACAAATTTACACTAAAAACGAAAATTTTGAATAAAGGCGTTGGCCTTTTTATGACATAACACTTTATTTCGTATTCATAAATGCAGCATTTGCCGTTCTAATTCTAAGGCCCTTATCAGTGACGGAATATCTAAAGTGAACGCGATGAAACCATCAAACCGTAGCCTACTTCACAGCAATTTTTTTTGATACACCACTCCATTTGTAGAGAAATTTCCTTGACAAATCATCTCGGATGTCAATAGCGCCGACCAGATGTTTCGTCGAAAGAAACATTAAATTCGATGACTTAGCTGTGAACCGCTTAGTAAATTCATCATCTGTCAACGAGAATAAAAAGAAAAAAGAAAACGAATCCTTTTCTTCAGATTCGATGTTTGTTATGACAAATCACTGTAATCTTTCTCATTAGAATAGGATTATTGAACGCTCACTGACATTTGGATTAGATAATAGAGACGATTTTCGAAATACTCTTTTCTCATTTGACATTTGAAACTTGACATTGACAGTGTATTGGTTGAGATTTAATATCCCCCTAGCATCGAAAAAGATTTCAAAACGATTTCTTTGTCCTGTCCTGTGTAATGAGACGATATGACTTTTGCATGTTTTGTCAATCTTGATTTTTTGACATTTCCACTTTCAAAGTTTTCTTACTCAAATAAGACAAACAAAACTCGTCCCCCATTCCCACTATAATAGTGTTAATATCTATTTGTTTTATTACAATGACAGTTGTCATGTTTCTGACACTCTGGGTGGCATATTAACATATCAACTGACATTACACGGCAACTGACAATTTTCTTGTCTCTCAGGTAATTTTTTTTTCGGTGCCAGGATTTACCAGGATAAAAAATAAACAATTTGCTCCAAGTTGTGAGAAGTAGACGAGTATGTTGGGAATATTGAAATTAAGAGACCATGCTACCAACATGCCAATTGCACATTAACTGTGTGTCATTTGTTTCTGGGTAAATCTTCTTCGTACCCACGCTGTCACTGGTGTTGCGAATGGAAGCGCGATATCTCGCAATGTAGATTCGTAATGTAGGCACTCAACGTCATGTCAGGCAGGATATCTATCCTAGTGCGCGATGATTTCAGGAAAAACACAGTTTAATTGGAAATAGATTGACATATTTGAATGTGGCGAAGGATGTTTGGGCTGGAGATTGGAGACATACGTACCTAGTGTGTTTGAAGAGTCATTAGTCGAAATGACGCGAGTTTTCAAGCGGAGATCGCGCTCACGTTTTCTGTCAATGCTATCATTTATTCAGCTCAGCTCGCTAATGGGAAAATAAATGATGTGGAGGTGGAGCTGGTACCGGCTGGAGTTGTTGTGACTGGTATTGTTTTTTATTCTGTGAATTATGGGAGGGGATTTAATTTGTACGATAGAACTTTTTAATTTCTAGATTTTCGACTAGAAATTTATAATTATTTGCCATTAGTAGAATCTTGACTGATAGAGGAAGCTTAATTTGTATCAAACTAAAGAGATAATAGGTCCGTTCGCGTACTTTATGTGCAAACAAATTAAAACTGTCAAATCTCCAAAATCGAGAGAGAATCTTTTCATTTCAAAGAAAAGTACGCGAATAGTTTGGCTTGAAAAGAAGCTACAGCTGTTTTTTTTGACCAACTCTTAGGTAGTGTGTTGCTTTATTTTTTCCGGATAACGAATAGAAAAAACAAAACTTTTGAAATTTGTACCCGGAGTATCCAGAATGGAATGAAAAAAGAAACAGAAATGGACCGAATAGAATGACAGCCATTTGCCTCATAACCAGCGTTGCCACTTAGTTTAAGAACAGGTACAAAATTTTGTATTTACAAGGTGGCGCAAAAATAGCCTTCCGATGTTTTTTGGCTGTAATTAAAAAAAAAAGAAAAACTTTGATTCTTCTTGTGGATTATTTTTATTTGGTCTTTTAATTTTTTTTTACATCAAGTCGAGAATATGATGTCATGTAAATGGCCGCCGCCACAGTTGATTGTCATTTGAGTCCTTTTTATGGCATTTTCCATCACTTTGGCCAAAACTTCCGGCGATAGGTCCTCACATTGTTGACGGATATTGTCTTTAAGAGCTGCAAGAGTCTGAGGCTTGTTGACATAAACCCGCGACTTCAAAAAGCCCCACAAAAAGAAGTCTGGAGCGGTCAAATCAGGCGATCTTGCTGGCCAGTGCAAATCGCCAAAACGGGAGATTAGGCGCCCGGGAAATGCATCCTTCAGCATATCGGTTGTGGCACGTATAGTGTGTGCCGTTGCACCGTCCTGTTGGAACCACATTTTTTCCAATCCCAATTCATCAAGTTGCGGCAAAAAGAACTCGTTGATCATTGCTCTGTAGCGCTCACCATTCACAGTAACCGTTTGGCCCGCGACGTCTTCGAAGAAAAAAGGTCCGATGACTCCTCCAGCGAAAACAGCACACCATACAGTGACTTTGAGAGGGTGTAATCGCTCTTCGTGGGTTACACGCGGATTTTCAGTGCCCCAGAAGCGTAAATTTTGCTTATTTACGTACCCGCTAAGATGGAAATGGGCCTCATCACTCATGATTATTTTTGATGAAAAATCATCTTCCTCTTGGTGGTGATTAAGGATGGCTTGAGCGTATGTTAGACGCGATTGGCGGTCAGCAGCTAACAGCTGATGCACCGCCTGGACTTTGTACGGAAACATCTTCAAATCTTGTACCAAAATTCGCTGTAAAGAGCGTCGACTGATACCCATTTGCGTGGCACGTCGTCTGGTCGATGTCGACGGCGCTTCCATGACATCTTCGGCTACAGCAGCAATATTCTCTGCAGAACGGCTACTCCGGGGTCTGCCACGCGTGGCAGCATCTCGTGTTGTGCCAGTCTCTTCGAGGCGAGCGGCTAAACGTCGCAGTGTTTCACCAGTAGGCGTTGGACGGGTAGGAAATCTGCGACGAAATTCACGTTGTGCCAAAGTCACCGACCGATTATTGCTCAAATAAATACTCACCAATATTCCGCGTTCTGGAGCAGTGTAGCGTAACATTGTTTATTAACGTGTATTTCGCATGTGTTTACTACACAAATGTCAAAACAGAACTGACATTAGGGGCCCATCGCAAAATTTATAGCATTTTCTGATAGGAGGATTACTTTTGCGCCACCTTGTACAATTCATATCTTTTTAAAGCATTAACATATAAAGGGTGTTCAAATTTGAGGTATGATTTTAAATTTTGAATAAAAGACATAAATTGTGTGAAATATAGGTACATTGGTTCCGGTTAATAATGAAAAAGAATGTCCAAGTGACCTCCTCTGCTAGCTCGGCAGACTGTCAATCTTTTACCAACATTTTGAATCACTTTTTCGCATAATGTTGGTTCAATAAGTGATATTTGCTCGATGATGAGGTGTTGGTGTTGAACAGTTTGAGGATTATCGGCATAAACTTTACTCTTCAAGAAACTCCATAAGAAAAAATCCAGTGGTGTTAAATCGCATAATCTTGGTGGCCAATTCACTTGTGTTCTTCGGGAAATTATACGATTGTTAAACTTCTCTTTCAAAAGATCGATTGAGTTCGTTGCTGTGTGGCATGTTGCACCATCCTGTTGAAACCACATATTCTGCACATCAATATCTTCCAATTGACTCCACAAAAAGGTAACAATCATCGCTTGATATCTTGATAACTTTTTTTGTTTCATTGGCCGTTCAAACAATCCTCTAGAATTTTCTTCAGCCCAAATGCGACAGTTTTGTTTATTGACATAACCGCAATTTCAAAATGAAGCTCATCGGTGAAGATAATTTGCTTGAAGAAATTGTCATTTTGTTGTTGCTTCTCTATGGCCCAATTAACGAATTGTCGACGCAATGCGTGGTCAGTTGGCTTTAATTCTTGTGTTAACTGTATTTTATAAGCCTTTACACGCAATTCTTCATGCAAACTGTTAAACAAAGTTTTTGGTTTGAGCTTTAATTTCTGTGAACGACGACGAATTGGCGTTCTTCAGAAGCACTTCCGCCAACAGCTGCAATATTTCCACTCGAACGACCACTACGATGATAGACTTTACTTCTCTGATCTTAAACCGAACCAGTTTCTTAAAATTTAAGAACGATATGTTGAATAGCACAGTTTGACGGAGCATTTTCTCTACCGTAATTTGAACGAAATTTTCTTTCAACTTCTGCAAAATTTTCACCATCTTTAAAATAAATTTTAATAATAAAAACACGTTGCTCAATAGTGTACCGATCCATTTTACATAACGGGAATATATTTACTTCATAGCTGAACCTAACCTACCACACCTAAAAAAAGTGGCGCCCAATTTAAAATGATACGTCAAATACATCCTTATGGGAGAAAGGATGTTTCTAATCTATGTTTCTAAAAATTACTCCCTTTTGTGTGTGTCCTTTATAGACTCACAAACCGCTCGAAGGATTTTGATGAAATTTCGTGAGTGTGTTCTTTATGGTGTCTGGATTGACAGTTGTGTTAGGTTATGTCAGGTTAGGGTGACTGTCAGCTAATAGCCAATGCACTTAGACCAATAAGTTCCGTTGTGGTGCCACATGGATCGGGGGAGTTTTGACCTCTACTCGCTAGACCATTTGGAGCTTCTAATGAAGAGCGATAGACTTCTAACGTCTGTGTTAGCTAAGTCGCTGAGTTCATTAAAGAAGAAGGCTCCCAGAGAGAGATTTATTTTATGGGAGAGTGCAGGACATGTACAGAGGAGGTGAGGTGTAGTCTCCGTCTCCTCCTCGTCCCTGCAGCTTCTACTGAAGTCACTTGAATAGATGAAAAGACTTGATGCGTGCTGGCTTATTAGACAGTGTCGTGTAATGACACCTACAGCAGAACCAATGTACAGTCGGTTAAGTGAGATCAAACCCATAGAGCGTCGCAGATCCAGCCTTGGCCAGATATGCGTGGTCGTTAGACACGTATTACCACCTGTCCTACTCTTGACTGCGGAATGCTTAAGCAAAAGTTTACAAGTAGCGATAGGTATACCTAGAGAACCTTGTCAGGTAACACAGGTAATGCGGTTTTTTGTTTGGCGAGTTTATCTGCCCTGCAATTACCTGGGATTTTTCTATGCCCCGGCACCCAACAGAGGTGAATATTGAACTGCTCTGCCATCTCCTGTGATGAACGGCAGTCTATGGCTACGATGGAGTTTGAAGAGACTGAGTCCAGTGGCTTTAGCGCGTCTTTACTGTCCGAGATGTCCTTAGTGGATACCACATTTCTCTTCAGCCAGCACAAGACTTCCTTAATCGCCATGATTTCCGCCTGGAATACGCTACAATTATCAGGAAGAGTTAAAGAGAGAGACTAATATTTAGTCTTTCTGAGAAAACACCCCCACCCACCCCATAGGTAGTTTTTGATCCATCGGTGTAGAAGTGGATCGATTCATCTTCCATGAATACAATATCCTCCCAGAATGATCTGATGTGGATTTGGAAATTCTTCTCGAACTGTAATTCGGGAATCGTGTAGTCAATGCTCCTTGGTAGATACCCAAGTGAGTCCAGAATAATATAGTGGCCAATATTTGTATTGATCAGCTTTTTAGCGGACAGCGGAATACGCGGCTATTTGCCTGCTGAAAATATCGAGGGGTGTCAGATGAAGTAAAATGTCCAGTTCCGCTGCACTGGGTGTAGTTCGGAGTGCTCTGCTGATGCACCGACAAGCTGTACGTTGAACCTTGCTTAGCTAATCACGGTTTACTGCTTTATCCAGAGCAGTCCACCAGTCAACCACCCCGTATGTCAGATTCGGTCTCACTACCGATACATATAGCCAGTGAGATATGCGGGGCTGTAGGCCACACGTATTAACGATGGCGTTTTTGCAAGAGGAAATAGCTATTGTAGCTTTTTTTACTCTTTCTTGTAAATTGGGTTTCCAGTGCCCGTGTTCTGTAATTATCGCAACGTTATATTTATTACATGAACGATGTGAATTGAAACAAAATTTCATTATATCACATTTCCGTGTTCTGTAACTATGCGATGCGAAAACTATACCACATAGAACATTGTGAAATGAAACCCCTGGAAATATGTGATAAATCGGTGTTCTGTAACTTTCGAATACGATAAATTATTCTCTTCAACTGTCAAAATTTATCACATTTCAATTGGCTTGCGAGAAAGGGATATTGAACAATTTCAAACGGATAGTGGACAGTGAACATATTTGATTTTTTATTTAACAAAATATACAGTAAGTTGATCAAGTTCAACGTTTAAAAAAATGCAAAAGAAATAAAAAATAACTAATAAAAACAGTCAGAATCAATGGAGAAGAATGTAGGTATCTACATTCTGTCGAAAGAATTCAGCAAGCACTTAAATAAGATCCAATTTGAACATTCTTGGAACTGTGTTGCTACAAAAATAAACAGCTTGGTACATCCAACAAGAGAGAGCAAAAGGTTCTTGTTTAAAAAAAAAAAATATTTCATTTATTTTTTTCATAGACAGACAAAATAAATGCAAATTTTAACTTCATTAAATTCATCAACATAATGTTGTCAAATCAGCGTTAGGATCAGATTAATTTCAAAAAATTTTGTCTGAGTCTAGCAGAACGAGATCATCGTATTTTTGAAAATTCAACAGAAACACGTAATTTTCCGATAATCCGCTAAAAAGTCGCGCTGCACTACTTCTATCCCAACAACATGTAAATACACACCGAATTTCCTCGCCAAACTACCCTTCGATTTCCAGTATTTTGACAATCCTTCCAATTTCTCATGATATTAAAAGTTACCAGGATATATTTTATCGCAAGTTCACACCAATTCTTTCCACATGCGATAAACGGTGGAATTTTGTGTTCCAAAGTTTTCGATGCGAAGAGTTATCGCATGAGTTACAGAACATGGGCACAGCTTAACTTCCTGTCGAAGATTAGACCCAAGAATTTAGCTTCATCGGAAAAGGTTAAGCTTGTACCGTTAATAGAGGGAAGGTCGATATGAGCGATTTTATATTTCCTGGAGAAGAGGACGGTTTTATGAAGGTTAGCCCCCACAGCTTCTTGCCCAAATTGTTAGCTTATTGAGAGCGTTTTGAAGGAATTCCTTTAGAGTGTTGAGGTATTTCCCTGAGACGGTAATAGCAACGTCATCCGCATAGGCAATCACCATGCAGCCCTCTCCCTCCAGGCATATCAGTAGTTTATTCACCACCATGTTCCACAGAAGGGGGGAAAGGACACCGCCTTGTAGCGTACCTCTAGTGACAGACCGCCTAACGGATGAATCCCCCAGTTTTGAGTTGATAATACTGCTTGAGAGCAAAAGATTGATCAGTTCACCAAGCGAGCCATCCACATTCAGTTCTGTTAGTGCATTTGCGATTGCAGATGTGCGTTGTTGAAATCGCCTTCTATGTCTAGGAAAGCAACCATGGTATATTCCTTGAGATGGAGGGAGTATTCGATGGTGCGTACTAAGGAGTGAAGGGCGGTTTCCACCGATTTACTCTTACAATACGCATGTTGGGCCGCGGACAGGAGTTGCGAGTTTCTATTCGTACGAAAAATAATATCAATCAGAAGGTCCAGCGTTTTGACTAATGGGTCTGATTTCTTTTGGACTTACATTGGAGTATTTGCCAGCTTTGGGTATGAGAACCACTTTTACTTCTCTCCAAGCCTGAGGAATGTGAGTCAGCTTTAAACAGCTTTTCAGAATCATCTCAACTACTGGTAGGATTATATCCGAAGTCATCTGAAGTTCGGCAGGTATTATGCCGTCAGGTCCAGCAGACTTGAAGGGCTTGAGGCTTCGTAGCGCCCAAAGGAGCTTGTCCCTATTAACTAGAGCTACCTGAGAAGTGTATATCAAATAGCAGATTGAGGGATTCCTCGCTGGATATAGTCCACGCGCCATCTGCTTTCTTTAGGCAGCTGGGCATAATTGAATTTGATGCAAGGATTTTTCTTAGCCTTGATGCCTAAGAGGATTCTTCTATTTTGCACAGAAGAGTCTCCACGATGATCTTTGGGCATTCCTAAGTTCTTTTTCAGATGAGTTGAGGATGAGCCGAAGACAGTTTTACATCTCAGCCATTGGCGACAACGGCATTAGCATTGTTTTCATCATCCAATATGTTCTCAGATCACCAATTCTCAAGTTCAGTGCGCAGATAGAAGTGGCTCACCAGAGCCCTATTCTCAATGTCCTGGTTACGGCAAATAGGATTGATCACCGTATACACGGCCTCGAAATAATCGTCTAACAAATCCACTTTCTCGTGTGGCTCCTCGACCACGAAAAAACCGTCGTTTTAAGCGACACTTTCCGGATTTATTCCAGCAGTCAGTACTGTCTGTCTATTCTCTGTTGTGTGGGAGATTCGGACACAAGGAATATCATTGTGATCCTTCCTCCTGAACAACTTATTTATCTGTGTAGTCCGAAGCACTAACCGTTGAGCCACTGCGCTCAGCGAGTTGGCTGCTTTTTAAAATAATTTCCAAGCCCATTTTTTACACTGCTTATAAAAACAAATATAAAATCATTTTTTGCCCACAGGCATTCCATTTGCATTAGCAACCAACTATTACTCAGACTGTTCGTATACAAATCACTCTGTTCAAACACATCAACCAACACTCAATTTAACCCTTTTAAGTGAAAATCTTCATAAATAGTGTGTAAATGTTTGTGAATATCCTACGCCATTAAATTAAAGGAAAAAGAAAACAACAACAAAATTTTATCCTGACGTTAGATAAATCAAACTATCGGCACATACTCACGTAATACAAAAATCTTGCCTTCATCTCGCCTACCTTAATTCATCGTGGTGAAATCCTCAAATTCCTCCTCCATAAAGCATTTCGAGAATCTCCTTAAACTTTCACAGCCATTTTTCGTTGTCAGGGCGGAACCACCTCCAATACAAGTAAATACCCAAAAATGTCCTGGGGAAACAACTTTCACTCGTTATACATCATGAGATGAAAATTTTCTCATTTTCACTGTTTTCTACCATCCAACAATTCTCGCATACACCCACACAATACATGCGTATCTCAATCTCGTTGGGTAGTTATCCTTTTTCGCAGTAAATATATCTCTGGCAATGCTTTTACACATTTCAGTGTTAATGCCACTTGCCACCCACCATTCCGCCCATTTGTCGGAAAATGAAAACAGAAGTGGGATCATGTGACGTGGTATGGTGATGGGATTTATTCAACACATGCTCTGGTGTGGAAATCTGCGAGTGTTAATGATTTTCCTTTGGTCACTATACTTATGGATTGCTAGGTATATATGTGCAGCACTTTGGCTGTATGGAAATCGGTTGCTTTTTATACACTGTGGTACAACAAAATGCAACATTTTACATTTAAATTACTTCTCGGAATAAATTAAGTGTATCCTGCAACATTGCGCAGTAAACATAAAAATATGGAATTACGTGGAAAATTGAGTGAAGCAATCCGCCGCGTCAAAGGTTTTATGAGCGTTTTACGTTTCCTGCCTCGATAATAGTGTCACGCGGCATTAACAACAGATACTGTCGCAGATCGCGACAAAGCAACATTTTCGCATTTTATAGGCCAAAATAGGGTTAGGAATGAAAATTCTCGGGAAAAATATAGTCAATGGGAAAGTACTTGGGCGGTTTGACTATATGAAAAATTCTTCGAAGCAATATAAAGAGGAGCGGAACCAAATATGGAAAGTATTCGGAAATTGATAAGAATTTATGTGATTGATAATTTTTCTTTAGGGTGGTTGGGTGTTGTAGGATTAGAGTACGCATGCATTGGTGTGCATCAACCTGGCGATGCAGTTGCTGAGACTTCACATAAGTTGTGCTTATATACGCCTCCGCGGTATCCATCCGCGGTGTATTGGTTATGCCTTACCGAGTGCAAGTTAGAAGAAAATAGCGGGAGTCGGACAGAATCCCGAAAAACGTAGTAATCCCGAAAGCCCAAAATTCCGAAAGACCAAAATCCTGAAAATGAAATGAAAAGTTTTATTATAGCAACAAAAAATTAGCAAATTTATTTAACGAAATAAACAAAATAAAAAATTTGAAATAAATAAAACAAAACAAAAACAGTTCAAGTGTTATTAACAAAAACATATCAAAAACGATCCATGACAAAACAATATCTAATACAAGTTCATATTGTACGCAATTCCTGTGCGAAAACTTACTTCAGAACGCTTACGATGTTCACTGGCTAACAAAAATCTAGTCGGTCAGCTATCACTCTAGCTATATGAGATCAGCACAACTGAATGAACATTGCGAATCGCAAAACATTACAACGCAACCAATTGCAAAACATTATTACGCTAAATGAAATGGACAAACATTCAAAATAAAATAAAGAATCCCGAAAATATAAAATGTAAAATTTGCGCAAATTTTTCATTTTATATAATTTTTTGGGATTTTGTTTTCGGATATTGGATTTTAGGGATTTTGGATTTTCTGTATATTGAGTTTTCGGGATTTTTGATTTTCGGGATTTCGGTTTTCGCGATTGTGTCCCCAACCCGAAAATAGCAACACTAATTCGCTGTGCCGGAAAAACTGACTGATGAGTCTCAGAAGTCTTACATGAGCCCCTCAAAAAGAAAAAAAAAAAACAGTGATCTCTTCAATAAAACGTTTTTTGATAAACATCTTTGTTCTCGGTAGGGGCTAGTTGGAAATATCGAGCGTCGCCGTCATCGTCAGTTTTTTAGCGTCATCGTCAGATTTTCAGGTCGAACGGCAAGAAACCAAAGTTTGAGCTAGGAAGCTGACATTTATAATATAGGCTCTCCAGGGGCCCTGGATGCTCATGTGTAAATATATTAAAAAATCCGCTCACTGACACGCCCACAATTTAAAAAAAAACAAAGTTTGATCTAGGGAGCTGAAATTTATAACATAGACTCTCCAGTGGCCCTTGATGCTCATGTGTCAATATTTTCAAAATTCGCCCACAATTTAAATTAATGCAACGCTGACGATGTTTACACATCAACTATACCGGGAGTTCAGCGTGGCTCACACTTTTTTTTTTTTAAATAATGTCAGTGGGCGGGTTTTATACATTTTTAAAACTTCTGACCCCTAGAGAGTACAATGTTCAAAATTTCAGCTTACTAGCTCGAATTCAGATTTTTTTTTCAATACATTGTAAAGGGTATTTTATTAAGGACTTGACAACTTCTTTCTTAAATAAAATGCAAACTACTCGAGATATCTCAAAAAAAAAAAATGTATTCTCTTGAATTACTAGCAAAACATTTATGAATGGAATTCGATTTCGTTCATATGCCATCCACGCGAACGTATGCAGCGGTTGATACTTTGAACCCAATTTTCGGCCGCTATTTCTTGTTCATTATGGGCTGTGAGCTCCTGTAACGTCGCCGGCTTGTTGGAATAGACCAATGATTTAAAGTCTATAGGCGTTAAATTACACGATCTCGGCGGCCAATAAACGGGTCCGTTTCTCGAGTTAACACGTTCACCGAACTGAGACTTCAATAACTCGACGGCTGATTGTGGCACCGTTTTATTGGATCACATTTAACTGATGTCTAATTCATGCAATTGCTCAAAGAAATAACGTTCCAACATGTCTCTGTAGCGAATACCATTTATCGTAAGGTGGCAGTCATTTTCATCGAGGATAAAAAAAACGGCCCAATGATGCACCAAACAGTGACTTTTTGCGGATGAAGTGCTGTTTCATGAAGCAGATGAAGGGTCTCACCTGTCTTGTAACGGTTATTTTGTTTATTGACGAAGCCGTTTAATCAAAAATGCGCCTTATAGCTGAAGATGACTTTGTAATGAAATTCTTCATTTTCTTCCATCATGTCCAGAGTCCAAATCGAGAACGCACGTCGCTTCATATGATCAAGAGGCTTTAGTTCTTAAAAAAGCTTGATCTTGTTAGGGTGTATGCTAAGATCCTTAAGCAAAATTTGTCAAAATGTGGTCTGGGAGAGGCCCAGTTCTTGAGAACGCCGTGAAATTGACTGATTTGGCTGGTTTGCGACGGACGCCTCTGCGGCACCAATTTTGTGCACACTTCTGGCAAAACGTAGTCTCACTGGCACGGAAACATTAAGCAGTGAATATTCTGACTCCAATTTTTTCACTAGACTATGAATTGCTTGTCTACTGGGACGTCTAGTACGGCCGAAAATTGGCGTTAACGCTCTTAAAGTTGCGACTCGGAATTTCGGTAGTAAATTTTGATTATTTGTAAAAGTTGTTCCTTCGTCTACTTCATCATAATCAAAATGTTGATTTCACTGATTATTTTGAGGGTGCGTTCACACTGAACGTTTTAAGCTGTCAAGTCACTAATCAAAGACCCTTTATTTTTGAGACGGACGGACGGACATGGCTAGATCGGCATTACTATCGATGCTGACCACAAATATAGGATCAACAAGCAATATTAAGGTTTAGGGGTCAACGAGCAATATTAATGTATGCTATATTTTTTGCAATTCGATCCGTACAAACGCGTTTAATAAGTCGAAATTGTTGTTCGTTGATTGATTATTACTCACACCATTTTGGTTCTTGAATTTCAACTCTTATAATCAAGTACCTAACATACAAAATTGATTTTGTTCCCACTGAATTTCTCTCGCACTGTGTTCCAATATGCCAATTGAGACGAGACTTGTTCGCCATCAAAGCACGAATTCTCCACGTGATGGGGGAATCAACACAACGGGGATTGCCGACAAACTATGGGCCCGATTAGAGAAAAAGCTTGGGAAGTGGATGTAAGAATTCTCTCTTCAAATGGAAGCAAAGCTCTCAGCACTGGAAACAAAATTAAATAATCAGGTTAGTGAAATGGAAGAGAAATTCAAAAATATCAGCTACGATCTGAAGCGCTTAGACCGTTCTCTTGACGAGGCCGAACGAGAAAAATTCTGCTCCGATGCAATCATTTCGGGAGTACCAGGAACTGAAAATGAGGATCTCACTTGCATATTTAATAATATATGTGCAGCTGTGCAAATGAACGCCCCACCACAGTCGCTTTAAATCTTCCGCGCCAAGCCACCGGCTCATCTTAATTTGCATCGACCCCCACGACGAGATGCTTGCATAATCGTTAAGTTCGCAGACAAACGAGGAAAAAAGAGCGTGCTAATAGCCGCCACCAAACATCACTGAAGCTCTCTGAAATTGGGTTTAATTCATCTCAAAGATTTTACATTAATGAAAGCCTTACCAAGAGGAACTACCAGTGCTGTCGAACGTACTGCAAAAGCAATATTTGTATTGCTTTCGGGTGCTGCGTACTGCCGTACTGCTCACTTTTGTTTTGTACTGCAATTTTTCATTTGTATTGCCTTTTCTATTGCTTTTTGTAGCTCGTTGCTTTCATAAATTTATCGAAGAAAATAGTAAACATGGCATTACTTTTTATGTTCTCATGCCGAAATACCATGAACTCTCTAAGGGCCCAAAATAATCAAGTTTAAGAATTTTCAAAATCCGCCCACTGATCTCCAAAAATCAAATCTATCGACAAAATCGAATTGTGAGCTAGAGACCTGGAATTGTTGATATATATTCTCTTTAGGGCCCAAAAATGCTCGGGAGTTAAAATTTTTAAAATACGCCCACTCATACACCGGCTGCAGGAAATAACCCCCAAATGAATGATTAAATAACTTCCCAAAATTTGTATGGAGGTGGGGATTTATTTCATGGCTTTTTGGGGACTTATTTCATACTTCAAATTGGGGGGTTATTTCATAGTGAAATAAGTCCCCAAATTCAACTATGAAATAAGTCCCCAAATTCAACTATGAAATAAGTCCCCAAATTTATAAAAAAAAACCTCGCCCCTACTGCAAAGCAAACAGTAATCCCAAGCAGGAGGGTTGCAGGGCAGCATGCCCCCCACATATGCATTGCACCGTTTATGGGATTTCCATATAGGATTTGGGGACTTATTTCATACTTATTTGGGGACTTATTTCATACCATTTTGGAGACTTATTTCACAGTGAAATTATTCCCCAATTTTGTGGAGTTATTTCATTTTCCATTTGGGGGGTTATTTCATTGGGGGGGTTATTGCCCGGAGCCGATTTGGCAGACTACTGAGGTTTCAATTAAATGACAGCTTTGACAGACAGCTTTGTGTTTTGGTGGCATTAAATTCCACTCTATTGGTTGTTGCCCAGTTAAGTATGCTATCAAGGTCGGAATTCAATGAGCGTAACATACGTTGCCGTTCCAGTTCCCTGCCCGAAGATGACGGACGTGAACCTGGAAACGAATATGAATAGCTGTCATCAGCGAAGGAGTGGATTGGATTAGAAGTAACAAACAGGAGATCATTTATAAAAATGAGAAAGAGAGTGGTAGACAAAACAGAGCCTTGCGGAACACCAGCATTTATTTGATGGATTGCAGACTTTACACCGTCCAAAGCAACTTAAATTGAACGGACCGTTCAGGTAGTTTTCAATCCATTAAATAGGATTCTCTGTCAAACGCCTTTGAAATATCAAGCGCAACGATCTTACTTTCACTTTCATATCTAAAAAGAAGAAAAATACTTGGATTCACATTTGGTTGAAAACAACTTAAGCGGTAACTGCGGCTGGTACGTAGCCGTAAAGCAGGCTCAGCCAAACGATATGACTAAATGAAGAGAGCACGAAGCATGTACCAAAGCAAAAAGTGGTGGAAACCCATACCCAACACACATATTTAACCTAGTGGTTCGATGAGATGTTCGCGATATTATTATAATATGTTGCTGCCAGCAATTAAAAACGCAGGCAGAAAGAAAAATCGGTTTGGATGCAAATATTTTAGTTACCTATCCCGAAGATTATAATGCCCTAGTCCCGGGATTTTTTGGACCCGAGAATTATAGGGACCCCAATCTCCATGCATAAGTAACTTGATAGGTCAACTCGTTTGCAGTTGTATATAAACCCCATTTCCCATCAAAAAATATAACCTTCTGCAGTGGCTATAATTATGACTTTCCAATTTATGACAATTTGATTAATTATTAACGTGTAAACACTTTTGAACAAACCACTTGCGACTGTTTAGCATAGCTATCGGCTGAGTTCATCTGAACTCTACAACAGATTCCGCACGATAACCACCAACTGGATCGCTCTGTACTGGCAGTTGGAATTCAAATCAATCTTCATGGAATTATGTTGGCCTAAAACTATACCATACCTGCGAGCCATGCTAATGAAGACGTTTTACATCCAACCACCACTCGTCTAATTAATAACTCCGAAATTATTCAGCGGGTCAAACAGTTCCCCTCGGCAGCCGCTATAGTTGTCGAGTCATGTTTGGGTTCATAATTTTGCTGCTCGAGTCAGGAGAAAAAAAAAAACATTATTTAAAAACGTTCCCCAAAATATACATGGCATATGAATAAATTATCAGCCGTTAATTGAGAGACAAAATTGTAACAAATTAATTATCGATCGTTGGCTTTGAATAACCTGACTTGCTCTTAAATTTCGACTAAAATGCTAGACTTGATTGCTGGAAGTGACGCGATTCACTTCAATTAACTGCGAGTTAATGTTTTCGGCCATCAAACTGGCAACCCCTAGTTGATGTGCCATAAAGTGTCAAAGTTATTCCCCTTCGTTCGTTCAAATATTTATGCGAACTAGATTCTGTACCTAATTAAGCTTTTTATGATTGCATTTTTAAATTCATAAAACTCGGATTTACTGTCATCGTGGGCATTGAAGGGGACGGGCCTACAAAGGCAAATTGATTCGGGTAATTTAGTGTCTCCGAACGAGTTTTCCATAAATGTTAAATATACAAAACTGAATATTTGCGTTTAAATGATAGAAAACTGTGAAACTAGATACTTCAGCGGGTATCGATGGCTATCGACGGAAGGTGGTCATTGTTTAGTGAGTGTATGGTTTCCCATTGAGAATAAATATCACTCAGCGGGGGAGACTTTCTGTCAAAGTGTTATTTTGTTGACACCTTTAACCACACCGTGGGTTCGAGCGTTGCCTGCCTCTAAGCTCATTTTGAATCAATGGAAGAAATTTGATAAATATTTGTTGATTGAATGAGCGGAATAAATTTATTAATGAGATTTGTTTTTGGGTTTCTTAATCAGTTTGTTTGTTTTTCGACCGGCCTTTGTTGTGGTGGTAGATTGGTCGCCTAGAGTGTCTTTCTATATTCCGGGTTAACTTATGTATATGGAAAAAGTGATGACTGTTGGGGTCTAGGATGGTGCTCTTATTTCAGGAGAATGAGTAGTGTGTCATTTTGTCGCACCCATATAATGACATACTGCTTTACAATTATTACGGATTTCTAAAGGGAAAAAACACAAACAAACTGCTTGGTGACTTCGCGGATGTAGTCAAAACGGCCCTCAGCATGAGACAACATGTCCTCGTTCTGTTTTTGGATTTCAGCAAGGCGTTTGATATGCTCGACCACACTAAACTCATCAACGCCTTATACAGAGTATGAATAAGAGGAAGGCTGGTGGATTGACTAACTAACTAATTTGCAAACAGACCCTTCCGAGTAAAAACCATGAATTGCTGTAGCGTTGCACATAAAGTTCAATATGGAGTACCGCAAGGCTCGAAGCTTGGCCCTCTACTTTTCATTTTGTACACAAAGGAAATGCTTAAATGCTTAAAAAAGTATACCTTTCGCATATTCTGATGATACGGCTATTGTTGTGTGTCGTAAGTCATTGGAGGACGCTACAACGGTGATGCAGGAGGAGTTCAACGAAGTTTCAAAATGGTGTCACGATAACGCGCTTGTACTAAATGAGAAAAAAAAAACAAAACTTATGCATATTCGAAGCCCGATGTATCCAGCGTCACAAATCGTCATTAAATCATTTAAATGTGATAGTGTGTCAAACATTAATCATCTACGAAAGAAGCTGAGAGGGTCCCTGTTTGCGCTAGCTTGTCTTCAATACAAAGCCTCGATTAGTGTACAAAAACAAGTGTATCACGCATTATAGAATCGATGCTACGTTACGGTGTACTTGCATGGGGAGGTGCAGAGCAAAAGCACATCGAAAAACTGCAATACATCCAACACAGTGTGATCAAATTGATGTCAAGAGGAAATGGCTCTCGCATTAAGGTACTGAAAATTATGCATCAATAAGTCATCAGTTTGGTACAAGAAGGTAAGTCGAAAGAATGTATTAACTCCCATCGATTTTAAATGAAAAATGAGTATGGCAGAAGAAAACTGATGTATACTGTGCCGAATGTACTAAATAACCTTCCTCAACACTTGAAAAACACCAACCAAATCAATGTTAGGATTGATTTTAAACTTCATTTAAATAAACTATTTCAAATGTAAAGTAAAATTAAAAATATTAATTGAAAATTTAATTTAAATATGAATTATTAAAATGCAAAAACAAAAAAAAAATGTTGCAATGAGACACTTATAAATTCATACATAAATAGTATAAGTAACCTTTTGTTATAATTAAATATTAAAAATAATCTTCTGCAGATAAGCCAATTGGCTTCGCAGGTCAATAATACCATATGGTTTTGCATCTTAAAAAAATAAAATAAAAAAAAAAAAAAAAAAAAAAAAAAAAAAAACTTCTTATTACAGTTGACCCCTACTGAGAGCGTTGAACTTGCTGAGTTTGTGGGACTGAGTAAAAGATGCGTACCCAAACCAAAAGAATTTTCTTCCCAAACTTCCTTTTTCTCTCCTCTCCCAAACTCCTAATTTGCTTCCATTTTCTATTTCACCTTCCCCGATCCTCTAAGCCGGACTTAAGATGTTAAATGACCCGTTTTTAAAATAGCTCAGCCGCTAACTGATATATTACGGATTCCTGAACTCCAGCGGGGCTTAGAATTGGTGGTAATTTGGATACAACTGATATACATTTTGCTCTTTTTGCTGTCTCCAGTTGTGTGTTGACTGAAACAAATGTTTTTATTTTGTCTTAATATCTTTTTTATTTTATTTTTTAAATTTCACAACTTTTATTGTTTTTGTTATTTTTGCGACGCGTTTTGAAGCTGCTGCTTCATTATCGGGCGTAAACTGAACAGTTTACAACTGATATGTTCACGGCTGGCAATTGCAGTGACCCAACTGTAGTAAATTTGTTCATAGTAGTGAGAGGATTGGGACTAAATATATTCCAATCAATAGAGTACCTCACAACAACGTCAGTATCAAATGAACACAAAAAATCCCAACAGCTGCATGAAATGAAGGAAAACAATGGCGAATTTGCATGGCAGGAAATACGTTATTCGCGAATATTTCCAAAAAAGTTTATAACAAAGAAAATTTTAACAAAAAAAAAGTTCCGGAACTAAGAAGGAGTATCCAAACCACGTTTAGGAATACTGAAAAGTTAATATTATAATACGATTGTGTACAAAAAATAAAACTGAAAAAGTGAGAATCGCGTAGTTGTGGCAAAAAATGTTTTTGTTGCGAATATCTCGTAATTAGTTTATATTGAAGCGAATTATAACAAAAACAAATTTCCAGAACTTTTTTTTTTTTTTTTTTAAATTCTGGCTCGCCAGGGCGATTTATAAAAGGGGGGGGGGGGGGGGGGGGGGGTACTTCGACCTAAAAGATCTTTTGTACCGTATGGGCCAGAAAAATGTTAAACTAGTAAAATGTCCACTTTACGTGTAAAGCGGACAATTTTACCAGTAGAAGAATTCTTTATGTCCTCGGGGCTCAATTGTTCCCTGAGAAAGATCTTCTTTCTAATTCCATTAAGGGCTGGGCATTCACATAAAATGTGTTCAGCTGACTCGTCCTCTTCAAGACAGAGTCGGCACTCAGGAGAATCTGCTATTCTCATTTTGTGTAGATGATATCTTAAACCGTGGTGACCAGTAAGGTAACCTACTAGGTTTTTGATATCATGCCTGCTTAGGTTTAGACATTTGCTGGCATGATTGAAGGGCCGAATGGCTCGTTTGGCCTGTCTTAGACCTGGGATGTTATCCCAATGATAGATACATTTTCTATGTTCCCAGCTTTAAATTGCTGCCGTTGCTGCTGATCTAGGAGTGCAGCAGAAAGGTTCGGGACCTATGAAAGGTGTTTCTGAACCTTTTCTGGCCAGTTCGTCGGCCTTTTCGTTACCTTCTACCCCGACATGACCCGGAACCCACCATAATTTGGTCTTGTTTCTTGCTCCGAGTATTTGTAGGGTATTGAAGCAGTACTTGACTGATTTGGAGTCAATGGTATACGAGCTAAGGGCGTTTATAGCTGCTTGACTGTCCGTGAAAATATGAATGGTTGCACCTTTTATGCCAGATAAGATAATGTAGCTGGCGCATTCTTGAATGGCGTGGAGCTCCGCTTGAAATACGCTGGGACTTTTTCCCATGGGTATCGTAAAGCGTTTGTGTGGTCCGTATATTCCCGCTCCTACCCCCATTTCCATTTTAGAACCATCCGTATACCACTTTATGCCGTCATGGCTGTTTGGTGGGTTATTGCTAACCCATGCTTCTCTTTTGGGTATCTCCGTGGAGAACCGTTTGTTGAAGCATAGTGTTTTTTGAATGCGGTCTGTGACCGTGCAGTTCATGTTAAGTTCTGGCAGTTCATCGAGAAGGGTCTTAAGTTCCGGATGATCATTAAGACTTATCTCGTTTAGCTGTATTAGACTTATTGCACTGCGGATCGCCACTTTTTGGACGTATATGTGGAGGGGTATAATTCCTGTTATTGCCTCTATGGCAGCTGTTGGACAGGTACGCATGGCTCCGGAGATACCAAGGCACGCAAGCCGTTGTACCTTTTTGAGGTTCTCTATTGCGACCTTTTGTGCGGATTTTGTCCATCATACTATGGAGGCGTATGTTATGATGGGTCTTATCATCACTGTGTAGATCCAGTGGACGATCTTTGGAGAGATTCCCCAGGTTCTACCATATGTGCGACGACAGGCCCATAAAGCTCTATTAGCTTTACTGATTTTGTTGTTTATGTGAGAGTTCCAGTTAAGTCTCTTGTCCAGGATTACTCCAAGATACTTGACTTCGTCGGAATACTCTACGACCGTGTCGTTTATTCTGATTAGGCCTAGGTCTAATTTCCTCCTTTTAGTGAAAGGAACGATGACGGCTTTACTGGGATTTATGGAAAGATTTTCCTTAATGCACCAGTCTATGACTGTCTTTAGAGCATTTTTCATTTTTGATGTGACTCCTATTGAGTCTTTGCCCCTAACTATGATGACAATATCATCGGCGTACCCAATTGTGGTGTAGCCCAAACTGCTCATCTTGTGTAGCAGGTCATCGATGACCAATGACCACAGAAGGGGTGAGAGTACTCCCCTTACGGCTGTTACTGATACTGAGGTCGTTCCTGACGAGGAAGTTATTTTGCGACTTTCCAGCATCGCTTTGATCCATTTAATAATTGGTTTATCTATATTTCTATGGTACAAAGCATTTGATATGGATTCATATCCAGTGTTGTCGAAAGCACCCTCTATGTCCAGAAAGGCACAAAGTGCGATCTCTTTGCAACGGTAGGCGTTTTTTATATCTGTAGTTAGTCTTAACAGAGCGCCTTCCGTGGATTTGCCCTTTTGGTACGCATATTGGTGAGGGTGCAGAGGCATGCTTTTTGATATGCATTCTCTAATGTGAATGTCAATAATCCTTTCCATTGTTTTCAGAAAAAACGATGTCAGGCTTATCGGACGATATGATTTAGGTAATTCTCTCGGCTTGTTTCCCGGTTTAGGTATAAATACTACGTTTACCTCCCTCCAGGTAACTGGTATATACCCCCAGTTGAAGCTGAACCTAAATAAGGCAATCATGGATGGTAGTAAAAATTCTATTTCATTTTGAATGAGGGCTGGAAAAATACCGTCTGTACCTGATGCCTTGAATGGTTTAAATGAGTTAATTGCCCATTTAACCTTATCCGGAGTAAAAAGTGTTCCGGATAAACTATGAATTCTGCTGAGGTTTCTTGGAATTGAGACCTCCGCTGTATGGTCGTCTGTAATGACCATCGTGTGAGATCCTGTGAAGTGAGCCTGAAGCAAAGTTTTCAGCGTTTCTTCCCGGTCGCGTGTGATTGAACCATCTGATTTAATTAACAATCCCATGCCTTTTTCTTGATCCGTTGACAGGGCCCTTTGGAGGCGTGCCACCTCTGGAAGTTTTTCTATCTTCTAACAGTTTGCACGCCATGAGGCTCTTTTGGATCTGCGCAACTCTAAGTTGTATACGGTCAGCATGGATTTATATTGTTCCCATGTGCCGGTGCGTTTGGCTTTGTTAAAAAGCTTTCTCACCCTCTTTCGAATAGACTCAAGGTTATCGTTCCACCATGGTACACACCTTTTAACCACGGTTCTTTTAACCTTGCAACTATTTTTGAATGAGGTAAGAATAATATCATTTATTTGACATTGCGCAGCATCTGCATCAATTGTATTTGATGGTGCTTCTGGCAGCATGTCAGATCTGACCGCAAGATTTTCGCGGTAAGTTCTCCAATTAGTCAGTCTGTTGTCATAACGGACTGACGCGTGTTCGGCATTGCATCTTATCTCGAAACGGATGTGCATATGATCCGATAGAGATGCCTCGCCAGACACGTGCCATCCCTCTATAATATCCTTCATAAAAGGAGATGATATAGTAAGGTCTAAAACTTCTTCTCTTATAGAATTTCTAAATGTAGGACTATTTCCCTTGTTTAGAAAAACGAGGTTATTGCTATATAAATATTCTAATAACGACTCACCTCTGTTATTTGTATCTCGGCTGCCCCAGATGGTATTATGTGCGTTTGCGTCGCAGCCGATTAGTATATGTACTTTCTGGTCCTCACAGTACCGGACAAGTTCCTGTACTGGTAAGGGAGGCACTGCATCCGTGTCTCCAGGAAAGTACGCCGATGCGCATACAAATTTATGCAGCTCTCGGCCTTTGTGGCGCTCTATTAGAACCGCCACCAGGTCCCTAGTTGTGAAACCTGGAATGAGAGAAAATTTTATATCTTTCTTAATAGAGATAGCCGCCCTTGGTCTGAAAGGACCTTTGGCGAAAATTAGCTCTCTGTGTTTACAATTTAATCCGGATATCTTACCATTGGTTGCCCAAGGTTCCTGGATTAGTCCAATAGCAATGTTCCCTTCGGCACATCGCTGGCTAAAGGTGTCCGATGCACCCATAGCCCTGTGCAGGTTGGCCTGTAAAACGCTGAGACGGGTGGTCATTTGCGTCTGTATTCAGGGTTTCGTACTCTATTGGGCTTGTTATCACCTCTCCTACGTACGATACCCTGTTGAGAAGTACCACTTTGTCTGCCTCTAGGACTTTTGTTTTTATGTCCTTCTTGTGCCAGTGCTTTCTTACGATACACACCTAACTTAGGCCTGAATCGTGTTTGGCTTTCTCTGGCTGCGCTTGACTTCGCGCTTGTAGCTTCTTTTTCTGGCACAGTTGTTGCCGTACTTGAAGCTGCAGCCTTAGCGGCAGCGCTGGTGCTGGCCCCACTTGGGTCAGTTGCGGTGCTGCCGTGAGCTGTGACATCCTTCTTATCAAAAACGTGCTGTTTTTGATCTTTAGGGCCCTGTGTGGCCGTCTTGTCAGCACTTTTTAGGATAAGTTTGGTCTGTCCGAATCGGAAAGTGACCATACCCTTTAGCTCCACGAGTCTCCTCATGGTGCTGTCGTTTATGGCAAAGACCATATGTGCGATGTCTCGCTCATCCGATCTTTGCAGAACCCTCCACGTTCTCGTGTTCAGTTCTTAGTTTTGGCCATCTAATAGGGCTAGGATCCTTTCGCTAGCTACGCCGGTACTCTGCGGGAAGAACCCTCTGATGACATGTGGTTTTGGAAAATTTTCCTCTCCCACAAGCATCACCTCTAACCCGCATTTCTCTTTTAGCTTGGCGAAGGATGCCTTCATCCACTCTGCAGTGGTGGCGTCTGCACATACGATCATGAGCCATCCGGCTTTGAACGTAGTACCGCGGAAGGCTGGTTTGACCTCCTCGTCACGCTGTTCGATCGTGATATCCATAATCCTCTCCTGTATCGAACCCATTTGTTCGTTGGAGAGAGGATTACGATCGATGTCCACTGGTACAACACCCAGTCTTACATTTTTTTTTTTTTTTTTTCTCTATCCCTCTGACAGATGTCGTGTCGTCATCGACAGGGTGTTCTAAAACATCCCTATTTGATGATGCAATTTTAGAGGCATCATTCTCTATTGTTTCTTTTGTTGTTTGGTTTATTTTGAAACCCACGAGTATTCGGGATATGGTGTCGCCCGTGGTCTACCCGTCTAACCACAGGAAGGCTATCTTAAAATCGGAGGTCGCCTGGTATCCGAAGTTTGCAAACTAACGACTAAGCACCCTCTTAGCCATGCATCTCTCGGCGCTTGCCACCTTAAATTATGGGTTTATTTTGGAAATAGGATTTAGGGATTTGATGGAGGGGGGATATGGGTAATTGAAAATTGAAAGGAAAGAGGAGAAGGGTAGCGGACGTGTAGTCCTGGTCAGTTCTTAGTTGACGCTCATCAGACGGTCTGTCCCTTATCAGAAAGGCCCGATGACTCTTTGCGCCGTAAGCCTCCGCACCGGCACCATCGAATTTGCGTTCCATGATGGTACACACGTCAAGGTGACTGACCCCGCAAGGAGGGTATTTCCAGAACTAAGAAAGACTATCCAAACACTATTTTGGAATACTAAAAAGTTAACAATATATTAAGATTCTGTACAAAAAATAAAATTGAAACCGTGACAATCGCGTTGTGGCAAAAAAATATTTTTGTTTCGAAACAAATAAGTTAAAAAGTTTTCTAAACACAGATTCTATACATCTAAATATAATTGAACAGCGTTTTTGGTCAACATATAAACTGTTTTTATTGGTTGTTTAGCTTTAACATACTTTCTCACGTTTTTTCTCTGTAATTTGTTACTTTTTAGCATTCAATAGCTTTTGTTTTCACTTTAATATTCACTTCATTAACAATCATAATGATTATTCCATACGATTTTTGCAAATTTCTGCAATTTTATCATTCAATTTGTTTCTGACGTTTAAGACAGGGATTTGACACTTCAGAAAAAGATAGCTTGGTGTAAAGGTCTATGCTATCAAGACAAAAGAGTGCAAACGTCCCTCTTGTAGGAGGAACGACCTCACAGGATCATCTCAAGGTAGAAGACCGCGACAACGCGCTGTCAAAATCGTCCTATCATAACCAACGCAACGCCATTCGTTCCCTAAAGCTCGACGAGCGACAATGCAAAGACCAACAGCGACTCAACGCAAAGCGACATAGATCGATTTGGGTTTTAAAAGGCCAGAGGTAGTGACCATCCGCACCTCCACCAACACATGCAATTCCATGAATGTCCTGAAAAACAAATCGTGATTTCGAAGTAACATGGGAGGATTTTCTCAGACCGGTAGCAGATTGTCAAAAAAGAATCTTTGCGGCGGCCTCGTAAACCTCATGAAGAAATCCGCCTCTGATCGCAAGTAATGGCGGGCAAGCGATTATTTAAAAAATGTGACGGAAAAGTTGGCAATGGTATGCGGGTCGCTGAAGGATATGTTTTCTCAGATGTAGGGTAACCGTCGGTGCAGAATACCCATTTAGCTGGCAAAAAGTCAAATTACGAAGTTGAGCTTTGTCTTACACTAAAGTTTTATATATCTTTCAAATATGATAGAGAATTAGAACTGAAAGAGAGAATAGTCATTTTGATCAGCAGATCGTCACATATGGAGCATTTGTTCACTTTTTGCATCGAGTACAGACCTGCTTTTTTGTGTTTTGACTTGCTTTAGTAAATTGTGTGCTATTTATTACCCGTTAATTGAATCAAAATATTTTTTTTTCTCTTAGTTTGTGTTTGAAAATAGAAAAAGTGTAAACAAAATTTGAAGTTTTTACATTTAACTGAAATCTTTTTACATAGTTGTGTTGGCTGTAAGATGCCGCAAAGTGTTATACCTATGTCGTTGTGTTAAGTATTTTGTCTATTTTCAGGATATGCAGTTTTTCTTTGCTCGAATGTGGACCGCTTTGTGTAGTGTTAGTTTTCGCTTATGAAATTACTCCCGTTCTCTCAGATGTTACTTTACCTTCGTCCAATAAAGCAACAAAGTTTACATGGACGAACGATAAGTCAAGTGCTGGGATCCCAATGTTTCCTGAGTCGAACTATGATGACTGCCGGGATTGTCAGCCTCACGAACTTTTTGAGCGTTTTTTTGATGACGAGTTATTGGAACACATCAGCGACTGTTCGGCAAGATATGCGGTAAAAAAAGATGGCAAGCCGATTCAAAAATGTCCAGTTCGTGAATTGCGTACTTTCCTTGGCATTCTAATGGTGACTGGTTACAACTCAATTCCTAGCTATAAATGATACTGGAGTGGTTATGACGATCTTCGGACTGACTTGAATCGATGCGTCGAGCAAGATTTGAGGAAATCCTGAGTTGTCTTCATTTCGAACCGAACTTAGCTGAACCGGAACAAAATAAAGACAAACTTTGGAAATTGCGACCCATAACGGATCACCTAAAGGCGAATATGATTACAAATTTCCACCCAACTCAATACCTATCCTTCGATGAGAGCATGATCGCTTATTACGGACGACATGGATGTAAAAAATTCATAAAAGGTAAGCCAATAAGATTTGGTTATAAAGTTTGGTCGCTGTGTACTCCATCCGGATATATGGTAAATTTTGAGATTTATCAAGGTAAAAATCCTCGCTCTAACACGAAGTATGAAGAACGCGGTGGTAAATGCTCAGCGCCCCTTTTATCAATGATAGACGACTTTCCTGAAGACAAACGAAGTCTTCCGTTTGCATTTTACTTCGATAACTTATTTACCAGTTTTCCATTCCTCACTTATTTGAAAGCAAGAGGATACAACGCGACAGGAACCATAAGGGAAAATCGAATACCATCAAGTTGCCCTTCAGAACATAAAAACAAAATGAAAAAAATGCCTCGTGGATCGTGTAAATCCACAAAAATGCAAGAAACGGGCATAAAGTTAATAAAATGGGTTAACAACTCTATTGTTTGCATTGCCTCGGCGTGTTATGGGCTTCTTCCAACTTCAACAGCATTTCGCTATTCAAGAGAAGCTGGAAAAAAAATTGGCATAGTTCGGCCATGTGCAATTACGGAGTATAACAAATACATGTGTGGAGTTGATCGCCTAGATCAAAATGTAAATAACCATCGCATCTCTTACCGAGGAAAAAAATGGTGGAGCTCCATTTTCACATGGCTAATCGATGTGGCAGTAAACAATGCCTGGCAATTGCAAAGAGAAACTAAACCCTTATCACAATTGGAGTTCAAAAGGTCCATTGCGGTTTACTACTGTGCGCACTACGGCGAGCCCCCAATTCAACCTGGCCCAAAGAGAAAACGAAATGAAAATGGTATAATGAAGAATATACGGTTTGATGGAACCGATCATTTTGTACTCGTAGGTCCACTTGAGAAAAGAAGACGCTGTGCAGGAGACGACTGTAAAAGTGTAATGAGCACATGCTGTATAAAATGCAATGTTGGCCTTTGTGTTAAGTGTTTCGCAGGGTACCACACTCGATCATAAGTATTTCCTTTCATGTCTAATAAAAAATAAAAACATTTATTTGTGAAAATTTTATAGTTTTATTTTATTATTACCTAAAAACTTAATTTTAGAACCATATGGTGACCATATGGTTACATTTCGAAAATGTCTCACCTTAATTACCTGGACAGGTTCAATAAAAAAAATTTATATTTAGAATTTAAAAACCCCAATGCACAATCCCTGAAAGTTTCATTAAAAAAATCGAACAAAATAATTACAGCACTGCCCCGGGTTAAGTAAAAATAGAAATTATGGGTAAAATGTATTTTATTAGTTGCAACATAATGTCCATAAGACTTTTAAATTAATCTTCATCATCATCTGATATGTCATCATTACTTTCTTCGTCATCATATAATTCTTCATTGCTGATTTCATCATCTAAAAAGAAACAAAGTTTGAATACATTAATAATAACATTAAATCTCGGATCTTAAGAATTTGTGTATTACCTTTAATGTGTTCTTCAGATTCACTTGACTCATTCTCAGTAGGCTGTTGTAATAATATATCGTAGATAGAAGAAGGAATTGTATTCCCCGAAAAACCATTTAAAAACATAGCTTCCATCGATTAAGTTCCAACCATTATCTTCAGGTTTAAGAACCGTTGGCACTTTAAAGTGACTATTTCTCCAGATATTTGTAATATATACAGACCGCAATAATTGTTGTTGCAGTTTCCGTTGGCATGGAGGCAAATTTGAGTTTTTTTGAATCATAACTAATCAGTTTTTTCTTCAACACCTCAGTACCACTTGTTTTATATGTGGCAGAAAACTTTTCATATCGTGCTTCATTTAAATTGGCAGATCTCATCCCGTACAGTTCACAGACGAACTTTTCGAGTATTGGAAAAATCTCATCTTTTTATACCCTATTCTAGGGGTATATTAATTTTGACGCATAGTTTGTAACATACCTTAATATTGCCCGTAGACCCCTAAAAGTTACTATATTTATGATCAGCATCGATAGTAATGTCGATCTAGCCATGTCCGTCCGTCCGTCCGTCGGCAGAAATTAGGCCTTTAAACTGGACCTAGAGAGCTGAAATTTTAACCATATACTCTCTAGGGTCCCGAAATAATCAAGTTTACGAATTTTTGAAATCCGCCCACAGACACGCCCACAAACTCAAAAAAAAAACAAAATTTTGGAAAAAATCGAGTTTTGAGCTAGAAAGCTGAAATTTTATATATATGATCAATGACTCCTAAAAATGCTCGGGATAATATTTTTTCAAAATCCGCCCACTGACACGCCCACAAATAAATAAAACAATTTTTTTGAAAATCCAAAGTTTGAGCTAGGAAGCTGAAATTTATAAAATTTACTCTCTATGGGCCCTTTATGCTCATGTGTTAATTTTTTTTAAATTCGCCCACTGACACGCCCACAATTATTTTTTTATTTTTTTTGAAAATTCAAAGTTTGAGCTAGGGAGCTGAAATTTATAATATATACTCTCTAGGGGCCCTTTATTCTCATGTGTTAATTTTTTTTAAATCCGCCTACTGAAACGCCCACAATTAAATAAAACAATTTTATTGAAACACCCAATTTTGAGCTAGGGAGCGTTTTTTTTTTGATAAAATCCTTTAAATGTTATATAACAAAATATGTAGAGCGTTCTTAACAATTCAACCATACTTAGACTTTTGTCACGCCCACTTATGAAGGATAGGAATAAGAATAGGGTATCCAACAGTTCGCCCAAGCTGACTGTAGCCCGTTCCTATGTTTTCTCTATTATTTCAGCATTTCCAAATGCCTTCTGAATTCGAATATTTTTTTTGTAATAATCGATAAGGTTTCTTTTTGCCTCTTCTCACAAGACATGGATTAAAATCACATCCGGTTAATGCATGAAAACCAGGTAAACTTTGGCATAAAAGGGGTCCTAATTTTATATATAATTGTGAAACATTAATTCATTTTTTTAGATTGATCTTGCCATAATTCATAAAGATTTTTAAATCATTGTTGCAGAGGTGGCCCATGTTTCCAAGCATTATTATTAAAATGTCTGTGTCTGATGCTTTTATTAAAACATTGGATATATCGTTGTCCATTTGGCATATGTGATGTACTATTATCGTATCAGTCTGAGTGCTCTGGGATTTGGATTTCCTTTAAAAAAAAAAAAAAAAAAAAAATAATAATATTATCGTATCAGCTTCTTCATGATGCTGGCACGATAAGTTATTAATATTGGAGATCACACAGTTGGACACTATAAATATGACATTCTCTATAATTTAAATTGATGATTGTATTTCCAATAAATTCAGCCATTTCACTTATCCTCCAGTGCGTAATCAAAAAATCTACAAGAGCTTTTTTGAATTCTAAGTTACGGAGTTCTTTAATAAAATCAACTGGTCTGACTTGTTCTGGACCAGTAATCAAATGTTGGATGTTACGTACTTCGTGGCGTTGGCTTCGTTCATAATCTTTAATAGACGGTGAAAAATACTGATCGAAAATTATATCTACTCGTGGAGCATGTGTTGCCGTTAAAATGGACATAATTTTTTTAGAAATATTACCAAATGTTTTTGGAATGTTTTTCATTGTATGGAGTAAATAAAACCCATCAAAAATAACAGCATTGAACCGTTCTGGTATTTCGTCATTAGGAGTATTTGCTTGTTAAGCTGCAATCATTGCTGATTTTGCAGTTTTATATACGAGTAGTTAAACACGACTTCACGTAGATAAATCGTTGTTAGAACTGACGAAATTTTTCGTTTCAAATCTTCCTACAAAAGCAAGTACACGACCCTCCAATTTCACCGTTAGATAAACTGTCTCATTCGCACGACTGCGTTCATGTTACGACTCTTACCCTCACTCCCATTGCATCTTTCCCCTCGCCTGTCAAGGATTAATGCTAGCCAGAACCGCCTGTCATTGTACCAACTTACTTTAAATCGTAGTAAAAAAGTAAATACAATTTTTTTTCAAACTTTATAACGAATAAACAAAATGTTATAACAATTTCAAGCTTACAGGAACAAGTTTTTTTTCACATATTTCCTACACTTTCAAAAATATAGGGTTTGATGATGTGCAGGGCTGAGGCGTGCCAGGTGATAGTTATTGTACTTAGCAAGCTATGACTCATCACCATACGAATTTCTAGCCTTACAGATATACCGTTACTCGAATTGTCAACTAGCTCTTGTACTAATAACAAGGCAAGACCTTTACAATATAATGAAGAGTTCATGCTGCTAGGGACTTGATAGCCAAATGAAATTCTTAATACAAGAAGTTGAATGACGGGTTTAATGCAGTGGTACTTTTGAACACGATATTTTAAAAAGAATTACCGAATTAAAATTAAAATTTAAACCACGCTGGGATAAAGCTTGGTGATAAGAGGTACGATTTTAAAAAAAAAACAATAGGACTTGGCTTAAAACGACCCTTCTGTTCACCTATACATGCTCTGCAAACTTTAAACGTGGTCGTCCGAAAATTTCGTTTGAAGAAAGATCAGATAGAATAAAACGACAAAAAACTGAAGAGTTGAGAAGATCCACGTCTTTTTCCGGGTTGACATATGCGACTGAAATGAGTCTGGTAAATCGGGGGCTGCAAACTTAATTCGAGGAGTAAGCACCATTCCAAGTCATGCTGAAAAGTGTAGGAAAGCTTTAAATGAGTCCATTGAACGTACTGCAATGACTGGAGAAGAAGCATTGGCATTTATTGTTGAGGCAAAGCTGTCCAGGTTTTAGTATAAAATCATAAGATCAGAAGCTCTCAAAATATTTAGTTCCTACAAAATGGTTCAGGAGAGTAAAATAAATTGCTGCCATGAACGTGAAAAAATAAGTATTTCGGAGACTTTTGTAAATTCAGATTTACAAAGTTTGCTTAACTTGACAGTTGAACGTTTAGTTACTGTCCAAAAATATGTGACCGATTTACTTAGTCCCGAAGAATTGAAAAATGTATGCTTATTCTCCCATTATGGCTTTGATGGAAGCTCTTGTGGTCACAGTTCGTACAAGAAAGCTTCCATGGATTGGATGCAGATGATTCAGCTGTTTTTTTTTATCACATGTCATGTTTCCCTTCGTTTAGTTTCTGGTGCAAAAATAATCTGACAGAATCCTCGTCCAATCTCAACTAGATATTGAAGACATCTTAAAATTGAGTTTGTTGAAGAATCTTCCGCAGTATCCGTATCTACAAAGAGTAGATAACCAAATTAAGGACCTCCAGCATTGGACAGTTGGTGCTAAAACTTTTTTCATTCAACACATGTGTACATTTTTTTGAAGAAATTATTGTAAAAAAAGTGTCATTTTTCGCAAAGTATGTATTTAGATAAAGCGGCTTGACAGCTTCAAACTTTGAGTGTGAACGCACCCTTAAACCCATTACCAACTGTCAATGTCAAAATATTCAGCCAAATCAACATTTTCATCATGTTAAAGTACACGAAGGAACAACATTTATAAATAATTAAAATTTACTACCGAAATTCCGAGTCGGTGGTCGCAACTTTAAGAGTGTTAAGGCAAATTTTCGGCCTCAATCATCTCTCCCACTGCGGCGCTCCAAGCCATGCTCCACTTTCTCCCGACCGACATCGTCGGCAAACAGTTGGCTGCCAGCTCAGCAATAAGACTGAGAAGCTCCAAACAATGGAAAGAGCAACAAACTGGACATGCCAATTTACTATCGATGTATCGACATCTCCCTAAGGTCACCGACCACCTGCCCACTGAATACAACTTCAACCTGGGCTACAAACATCTAATCCCAGACAGAACCGAGTGGACACAACGTCATGTCCTACACCACGAATCGCTGTCAATTTTTACGGATGGGTCCAAAACGGAGGACGGAGTCGGTGCCGGAGTCTTCTCTGAAGACCTGGACATTCACCTCTCCTTTAACCTTCCAGAACACTGCAGCGTTTTTCAGGCCGAAGTCACCGCCGTCCGACAAGCCGCTGCCTGGCTGTCGGTTAATACGATATCGAAATCAGATATTGTAATATACATCGACAGTCAGGCGGCCATCAAATCCCTTGCATCCAGCACTACAAGATCCAAGGCAGTGAAAGACTGCCGTGCATCTCTTAACGAGATAGCCGGTCAGTATAGCCTCACCCTTTGCTGGGTGCCGGGTCACTGTGACATACGAGGGAATTGTGAAGCTGACGAACTGGCCCGACGAGGCTCTTCTGGTTTAAATAGCATAAGCGTCACCGACATCGAGGCGCCAACGTCTTATGCTAAAAACCTCATAGACACCAATGCGGTGAACGAAGCCAACCGTCGTTGGCACCAACTCGACCAGTGCAACACCACAAGGCTACTCTGGCCGACATTAAACAAATCCAGGTCCATCGGACTTCTGAGGCATAAGAGAGGAACCCTCTCGAAATTAGTAAACGCCCTCACCGGGCACTGTGCTATAGGAAGACATGCCCAAAGGTTGGGCATCCCCTACAATGACTTCTGCAGAAGCTGTAGGGACGAGGAAGAAGAGGAGACCATCAGTCACTTCCTTTGCACGTGTCCTGCACTCGCCAACATTAGGAAGGCTACATTGGGTGAATACCTTTTCAATGATCTAAACGATCTTAACAACGCCTGCACAGCAAGGATTAGCTCCTTCATTCAGAGGAGCAAATGGTTCCCTGAGTAAGAGGGTGACCCACCCACCTTAAACATCGCAGCACAATGGACCTACTTCTGGTCTAAGTGCATCCTCATCGAGGGCCGGTTTTCAACCAACCAACCAATCGTCCCAGTAGACAAGCAATTCATAGTCTAGTGAAAAAATTTGAGTCAGAATATTCGCTGCTGGATGTTGTTATGTAAGTGAGAGTACGTTTTCCCCGAAGTGTGAAGAATATTGCTGCCGGAGAGGCGTCCGTTGCAAACCAGCCAAATCAGTCAATTTCAAGAATTGGGCCTGTCCCAGACCACATTATGGCGAATTTTGCATAAGGATCTTGGCCAACACCCTTAAAAGATCAAGCTGACTCAAGAGCTAAGTTTGATCATATGAAACGACGTACGTTCTCGAGTTGGGCTCTGGACAGGACATGATGGAAGAAAATGAAGAATTTCGTCGGAAAATCATCTTTAGCGATGAAGCGCATTTTTGGTTAAACGGCTTCGTCAATAAGCAAAATATGCATTACTGGACAGATGATAACCCGCAAAAAGTCACTATTTGGCGCGATTTTCATGCCGGTGGCGTCATTGGGCCATTGGAACATTAGTTTGGAACATTATTTCTTTGAGCAATTGCATGAATTGGACATCAGTGATATGTGGTGCCACAAGCCACACAGCGCCGAGTGCAACAATCGAGTTATTGAAGTCTCAGTTCGGCGAACGTGTTATCTCGAGAATCGGGCCCGTCTATTGGCCGTCGACATCGTGCGATTTAACGCCTCTAGACTTTTTTATGGGGCTACATTAAATCAGTTAGAGGACTTCAGAGCCAATATTGAACGAGAAATAGCGCCCGTATCGGTCGAAATGTGCGGCCGAGCCATCGAAAAGTGGGTTCAACGTATCGACTGCTGCATACGTTTCCGTGGTGGACATATGAACGAAGTCGAATTCCATTCATTAATGTTTTGATAGTAATTCAAGACAATATTTTTTTTGAGATATCTCAAGTAGTTTGGCGTTATTTTAAGAAAACATTGTTTTTTCGATAAAATCATTTAAACGTTGTGTAACAAAATATGAAGATCCTTCTTAACAATTCACCCACACTAAGATTTTTGCCCCGCCAACTTTATGAGGGGTGGAAAAAGGAAAAGGGAATCCAACAGTTCGCCCAAATGGTCTTTAATATATTATTTAACCAAACGAATTTTACTATATATACCTACTTATCCGTTAGCACAATATCGTAAGCACTTTTATGAAAATAAAAAAAGAGTTCCTACTACTACTAGGTACTGGGATCATGACGTAATCTCGAATGACAAAAATCTCGAATGCAAAAAATCTCGAAAAAAACAAATTTGTAATCTAGAATGCAAAAATATCCAACGCAGACGAATCTCGCATAAACAAAAACTCGAAAGACCAATCTCGAAAAAAAACTCGAAAAAAAGTGCGATTTTTTTCTTATCTACTCGTATATAAAGAGTTTTACCTTAAAGAAAACTCATGACATATTTAGTTTATTCAGCAATTTATATTTTTGGGTAAATTACCAACAAAAAAATCAATATTTAACAAAAAAAAAAAACAGTAATCACTCTGGCACGACTATGAGATTTATTTAGCTCGCACATCTAATAAAACTTATTTTTTACGCATTTGTTAAAATGGTAAATAAATCCATCGATTTCGATTTTAATAAAGGGTGATTTTTTAAGAGCTTGAGAACTTTTTTAAAAAAAAAACGCATAAAATTTGCAAAATCTCATCGATTCTTTATTTGAAATGTTAGATTGGTCCATGACATTTACTTTTTGAAGATAATTTCATTTAAATGTTGACCGCGGCTGCGTCTTAGGTGGTCCATTCGGAAAGTCCAATTTTGGGTAACTTTTTCGAGCATTTCGGCCGGAATAGCCCGAATTTCTTCGGAAATGTTGTCTTCCAAAGCTGGAATAGTTGCTGGCTTATTTGTGTAGACTTTAGACTTGACGTAGCCCCACAAAAAATAGTCTAAAGGCGTCAAATCGCATGATCTTGGTGGCCAACTTACCGGTCCATTCCTTGAGATGAATTGTTCTCCGAAGTTTTCCCTCAAAATGGCCATAGAATCGCGAGCTGTGTGGCATGTAGCGCCATCTTGTTGAAACCACATGTCAACCAAGTTCAGTTCTTCCATTTTTGGCAACAAAAAGTTTGTTAGCATTGAACGATAGCGATCGCCATTCACCGTAACGTTGCGTCCAACAGCATCTTTGAAAAAATACGGTCCAATGATTCCACCAGCGTACAAACCACACCAAACAGTGCATTTTTTGGGATGCATGGGCAGTTCTTCAACGGCTTCTGGTTGCTCTTCACTCCAAATGCGGCAATTGTGCTTATTTACGTAGCCATTCAACCAGAAATGAGCCTCATCGCTGAACAAAATTTGTCGATAAAAAAGCGGATTTTCTGCCAACTTTTCTAGGGCCCATTCACTGAAAATTCGACGTTGTGGCAGATCGTTCGGCTTCAGTTCTTGCACGAGCTGTATTTTATACGGTTTTACACCAAGATCTTTGCGTAAAATCTTCCATGTGGTCGAATAACACAAACCCAATTGCTGCGAACGGCGACGAATCGACATGTCACGGTCTTCAGCAACACTCTCAGAAACAGACGCAATATTCTCTTCTGTACGCACTGTACGCATTCGTGTGGTTGGTTTAATGTCCAATAAAGTAAACTGAGTGCGAAACTTGGTCACAATCGCATTAATTGTTTGCTCACTTGGTCGATTATGTAGACCATAAATCGGACGTAAAGCGCGAAACACATTTCGAACCGAACACTGATTTTGGTAATAAAATTCTATGATTTGCAAGCGTTGCTCGTTAGTAAGTCTATTCATGATGAAATGTCAAAGCATACTGAGCATCTTTCTCTTTGACACCATGTCTGAAATCCCGCGTGATCTGTCAAATACTAATGCATGAAAATCCTAACCTTAAAAAAATGACCCTTTATTTCCTTTGTCTGTAATAATTTCATTTACTTTCATTTCAATTGTTTTTATTTGCACTCACATTGTGATAACACACGATCCCAAACAACAGTAATTTCAGGTACCTTTTTAACAGTTGCATGGGCAGTTTGGTACCGTGGATTTTAATGAGTTGTAAATAATCTCGAAGGAATATATTAATTTTTGAGACAATGGTTACAATTCGCGCGAATTTGAACCATTGTCTCAAAAATTAATATTTCGAGATTATGCTTTCGAGATTTTTTTTTCGAAATTTTTTTAATTCTAGATTTGTGTTTTCAAGATTTTTACTTTGGAAATTTTTGCTTTCTGGATTATTGCTTTCTAGATATCGTGGTAAACCTACTACTACTCGTACTACCATGGAGTGAAGTGGGACATAAAGAGAGATATAAGAAAATAATCAACTATAAAAAAGAGAAGTTCTTTAGAAATAGAGTGGCAAGGTAAAAACGGCCCTTTTTAGATATGCATTGGGCTTGTGTAAATTGGCATTGTGGAAATGTTAAGAAGAGAGTGTTGTGGAGGGATTGCACTAAGGTGGAGAGTCATGGAAAAAAGAAAGAAGAAGTGAAGGGCCATGAGGGTAATGCAGTGAAAATGACAGGGCAAGAAGAGAATGCACGTCCTGTCAATGAAGAGCCGATTCCATTACCGCGAATGGGCTGGCTTAGCTTAAGAAAAGATGCTTAATAATAACAAGGCCGACCGGTCTTGCTGGTGATATTTTGATAGGGCGCATGCGCCAAATCATTAACAAAGAACAAGTGGAAGAAAACATGCCCGATGACTGGATAATCAGTTCCATACGCCTCATCTATGAGGAAGGCGACCCTATGTGTTGCATAGGCATATCCCTGCCTTATGTCGCATATAAGGCCTTATCCGACGTACTGTGCATGAACATCTCAAGTCATCATCACACAACACACTGTAAAACAAATTTAAAACTTTGCTATCTCAGTGATTCCAAAATAGATGTTCCAATAGGGAAGCATTAAATCAACTTCATTGCAATGATTTCAGTTCTTTGTTTCTTTTTTCTCGCATTTCTTAGAACCGGTCCCAATAGCACGAGCCACAATTATTACAAGTGTCTTGATTTCTCGATTTCCCCATTAGCGATCTGTTCATTAAAACACCAAATAACAAAATTTCGTTATCTTAACAAATCGCCATAATTTTAAGACTCGCCGAATACCTCTTGTGAAATATCACTTAAGCTAATGTTCGAGCATTTTAAAATTCCATTTGGAACTTCCGCACCAGCGTGCTAACGTCAAAATTTCAATACCAGCAAAAGCGATTTACCCTCCTTGAATTTCGATAACATTCTCAATGGATTCGATGCCTTACTCTTCCACTCAGACAATCGAAATTCAAATCTCTTCCTTTGATCTTCGAGTACGTGCTGGATGTTTCGATGAAAATACAGAAACCTCAAATCAAATAAGAAAGCAAACATTTTATAAAACACTCGGTTGGAGGTCAGAAATGCTGACTCCTTCTTCCATGTATGCAAAGCAGAAAAACAGTAGTTTCCATTATGGAATTTCAACGTGTTTGTGGCAGCAGCAGCGGCGCGCGGCACCCAGTTTCATAATTGCCATCGATCAACTTCTCATTGAATTTAGATTCATAAAATTGTTAACACGTCCGTTAAATGTTGAGTGATTTTGCAATAAATAAAAAAGTAAAAGAAAAATTAACTGAAACATAGAACCACACACAAACCATGTAAGGAAAAGGTTGAATGTCAGAGTCAGAATAAAAAGAACATTCCGACGTGCAAACACCTAATTAGCGTGTCATGCGCGAGGAGAGTTAGCGCAGCAATTAATTAAGCTACGGATACTAATCTAAAGGCGTTATCGTCGGCTATACCGGGGCTATTACTTGTCGGTTATGAGTGTATGTGTGTGTAGCATTTTGATTTAAGTTTCAAGTCATCAACACTGTCTGTCAGTAAGTTGTGATTGGCAATTAGCATCAGTTAACTTGCAGTTCAACTCGTTTCAGTGAGTTGTTGATAATGAATTAATGAACAATGTATCGCAGTTCGCAGTTCATGTGATGGTGTTTTAAATGCAAAATCAAATAGCTTTCATAATTCCCCTTAATTGACTCAAGCTATCGCCCTCTCTCTGTGTTTGTCTCTTCGGTGTAATCCCAGCCGTATGGCCTGCTTTAATTGAAAACCCACTTTCTGAAGGAAATGTTAATCCATTTAGGAAATTGGGAAATTGATATGATGCGGATGGACTGGGATGATGCTATGTCTAAGATGTGATTCTAGAGAGGATTACGAGTTGTAATGCAATCTTTTACGCAGAAGGAATTTCTAGACGTCAGCTCGTTATGAACACGAGCTATTTTGGTTACTTATTACTGCTCTTAATTCCGAAAATCCCCAATAATACCTGTCATTATGATGGGGAGGGTTTTCGGGAAACATAACAAAAAAAAGAGCAAACTGTTGAAATTGGGGAGCTTTTTGTTATGTTGATGTTACTGTTCTGTTTTGAACGGAAGTCCATTCATTTTGTTGCCAAAAACTCCTCTAAGATGGCTTAGTTTTTTTCGTTCATTCATTCCATTGGAATTTAATACAATATTTATTACGATTTACTTAACTGTGGACAAAGAAATAGCACACTTATGATGTTTTTTATAAAAAATAGTTTTATTTTTGACTTACGAACTTAAACATTTTAATTTTTTTTTTCGGGATCTTTTTCAACTATTAAGGATTCTTCAAGTAGTAATTTTAAATTATAAGCTTAAAATTTGATTTTGTAAAATATTTTAATTTGTGATGACGCTATTTCTTGTGGACAAAAAAATAGCATACATTCTTAGATTTGTAAAAAAATACATGTTTTTAGCAATAAATTCTTACGGTTTTAAATCATTTCAGTATTACCAAGTTAGTATTTTGTTGGCTGAATACGATTTTTCAAAGTTGCCTGGCACCTTCTTGGTAAACTTTCAACCAATTTTTGGCATCTGCTTTGTGGGATAGAATACCACGTTTTCTTGATACCGGCCCAAAGATCGTTCGAATTTTTGATTTTTTTCTACCCAATCTTAACATTAACATCATTTTATAGATGTTCTACGGGGTTAAGATCTTGACTTTATAAATAAGGCCCCAGAGTTTGATTTGATTACAGGAGAAATTTTGAAGCAATTTCCACAAAATTTTTTAAAAAAAATTAGCGCAGATTATAAATGCTGCATTTAAATTAAGCTATGTGCCAAGCATATGGAAAGTCGCGGAGGTAATAATGATACCTAAACCAGGCAAACCACCTAACGAAGTTACCTCATATCGCCCAATATCTATTCTACCAATGTTGTCCAAGTTATTCGAAAAAGTGCTGGTAAAACGTCTACAAAAAATAATAGATGAACAATCGCTAGTCCCAATTCACCAATTTGGATTAAGAAATAAGCACTCTACAATTGATCAGGTGCATAGAATCACAGATAGAATCGAAAAAGCATTTGAAGAGAAAAATGTGTGCTCTACAGTATTTCTTGATATAGCACAAGCTTTCGATAAAGTCTGGCACAAAGGACTGATACACAAATTTCAGCAACTTCCGAAGCAGTATGCGACCATTCTGGAGTCTTATATAAAATATATATCAGATAGATTCTTCAGAATTAAATAAGATGCAGAGTACTCAACATTAAGAGAGATTAAAGCTGGTGTACCGCAAGGCAGTGTGCTAGGTCCAGTTCTATACCTCTTTTTCACTAGCGATCTGCCTGAAAGTGAAGAAACCACCATAGCTACTTTTGCAGATGACACAGCTGTCCTTGCTGTGGGAGCAACTGTCGAAATAGCAACAAAAAAGCTTCAAACAGCAATAAACAATATTTCAGAATGGACTAAGAAATGACAGATTAGATTAAATGACATAAAGTCAGTCCATATTAATTTTACGTATAAAAACGTACCACACATTCCAGTCTACATTAACAACAATGTAATGGAATATTCAAACACAGCCATATATCTAGGCATGACTCTGCTAAACTGCGTTGGAAAGCTCACGTAAAGAAAAAAAAAAGATGAGTTGAACATGCGATACAGTAAAATGTATTGGATTATTGGGAGATACTCATCCCTGTCTAACTACAAGAAGTTATTGCTATACACGCAAGTTCTGAAACCAGTATGGACCTACAGGCTCCAGTTGTGGGCATGCACATGCCAAATAAATTTACAAACAATTCAGGTTTTCCAAAATAAAGTACTAAGGAACATAGTTAATGCACCTTGGTACATACGCAATGCCGATCTGCATAAAGATCTAAATGTTGAAATGGTCGAAGAAGAAGTTAAGAAAGTTGATCAAAGGCATAGAAGTAGGCTTCTCAACCACGTAAACACAGAAATAACAGAACTTTTAAAAAATGACAATGCAATCAAGAGATTGAGTCGGGTAAAACCTCTTGATCTATAAGAGTTAGCTAGGGCTAAGAAATCAGGTATTGATTTCAAACAAAAAAAGTTTAGAAATCCGACAAACGGCGGATTTATCTGTTAAATTCAACAAATATGTAGTCCAAAAACAAATAGCGACTAGGTGCAATCTCATTCGGGATGGCGAATGTCAGTCCTCCGGGAGTTTTTTTAGATGAGTTAAAGTCTCTCACTACTGCAGAAGCATCCCTCGCGTACTAGCTCTGCAATGTCTTTCGATGATTTGTTACTTCCAGCGAATTCCCAACACAAGAAAAAAAAAATATTTATTTATTTATATTGATTTAACTTACACAGTAAGATACAGTATCTTTTAAGGAAGTGTAAGCTGCAGTATTAAAAACTATTGCAAGGAGTGAGTGAAAACTAAGTAACAGCATACGAGTATTATGATAGAAATAAGTTCAAAAAAGGATGAAATATAGAAAATAAAGGAAATAAAAAAATAAAGTAGAAAAGAAATCAAACTTAAATTTTGCAATGAGCGAGCTTTAAAGCTAGCTATAGACAATCTAGGAGTGGCTGATGGAAGGGGGGGGGGGGGGGGTGAAAGTCTCATATCAAAGCGCCTGAAAATGTTGCCTAAGCATTGCTACAAACCGAGTGCCACATCTTACCATCCTTATTGCTTGGGGGAGGGAATTCCACAACCGAATCGCATGTACAAAAAATTGACGACTCGAAACGAGGTAAGAGTAACGTACTATTTCTAGCTGATGGGGAAAACTGGATTTTGCTATATAGATACGGTGGTTTTCGTGTTTGCAGAATATTGTTGAGCATTGTTAAGGTCCTTAAAACAAATAAGTCTTCCAGAGTGGAATCATATATTTGTCTAGAATATGTAGAATATCTCCACAGACCAAAAACATACCTTTCCACGCTGTTGAATACAACATTCAGTTTCCTCATATCTATCATAGTTGTAAAAAATTTCACACCCAAATAATAAAATAGGGGGATAAGTAGTGACTTCGCAAGTATCATTCTTGTATCATTTAAATTGTGGGCATGTCAGTGGGCGAATTTTAAAAACACATATTTTCACATGAGCATCAAGGGTTCCTGGAGAATCTATATCATAAATTTCAGCTCCCCAGCTCAAACTTTGTATTTTTTTGCCGTCCGACCTGAAAATCTGACGATAACACTGACGCTCTATATTTCCAACTAATGAACTGCGATTCATAGAAACAATGACTTTACTCACTTCCGGTAAATTCCATCTGTCGGCAAATGTTTATACCCTATTCTAAGGGTATATTAATTTTGACGTATAGTTTGTAACATACCTTAATATTGCCCGTAGACCCCTAAAAGTTACTATATTTATGATCAGCATCGATAGTACTCGTAATATCGATCTAGCCATGTCCGTCCGTCTGTCGGCAAAAATTAGGCCTTTAAACTGGACCTAGAGAGCTGAAATTTTAACCATATACTCTCTAGGGTCCCGAAATAATCAAGTTTACGAACTTTTGAAATCCGCCCACAGACACGCCCACAAACTCAAAAAAACAAAATTTTGGAAAAAATAGAATTTTGAGCTAGAAAGCTGAAATTTTTTATATGTGATCTATGACTCCTAAAACTGCTCGGGATAAAAAATTTTCAACATCCGCCTACTGACACGCCCACAAATAAATAAAACACCTTTTTTATACCCTATTCTAAGGGTATATTAATTTTTGAAAATCCAAAGTTTGAGCTAGGGAGCTGAAAGTTATAATATATACTCTCTAGGGGCCCTTTATTCTCATGTGTTAATTTTTTTTAAATCCGCCTACTGACACGCCCACAATTAAATAAAACAATTTTATTGAAACACCCAAGTTTGAGCTAGGGAGCGTTTTTTTTTTGATAAATGTTATATAACAAAATATGTAGAGCGTTCTTAACAATTCAACCATACTTAGACATTTGTCACCCACTTATGAGGGATAGGAATAAGAATAGGGTATCCAACAGTTCGCCCAAGCGGACTGTAGCCCGTCCCTATGTTTTAGATATAGCTTTCTCCTTTGGATCGGTTTGGATAGATGATGAGCTTAGTATTGCCCTCTATTGAGGAGATTCAATGGTGTTTACCCATTCCACGAACCTTTCCGCCGACTAAATTGTATGGGTTGTAACTAAAGAGTGTACGTTTGTCTACACTTCCGTTACGCCGGAAGTCTGCGTTTGTCTACACTTCCGTGTCGCATTCAACAGCTTACTCCCCAAGTCAAGCGTGCGTAAAGAAGTTTTACTTCAACAAAGTTTGAGCTAGGGAGCTGATTTATATTTAGACTCTCCAGGCGCCCTTGAAGCTCATGTGTAAATATTTTCAAAATTCGCCCACAGACACGCCCACAATTTAAATTAGATGGAGCGAAAAAAGTTTTATTTCAGTCGTGTGATTTTAAGCACACTCATTTTTTTGAGGTAGCGAATTTGTTTGGTAACTTGTGAATCTCGAGTATTAGACTCCGACTCAAGATGTTCTTTCCGATATAGAAGTCGTCAAACTTTGGGTTTGCATTCGACCAAGAGTGCTCTACTAGTGCTCTACTATTTTGTCTTAAGAGGAACTTCCCCCCCAATCCAATAAAAACGTCGCCAAAGGCACTCCACAACAGTTAACTTTTCAGGTGAAATTTCTTCGTGTGCTTAATATATTACTTAAAACCGAGGATATGTCGATGATGGAAAATTTACAACCTATAAACAACGGGAGACGAAAAACATAGTATCCACATGGACCATCTCGTATCACCCAGCACACACATAGTTAGTTGCAAGCTGCTCAAGAATATTTCTTTCGAAAAAAAAAACCGTAATCGCATACTACACCTTCTGCTCACTGCAAAACCATAAAAACACATTTTGACGAATAAATCGCTCACCAGGTCACAGCACGCAGAGGGTGTCCCTATGCCAAGGATGCGCAAAATGCAGCACACCTCAGGCTGGAACCACCGAGAGTGCGCGCGAGAAAATTGAAATATGGTCTGGACAATCATAAAAATGTCAAAAGGCTGAAATGTTTGAAGCACGCATATTAATTGGACTTGCCTCCAACGACGCCACACGGTGTATTCCATGGTAACGACACACTCGCAGAGGAGTTGTCCGAGTCCCAGCGGAACTCAGCTCGAATGGAATTTTCTGTTTGTTTAGCCTTCTTGTCGTGCGTCGTCATTATCATCGTCGACGGAATGGTCACGATATGCATTTAGCATCAGACTTCATTGTGAATAGTTGCGATTGCGACTGCATTCTGTAGCCAGGCACTTTGATTTCACGGAAATCAAAGAGCCATAAATTGGTGGCTTATTGGTGGAACTGTAGGGGATTAAATGCTGCTAAGTGACAAGTGTTAAATTAGCTTTCTGCCTTTTCGACACGTTGTTGTATGCAGTGATACGACGCGCTCGTCTTTAGTGCACCCTGATACCAAGTGATTGGCTAACTATGAGTATGCCTCGAAAAGGACTATTAAAAACAAAGTTTATGTAGGCGAAGATTTCTGTTGAATAAATGCATGCCGTCAGAAAGAAGATTAGAAGTGTGTGTATGTGTCCAAGTGGGTGAAGGGCAAGAAATGAATTGATGAAAGGGATATGTAAAGTAACCCAAGGAAAAATTAATGTTCATTACATTTACGTGGCATGTTGTTGTAGTCTCTCCGAACAGTTCATAATAGTTGGTACCACCTGCGCCGGGTAATTGACTGTTAACAGTTCTTATACTTTATCCAACAAAAATTGTCAAAACAGGCCTTATGGAGGAGCTTTTTTTCTACCAGTAGTGCCTGTAGATACTCTCACGGCACTCAAACGCAAGAATTGCCACTGAAATAAAAACCAAACCAGTGTCATACCAAGGAATTGTTGTTGTAACTTTCCTAAAATTCGCATACAACCCACCACAACCAGTCTCTCACACGGCCGAATGCGAATGAGCATGATCGTCTTTTGTTCAATTATGTTGCTATTATCATCCACCAAAAAAAAAACAGTGTGTGTGACTGAAGCACATCAGAAGAGTATTACCATCTCAACATATCATTAATGGTTTTTCTATGGATTTTGTCAAAGAACTTTCGGTTTTGGTGCTTTTAAGAACGAATTATTATGTGGGGTGTTGCCATTCGGTTTTAATTTGACTGTATTTGTATTGTACAGCTTTTTTTACCATCTGTTTAGGTATATGACATTGCGTCGTGGTTATATAATTTTGTATTCTAATTGCCTGATTGTGTCTACCTTTCACAATATACATATAGCGGAAAGGACTGAGAAATGTTTTTAGAAAATCTTGCTGATTGAGTTTATGTCGCAAACTGATTAAATAAAAAAAAAAAATACATCCTTTCATCTCATTATGTACCTGTTTATATGATGTCTTTGTTTTTCCGATGAAAACACCTGTTTTGCCATTGAATACTGGAATTCCCAAAAGGAAGATCTCAAGTTAGGTAGGGATGCAATAAATACAATGGGTTGTTGGAAATCGTTAAACGTTACAAAGTGAAGTATGAAACATACTTCGTGGATGAAATGGCTCAAAATGCGGGACATAAAGTCCTTCGCTTGCCACCTTATCACTGTGACCTTAATCCAATAGAATTGGTTTGGGCTCAAGTGAAAGGGTTTATAGCAAGCCAAAACAAGTTATTTAAAATGGCTGAAATAAGATACTTACAAACGACAGCACTTACAAGGGTTGACAAGGAAAAATGGCATCGATGTGTCCAACACGTTGAACAGGTTGCTGTGCCAAATATGTAGGAAATTGACGTTTTTGCCGAGGAAGCAGTTGAAAAGTTAATAATAGACTTAAATAACGAGAGCAGTAGCAGTAATTACTCATCGGATTAGTTGAGTAGTGTTATTAGAAAATAGTATTTTATGTTTTACAATATTTATAATGAATAAATTAGATTACAGGAATATATTTTTCGTTTTGATTTTTTTTTTGTGTTACGAAATTTATATATTTTGTTGGTCTACTGGAGATACCCTTAAAAAACGCGCCTATTATTATCTTACCAGAAAAGGAAAAAGATAAATAGATGATAAATGAATTTATTTCGTTCCGCAATATTTTTATTTTAAATTGGAAGATGTTAACCCTAATAGAACTGCTCTCTGAGTTATGGCGAATTATCATACACACTACGGCGACCCTGTGAGAGCTTTAAAGAGGGACCGATTTATGTAAGTCATTGCAACGAGACTGAGAGACAAACATCCTATCTTGCCTGTACTGACAATTTTTGTTGGATAAAGTATAGGAATGAATGCAATGATTTGCTTTGCCCATTGAAAGACACCATAAGTTAATCTTTGTATGCATTTCAATTCCAATGTCCAAGTCGGTTCCGAAATCCGACAAATCGCGACAGCGAAAATTCGAAAATCAGGCAAATAGAGACGAACGATTTTGGTTCCGAAATCCGATAGTTGCAAAGTAGGTTCCGATATCCGATTGCTTCCAATTAAATTAGTTTAGTTTAATTAATTCTTTATTCTATTTGATAAATATAAATACAAACATAACAGTCTTATAGCTTACTTATAAACAATAGAGAATAGCTAGTGACATTTTTTATTTTGCTTAAAAGCTATTAATAGTGTTAAATGCCACTTCGAAAAGGGAAAAAAATATTAATTATAAAATTGCTTATTTTTTATTGTGTAGTGTGGGGTGACAAAATTAAGTTTTTTCTCTCGTTCTTAAGTTAACAAAATCAAATACAAAGGAAAAAAAAGGAAAATAGTTATGCAATGTACAGTCCGGTGCAAATTAATTGGGACAGGCAAAATTTTTATGATTTTTTTTATTTTTCTATAAAATGTTGTCAATTTTTTAAATTTAACAATTTATATGGCCGCCTTTGGCAACAATTACATCTTTTACTCGATTTGGCATGGATGAAACCAATGTTTGCCAAATTTTTCTTATTTCTTCGTCGTGAAACCACACTTCAATTATTGCACAAATAAGCTTCTTTTTGGTAGTACAATCCCTTTTCCTCAGCCTTATTTTTATTATGGCCCAAAGATTCTCTATTGGGTTGAGGTCTGGAGAGTTACCTGGCCATTCGAGCACCTTAATACGTTCTTTTGCAAAGAATGCTTTCATTTTTGCATTTCCGGTCGGAAACTGTCTTCTCATGGTCGGTAAGAGCATGTGGGTTAAAACGTCAGCGTAATTGATGCTATTCATCATCCCTTCAATCGGTTTTAAGCTTCCAGGGCCCAAGGAGGTGAAACAACCCCAAAACATTACCTTGGTGGGGTGTTTAGGGGCCTGTATAATGTGACCAGATCGGAGTTTTTCTTTGTCACTTCTGCTCACGACACTTACCCGGTAGCCCTGAACTTCGAAATGGCTCTCATCAGAGAAAATGACACTTCCCCATTCGTGCGAAGACCAGTCTTTATGTTTCTTTACCCACTGCAGCCTTTTTCTCATCATAGCCTCAGTTAGAAGCTGTTTTTAACTGGTCTTCTTGCTTTGCGGGCCACATCTAAAAGACGCCTTCTAACAATGGACGAGTCCACCACCACACCAGCCGACACCAAGTCCCTTTGAAGATCACCGCCAGTCTTCCAAGGATGAATGACGCTGTTACGGATCAAAGTTTTGTCACCGCGATCCGTTATCTTGCGTTTTCGGCCACAATGCCCCGTACGAGCCGTTGCAATTGATCCTGTAGCTTTGTGCAACGCTATGATCCTACCCACACTTGATTTTGGAACTCCAACATCATCGGAAATCTTCCGTATGCTTTTGTCAGTGTGCTCATGCAAAGCAATGATTGAAGCCCTGTGAACTGAAGCCCCTAGAGCTTACAAGATATAACTGTATAGGAGTTTCTATAGTGGGTGGTGTGAAAAGCGGCAATTGCAACAACATGATTTGTAGCGCTTCGTAAGTTTCGAGCACCAAATATTGGACTCTGCATATAGCCACCTCCTACAAAAAATATCTTAAAGACTCTAAAAATGTATAAATGGCGCACTGGTAGTATTTTCAAAGATCTGAACAGAGCCATGGAATGAGCCAGACGACGGACATTACATATTTTTCTTATGGCACATTTCTGCAGGATGACAAGTGGCTTTAGATTGGCTATGTAAGCACCTCCCCAACAACTTATGCCGTATTGCAATTTCGAATGAAAAATTCCATGATAGAATGTCTTAAGAGTTCTGTTAGAACAAAACTTTCTGAGGCGATAGAAGCACCAAATAGAAGAGCGTAAGTACTGCTTCAATACCGAAATGTGATGTGTCCAACTCATGTTTTGGTCAATTGTAACACCGAGGTATTTGAAATTCTTAACGACTTCAATTTGGAAGCATTTTCAGTTGCATAAGGCATTTCTATTAAATGTTTCACCAGATGTCGAAAAACCAGCACAATCAATTAAGATATACCGCGGGCAGTCAACAGAGTGGAAATTGATATCAACGTACGGTGGCTCAGGCGAGCCCAAACTAAAAAACATTAATCTTGTTTTGTTACTTACAATTAGCCTGTGTGAAGCAAACCATATTCGCAACAAGTGAATGTCATGGTTAAGTTCAGCTACGAAATTCAAAGAGCTCGTTGAACCATATGCAATACCAAGATCATCTGCAAAAGCCGTGACTTTGCCCGCCAAGGGAAGGGAAAACAAGGAGTTGATAAATATTAAAAACAAAATGGGACCCAAGACAGACCCTTGGGGTACACCAAAGCTTAGTACCCTAGTGTTGCTAAGAAATTCTCCTATTTTAACCCTTTGTTTCCGGTCGTATAAATAGAATTTAAACCATTTGTAAATAAAACCAAGAAATCCTGCATTATACAATTTATCCAACAGGATGTCATGAACAACCGTGTCAAACGCTTTAGTAATATCAACAAATAGGCCAGCACAAAATTTGCTACTATCCAAAGCATTATCAATAAATGAACAAAAATGCAATAAAAGAGCATCCTCAGTGGAGTATCCTTCCCTAAACCCAAATTGTACTGAACTGAAGAATTGTATTTTTTGCAGATGCGAACACATTCGTTTCTTTACAGCTTTTTCAAAAACTTTTCCGATTGAGGAAAGCAGGGAAATGGGCCTATAATTATTCTTTTCCTTTCGGTTTCCCTTTTTAAAAAGTGGTAATTTTTTTTTTTTTTTTTTTTTTTTTTTTTTTATAATTTACATGCGCTAAAGGGATTTCTTTTTTCTGTAGTGACACAGTACCCTTATAATGGTAAAACCACAGCGAAGGCATTTTTAGTTTGTTGCGCAAGTAGCTCCCAGCAATTTATTGCCTATTTTTGGGTGCTACTTACTGAAAGAATAGAAGGATAGGAAAGAAGTTTGGTACGATGGGATTTTTTTTTTCTCAACAGGTGGCGCCTAAATTGCTTTAGTGAGATCAGTTTTTGTTGTGTGTATTCAATTTATAAAAATCATGGCCCTGGTCGGGATTCGAACGCACGACCTGTCAATCACTTAGTGAATACACTACCATCGCACCATTGCCACCTGCATATGTCAGCGCATTTCAGATGATCAGGAAAAACTCCACTAAAAATGCTTAAATTGAAATTGAAAAGATGTGCTAGGATATCAACTAAATTAGGTGCGATTTTCTGTAGCGTTATATTAGAAATGACATCGTTCCCACACGATCTTGAGTTGCTTAGAGAGTAGATGTAGTGTAAGACCTCTAACCCAGTAATTTCTTCAAAGAAGAAACTATTCGCACTGGTTGTATTAACCACCATTCCAGAAGTTGGACATCGGTTGCAAGGCAACCTATGGATTGTTGGACACTTTCCCGACTGATGCAAAGAATTCATTCAATTCGTTTGCAGCTGCTATCGGCTTCACTATTTCAGCACCTTCGCCATCTAGCACAATGGGGTTTAACTGGGGAGTAGGACTACTATTAACTGTATTGTTGATGACACTCCACTCTTTTTTTGAATTTCCTTGTGCATCCCGAAATGAAGAAATATAGTAGTTGTCGCGGCAGTTGGTGATTTCCTTATTTATACTCTTGCTCATTTTCTTAAAACGCTTTTTTAAGTTAGAGTTAAGTGGATGTCGATAGCACAATTGGCGGATTTTGTTTTTAATTTTTATTTTATTCAAAATAGAAGTGTTTACCGAGGGTTTTAATCTTGTCCGCGAATTTTTTTTGATAGATGCGAAACTAGAATTTTTAATATAATGGTGGATAATGTTCAAAAACGAGTCATAGCCTTTAGAACCATTATCCTCGGCATAGACCTCATCTCAATTTTCAAAACACAGTAGATTATTAAGTACTTCATACCTTATTGTTGTTACAGGATATGAAGAACTTTGATAAGGACGTTTCATGCCAGAAAAACCTTTGAATAAAATACCTGTCATGCTGTGATCAGTTATTTGCAAGTCGAAGTTGATGCCAACGAAGTGACTTAATGGGATTTTTGTAAAACTACCGAAAACATGATTATTAACTTGAATGCGCCAACGGAGGTATAGTTTCAAAAAAAAAAAACTCCTTTAAAACACCCTCTGTAAGTATGCCCAAATATTTAGCCGAGTTAGTGCGGCTTCATGTGTGAACTTTTAAATCGAGGCTATCACAAAAGGGCCAAAGGTGGCAGCCGCAGTGAAAAAGGTCACAAGTTTCCTCTTATATTATAAAATTGTATCATAGCTTTTGTCAACCTTTCTTTACTGCTCTCCAGCTTCCTAATTGATTCATCAGGCATCGAACAGTCAAAGCATGAATATAAGTATATTTATATTTAAGCAATTTTAAGCAAAGCCCCTGCCATTCCGTTTTGCAAGTGACATTTGTTTGTTCTACAAATTGCCTTCCATTTGGCTGTAGGTACTCGCGGGCAATTGAACGCATACAGGTCCAACATACAAAAGATCACCTCTATGCGCACTCTTGCCTATTTCGCTCTACGAGCACGAACCAAACAATCTAAATTCACCGAACAATCAAAGCACATCAGTGCGTCCTATCCGACTCATTTCAATTTGATGTCATTAGGTGCAATTTGTCACCATAAAGGTCGTCTATTGCGACCACCTTCTCCATGTTTAGGATGGGCGACATTCGTGACAAATGCGATTTTTCTTTTGCCCCAATCAACTCTAGCTCGTCGCCGCATTCCAATTTAATTCAATTAAATCAGTGAATTGCTATAGAACAGGGTTAACAAATCCAGATACAAAGACAATGTACATACGTGCAGTCACAGCAGATAGGTTTGGTTGGCAAACTCAATTCGTCTAAGTATATTGGCACACGAAGTTCTTAACTAGGTTAGGTTAGGTTAGGTTGAAGTGGCTGTCAGCAGAAGGCCGACACACTTAGACCAGGATTAGGTCCATTGTGATGCCACACGGATCGAGGGGTTTCCCCACTACTAGTTAAACCATTTAGAGCTTCTTATGAAGCGCGATAGACTTCTAACGTCAGCGTTAGCCAAGTCGTTGAGATTGTTAAGCAAGAAATCTCCCAGATGAAGATTTCTATTATGGGAGAGAGCTGGACATGTACAGAGAAGGTGAAGTATAGTCTCCTCCTCCTCCTCGTCCAAGCAACTTCTACAGAAATCGTTAGAATAAACGCCAAGCCTCGATGCATGCTTGCCTATCAGACAGTGCCCTGTAATGGCACCTATAGTGGAGCTAATATGCAGTCGGTTTAGTGAGATCAGACTCTTAGAGCGTCGCAGGTCCAGCTTTGGCCAGATGTGCTTAGTCGCTAGACATGTATTACTACCTGTCCACCTAAGGTTTGTTCTCTCGATTGCGGATAGCTTGAATAAAAGTTTGCAGGTAGCGATTGGGATACCCAGAGAACCCTTTTCAGGTAAAAGGGGGAGTTTGGTTCCCTTTTTGGCGAGTTCATCAGCCCTGCAGTTTCCTGGAATATCTCTATGCCCCGGCACCCAACAGAGGTGAATGTTAAACTGCTCCGCCATCTCCATAAGAGATGAACGGCAGTCGAGGGCTGCAATGGAGTTTGAAGATACTGAATCCACGGACTTGATCGCGGCCTGACTGTCCGAGAAGATACGGATATCCTTTGTGGATATCACATTTCTCTTCAGCCACGTCAGGGCTTCTTTTATCGCCATAATCTCCGCCTGGAATACGCTACAGTGATTAGGGAGACGGAAAGAGAGACTCAGATTTAGTCTTTCGGAGAAAACGCCGCCACCAACCCCGTCACTAGTTTTTGATCCATCGGTGTAGAAGTGGATCGCTTTAACTTCCTCAAATTCAGCGTCCTCCCAGAATGATCTGGAAGGAATAGTGACTTGAAAGTTCTTTCCAAACTGTAATTGGGGTATGGTGTAATCTATGTTTCCTGGTAGAGAAAGTTCTTAACTACCGATGTGGTAAATAATAGAGAAGGGAAAGAATGCACGCCTGTGTGTCCCGTGGATGGAAGACATGAAATACTAATCATGGTGTGGTCAAGGGAACTATAATGTCCATCGAACTAAATACATTAAAACGAATCTGCAAACTATACTTTCTTAAACCTATAAACCAGTCGACAGCAAGCGAGCAACTCAGAAATTAGTAGGCTCAGATTTATTGGGAAGAGCGATGTCAGGTAACCAAACACTTAAGTCAGGATAGGCAAAGCATGTTTAGACCATGTACTAATTAATAGCCACCATGTTAATTAAAATAAGAAGCCATCAAGTCGGCCCACTCCTTCGTTGGATATGATGTTGTCCATACATCATGCAGACGACCCACGATAGGTGGGGAGACGATGAGTTGTCGTTTGCGCGCAGACTCACATCGCTTCGATAAATAACGACGGCTTCTAATTTATCATTGTTGCCAAGACCTGGCACTGGTACTCGCAGACTCTGTACGCAATGGGGGATCAGCTGCAAAGTTAAGACGCCACTTAATTACCCGGAAACAGAAGACAGACCGGTCAGTGTGTGGTTGCGCAGGAGACGATCATTGGCAATACGCTCATCCACCTACTCCTTCTCGAGAGAGAATATTTGACCCCAATGTGTTTCATAAACTTGTCACTTGTTGCCCATCTTTCATGAGTGGCTGGCCATGGAGCCAAACACCGAGTTTATCCGAGGATCAGTGGTCGTGTGGTGAGAGGCCACATAAAACATTATGTTGCCAATGTTTTGCACTTTTATTGCAGCCAACATGGCCATTGAAACGCCAACACTTGTGCTGGTTCTAGAGAGGTCTGACGATCATGTGCCGATCTCATGAATCTTGTTCACCAAGTTAACATTATTAGACTGCGATGCTTATGGTTTGGCGGTTTATTTTTTCAATTTCCTCTGGAAAGCCGATTGGATCCATCCATGATTACCTTTTTCAGTCACAACAGTCGACCACACCTCGAAACATTGTCGGAAGGAATACATAATTCACTGTTTGAGCAATAATTCAGCGATCAGCAAATAGTATCCCCTTCTCTTGGATAAACCTGCATAGCTTGACCCAAGCACGAATGGGGGTCGCATCTTGCATGATTGCCCGTATTGACACTGTGTGCATTTCGGTGCGCGACACATTTATTGGCACATTTTCCTTGTTGTTGGTTGTTTGCTCGCCTTAGAAGACTCTATCCTCTCTTCCAGCTCGCAGCTCGATCGTAAAAAAAAATCTGGAAAAGGTGTGTTGCAAAGTCCCCTGCTGGGCATTTGACAGTGGCTAATAATGTTATGATTAAGAATGGAATTAACAATTACCGCAGCCAGTCGCAAATTGAAATTCATATGAGTATGTGCGTGAGCTTGTGCATATGCATGGGAAGCCTAAAGGCGGGAAACAGACTGGATGCGTAACGTATAACCTATTCTATTCGTCGATTCGTTAACTAATGGGGCAATTCGGTTGGCATTGCATTGCAGTTGGATGTAGTCAATAGATTAGAGAAACCATTTTTCATGTGAAATAACTATTTTTACTCATACATATTTGTATTTGTATTTTGTATTGTTATTATCATTATAGCTTGATGGTAAGATTAACATCTTGTTTATAATAAAGTTTAGAATTATTCTAAATTGTGATGCCTTTTTCGTCTAATGGCTGCGGTAAGCTCGTCGGAGGCCAGGGTTGCTCCGAAGAAAAAGGCGGAAAACTTCAGTTGGATTACCATCGTTGGATTCATAAATAAATTCGTTTTTCAATTTACCTTCGTGATACTTAATTTTATAGTTTACTCTATTCTGCCGGACGTGGCTCCCTCACCGACCCGTGGCCTCAGATCTCAGATCACCCCCCCGGGTGAAACATGTAATACCAGGAGGCGGATCAGGTAGCCAGTAATTCTTCCTCCGCTAAGATCTGGGCGAAGGTCCGGACGCCGTCGCTCAATCAATAACTGACACAGCCTGGGCAGTAGAACAGACCGGACTGCAGAGCTGCCAACTGATGTCATGAAAATTATGCCCAATATTTCATAAAAGTATGCCCTTCACAACTAAATTATGCCCATTTTTTAAAAATTTAAAATAAAAATAAAAATGGAATAGGAATTAATTTTTGGTATTTATTTGTTTTTAAGTAAATATAAAAACTCTAAACATAAGCAACATCAAATCACAGATAACAAAATTATTCGTAGCCTTTCATCTAATTTTAAGTGAAAATAACATAAAATCGTAGCAATATGCTAAAACAAAATAAAAAAACCACAGAAAAAAAATTCATTTAAAAAAACTTAAACAACAAAAGTTAAAATTATATACACTGTGTTACAAAAAAAAAGTGGCGCACTTTGAAATCATGCAGTATTTTCAAGTAAGGTAAGTAAGATCATATCTCTGTATTGAAATTATGTAAAATGTACTATAACAAATTATAAACGAAATAATAAACTAAAAAAAATAATAATAAGTAGAAAAAAAAACATTTTTTTTTAATGCTGTTTTGTTTATTAACATAAAAATAAGTAATTCATGTAATCAAAAAAAAAAAAAAAAAAAAAAAATAGGAATACATAACTTAGAAATCAAACATAAAATAAACCAACGACCATACCACGTCGAGTTAATCGGTTCTCGTGGGATGGTTTCCCGGTATTATACCACCGATACAGCGGCGCGAGAGATAAGCGGCTCATACGCGGCGAGGACGTCGCTAATGCTCATGAGCTCCTCCGTTTTAGTACCGCAATAGCGGAGAGGGATAAATTCGACACGGCAAAACAATTCGCCGAATTTTGGTGGCTTTTTGAGGGGGGAGGGGTCAACATGCCCTCCCAAGACGGTGCGTTACTCTAGGTAACATCCTCTTAGGTTATAAGTTAGACTAAGTTAGCTAGGGCGTTTCTGGGAGAGGCCGGGCTCGCCAACTTGTGGTGGTGCTTCCGGGAGGTGATTGATTCTGTAAGGCATCAGTCAGCTCACGGCAGCGCGTGTGCACGTTGACGACTGCCAGGTGCTCGGAAAGCAATTGGGATTTTGATAACTTGTTTCGTAATGCAACGAGTGATCGGAATCCTAATTATAATTATAGTTAGAATATGTTAAGTAGTTTAAGTAAGTAGAGTAGGTAGTTTTTAATTTGTTTTTTTTTTATATAAAAATATAAAATTTGATAAAGATGCCGAGTTTTCTTTAAAATTTTCTCGATGAAAACATAATATGTAAGATTAGTTTGTAAAATAGTTTTTAGGCCGAAAGGCAATAATTATAAGATAGAGTTAAGTTTAGGGCGTCCGAATAAGGATCAATAATCTAGAATAAGTATCCTGTTAATTTTAAGTTAGATTTAATAATTTTTGTCTAGTATGTAAGTTGATATAAGCTAATAATTAATAAAAATGAATTTAAAAGTAAAAAAAAGTAAAAGTAATCGGTTCTCGTCAGATCACCGTAATTTAACGACGTTGGGCGCGGTTAGTACGTAGATGGGGGACCGTTCGAGAACAGCCGCGTGTCGTTGGCCAGTCCCATCTACAGAGTTGAGGTAGATAATACATACGTGGTATCACAATGGACCTAAATTGGTCTAAGTGTGTCGGCTTCTGCCGACAGCCACATAAACCTAACCTAACATAAAATAAGAAAAAATGGCAAAAACTTTAAAACTTGACTTTTCACATTTTATTTTAACGAGTTTTTGATCTAAAATAGTGGGAATTGCCTCCCCGAACATATAACAAAGCTTTTACGATTATCGTCAAAATTATCCTACTCCTCGATCAGAGCAGATCTCCGGTCACTAAGTGTCTCTGGAAGGGCAGGTCACCTTCTTATTATTTTTCCCAGTACGTCTCAAACGTATTCGATGCAGGGTTCGTAAAATATCGCTCGCGAACGATAAAATAGGGATCTTTATCGTTCTTTGTCGATCTTCTCACGAACGATAAAAAATAAAGTTCGCAAACGATAAAATGTTCGATCTTTAAAAACGTATAGTTCGCTCTCGAACGAACTGTATCCTTTTTTTCTGTATCTCTCGTTCGTGAGAGATCGGAAAAAAGAAATTCAGGTAGAATATGGTTCCCTCGCGATAAGGATCCGTAATGATCTTTAAAACAAATAATTCTCGATTCGCGATTTATATTTTCAATAGTTATTATTTTGGTTGAAATGGTGAAAATAAAGACATTTGAGTTAAAATAATATGTTTCTTATAATGAAGAAGCTGACGAATCAACTTGCTTACTTGGTGAGAGAAAATTGAGCATTGAAAAACATTGAGCAGCAAAGAGGTTCTTCTAGGAAAACTTGCACAAGTAGTGCTGGCAGTGTCATCAACTCAAGTCTCTGTTGAACGGGCTTTTAGTGCTCTACCAGTTTTTTTTTTTTGATAAAAAACAGAAACAAATTATCCAAAGAAACAATAAATAATGTTTTGTTAGTTAAACTGAATGCAAATTTATTCCAAAATCTTAATATGTAATAAAAATACTTTTCACTCATGTTCTTTCAATATTAAAATATGTAATATAATTTTCATGTAAAATGACTTTTTTTTTTCTTATGAGAACCATTCGCGAACTGAGCTTCAATAGTTCGCACGTGATAAATTCGGAACTATATTTTACAGATCGCAACAGATTTGATTCGTTCGTGAAAACAAATTTTGTGTTTAAACGAACCGAAAAATAAGGTTCGCGATCGAATAAGAAATCAAATTCCTTTGCGAACTTTTCATGAGGGAACGAATCATATTTTATCGTTCTGCGAACCTTGATTCCATGGAATTCATGTACGAGCTCGTCGCAGGCTAATCCATCACGCCGACTTCCACTTCTTGTAAGTAATCGGCAAAGCACCTAGCAACGTGTGGTCTAGCATTGTCCTGCATCAGCAGGAAGTTTTCTCAAATAAATGGTGCGAATGGAACGACATATTCCTCCAGAATGTTGTTGATGTAATAATTGGAGTTCACCGATCCTTCCACGATGCACAGCTCTGTTTTTCCGCGCATGGAAATGCCTGCCCACACTATGACGCAACCCCACCAAAAATGTTCCCCCTGGGCAACTGTTGCCGAAGAGTATCTCTCAGCTGACCTTCTCCTAACTCTGCTACGTGTATCTGGTGAGCGCAGACAAAACGTGGACTCATCAGTGAAAAGAACTCTACTCCAATCGGACTCGGTCCAATCTTGTTGAAGGCGAGCGAATTCCATCCGACGTCGCTTGTGCTGTACCGTGAGTCTCGGTACATGAGCAGGTCTTCTTATTTTCAGGCCACTCTCCACTAATCGCCGCCTCAGCGTTTGAGCATTCACAGCTGTCTGTGCTACAGCTCAACCGCTGTTTGGTACCGATCTCGAAGGCTTTGAAGCACTAAATATCAATTACCCCTTGCAGATGTTGCTCTTGGGCCGGGTGAAGGAGTTGGTTTCCCTGTACCTTTTAATGGCTCTTCTTACTGTCGTCTCCGGTTTTCCAATCTTAGCACCAGCATACTTCGCCAGCACACTTCGTCCATCCTCTACCAAAGCCAGCGCCCTGGCAACTTCTGCTCCCTTTATTTGCATATTTTTCCCAAAAAATTACAAAAAATAGATAAACAAATTAAAATAAACCCAGAACAATGAACTTATTAAAACATTTACCATGGAAGCCAAAATTGGTATAACTCGGGTCTAGTATTAAAAAATGGTTCAAATGCGGTTTTCCTCAATATGATGCACGTATCACAAGAAAAATATTATTATTAAAATGATAACAACACATCAAAAAGTATGACTGCGCCACTTTTTTTGTAACTCAGTGTAGAATCTTGATTACGAATGTGTGACATAAAATAAACTTAAAAAAATGTTGCTCTAAAATTTCGAACATTTTAGCATATTTTCAGAAAAAGTTGCCCAAAAAGTCTAATTATGCCATAGTTGGCAGCTCTGGTTCGGTCGCCCTCGCTCTATCAATAACTGATGCCGCCTGGGCAGTAGAACAGACCGGAGTCATAATTCCACCTCTGTGTCTTATGGTTGGCCTCAAAAGTAGTGGTCCTCAAATAATTTCCCGATCTTTAAACTACCTTACTGTCCCTATGCGGGTGCTCTACGATAAGAATGAAAAATAAATGATAGCGCCTTTTGGCCTAAAAGTAAAGTTTGGTTTTTTTTTCTTTAATTTAAAAGTATTGGTCACCAAGAAAGTCCAAAGAAAAAAACTTGGTTTCCGTATCTTTTTTTTTTTTTTTGATTTTACAAAGTACGTTAACCTACAACCTTCTTTTTACTTTACGTTAAAAGCAAGAGCAGCCACAGTTTTTTTTTTAACAAACTAAAACTACCTATAACAAATTATAAAAACTTATAGACTACTTACAAAACTAGAATAGCCACATTTTTCATATATACCTGTCCCTGCCTTAATATACCTTAACCTTAACCTATGTCAGTTGGCCAAAACACTATTGTTCAACTTTCAGTGGCTGAACTAATTAAAGTAAGCTAATTGGCGACCCACCAAAATTGGGTCTCCAGCTTTTGCCTATCTAGTCGATCCCGATCGGACACAACCCTACTAAACCGAAGGCGCTCCGCTCCCATTTATGCGAAGACGTTCCGATCATAAAGGAGCCACCTATGCACAGCTCTGCGACCAACGTTGTCTAAGTAGAGAAATGCATCGGGCGGTATGTAGCCGCTTAGACGCTAACTTTCATAGTATTCGTTGTTTAGGTAGTAAACCACAAAAATAAGGCCATTAGTCGAGGTCTTCGCTCTTCCAATGTGACCCCGCATCAGCTTTATCAAAAAGTTATTTATCCTGTTTATTTGGGCTCCGTTGTATAGGACCTTGTTTTAATAATACCGTGTGTACTCCGATTTTGGTGTTCTGTGCAATCCAAGGTAGTTTCTCATACACTGCCTCTCAAAAACCCGAATCGTTTAAATTTGAGATGGTGCAACGTTAAACCACACCGGACATCCGTAGGCAATCATCGGCCTGATGAGGGCCATGTAGCAAATCACTTTAACCCTGCTATCGAGCTGGCTGATATAAAACAACCAATTCGTGAGGGAAAACACTCCCCTAGCCCTGGTCAAAGCAACATCTATATGTCTATTGAAATATAGGTACTGATCCAGCCAGATGCCAAGATAGTTTACTACATTTTTACTCCCTAGTGGATGTCCATGTTCTTTCTTGTATCCCTAGAGGCCCTGGATGAAGAAGCACTAAACAAGATAGTTTCTGGTTTCTGAAAGTTTATACTCAACTTCCAGTCATCACAATATCGCTGGATCTGGTCGAAGTCATGCTGCAAAAGAACTTGATGACCTCAACTTTTGGACCTGTTAAGTACGCGATAAGATCATCGGCATACGCAATAGCCTGCGTTAGACTTCCTATCAGATCGGCGGTGTAAATACTGAAGAAAATCGGTGAGTTTACCGCTCCCTGCTGAAGTCCTTTTTAGGGTTCCGTAGCCAAATGGCAAAATATGGAACCCTTATAGATTCGTCATGTCTGTCTGTCTGTCTGTCTCTCTGTCCGGAAATGTCACAGCCAGTTTTTTCCGAAACTATAAGAGCTATACTGTTGAAACTTGGTAAGTAGATGTAAACAATAAATTTTAGGGGTTCCCCATACTTAGAACTGAAACTCAAAATAATTTTTTTCATCAAACCCATAAGTGTTGGGTATCTATGGATAGGTCTTCAAAAATGATATCGAGGTTTCTAATATCTTTTTTTCTAAACTGAATAGTATGCGCGAGAGACACTTCCAAAGTGCCCCCCCCCCCCCCATCTAACTACCAAAATAAGGGAATGATAAAACTAAAAAAAAATATATGATGTACATTACCATGCAAACTTCCAACGAAAATTGGTTTGAACGAGATCCAGCAAGTAGTTTTTTAATACGTCATAAATCGTAAACCGCAATTTACCTTTCATTAAATCAACTCAAATATATAAAAAAAAAACATTTAATTTCATAAACATAAACCTTTTGCGTAAACCGTGAACCATTATTTTCTAATAATAAATCTGTAATAGGTGCCTAAGTAAATAATAATTATAATTCGCGCGGAACCCTTCATGAGCGAGTCCGACTCGCACTTTGCCGCTTTTTTTTTATATTAAAAACTGCTTTAGAAGTTACCTTTAAGCATCTCACAGAGTATATATAATAGTGGTTTGCTTATACCAAGTCTTGTCAGCTTTAGATAGAGACCCTCTAACCATATGGTGTCAAAAGCCTGCTCTAAATGAACTGGACATGCAAATGTGCACTGTTTCTTAGCTTTGTTCCATTGAATATCAGTAAGTAGTTTAGACGCGTCATGAATTGTGTCATGCCCCGTCGTAAAACCAAACTGTGTTTCTGGAATAATATTTTTGGAATCTGCCCACTTGGTCAGCGCTTTATTTATATTCTTTTCAAGTACTTTACTGATGCTCTGAAGCAGACTTATCGACCGGAAGTTTGATGGGTTGGAGTTGTCCTTTTCCCTTTCCGGGAGAGGATGTACCACAGCTGATTTCCATCGCACTGGATTGTATGAATTATTCAATGCGTTGTTAAATAAAGTGGTGTATATGTCAATGGCTTAACGAGGGAGATGTCGTAGTACAATGTTGGATACACCGTCGACTCCTGCTGACTTCTTTTTCCTTAGTGAATCGAAGATGAGCTGGAGATCAACCTTCGAAATTAAAAGGGATCTGCGCCCGTTTTGCTCGGCGATGATGCCATTTGCCAGGTATTCTTCATTAAACCCGATGAAACCGTAGTTCTCTGATCGCCATTGCGTAATTTAGTTTTGAAGGTTGAGGTTTGTGAAGCAGGGCTCTGTATTCCAGTTCCTGATTCGGATGAAGGCATGCCTTATACTTTATACAGTTCATGAAAAGCAGCCCCCACAGCCTCGACCCTCTCCTGAGGATCTTCGAAAATAAAGAGGCCGTCGTCCAAGACGGCATCCTCTGGATCAATGCCTGCTATCAGAAATACGTCCCTATTTTCTCTCGTTAGACCTAGCCCTTATTCAAGAACCCTGGGTAGCAGGAGGCAGAATAAGGGGTTTAAACTCGAAGGGACTTGTCCTGTTTAAAACAGTGCAGACAGATCCAAATAGTAAGATCAGAACTTGTATAGTAGCTAGGAAATAGATAAACCTCTTTCTTCTATCTACCTACAGTGATAACGACCACGTGACGGTAAAACTTGAACGCAACGGGCTCCCTCCGCTGATACTAACATCATGCTATATGCCCTATGCAAACGGAAGGACCACCGTCAGACCTGACCCACCTTCTTGTTCAACGTGCTACACGGGAAAAATGGGACCTGGTGATGGGATGTGATGCAAAATCCCACCATGCCCTATGGGGTAGCTCAAATACAAATACAAGGGGTGAGCCACTTTTTGAATTTCTTATAGGTCATAACTTACTTATAGCTAATAGGGGTTCAGAACCAACTTTTGTTATTAGAAATAGGCAAGAAGTAATCGATGTTACAATACTAAGTAACTCAAATACAATCACAATAGATCAGTGGAAGGTATTAAAGGAGGAAACATTCTCTGATCACAAAATCATTGAATTCCTGATACCAGACACGAACGATCCCCCAAAATCATATAGGAACCATAGAAAAACTAACTGGGACCTTTTCAATATGGAAGTGGGAAAGAACTTAAGAACTCTCCAGACAGATGCTGCGCATGCACCAGAGAGTACAGACATGAATGCTGAGAATCTAGGAAAAATCCTAGGTAAAGCGCTCGAAAAATCATGTCCCCTACAAACGAGGAGTAAAAGAAAATCGACTCCTCCATGGTGGACAAAAGAACTGTACGACATTAAGAAAGAAACTAGACAACTTTTTAATGTAGCAAAACGTACAAGACTAGACCACGATTGGGAAACTTACAAATCCAGTCAAAGAAAATTCAAAGCAATAACGCAACAAGCAAAGCGATCTTCGTGGAACTCCTTTTGTAGTAAAATGGAAAGCACCGCGGGACCAGCTAGGCTCAGGAAACTACTTGCTAAGGAACCAGTAGCCTTGGGATCTCTCAAGGACCCTAACGGCAACTGGACAGAATCCTGCAACGAAACACTCAAGCTCCTCCTTGAGACTCACTTCCCGGGATGCATTAATGAGCACAACAATCCGGAAGAAGAGCAATACACGGAGGACATAACATCAGCGGAAATTATAACGGAAGAAAGGATAAGATGGGCCATTCATCCTTCTCTCCATATAAATCTCCGGGTATTGAAGGCATTTTCCCTATGATGCTACAAAGGTGTGAAGAACATATAACCCCACATCTGAGGAACCTTTTCCTAAGTAGCCTAAAATGGGGATATGTACCCAAAGTTTGGCGAGAAGTTAAAGTGGTTTTCATACCCAAAGCTGGGAAACCCAGTCACTACCGCCAAAGACTTAAGGCCAATCAGCTTAACCTCTTTTGTTTTAAAAACTTTTGAGAGACTGATTGACATTTATATTCGTAGTAAACTGAGTCCAGAGGTCTTATCCCCAGCTCAGCATGCGTATACGAAAGGCAAAGGTGTAGAGACAGCACTCCACAGTGTCGTCAGCACCATAGAAAAGACACTAAGGGACAAGGAATATACTCTAGACGCCTTCTTGGACATTGAAGGTGCCTTCAACAACGTCCAAGGGGTAGCGGTAGAAAGAGCCTTAGTAAACCTATATGTGGAGAATACCATTATTAAATGGATAATGTGCATGTTAAAAAGAAGATGCATCTACTCAGAGTTAGGTGGTGAAATAATTAAGGTGTCAGCATCTAGAGGAACGCCTCAAGGCGGAGTCCTATCACCCCTTCTTTGGGTACTCGTTTTAAACGAGATTCTGATTGAACTTAGACTTAGTGGAGTCAAGGCAGTAGCATATGCTGACGACTTAGCGCTGCTAGCGACAGGAAAATTTCCATCCACTCTAAGTGAGCAAATACAGCCTTATGTATGGTTGGTAACTGGACCAGAAGCTGCGGACTTGCGGTTAACCCACAAAAACTGGTCCTCTTCACCAATAAAAGGATTATACCGCAATTTAATCAGTCAACTATTGAGGGTACTCCACTACAAATATCAGAATACGCAAAGTATCTTGGCGTGATTGTGGATAGAAAATTAAATTGGAGCCTCAATATAAAAGAACGAGCAAAGAAGGCAATGATAGCCTTATACGCTTGCAATAGAATCTTCGGCAAAACCTGGGGACCTAGTCCCAAAATTATCATGTGGTTGTATACGGCGGTGGTTAGACCTATACTCAGATACGGTAATTTAGTCTGGTGGCTGGGGTTGTGCAAGGTCACCAACCTTAAGACTATGACTAGAGTCCAAAGAATTGCCTGTATTGGCACTACTGGGGCTATGAGATCCACCCCTACAGCGGGGCTGGAGGCAATTCTCAATCTTAAACCCCTAGACCTTTTCGTACAAGAATCTGCAGCAAACAGTGCCTTGCGGCTAAGCCAAACAAAAAACTGGAAATTCAGTACAACAGGGCATGCACAGATTCTAGAGAAATTTACGGGTAGAAATGTATGCACAGACTACATTACTCCCCAACCGGATTTTATAAGACCATTTACTGTCTCTTTTCCCTGCAGGGAAGAATGGCATGATAATCAAGTACCAATCCATGCAACAACGATCCCCATCTATACAGATGGCTCCAAGATGGATACCGGCGTTGGCGCAGGTTTCTACTCAGAAACGCTCGGAATATCTGGCTCGATCAGACTACCCGACCACAGCAGCGTCTTCCAAGCTGAGGTTCTGGCGGTGACAACAGCCGCTAAGCAGGCTGCAATGACGGCAATACCACAGGCTGATATTACCTTCTTCATTGACAGCCAAGCGGCAATAAAATCGATTTCCGCCATAGAAATAAAATCGAGGCTTGTAAGAAGCTGTCGCGAAGAGCTGCGGGCTCTTGGCGCGCAGCACACTGTAAGACTCTGCTGGGTCCCCGGGCACAGTGGTGTCCAAGGAAATGAAAGAGCCGATGAACTGGCAAGCAAAGGATCTTCCCTTGAATTTAGGGATGCTGACACTACAGTAAAAACCCCACCATGTTACCTTAAACAGGTGATTGGAGATAAAACACTGATGGCAGCAAACGAAAGATGGAGTGCATTTGATTCCTGTGTTATTACAAGGAAAATGTGGCCACTATATGACAAACAAAAGACCAAGAGAATCCTTCAAATGAACAAGAATTCTCTGTCCTCTCTTACAGGTGTTATCACCGGACACAACATTCTGGTAGCCCAGAATGCAAAGAAATTAAAACTCAGCACAGATGAACTCTGCAGAGGATGTGGGGACGAGGTGGCGAATGAGGATACCCCTCATTTCCTCTGTCATATCAGAAACAATATTCTGGGCAGATATTTCTTCCAGGATTTAGAAGAACTCTCCGGCAAGTCTGTGAATGACTTGCGCAAGTTCATCAACGCATCGGGATGGTTTGTAAACCCGCTAAGTTTTTCATAGGTTTTTTCATTGGTTCCATACAAGGGAGGCATAACCTCCAGGGTATCACAAAGGGTCTACATTAACCTAAGTGTGACAGGCGCAGGATTCTCTTGCCCCGTCAGCCCAGTAACCTAACCTAACCTAACCTTCTGTCGTTCTCTGAAGCTTAAGCGGTATTCCGTCTGCCTTTTAGCATTACTGTTTTTTGAGAATGCGTTGGATTGCGTCGAGGTCGAATTGTAAGGTCTCTCATTGATAATTGTACTCGAGTACAAAGCAACATGATGCCATATTGACTATTGACGACCTAACAAATAAACTTACTGACCTCTAAAAAATTTAAATGAATGCATTATGCTTCCTCTTGCCAGCTTACTGACTGAGGTCACTCCACATTGTTGACATGATTCATCCTCGGTTATGTTACACCTAATGCAAGTCCAAACATTAATTTTCACAGACAAACCTTAAATCAAATACACAAATCAGTCACCCGATACCTGGTGCCTGATCAACAGTCCATTATAGTGAAATAAAACGAATTCCCACAACAGACCAAAGACCACCAAACATGTAAGGCCCCTGGCATTTCATCTTAATTGGAATGTTCCTCTCCATTCAAGCCGAGAATCAATAAATACTACGCCCATATTTCAAACTCGGAACAAAATCCACTCAATTTAACTCGAAATTACTTAATAAATTGCCCAAGCCGTTCTCAAACATCTCATCTTCGTCTTCCAGACACTCACCCATCAGATCACCAAGCTACGAGAAAGCCCATCCATTTACTTCATAAATTATATTCAAACATCAAAAACTCAATTTTATTAGCATACAAATCGTTTATCATCGCAGTCGTCCCGTATCGCAGCGAGAACATTTCGGACCGATAATTATTGCCTAACAAGAGTTAACAACAATCAAAATAATCTGTTAACATATTTCAGATACAAGCAGAATGTCAAACATGGCAGCCCAATAAAAATTCGTAGCTTATTCAAATCGAATTGAGAAGTAGTTTAGATTCGTTTTCTATTCACCGTGCGTGAGCTACATCTTGATGGTCTCCTCGGAGAGGAGTTGGTACTTCATGACATACCTAACCTACCTAACAATGCCAAAATACTGTCATGTCGATGTCGTATTGTCATCCACAACCACGGTGGAATATATTTCGAGTTTTTATCGCAGTCCGATGGTTATTCGCTTGCGGTGAAATAAAACTCGATTCTTTAATGACTTCAGCAGATAATCAAAATCAAAATTGAACGGATTAGCATTTTTTTGGGGGGGAGGGAGAGTGGTCGTCGTCGTGTTAAACACGCCGAGACAATGGTCATTAACCAAAACGACGCAAATCATCGTCATCATCATCGCACATCATAAAATTAACAGAATCCGATGATCAAGAGATGAAGTTAGATAAGAAAAGTAATAAGGAACGAGACAACAACGATCTGAGGAGAATGTGATGAACAGGTTATATTGCCGTCCGGTGTCCGGTCGCATCCCACTCGAACTTGCTGGGGATCGCATTGCCCGGACGATGAGATGGTGTCATGGAAAAATACCGTCCAAGTGTGTTACATGTGTCATTTCAGAAATCGAGAAAATATGTTAAGCGCTCTCGGGCTATCGGGTGTCGCAGGCATCATGGCTAATTGGCGAACTTGTAAAAACACCAGCAATTAGGGTACGGCCATTCGATACGACTCGATGTGTAGCTAGAATGTGTGAGGATCGTGTGTCATCAGAAAAAAAGCACTCGACAATCGCAAATACATTTTTTGATGGAATGTTGAGAACATAGAAATATACACAGTCTGCAGGCATTTTCGCGTTCGCTGAACAACTCTTTTGTTTGAAATAAACTGACAGTCGGTCGTAACATCCCAATCGGCATTGGAAATGAAACAAGTTTCTTCCAACCCACCGGTAGGGTTCCCCAAATGTTTAGGCCTGCATATTTCTTGTACTATTTCGACATGTACATGCTCCTGTTACTGATTGAAGTTTGCTTTTCCTTTTACCGGTGATATCTAGTCGTGACAACCAATGGATTTGCATGCACACTTGCGGCAAAGCTTTAAGTTGAATGTTTAATGTGATTTCTGCCCTTAATCACCTTTTTTATGAATGCATTATGCTTACAAGTGATGTGTATGGGGGGACGATGCAGTGAAATGCTTAGCCAACCCCTGCAAGGTACCCAGCATCTCCACTCCTTGAGAAAATTGCGCGAAACTCGAAAGCCAATGTCAGCATCCGCGATGGCTTTGTCTTAAAAACTTGGGTTCGATCTTCGTTGCCGTCTCGAAACGAGAAGCTGATGTTGAAGGTCCACTTGCTCTTGTTGTAGTTTTTGAACTACATTAACCTCTTGGTAAAGTTCATAGAATACGCGGTTGTACCTTCTCCTCCTTCAGTAGCCATCCTCGCACACAGGACCAAATATACCACGAATAACTTTTCTTTCAAAGAAACGCAATTTCAACTCTCCCTTCCTGTTTTTTATCCAGCACTTGTCGCCAAGAGGCAGAACTGGTATTCAGGTACGGTACAAAATACATACTCTAGTATTTTGTCCTTCGAGTCAGCAATATTGAGCCATTTGTTTTGGCTCACCGAAGTATCAGCGTTGGAAATCGCTGATTCTCCGTCAGATCTACAGTAGGGTGGGGAAAGCATCTGGCGAGTAGCGGGTCGTGTCAGTGTAGATTTTGTTAGTAGACCAAATCAAGCTATCGCATGGGCATAACACCTGCGTTCCTTTTGAAAAACTAATGTATGGTCTCCACTTCACGGCTCTGCTTAGGTTACGTCGGAATTTCGGTGTTTGTCTGTTGTTATGTCAAGGAATTTTAAGGTAGATGTGAGTAATGTTCGTGGGCTAAGGGCAAATCATTTTTCGCCGTACGCCCACGTGTCCCAAAACAAGTCAGCTGTTCTGGCAATAAGTGAAACGCATGTCAGTATTGATTGTGATTCAAAAGAATTTGGTCTTCCTGGTTATAACTTGGCGCCACTATTCTTTTGTCATCGCGGTCTCGGCATTTATATCCGTTGTGATGTAGCCTGCTAACTTCAACTAATACCAGCAAATTATTATTTCCCATAAGCCCATCGAAGTAGTCATGAAACTGATATTTTAAAAACTGCACAGGCCAATGTTTCAATTCGGAATTTAATTTAATTTTTTTGAAATTCCACGTCTATAGGCAATTAGTCCACTACTGTTTCATATACAGAAACCCAAATGTGGATCGCTATTCTACTTTTAATGAGTTGGTACTCATTGTTGTAAGTAGTAACCCTCCATTGAAATCGGCATTGCAGGCGAATTCAATGTACTTACCTCTCGTTGGGTTCGGCAATCTGGACAGACAACACCCGACGAAAGGTATGCTGAGATCTTCACTGAGGCAAATAATTTGACTGAGCTAGTAAATGCGCCGATACGGATGCCATCAGTAGTCAAACCTATGGACCTATGGAATTGTTTCTTACCTCTCACAATGATAAATGCACTATAAACCTATTTTCGCCCTACGTTCGTCAGGCAGTGTCATATCGGCGAATTTCTCGTACTCCACACACAACGTTAAAGAACAAATTTCTATGAACCGAATGGCAAAACGAGAAAGTCAAATGGGAAGAATTAAACCGTTTTTTTAGGAGTTCTACCTAGTCGTTATGCTTGCTTGATAGCGACGTAGAGTTCCAAGGGTAGTACAAACTTTTGTTCGTTTGTTAAGAACATTAAAATTCGCTCTCACCTTCTATCCCGTCCCGACATCCATTTATAATGACACTCAAGCTATCAGCTCTTTAGATAAAGCCAATCTGCATGATGCTCACTTTGCAGCTAGCTCAACGCTCCCAGATTTTGGTCTATCACCCCACATACTCGAGGACGTAGAATACACAATGCGACCAATGCACTTTCGCAATCGTTCAGTGGTAAGAGTACTTTAAGATCTCAACATACACAAATCCGCTGGTCCAGATGTTATTTCAACCATCGTTCTGAAGAGGTGTTCCTCCACGCTGCAAAACCAATGCGTAAGCTTTAATATCTTACCTTTTCTTTAGTGCCGTTGCTGAGAAGATGGAAAACAGCAATTGTTCAGACCGTCCCTAAAAAGGGCGAATCTTCTTCTCCTTCTTGCACTTACGTCCCTTCTTTCCAAGGTTGTCGAAACGCTTATAAACCATCAGCTTATAAAATATCTCGAATCCTGGAATCGTCTTAATGACCTGCAGTTTCTTTTTCGCCGCAACATGTCCACTGGTGATTTGATGACTTATCTAACCGAAAAGTGGAAGCAATCTCTTCAACATGGTGGTGAAAGTAAAATCGTTGTGCTTGATATTTCAGATCAAGAGATTCAATTCAAGTTTTTTTTTGGAGGGCTTTAAGTCTGCAACACACCAAATTAATGCTGGTGTTCCTCAAGGCTCTGTTTTGTCTCCGACTCTCTTTCTCATTTTTATAACTAATCTACAAACACCGAAACTCCAAACTAATTCCTTCGCTTATGAGAGTACGCTAAGCAACGTATGCTAAGCTCATTGAATTCTGACCATGATATTATACTTAAGTAGGGTACAGCCAATAGAGTGAAATTCAATTCCTCCAAAACGCAATGCTTTTTCCTGAAAATAAAGTGAAACCCAAATAGTCTACCATTATCCATGAATGGGACTTGTATCGCTGTATATGCGTTAATTACAACCTTCGTCGGAATGAAAATATATTCGATGTCGCCAAGAACGATGCGAAAGGTCTAGGCTTCCTTGAGCGATGCAAGAAATATTGCACCTCTTCTGATCTGGCTACAATTAATAGGGCGTTTATCCGCCCAAGGGTTGGGTACAACGCTCATATCTGGTCCGATTACATATTTGGAGCCCTTCGACAGAATTCAAAAACGCGCGATAAAACTCGTTGGCAATCGAGACATCGCGAGATCACTTGACTCTATCGGTATGTATTTCCACCATTAATGCCCAAACTAAATAGCCTTTTGTATTCCTCCTTTAGAAAGTTTCAACCGCAATACCCGCTATGCTAGGAATGCACATCAGTTCATCAGTTTATCCTGTATTCGGGCCAACAGTGAAATACAAAGAATCGGTCCTTAGCCGAATATAGAATGCTCTAATCCAATCCAAATATCCCTTCTGCCCACGCTGTGTAAATATTTTTTTTTCCGAGGCAGGTGGAATTCTTCTTGAAGACACTATGATGACCGTCGGCGCGTGCTCATAGAGTGTGAGATTTGTACTCACTAAAACCACCTCCTAAAAATGTGTTTCCTTCTGCAACTTAGTTAACACTTATCAAGCAATTTTGTCCCCACGAAGTTTTAAACGTTTGGCAGGCAATTTTCCAGCGATAGTTCCCGCTAGTTCCGCAATTATATTGCGTTTGAAGGTTATTTATTTTTTATTTTTATTTATTTATTTTTATTTATTTAGTGATGTTAAGACAATAATAAAACGATATTTATTTAAAATTTGCTCTCGCCATTACTTTGGCGACACCTATTTTTGAATTACTTTGTCACATTATGTAATAGTCATATTCTTTGTCTCACTCCCTTCAACTTCCTTTTAATATTTTTTATAACGAATAAAAATACTCTGACATTGAAAGAAGAACAATCCACACGTGTTTTTAATCCTTTTATTCCGTACAAGTGATTTACCTATACACAGTAAGATACAATACTCGTATCTTATAAACTAGTGAAATTCATACAATAGTTGAAGCGAGTATAAAAAGCTACATGAGTTACAAAACGAAGAATTCATGTTGATGAGAAAAAAGAAATAATGAAAAGTAAAGCATAAGCAATTTTTACACGAAAATATACAAAAAATCAATACAAAATTTTAAGAATTCAAGGAGAGATACGATTTTAATTCATTTTTAAGTTTAGTTGTGTTATTTAAACTTCGGATAGAGTAGGGTAAGGAGTTCCACAACCGTGTGGAGTGAATAAAAAACTGACACTCAGAAGTTAAGCAAGAGTACCGAGGAGGGATCAATTGAGCAGATCTGCTTGAGGTGGGATATCTTATTTTTTCATATATATAAGTCGGTTGATGTGTTAAAAGCGTTATCGGGCTAAGTCGGAAGCTTTAGTTCGTCGTAATCGCCGCAATAAATTTGCTTCATCTAGAATTTAAAGGACCAACTTGACGTGTCCTAATAATCGATTGCTATGCTTTAGAGCGCAATTTCTAATTTCTTCCTTAAACGTGGGAATTCCGAGATCTCTATGGAGATCTTTGTTTCCAATGTACCATGGTGCATTGACGAATGATCTTATCACTTTATTTTGAAAAGTTTATAAAGTGTTTATATTTGATTCACAGGTACAACCCCATAGTTGTATACCATACGTCCACACGGGCTTTAGCACTTGCTTATATAATAAAAGCTTGTTCTTGAGGTTAAGCTTGGAATATTTTCCGAGATCTTCACATTTCCTTTTTACATGCGACTTCCAATTCAACTTTGCGTCGAGAGTCATTCCGAGATATTTGGCATCATTTGCAAACGGAACTTGGACCGTATTTATAAAAACAGGCAAGTTATTTTATTGTTTATATGTAAAATCCACGTGGACCGATTTCATTTCGTTAAGAGCGATCCTCCATGATTTTGTCCATTCATTGACCCGTTTAAGCGCGCCTTGTAGTATTTTTTCGGTCGTTGTACCAACTTCTAGTATAGCAGTGTCGTCGGCGAACGTGGCTACTGTAATACTCGTACCTACGGTTTGCGGTATATCACGTTTACAAAACAGGTATAAAAGTGGCCCAAGAACGCCTGCCCTTATTTCTTAAATTTCTGAGTATTCGTTTCCATATTTTACACGACACAGTCTATTCTGTAAATAAAGACAGTTTCCTTCTATAATTGGTTGTAAGCGTGTGAATAATATCCTCTCAAAAATTTTGGAAATTATTGGAAGAAGCGATATGGGTCTATAAGACTTAATTCATTAGGTGGTTTTCCTGGTTTTAAACCCATAACGACTTCCGCGACTCTCCATTCGCTAGGAATGTGTTTCAGTCTAATCGCTGCGTTTATAATATGAAGAAGCTTTGATAATGCTTTCCGAGGTAGCATTTTTAGTAGTTCACCCGTAATGAGGTCGTAACCCGGAATTTTTTTCGGATTGAGTTTCTTTATTTCTTGCCTGAGCTCGGTGAGTATAGCGTTTATTACTTAATTATTTTTCGTTGTTCTGTCGGACGCATTAATATTTAATTTCCCAGTGGAAGTTGTTGTAATGGGGCCGATTATGTGAATCGCGGATTTTCATGGTCACGAGAATCCAAATGCAACGTTTTTATAGTAGTGCCAATGGATGTGGTAGTCTTCAAAAGATGGCATGCACAATTCGCAAACCCGAATAATCGATGCCAGGAATTCGCCTACGTACCTACTAATCCACACCCAGCAGACGTCAACCACTCTCCCCGCGGGACTGCCCTTATGTATTACTTAGCGGGGCTGGTTAGGAATTCATGCTATGCGTTTTGTCTTGTATCAGTTGCTTCTGACGTTTCTGCTGTTTCTGATGCTCTCCTTAGCTTTTCTACTCTCCGCAGTTCATTTTGGATAGTTGTTACCAGATTACAAACTGTCGTCCAATTGTCCTCCGACTGCAAGATAAGGTCTATTAGGAAAGATGGATTGGGCAGATTCGTTCTCCATCCTACGAATCGCCTACAACGAAAAACTGCGTGCTCCGTGTCCTCCTCCTAGTCTGGACAATCTGGGAAAAATGGCGAGCTATCGTGTCCAAATCGATGTAGGTATTTGCGGTAGCAGCCGTGGCCAGTCAGGAACTGCGTAAGGTGGTAGTTGCTGTTCCCATGTGCTGGCTTTGTCCAGGTCTCTATTGACGGGATCAGCTTGTATGTCCATCTGCCTTTTGTTGTGTAGTCCCACCTGGTTTGCCATATAGCAATTGAAGCTGCTCTTTCTTTTACTTTAAAACTTGCCATTTCACTTACATATTTTCCGGCCGGCGTTTTTCTATTGTATATCCTTAACATCTCGCCCGCTAGAATGTCTATGGGTATCAATCCAGCTATGGCGAAGGCCGCTTCGTCCGAGATGGTTCGATTGTCCTTAACGCGCTAAGCCTGTATGCGGATGATAGTTAGTATTTTATACTGGAAATTGCTTCATTTGTAGCTGATTCCACTTCATGAATCTGTTTAGCCATTGTCGCGATGGCAATGTCGTCAGCAAATCCAATTATCGATACTCCAGGTAGCATTAATCGTATAGGACTCCGTGATACATGATGTTCCACAGAAGCGGCCCCAGTACAGATTCCTGTGGGACGACCGCGGTAACCCTGTAGTATTTGACTCCTTCTCCTTCTCGAAATACCTTAGCTTCATGTTATTAAAGTAGTCCGTCACTATCCTCAGCAAGTAATATGGTGTAGCCATTCTAGCGAGCGATCTTCTTAGGAATGACCAGTTCGCGGAATTGAAGGCGTTTTTGACGTCCAGCGTAACTACTGCACAATACTCTTTTGTGCCGTAGAGCCAACTTACTCCTTCGATGGCACTTTCAGCTATGTCGACCAACGCTCATATAGCATCAACTGTAGAACGCGCTCTTCTGAAGCCAAACTGTCGGTCTGAGAGGGCTCCTTTCTCTTCAGCCACTGCGAGAAGTCTATTATAGATTATCTTCTCGAGGATTTTTCCAATGATGTCCAATAGGCATATAGGGTGGTAGGACGATGATTCTCCTGGAGGTTTCTTTCCTTTCGGAAGCAGGAGCAAGTGCTTCATTTTCCATTTATCAGGAAAGGCTCCCTCCTCTCGGCACCTCTGCATTGTTGATATGAAGAGGTCTGATCTCTTTTTAACAGCCACCTTCAATGCCTTGTTTGGGATTCCGTCTGGTCCGGGCGCCTTGTTGTCACCTATCTTGCTCCATGCCTTTAGCAGCTCCTCCAGAGTAGATGTATGTGTGTGTGTATGTACGTATGTGCGTATGTTCGTATGTTACTATGTGGGTTCGAAATTATCTTTCGCCACGATTATCTCAAGAACCAAAGATGATATTTACATTTGACCGGGGTTATTCGAAGCGTAATTACGTAGTTCAGAACTGATTAAGTTTCGAGCGAAATCGGTTCAGCCGTTTTTAGGGTTCCGTAGCCAAATCGCAAAAAAACGGAACCCTTATAGATTCGTCATGTCTGTCTGTCTGACTGTCCGGGAATGCCACAGCCACTTTTCTCCGAAACTATAAGAGCTATACTGTTGAAACTTGGTAAGTAGATGTATTCTGTGAACCGCATTAAGATTTTCACACAAAAATAGAAAAAAAAACAATAAATTTTGGGGGTTCCCCATACTTAGAACTGAAACTCAAAATTTTTTTTTTCATCAAACCCATAAGTGTTGGGTATCTATGGATAGGTCTTCAAAAATGATATTGAGGGCTCTAATAACATTTTTTTTTTAACCGAATAGTTTGCTCGAGAGACACTTCCAAAGTGGTAAAATGTGTGCCCCCCCCCCCCCCCCCCCCCCACTAACATCTAAAGGAAATGATAAAAATTAAAAAAAAATTATGATGTACATTACCATGCAAACTTCCACCGAAAATTGGTTTGAACGAGATCTAGTAAGTAGTTTTGTTTTAATACGTCATAAATCGTAAACCGCAATTTACCTTTCATTCAATCAACTCAAATTAAAAAAAAAAAAATTATTTCATAAACATAAACCTTATGCGTAAACCGTGAACCATTATTTTCTAATAATAAATCTGTACTAGTGGCCTAAGTAAATAATAATTATAATTCGCGCGGAACCCTTGATGGGCGAGTCCGACTCGCACTTGGCCCCTTTTTTTGTTAGTAAATTAATAACTAAAATAAAATGAAACTAGCTGAGTTTTGAAATTGATGATTTGTACAATTTATTATTATTATTATGATTATTACTATTACAGCTGGGGTAAGAAATGGTGGTAGCCACCACCGCCCTAAAAGTGATAAAAAAGAGGCCCCGGAAGCAGGACCACCTCTAAAAAAAGATGTGCCCAAATGCGGTGGCTGGGTAAGAAAGACTGCGGTAGAGGTGGAGACAGAGGCAGTGGAAAGGTGGAAGAAGACTAAGAGGAGGAGGAAGAGGAGGTGGAAGAGGCGGAGGAGATGGAAGAGGATATTATTTATTATTTATTATTATAACTATAATAATAATAAAATAAATAATAATAATTAATTAAAAAATAAGTATTGTTTCTTTATTTCTTCCCATTGGGATGGGGAAGTTAGTCATGTGGAGCTTGCCGGTCGCACCCAAACCAGTTTTTTTTATTAAGTTCTTGTCCATCAAACGGCTTGAAAGTTTCCTCTAGGTGGGCGGTGAAAACGTCCGCCTTCTCTGTAAATATTTACGCCTGCAAATTTTAAAAAGAACAAATGTAAACACATCGCTTTGTTATAGTTTTAACAAGAGGTATAGATGTTCCTGACATCTGAAGATATCCCCCTTCGTTTTGAACTCGAAACGCTTTGATCAATTTTTGGCCCCGTTTGCACTAAAGTTGATATCCCAAAGAGTCGTCGATTCCAATAACCTTCGTGCCGTATTCTTCTGTTGCCGTGTCATAATTCAACAACCCGTACCACCGTTTCTGCTATGACTATTCTCAATTGTGTTAACTTTCGACGAAGTACGGAGAGCACTGCGAGAATAATGGTTCCTTCAGAGCTATGAAAATATACTCATTATTTGTTGAGGTACAAAAGGGGTCCATAACCTTACTTCTCGAATATGATATCCATCCAAGCAAAATAAAAGTCCTATAATTGTGAAACAGAAAATGGTCTTTGCACTTCGCAAGGAAACACGCATGTTCGCATGAACATATAAATAGCAATTATACCGCAGGTAATTATTAAAAAAAAAGTCACAAATACAAGCATAAGTAATTCGAAAACATTTCTCACATTGTGTTACAGTTCCCCCATTAAAAGTTGGAACGCGGCAAGTGTAAAAGCATTTTAATTGCACGCTTTTTCAACAGCTGTTTAATTAGTTCAGGTTCCGTCTACAGCGTTCATGCAGTTTGCAGTAAAAAAATTAAAGATACAAAAAAAGAAAATTGGCCTCTCATCAACAGCGTTTCAGTGAGTGGAACTCAATAAAATTTACAGCATTTGGCCACGATATGCGAGCCCAAGTCATATTTACATACACCATCCTCGACTGCATCTGAGGCAATAATCGATTTTGACATTTGCAAATATTGCAACCAGCTCAGAAACACATGTCCTTCAAGACGACAACTCGTTCCTCCTGATTGGTAGCATCCACAGCCCTCAACACATTCATTCGGGGAATCAGCACTTGCATTTACTGGCTAATTAATGACAACACTCGATTCGTTTGACTTCTCGGAACGCATCGAACGGAATGGAACGACGACGCACAGGCGCACACTGCAAGGATACAAATCGTTTTGTGTTCTCATGTTCTACCTGGACAATAAGCACCTGTGCCTGTATGTAACATGAGATGGACTGCGTCCATCCTGTGAGTAATCACCCCTGATCGATTGATTTATTGATTCATCAAAACTCGCGGTCGAGCAGAAGAATTCATGTCCGACTCTCTAACAACCGATGAAATATCGTCTCCGCAGGTGGCTTCCGCATAAATCACCCACAAAGTGTGTGCGCACATTTCGAGGAGACCCTACGGTTCAACCTGCGATTAACCTTTCGCAGAAGTGCAGAGGTGCTGCATAGAAAAGTCCTTAAATAAAATGCACCCCCTGCACTTGAGTTTGACTTCTAATACTCGCACAAAAATACTTCTAATGCCTCGAACTCTGATGGAACGATTGGTGCCAATGAGCGCCAGGCATGACATCCATCATTTCCGTCCGCCGTCACAATCCAATCTGGTTTTTCTTCTACGAATTCGATCCGGCAAGTGGCAAACAAAGTTTTTGGTGAACATTTTCCTGTTCGCTTTTTTTCTAAGACTAAGACATCAAAGTTGGAGAGTTAATCATTAAAAATTATCGATCGATAGAAGTCGCTTGGAGGCTCCACGTTGCGAAGCAGAGGATGCGTTCCAGTCGCTGAGTTGACACACTCCAGCCACGCTAAGAATAATGAGCTGGCGAAGAAGATTAATCGATTTGGTCATGAGTTGACTTGGAGTTGAGTTTCGGATGGCAGCAATGGCGACGGCGAGGAGGAGTGCGAGGAGCATTGGGTCAGTCTCTAATAAATGATTTTGAATGTTTTTTTCCCCCCGGCCGGACGGTGCGGCGCTGCAAAGCTGGTGGTAGCAAATGGAATTTGGAAACAACAAACCGCCGATTCGTCATGCTGGATGTTGGAAGAAGAATTTATTAAAACATTAAATTAACTGTTAATGATTTTGTTTGACTACGAGTTTAGATATTTACTTCATAATAATTGATACGCGCTGCTTTGAGGTCAGACGCTGAGGGTTTTCAACTGAGATTTATTAAAAATTCAACGTGGAGGACATATGGGACTTTGATGAATCGAAAGATGGCGAGGAGTAGGTATATTGTATGAGTATCTATGGATGTACGAGTATGTTCACCGAACTTGTATGTAGATACAAATTACATAGAAGGCAGTTGAACAGGACAATAGGTCTTTCCACTGATGAGTTTAACAACATTTTTCTTTTTCATTTGTTGGTTGGTTGGTTCAAGTGGCTGTATTCCCCGTTTGCTGACGAGCGAAAAACACAAATAACGCATTGATACCGCCGTTTCGATACCACAACTAACAAAACCTGAACTTAAGGGGGTGAAGGATGTTAAGGGAGCTCAAAACCAGCCTGTGTAGTTGAGAAATTTGATGATCTTGTTGAAATGGATGCTTTGGATGGCCGAAAGTTGGGTTAGGTTAGGAAAGGTGGCTGCGAGGGTGTGAGCCCAGGCACACGAGGTTTTCTTTTGTCGGGGTGCGGCGAGACTTTCTACACTGGAGCATTCAGACTCAATACTGGTCCATTGTACTACCAGGCAGACCCACCACATTTTACTGTGAGAATTTATTCGTTTTCGTAAGAAAAATGAGAAGGCGCTTCAATGATAAGGAGCTTAGGTTTACAGCACTCACCATATCCGCACCAAATACCTGCCACCTGATACGAGCAAAAGCAGGACAATCACAGAGGAAATGTTCCGCAGTGTCGTCGCTTTCTCCACAGGCTTCGCAGTTGGTGGTATCGTATAGGCCTAGCACCTTAAGGTGGACAGACGTCGGGGAGAATTAGATTAGTGTGTCTGCACCCTATAGAGTCATGCCAACGGCGATTGTGTTCATAGGAAACCTAACCGTCAATGGAAGCCCTGACTGAGGACGCAGGCAGACAAATTGCTGGTTCAGGTCCTGAGAAGTCCCGCTCTGAGCCTTGTCCAGCAAGTTTATCGGAGATCTCAATTCCAGTGTTCCCGTTATGACCCGGGAACCAGACAAGTTTAAGTGAATTCAGCCTTTCGCCTGAATTCAGAGATATTTTGCATTCACGTACTATTTTGGAGGTAGTTAAGGGTTAGAGTAAGGCCTTAAGCGCAGCCCTATTCCTCGTAACATAGTCCATGGCCATTAGGATAGCATAAGTCTCTGTTTGGAAGACTGACACATATTTGCCTAACGAAAAAAAGTCTAACGTTTTCACTCTCCACGAAGACACCAGCGGTTTTGGAGCCATCCGTGAAGAATTGACTGCATTCCCTTCCAGGTCCAGAGTCCGGCCAGAGCCAGTCCTGAACGCGAGGAAAGTCGAGCTCGTAGTTGCGCTTTAGCCGAATTTCCGGTGTCATCGCATCAGACGGCATATCCATAAGACTCCATACCTACTTTCATAGGCTCATAACCTTCTTTCCCCCCAAGTCAACATTGCCAAATAATATGCTGTACCACATGTAGCGGAACACAGAACCTACGTACATCCCAGATTTATAGCCACTAAAAGTTTTCCTTTATTTTTTTGCTGTTCCATCATCTATTGTTCGTTCTTTTGGCGTTTGCCAAATTAAAGAAAGGAATATAGGAATCGTGGTTGTGTGAAGCGACAGCTTCCTCCTAACAACATGCGCTTTAGCTTAAATCTCGTTTGATTTATATTGCCACACCGTTGTATTTGTGTGGGGTTTTTTCCTCTATGCAAGGGGTCAAGAATATAGAATACTAGCTGTCCCGTGCTCGCCTTGCTTCGCCATGCCACTTCTCAAATTTAAAACAAAATACTTGCTGATAAGAACTGATAAAGAATACGTCGAGAGTGTCCCTACTTATTATATGGATATACTCTGAGTGTGACTCCCTCTCAATCTCATTTACATTTCATACCCTATCTTTCTCAATCCCATGGCCATGCGCCATAAAAAAACAGCTCAAACTGCAAAAGGTGTATAAAAAAAAGAAAGAAACATAGGGACGGGCTACAGTCCGCTTGAGCGAACTGTTGGATACCCTATTCTTATTCCTATCCCTCATAAGTGGGCGTGACAAAAGTCTAAGTATGGTTGAATTGTTAAGAACGCTCCACATATTTTGTTACATAACATTTAAAGGATTTTATCAAAAAAAACGCTGCCTAGCTCAAACTTGGGTTTTTCAATAAAATTGTTTTATTTAATTGTGGGCGTGTCAGTAGGCGGATTTAAAAAAAATTGATATTATAAATTTCAGCTCCCTAGCTCAAACTTTGAATTTTCAAAAAAAAAAAAAATAATTGTGGGCGTGTCAGTGGGCGGTTTTTGAAAATATTTACACATAAGCATAAAGGGCCCATAGGGAGTATATACTCGTATTATAAATTTCAGCTCCCTAGCTCAAACTTTGGATTTTTAAAAAAAATTGTTTTATTTATTTGTGGGCGTGTCAGTGGGCGGATTTTGAATTATTTTTTATCCCGAGCAGTTTTAGGAGTCATAGATCATATATAAAAAATTTCAGCTTTCTAGCTCAAAATTCGATTTTTTCCAAAATTTTGTTTTTTTTGAGTTTGTGGGCGTGTTGTGGGTGGATTTCAAAAATTCGTAAACTGGATTATTTCGGGACCCTAGAGAGTTTATGGTTAAAATTTCAGCTCTCTAGGTCCAGTTTAAAGGCCTAATTTTTGCCGACAGACGGACGGACGGACAGACGGACATGGCTAGATCGACATTACTATCGATGCTGATCATAAATATAGTAACTTTTAGGGGTCTACGGGCAATATTAAGGTATGTTACAAACAGGTAGAGAAACAGATTTGTGCACACACACTCACAAATTTTCCTCCACTGAACGCTGGAAAAATCCAACGATCTAGCTTCAATCGAACATTTTACTTCTATGAATTGTATAAAATTTATAGTTTATTGCTTATTGTTCAACTTCAGGATAACCTACAAATATGATTTATATCTTAAAATCTTTGTACACAATTGAACTTTATATTAAAAAATAAACCCTATTTCATTTGGATGAGTAATTCCAAAGCTAGGAGCTAGAAAGCATTCGAGAGTTACAACTTTTCTTGGATATCAGCTTAGATCTCCACTTCTGGACAGCGGGTGAAGCATTTTCCCGCGGTAAAAAGTAGCCTATGTCCATTCTTAGGCTCTAGACTATCTGTGTAAATCGGTTCAGTAGTTTTGGCGTTAAAGCGAGACAGACAGACAGACAAACAGAGTTACGTTCGCATTTATAATATTAAATATGGATAGGAAACCTTCTCTCCATACACCATAAGAGCGTTCAACACAATTTCGTGTTCGAATTTGAGATTCATTATTCAATGTCTCTTGTGGATTATTGCAACTACGTAAAGGAGTCATCATATAGCGTCTGCATTGGTAGCCACTGTCCGCCACTATAACATGATTTCCAAATTCTCCATTTTCAAACATAGAACAGATTCTTAAATTGTTGAAAATTGTAGAGTCATGATTTGATCCGGGCCATCTTGCAACTATGTCCATTATTTGGAGCTTTGGATCACACATGGTCTGCACGTTTAAAGAAAAATACCCTTTTCGCTTTCGAAATATTTCCCCATTTGATCCCCCAAATAAAGTGTTTCCAAATTTAAACAGTTTAAACGGCAGAATACAGTCGTTTAACTTAAACTGCAAATTGAACTCAGTTTAAGGTTTAAACAAAACTGTGAAACCGAATAAATTGCTGAACTGAAGTTTAAACCAAAAGTGGAGTTTAAACTTCTACTGTTAAACTGGGGGTAAGTAGTCTAAAGGGAGTTTAGACTTTGTTTTTAATTTTTTTAAATTTTGTGGAAGACCGTTCGGAGCACGGACGGACCCAGAAAAGCAAAAGGCAGAAGACGAGCTGAGGAGACAAGTGGCAGGACAGGTAGCGAAATCCCACTTTTGACTACCAGGAAGGAGTGTTAGAAGAGCAGGGAACTACAGATAAGTAGAGTGACTCATCATCTTTTTTTTAAAATAGTGCGTTTGTGTTTGTGCTCTGAAAACCCGGTAGGCTTTCATTCCGGAAATTTCCTAAGAATTACGGGGAGCGCGACCCTTCATTTTGTATTTTTTCCATTCGGGATATAGCGATAGCGGGCGATTCCTATCGGCGAACTTTCCTTTGTTCCGCAACTTTAAAATCAATTTCAATAAATCGACCGTTGCTCCACTTAGCTATATCACGATTTGAAATTCGGCTTCTTCTATTTCACCCCAATCCCATCTTATTTTTAGCATTTCATGGTCGGGAAATTCTACCAAAGGTTTCACAATTCCTTTTTCAAAAAGATTGTGTGGCGCCCATTTTACCCCTTTTTCACTATCCAATTTGTCTGCGAACCCACCCCAGCTGAGCGACCGAGACCAGCTACCCGTTGCACTTGTCCCATATTGCACCGGCGAATATAAGTTTAACATTTCTCATCGATCGACTTTCAACCATCGGCGCAGCGGCGGCGGCTGTAATTTGTTGGCGTTTTAATTTATCTTTTCTACGCATTTAAACTCGTTTATTCCACCCAATTACAAGTGCAACAAGAAGTCAAATCATTTCCCACTTAAGGTGTAATTATTTCCCTTAACCTACTATAGGGGAGGACGGGGCAGAGAGGACCACTTAAGTTTGCCAATTTATTAAAATATATTGAACGAAGGAAAAGGGCTCAAATTTCCTTACCACATACCTTTAGGTGTCAACATTTAATAAGTAAATAATTGCTGTCACAACTTTATCACTTATGTTATAAAAAGTAAAAGTGCATAAAAAGTGATTTTGGTCCGCTATGCACAATTGTTGGGGCACATAGGACCTAGGTGGTCCTCTACGCCCCCTACGAAACATCTTCTGCTAAAAGAAAGGATAATCTTCAATGTATGTAGGTATTTATTCTATTCCTTTAAATCAATAAATAACTTAAACACTTTATTAACTTCATTGGTAAAAATTAAATAAATATATATAACAAATGTTATAAATATTTTGTTTAAGCTGAATTTAAACGCAATGTAACCACGTTATATAAGTTGTCGCAGTCCTCTGCTCCGGCACAAGCATCATGTGCCCACTTTTTACAACCATGACACTGGATCCAGCCTTTATTTGCTTTTGATTTAAAAAATGTATCGGTGCACTAAATGCAACTAGTATTGACGTCATTGTTGTCTTCCTAGGATGAGCTCGAGCTTCTGCGACTTTGAATTGGGATTGCCCTTAGTAGTAGTCTTTTTATTTTTTGCAATTTTTTATAGTTGCGTACCATCTGGAACAAAAACAATCAAAAATTAATCGGGTTCATTTTCTATAGGGGGCACAGAGGACCGCCCTAGTCCTTTGTGCCCCAATACGAATGCCTTTTAAAAAGTGCTATTGAAATGTTTGAGTACGAATATTTTACAAAATTAAATAGCACAAAGCACCACTAACCTCGCTGTTTCGACACATTTTGATAGCCTTTAAATAGTAAACACGTCCAATTTTATAATTTTTTTTTTATAAACTTACCTTAAAAAGCAATAAATTTTAATTTATTCCACTGGAGTGCACTCGCGCGCACAATAGACAATAACCAACCGAGAAGCTAGATGGGAGCTTTTATTATTTCGTTTAACTTTTTGGCGTCACTTACTTATCGTTTTAAACAGAAAGTCATATGTGCCCCGCTGGTCCTCTGTACCCCGTCCTCCCCTATGTACTCTTACTCGTTTAAATGACTAGTAAGACTCTAGCAATCCCCCTTTGTATACTTTTAAATAAGTCGAAGGCTACTACGTCAGTTATTTCGCTGTTTTCTGTAAACATCACTTTACAGTTAGGGTAAGAAGTCCTTTCGCCTGGTTTGCCAGAAGAAACATAGGGACGGGCTACAGTCCGCTTGGGCGAACTGTTGGATACCCTATTCTTATTCCTATCCCTCATAAGTGGGTGTGACAAAAGTCTTAGTATGGTTGAAATGTTAGGAACGCTCTACATATTTTGTTATATAACATTTAAAGGATTTTATCAAAAAAAAAAAAACGAAGCTTTTATAAAAAACGCTCCCTAGCTCAAACTTTGGTTTTTCAATCAAATGTTTTATTTAATTGTGGGCGTGTCAGTAGGCGGATTTAAAAAAAAATTAACATATGAGCATAAAGGGCCCCCTAGGTATACATTTTAAATTTCAGCTCCCTAGCTCAAATTTTGGTTTTTCAATAAAATTGTTTTATATAATTGTGGGCGTGTCAGTGAGCGGATTTTTTATCCCGAGCAGTTTGAGGAGTCATAGATCATATATAAAAAATTTCAGCTTTCTAGCTCAAAATGCCATTTTTTCCAAAATTTTGTTTTTTTGAGTTTGTGGGCGCGTCTGTGGGCGGATTTCAAAAATTCGTAAACTTGATTATTTCGGTACCCTAGGGAGTATATGATTAAAGTTTCAGCTCTCTAGGCCCAGTTTAAAGGCCTAATTTTTACCGACGGACGGACATGGCTAGATCGACATTACTATCGATGCTGATCATAAATATAGTAACTTTTAGGGGTCTACGGGCAATATTAAGGTATGTTTCAAACTATGCGTCAAATTAATATACCCTTAGAATAGGGTATACAAAGTTGTGTGTGTTTTATATTTTAAACAACTAATAATCCATATCCCTTGTTAAAGAGTTAACCCTTATGTCATCAATCGATGGCAATAGTTCCTGGAAATATACGTTTTCTCATAAAATGTCATTTTTCAGTAAATATTTCGACCATACCTTCCGCCTATATCAATCAAAACCACAATGACAATTCCAATTCTGTCAATCACCCTGTGACAAAAGAGTTTTGACACAAATTGATCGCACATTAAATGCTCGTGTCGAAAATACCAAGTCAACCACAGAAACCGCCGCCATAGAATTTGTCGTTTGCCACCAGATAAAATATGAATATGGTTGCATGTAGTGCAGCTGCCACTCCATCATGTTTGACAAAAAAAAAAAGTTGCACACACCGAACACAATGATCCACCCTGACATTTAACATTGTCATCATTGACACTTTACCACAAACATCAAATTGTAAAACAAGAATCTATGAGTATGCTCTCCCGTCACATTTTCGCTCATTCTTCATTCGGGATAAACAGATGATCCTCTAATTACGCAACGATCATTCATGTTTGTACGTTAAGTGACAATAAATTCAATCCCGACAACGATGAGGATAGGGAAAGAGAAGGACGATGCATAAATCCCAGCAGAGATGTCAGCCGCTCAAAATAGAACGTGTTTGCGTGTGCGGCGTGCCGCAGGGAGCGCTGTCATCTACCGATCGTGTCAAACTCCAATGAATGAGGAAAATTTATGCCCGCGCAAAGTGTGTGGCCCTACGCTATGTTCTCTGGCGACTTTGACAACCATTTAATTAGGATCACTTCATCCCAGAAATGTTTTCATTAAGGATTGCGCGCGTTCTTCGTGTCTCCGTGTGTTTGTCAATTGGCTAATTAAAACATTCGGATAGTGGTACTTGTTCGTGACGCAGAGATTCATCTTTGACTGTGCGCGAGGTTGATTTTATTTTTACTCAGTTAGATGTATTGCCGAAGGAATTCGGTGTGAATCCGTTAATTGGATTCTATTCGAGTTTGAGAGTTCCGGGGAAATGTGATGTGCCAATGATGGCGGACAGGCAGTTAGCCAACTTCTTCGGTTCGTCAGTCTTCAGTGGCGGTAAGGAATTTGGCCAAAGATATACAGTTGTCACGTCGATTTATATTTGGTAATCGGCCAGTAATCGACGGAGTGCAATGCCCAAGTCGAGTTGCATAACTGCATCCGAGTTGAAATGGCGCTTCACACACCTCGTGACTGATCAAAGCATACAATCGAAGACCATCAATCGCACGTCACTGCAATTGGGCGGGGATCATATCGAATTGTGGAATTTCGATATTTAACTGTGGAACCAAGCAACTTCATCAATTCGATTTGACGCGGTGGCGCTGGAGATAGGTGCCGTTGCTTACAATCAACTCCAGCGCCGAACATGCGTTTGATTAATGGCGTTTACTTTGTCTCATATGTAAAGAGAATGTGTGTGTGCGAAGCTGCGTTTATTGGTGTCGGATACAAGTTTGCATTTATTTTTGGGAGAGTCTTCGCTAAAAGTCGTATGGGAGGTTCTCTGGGGATTATTCATACCATGAGTGCGCTGCACGTGCAATTTACCTCAGAAGACCGTTAATATGAAGAAGTCGGTGGTTGGTTTGGGTGGTAAAAGGTGTTGTTCACTTGACACTTAAAGTGTGATCAACACGTGTGTGCTCGGTGATGGTGCAATGTTTCCTAAGTAACGAGAGGATTACTCGCTGGTTTAGCTAATTAATTTCTTGACAGAGGGTAGTTTTAATGACGATGAAGTTGAATTGGAAATCAATAGACCATCGCTTATTTATTTAAAAGGTTTCACTTGTTTTAGTGCGATTCTGATTAAAGTTGCGATATGGGGTTTTGTAGAAGGAAATCCCTTGTGGTTTGAAATGCTAGTGCGATACATAGTGAGAAGGTGATTGCACTCACAACGAAATATGTCAATCATCCGGTTCAGGCTTCGGGGAAATACACCAGCAATTGTTTGGTTTTAAATTATATTATGAGTTACAAAGGGACACAGTGCAGTGTTCCAAATATTCTTGCAATGTTGTTGTTGCTCCTGCTGATCCGGCTGCCGGTTATACACGTTTTTGTTATTGCGCTGAGTTACCTGATGAGGAAAACATTGGAGATAGTGGTTCATTTCAGTATTTCAGTCGTAATCCCTATAAGTGTTGTGATATCTCGATGCGGAGATCGATATTGACGTTGGATTTTCCGGTGCACCGAGTTCGGCCTTCCCAAATAATTAAGCTATTTCCATTTTCAATAGTGGTTGATCTCGAACTGTAAGGGTTTTGAAAGTGTTTGAGTAGCTCGAACAAAGTTGATCTATATGGTCGAGTTGCAAAGAAATTGCAGTATACGCTTTTCTTGACATAGAGGGTGCTTTTGATAACACCGGTTATGATTCAATATCAAATTCTTTACGGAGATACCAAATAGAGAAGCATGGGCTAGTAATACCCCACCGAACCGCCAAATCGGATTAAAGTAGTATACGGATGGTTCTAAAATGTAATCGGGCACATGAGCTGGTTTTCACGGACCAAATCTGAACGTCTGAACGTGCTCTCCAGGCAGAGCTCCTCGCCACTCAAGAATGCGCTAACCACATCTTCAACACTGGTATTAGGGGTGCTCACATCCATATATTCACGAACAGTCAAGCAGCTATAAAGGCCCTTAGCTCACACTCAATTGACTCCAAATCAGTTCTACACTGCTTCAATACCCTCCATAAAGTCAACCAAAGAAACAAAACAAAACTGTGGTGGATTCCTGGCCATTTGGGTTCTGCAGGAAATGAAAAAGCTGCCGAACTAGCCAGAGGTGGTTCAGAAATCCCTTTCACAGGACCTGAACCCTTCTGCTATACACCTAGTTCAGCTACCAATCTAGCTATAAAAAGCTGGGAACATTCAAAATGTATCTCACACTGGGAAAACACTCCAGGTAAAAGAGAGGCCAAACGAGCCACCTAGCCCTTTAAAAACAATGCGAGCAGGATCCTAAACCTACGTAGATATGATATCAAAAACCTAACTAATAGGCTATCTCACACGTCACCACGGTTTACGATACCACCTTAACAAAATGAACTTAGCCGACTTTTCAGAGTGTAGGCTGTGCCTCGAGGACTACGAAACCACGGAGCACATATTGTGCGAATGGCCAGCCCTCTGCGGAACCAGAAAGAGAATCTTCTTCAAAGAACCCTTAAGCAATGAAGACTTGAAGAAATCCCCTACTAGAAGCATTATTACGTTTTCTAGAAAAGTGGAAAACGCACTAGCCTAAAATCTTCTGTGACCTATGGTACAATAGATCTATTCAGGTCGACGTACCGTTTTTCTTCGCCTAGGCGGGTCAGGAGTAAAAAAAAAAAATTGATCGAGTTCAGTTTTTTCCTTCCTTTTGTTTTCCTTATTTTTAATATACTCTAACGCCACGTGTAGGGAGGGGTGAAGAATATCACTACCACGCACCCCGATTAACAGCGCTTGGAGTAAGTAAAAGGCGACTAAGAGGTAAACCACATGTAGGCAATCAAACATCCAGGTGAGCCCGGCGACACAGTTAACATATTAAACCTGCCCCGCTATTAAACTGTAGATTACCGGTGACGTTAAAAGTAAGTTCAAAGAAGAAATAATAGGAGGATGTACCTGTCGAAATCGTTTGAGCTAAAGCACTATGGAAATGTACGCTCACAGAAAACGCACAACCCCGCCGGGACCTACTTATCATGGCACTCCTCCTGGCTTGATACTTACAACCTCATCAAGACCATTCCAAAAGAAGAACTTTTGTTAGTCGGCGGAGATTTGAACGGTCATGTCGGGAAGGTAAACGAAGAATGTGAAGACTCCCATCGAGGATTTGAATACCGCACCTGGTCATTTACAGCAGCGGCGGAAATGAAACCCAGATTGATTACGGTTTGGTAACACTTTTTCTGAAGCCCCGGGTTAAAGATTGCAAAGTTATCCTAGGAGATGCAATCGCCCAGCAACATCGCCTCCTTCTGACAGAAATTCTTAATGCGCCGGAACGAGCAGAAATAAACAAACAAAAGAGTGTGCGAAAATCAAATGGTACAATCTGGACAAAGAGAAGGAAGTATTTATTGCAAATTAAAAATTATCTCCATTTCATCATCAACGAAGTTGAGCATGAAGAGTGCAGAGCACAGATTTGTGGAATTCCCTACAATGACCTTGCTCATTTAGAGCCAAATCACTGCTAGGGTCACGGCAAAAAAACATGGCGGTGGACAGATGAAGCTAAGGCAGTGGTAAATGACAAGAAAGCGGCATTTAAAGCTTGGTCAAAGTGCTCCACTAATACAGACTTTGCAAGAGGCTCGCGAAGAGGCAGTGCAGTTAAAATCAAGCATAGTGTGTCTGAGGGCCTGTATCGGGAGTTAGAAGAAATTGCCTTTTCGTGTGCTGATAGAAACCACGAAATCCCTCCCATATACCAGCTCGAACAGCGGCACAACCATTTTGAAAATAGCCGCTCAGAGAAGGAGAAATACCTAGTAAATCAAAAAGTTCATCAACAATGCTCAATGGCTGCTTCTTGTGGATGATGAAAAAATACTACGCAGGTGGCAGCAGTATTATGAAGGACTTCTAAATGAAGAATTTCCTCGGATACATTTTCCGAGAGCCGTTCCTAACAATGAAGGAGTACACGACATTACTGTAGAAGAAGTTTGGAAAGCGGTCAAAGACTCCAAAAAACGATTAGCAGTTAGGCTGGATGAAATACCCTGTGAGTTCTTAAAAAAGATGGGAGACATCGGGTCAAAATGGCTCCTGATTCTCATCTGCAAACTGATAAGAGGCGATGCAATTCCTTACCAGTGGAGGGAACAAAGGCGGATCAGTAGGGACGCAGTTAAGGTTCGCGAACCGACAGGTTATGATCCCATTAATCCTGATCATAGCCTTACCGTCATTAAGGGAGAAGAAGAATACTGCAGCTAAATTCACTCATTCCCTGCTTTTTTCTTATTTTTGTTCTCTGGAAGTGGTTCTGTTTCCAAAACATTTAAAGTCTCCTCCTCATAATACTCATCTGCATTCAATGTTTAATTAATCTCCCTTTTGACGATGTCGTCTTAAATGTTAATGAATCACGAGGAAAATTCAAGTAACCAGCCCAGGGCCAATTCTTATATTTCTTTGCCCAACTAGTCCCGCCTTTAAGGACCTTTTTACTTTAACAGCGTCACCTGTACGTACAAGAAAACAAAATAAAATGTATGAAGAAAAAATATTTAATATGTTTTTTTTTAATTTTTGTATCTAGCTATCATCTTTTTTTTTCTCAAGGATATTTAGCTACTGGCGACTCGTTCTAAACCAATGCTTTTTCCTTCCTTGTGGGAGATGCTAGCAGCATTGTAAAACAGGTTTGTAAAGAAAATAGGAATGCTTTACAGTCACTTTATCTGCCCAGAAGAAATTTGGAAAAATTTGAAAAAAAGCTTTAGGCAAATGTGGAACTTCTCAAGTTATATTGGCAGCATCGACGGTAAAAATAATGGGGTTAAAATGTCCCAAAAACAGTAGCTTCAGCTGCATCTGCTACAAATATTTGTTTTCAATTGTTTTACTTCAATTGTTGACAATGTGTGGTAGTCGAAATAGGCAGTTATCGAAGACATTGTGACAGGAGGGTTCGAACCTTACTCCAATCGGAGTAAATTTACTCCAATTGAAAGAAAGAACCGAAAATGAACCCCCCTCACTCTGCTTTTTTGAGATCTACTCCTTTTTTTCCACGGTGCAAAATTCTTTGCCAAACCACATGAAAGTAAATGGCAGCACTGCGTTATTTACTTTTCTAACCAACTCTGGTGAGATTTTAGGAGGTTTTTGCATTTGAGATAAATCAGTGCCGTCCTTTTCAATTTCCTCTTAATGTTCTTGATTCTAAAATTCTATTCTGAATGGAATCATTTGTTTGTACTTCGTTCCTCGTTCATTTCGTTCTCAGTGGTATCAGATGAAAGTCAAGATAGTTTTTAGTTTCTCTAGTCTGAAAAAAATGTAATTTGTGATTTATTTTTGTTTTTTGTTAAAATAATAATTATTAGTCAAATGGAATTTATGTATTTTTTTTTGTTGAAATAAATTTATGTTAAAAATACAGTTGTTGAAAACTTGAGGTTTTCTTCCGTTTTCAAATCTACTCCGGAAATATTCCACTTTACTCCACTTTGTTTACAAATCGGCTCCGAAATTTCACTACTGAGCCCTGGTGACAGCAGTATTTACCAAAACCCCACGTTTCACTGAGAGTTCTTATTATGTAGGACTAGACTGCGTCCGAAACCACTACCTAATACGTAATCTCTAACACGTTCTTATTCCTGATGAAGGTTTTGAATTTTGTTCCTTTTCCTAAGCCAGCAGATGTAATACATGATAACATGACACTTTTTAACAAACGACTCTAAAATCTTCGTGAAGTTGAAAATGCGTTTGGAATTTTAAAAAGTGGCGGATTTTTTTAAAGCCAATTGAGTTGGAAATCGATACCGTTGCGTTCTTGATTTGCGCGCTTGACTTGATCGTTGTAACACAGACAACGCGACGGACAACATATTTACCCGCACCGCCAGCCCGCGTTCTGTTTGCTCGAGCCTTACGTTTGAAAAAAAAAACACATAGGTAGAGCTTTGTCAGGTGTCGGAAAATAACGCCTCACTTAATAAAGCCTTACCGTAACAATCAATTTTTGTTGATAAAAAATAGTAGCTGGTGAACTCTCGAAGAAAAAATAAAAAAAATGTAGATGAATAATTTGGCAGATTCGGTAATAGATGCTCTTGAATGAAACAGTACCAAAATAGGTACCTACGAGTACTTTCAAAAACATTCATACCTACGGCAATACTGATCTGGGAACGTAAGTATAGAGAAATAAGTTTGACAAATGCATAACCGACAACTTAAAAAGTGTGTGCATTTTGTTCAAATTTGGAATTCAAGTCACTTATTGCACATTTTAAAATAAAATAAAATTGTTATTGAAGTAGGGCTCCTGTATCCCTAAAAAAGGACCCATGTGTATGGATTGGTATTGTTTTAAGACACACATCTATTTTTTTTAAAATTTAGTTTCCTTATCTTTATATTAAAAAATGGAGGTTCGTATATTTGTTTGAGATTAAAAGACTTTGAACCACCGAACCGATTGAGCTCAAAATTTTGAGTAGATAATCATCCGGATTGGCCCGGAAGTGTTTTCGTAAAGTTTTGGTCAAAATCGGTCAAACAGTACATGGCAGATTAGTCCGAGCTCTATCTTCTTTGCTCCACCTACAGACGGATTTCATCGGGTCCTTTCCAAATGCAGTAGATGCCATTGTGACGCTTCTGTTATCCTTTCATGAAACAACTTCAATCTTTCCATCAGCTCGAACTCGTTGATCAGCTTCTGCTCGACTCATTGATCCCTCAATTTTAAATTATACAGTCTTAAAGGGATTTGTTAGAATTGCTCAAGTTCCATTAACTTTAAAGACTTTTAAATTGTCGAGTTAAGGTATAAAAGTAAAATAGCGATAAAAAAAAGCAAAACAAGCAGAACTAGACTTGGACCCAATCCTAACGATTGTTTCTAAGAGGATTCACAGCTTCTTGGTAAACCAAGCATATAATGAGGGCAAGTAGCACAATTGTACCGGCCAATTATTAAATGCATATATTTTCGTTCCATAATTTGAAATGGTTATAATTTGTTGGGATATATGTTCATTTATTTATAACTTATAATAAATAAAAATCACATGTTCTAAAATATTGACGAATATGATGGAAAACCTATACCTACTTAATATCGGGTCTTATCGGTAACTCTGACATCGCTTCATCCGCACTTCTATCAGCACAAAAATGGCGCAAACATTGAAATGAATATGAGTCGCTACTCGTACGTTCACTTTTTAAATCTGAGAGGAAATCATACACAGTGTGGCATGCGATGAAAGGTGACAAAACATAACTTTCATTGTTTTGCAATCTTGTTGACTTTGTGCACTTTTGCTTTGATGTAGTTCAGGCTTAACACGCACAAGGTGCTGAAAGGGTTATCGCTCCCAGGTAATTTTTCTGTTGTGGCGATTGCGAGTGTGACTGTGTGAGAAGCCAACAATTTTAATGGGAATATTGTAATAGATTTGAAAGATAGTGCGAGTGTTAGGTAATCAACAAAAATGATAGAATAACACCGGTAAAAAATATTAAAAATTAAGTGTGTTTCTTTATTTTTTCCGGATAAGGAATAAAAGAATTTCCGACAAAATTTATTGGCTTGAATTACTATCAAAATATTTATGAATAGTATTCGACCTCGTTCATGCGTCCACCACGGAAACGTATGCAGCGGTCGCTCATTTCGACCAATACGGCCGATTTTTCTCGTACAATATTGGCTCTGAGCTCTTCTAACGTAGCCGGATTGTTGGCATAGAGACCATTGATTTAATGTAGCCCCATAAAAAAAAAGTCTAGAGGTGTTAAATCAAAGGTTCTCGGCGGCCAATAGACCGGTCCGTGTCTCGAGATAACAAGTTCATCGAACTGAGACTACAATAACTCGATTGTTGCACCCGGGGTGTGGATTGTGTCTTGTTGGAACCACATATCACTGAGGTCCAATTCATGCAATTGCTCAAAGAAATAACGTTCCAACATGTCTCTGTAATGAATACCATTTACCGTAACATGACGGTCATTTTCATCGACAAAAAAAAAATGGCCAATGACGCCACCGCAAAAAAACCGCACCGAACAGTGACTTTTTGCGTATGAAGTGCTGTTTCATGAAGCACATGAAGGTTCTTACCTGTCCAGTAACTAATTGATGAAGCCGTTTAACCAAAAATGCGCTTCATCGCTGGGGATGATTTCGCGATGAAATTGTTAATTTTCTTCCATCATATCCAGAGCCCAATTCGAGAACGTACATCGCTTCATATTAGTGATGGGAATAATCGAATGATTTAAAGAATCGAGACATTAGTATTCGAAAGATTTTAAGAATCGAATGATCATTCGAATGATCTTTGAAACAATTTTTTCCACTAGGTTTCATTTTAAATCACTGCCGATTACACAAAATATCTCATATAAATCACAGTAAACTGCTGATTATAATTTAACAGTTAATAAAAATTCATGAACAAAAACCCAACACAAAAAAAATCATACATAACGATTCTCGCCTCTTGCTTTTCATTTACAATTCAATATCCAACTTCAACCCTCAACGATGCATCGACTACGAAAATAAAATGAATACACACACGAGATACACAAATAACAAACTTCTAGAGTTCTCGATTTTGTGTTTTTTCGTTCTTTCGTTCAATATTCTTTTCTCGGTCTCGAATCGGCACTCGAGTATTGAGTTCTCATTTCGCAAAGAGTAAGTAGATGTGAGAAATCATTCGAATGATTTGAGTGAAGAATCGAGATATCTCGAAATGTTGTCTGAATCGATTATAATCGATTATATCATTCGAATGCGCCCATCACTACTTCATATGATCAACTGGCTCTAGTTCTTGTGTCAGATTGATCTTGTAAGGGTGTAGGCAAAATTCGCCACATTGTGATCAGGAAGAGGCCCGATTGACTGATTTGGCTGGTTTACGACGGACGCCTCTGCGGCAGCAATATTCCCCACACTTCGGGCAAAACGTTGTCTGACTGGCAAGGCAACATCAAGCAGCGAATATTCTGACTCAAGTTTGTTCACTAGACTATGAATTGCTTGTCTACTTGGACCATAATTACGCCGAAAATCGGCGTCAACGCTCTTAAAGTTGCGTTGTTCCTTCGCGTAGTTCACTATGATGAAAATCTTGACTTTAATGAATATTTTGACATTGACATTTCGGCAATCGGTTTAAGATTGTGTTCACACTGAAAGTTTGAGTCAAGTCGCTAATAAAAGACTCTTTATAATCCATAACTCTTTGTTTTATTTACATAGGCCTCATAAAGATAATTGGTCCATTGCTACCGGTTCGCCACTTTCTAGCGATTCGCACTCGAACTAAGATCACAAAACCTGTCAGATGCTCCAAGATGTTAAGTAGACAGCTGTCTGAAAAGGTTGTAGCTTGACTTCCATGTACTATGCCGATACTTCTGATTCAATATTAATGTTCTGAGCTAGGTAAGTCCAAAAGGGTCAGCTACCATGGCTCACTTATAAAATCAGTTATAGTCAATTGTGTCAATTAGTGCCAATGTGCGTTGGGCCCCAGGGCCCCAATTCAAATACAAATATGTATGAACGGGTCAAACTAACCCATGGACAACACAAGAGGGAGAGTGAGAGAGAGAAAGCGGTACTGGATAGCATTCACCTATGACCCAAAGGGAGCTGCATTCTACTAACCCAATAACCCAAATACTGACCCGTGAAGGGTATCTGCCTGAGACACTGCGGCCTTCCATCCTCCGTGATCCCGAGCACGCTGCTTCCAGTTGAAAAGACCAATTGCTCTTACATCCGCGATGGCTTATTCTTTAAAACGGAGGTTTGGTCTTCTTTGCCTTCTCGAACCAGGGGCTGGGAGTCAAAGATCCCCTTTGCTGGAGCATTATTTTCCATTCGCTCAATGTGTACGCATCCACATCTTGGTACAGCTCATAGAGTTCGCGGTTTAATCTTCTCCTCCAATCGCCCTCCTCGCACACAGGACTAAATATCCGAGGGAGTATTTTTCTTTCAAAATATATTTTAGATAAGATATATTTTATTTCATTTAAAATTTACAATTTCTTATAGCACAATTTACATAATTTAAATAGAGAGACATGGCAAATTTATGTCAAATTATTCAAGTGACAAAAATTAAATTAAATTAGAGAAATGTTTGTTTTAGAGGAAAACAACGACTAAAAACCTCAAATTAAGGAAAAAAAAAGATAATAATAACAAATAAAATACGAGTATACATAAATGTATAAATAAATAAATAAATATATAAATAAATAAATTAATAAATTGATTAATAGATAATTAAGTAATAGTAATTTAGTAAATAAATAAATAAATAAGTGAACAAATGAATAAATAAGTAAAACATAGGGACGGGCTACAGTCCGCTTGGGCGAACTGTTGGATACCCTATTCTTATTCCTATCCCTCATAAGTGGGCGTGACAAAAGTCTAAGTATGGTTAAATTGTTAAGAACGCTCTACATATTTTGTTATATAACATTTAAAGGATTTTATCAAAAAAACGCTCCCTAGCTCAAACTTGGGTGTTTCAATAAAATTGTTTTATTTAATTGTGGGCGTGTCAGTAGGCGGATTTAAAAAAAAATTAACACATGAGCGTAAAGGGCCCCTAGAGAGTATATATTATAAATTTCAGCTCCCTAGCTCAAACTTTGGATTTTCAAAAAAATTGTTTTATTTATTTGTGGGCGTGTCAGTGGGCGGATTTTGAAAATATTTATACATGAGCTTAAAGGGCCCCTAGAGAGTATATATTAAAAATTTCAGCTCCCTAGCTCAAATTTTGGTTTTTCAATAAAATTGTTTTATTTTTTTGTGGGCGTGGCAGTGGGCGGATTTTGAAAATTTTATATCCCGAGCAGTTTTAGGAGTCATAGATCATATATAAAAAATTTCAGCTTCCTAGCTCAAAATTCGATTTTTTCCAAAATTTTGTTTTTTTTTGAGTTTGTGGGCGTGTCTGTGGGCGGATTTCAAAAATTCGTAAACTTGATTATTTCGGGACCCTAGAGAGTATATGGTTAAAATTTCAGCTCTCTAGGTCCAGTTTAAAGGCCTAATTTTTGCCGACGGACGGACGGACGGACGGACGGACGGACATGGCTAGATCGACATTACTATCGATGCTGATCATAAATATAGTAACTTTTAGGGGTCTACGGGCAATATTAAGGTATGTTACAAACTATGCGTCAAAATTAATATACCCCTAGAATAGGGTATAAAAAGTGGTCGGGGTGCGACCCGCAAGGTCCATACGACTAACTTCCCAGTGGGATCAATATGATTTATGCGATAAGTGGGAAATTTTGAAATGTGGTTAACCATAAGATAAAAAATATGGATTTAATATTAAAAAATGCTATTTAATATTGTTCATGGAAATAAATTCTTGTTAATAACAGCGAAGTGTGATATATATTAATGCAACCATTGTTATGAACACGGAGACCTCTAAATTTAAATGTATATGAAATAACGGAGCACAATGTAATAATGATTTGCTCAATGACAAATGACAATACATAGTACAAATAAAGGCAAATTATTTAAGTTATTTATTTACTAACAAAAAACGGCTGAACCGATTTCCCTGAAAACTTAATCAGTTCTGAGTTAGGTAATTACGCTTCGAATAAACCCGGTCAGATCTCAATATCATCTTTGGTTCTCTATATAAACATGAATGAGTTGACAAAGGAGATACATGTAGGAAACGCGAGGGGCTAAGACGGGGGGTAATTTCTTTTTGAATACCGAAGAAATATTGCAGCGACCATGAAAGAAAAACCGCACCAAGTGAAATTATGAAAAAATAAAAAAAGAAGTCGACGAACTGTGATGAAATAGAAGATATAGTTTATTATAAGATTTTAATTCAGTAAACGATTATTGTAATAGAAAATAGGATATTTAATGATAATACAAAAAGGACAACTTTTCTTTTAACTTTTCGACTTAACAGCTTTACTTTCTCATATCGACTGACTATTGTGCTTTTGCTTAATATGACTCCTTTGCTTCTTAACAATGTTAAATTTAACTCAAACTCTCTTTGCTCTTTACTGTAAACTTTCCTTTCTTCGTCTTTACTTCTAGGCTTTACTTTAATTAACAAATCTCTTCTTTTGTTCAAAACGTTAATTTCAAAAAAATGGATTTCACCAAACCCTACATTCGGCCGTCCTGACTGTTGGATGCCTCAGACGACTCGTCATCATCAGTCTCGTCTTCAAAGCGTCTCCAGGGCTTCATGTAGTCGACCGCAGTTGAAGTGACAGTTGGACCCTCATGATTCCCGATCTTCTTTACTTCACATCGATCCTTAGGCTTCTCCTTTACGACCTCATACGGTCCCAAGTACTTTGGGAACAGTTTCAACCCAGTGCCAAATTGTGTGCGAAGAATGGCCACCAGATCGCCGGGCTTATACTTTGCTGCAACCCTTCGATTTTTATCGTAGCCCTTTTTATTCTCCAATTGTATTTTGCAAATCTGCTCCTTAGCTTTTTCGCGCATTTCACGACGCTCTTCTTCAAAAACATTCAGGATCTCTTCTTCGAATTTTTGCTTCATCTCCTGATCCTCGGTTGAACACATAGGAACACCAAAAAGAAGTTCGAATGGGGTTCTTTGTGTACTTCTGGAGACGGTGGAGTTGACGATCATTTGCAAACGGCTCACATGTTTGTACCATCTCAAAGGATCCTCGATGGACATCTTTGTTAACATCTCGACGATTACTTTATTCATCCTTTCTACCTGCCCGTTTGCCCTTGGAATACCGGTAGTCACAAGATGATGGAGAATATTTCTCTCAGCACAGTAGTCCGTAAAGATATTGGCTGTGAAAGCGGTTCCCTTATCGGTTATAATGCGGTGAGGATTTCCAAAGATTTCACTCTGCTGTTGTAACTTCTTAAGAACTTCCTCCGAAGTGCATGACTTTACCGGGAATATCCACGAAAACTTTGTAAAAGCATCTATGATAACTAGCAGATATTTATGCGCCTTAGTTGTTGATGGTAGTGAATCCAGGTGATCGAGGTGGAAAGTATGTAACGGGACATCCATTTTGTCAATTGGGTTCAGAAACCCTTCTTGTTTCCCTAGCTTTTTGACGGATAGATTGCACGCAATGCAGTTCGAAATAACGGCTTCTACATGCTTCTTCAAGTCAGGAATGAAATATTCTTGTCGGATAACAGCCTCTACTTTCCTGGCAGCTACATGGCCCTTTTCATGCGCTTTGGTAATGAGCTCTTTCCTCATCTGCTTTGGTATCACCATGAGATAAGCTCCTTCAAGGAACTTGTACAGGATACCATTCCGAAGCTGGTAGTTTTGATATGCCTCCTTCTCCAGTATTTTAGATATCATCTTACAATTCTCATCTTCCGCCTGTGCTTTCTTCACTGCTTGTAGCATGCCATCTTCAATTTGCTTGCTCACCAAATTTCGTTCCTTCGGCGCAAGCCTTCGGGGTCTTTGAAATACGGGGTTCTCGTCTTCTAAATGTATCCTCATTTTGATGCACGACGTTTCTACTTTTCGAGGTGTATATGATCTGATAAGGTTCTTTATTGTTGCCTTCAGATCCAGATTATTCACATCCAATAATCCATCGGTCTTTTCAGCCAAGGCTCCAGAATAATGGATCAAATTGACACGCGCCAGAATAAGCTTTTCATTTTCAGGAACCTCTTTGTAAGTAGTTAACCTGCACTTTTCAATCAGAATTGTTGCGTAGCGTAGGATATTCTTTCCCAAAATAATTTCGTCGCCTATCCAGTTATCAGGAACAACGTCGAAGTCCAGGGTGTATTGCTCGGATTCGATGACCACATCCAGCGTTATAAAACCCATGGTATTCTTGTTATTATCACCGAAGCCTACTACTGTTGTACCAGGACCATCATACTCAACAATCCCAAATTTGTCTTTTATCCCTTCCTACATTAGGCTTATATCACTGCATGTATCCAACAATTCATTAAATATCTTCCCTTGAATTTAAATTTGTACGGTTATATCTGGAATCTTGATCCTATTTACGCGAGAAGAAAGTTCCCTCATCTCGTTTGAGCCACCGGGCTTTTGCTTTGAGATTGATGGACAGTTCGGTGCGATATGGCCAAACTCATTGCACTTAAAGCAGCGCGCCCCCTTTGACTTGTTGGGACAATCAGGAGCTACATGCGACATTACCCCACAGTTGTTACATCTTTTATTGCTACTAATAGAACCCGAAAAGACATCGCAAGACTTACAGCGATCTTCACGGGACACTGGCCTATAGGTGACCATGCGGCCAAGCTGGGAATCCCATACAATACACACTGCCGCAGTTGCAAAGTGACAACTGAAAAAGAAACCCTAATTCACTTTTTATGTACCTGTCCGGCTTTAGCTAGGACCAGACTACGTACATTGGGAAGCCCTTTCTTCAATACACTTGAGGAAGTCTCCGAGAAAAGTATCAAGGAACTGATAACTTTCCTGAACTCCGCTGGTTGGATTTAGCCTCCCCCACCAATCGATAATACCCAGGTTTACGTGAGTTTGTGGTAACAAAACGGCACTCAGTGCTAATTGGGTTTGTCTTATCAAACCGCCACACCTACCTACCTACCATTGCTACTAATTTTACTTTTATCCTTTGCCCTACTACTCAAACTTCAGGTATGGACCGTCTCTTTTCCTTCGCTTGATCTGCTTTCAGTTTGTCGTTAACTTGGAGGTTAACTTTCAATTCATTTAAACTCCGAGATTGATATAAAACAGCTTTGTTGATAGTTTCATCCGGGATCCCCGCTATAATATAGCTAATAAGATGCTGAGTTTCTACACATCCACGCGAAGCTATTTTTTTCATTTTATAAAGAAATTCTAGTAAAGTTTCGCTATTTGACTTTCTCGTGCCCTCTAGTATTTTGTACAAATTTTCAACATCCCGCGAACCGAATTCGCTCTTCAGAACCGTTTTCAACTTTTCCCAGCTGCAAACACCAGCTTCTGCCTCAACAGCCAGTTTTGCCGCTCCTGTCAACAAACGCCTTCCATACAAGAACTTTTGCACGTCGTTCCACTGGCATACTGTGGAAATAGTCTCCATATCGAGTAACCAGTCTTCGATTTTCTTCCCAGATTCCCCGCTGAATCTCTCTAACGACTCCTCGACGTCCCTCAGGTGAATATTATTTTGAATAGGTGCCGTGGTCATTTCAAAAGATTCTGATTTCTGATTTACTTTATCGGAAGTATATGAGCTTGAATCGGACTCTGTATCCTCCTCGACCCTGACTACCCCTTGACTCTTCTCCTCTTCGCTCCTTTGACTATACCTTTCTAAGATTTCGTTATCGGATATTTTATTGCCGTCTAAATCGTTAAAAACCGTTTCATTATTTTCGACCATAAACTGTTTCAGTCGATGTACCAAGTCAACCTTTAAATTGTAGCGATAAGAAAGCCCACGTTCTTTTAGTAATTCTTATAGTTGCTTTGTTTTTAGTGAAGATAAATAAGCTTGCAAACTCATTTATGCCAAATAAAAACGTGTGCGTTGCATAGGTACGAGCGAATAAATTATAAGGCGATTGCAAACGACCATGCACTCAATAATATGATTTGGCTCTTTGAGTAAATGTCACGCAATTTTCTCAAAAGCTCTTCTTTATTTCATGCAATAAGGTAACATGCATAAAAAATCAAACCAAAAAAATAAACGATCTCACCAGCTTTATGTGTTGATTGAGTGGTGGTTCTATATGTAAATATAATCCGTTTGAGCTTTCTTTAAATCCCGTTGAGATTTAGATTTAACACTTAACCACATGTACATTTTATTTTCTTCTTTTTTACTCTTTTTTTTCGCGTTTTTCTAATTTTGGTTACTTTACTTGTATTAACAAAATCGCATAATCAAAATCATATTTTAATGACACTATTCTTTATGGTACACTGTGATGATTATTCTCTTTTTTCGTTTCACTGTTGTACGTATTTCGCGATCTTTTTTTTCACTTTCACTGTCAGTTTTTTTCTGTTTATTCGAGTAGCTGTGTTTTTTTTCTCGATATCCCACTTCTGACACCATGTAGGAAACGCGAGGGGCTAAGACGGGGGTAATTTCTTTTTGAATACCGAAGAAATATTGCAGCGACCAGGAAAGAAAAACCGCACCAAGTGAAATTATGAAAAAATAAAAAAAGAAGTCGACGAACTGTGATGAAATAGAAGATATAGTTTATTATAAGATTTTAATTCAGTAAACGATTATTGTAATAGAAAATAGGATATTTAATGATAATACAAAAAGGACAACTTTTCTTTTAACTTTTCGACTTAACAGCTTTACTTTCTCATATCGACTGACTATTGTGCTTTTGCTTAATATGACTCCTTTGCTTCTTAACAATGTTAAATTTAACTCAAACTCTCTTTGCTCTTTACTGTAAACTTTCCTTTCTTCGTCTTTACTTCTAGGCTTTACTTTAATTAACAAATCTCTTCTTTTGTTCAAAACGTTAATTTCAAAAAAATGGATTTCACCTACATACCTACATACCACCTACAACCCTACATACATTTGAGTAAATAAAGGAGATCATTTCAACATTTGCTCTTGCATGTACAAGGTGGCGCAAAAGTCATCATCCTATCGGAAGAAGCTATAATTTTTGCAAATGGCGGCAAATGTAAATTCTACTTTGACATTTGTGAAGTTAACTATACGGAAAAAACTTAAGACACCAATTAACATAATCCAAAAGCAGAACCAACGTTTTTCAGTCATAAAAAAAATTACAGCGAAAGAACATCGGGTGACAACTTTTGCGCCACCTGACAACTTTTGCGCCACCTTGTGTATCTAGCGTGGTGTAATGCCATGGGAGGTTAAGCATCATTTTTAATAATTTGTTCTGTGCGATTTGTAACTTTTTAATGTGATATTCAGCACAATGTCCCCAAACCGGGCAGCCGTACAATAAGATGGATTGAAAAATTGTATTATGGATTAATATTTTATTTGATTATATTTATAAATCGACTATCTGCACCCGCCCGGCTTTGCCCGTGCCCGAGAATTCTATTGGCTAATATGTTGGAGTAGACTTCTTTATTATTGTCTGTAGCGGGTATCCGGCGTATGTTGCTGCGCCTAAAAAAAGAAAACCGATGTTGACCAAACTTCACAGAAACACTCTCAGACCAGTACCGAAGATTGTCTGATTTGAGCTCAACCGATGAAAGGGACTGCACGTTTTTCTCCGCGTGGCTTAGGCCGCTCACGCAACTTTGTTCTTCCGCTTAGGGTAGGTCCTTGTTCTCTGGCAGGCGCCTATGTTAGCTTACCTGTGCGAATGAAACAATAAAAACAACAAAGCGAAAGTAAAAAACTTCGATAGAATCACTTTTCATTCACTTTCGCACCGATTGTTATCAATGTGGGAAAAGCAACTTTCCGATGTCGGATTCACAAAAAAAAATGCAAAAAATTCAATAAGAGTTATTTGAATAAAACATTGAACACACGATATCTCAAGAATGAAAGTGCGCACAAACACCACAATAGGTTGAAAAAACGTTCGTGTGGTCTCCCTCTTTCATATGCGCGTTCGGTTAACAAAATAGGTGATTTCTGTACAATTGTTTTTTATAATATGTGCGGTGTCTGTATCTGCATCGGTATTTACACGTACATATACATGTGTACTCACTCGCACATATAAAACAACCTTCGTACAGACGTCACCTTTCATGGAAAAAAAATTTCATTGGAATCGGTTAACGCGTTTGGCCAAACACTGGCACGGATTGATTGAACACAAAATGGATTGATTTTTATATATAGAATTATAGATATTGATAAGATATAATATTTAAATGCCAATACTTATTTTGTTAAGTGTTTGCGTAGTGTGTTTCTTAAACGTCGGTTTTGAATCAAGATATACACCCCAGTATCTTACAGAACGCCTCCACGCAATTGAATACCCATTGACAAGCAATTGGTTTGCTGGGAGAAAACAAGGTCTTCCTTTGCGTGTGAAAAATATAGCTTGTGTTTTTCAGCGTTTAGTTTTATTCTCCACTTTGTGTAGTATTTATGCAGCGTTTCAATCGCATTTTTAAGATTCGTCTCAATATTTAGACTGAACTCAGGCGATGAATAGCCGTGTCATCGGCATATAATTGCTGCATCACACAGAAAGAGGAGAGGAAAGTGGGATGTGTACAGATTGTAAAAAACTGGCCCAAGAACTGAGCCTTGCGGCACACCTGTGGGAAAGTTTATTAACTTTTTACACTACCATTTACATGCACAATAAAACGACGATTTGCTACGAAACTTTGGATGATTTTACACAGGAACAAAGGGAATTTTAGGTTTGTGCCACCCAGAATCAAAAGCTTTTTTAATATCTAGTAGGATCATACCAGTTGATCTTCCTATTGCACGGTCCATTTTAACAATATTGCACAATCTTAAAACTTGATGTTAGGTACCATGACCACGCCTAAAGCCAAACTGTTCATCGGGATATAGTTTATGATCCTCAATAATCTTGATAATTTTTTCTTTTAGGGTTTTTTCGTAAATCTTACTAACACTACTAAGTAAACTTATAGGTCTGTAACTTTGAGGTTTATCAAGAGGCTTTCCCGCTTTTGGTATTGGGACTACATTTGCCAGTTTCCATTTATTAGGAAAGTACTGCATTTCAAGGCACGCATTCATAATAAACGTCAAACTTTTATTTCCTCTTTAGGTTAATTTTTATATATATATATATATTTTTTTTTTTATATTATATATTTTTGATATTATCCAAACCACCTGTTTTTCTAATTCGCAAGTTATCTACAAGGTATTTGATTTTATTCTGTTTCCGATACAAATTCCTCCAAGGGAGTGTCGGGGTTATTTGCACTAAAAGCCTGTAAAGTATTTTGAACAATTGTTTGCTGCGATACTACATGATTTTCTGAGAAATTTGACGCAAGTGACTCTGCTTTCTCGGTGCCTGTATAAAGGTAGTCAAACCATTTTTGAGACAGGGTTTGTCTGTTTTTATTTTTAACAATTTGAACTACTCGTATGTTCCAGAAGGGCTTTGCAGACTTATCTAGTGATCCATTTTTGTTATTTTTGTTCGTCTCCGGTTGTATATGTTATTTTTGAATAAAAGATTAACTTTAATTGTTCTTAAAATTTAATTTGCTTTATAAATGTCACAACTTTTTAATTTTGTTTTTCGTTCGCGACGCGTTTCAAAGCTCGCTTCATCTTCGGGCGAGTACTATCTACAAGGTGGCGCAAAAGTAATCCTTGTATCAGAAAATGCTATAAATTTTGCGATTGGCCCCTAATGTCAGTTCTGTTTTGACATTTGTGTAGTAAACACATGCGAAATACACGTTAATAAACAATGTTACGCTACACTGCTCCAGAACGCGGAATATTGGTGACTATTTATTTGAGCAATAATCGGTCGGCGACTTTGGCACAACGTGAATTTCGTCGCAGATTTCCTACCCGTCCAACGCCTACTGGTGAAACACTGCGACGTTTAGCCGCTCGCCTCGAAGAAACTGGCACAACACGAGATGCTGCCAGGACCCCGGAGTAGCCGTTCTGCAGAGAATATTGCTGCTGTAGCCGAAGATGTCATGGAAGCGCCGTCGACATCGACCAGACGACGTGCCACGCAAATGGGTATCAGTCGACGCTCTTTACAGCGAATTTTGGTACTAGATTTGAAGATGTTTCCGTACAAAGTCCAGACGGTGCATCAGCTGTTAGCTGCTGACCGCCAATCGCGTCTAACATACGCCCAAGCCATCCTTAATCACCACCAAGAGGAAGATGATTTTTCATCAAAAATAATCATGAGTGATGAGGCCCATTTCCATCTTAGCGGGTACGTAAATAAGCAAAATTTACGCTTCTGGGGCACTGAAAATCCGCGTGTAACCCACGAAGAGCGATTACACTCGCTCAAAGTCACTGTATGGTGTGCTGTTTTCGCTGGAGGAGTCATCGGACCTTTTTTCTTCGAAGACGTCGCGGGCCAAACGGTTACTGTGAATGGTGAGCGCTACAGAGCAATGATTAACGAGTTCTTTTTGCCGCAACTTGATGAATTGGGATTGGAAAACATGTGGTTCCAACAGGACGGTGCAACGGCACACACTGCACGTGCCACAACCGATATGCTGAAGGATGCATTTCCCGGGCGCCTAATCTCCCGTTTTGGCGATTTGCACTGGCCAGCAAGATCGCCTGATTTGACCGCTCCAGACTTCTTTTTGTGGGGCTTTTTGAAGTCGCGGGTTTATGTCAATAAGCCTCAGACTCTTGCAGCTCTTAAAGACAATATCCGTCAACAATGTGAGGACCTATCGCCGGAAGTTTTGGCCAAAGTGATGGAAAATGCCATAAAAAGGGCTCAAATGACAATCAACTGTGGCGGCGGCCATTTACATGACATCATATTCTCGACTTGATGTAAAAAAAATTAAAAGACCAAATAAAAATAATCCACAAGAAGAATCAAAGTTTTTCATTTTTTTTTTTTAAATTACAGCTAAAAAACATCGGAAGGTTATTTTTGCGCCACCTTGTAGTACTCTAGTACTCGCCCGAAGATGAAGCAGGAGCTTTGAAACGCGTCGCGAACGAAAAACAAAAGTAAAAAATCGTGACATTTAAAAAGCAAATAAAATTTTAAGAACAATTAAAGTTAATCTTTTATTAAAAAAAAAAAAAAAAAAAAAAATTATCTAGTGAACTCAATTTATTGTTCCATTCTGCGTTTCGAAAAGCCTGAATACTTTAATTTAATAATTTATTAGTTTTTGACATTTGAATTCGGGAAATAGGTTGCCGGTATCTCTGTCAGTTTCTTCTGTGCACAAAGGACGGAGTATTTTTCTATTAAAAGAACTCAATATTAGCTCCCCTTTTCTTTTTATCGTCCAGCTCTCGGCGCCATAAATCAGGACAGGTAGGATTAAGGATCGATAGAGCATGCATTTTGTCCTTCGACTGAGGAGTTTTGGGCCCATTTGTTTCGCTAAACCAAAGTAGCAGCGGTTTCCCAAGGTAATTAGCCGTCGGGTCTTTACTAACGTGTCATTTGTGGAGTTCATGTTTACTCCTAGGCAGATGAACTCCTTAGCTACGTTGAAGTTTTTGCTATCAACAGTCACGTTTTGTCCTAGGCGGTCGACAGATGTTTGGTTGTTTGTTGACAGCATGTACTTGGTCTTGTCCTCATTTAGGCAAAGAACAGTTCAACAGCTGAGAATATATTCACGTATTTGGGGATGGGTTGGCGAGATCTGAAATGCGTTTAAGAATTCCGAACAGGGTGACGCGTAGCGTTGTTGACACCTTATAATCTTCTGTTGCGTGAAACATTTTTGTTTTCTGCAGATTGCCATATATCTCGGATCAACATCCAATTTCACACTCCACAGAGGCAAGGTCAAACTATAGTAGTAAAAGTGTTCCACAGACCAACAAATTGAGCTCATATGTTCTTTTCAATCACCCAACATAAAAACATCCTCCGTTTGGAGATCAACAGAGTATTATAAAACGCAGACTGCTGCTTATTTCGCAGAGCAAAAAATAAATCCTTAATTCCTCTCCAAACGCACTGCGACTGCAAACCATCACGTTTCTCCTGTCGAATTGCAAAGGCCTCCTGGAAATTAGATCACGTTCATTAACATTGAATCAGGGCGAACACATCTTAGCAAAAACGATGCCTTTGCACCCAGAGCACGATCCCCATCCTCGCCATCCGTCATTCGCAATCTTGCGTCCTCACACACATTCCCGCCAACAAACATCAAACGCAACCCGTCCCGCTTATATGATTTTTTAATAGCCAGCAATTTTCTCACCTCGCAAAGTGTGAATATTACAGTGTAATAGCATCAACGGGCCAAGCCTTCTTCCTCTGGACTTGGCCGCTCAACCAGTCGTCCTTCCATCCTCGGCGGCCGCGGTAGACTCACTTTTTTTTCGGTGTCGGGTAGCCAAAGGTGCCCATTATCAGACATGGAGAATTATTTAGAGCGTGGATAATGTGATGGCGAACTCTGGGATATACGCTTTGATCTGTGTCCAGTGCGACTGTGCTTTGATCGAGGTTGATGGCATAATTTCATCGCAGCCCCTAGGGCTTATTAGTGCTGAAAGAAGTGGGCACACATAGCGTTGTTGAGGACTCCTTCGCTGAGGAATTCATCTGCGGCGGGAGCAAGATATAATTACACAGTCCCGAGTATCGACTATCGAACAGGTAGGACGGTCTTACTCGATGCCATTGTCTCGAATACGCCCGAAGGCGTTGATTGGAAAATGCAAATTTCATTTTGAACATAATTTAGCCGGTAGCCGAAGCTGGCTACACGGACTATATTGCAATGGAGTATGTTACCGGTCCACGGTAGCCGAACAGATGTCATTCCCATCTCACGACTCGAAGGTCCAAAGATTTATATGCCGACTGTTCAAGCTGTATGCACCAAGCTTTATTGTTATTATGTGTCACTGCAAATGTCATTATTTGAGGGCTACTACTGTTACAGGCTGGGCACATTGTGTGCGATTCTTTGTGGCAGCATACCTCGCCTGCGGTGGCGGTGGCAGCAGCGGTAGCGGTCGTTGGAGTAGGTTCAAAGCTGCTGCGCAATTAAATGGGATAGAAAATGAAGATTGAAGGGATTCAAAACCGAGGAAATAAATCTCATCGCCGCGACCTCATAAAGAATGCATACCTATCTACGTCCTGCAGTGCTGGGCATGGCTCCCACGCATAAAAATGTCACAGCCAAACCTCATTCGCGTAAATTTTAATGTCGAAGTCCGAGCATTGAACGCGCTCGAATTATTTACAATGCACGAGGGATAGGGTGGGGGCTCACATACCAGCCCTCATTCGCAGGACGATGAGTAAATGATGGTAGTGGTTGCATCCGCATCTAGTAACTCTCCATCGGGGTAGGTGATCGCCCAGGAGATGGGGTTGATTTATGAGTGAGCGGTTCTCATCGAATGGTCACCAATACCGCGGGTCGATAAATAAAATTTTCAATCCAAGCAAAAGTACAACATGGATGTAAATAAATCCATGAAGTTGTGTTAAAAATAATCAATTTAGATTGGCTACCGAGGGTGGACGTGGAGGGTGGGTGTAAGTTAGACTATTCGCTTGAAAGGAAATAAAAAGTGTCCCTTGCCAAAACATCGATTTGAATCAATTTAAGCGCGATGGACTGGAAGCGAGACATATTTAGTGTGGTGGTCATTCAGAGTCAGAACCGTTTCCATGACAGTCACATCAATGACAAATTTTTATTATCATTTTAATGTTAGGTAGTTAGGGCCACCGGTGAGGACGGGGGCTGATGTATAACGCTGGTGATTTTTTGGAATTGGGAAATAATCTCAGACAAAACGATTGCTTGCGTAGATCCATAGGATTTACAGTAGAGGCCGTGAAATGTTTCAAAGCGAAGTCAAAAAATCGATAAATCAATTAATAATGGAAGCAGTGCGTGTGTCTTTGCCTTCTACAAATGCCTATAGAGAATCTACGAGTAGTGGCTCTGCGATGTCGTATGCAGGATGCCAATTAATCGAAAAAATAATAACGAACGAACGAAGTAACGAAATAACGAAGCATGATCGAATTAGAAGAAGGATATTGTCTTAATATTTAATTATAATTATTTTTTGTTCATTGAAAGGATGCTGCAAAAGAAGACAATAAAAAGCTATAAATATTAGGCATTAACGGCCCATACAGCCCCTAAATCGAAGCTTCTGCAACCATTTTTCGTGAAGGAGAAGGAACCTACGATTTATGGAATAATGGAATTATCAATGCTAAGCTTGCTTAGCGTTCTATGTACGGCGCCAGTATTGACATTGTTAAACGCTTCTTCAATGTGTAAGAAAGCCGCTACAGTGCACTCTTTGTGTTTTAGTGTTTTCTCAATTGTGCCGACACACACAACACACACAGTGTAGTGCGCTTTCCACACTTTTATCTTTAGTATATGCATGTTGGGCCGGGGATAAGTCTTCCGGGCGTAGTCTGCTACGAATGTGTATGTCTATCAGTTTTTCCAATGTTTTCAGTATGAAGGAGGTGAGGCTTATTGGTCTGTCTTTTGCGTTGGTATGCCTTGCCTTGCCAGCCTTTAGTATAAACATAACCTTCACTTCTCTCCATGTTCTTGGTATATACCGCTGTGTGAGACTGCAAATATAAAGTTCCTTTAATACCGCAATAATAGTGTTGGCAGTCCTTTGCAACATAATGGGGATGATTCCATGGAGCCCTGGAGACTTATTTTATTTATTTTATTTATTTATTAGTTATAATAAGAAACGCTGTACCAGTGGCGGACTAAGTCCGTCAGAGGCCCGGGGCGGCAAAGCTGAACGAGGCCACCAGCTTTAAGAAAATTTAGTTTTACAAGCTTTTTATTGAGTTCACATTTGTATGTATAAATAAGTGTTTATGTTTATTTCGTCGGAGAAAACCCAGGAAGTCCAAATCGATACCCATCAGCTTTTCATCGATTTTAAGGCCGCCTATGACAGCATTTATAGAGACGAGCTATACAGAGCAATGTCTAGTTTTGCCATCCCTGCCAAACTCGTCCGTTTGTGTAGGATGACAATGGAGAAAGCACTCCATCAAGGTCGGTAAAGAACTCACCGAGACCTTCGATGTCAAAAAAGGATTTAGACAAGGCGATGCGCTGCCATGTGACTTCTTCAACATCTTGAAAATAGTGTAAGACTCAAATCCTAAAACCAGAGGCACTATCTTTCAAAAGTTTGTCCATCTACTCGCCTACGCCGACGACATCGACATAATTGGCAGAACGCAGCGGGATGTCACTGGCGCGTTCGTGAGTATTGAGACGGAGCCGGCGAAGATGAGTTTGGCGATCAATGAGGGCAAGACAAAGTATATGCTGTCATCAAAAAAGGTCACCCAACACCGACGTCTTGGACAGAATGGCACTATAGACATATATAACTTTGAGGTGGTTCAGGACTTTGTCTACCTAGGCTACGCAATGAACTCAGGCAATGACACCAGCGCTGAGATTAAACGAAGAATAACTCTTGCCAATCGCTGTTTCTTTGGGCTAACAAAGTAACTGAGTAGCAAAGCCCTCCGTCGAACAACTAAAGTGACTCTGTATAAGATCTTAATAATCCCAGTCCTTCTCTATGGTGCAGAGGCATGGACTCTAGCAAAAGCAGATGAGGTCACTCTTGGTCGTTTTGAGAAGAAAATCTATCGGGTAATTTTTGGGTACGTCTACATAGACGGTGAATGGAGGAGGAGATACAATGACGAACTGTACGGGCTGTACAGCGACATCGACTTAGTCATAAGAGTGAAGGTCCAACGACTGAGGTGGCTGGGTCATGTAGAGCGAATGGACGTGAATGCGCCAGCCCGGAAGATCTTCGAATCCACACCCGAGGGACGGCGCAGTAGAGGAAGATTGCGACTCAATTGGCGCACGCAAGTAGAAGGGGACCTTAACCAACTTATCGTGAGAAACTGGAGACAGCTGGCCAAAGATCGTGCTGGTTGGAGACGTTTGTTGGTTGAGGCCCCGGTCCACCCCGGACTGTAGCGCCACCCTAAGTAAGTAATTAAGTTTATTTCGTTAAAATCTTGCAAGTGAAATTTAAATTCGAATTAAATTATTCAGGCTAAATAAGCATACGATACGAATCGATCGACAAAAAAAATTAGATACAATAAATCAAAGATATTTTTTTTTATTTTTTGTGTGTTATATGTGTTTTCGTGCCTTCAATTTACTGAACTCCTCAATAACTTCTGTGAAATCGATTTCTTTGGAAATTTTTCATTCTATTGAAAGCAGTCGCTCTTGATAAATTGTAGATCGAAGATAATTTTTAATTAGTTTAAGTTTCGAAAATATCCTTTCGCATGATGCAACCGAGATGCAAATGGTCAAGAAGTATTGAAGTATGAGCGTTATACAGGGTAACGATTCACTGAAGTCCAATTTTATTATGAATTGAAGGATTTGGGGCCCCCTAAGACCGCCCCTTCCGCCCCCTGGTTAGTCCGCCACTGCGCTGTACATAAAGAACAAAGCACTTATAAATAGTACAGGTACAAGTATTAAATATATTAAAAACAATTTTTAAATGTATTTAGAAGAAAGAACGAGATTTGATAAAGAAAGAAAGATGAAGATACAGAAGAAAGATACAGAATAGATTAAATATACACCAAGAACTAAGGTAACGAAAATAAGTTTGAGTGATTTCAGTTTCGTACAAAGTGAGAATAACACGCCGATGAAAATTGATATTCGATCTTATTCCTCACCAGCTGAGGCAGCTGATTCCAAAGCCGAACAGCATGAACAAAAAACTGTCTGCGAGATGTCAAGCAGGTATGAGTAGATGGTTTAATAGTTAAACAGCGGTTAGACCGGGAGAACGAAAGTTTGTTGAACAAATACTCTGGTTGTTGTCTGTGAATAATTTTGAAGAGCAAGATACAAGACTGATATTTTAAAAAGGCATCAAGGTCGCAACCAAGAAGTTTGCGAAGTTCTGTTGAAACGTGGTCATATCTCCGTAGATTGAGGACAAGCAGTCGAATTAAGTGCCTTTGTTAGCTTAAGAAGAGAAATGTAGTCTGAGTCAGCAAAGATTTCACAACCGTATGCGATAATAGGCACAATAAGTGCTTTTACAAGTTCAACTGGAAGTATTGCTTTGCTGACAGATAAACCTCTGAGTGATGCATATATTTTGGATACTATGGAACAAATATGGTTGCCCCATGTAAGCTCACTGTTAAAAATAATTCCGATGTTTCGTACATGGGTGACATATTCTACATGGGTGGAGTATAGGGTGGAGATAGAAAGACAAAGACAAAGGTGGATGCTTAGAGATGGGGATGATTCTGTTTTTTTCAGGATTAAGCTTGAGAGCATTTTGTGTGGATCAATTCGTAGTAGAGCGTAGATCCTCGTTAATTTTTACAACAGAATCTTCCACCATACCAATGGGAAAGCTTAGGTAAAGCTCTACGTCATCTGCATAGACATGGAATTTACAATGAGACAATACAGTAGGGAGGTCATTAATAAATACGGCAAAAAGAAAAGGGCCCAGTATAGACCCTTGAGGAACACCACTACTAACAGCACGGAGGGTTGACGTTTTGGAGTTGTAAGATACATCTTGGACACGGTTAGTGAGATATGAGTATATAAGCTTGTTAGAGGGAACAGAAAAATTAAATATTGTGGAGAGTTTGTTACACAATCGAAAGCTTTAGAGAAGTCGAGCAAGGCCAGAAGAGTAGTTTTATCCTCATCGATAGCCTGCCGAATGTCATCAGATACTTTTAGTAAAGCTGGTATGCAACTTTGTCCTGAACGGAAACCAGATTGCATTGTTGTCAATAGCTTATTGCTCTCGACGTATTCCTTTATTTGGCGACTTATGATTGATTCCAATACTTTCCAATACGGAAGTATTGCGATTGGTCTGTATTCCGGAGCATTACCTTTCTTCGCAATAGGTACAATTTCAGCTTTTTTCCAAGCGGTTGGGTATGTGGAAGTCATAAGAATAGTCTTGTATATATGCGTTACATGGGGTAAAATGAGAGGAGGAAGTATTTTAAAGAAATCTGGATGGACGTTGTCCAAACCAACAGATTTACACTTCATAGATAATATCGTCATTCCAACCGCGTATACATCTACTCTGTTAAATCAAAGCCATCCATTCTACTATTATCAACAGTCAAGATAGCCGAAGAATTGAATGTATTGGAAGGACCTGAAGTAGCGAGACGGTCATTTAACCCTGCAATGTCAATGTCGTCGTTATTACCGGAAATATTTTTTTTACATAGACCAATTTCGCGAATTCGGTTCCAAAGAAATGTTGACGATCGGTCAGAATTAAATTTGGCACTATAGTACCTGAATTTTGCAGATTTTATCATGCATGTGACATGATTTCTGATGGATTTATAGTCTGCATGCATTTCAGTACAGCGAAACCTTTTCCAACGTCGGTACAATATGTCCCTTCTCTTCATAGCATCAAATATTGCGGTTGAAAACCAAGGACAGGATTTTGGTTTAAGAACGCGCGTTTTGCATGGAACATGTCTGGTGAACAGGTACTCTAGACTTTCATTTAGGAACTCTACTTATTTATTAACATCCGACGACAGATAGATATTGCACCATTCAATAGTAAGGCATTCAGAGAACAGACTTTCAACATTAATACTACGAAAATCACGATACTGGATGGGTTGTTGGGAACTTCTATTTACATTTATATTGAAGGTGGCGAAAATAAGGCCATGATATAAAAAGACAGGTACAGATAGTTGACTGTAACGTTTCACAAGGCTTTCATCACTTGTCAAGAAAACATCTAACAATGACGGTGAACAGTTCGGTTTAAAATGGGTTGCGTTAGTAGAATTAACCCATTAGAGGCCAAATAAAATGTACTATTTTTTTTTTTAAATTATCTTTATTTTTATATTGAAATGAGCACAAGAAACCAAAAAATATAAGAAAACAATCAAAAATTGTTGTTGTCATGAAATTATAGGGGTGTACTCAACTGAGTACACTGACCGCCTAAGTATGAAACATTTCAAAACACGCCTTTTCGACGCATAGTGTTTTTAGGCACTTTTTGCACTGCCATGACAAAGGACACACCGCAATTGTTTTTCCATCTTGGCAGGGTAATGTCCAACTCCATCTTGAGGAAGGCCATCGACTATTGATGCAGCCTGACGCGATTTTCATTGTTCAGTTTGACGCAAATAATATCGTGCGATATGGCTTCGGAACATGCGTTGATCCATAGGGTTATCATTAGTCATCACATGTAAGCGCCAGGCATTTGCAATTGCCACGTCTAACAAGTAAGTAAATAACACCCACCACCAGTTTTTACCATGTACAGCAATCCTATATAAGGAGACAGACTTGTCGAGTTCATCCACACCTCCCATATTTATATTGTACGTTTGGAATAAACGAGGAATCGCTACGTCCGTCTTCTCCTTTTTTTATTGGACACCATTGTTTGACTGTCCCTAGCGGTTCAATGGTGTCGTAGTTGGTTGCCATGGTGCACACACTGTTATCTTTCCACCTTACGAACAAAAGTTCACCTTTCCTGTCAAAGCTATGGTCATAAGTTGCACGTTCTTCCTTTTTCATTTCCTTTGTACTAGTCAGTGGACATTTCTTAGTCATATTTTCTCGCACTGTTCCCGTAGCACGGTAGCCTATGCTTTTCAATTCCACATGATTTGCTGGGATGCAATTCAGATTCTCCAATAAATTTTTGACTATGCGGGAATTTCAAGGATCAGAAGTCGGTGTTTGCGATTTTCCACAGTAAAAATCGAATGAGTAACAGTATCCTGTTGAACTGGCCGCTACCCAATTCGTATATCCAAAACGAACCGGTTTTCCACGAATGAATTGTTTGGCGGGATGGTGGCCATAGTATTTCACCATTGATTCGACGACAGAGATACTGTCATGAAAAACTCCCCACTGTAAAAACTTCTGCATAAGTTTATCTGCAAGTGGTCTTATTTTAAACATTTTGTCAGTCGACGTTGCTGCCAAGTCGTTGTCTACAAGATGAAGGTTTCTTTTCATATCTCGAAACTTATGTCTCGGCATGGCTTTGCCTACCAATTCGACTCCTATATCTTCGTCTAGTGACCAGTATACATTGGTTCTCGAGGTAGCTTATGGTACCCAGAAAGTATTAAAACTCCTAAGAACTTTTTTAAATCAAAGGAATCCAGTTGGAAGTCATGTCTATTGTTTTGATTTGCGTATAGATTGCTATTGGATACGATCATATCAATAACATAATTGTGAATACATTTATCAAAAATTCGTACGGGGTTGAGACCCTTCAGCTCTTCATAAATATCATTCCTTCTGTCACAAACTTCGTTGGTACTTCCAGCAGTTGAAAAGTATGAGGGGCTACATTTCCGCCAGTTTGTGTTCGGATTGGTTTGGCGGTTAACATCTTGTCTTATTCTTTTTGACTCCAGGGCTTCATCATCACTGTCGTCGAACTGACTGTCTTTGCTACCACTATCCTCTCGGTTTATAAAAAAACCTCAATAGAACCAGGTACGCCCTGCGGTATGAAACCCGTCGCCATATCCTCATCGGCACCTTCCTCTTCATCAGTCAACGCACATGGATCAGGTGGTATGATAGCCAATCAAATTCTTCATCATCGCTTTCTTCTGAAATGGATTCAATAGCTTCTTCAAGCCCCCTTTAGCTGTTTTGAGCTGGAAAATGGTGTTTCTTCATTGCAAGGTTCTAAAAAAAAACAGTGTTTTTGTTTACGTATGTTGTCACTGTACTCAACCGAGTACAGTCATATTTATATGACCATACGAGGGGCGTTCAATATATTCTCGGTATCGATATGAAGGAAAATGCGAATTCAATTTAAATTGTCTTTATTTTTCAATATAATTTCCCCTAACATCAATGCATTTGTTACATCTTGAGATAAGCTTTTTTAAACCCTCAAAAAAATACCCATTTATTGCCGACTTGAGTTCTTCATCATCCGAAAATCTTTTTCCACGAAGACATTTTTTCAAATCCAGAAACAGGAAATACTCACTAGGGGCAAGGTCTGGACTATAGGGTGGGTGTTGGATTTCTTCGAAACCACAATGTGTGAACAGGAGCGTTGTCATGAAGAAGCAACACACCCGCTGCGAGTTTACCCCGTCTTTTCTTTTTAATTTCCTCCCGCAAATTATGCAAAGTGGAAGCGTAGGATGTGGCGTTGATGGTTTCTCCTTTTTTTTGTACTCAATGAGCAAGATTCCCTTTGAGTCCCAAAAAAATGTGGCCATGAACTTCCCGGCAGACGGAGTGACTTTGAACTTCTTCGGGTGGTCTGTTCTTTTTTTATGCCACTGCATGGACTCTTTTTTTTTTTAGGGTCATAGTGGTGGACCCATGTTTCGTCCCCAGTAACAATTCGATCCATAACACCGTCCGCGTTCTCACTACACATCTCCAAAAGCTCTCTACAGCATGCGATTCTCACTTTTTTCTCAGGCGCTGTGAGCATTCGTGGCACCCACCTTGCACTGACCTTTGAAAGGTTAAGATGGTCATGAAGAATGGTGTGAATAGTGCCAATTGAAAGCTTGGTGATCTCTGCCATCATTTTCACCTTTATTCGGGCATCCTCAAGAACAAGTTTTTCGACTTCTTTGATGCTTTCTCCCGTACAAGCAGTAGCCGGGGCGCCGGAGCGGGGGTCGTCTTCAATGCTCTCTCTGCCGCTCTTGAACTCACTTGACCACTTTTGCACAGTTGATAATGAAGGTGCGGAACCCTGGTAAACAGCCACCATCTCTTCATGAATAGTTTTTTGACTTTTTCCTTGCTTAGTGAGAAATTTAATTACAGCGCGATGCTCAATTTTCATACCATCATCGTCTCAGTTGCCATTATGATTCTGTTTAACTAGAGATAAAACGCGAATTAATAATCACATTTATATGAAATTTTACTTATAGTATTACTTGATAAATAAGTCAATTTATATATACAGCCACAGTTTCACCCCGATACCGAGAATATATTGAACGTTTTATTTGAGTTATAAATAATTTACTATATTGTTCCTTATTACTTACTCTGACAAGTATCTTATACTAATTAAATTAAAAAAAAACAACTTATAAGTGGTAATTATTATAGCAAATCTAAAATCACTCTGTTACTTTCACAGCATTTCGGTAACACAATTTCAACTGACACATTTTTCCAAAGAAAGGCACATATGGACGTAAAATTTATTGAAAAACTTGAAGAGTGTTTTCATGACGTTAACTAAGAAAGTAACCCAAGTGAACATTACGGGATCTTTAATTAATGCTTAAGAATATGACTGTACTCACTTGAGTACAGTGACTTCTAATGGGTTAAGGAAAAACAAATTAAGAGCCCTCACAGTGGTAATAAATGAGGAATTAGTAGACATATTAAGTAGATTCAAGTTCAAATCACCGCATATGATGGTTTTAGGCGTCAAGCAAGACATTTCTTCAATAGTATCACATACAATACTGTAATGAGAAACATCCGGTGCAGTATAAATCGTGCTAATAACACACTTATTTTCTCCATTTAAAATTTCTATAAAATAAAATTGGAAATTATGTGTGCTATTGGAACACAGGAGATGTTTCGATTTAATTGAGTTCCTTACATATATAGCAGCACCGCCCCCTATTCTACCATGATGATCTGCTCGGTACAATCTGAATCCCCTTAGCGAGAAAACATCACTATTTACTTTATCATCAAACCACGTTTCAGAGACACATATTATAGGGAGAAAAGGATCGGATGGCCCATTCAATTCTGTCCTCCGTAATCAAATCTACATAGACGGGATCATTACCCCAGTAATATTGGTGCGTACATGCCAGGGCCTGATTAACCCTTAGGCTAACTACGCTGCAGCGTAGGGCGCGATTATCGGGGGGGGGGAGGGGGCGCGCTGAAATCGTGTCTTCGCATTGACTTATCTAGCATCATTGCATCTACCATACATATTTCTACTAGACCGAGACAAAACACTAAAACTAAATGCGCTTGAGAGTATCTCTAGCTTACACAGTACTTAATATATCCATTGACTTATAGTGTCTGTGTGACACAGACGTACTTGGGACTCCCCACTCCCCGGTGTGGTTAATAGTTAGTATACTTTGCACCCAATCAAATACCTAATATATACCTAATACCTACATGTCAGCATATCTCCAGCCGTAAGAAGAACTATGTAATTCTAAGAATTATTAATAAGCAATAATCATAAAGTGCACATTTCCGCAATGACCGAACACCCAATCACCGGATTTCCACCAATAAATACCTAACACCTACATGTCAGCATAATTTCCAGCAATTAACCCTTTGTTATCCTAAGAACTATTAATAAGCAATAATCATAAAATGTAATATTCTAAGAAATACTTTATTAGTATTACCTTAGTTTTGTAAAGAATTAGTCACATCATTATTAAAAAAGTTGTCAAAGAGAGTGGTTGTTCTTATAATTAGTATTTCCGTGTTTTTTTAAGACTATGAGTGGTAATGAGAGTAGTTCGATAGTAAAAAAGCCAAGTGGAGCAAAATACAGAAAAAAGGCAAAAGAAAAGGAAATAGAAAACATTTTGAAAAATACTCGTAAACTAGAAACATTTCTTACGAACTCTGCAGAAAGCAATGAAACGATGACGAATGCTGCATTATCGCCAGCGATTTATTGCCCTGGTTACTCTACCGCAGACTGTTACGTTTCTCCGTCCAACACTAGCCCTATAGTAGCGACGATGCCGACGACGGCGACGATCTCCAATGAAGACGAAATTCTTAAAGAAGAAAAGTCGTCTATTCCGTCAAGTGACCCTGCACTGGCAAGTAAATGATGAATTTCGAGATTATATTGTTAAAAATGGACTGCAACAAAACGAAGAATTAGATTTTTCCAGATCAGAAAGGCAGTATAAAAATCAAAAAAGGTTTCTATCTAAAAATATGTTTGAGAAAAAGCTTGTTAATGGCGAAAATGTGAAAAGAAGCTGGTTAGTATACTCAGAATCCACAGGTCACGTGTTTTGTGGTCCTTGCAAATTATTTGGAGGAACATTCGTATTTGCCAAAAGTGGATTTAATGACTGGACAAATTGTAACTTAATAACTGATCATGACAACTCTCCGGATCATCGTAAATGTTTGGGACAATATGTATGTAGAGGTAAACTTTTACAACGACTGGATACATAAATAGTCAAACAATATAATGAAGAAATAACTTATTGGCGAAATGTATTACTACGGGTAATAGAAACAATTAAGTTTTTAGCTTCTCGTGGGCTTCCATTTCACGGTCAAAATGAAATTATTGGATCTGCACTAAACGGAAATTTTCTTGGCTGTATTGAGCTTATATCTAAATTTGATCCTTTCATGGCTGAACATTTGGTGAGATTTGGACAAAAAGGCAGAGGTTCTCCATCGTACTTGTCATCCTGTGTAATCGATGAATTTATTTTACTTCTCGCTGATGAAATTCGACTTTCGATTATAGGAGAAATAAAAAAAGCAAAATATTATTCGATTAGCATTGATTGTACTCCAGATATTTCACACATCGATCAGTTGACATTTATAATTCGTTATATTTTGCCTGACGGAGAACCTGTAGAACGTTTTATCACATTTTTACCCAATTGCAGTCATAAAGGTGAAGACATGGAGAAGGCTGTTCTTGCGACAATTGATAAAACTTTGGAACTTGATATTTAAGACTGTCGTGGCCAAAGTTATGATAATGCTAGCAATATGTCTGGTCAACTCGTGGGATCTGCTGCCGCGGAAAGTAGTGACGAGTCAGCTGCTTTTTTTACACTGGAACAACAATTATACAAATTTTTTTCTGGATCTACAAGCAGATGGCAAATTTTGTTATCCAAATCGGATGAAAAATCGACGGTACTAAAAAATCTATCGAAAACTCGATGGAGTGCGCGAGCAGATGCAAGCAAAGCCTTATACAGTTCATACAAATAAGTTCTGGAAACATTAAACTCTATTTGCGAAGATGAAAATCAAAGTAAAGAGAATACTGGAAAAAATTTAAACCTCTAGAAATTACAATAATGTTGTGCTTTTGGAACTCTGTGCTCGTAAAGTTTCAAATCGTTAGTGCACAGCTACAAGCAAGTTCTGTTGATTTATCTAACGTTGTTACTCTTTATGAGACATTAAATGTTTATCTTGATACGTTGCGTGACGAAAAAGAGTTCGAAAATTTTGAATCAGAGGCAATCAAGAGATGCGAAGTGACCACATACAAAAAAGATGTAAGAAGAAGAAAGAAACCAAAATTTCATTTCGATGAAGTTAAAACGTGGCACATTGAGTTAGAAGGGAAACGAGCTTTCATCGTTGAAAATTATTATGCAGCTATTGATTATCTTAAAGTGCACTTAAAAAACCGTCAAATTATTTATAATACAGTAAACACAAAGTTTGTTTTCTTATGGAAACTGCATGAACTAGACGACAGCGAATTTATTAGAAGCAAAGCAACGGAGTTAAAACAACTATATGCCACTGATTTAGAAGAAACCTTTGCAGAAGAATGCGTCCATTTGGCGCAGTTTTTAAAATCTGACACCGAGGCCGAGCATTCTATTTCTGCCAGAACCCCAAAGGGTTTGTTGCAGTTAATAAAAAGTTTTAATATTTCATGCATGTTCCCGAATGTGGAGATAGTATTAAGAATTTGTTTGACAATGAGTGTTACCAACTGGCACTTAAAGTTTAAAAAATTACTTGCGCTCCACACTCCGCCAGCAAAAACTTGCAGCGCTCTCGCTAATGTATATAGAAAGCGATTTTTTACAAACTATTAAATTTGAAAAAATTGTGGAAAGATTTGCAAACGCTAAAGCACGAAAAAGGAATTTTTTATAATCTAATAATAATTACTTAATTACTATAATTTTCAAATAAATCATTAATCAGTTGCAAAAATGTTTCACTTGTATGATGCTCTCGTCTTTTTTTTAACAATAACAGAAGTGTAAATATTTAGAAAAAATACTCAAGTCGAAGCAACTTCACACACTAGAAGACCACGCTCCTGGTCAATGGCAACTTAGTTGTCTATAGAAACTAAGAAAATACAAGTCATGCGGCCAAACACGACATGGATTTGGTTTTCTACTTGGTAGCCTGCAGTCACTTGTCATGATTTTGGTCTTATAATGCGTGAGGTACTTTGCCTTTATGTACGGTCAGCTTGAAAAATGGTTTGCCACCGTAAGGTTGAATGTCATCAGGATTAAAGGACAACGTTAGTTTCGCTTGCAGATCGATTTGAAAACTTTTATAGGTACTATGAACCATGTCAACATTTTCACACTACTACTCTACTCACTTACTACTTTTTAGGCCGTAACACACCTGTTGGGGGTGCGTCCTCATAATTAGCCTAGGGCGGTCAGAACTCTTGATCAGTCGCTGCGTACATCGAGGCAAAGCTGAGTGGTACAGACTGGAAAGTGTGTGTTCAGTGACATATTTAAAGACTCTGAACAAAACTCGGTCCAGTTTCCTTCGGGTTTCTTGAGAGATCCCAGAGTTAATGGTTCTTTGGTTAGGATTTTCCTTGATCTCGCAGTTTCTGTAGTTTATTTCATCGTAGAAATTCTGCCATGATTGACGCTTGGATTTCTGAATTTCATTTTTTAAGCTTCTCTGGCTGGCCTTGTATATTTCCCAGTCACAGTTTAGTTTCGTCCTGTTTGCTGTATTAAGAAGTTTCCTTGTTTCCTTCCTAATTACGGCCAGTTTCTTGTTCCACCATAGGGGTGATATTTTAGTCTTCCGTTTTACCACCGGACATACCCTTACGAATGTCTCTTCGAAAACAAAAACTATTTTCTCGGCTTTCAGGTCGATGTCGGTCGGGCAGTTAAGAGTGCCTTCTTGAAAAAGATCTTTACTTTTCTCGATCTCCTTGCTAAAAAGAACCCAGTTAGCTTTTTTTGGTTTTCTGTGTGACGGGGGAGGATCACAGCAGATTCCTACAAAGAATTCAATCAATCTATGATTAAAGAAGGAATGCACATTCGGAACATTGCATTTATCAATAGTAAAGGTGCTGGAGTTGTTGAAGAAAGTTATATCTATAACCTTCTGCATATTCCTAACTACAAATGCTGGTTCATCACCCCTATTAGCTACTAGAAGATTGTTTTCAATAATAAATTTAAAAACTGACTCACATCGTGGGTTAATATCTAAGCTGCCCCATTGTGAATGATGGGCGTTTGCATCACAACCCATTATCAGGTCCTATCCCTCCTATTCCGCTTTGTGGACTAATGCGTGGGTGTTTGGAGGCAGTACCGTGTTAGTCTGTGCTGGGTGACCTTGCACTTCGACATAGATGGTAATGAGAAATATCAATCGGGGAGAAATGCGTCTGCAAAGCGCGGGAGTGGGCATAAAACCGCCAAAAGAATGGTTAGTCAAAGACAAAGTTACAAAGTCGGGTACAAGGTATCCTAGGCCCTGTGGCCCAACTTGAACAAAAAGAAAACAGAGACCATTCTGAAAGTAAGTAGATGTGAATTTTGAATGCGGCAAAGTTTCCCTGCATTGGCCTCCTGAGGAACCGCACCAAAAGATTAGGGCTCTCAGAAACGGACGCGTGCAGATACTGCTTCGATATTTGCGTCACGGAAGTACGTACATTGTGAGTGCGAGGGTATCGCTCAATAAAGAAAAAGACGCCTGGGCTACTACTACTATTTATTTGATAGTCTAGAAGATGTAGCGTCGATTGACTGCAACAAATTAGTAAGTTTTTGTAGGGAAATAAAATGATTTGGGGAAGAGGTCCAAGATGAAGACTTCATAATTAACTGGTTCCCCCAGGTGTCGCTATGGATCCATTATGGTGCCGGGTGTCCTATAACAGTAGTGTAATAGCCTTGTATTTTTTATAATAGGTATACACGCACTAAAGGGATTTGTTGGAGAGATGCCGATGCATGTTGGTTTTGAATGTTTGTAGGTTATAATGTGAAGGAAAAACAATGCGTGGAAGAGTATTCCACATTCGTGTTGTTCGGTTGAGGAAAGATTCTTTGAACTTCAATGTACGTCCGAATACAGGCTCGAGGGTGAACTGATGAGCATTCCTTGCATGGCGGGTATTGCGGTTGAAATGTTCAAGGGGAGGAATGCAACTGCCTATTTCGTTCGAGCCCTTATGGTGGAAATAATAAAGGCCCTTTTAGACGATCAGTTATCAGTTCAGTTTTCAGTTCAGTTCAGTTTTCAGTTCAGTTCAGTTTTCAGTTCAGTTCAATAAGACAGTGCAATTAATAATGGAAGCAGTGCGTGTGTCTTTGCTTTCTACAAATGCCTATACAGAATCTAATAGTGGCTCTGCGATGTCGAATGCAGGATGCCAATTAATCGAAAAAATAACAACGAACCCAAACAAATTGGTTGTGGCAAACATGCCGATGCATGTTGGTTTTGAATTTTTGTATTTTATAATGTGAACGAAAAACAATGCGTGGAAGAGTATTCCACATTCGTGTTGTGCGGCTGAGGAAAGATTCTTTGAACTTCACTGTATGTCCGAATACAGGCTTAAGGGTGAACGGAAGAGCATTCCTTACATGGCGGGTATTGCGGTTGAAATGTTCAAGGCGAGGAATGCAACTGCCTATTTCGTTCGAGCACTTATGGTGCAAATACTCGTAATAAAGGCCCTTTTAGACGATCAGTTATCAGTTCAGTTTTCAGTTCAGTTTTCAGTTCAGTTCAATAAGACAGTGCATTTAGACGTCAGTCCGATGTTCAGTTGAGCTTTCATTTTTCTTGTGAGCGTCGCAAGTCAGAAGAAATACATTGCGTAATGGACGAAAATGAAAGCCGTAAAATTTTATTGAAATCGACCATATTATCACTCCGTTTCGACTTATTGAAAAAAAGGAACTCTAAAATGTTTATTCACCGCCAACTGCAATTGAAATGACGGTTGAACTGACAACTGAACTGAAACGTATTTACACATCACTTTAACTGATAACTGAACTGACAACTTATGGGAATTCCATCTTGGTTTTACCCCACTGAGTTATGCTGTCGAGATCGCAATTCAATGAGCTTAAAGGCCCATTTAGACGATCATTTCAGTTTCAGTTTCAGTTGAGCTATCAGTTAAGCTTTCAGTTAAACTGATGTCTAAATTCAAAAATTGAAGCGTTCAACTGAAACTGAAACTGATGGAATTCCCATAAGTTGTCAGTTTACTTATCAGTTCAACTGATGTGTAAATACGTTTCAGTTCAGTTGTCAGTTCAATCGTCATTTCAATTGCAGTTGGCGGTAAATCAACATTTTAGATTTCCTGTTTTTTTTTTTTCAATATGTCGAAACGGAGTGATAATATGGTCGATTTCATTAAAATTTATCGGCTTTCATCGTAAATTACGCAATGTATTTCTTCTGACTTTCGACTGCTCACAAGAAAAATGAAAGCTCAACTGAACGCTGGACTGACGTCTAAATGCACTGTCTTTTTTAACTGAACTGACAACTGAACTGAAAGTTGAACTGATAACTGATCGTCTAAAAGGGCCTTAATATACGTTGCCGTTCCAGTTCCGCACCCGAAGAAGAGGGGCGTGAACCAAGAAACGAATATGAGAAGCTGAGGGTACTGTCATCGGCAAAGGAGTTCATTGGATTAGAGGTAATAGGCAGGAGATCAATTATAAAAATGAGTAAGACAGTCGGAGACAAGATAGAGCCTTGGGGAACACCAGCATTTATTTGGTGAGTGGCAGACTTGAAACCGTCCAAAACAACTTGAATTGAAAGCTAATTTCGAATCCATTGAAGAAAGGTATCATTGATTCAAAATGCACGCATTTTCGACAAGAGAGCTTGATGTCAAACTCTGTCAAATGCCTTTGAAATATCGAGCGCAACGAACTTACTTTCACCACCTTGGTGAAGAGATTGGTTCCACTTTTCGGTTAGATATAGCATCAAATCACCACTGGACCTGTTGCTGCGAAAACTATACTGCCGGTCATTCAGAAGTTTTCCCGATGCAAGACCTTGATAGAAGGGACGTAAGTGCAATTGGTCGGTAGGAGGAGGCAGAAAAAGATTCGCCTTTTTTGGTACAGCCTGGACAAATGCTGTTTTCCATCTTCCCGTGAAGAGTCCTGAAGAATAGGATAGATGGAAAAGGTTATGCAGTGGTGTTGCCAGAGTAGAATAACACCTCTTCAAAACGATAGGGGAAATGCCATTTAGACCAGCGGGTTGGTGTATGTCAAGATCTCGAAGTACTCTAGCCGCTGTACGAGTGCGGAAGTGGATTGGTCAAATGGAGTATTCTACGCGCTCGAGTACAGGGGGAGACAGAGTACAATCTGGGAGCGTTGAGCTGACTGCAAAGTGAGCAGCAAGCAGATTGACCTCTTTTATAGAGCTGACAGCTGGAATGTCATTGTAAATGAGTGTCGGGATAGATGATGAGGCCGGATTCTTGATGTTTTTTAACAAATGACCAAAAGTTTTTACTACCCGTGTTACTTTGTGGTATTTTTAGCCTCAACTTTTGGTTATAGGAAAATTTGGCATGATTAATGTTGGCATATCAGTCATTTCTGGCTCGTTTAAACTTTTTTCGGCTTTCCTCAGATGGGTTGGCTTTGAATGACGGAAAGCTTACCTCTTTTATCCTAATAGCCTCTTTGCAGCTCTAGTCACACCACGCATTTACCTTGGGTTTGATACATTTTATCCTGTTGGGGATGAAAGAAGTCATACCCAGGTGAATTATGTTTGATACCATATCAGCTACAGGATCCACGTCGCTGTCGAGAAGCACAGCGATCAGTTAAAACTCTTCAAGAAACCGTTTAGTTTTTCCCAATTGGCTTTCTCTTATTGCCATACGGTTCGTTTTGGAGTTTGTTCTTTAACTATGTGGTAGGAGGACAAATTTACTGATATGATACAATGATCTGAAGAACCTAAAGGCGATAATACGTTCAAAGCGTATTTATCGGGGTGAGAGGTAAGAAAAAAGTCAAATGTGTTGACTTACCTAACAAAACCAGAATAACTGCGCCAGTTCGCAGTCGGACTCTTTTGTTTGTTCCTGCAGATTGGTATAATTTGTAGAAACCGCATTCAAAACCAAAAAAAAACATCACATCGTGTCCAAATAGAAACATTTCATTTGTCTTTACTCGCAAATCTCTGTTAAGCGGGATTTATGTTAATCATCGATCTCACAGCTAGCTTGCTAAAGACTCAACTGGATAGCCTCAACTCATCGATAAATCAGATATCGTAAGACCCAACCCAAGATAACAGTTTCATCTGCATTGTAATACCTTTTCACCAAAGGCAAAGAACAAAAATTTCACAATCCTATAAGCTCATGACCATCAACTTATTTATGACCACCCCCAAGAATTGGCTTTGTGTCTGCAACTGGTATTAAACCATGATTTATGGAGCATCCTCAACTCGTGCCATTTTTCTTTCCAAATTACTTCCACTGAAAGAATTATTGTTTATTTATGCGTTTCTGTCGCGTTCCACCGAAAATAACATTCTTAAGCTGGGCTCTTTCTGATTCCGTTCCTGCTACCAAAATGCCCCAAATGCTGCTACGACAATATGGTGCGAGTATCTGTCAGCAATACTAAATAGCATCTCGCTGCTTTGGAAACAAAAAATTATGCAAATGTTCAACGCGTCACCTTATGAAAATTATGAAACATTAATACCCTGTCATCACTTTAATTTTTTTTTTCTTGCACCTCTTCTGCGCGCTAACTACCTGGCTCAGCCTTCTCCTGACACTACGACCACAAGTCGAGCTATAAATTATATAAATCTCGAATTCGACTGAAGCTGAGATTGTTTTTTTTTTTTTTTACCAATAAACCATAAAATGTTCCCGAAAGAACGCATCCTCTCCGTGGTTCGTTCATAATAATTTTAATTAATTAAATCTTTACGCTGGAAGTGTTCCAAGTCGCAAAGTAGGGACCGTCCACCAAATTATCGACGAATTCCGATCGTGGAGCGGAGAGTGTCGCCCTTAATGATGTTGCGGGGAGCAACGGAGCAATCGATTGACATATTTACGATCATTTGAATTTGATCGTAACTCATATGCGTCCATATATCCTAGTGGAGCTGCACATCATGAGGGTAAAAGTGTAAAAGTAACAGCCAAGGTGTGTCCAGCGCGCCGAGTGTTGACTGAACTCAAAGATGTCCTGCTGTGATCTTATTCATTGGTTATTGGGATTTTTCTTCCTTCGTTTCCGATAGCTGCAGACTGGTTCGTTGTTGTTATTCTTTTGAACTTGTGTGTGGATTTTTCATTTCGATTCGGGATTCCCCATTGTGTAAGTGCCACGGTGATGGACCATTGTTGGCCCGAGCAGTCTTTAACGATGGTCGCCGAAACAAAATATTATTTATCGTTTATTTGTGTGTTATTGTTGGTTATTTATATATGTTTGACTTTTCGGTCCTAATCCTTTTGCGCGAGCTGGATTTGGTTGCTGCACCCCCGCAATAGCCGCAGGTGGCTATGGCCGAGTTGGCTGGTTTGATAGAAGGTACTTTGATATCCTTGTTGTGTGTCTCCTGGGTTTTGTATGGTGTGCAGTTTTCAAGATGAAATTGACGAAGTGCGGTCATTTTTTATCGTCGAGAAATATAATTGGTGACATTGGATTTAAGTCCTTTCGAGTAGTGTTTCAAGGGAAAACGGATTTTTCTCTTAGCAGGTAATTTCTCCGGATTAAGGTGACAGGCTGGTGACTCAAAGGGGTTTTGTGGCCCAACTGACTGAAGGATAATGATTGCTTAATTTTAGGGAGGTTTAATTGTATTTGCTGCGGGCAATTGATTAATGAAGTGATTTGTCACTTTCAATAAAAATCCTTCCGTCGAAGTTAAAGATATTATTAATATCTTGTAACAGACTTTGTTTTGTCTTTCCAGCAAGATAGCTTGTCCTTGTTTATTGTTATGCCTGACGTGAATAAAGCTAAGTGTAATGGCTTCCTGGTTTTTGTAGTATAAGGTGAGGTACGTCCAGTAGAACATTGACCTTGAGGTCGTTCCTCTTTTTGAGACCTTGTCAAAGATTAATAATAATATTTATTTATTTTATTTTTTTTATTATTTTATTAATTAAATGCTTTATTTCATGTTAGGGTAAAAAATTGATTTTACAAATTTAATTCAATGTTATACAGTACTAGCTATGAAATAGTTAAGTACAGTCTGTTGTCCAAATGACAAGAGTCGAATGTACTATGTAAATTTTCAAAAAAAAAAAAAAATATGTTGTGGGGAGTTACTAAAAAGAACCAAAGAGCAGTCTTTTTAAAATGCAAAAAGAGAAATATTTTAAAAGACAAGAATAAACGAATATATTGACAAAGCATATACTTTAACAATGAATAATATTAATTAGTAAAAAAACTATTCAAGGCTGAATAATCCAACGACAGTAACCATTTTTTAATACCGTTTAGAAATACATTTTTCACTCTCTCACATCTAATAGTATAAGGAAGAGAATTAAACAAACGGGGTGCGATGGCATAGTAAAATCGTCCAAAGTGTGTTTTATGAATTGTAGGAATGGTAACAAAATTTCTGGTATTCACCCGTAAGTTATGGCTTTCGATATATCTTACAGAGTAAAATCCCGAGTTTTCAAAGAAAATTTTTAATACTTTGTAGCAGTAAAGGTGTCTTAACGGAAGAGTTTCGAGGTGTTTGAACAAAGGTAAACTTGGAGTTCTGCGATTAACTTTGCACAAAATGCGTATTGCGTGTTTTTGTTTTACTAGTAATGGCTCTGTTTTATTAAAATATGCACCACCTCAACAAGTAATACCATATCGCAGCTTAGATTTGAAAAGACCATTATAAACGAGTTTAACGATTGATTGAGGACAATAGAGGCTAAGATGATATAGTTGTCTTACCACTTTGTTAAAATACTGTTTAAGATATAAGGTATGACTGTACCAACTGAGCTGATTATCTAAACCAATTCCTAAGTATTTAAAGTTGTCAACACACTCAATTTTAAAACAATTACTGCAACAAGACTTCTGATTATAAAAGGTTTTAGAATTATTGTCGTAGTTAGGTAAACGAAAACGTTCGCAACTCGGAGAGTGATAATATATAGGCAAGTCAACACAAATATTACTTTTTATATTAAATAACATAAATTTAGTTTTATCACTGATAATAAGTTTGTGTTTTATAATAGTTTTATATAGTTTACATCCGAAAAAACGTTAAGCAAACTTTTACTGGAGTAAGAAAGAGCAGTATCATCAGCAAACGCTGTAATTAAGCCTTTGAAAGGTTGAGAAAATAGAGAATTAATATAAATCAGAAACAAAATAGGACCTAGGACTGAACCTTGAGGAACACCAAGCTCAATGATATTCGATGAGCTGTATCTATTTCTTATCTTTACCATTTGCCTACGATTTTTCAAATAAGAAACAAACCAATCATAAATGTAACCTCTAAACCCTATACGGAAAAGTTTATCAAGTAAAATTGTGTGATCCACCATATCAAAGGCCTTAGTGATATCAATAAATAAACAATCCGGAGTTTCAGATGAGTTTAAACTAGAGTACAGTTCACCAGTTAATTTTATCAGTGTCGTCTCAGTAGACCTACCGCTTCTAAAACCAAATAGACAATCACTGAAGAAATGGGTTCTCTCTAGAAATGACAGCATTCTAGATTTAATACCCCTCTCAAATACTTTTGAAAATATCGATAACAAAGATATAGGGCGATAGTTATTTAAAGTGGTATTATCACCTTTTTTATGGAGTGGTATTACAACTGCCGTTTTTAGTGATTCTGGAAATATTCCTAACTGTATACTTATATTAAAAATATAGCATAAGACATCCGAAATTTGAAATGAAATTTTCTTCAATATAAAGCTAGAGATGTTATCAAAAGAAGTTGAATTTGATGTTTTTAGAGAACAAATAATTTTATGAATTTCTAGAGCAGTGAAATGTACCCAATTTAGTTAGGGTATATTACACTGCGACCTATTGCTCTATTGTGTCCCTGCTTGTACTTTGAAAAAGTTCATGCCCTCTATCAGGGCCCTTTCCAGATACTTCTTTTGTGAAGCGTATCATGGTATTGCTCTGATTTATCGTTGGTAGGTCACACTCTTTAGAGCACAGCGTCCAGTCCAGTTTCCTTGATGAATCTGAGAATGAGCTGTGGGTCATTGGTTTGTATGTCCTTGTCTGTTATTTGGTGCCTGCCCAAACATATTATCCTTTTGTGGGCCAGTGCCCCACAGGATTCCAGAATGTGGTATGGAGTTTCAGCGGTTTCACCGCACCTTAGTTATATCCATCTTCCTCAGGTGCTCCTTGCGTCTGCAGTGTGCCGTGAGGAGGCCTGTTAGGATTCTCAGGTTGTTTTTGTTAGGGCTGATACAAGCTTTGAATCTCTTTTGGTTATAGTTTCCCAGGAGTTTCTTTGCTTGCCTCACACCTTGGAAGTTGGGAAAGGTTTTGGCCCTTGTTTCTTCCTCCAGTCTCCTTCGCCAGAATTTTGGGTGTGTGGTAAAGTGACCAGATAGAAAATGTCAAAATGTGGGACAAAGTAAAGAAAATCACCAGAAAATCATATACATACACATACGAGTATATATTTTTTTTTTTAATGTGGGACAGTTTCAATTTTATTTAATGAGATTTCAGAATGTAAAGAAAAATACTTATTTCAAACGAAAAAAAGGAACAAAATCTTAGTAACTATTAAATAACAAAATAGTTCAATGAATTTTCACAAAAAGTAAACAGGTAACATAGCTAAGCAATAAAAATAAAGTCAGTTCAGTTAAAAAAAAATTACTAGATTTTACTTTAATCCGCACTTCAAAAATTCATTTTTAAACCTATGTATGTACTTGATTTAAATGCGCTAAGCTTAAATCTGCAAATATTTGTGTGAGATATCTTCTCTTGTGGGGTGGAATGCCTATAAAGATAAATAGTCTAATGAAATGATATCAACTGATTTCAATCCACTAGTTGCATTTTGGGACGATTTGGTACCTTATGTCATTTTGAGAATTGGGTGCATGCACGCTAGCGTGTCACGTCGTTGTATGAAGAAAAAAAAATTGTTCGAATTTTTTATCGAAAGCGGTATCAAAAGTTGCGTATTAACGAGTAGATTCTGAATATGTACTTACTTTTTGATTTGGACACGACTTTTGGGGCTCTACCGAGGCTTAAAGATCTTAAAAGAAAGTAACAAACTATATTTTTTTCCTTTTTTTTATTTTATTTTATTATATTAATTTATTGATTTACTCACATTTAAGGACCACATAAACAAGACAATAAAAAAACTAGGGATAGCAATAAAAATGTTGTACCCATTCATAAGTAGGCAATCCCTACTCTCCACTGACAACAAAATTATCTTGCACAAAGTAGTTTTCCAAGCAATCTTGCTATACGGGTGTCAGGTGTGGGGCGACTCTGCAAGATGTCATATAAAAAAATTGCAAGTGTCCCAAAACAAATTGTTGAAAATGATGCTAAACTTACATTGGCACCACTCAACCCTTGATATTCATGAAAGAGCGAATGTTGAATTGATTGCTAATAGAATCGATAGACTAAATATAGCGTTCAAAACTAGATGCAGCTTTGCTGACAATCCCCTTGTAAATAATTTGAATACTTTAAGTTGAGCACCTTGTCGCTCCAATGTACTTATTTTTCGCTTGTTATATATGTTATGTTAGGTGTTATTTACATGTCAAATTATTTACTTATTGTCTATTAACCTTCTGGTTTATGTACGTACATACATTTTTTTTTCCTTTTGCCAAAGTAAATAAATAACTTTGTTTGTAACTATTTATTCCTCTTCGTAAGGTCACCTAATCTAGTCATTTATTTGTAAGAGTTTAATTTTAAGTTATATCCTTTTTTTAACTTATTTATTTATTTATTTATCTATTATTTAGTTTTTTTTTTCTTATTATTATTGATTACTAAGTTATTATTTAGTAATTATCTATTTATTATTTATTTATTACCTATATATAATTTGTTTTACTATTCTTTATTTATTTTTTTATTCATTGCTCCCATATTACTTCATTGTTTATTAATACTTATTTACTTACTTGTTGATTTATTTATTTATCTATGTATGTTTATTTATTTATTGTATGTAGCTGTACACAATAGTTTTCTTTTTTTTCAATTATATTGAAGGTTTTAGTTCGTATTTTCCTTCAAATGTATACCTCTCAGAAAAATTTGATGCACAAAAATTTAAATAATGTTCCAGAAGAAAGACACAAGTATCAAATCTCTGTAAAATGTGCGGTAACAAATATAATGTAAATAATTCAAACGAAATAAATGTATCTATCTATCTATCTAATTTATTGATTTGATTTATTAAATTTAAGTTAAGGCTAAGTAGAACATATTTTAGTGTCCTTCAAAAAAATAAAAAAAGTTTATGAAAGGACCTAAAAAAAATAATATATAAACTGCAAAAAAGTTAAAAAATTAAAAAAAATATATTTATATTGAAAATTGACCCTTGAAATTAAAAGAAGGCATTTTGCTTCGTGATTCTATTTTATTTCGTATATGTCCTTCCCTCGACTTTGCTCCGATAACACATTGGCTTGCTTCAGTCACAGATTTGATGTACTCTCAACACTGCGTGTGACAAGGAAATTTCGGTATTTTCGGTTATTTTCTTTGCACCGACAATGAAAGTTCATCATCAGTTAATTCAGCTAGGTGGTGGAGTAATTTGACATTCATTCCAGAAAATTATGTCCATGTAGTCCTTAGCGTTAAATTTAATGTTTAGCGGCTTAAATATCCGGTTTGATGTATGGGTTTGCCTCGCTTTTATAATTCGTTTTAGAGCAAGCTCTCTGACGTAGACGACCAAATGTTTTCAGGATGTGCGAAAATAGCGTTTCTCTCAATGACAGGATCAACGATTGATTTTAAGTTGTATTGCAACCATGTTGAAAAAGAGATGAGTTGAAAAACATGTTGCGGGCCATCTATCAATAACGGTTGCATACACTTTCATTATATACTCCACAAGAATTTTATGGTTATCAGATGGGTTACTTAAACTAATGTAAAGTCTAAGTTATCAATTTGCCGTTGTGACCCATCTTGAATGTGCCATTTTCCCAGTATGTAGAGATCAGTTACTTGTTTTTTCATATAGTTTGGCACATTTCGAAAAGATATTTTTGTTCTGTACTCAATTGATCAACGATTTTTTGCTCGATTTCAGGTGCATTTCCTTTCACAGGTGAAAATTGAGCAACGTCAGTAAGTTCACAACCGGTTGTTGACTTACCGATAGGGCCAGAATATTCACGAGCGCCCGAAGTAGATCCATCTAATTTCGTGAAGAGATGTCTTAGTGGCAATTCATTTGCATGAAGTAAGCATATTGCCCACTCTAATGGTCGACCTTATTCGATTTCCATGTAGCGAATTATCCCTCCTTTCCAGCCAGTATTGGTTGCAGTGCCGTCACATCCAATGCAAAGAATTTTTATCAAATCAAATCCCTTGTTTTTGAAAAAATTAAGCATTGAATTACTTATTTCCTTTCCTGTACCAGATTTAAGAGTTATATGGCCAAAGAATATGGATTCTGGCTCTGCAAAAATGGAAATATGCTCTTCAAGAACCTCCTTCCGATAGTATTGTCCATCTTTCTCTCCGGAAGTAAAAGTTTTATCTGTTCGCTTATCAAAATAAATATTGCGAATTACTACATTATCGCATTAGTTTGATAGGATTTCTCTTGATTTTGACAAAGCTCGATATATTTTATTTTTATTAATAACTAGAGTCCTATTAGTGTTTTCAATTATTCCAACATCCTGGAGTACTGCTGAAGCAAATACTGCAGCAGATTGTACGGAAAGCCCATATCGATCAGAAACTCTTGTTACGAATGGTAGCTTTTGAATTTTTTGAGTTTCAATCTTGTCAATAGCACCGATCCCCATTTTTCTGTCATTTCTATGGTCAACTAAAAATGATCTTTCATTTAAAGGCACTTTTTTTATTCTTTACACAATGAAAGTCTTTAAAGGAATCACAGTTACACGATGCAATGTCAAATAAATTTGTGTTTGAAAGTGCAATCTGTTGTGATAGTTTGAATTTTATTTTGAATTTGGGTATCTTTTAAGTGTCATGTTTTTCCCAAAGTGGATTTTCATCATTTGTAGTTTTCGACTATGACACACAATTGGAATCGACGCATTCTTTCATATCTTTTCGATTTCTGTACTTACAAAAACTTCGGAATTAGATGGATTTCTGCCATTTTGCTTTGTTTTGAGATCACTTTGTATGAAAAATACATATTAGACTACATCTTTTACTGTTGGTAACTTATTTTCGTTTAGTTCACTAAACGCGCCGAAAAAAAGAAACATTTTTTCTTGTCGACAAGGTCCAGAACTCATTTTACGTTTTAAATATTTTTCAGAGAAATACGATGCCACATTGGTTCTTTTCGATGAGGTCAAGAACTTACTTTGATTTTACGATTTTAATATTTAAAAAAAAAAACTAAACAACTTAACACAAGAATAATACGATGCAACTATAAAAATAAAACAGTTTTTCTGATAGGGGAGGTAAGGAATTAAAAAAAAGCTTTCTAACATTTTTTTAAGAAACTAAAATGATAAAATAAAATAGTCAAGTAGGCACCTGCAGAAATTGTTGATGGAATATCTATATTTTTAATAAATATCAGCGATCAATAGATATCTTTATAAAATAGGTAAAGTTTACATCTTCAATGTTCATAATTAATTCTTAAAAAAAAAATTAAAAATGTAAAAAAATAAGAAAAAAAATAGTTTTTTTTTCAATAATTTCAGCGGGCGGTAGAGGCCCAAAAGTACCCTCGGACTTTTTTTGTTTTTTTGTCCCGTTGAAAGCTATTCAATACGCAACTTTTGCGGGGTCTTTCGTTAAGATACTCAAAAAATAAAATTGACGGGACAGCCTAATGCACGCCCAAACGGCAAGACAGTGTACTCAGAACTCAAATATTTGCTTAGCTAAGCGCAGTTAAATCAAAGTGATTTTAAAAAAGCGCATTAACATAAAAATTTGCAAGAAACAAAAAACTATTATTTATAAATATACATACGAGTATTATAAATTATAATATAAATTATATTATAATACATTATTTACATATATTTCTCTGAAGAATGCATTTTTTTCAATAAACTATTATTTTGCGACACTTCTTCTAAGAAAAGTTGGCACCTCGATCTCACAGTCAATATCGCTTTAATTGTCTCGACAAAGAGTTGGAACTTCCCTACCGTCCACAATTTATTCACAACTAAAAATATTCCTTCCATGGACGTATTTGTTCCCGGCAAACAGAGGGTGCACTCAAAAAACTTTTTGGAGTTTTGGTAAGGAATATCGCAGTTTTTTAAGTGCGAGAAAATGTCCACCCATCTCTTATCAACTGATATTTGTTTCTCATTCCAGGTTTGTAATTTATTAGCGGTTGCATATTTCTTTATGCATGATATTTCATCAACCGAATCATTTTCATTAATTTTATGACTTGGTAAATGTGTATTTAAATAACTTCTGATTTAAATAACACTCAATTGAACTGACTTACATCACTGACCTGTTCAGTACAAATATATATATATATATACATATATATTTAAAAGATGTACTGTAAAAATTGAGTACATGGGCTAGGATTCTAGGAACCATCTTTTTTGTATATAACCCGCTTCTTCCAATTTGTTTAATTCATCTTTTAGCACTAGTGGCAAATATTGAGTAGCGATTCGATCTTCAAGCTTATTTTTTAGGTTTTTTTTTTTAAATTTCGGCAAGTTCCATTACATTTAGGGTTTCCTGCTTTATTGATTTTATAGTGCCGTGGAATATAGACCCCATGTTATGGAAAAATTTTAACCAGAGCTCAGAAGCCTCGTTTTCAAAAAAATGATTTTAATGCTACTGGGCACGAAAAATTTAAGTTACATTTCGTGGGACTGTGCGGGACAACTTCTAGTTTTGTGGGACATTTGTGGGACAATTTTCTATGTGGGACAGTTGAAGTAAATGTGGGAACATCCGTGAACCTCCTATCTGGTTTCCTCAGAGATAACGGCCCTCCTTATGACTTAGCAAGAGCTTTATGTAGCTGCAGTAGGAGTGCTGGTGAATGCCTCACAGAATTTCCTGAAGCTATTTCGTTTAGCTTTTTTGATATCCTTATTATATGTTGTAAGGGCCATTGCGTCCAGAGGCACACCACAAGGTGGAGTCATATCCCCCCCTTTTTTTTTTTTTTGTTTTTTTTTTTAAAGAAGGAAATCCAAATCCCAGAGCACTCAGACTCGGTAACGGTCCATTGTACTACCACGCAGAAATCCTTCTTTTGGTGTAGAGGCATGCGAATGGGTGGCGTATGTTGTTGTTCCCCGTGATGATTGAACCTGCACCGCACGGGTCACAAGCCAACACACTAACCTCTACACCGTCGCCACCCTTAATATCATATCCCCCTTACTCTGGGTCCATGTCGTTAATAAAATTCTCCTAAAGTTCATAAACAGAGGGTTCAAAGCAATTGCATATGCTGATAACGTAGTATTGCTTCCGATAGGAACATTACTATCAACTCTGACCGAACTGTTAGGAAAGTCCGGACACTCACTATGTGGACAAACCAATGCGGTCTTAGGATTAATCCCTAAAAGGCTGAACTGGTGGTAACAGAATTCAAACCACCAGAAATTGAGAGAATACCCCTGAAGGTGGAGGAGAGTGGGAATTATCTAGGAATTATCCTCGACAGGAAGATGAGTTGGAAGCCAAATGTCGATGACAGAGTTAGCAAAGCAGCCAACGCTTTCTACGCATGCAACCGTACCTTCGGCAAAAAATGGGTACCAAACCCCGAAATTATGTAGATGTATACGGCAATTGTGCGACCAATACAAACGGCAGTTTAGTCTGGTGGCAAGCCACGGACAAGGCAACCAATCTTAAGGTGATGACAAAAATACAAAGACTGGCATGTATAAGGATAACCAGTGCAATGAGAACAACCCAAACCGTTGGATTGGAAACCATTCTCAATCTGCCACCCCTGGATCTATACATGCAGCAATCGGCTGCAAAAAGTGCCTTGAGGATCAGCAGTCATATCTGACTACATGTCTCCTTACCTAGACTTTGAAAAACCATTCTCTTATTCATTTCTGAGCAGGGAGGAATGGAACGCAAACCAACTTATGAATAGGAAATCGGTATCCACCTTTACGGATCAAAGATGGACTGTGGAACAGGCGCTGGACTCTGAGGAATAAAATCGCTAACATATCGATTAGATTACCTGATCACTGTAGTGTATTCCAAGCAGAAGTCCTAGCAATTCCTTATCAATGGTGGCGATACCACGTGGTGATATTACAATATTTATTGATAGCCAGGCGGCCATTAAAGCGGTGTCAGCTACCGAAATCAAGTCTCTGCTTGTTCGCCATTGCCGCGAGGAGCTCAAAGCAAAACCCGATTGAAAGCTAACAACAGGTGGATGTAACTAACCACTTGTGAGTTGTGACGCACTTATCACGCAAACTGTGGCCAAAACAGAAGCTTGGATACTTCTTCCAAGACATTCAAGAACTTTCTGATGTCTCACTCTCGAATCTTTACAGGTTTATAAGGACATCCAAATGGCTGGACAACTTTATTTATTTATTTATTTATTTATTTAATGTATCTACAATCCATTTTACAGCTAACAGATCGACGGCGCTCCAATTATGAATTAGAGTGCAAATATGTACAAAATTCCAGATTTAAATTGTTCACGAGTAAGACATAAAAAATCAGTATTTAACGACATTTCATTGAAATACCTCACCGATCTTGATAAGGGCTTATGACCACCATTACCTAGTTTTGTGAGCTCTTTGAAATAAGAAAAATCTAGCTCTCATTGATCTAGCAGGAACGTATATTGGAACCAATTTAAGAAGCGATGAACACTTTATGTGAAAGCATAGTAAATCTCTCACAAGCATTACACTATGAATAGTCCTTCTAGATTCCAGCGATTCTACCCCGAGCCATTGGCATCTGGCCTTGTAGTTGGGACAAAAATCCCAGCGCATTTGTTGAAATATATATTTTGTAAAACCTCGTTGAATCCTTTCAACCCGGTCTTAGTGCACCTTAAATGCAGGGAACCATATCACATCTGCGTAATCCGGAAGCGATTTAACGAGAGAAGTATACAAAGATAAGCGCTTAATGAAATCTACCAAGGAGTTAGCTCTGGTGACTAAATAATCAAAATGGCTTTTAAACGAAAAAGAGGAGTCAAATAATATACCTAAATCCTTGACAGTTGAGACTCGGCAAATAGAATTAGATTCAATATTATAGGCAAACAACAAATTGACCGATTTTTTGTAAAAAGAAATCGCGTTACGCTTACTATAATTTAGTTCGAGTCCATTTGTGTAACACCAGGTTGCCAGAGGGTTTCAATCAGATTGAATCAGATGACAATCTTCTAAACTTTTAATTTTTAAAAACAGCTTGAGCTCATCTGCATATAACAGATATTCGCAATGTTTAAACACTGTTAGAATATCGTTAATGAAAAGTATGAACAGGAGCGGACCCAGGTGGCTACCTTGAGGAACGCCTGGCTTGGAACAACTTGGAGTAGGGAAGAACACGAAGAACGAAGGACCAAGGCCAGAACAGCGAGGCCAACACTCCCAACAAAGGGCATCATAATGGGACCACATGGACCTAAGTGTGATGTAACAGATTCGCTCTGTTCCATCAACCTAACCTAACCTGAGGGCCATTTGGTAGCTTGACCAGTCTCTTCATTGAATAGCTTCCGCGCCTCGGATCTTAATTTTGACAAGTTATTGCTTTACCATGGCGTCTGTTTCCTGTCCTTGTTAAAGATTGATTTAAGTATCATAAGAATTAAGTATTATTGTGGTAAGAACCTGCTTCTCTGACGATTGTCGAGAAATGATTTTGCACTCACAAATTGTTATAGACGCATTCAATTCTAGACAAAACCCATACGAATTTAACTTACCAAGCGGGAGTTAAGCTAGAGAAGATAATCGAGACTTAAATGTATTTAGGTTCGTTAGGACTACAACATTCAAACCGACTGTCCTCATTACTATTGTTTGGTGGTGTATCTGGAACCCCTTGAGTTGCTTACACATGATGCTTCGATGCAGCATTCAACATATCTGTTCCATCTCCAGATGTCCGTTGTCACTTAGAGTTCCGTAAAATATTAAATAAAATTAATGATCTCACCCTTCATATTGTCTAACAGCCTTGCAACTATATGCCGTTTGATTTATGGCAGCTACGCTAAAATCATTTATTAACTCATCAAAGTGAAGACGCCACAAAGTAAGCACCGATCTTGGCACGATCCGCACCCATCCCAATCACGGATAATTCTATTCGCGCTATCTAATTAAAATTGTTCACACTTTTGCTTAATTAATTGTCAAATCGCTAAGTGCGACGCGTCGCAGCAATAAAGCAGCGCACGACATGAACGCGTCCTTAGTCGTTCGGCGTTAATTATGAAAAATCATATTCGATGGCTTTTGTCTGTGCCGCGCCCCGTCCAACACGGCCTAAGTGGTGGTGTGCAAAAATTATGACAAATAGTTGTGTCGCATCTCTAAAGTCTCTAGAAACCGTTGAAAAATGATTATTTCGCTATTGCCGGCCGTCATGCACATGTGCATGCCGCACACTTGACATATGACATTCTCAGTTCTGACAACTCAACAGTATCTAAGAGCTGCATTCGCGCCGCTACTATAAAGTTATCAAATAGCGTGCGATACTGATGGAAAATGCTCACTAATTGGCGTATTAATGCGCCATCCTCCTCCAAGAGGCTGCCCTGCCAAACACCCATGTGACATAACTAAGCAATACATTGGGCGGGAAATTGACGTTGTAACGCATATTCGTGACATAAATCAATAAGTTTCTTCGTCATAGATACTCTGCGAGACACTTGAGTTGTTCGCGAGATAAATCTTCCCTTGGCCTCTGCCAACAGACCAACTTCATTCATTAGACAATATCATACTCCTCCAAGTAACAAACCAACACCACTGGCACTGGCACTGGCACACAAACCGAGAGCGAGACAGAGCATGGCAGGATCATCTTGTCAAAGTCATGTAATTATTGCACTTAAATGCCTCCAAGAGGAATGGAAATAAATCATTCTGTCCCAGAAGTTATTTACGAGTTTTAAAATAAGTGACGTGGAAAATGATGCATTTGAATTTTTCGTTTCTCAAAATGGGGGAGATAGCGCTCGTAAGGTGGGCGCAGAGGGTGTGTTGTGTTCGATGAGCGAAGCGCTGGCAGGTTTGTCAAACTGATTTCAAAAGATTCGAGGAGAAAAGCGCGCATATGGTGTCGATAGAAATGCGGCAAGTGGGAGTTAATGATTATCGTTTGGAATGAATTTTAGAGTTGACTGACCAACTTACGATGCAAATTTGAAGTTGACATAATGAGGAAGAGTGTTTGGTCACTAACGATTTCTGCAAATTACTGCTGAACAAAGTGTCCACAGATGTTAAAATGTGAGCCATTTCAAATTTTCATCAATTTTTCGGTACTTCACACTAAAGTGGAATGTTAAGGGAAGGTTTCAAAACAGAAAAGATATTGAAGAAGAGTAACAAGTATTTATTTTCGGTTGGGTGAATTTGTTTTTATCTCCAATACTGAGCCAATACCCTGGAAAAGAGTATTTGGCGGATGAACCATAAATCGGCCAACGGTAGCGCTCATATCCCCGAAGTGGGTTGCTGACTCCGGAAAACCCAGCCCCTCGTCTTAGTGGTAAGCAGTGGAACTGGCTGTCCAAGTTGGGTGTTGTGCCGTCTGGGTAACTTCCCAACCACGCCAAACATAAATAGTTATGAGAGGCACATATGAAGCCTCGGATAATGGAGAGACTAATATGATCCCGAACGTCAAAGGACAACGATCTGAGAGTATGCACCTGGAACGTGCGAACACTGTACGACCCAGGTGCTACTCTAAAACTTGAGTCTGTCCTCGAGCGGTAGAAGGCAGATATTATCGCGATCCAAGAGATACGATGGATAGGATCAGGTATGATAAAGGAAAAAAATGTGACATTTATTACGGCTGCCAGGACAAAAGTAATAGACTTCGTCCGGCTGTGAGCTTCATTTGAAAACATTAGCCTACTATGTGCGTGTGCCCCTACCGACGAGGCTGAAGATTCCATCAATATTGTCTATTGTTATGCTATTTGTACCAGAGGAGCCTCGTCTAGCCAATTCATCGTCTGCGCAATTCTCTTGGACATTCCAGCGAGTCATTTTTAAGGGCATCGCGTTGCGTCCACTCTGTTCTGTCCGGTATGGAGTGTTTGAAGCTTCATTTCAGTAGACAGTCGATCTGTAGAGTGCGTAGATAGCGGTGCATCTTAGGTATTGGCATGGCCAGTGTCTTGCTTTCACTATTGGTGAGAGTCTCTCAGTCGTTGAGCTGAGTTGGCAGTCATTTGCTTACCGATGGAAAGGAGTTGTAGCGTGGTTTTAAGGGCCGCTCTTGAAGTGGTTCTCAGTGCTCCCGTGATACTGAGACAAGACGCTCGTGGAGCTTTTTCCATTTTTATGTGAATGGTATTCTTTTCGAAGGCGATCACCCAGACTATTACTCCGTATACGAGAATCGGCCTTACTACCGACGTGTACAGCCAATAAATTTTATGCGGTTGAAGGCCCCATGATGGGCCTACTACCCTCTTGCATGTGTATATGGGTTTTTTGGTACGTTCGTTAACGTTTTCTTTCCAGTTAAACGTCGGGTCCAACATTAGTCCTAGACAGTTGGCACTGTTTAAGATATAAAAAGTAGGTCATCTATAAGTGGGGAGCGAGAAGCATGGAATTTTGTTTTTCTCAGGTTTTTTTTTCCTAGTGAAACGGACTCGTCGGGGGCAGTGGATCAGTGGTTAGTGTGTCGAGCTACTAATCAAAAGGTCCCCGAAGCAATTCCCGCCGGGACCAAGTAATATCTAGAGTTTTTTTCCACTGCCCCACCTCTTGCGAAGGTCTGACATACATCTAAGAGTATCAATTGTCATGAGAAGCTTCTCAAATTTGCCGATCGGATTCGGCTTAAAACTATAGGTCCCTTTCATTTCGCACAAGAAAGTGTGTATTGGCAGTTAATACCTAAAATTTATTTTTTAGTAAAAAGGACCAACTCAGTCTTCGTCGGATTGACATCAGGACGCAGGTTTTTTTTTTTTTTTTTTATTTCTTTATTTTATATCACAAAAACTTAAACATAAAGTACAATGTAATTCATTTTAATATTGAGCTTTAACATTTTTGAATGAAATAGCTTTGTACAATCTATTGTCTATTAAATGAAAAGAGACAAATGTATATAACAGTTATATAAGAATGAAATACAAAAAACTGTTGATGGGGAAAACAAAACTCAGGGATCAATTAAAAAGGAGAAATTAAATACAGCTTTTTAAAAATAAAAAAAGAAACATAAAATTTGTTACACCAATGTTGTTAAAAAACAATATATTTCAGAATGGTTAAACGAGACAAGCCATTTTTTTATACTATTTAAGAATACTGTTTTCACTCTCTCACACCTAAGTTTTTGTGGTAAATTATTAAACAAACGAGGAGCAGTAACATAATAAAAGCGCGAAAAATGTGTTTTGTGGATTGGTGGAACATTTACGAAGTTTCTGGTATTGACTCGCAAGTTATGACTATCGTGAACTCTAACATCATAGTACCCGGAATTCTCAAAAAAATATCTTTAAAACTTTGTAGCAGAACAGGTGCCTTAAAGGAAGGAGTTCGAGACACTTGAACAACTCAAAACTGGGGGTTCTTCGATTAACTCTAAACATAATTCTAAAAGCATGCTTCTGTTTAATCAGCAGTCGTTCTATAGTATTAAAATAAGTGCCATCCCAGCATGAAATTCCATACTGCAGTTTATATTTAAAAATACCATTATAAAAAAATTTAAAATGGGTAGTTTGCAGTACATGCAAAAAGGGCCTTACAACTACCGTTTCAAATATGACATATGTGCCTTTCAACTAAACTTATGGTCCAATATAATACCTAGGTATTTAAGCTGTCAACAAAAGCAACTGTCACTACACTTTCCCAGAGTATCAAACGATATACTCCCATGTGCATCTCCCAAACAAAATCGACAACAGCTTGGTGAGTGATAATATAAAGGCAACTCTTCGCAGACAACACCCTTGATATTAAATACCATAAATTTCGTTTTGTTGCTGATGATTAGTATATGAGACTTAAACAATCGTCGTAGTATGTCTAGGTCATAATTAACATCGGCAAACATATCAAGAAAGCTCTTATTGGAATAGGAAAGAGCAGTATCATCAGCAAATGCCGTGATTGTGCCCTTAAAAGGATGAATAAACAGCGAGTTGACATAAATTAAAAACAGTATCGGGCCCAAGGCTGATCGCTGAGGAACACCTATAATTGAATAATTGTGTAAGCTAAAAACATGTTTGACCTTTACCACTTGCTTCCGATTTTTTAAATAAGAGAAAAACCAGTCATTAATAAAGCTTCTGAAACCTGCATTAAATAATTTATTTAGTAACAGACTATGATACCGAATGCGTTCTGTTCACTAGGAAAAGAAAAATCGAGAAATTCGATATGCCAAAGCTAAACGGAATTCGTCTGAAACTTTCCCCGGAGGCAAAGTATCTGGGCATCATCCTAGACTCTAATCTTACTTGGAAACATAACACTGAAGAAAGAGCAAAAAAAGTACTATGCGCCTTCTACGCATGCAAGAAGACCTTTGGTAAACGTTGGGGTATGCGTCCTTACATAACCCATTGGATGTACACAGCGATTATACTATCCATACTTACATACGGGTCAATTGTATGGTGGAAGGCAACAGAAAGGACTACCTATCTCCATAACCTCTCAAAGGTACAGAGATTAGCATGTATCGGTACAACAGGAGCAATGAGATCAACACCCCCAGCCGGGCTGGAAGTCATTTCAAACATACCCCACCTTGGTGAATATATTCTCAGCATGGCAGCCAAAGGAGCCCTCCGCCTCAAGGAGGCAAACATGTGGAGACACAGCTCCTATGGGCACGGCTCCATAATTCACAATTACTTGGGCATCGATCTATCCAGGAAAACGGACTATATAATCCCCAATCGAAACTTCGAGAAAAACTACTCTACATACATACCCCAAAGAGAGAACTGGAACACGCACGCCAGCGTACAAGAAATCCATCTCTATACGGACGAGTCAAAAATGGATGTAGGTACAGGAGCAGGAGTTTTCTGCGAGCCCTTAGACATAAAGGACTCGTATAGACTCCCCAATGACTGCAGCGTCTTTCAAGCCGAAATAGTCGCCATAGACAAGGCGGCAAAAACAATCTCCGCGAAGAATCTGGATCCTTCTAAGATTACAATCTTCGTAGACAGTCAGACGGCGATCAAAGCACTAGACAGTGAAACTATAAAGTCAAAAACAGTCAGGAACTGCCTAAAATCCCTAAACGAAATAGGCGAACGAGACAGGATCACCCTCAGCTGGGTCCCCGGTCATAGCGACATCGTGGGGAATGAAAAGGCAGACGAGCTAGCAAGAACAGGGTCAGAACTTGACGCAATGGACGCCATTACGTCAATAGACATCCCAATTATTAGTGCAGCAAAAAGAAACATTGACCAAAAACTGAGGGAACAAATTAACACTACCTGGTCCCAAAGGCACGACTGTATTATATCTCGCAGTCTATGGCCAAAAATCGACGAGCAAAGAAAAAAACACATTCTGGAAATGAACAAACAAGAAATACGTATGCTAACCGGCGTACTGACAGGCCACTGCATCATAGGTGTAATGGCAAACAGGCTGGGCATTAGCTCACCAGACTACTGCAAGAGCTGTCAGGATATAGAAGAAACCGAGACCATCAAACACCTGCTTTGCGAGTGTCCAAACCTCCAGACATCTGGACTTCGCTATCTGGGCAACAGATTTTTCAAAGACTTAGAGGACGTAGCGCAGGTACCACTGGTGGACACAATCAGGTTTGTCAAGAAGACAGGTTGGTTCCAATAGGCCAACCAGCAGGAATAATTTAAACGGAGTATGGTAAGTGTTTTTATTGTAAGTAAATTTTTTAACCACGATAAACAACAAGGGATCACAATGGACCAATGGGCCCCCGTGCAAACACAGCAATTACTGTGCACCTCCCTTCTAACCTAACCTAACCTAACAGAGTATGGTTAACCATATAAAAAGCCTTAGTAATATCAATAAATAGAGTAGACGGTATTTGAGAAGCATTCAGATTATTTTATATTTCCCCAGATAATTTTAATAAAGCAGTTTCTGTTGATCTACCGCTTCTAAAACCAAACTGGGAATCATTGAAGAAATGAGTTTTGTCTAAGAATGCTAATATTCTAGATTTAATTCCTTTTTCAATAATCTTCGAAAAAACGGATAAGATGGATATTGGACGATAATTATTTAATGTCATTCTATCACCTTTTTTATGCAGTGGTAACACTGCTTACTTCCTTATTAAGAGTGAATTGAACGACATAGGCAAGTGTCTGTGGGTTTCAAGGGTGGATAACTGTTTTTTTATATGTAGATCCTTATATCGGAAAACTATGTTTTTGTAAAATTAAACGCCCCTTAAAAAATTGTTAAGAACGACTTTATCTTCATACTTTGCGAAGAAAATGACTTTCATTTCCATTGATTTCTTCAATAAAACTGTTTTTTGAAATGGTGGGCGTGTCAGCGGGTGGATTTTAAAATTCTTACACTTGAGAATTTGGGGCCCTAGAGAGCATATGTTCCAAATTTCGGCTTTCTAGCTCGAATTTAATGGGCCTCAAAATTGACAACAGACGAGGGGAAGGACATGGCTGAATCGACATAACTTTCTCTGCTGATGCTAAATACGAGTATATTAACTCCTCGATCAATATAAAAGCATGTTTCAGACTATACGAGTCAAAATTATAATTTTCCACGCAGCGTTTTTGGAAATAGGGTTCTTATCTTCACAGAAGTTAAACAAAAGACATTTTTTTAAAATATCTGCGCATGCGAATTTGGCAGGTCGTCAATCGGGTGTACCTTGGATGCACGTACAGAAATAACCGTTAATGTAAGCTTTTGCTAAGGCATTATTCTATAAGGCTTACATTTTTATTGCCTCGCACCACGCTCAGAAGTTTGTAAATATGTACCTTTTGACAAGTTCTGATTCCTTTATGGTGGCTGGTTTCACTGTGTTGCTATGATTGGTGCCTCAGCAAATTTCCCAATAAATATTAATCATAATTGATCCACCCAAAAGCCACCAGAAAGAACACAATATACACAACAATGTGGGACAGCAGTGATCACCACGAAGTGATCGCGAAATCATGTTTGCGCTACAACTCTCTTGCATTATTATTGATGAAGAACCATTCTACGAAACATAAACCAAAAATGTTGCAATGAACACCGTCGCGTCGTCCTCCTTTGGCCCTTTCCCCTGCGATGCAATGCGATCATGTCATATTTTTTAACGACAAAACGCTGATCCTTTGTCCAAGTCTTCGATTTCTCGGTGGTGTCTGCGCACGTACCACAGGTAGAGAGTAATGATGTGTGATGTGTCCACCGACCACATGCTGGGCTAACAACGTGGACAAATTAATACAAAGATTGTAGCAAGCAAAATGTTCTGCGCACAGACACTCACACATAGAACAAATGGTAGTCGCCTATACCTGCGTCATGATGGCAAACCACTAGCATTGATTTAATTAATAATCGATCGAAGGTAATTGCTCCAAGACGACGTTCTCCTTCTCAATTTGTTCGACGTTTTGCCGATGCAACGAGCAAAATATACTCCGCTGCAGTGCATCACTCTGCCTTGGAGGTGAGAAAAAGAAAAATCGCTGGATGATGATGATGATGGTGATGATGATCGTCGTCAGAAGGAGCACTAGTTGCGTCCTCTCTCTCGCCCTGTCCATCTACTCGAACAACTCTTTCGTCGGTTAATTTTTGTAAGTTAATTACAGGCCGGCGCGTCTAAAAGATGAAGCAGAGGAAGAAGCAGGCGAAGATGTGGCGGCGATTTCGAAGGAGGAGGCTTTTTAATTCCCACTTTTTCGAGATCACCACGAAAGCCACCACCATGGCATCATTATCATCATCAGAACCGTTCCGGCTTCGGCGGGTATCAGCAGCAACAGTATCATCATCATAGAGTTGGCGAAGAGGTAATCAAGAATTTTCTCACCTCCGCGAAGACGACGGCGTAGTTGCGGCGGCGGCGGTCAGTATTGGGGGCGTTAATGTTTCTGAACGATCCGCCGGTATCTTCAGTTGGGAGAGGGCGCAGGTCGGTACCGATTGATGACCTGATCCATTCTCAATCTGTGTGGAGGTTCTTAATCGATTTTAAATCGTTTTTGATGATATTTTGATCGCAGTCAGTTGTTTTTGTTGTTTTTCGGTGGAGCACTTCTAACGACGACACCGAGGTGGTAATTTCGAGGTGCATTGGCCGCAGGACACATACACATACATAGATGAGTCCGATATCCATTGATTTACCGGCACAGCTTCACTGAGATTCATTGATAGTCACCCGCCCGGATCTGGTACCGATTGCATGGTGATAATCAGAATCGTAATTTATTTAGCGGAACAATTTCTTGTTTCGCACCCTTACGCAACACTTTCCCTCTGCAGTGGTACTGGACCCCGAAAAAGGGGTGGCTTTCCACTCTACCATCAGCAATGATGATTTTAGACTTTTGATGCGGTATCTCTTTGTTTTGGAATAACTACGCGAGGGGTGATGATGAAGCAATCTTCTTCCTAGCCAAGGGGTTCGAATCAGGAACTCAATGTGGAAAGTGTGAAGCTTCAGCGCTTCAGGAGACGACAACGTCATTCGGTCGTTTATTTGTTATCTATGGTCTCATTATCGTCGCCCGGCGCAGTGAAGTTGAAAATTAATTTTGTCACAGTTGCATGAGGCGATTGTGTGTGAGATTGAGTGTTCGATACGGTTTTTTTTGCACCCGAATCAGTATGCGTTATTCGATTGTGTTGGTCAACCCACGCCCTTGGAATTGAAACAATTCGATGCGCCTAGTGGCTTATGGGATGCAAGTGAAAACCTCTATTACACGGTGCATCATGGTATTCAATTAGAATGGGAACCTAACCATGGGAATGAGCTTAGTGAGACAGTTCTTTTCGCATTAAATTTGTCACAGGCAGTTATATACGATGATCCCGGAGAGTGCTGATGGCTTAGTGGGAAAACCTATACTCAAACTTGTTTTACTAATGCGAGAAGGTTCAAAGTTTTAAATAGGATTGGAAGGATTTCTATTTCAATATGTCGGACTTCGGCGACAGAAGAAAAACCGCGAGGACGTTCATCCATTCTGTGTTGTACTTCTTCAGGTTTGAGCCAAGATCTTAAAGCATGCAGGACAGTGGCAAAGCGACAAGGAAGATACTGTCCTCCAGGAAGAACAAATTACCTAAGGCTACCACAGTAATGCGTGTGAAAATATGAACTTCTTTGAGATGAAAGAAAATATTAGTAAATCGGGGAAATAATTCCGCGGAGAAATTTTATCCGATTGCAGACTTGAAATTAAATAAAAATTAGTAAATTGTTGGTTGATGAACCAACACGAAGGGCGTGTACAAGTGAGTCTTTGATTGAGTACGTTATAACAAATTTTACTGAAATAAATTCAGAAGTTAACAGTGAATTGAATATACCTGACCGTGAAACTATTGAAATTAAAATAAAACATAGGGACGGGCTACAGTCCGCTTTGGCGAACTGTTGGATACCCTATTCTTATTCCTAACCCTCATAAGTGGGCGTGACAAAAGTCTAAGTATGGTTGAATTGTTAAGAACGCTCTACATATTTTGTTATATAACATTTAAAGGATTTTATCAAAAAAAACGCTCCCTAGCTCAAACTTGGGTGTTTCAATAAAATTGTTTTATTTAATTGTGGGCGTGTCAGTAGGCGGATTTAAAAAAAATTAACACATGAGCATAAAGGGCCCCTAGAGAGTATATATTATAAATTTCAGCTCCCTAGCTCACTTTGAATTTTCAAAAAAAATAATAATAATAATTGTGGGCGTGCCAGTGGGCGAATTTTGAAAATATTTTCACATGAGCATAAAGGGCCCATAGAGAGTATATATTGGATTTTCAAAAAAATTGTTTTATTTATTTGTGGGCGTGTCAGTGGGCGGATTTTGAATTTTTTTTATCCCGAGCAGTTTTAGGAGTCATAGATCATATATAAAAAATTTCAGCTTTCTAGCTCAAAATTTCTTTTTTTTCTAAAATTTTGTTTTTTTGAGTTTGTGGGCGTGTCTGTGGGCGGATTTCAAAAATTCGTAAACTTGATTATTTCGGGACCCTAGACAGTATATGGTTAAAATTTCAGCTCTCTAGATCCAGTTTAAAGGCCTAATTTTTGCCGACGGACGGACGGACGGACGGACGGACGGACGGACGGACATGGCTAGATCGACATTACTATCGATGCTGATCATAAATATAGTAACTTTTAGGGGTCTACGGGCAATATTAAGGTATGTTACAAACTATGCGTCAAAATGAATATACCCCTAGAATAGGGTATAAACATAGGGACGGGCTACAGCCCGCTTGGGCGAACTGTTGGATACCCTATTCTTATTCCTATCCCTCATAAGTGGGCGTGAAAATGTCTAAGTGTGGTTGAATTATTAAGAACGCTCTACATATTTTCTTATATAGCATTTAAAGGATTTAATCGAAAAAAACCAAGCTTTTGTAAAAAAAAAAACGCCCAAGGCTCAAATTTTGGTTTTTTAATAAAATTGTCGGCGTGTCCGTAGGCGGATTTAAGAAATATGTAAACATAAGTATAACAGGCACCTGGAAAGTCTATATTATAAATTTCAGCTCCCTAGCTCAAACTTTGGTTTTTCAAAAAAAAATAAAAAATTGTCACGTCTGAGAGTATATATATTTTTTTTAAAACTCCTGACCCGCCTAGGCGAAGAAAAACGGTACGTCGACCTGAATAGATCTATTGTACCTAAGGTCAGAGAACATTTTAGGCTAGTGCATTTTCCACTTTTCTAGAAAAGGTAATAATGCTTCTAGCAGCGGATTTCTTCAAGTCTTCATTGATTAAGAGTTCTTTTGTTTCCGCAGAGGGCTGGGCATTCGCACAATATGTGCTCCGTGGTTTCGTTGTCCTCGAGGCACAGCCTGCACTCTGAAGAGTCGGCTAGTTTCATTTTGTTAAGGTGGTATCGTAAACCGTGAGGACCTGTGAGGTTACCTATTATATTATAAATTTCAGCTCCCTAGCTAATACTTTTCAATAAAATGTTTTATTTAGTTGTGGGCGTGTCAGTGGGCGGATTTTAGAAATTTCATCTCCCGAGGAGTTTTAGGAGTCCAAGATCATATATAAAATTTCAGCTTTCTAGCTCAAAATTTGATTTTTTCGATAAATTTGTTATGTTGATTTTGTGGGCGTGTCTGTGGGCGGATTTCAAAAATTCTTAAAATTGATTTTTTCGGGCCCTAGAGAGTATATGGCTAAAATTTCATCTCTTTAGGTCCAGTTTAAAGGCCTAATTTTTGCCGACGGACGGACGGACAATGGCTAGATCGACATTACTCTCGATTCTGATCATAAATATGTATAGTAACTTTTAGGTCTACGGGCAATATTAAGGTATGTTACAAACTTTTCGTCAAAATTAATATACCCTTAGGTATACAAATGAAGCGAAGCCGCAAGGTAATATCAAAAAACATGAAAGGGCAAACTGGAAACTGTTTTTGCCGTTACCGCTGCTGACAAAAGAGCAATTTTGCGACTCGCGTCAAATTCGCACGATTCTGCAGTCAAAATAAAAGAAAAAAGTGGTGTTATAGCTAGTGTTTCTACGGTGAAGCGGGTTATTTCATACCGTAAACACTTGAAGCGTTTAAAGTTAAAAAAAAACCACCGCTTAACCCGTCCCGTAAGGAACAACGTCTTTGTTTCTGTCGCGCTAACATGACCTATAGTAAGGAATGGTACCGTGTTGTTTTCTTCGATAAAAAAAAAATTAATGTTGAGGGTCCTGACGAATTTAACTACTACTTCCATGATTTGCGAAAAGAGGAGCATCAATTGGATCGATTACACAGCCGAGTGGAGTGGAGTGTTATGGTTTGGGGAGCCATAACGTACTATGGCACTTTAGAATTGCAGTTTCTGACTCCGCGTATGAATGCGCAATATTACATTGGCGTACTCGAGAAGGTTTTCCCTTCCATGAAAGAGCTGTTTGGTGACTTGCCGTGGAAACTACAACAGGATAATGCACCAATACATAACGGAAGAGTGGTTAAACTTTACCTTGAGCGCTAAAATGTCTCAATTTAGGACTGGCCACCATACTCGCCAGATTTGAACATCATCGAAAATGTTTGGGGATGGCTTGTCCAGAAGGTCTACGAATCAGAAAAACAATATTCAAATAAAAATGAACTCATAGAAGAATTTAAATGTAGCTGGGCCTCCATTTCATTTGATTGTATCAAGAAACTGTATGATTCTCTGCCTAACAGAGTTTTTGAGGTTAATTATAACCACGGTGGAAGCACCCATTACTAACTAACCCATTATTAAATTTTTGTTCATAAATGGATTTTTTATGTGGGGGGTTCTATTCAAATGAGCTAAAATTTAATACAAATATTTTGAGTCCTATCACTTTAATATGTATACCTAGTAAAATTATCACTTTCAATATGGACACCATTTCTTATTATGTTTTACAAAATTTATTACTTGAATTTAACAAAGAAATTGAGTTGTTTTCTTTATTAATTTAAAAGTTATTGAACTTGGAAGCCGAAGCAAAGGGAGGGTTCTATTCAAGTGAGCGGCACTGTCCTCCATAAAGGGGAAACGCAAATTAATGCAATTACTTTCGGTCAAATAAGGTTTTTAAATAATCAAGATACAGCTTATCAGTTTAATAAATATTTTACAGAAAGTGTGAAGCAAATTAGTGAATCAATACCAAACATTCGGTATTCAAATATCATCCACACGAGGACGGTATTATTTAAATTAACATTGATCGATACCGAGCAATTGAAGATGGTTTTAAAATCGATGAACAATAAAAAAGGTCCGCTCTTATTATCAGTGAGAATTCCTTTTGACCAATTCGAAGTGCTGGGACCGGTTATAGTAAGGATAGTTAATTTGTCTATGAAAAATGGTGTGTTCTCCAAAGTTGGGAGCAATGTTTTGTGTAGCCGATTCAGAAAGTATCTGGAAAAACGAAAGGGTAAGAATTTCGTCCCGTAAATATGCTTATATTGTTGAAAAAGGTGCTGGAGAAAATAGTATATTCTCAACTACAAAAATTTGTGGAGGTTAATAATATACTTATCTCAAATCAATCAGAATTTGGAGAAAGCATTTCTGTGAACTGCACTAAATTTGGTTCTGGGCAATTGGAGATGTTTGACTGACGCTAAATAGAAAATTATAGCAACGTTCATTGACCTGCAACGAGCTTCCGGAACAGTAGACACAAAAACCTTGCTGGACAAACTGTACAAATATGGAATCCGAGGGTCTGAGTGGAACTAGTTCAATTTTTACTTAAGCGATAGATGTCAATGTACAATTAATAATGATGCATATTCAGATGTCATTGAAGTTAAAATAAGAGTACCGCAAGGCTCTGTTTTAGGAACGCTTTTGTTTGTATTGTATATAAATGATATGAATAAGGTTGTGGACTAATCGAATCTGTGTTTGTTTGCCTATAACGCTTCATTATATGTTTCGGGAGATGACGTTTATTCGTGCGCGAATAAAATTAAAATTGACTTGGAATCGTTAAATGAGTGGCTGCAAATAAACGGCTCCAGGAAATAACCCCCCAAATGAAAAATTAAATAACTCCCCAAATCGAAGATGAAATAAATATGAATATGGTGTTATGACTCACTATGGCTTTCTGAAAGTGAAATAAGGCCATACGAATTCATTTACCCAAAGTGCAATAAGGCTAAGAGCTAAAATAAAACCTCGCATGGGATCCCATAAACAGTGCAATGCGTATCGGGGGCATGCTGCCCCTGCAATCCCCCTGCTTGAGGTCACTGTTTGATTTGGAGTAGGTGCGAGGTTTTATTTTAGCACTTGGCCTTATTGCACTTTGAGTCCCCAAATTTGGGGACTTATTTCATAGTTGAATTTCGGGACTTATTTCACTATGAAATAACCCCCCAATTTGAAGTATGAAATAAGTCCCCAAAAACCCATGAAATAAATGCCCACCTCCATACAAATTTTGGGGAGTTATTTCATTTTTCATTTGGGGGGTTATTTCATTGGGTGGTTATTTCCTGCGGCCCAAATAAACAAGTTAAAACTAAATGCTAAAAAGACTAAAGGTATAATGTTAGGAGCAGTGGCGGACTAACCAGGGGGCGGAAGGGGCGGCCCGCCCCGGGCCTCCGGTCTTGGGGGGCCCCCAAATCCTTCAATAATTTATAATAAAATGGGACTTCAGTGAATCGCTACCCTGTATATCGCCCATACTTCAATACTTCTTGACCATTTGCATCTCGGTTGCATCATGCGAGAGGAGTTTTTCGAAACTTAAATCAATTAAAAATTATCTTCGATCTACAATGGATCAAGAGCGACTAGTTAATCTAGCCGTGCTTTCAATAGAAAGTACCTGCGCGCCAATAAGGAATTTAAACAGTTATGCTATCAGGAAAAAGCTAGTTACCTCAAAAGTCTTGCAACTAGGTTAAAACAGTCCAAAAACTCAAAAGAATTCTGGAATAATGTTCAGGAATTGGGAGGGCGCATTCGGACTGTGAAGATTTCTGTCGAAGATGATACGTTAGCTGCTCATTTTAAAACACTGCTATCAGCGGAGGAGGGTCTTCACAGTTTTAGCTTTGCATTACCTAACACAATGGTATCTGAACTTGACTGCCCGATCTCCCTAGGAGAACTTAAAGCTTCCTTGCAGGCTATGAAAAACAACAAAGCTCCGGGATGTGATGGTATTCCAATTGAATTTTTTAAAAACGGAACAGACCAACTCGAGACTTATATTGTGGATTTTTTCAATTTAATATACAACAGCGCTTGTGTACCAACGTGCTTTACCAAAGCGCTTATTTTTTCTATTTTCAAAAAAGGTGATGTGAGTCGACCAGAAAACTACAGAGGTATCTCTATTCTCAATTCTCTAAGAAAGATTTTTGCTTCGATCTTATACACAAGACTTTCCAGGTGGATAGAGGATAATAATCGTCTCAGCATGTATCAAGCTGGTTTTCGGGCTGGTTTTTCCAGCGTTGACCATATTTTAGCGCTGACTAGCATCGCTAGAAAATATATTGAAAATAATAAGAAACTTTTTGTGTGCTTTGTAAATTTTAAAGCAGCGTTTGATACAGTTAACAGGCAAGCTTTAATTTATAAACTGGCATCCCTTGGAGTGTCAAGAAAGTTGTTAATGTTGTATGCCAAATTTCTTTCGTCATTTTGCGCAGCTGTGTGGGATGGGTCGAACCTGTCCGAATGGTTTGAGACATCTGCAGGCGTCCCTCAGGGCTGCATATTAAGCCCAATTTTATTCGCGTTGTACATTGATGCAATATCTGATATTCTTCCGGGTGGCGTTAATTTTGCGGGCAATCACATAAAAGTACTTCTGTACGCTGATGACCTAGTGTTACTGGTGGAAAATCCTTCTTCTTTGCAACTGCAAATTAATAGAATGCAAACCTACTGTAAAACTTGGGATCTCCATATCAACGTCGCAAAAACCAAGGTCATGATATTTGAGAACCGGCTGAGAAGACGTCCTGGGGTAGGAACCTGGCGCCTTAACAACGAACAAATTGAGGTAGTTCGTGAGTTCAAGTACCTGGGTGTATTGTTGTCGTATAATCTAAACTTTAACAAGCATGCCAGAGAAAAAAGTATTGAAGCCAAACTGGCACTCAACATGATGTGGCCGAAGTTCTTCGCCAATCAAAACATTGACCTTTCTTCGAAGTATCAAGTGTTTAACGCCACAGTTAATACTTGTATGTGCTATGTTGTGCAGGCCTTTGGTGTGAGCCCCCTCGAAGAATTTGAGGCAGTCCAAAGATTATTTTTCAAGCGTCTATTCCGGCTACCAAATGCGACTCCGACCTACGCTACTCATGTAGAGTCAGGTTTGCCTCCCATCTACGTGCGAAACTTGAAAGCTCATTCTGATTATTTAACCAGAGTGGTAATGAGAAGCGGGAATAATCTTTCCAAGACTATCTTAATAAGATTGCTACAAACCAATGCTTCTTCATTTAAGGATTGGAACCAACTAGCGATATCTCTCGAACTGAATGTCTCCTTTACTTTAACTAATGTTAACGACTGGCAGAGGCTTTTTGCAATCATCATTGCTAAAGTGGATGACAAAATATACGATCAGCACCTAATTAGAGCATCTTCCTCAGCTTCAAGGTTAATCTATACTAACCTAAACCATGATTTGCTATCTCACGAAAGTTATTTCAATATAAATTTTTCATCGAAAGTTATAAGCACCATTTTTAGAGCGAGAGCAGAATTAATAAATTTGAATTCCATGCCACACAGAACAGATCTTGAGGAAACGTGTAATCTATGCAACATGAGAGTGCCTGAAAATATTCACCACTTCATTGCGGAATGCCCTATTTTACAAGAGATTCGTCGACTATACTTCCGAGTAAGCAATCTGTCCGTAAATGATCTGTACGATATACTAAATGGAGCTAGGGGGTGGCTTGTTTTGTACAAATACTGCAATCATGCTCTGTTATATCGTAATAGCTTTTAAAAGTCCAAGCTACAAGCCACTTTTGCCGTTCTTCTTAATTTATTGCTTTAATAATCCAAAATTTTTCTTTTATGTTTCAAATCATTTAAAATTGCTAATTATATTTTTTTCTTCTGTTCTAAATCACTTCAAAATTATAAATCGTTATGTTGCAAATCATCAAAATTGTTTTAGACCACCTCGCTGATCCATTCCATTCCTTTAATCTAGTTTTATACTTAGATACTGATGTACAATTTGCATTTATTTTTTTTGTTTTATTTTATATAAATATATTTTTTTTTTTCATCTTTTCTGTCGACTAATTGTTAAAGACATAACGAATTAATCTTTTATGCTTAAACCCAAAATCTTGTGCTGTAAATAAGTATTTCTTTCTTTTTCAATTTTCCTTTTCAATTTAACTTCTATGTAATAATTTCTTTAATATCTATGAAATGTGTTCTCAAACACAAACTATTGTACATATATTTCATGAAATAAAGAATCTAATCTAATCTAATCTAGAAAGAAAAATTTCCAAAGAAATCGATTTCACAAAAGTTATTGAGGAGTTCATTAAATTGAAGGCACGAAAAACATATAACACGCTACAAAAAATAAAAAACCTTCTTTGATTTATTTTATCTAATTTTTTTTTGTCGATCGATTCGTATTTTATTTTCCTCACCCATATCCATTCCATATTGTAGGTATGTATGTTTATTTAGCCTAAATAATTTAATTTGAATTTAAATTTCACTTGTCAAATTTTAACGAAATAAACATAAACACTTATTTATACATACAAATCGTCGGTGAAACCAGAAAACTGTGTAACTCCATTTCAGCAAATTTTACAGGAGAGCATTTTTGCTCACACAGTGTAGGTACCCACCAAATGCACTGATTTTGAAGATATGCTACCAACTGAATCTCCGATAATATAATAAATAAACTTGTAAGGGGGCTCAAATTTCGCCGAGTTGTAGATATGGGGTTGAACCAATAGATATCATTCAAATCTCATTTTCGTTTAAAAGTGGAGTTACACGATTTTCTGGTTTCACCGACGAAATGTGAACGGAATAAAAAGCTTGTAAAACTAAATTTTTTAAAGCTGGGGGGGCCTCATTCAGCTTTGCCGCCCCGGGCCTCTGAAGGGCTTAGTCCGCCACTGGTTAGGAGGATCATTAGATGAGGATTTATTTGATGAAAATGAAACAAACAAGATCGTAAATGAAATTAAATTCTTAGGTATAATAAAAGACAATAAATTTAAATTCAAGGAGCATATTGACTATCTGTGTTGAAAGGTGTACAAAATCGGGATAAAATTACGCTTATGAACGCAACCAGAGTGTATAACACGATCATAAAATCGCTTTTTGAATACTGTTCAACGGTTCTTCTACAATGTTCGACGGAAAGTATGTACAGACTGCAGAAACTGCAAAACAAAGTGGCGCGTTGTATTTTAAAAATGTCCCACTAAACGTCAACTTTACATATGTATGTTAGACACACTAAAGTGGTTAAGCATCAGCCAAAGAGTAATATTTAATGTCTTAATTTTTATATTCAGGATTAAAACAGGTAGTGTGCCATCCTATATAACGGATAATATGCAGTTTGTTGGGAAGCCACAACCTTATAGCCTGAGAAACAACCAGAACTTCAGATTGGATCGCCATCGTATTGTTGGCGGACAAAACACAGCAATGTATAAGGGTATATCTATGTACAACATGCTGCCGGCCAAAATAAAAAATTGTGAAAATGTGTTTACGTACAAACACATATTGTTAATTTATGTAATCCAACAATTTTAAAGTTTTTATTTTTATTTATTTATTTATTGAAAAATCGCTTACAAGTAAGATAAGAGTCTATAATTTATGATAAGCCTTTAAATGCATTACTTTACTGATCAATTATAAAATTTAAACAATAGAAGCAAAAGAGTGGAAAGCATTTAACTTAATTATTAAAAATTCAATTAAAAGTACCTACAGATTAAAAAGAAAAGGAGAATTTAACAGAAGAGTTTGAGTTGAAGAAAGTAGAGAATTAGTTGTAATTATTTGCCAAATACATAAAAACGTTAGCATCTTCGATTCTTCTCAGCGCAATAGGTAGGGAGCTCCAGAGGCGGATAACGTGGACAAAAAATTGTCTTCCCGTTGTAAGGTACCGGTATCGAGATGGGGTGATGACAAAGGATCGTGTTGATTGAGGGAAAATAATTCTGTTGTGCAAGTAATCAGGTTGTTTAGTTTGAATGACCTTATGTAAGAAGGATAAAGACCGAAATTTCAGAAGACTATTAAGGCTGCAGCCACATATACTTTTAGAAAACACTGAGACATGATCGTAATAACGCAAACTGTAGACATAGCGAGCTATATTATTATAGGTCACATTCAGCTCGTAAACTTCCATATATCTTACCAACAGCGCTATTTATATGGTCGTTCCAGGTTAAGGTACTATTGAACAGTAGCTGAAGGTTCTTTGCAGTGTGAACATACTCGTATTCTATTTTATTATTTTTTAGAGGTGGTAGGGTTGAAAAATCAAATAACTTGTAGAAGATGGGAAGAGATTTTGACTTGAGCGGGTTCAAAACGAGGCAATTATTCTGAGACCAGTGCAGGATAGTTGACAAGTCTAAATTCATTAGATCTATTGCCTCTTCCTTATCACAAAAGGGCCGGCTTATTAGAAGTTGCACGTCATCGGCATATAAATGAATATAGCAATGTTTGATAATTTGAGCAAGTTCGTTTATGTAAAGCGTAAATAGAACAGGACCTAGGATTGGACCCTGTGGTATACCTGTTGGGTTGTAAAGGAAGTTGGACGAATTTCCATTGACTGGCACACATTGCTGTCTTTGGTTAAGATAGGAGTATATCAGTTTAGCAGACTCAACAGAGAATCCAAAGTTATTTTGCAGTTTTAGTTGCAGCTTGGAGTGATTGACCGTATCAAACGCTTTGGAAAAATCCAAAAGCGTCAAAAATGAAACATGTGCATTATCCATCGACACTCTGATTACATCTGTGACATAAAGCAAGGCTGATACGAAACTACGCTGTGGGCGAAAACCTGACTGAAACGAACTAAGCAGGTTGTGCGTCGACAAATGTTTTTGTATTTGTTTTAATACAGCTTTTTCAAAAACTTTCGAAAGAAATGGAAGAATAGCAATGTGTCGAAACTCCATAGTATTGCCTGCTTTCTTTTTAGGGATAGGAATAATACGCGTCTTCTTCCACTCTAGTGGAAATTCAGAGGTAGTAAGAATAGTGTTCAAAATGTAGGTAATATAGGGTAGGACATATGGAAGCAAGATTTTAATGAACTTGGGGTTTATAAGATCGAGGCCGGTGGCGTTTAACTTGATTGACAATAAAGCCTCAACAACGTCCTCTTCATAAAGTCTTTCGAACATAAAAGTATAATTGGAGCTAGGAAGAGGTATGTAGGTAAGAAGCAGGAGGAAGTCTTTCGAGCTCAGGATAATTACTTAAAGTAGTCGAAGAAACGAACTTTTCATTGAGGGTATTACAGTCGATGTCATCTGGCGTCTTTAAAGGGTCTTTTCCAATTCCGAGTTTCTTAAGATTGCTCCAAAGTTTTTTACCAGGAGTGAATGAATTAAATTTGATTTCATAGAATTGGGATTTCGCTGCTCTGATTTTCATAACTATACTTGATTGCGTAGAGCGCGATAAGTTTGTTGAAATGTTTACAATTTATATCGTCTCCAGTGGCTGTAGGCGACATCGCGCTTAGACATCAAGGCTATAATATCGGAATTAAGCCAGGGTGAAGAGTTGTGCTCAAAGGTTGAGGTTTTGAGGGGCACATGCTTATCAAACAGCAGATTAACATTATGCTTAAAGAAAGCAACTTGCTCATCAACTCCTTGCATATAAAACAGTGAGTTCCAATCTATTGAATAAAAGTCGTTTGTTAAGTTTGACGGAATTATATATTTAAAGTCTCTATATTGAAAGCTATTGTCATGTACCATCGGGGCAAGGTTTAGGCATACAAATAACAGATCATGCTTAAATCTTTCTTCATAAAAAAAAATTAAAATTATAAATCGTTTGTACATTTTTAATATATATTATATATATGTGCCAAATAAAAGAAATGAAATCAAAAAAAAAAAAACGTCCCTAACCCTTTTATGACAGAACCTCATCATGGCTCAAGAAAAAAAAAATCAAAGGTCGAAAGGATGATGAGATAGGGAATGTTGTTTCTGTATAACAATGCGCGTCAGTGGTAAATAAAATCTCACTGAAAAGTCAAAATTAAAAAAACAATGGTACAATAGTTTTTAGATTATATCATTTGATTTATTTATGTAATAATAAATAGCTTAAAAATTATGTAACACATTTGCGGTGTCTTAAAACAATTTAAAATCCATTTCAAATGGTTTTTCGGTGACTTTTTGGATATATTTTCAGGTACATCGCCTTCCTTACTTCACATTTGAGTGATCATACACTCCGCTCCACGTGTTTACGTACAGGTAATGTATTGATTTAATTTTACGACATTTTTTTTATCGAAAGAAAGCTATATTATTATTATGTTGAAGCATAAAAAAAGGGATTAGGAAGATAAATTAAATTTGTATGATGCTTTTCCCAATAAGGACATAAAATTAGTCCAAAATTCCACCTATTTACGAACAATAACTAAATCTACCTGATTGATGCTTACAAGGTAATAAAACGTCACATTTATTTTGTAATAAATTAATTTGGGTTTTATTAAGATTATAACAATAGTTTTTAATAATATATACTACCTCCCGATCGCTGTGTCACTTCAAGAAGCCTGCTATGAAGAGATGGTGCCGTGATATTACTGTGGATGAAGTTAAAAAAAACTTTAAGATGTTACTTAGCTCGGGCGGGATTTGAAATTGAGACCTTTAGATGCCAACACATTTACCTCGGCGCCACTGCGCCCACTAGTACTTGGTGGGAGGTGAACGATACTTTCATCCGCAAAATGGGCCGCCACAAGCATAGGGAACTATCTTAACCCAAACGTCCCATAAGCTTGACCTGAAAGGATGATTGAAGTTTACATCGGGGAATGCTTAACTAGAACCAAGCCTCTACACCCATGTCAATTTGGATATCAGAAAGGTAAATCAACTGATGGCAATCTGCTGAAACTAACAATAGAGATCAAAAACGCCTACTGTCACAAGGAGATCACATTATGCACCTTTCTTGACATAGAGGGCGCTTGTGATAATACTGAATTAGATTCCACATCAAATGCTTTGTATCAAAGAAATGAAGACAAACCCACTATGAAATGGACCAAAGCGAAGATCGAAAGTCGGAGGAGAATTACTTTGTCAGGGCTGACAGAAGTATCAGTATCAGCAGTTAGGAGCTGCCCGAAGATAGGAGCACCGTCACCCCTTCTGCGGTCTTTGGGTATTGACGACCTGCCTCATAGGTTAAGTAATTAAGGCTTCGACACAATTGGGTACGCCGATGCCAATAGCAATCATCATTAGTCGCAGAGGCAAACGAAGTCCGAACATGTATACAAACGCCATTCAGACAGCCCTACATTGGTTCACCAGGAAAAATCTTTCGATCCATCCCAGTTATGCCTGAAACACATGACGCAGATGTGCAGCAAGATATTGCCATCATTGAATAAGCTTTTTGCCTCACCTAAATATCATTAAACGATCAAAACGACCAAAATGTTAGGTGATAAAATTCCACAGTACGAAACGTCAAACTGAATTGTGCTGTTCTACTACTGAAGGTGCAGTAAAAATATCTTGCAGCACGAATTGACATGCAGTAAGCATTGTGTCATTTTACATACAAAAATATCTGACTGCACACCTGTTTTAAGCATAAGGCCTCATAGTTCCTTTTACCAAATTATTATTATTGTTTATTTACCATCTATCGAGTACATACACTCGTCGCCACTTGAATAGGATACAGTTGTACGCTCTATTTGCAATTGCTCATAACTCGAAAGCGGAATGATAAAATAATGATATTATGCCCGTTATCTTTGACCAAATCTTCTTCTTTCTCTGTGACAAAATTGTAAGTTCTGGAAAAGAGCCGTCATATGCTTTTTTCCACTTTATGTTAACATTCGTTGGAATTTTGCGCCACTTGAATAGAACATGCATTTAGTTTGATCGTTATCTTTGGCACGCGGACTCATATTCTTCGTTGATCGATTTTTTTTGTTAAGTTCGACTATTTAATTAAAAAAAAATCTAAAATGGGTCGAGAAAAAGCATTAACCGAGGTGGAAAAAGGACAAATCGAAGCTTACAAGAACCCCGGCTTATCTATTGCCAAAATAGCTGAAAAAATCGAGAGGGGCCGACACGTTATATCCACATTTTTAAGTAATGAGTATGAATATGGAAAAACATGAAAGGCCGGACACACAGCGTGCTTACTAATGCGAAAAGGCGACTTATTTTAAGAAAAGCGTCAAATTCTCACGACTCTTTGGCAAAAATCAGTCATAAATGCGGTGTCAAGACAAGTCTTACAACTATGCGTCGTGTTATTTCGAAAGCTAAACATCTAAAAAGACTGAAAATCAAGAAGAAGCCACCTCTCAACCCAGTTCGATAAGAGCCACGCCTCAGTTTTGTCACACACATGTGACCTGGACTTTGGAGTGGCATAGATTAGTCTTCTGCGATAAAAAAAAAAAAAATAATTTGGATGGCTACAGCTGCTATTTCCATGACCTCCTCAAAGGAACACATATACAGAGCATATATTCAGAGCCAAAATGTTGAGCTATTGAGCTGGCCGCCCTATTCTCCGGATTTAAATATCATGGAAAATGTTTAGGGATGGTTGACACGTCAAGTATACGGATTAGGACAACAATATTCGAGTATACCTGAACTAACCGAAGCCATCGAATTAGCTTGGAGCTCGATTTCACTGAATTATTTGGCTAATTTGTATACATCCCTTCCAAACCGGATTTGTGAAGTTTTGGAACAGAAAGGTGGCTCAACACACTATTAAACAAATTTTTTTGAATGTAAAATACTCCAATTATCTTAAATTTTAGTTATTTTTGTAATAAAAAGAATCAGAAATCTCTAAAATGTTTTTTTTTATTAAAGTGGCGCAAATTTTCCACCCCGCATTTAGTCGGTTGTTTGTAAGACTTAAAGCTTTAGCATTGAATATTCCTTTTGATCAAATTACAGCTATTAAATTGATTTTAATATACAAAAAAAAAATTAAGTCTCTAGGATGCTTGGTTTGGAAGCAATGAAGGATAGGAATCAGACGTAAGGGGTGTCCTATTCAAGTGGCGAGGAGTGTATCTCTTAAAGACTAAGCCATATGAAAATTTACAATATTACTATATTTTATAAATACATATATAGTTCGGTGGTCCTTATTGCTAAGAAAAAAAAAATTATTTAATTTCGCGGGGCACCACGTAGTTTGATTATATACCATAAGAAACTATTTCAGTATTTTTTTTGGAATTTTTTAAATGACATTTAGAGGTCGGTACCAAGGTTTGAATTTAAAAAAAAACTCCAAATCTGCATTTTTTTTTAATATTTAATTAATAAATTTACAAAGGTATGGTTACCACACATTTTATAGTATACAGAGATATGATAATTTGTATCTTTCTTCTGAAATATTATCTACATAACATTAGTGATTTAAATTGGAAAAACGAAAAATTATACAATATTGAAGGAAAATACGAAAAAACCTCCAATTACAAAAAAAGAAAAAGAAATAAAAAAACGTAATATATATTACAGATATTAATATATAATAAATTTATGAAGCAATTTTTGACTAAGGAAAGACGCGAAATCAGGTACTAATTAAAAACTTATTATTAAAATGATCACAGTTATAAATAAATTAAAATAGATAAATAAATAAATAAATAAATCAATATACTAATAAATGAGAAAAATAAATATATAAATAAATAAGTAAATAAATAATCGATTAGGTTAGTAAATAAAGAAGAAAATTATCACAAATATAAATAAATTAAAATAAACAAATAGATAAGTAAATCAATATTATAAATAAATAAATAATAAAAAAAATAAATAAATAAATAATCGGGTAAATAAATAAATAAATAAATAGGTAAATAAATAAATAAATAGTTACGTAAATAATTACATAGTTTTTAATTCGGATAATAATTGACCGATAAGCCAAACCTTACTTTGATTTCTAGTAGCTTTACTGCGCTCTCGTAAATGACTTATTACAACTGAAGTGCGGGGCGGGCTAAATCTCAACGCATCGGTACAAAAGAAGGGTCGACGCGAGGGCTTTTTGTAAAAATTTTGACACTTGGTAGCGACCTCTAAATCTCAACAAAAAAAACAAAAGAAACGTATTTCATATTTAGAGGTATATAATCAAATGGGAAAGTGCCCCGGGGATAATTCAAAAGTCGAGAAAAAAGGACCACCCCAATATATAGGTAAGGTACTCGTATAATAACAAAAAACAGAAGGTACAAATTAAAATGATAACAAAAAAAAATATATACGTTAATGCTAAAACGAACCTAATACAAATGCTTTAAAAACATCCCTGCACAGGACGAAGTCGATGTTTTGAGAGAGAGAATTAAACTATTTTTTTTTTTTTTTTTTTTTTATAATTAGCGCGCACTAAAGGGATTTGTTGGGACCCTTATAATGTATTAGCTACACAGCGCGGGCGTTAAGGAAATTAGGGTGAGAGGAAAAGGAGAGATGCCGATGCACGTTGGTTTTGAATGTCTGTAGGTTATAATGTGTAGGAAAAATGGAGCGGGGAAGAGCATTCCACATTCGTGTTGTACGGCTGAGGAAAGATTCTTTGAACTTCACTGTACGTCCGAACACAAGCTTGAGGGTGAACTGATGAGCATTCCCTGCATGGAGGGTATTGCGGTTGAAATGTTCAAGGGGAGGAATGCAACTGGCTATTTCGTTTGAGCACTTATGGTGGAAATAACGATAAAATAACGACAGGCAGGAGACATTACGACGATGACTAAGAGAGTCAATCGATCTCGCGATGTCTCGGTCGCCAATGAGTTTTATCGCGCGTTTTTGGATCCTGTCAAGTAGCTCCAAATAAGTTATTGGTGCACCGGACCAGATATGAGCGTTGTACTCGAGTTTCGGGCGAATAAACGCCTTATAAATTGTAGCCAGATCAGAAGGGGTGAAATATTTCTTACAACGCTTAAGGAAGCCTAGACATTTCGCGGCGTTCTTGGCGACATCGAATATGTGGTCATTCCAACGAAGGTTGTCATTAACACACATACCGAGAATGGAAAGTCTTTCGGTTTCAGCGATGTAAGTGCCATTCATAGATAATGGCAGTGTGTGTGGGTTTTGCTTTAATGACAGGAGACAGCATTGAATTTTGGAAGCATTAAATTCCACTCTATTGGTTTTACCCCAATGAGTTATGCTGTTAAGATCGGAATTTAATGAGCTTAACATACGTTGCCGTTTCAGTTCCATACCCGAAGATGAGGGGCGTGAACCATGAAACGAATATGAGAAGCTGAGGGTACCTACTGTCATCCGCAAAGGAATGGATTGGATCAGAAGTAACAGACAGGAGATCATTTATAAAAATGAGAAAGAGAGTCGGGGACAGAACAGAGCTTTGGGGGAACACCAGCATTTATTTGGTGAGTTGCAGACTTGAAACCGTCCAAAATAACTTAAATTGAACGGTCCGAAAGGTAATTTCTAATCCATTGAAGAAGAGTATCATCGATTCCAAATGCACGCATTTTCGACAAGAGAGCTTGGTGCCAAACTCTGTCAAATGCTTTTGAAATATCAAGCGCAACGATCTTACTTTCACCACCTTGGTGAAGAGATTGGTTCCACTTTTCGGTTAGATATGTCATCAAATCACCAGTGGACCTGTTGCTGCGAAAACCATACTGCCGGTCATTAAGAAGTTTTCGCGATTCAAGATATTTCATTAGCTGACGGTTTATCAGCGTTTCCATGACCTTAGAAAGAAGGGACGTAAGTGCAATTGGTCGGTAGGAGGAGGGAGAAGAAGATTCGCCTTTTTTTGGTACAGGCTGGACAGATGCTGTTTTCCATCTTCCCGGGAAGAGTCCTGAAGAATAGGACAGATGGAAAAGCTTACGCAATGGTTTTGCCAGCGAAGAAGAACACCTCTTCAGAACGATAGGGGAAATACCATCTGGACCAGCGGATTTGTGAACGTCAAGACCTTGAAGTACTCTAGCCACTGTACGAGTGCGAAAGTGGATTGGTCCCATAGAGAATTCTACGCGCTCGAGTACAGGGGGAGACAAAGCACAATCTGGGAGCGTTGAGCTGACTGCAAAGTGAGCAGCAGGCAGATTGGCCTTATCTGTAGAGCTGACAGCTGGAATGTCGTTATAAATGAGTGTCGGGATAGATGACGAGGCCGAATTCTTGATGTTTTTAACAAATGACCAAAAGTTTTTACTACCAGTGGGACTTTGTAGTATTTTTTGCCTCAACTTTTGGTCATAGGAGAATTTGACACGATTAATGTGGGCATTGCAGTCATTTCTGGCTCGTTTAAACTTTTTGCGGCTTTCCTCAGATGGGTTGGCTTTGAATAGCCGAAAACTTACCTCTTTTAACCTGATAGCCTCTTTGCAGCTCGAGTCACACCACGCGTTAACCTTGGGTTTGATACTTTTAATCCTGTTAGGGATAAAAGTCTTCATACCCAGGTGAATTATGTTTGTGACCATATCAGCAGCAGCATCCACGTCGCTGTCGAGGAAGCACAGCGACCAGTTAAAACTCTTAAAGAAACCGTTTAATTTTTCCCAATTGGCTTTCTCGTACTGCCATACGGTTCTTTTAGGAGTTTGTTCTTTAACTATGTGGTTGGAGTACGAGAAATTTGCTGATATGATGCAATGGTCTGACGAACCTAGAGGCGATAATACGTTCAAAGCGTATTTATCAGGGTGAGAGGTAAGAAACAAGTCCAATGTGTTGGCAGTTTGGCTGCTAATGTCCGGTATTCGTGTCGGCTCATTTACAAGCTGAGTCAGGTTATTTACCTCAGCAAAGATCTCGACGTACCTTCCTTCGGGTGTTGTCTGACCAGAATGTCGAAGCCAGCTTGAATTGTGTATATTGAAATCGCCCGCAATAACGATTTCAGAACGAGGATGAAGGGTCACAATTCTTGTAATAGAATCAGACAGGGCATCAAACTCATTATAAGTTGAATGTCTGTCCAAGTTGGGGCTTCTGTAAATAAAACAGTAGTGTATTAATTGCCTACGGACATGGAGTTTTAGCCAAATGAAATTAAATTCTGGGTTGGCACATTGGCCATATTGAGGCTGAAGTTGGTAGGCTACGTCACTACGTATATAAACGGCGATACCGCGATGGGCAAAGAATAAAGGCACTAAGTTGTACCCAGGTAGACTAAACTCTGTTAAATCAGAGCCAACGCTAACCTGGGTTTCACTAAGTGCCAAAACAGCTGGTTTGTTGTGAAAAACATGGGCGTATAATGAAAAAAAATTCTTTCTCAACCCACGAATGTTGCTGATATCCACAACGAAATTCCTACACATTATAAAAAACAAACATAAAAAAAACACAACTCCGACGCTAACTAAGCATGAACTGGATCTGGAAATAGGGTCGGATCTACCGTAGTTAGTGTACGAAAGGGGAACAAGAAAGAGTGCTTGTCTCATCCTTAACGACCTTGAGGGAGCATATAGACAGAAAAGAGAGAGCAGTTTAGGGCAATCAATCCGATTACAGAAAGTATCCCTAACGAGCATACCTAATACTTTCTTCTAACTTCAAGGAATTTAAGATAAATCAGAAGACATCTGTGGGCATACGGTGGCAAAATATTCTTGGAAATTTTCTTTGTACAGATTCTAAACGATTTGCATCCGCTTTATACAACGGACACCATATACAGCATATATACTATAAGGCTGATCTTATCAAAGAAATGTACAACACTTTCAACGTATACGGGTCAGACAACTGTTTAGAGTTGCACATTAGGAATCCTAGTAATTATTGGATTTTGAAATCAAGTAGTCTAAGTGCATTTTAAAATTTATTTTAGCATCACTTAAATTTCGCATGGACTAAGGCCACAAAAAAGATCACAATCTTAAAGTATTTCCGGAGCCATGGACACCTAACCCACTAGCAGCTGTGTAGAAGTCATAAATGGACTTGCGATTCAGTACAGCTTAAAGGTATACGTCTTAAGGGCCACCCAGATCTAATGACCCTATTCGCTGTACTTCCGTGACTTCACATGGCATACGCGGTTATAGACGCCTTCATCGGCAAGTTCAAAATTAAAACAAAATAAGGCCAGCAGCCACTTGTTTGGTTTTTTTTAAAAAAAAAAAAAAAACCTCCATAGGTTATTTCGTTTGCGAGACTTTTCGAATTCCTTCAGCTGGAAGCCTTCCATTCTACATCGGATCTTCTTCCAGCACAGCCCGGTTTGGTGTAGTTCATTCCCAATAGAAAAAATGCACCATCCTTGCAATTTCAAAGCAACATGCATACATATTTGTACTTAGCATGGCCACCCTCCATTGCAATGGTTAAAGCGGTTTTTATCAATTTGTAACACCCATCATCCACATCATCACGTTAATAACAGCCAACGGGCATGGCACTCTCACTCCTTCATCCTTCATCCAGTAGTTGGCTTCTTTTTCGATTCGATGTGGTCTAGGAAAAAATCTCCACCTCTTCACGTACAGGACAAACTACAACCACAGCACACTGTATAGCGCAATTCATCTTGGTTACGCCTTGACGTCGACGTCGACTACCACCGGGGCATTCCAAGTGGCGCATGGTACCCACCACAAACAAAAATGAATCTCGCCCTCGAAGCATACCACAGGAGGCTTTCGCTTATCGTCGTCGTCCTACAACTCTTTCCCGCATTATATCAAGTCATGGCGGCATTGCCCCCGGGCTCCATGAACGGGTTACACTTACACATTGCGCTGTGGCGCAAGTAGATTTATGAGCGTTTATTAATTATCATACAAATTGAAAATTCGTCACGCTCCACAGTGTACAGTACACAATATCGATTTGCAACTATATAAATGTGACGTTGGCACAAGTATGAGTATGTTGGGCCAACAGATGTCTCCAGGAAGTCGAAGGAATCGTTTAATGTTTCGATATTGTGTTTGCCTCCTCCGCATAACGATTATCAGCGCAGATACAATGAAAACGCTTAAATGACTTATTGAAGGCACAGTGCTATATGATTCGGATGGGATAACCCAGGGCGCGGCATCCTCTTTACAGCTCAACACCAACCTTCACCCCCATATCGATGAGTTTCATGTCACAGCCAGCAATGCATGACACAACCGAATGACCTCTATTGATTTCCTGTGTCGTTTAATCGACAGACGCTCACTGTTCGAAGGTGCTAGCTGATCGGATGGATGGATGAGCGAGTAATTTATGAACCCCAGCACTGGCTTTGACCCTGCCGGCCCAACCCTTTACTCACTCAAATGTGACACAGATGCGCGAGACTGTAGTCTTAATGATTTTTATGGTGTTGAGTGCTTTGTTCGAACGGCTAACTGTCTGTGACAATAGTGTGAAGTTCTGCAAGGCGGAAGTTGTCACACCGACTGTCGAACGGGCTAAATGACGTACGTTTAGTTGCCGAGTGATTTATGGCCTCGTTCGCTTTATTAAAGCAACGAAATTGCTCTGAATCGAAGGTGCCTTCGTGTCTGGATGGGAACGGAGTTTATTGGAGCTAATTTTCGCCGAAACCAACGGTGCTCCGAATTACATACTTGATTTCGCTTTTTTTTTGACCTGTTTATGATTGTACCGGGCATTTCGTCGACGCAATTACCGAAAAATATGATAATTAAAGGGCGGCACCGGTACCACAAAGTTAACACTTCTTTTGGATCCAAGGCTTAGGTCTGCGTGCCGCGAACATGCAGTGTTGTGAGTTTTTGATTGATGTGTGCGTAAAATAGTTCATCTCTTTGGCAACCGTTCTCCTTTTTTTCTTCTCTTTTTGACTGATCGGTCTGAATTTATAATGATCGGCCAAATTTCGATAAGAGGTGGGTGGTGCTCAAATTTCGCGGGGGTTAAGATGAGTTATTGTATTATGGTAATCAAGCAGTTATACCATTTGAATGATCGTAGAATTAAGAAAAAACATAAGGACGGGCTACAGTCCGCTTGGGCGAACTGTTGGATACCCTATTCTTATTCCTACTTGCGTGTGAAGTTTTATTTTTAACAAAAAAATATTGACCCGCTGCCATTTCCAAACCACTTGTCGTTTAGGGGTCATCTTTGTGCCTTTAAGTTGCAATTTTCTCGCACTAGAGGTGCTATAAATAGTCGTTTTGTGGAGACTAAAACTCGACCCTATTAATTTCAGCTTGTTTATTTCTAAAGTTAAAGCAACGAATATTTGTCTTCTGCCGCCACCGTGTCGCTATCTCGAATGCCTATCCAAAACCATCAGCGGAACGTACACCTGACGGCAGTTGTTTCGCCCATTTGAATCCGCACGATGGTGGCGGTATCCATTGGCAGATGGCGGCGGTAACGGTTGTGCTGTCAAGTACTGCTACAGTTTAATCAGAGTATTATTTTGGAATTTAATTTTCAGGTTCAATATACTCTATTTTGATTGGAGAAAACAGCCAAAATGTCAAATGACACAGTGCTGCCAAGTTGCAGTCGAGCATTTTGTTTACTCTTTTCATCTAAGCCTTTAAACGCCTTAGTAAAAAAACGCACCTTTAGTAAATTTTAGGGGTACCTATACCGGCAGTGTTAGGTCGACTAAGAAGTGTTAACTCAACTAAGAAGTGGTATTATGGAAAAGATGGAACAATTATTGGCCATATGGATTGAAGATAATAACCAACGGAGGATGCCAACGAGCCAAATGACTATCCAAGAAAAGGCTAAAAATATTTTCGAAAATTTAAAGATTGGCGTTGCCGATGAATCTAGTAAAGCTGTAACATTCCAAGAAAGCCGAGGTTGGTTTGAAAATTTTAAAAATAGACACAATTTCCACAACTTAAAAATGAAAGGTGAAGCAGCTAGTGCCGACGATGACGCAGCTAATGAATATCCCAACATTTTAAAAACAATTATTGAAAGAGGCGGATACCGACCCACACAGAAAGAAAAACATGTAAAATCAAAAAAAAATAAACATAATTCAAAAATTTTTGTTGAATTTTGATTTTGCTTCTTAGTTGTTTCTTGTTATTTTAAAAGGATTTTTCTGTATCTCAGGCATAAGGAATTATAATGTCGAAATAACAAGAAATGTATTTGAATTAAACATATCCTCATTTTAAAACAACACGGTGATTCCCGTTAAAGCATATTGATCTTCATGTTAAAACAGCATGACGATTCCTGTTGAATCAAAATGATTCTCACGTTAAAAGAGCACGACGATTCCTGTTAAATCATAATGAAGATCATGTTAAAACGGAACGACCATTCCTGTTGAATCAAAATGATTCTCATGTTAAAACTGCAGAACGCTTCCTGTTGAATCAAAATGATTCTCACCTTAAAAGAGCACGACGATTCCTGTTAAATCATAATGATGCACATGTTGATTTAATATGAAAATCTATTTTAATAAAAACTTCAGGTTTATTTTATTCATTTTATATTATTTTTCATATAGCTGTTTATTTAAAATAATAAACTATACACGGTTAATAATTTAATTACTATAAAAAAAATTCAAAGATCGAAAGTATGCCTAAATAAGTGAGTTGCAAAAATTTATTTCTTAAATATATTTTTCCATTATTATTTGGGAAAAGATGCAAAGGAGGTCAATTTTCATTGCATTTTGTGATTTCAATGCATCCATCCAAAAGCGTGTCTTGGTAAGATGACCGCATTTAAGAGAACAGTATTGATGTAATCTAAGGATCCTGGTGAACAAAGTAAAATGTTGAGCCGGCCGGCGTAAGTATGTCAAAAGTGATAAATAACTTAATTGTATCAGTGATGTCCTTTGAATTTAAAAAAAATTGCCTTAGACCTTTTATCAGAGATGTATAGGGAGTAATAGTTCAGAATTTTTGTCCTAAACTCTTCCCACTTACAGAGAAGCAGATCACTCTTGTTGTGATACAGCAATTCAAAACCAATATTAATCTAAAAAATTAAACATATTTTATAATAAAATAATTTAAATAAAAACTTAAATTTTAATATACTGTGGCTGTGGTTGCATACACTTCTTCTTCACTTTGCACTTTTAACTTTTTCGACTTACTCATACCAATCGGTGCGACGAAATAAATAAATAAAAGAATTGGAGGAGTAATACCTACCCACTTACAGGTATTTTACAGGAATCAATGTAGTTTTAACCCTAAATAAATGTAAACACACAGACGCTAAAGTAGGAATTCGGAAAATAACGGTTGAACGAAGAATATTTTTATTGAATTTAAAATGTCCAATTTCATTTTAACACGTTTTGATGTTGAATTTAAAAGAGACAGTTTTGTTTTCAACCGTGTGCACGATCGTCTGGTATGCAGGTTGCCACTTTGGTAACATTTGACAAAATTTGGTATTTTTTTGCCTGGTAGGATTTTTGGCAATTTGGAAATTTATATCCTTAGGTGACTTTTTGAGCAGAAACACCGAAAATACATATAAATCGGATTACAAACATTTGTTCTTGGGCAAAATTTAATCAATACGACAAAACCCATTTTTTTACCAAATCAAAATGATGTGTGATTGTGTTGTCTAATTTCTGAATATATGTGACATATCAAATTTAAATAAATATGAAATAAAATTATTGTTATAAAGTATCCATTTTACCCTTAATAGATGCTTTTGGAAACTTGGATGTCGATTCTGAAAATGTAGTAATGGATTGGGAGATGTTATGGTATTCAAATAATAATTGAAACGATGAGATGGATTTAGGAAAATAATATTGCAGCTGCTGACTGAACATTTTTTGAGTTGAGTTTAATTAAAACTAAGTTAAGAAATAAATTTAACTTCGAAAGTGTAAAAAATGTCATGTTGGCGAAAGAACTTAAAAATGATAAAAATTAAAAACCATTCCGTTTGGTCGGCAAAACCATTATTTAACAAATCATGTTTATTTTTTTAGTATAAGTAAAGTAAGTAAGACGTTGTTCCAAATCTAAAAAAAAAACTGACTAGGTTTATATTCGCATAAAGTTCCTCATTGAATTTAGAAAACTTACGCTTTGAAATGTACATATCTTTTATAAACAAAAATAAAGTGATACACTTTTCCAAATTTTTTTTGAAGACTAAGCAAATAGATATTTTTCCACTGTTGTGCAGTTTTTATACCCTATTCTAAGTAGAATAGAAAGATAGATAGATAGATATATTTATTTGCTATAAGCTTTGCTTTTACAAATTGAAAAGTAGAGTAGGTATAAAGGTATATTAATGTTGACGCATGGTTTGTAACATACCTTAATATTGCCCGTAGACCCCTAAAAGTTACTATATCTATGATCAGCATCGATAGTAATGTCGATTTAGCCATGTCCGTCCGTCCGTCGACAAAAATTAGGCATTTAAACTGGGCCTAGAGAGCTGAAATTTTAACCAGATACTCTCTAGGGTCCCGAAATAATCAAGTTTACGAATTTTTGAAATCCGCCTATAAACTCAAAAAAAAAACAAAATTTTGGAAAAAAACGAATTTTGAGCTAGAAAGCTGAATTTTTTTATATATGATCTATGACTCCTAAAACTATTCGGGGTATACAATTTTCAAAATCCGCCCACTGACACGCCCACAAATAAATAAAACAATTTTATTGAAAAACCAAAATTTGAGCCAGGGAGCTGAAATTTATAATACATATATACTCTCTAGGGGCCCTTTAAGCTCATGTGTAAATATTTTCAAAATCCGCCTACTGACACGTAAAAAAAACTTTTTTTGAAAATCCAAAGTTTGAGCTAGGGAGCTGAAGTTTATAATATATACTCTCTTGGGGGTCCTTTATGCTCATGTGTAAATATTTTCAAAATCCGCCCACTGACACGCCCACAATTTAAAAAAAATCTATTTTTGAAAATTCAAAGTTTGAGCTAGGGAGCTGAAATTTATAATATATACTCCCTACGGGCCCTTTATGCTCATGCGTTATTTTTTTTTAAATCCGCCTACTGACACGCCTACAATTAAATAAAACAATTTTATTGAAACACCCAAGTTTTTTTTGATAAAATCCTTTAAATGTTATATAACAAAATATGTAAAGAGTTCTTAACAATTCAACCATACTTAGACTTTTGTCACGCCCACTTATGAGGGATAGGAATAAGAATAGGGTATCCAACAGTTCGCCCAAGCGAACTGTAGCCCGTCCCTATGTTTTTATATAGGTAGGGTAAATTCATATTGGCTCAAGACGATGTTTATGTTATTTGTTCTCTTTGTCTCAACGTTTCCATGTTTTGAAACTCGATTTGGTATCTTTTTTTCCAATTTTGCTCGCTAATTGTTTTTGCAAGTGGCAACCGTGGTGGTATGTCCGTACACACGGCTGTCGTCTGGGTGTACAGTCTAACACCTGGACTGAATGTATTGATGATGTTTTTATAGAGTTTAATAGACAAAAATTGAATCTCTGGCGTTAATACTCAATACATGAAAAATGAATTCGTACAGAGGGTTAATGCATACGATTTAGTGTTGATTTTACAATGGCCAATTTGTTTTAAATCGATTCAATGTTAACTACACGCAAAAAACTGTAGTTATAAAAATCAATGTTATTTCAAAATTATTGAATGTTGAATTGAATGTGTCAAATTTTAATTTAACAAGAACTGAATTGTGACTTATTCCATCTGTTCTTCATTGTTGAATTAACCATTTTTCTTTTAACGCCAACGTTTTAACATATTGATTCAAAACGGAAATCATTTAAAAATATAGTGAAATGAATGAACTAAGATGAAATAGCATTATTTAGAATCAACAATTCTTCGTATCAATTTTACATTGGTAAATTTTTCTGTGTGCCTGAACAGGTTTTCAATGTGGATGAGACAGGACTCTATTGGAAGCGAATGCCTGATAGGACGTTCATTTCAAAAAGTGAAAAATCGGCATCTGGTTATAAGGTATCTAAAGAACGATTAACTTTGCTCCTTGGTGCTAATGCTGCGGGGGATTTTAAGCTAAACCCACTTTTAGTATATCTCTCTGAAAATCTAAGACCTTTCAAAGGGCTGAACAAGAAACAATTACCCGCCATTTGGAGATCCAACAAGAAAGCTTGGATGACTAAAATTCTCTTCGAAGGCTGGTTCAAAAATTACTTTTGTCCAGAAGTTAAAAAATATTTGGAAGACAACAACCTTTGCAATAAAGCTTTGCTCGTATTGGATAATGCTCCAGGACATGCAGCTAATTTATCCGAATTATCTGAAGATGTGGAGATTCAGTATCTTCCGAAAAATACAACAGCTCTGATCCAGCCAATGGATCAGGGTGCAATAGCAACTTTTAAAGCATATTATTTACGCAGAACTTTTCGACAACTTATAAATGAAAGCGATGAATCTTCGATTAAATAATTTCAAAGATGCTGTAGACAACATTAGTAAATAGTGGAAGGAATTGAAATCAACAACTTTGAACCATGTTTGGAAAAATATATGGCCAGAATGCATAAAAACTAATGCACCTGAAGTTGATGCTCTTTCGGGTGTTAGACAAACCATATTGACCTTAGCAAATGATCTTGGTTTTGAGGATTTGGAAGAACGTGATGTGATTGATTTATTAGTTGCAGATAGAGAACCCCTTTCGAATGAGGAACTGATCCAATTAGACACAGAACAAACCCGCGATGAGGAGAAAGTTCCTGCTGCATGCCCAAAACTAAGCTTACAGAACTTGTCTAACGCGCTTTCTCATTTTGAACAAGGAATTAATCTCCTTCTTCAAAATGATCCCGACATAGAACGTAGCGCTAAAGTTTGTCGAGGAATTAACGCAACAATTAACTGTTATAAAGAACTGGAAAAAGTAGCGAAAAGCAAGGCAAGACAAACAACGTTGGACAATTTTTTAAAACCAGGTCAATCCACAGCAGCTAAAAGTATCGGCGACAGCAAATTATAGCTTACCCAGTTTTCATATTCCTCTTCAGATTAGATCCGTTTTTATATGTGACTAGCTGACCCGGCGAACTTCGTTCCGCCCAAATTCGTTAATGTAGGTAGGTAATGAAATTAATAATTCCGAGCTTTCGCTTCATGTAATCCGGTCAATTAAAATTCTTTATTCAAAAGTTATATTAAAATTAAATACAATTCCAAAAACCGTAGCGATTTACTTGTCAGCCAACCTACAGCTTTTTCACTGTAGTGCTTTATGGTAAACAAAATTTTTCGTTCCATTATCGGGTGCGTACACGTACAAAGCGCGAGGTTTGCCGACACGTGAGCACGCCAAATGCAATTGACCATGTGAGAAACATGGAAATTAAAGATTTATGCCACACACATCCAGCGATTGTCCTTGCGGCTTATTAATTGTCATAGCAAAAGCGAGACGTACGGGAAATTGAAGACGCTTAAATACGAAAGGCAAATCGTTCTGAATAAGTGGAAACCGCGGAATAAGAACATCTTCGCCTTTAAATTTTCCAATCAAAATCGTTGCTTGAATAATATTTGATTTTAGATTCTTCACAATCAAACGCGTACCGTTGCAAAGTTTTGGTGCATATACTCGTAGGTTGCGCAACAAAATTATTACTGTGCCGACTTTTAGTTGGTGACTTCGTTTTCATCCATCACGGAGTCGACTGATTTATATGAATGTAACTCACCAGCTATTTGATTTTGAATGACGAAATTCAAATGGTCGACATTCTTGTTTTTCGCAGCCAAAATCGCTCTTACACTCAGCCAATCATGGTCAACATAATTCTGAGCGATATTCGGGAAAACATTCATGATTAGTTCTTCCGGTGTCGTTGTAAAGTTGCAAAAATTTTGTGGAAACTCAATCAGGCCGGTGTTTAAGTCTGCTGGAATCTCGCCATTGCCCATCGCCCAACAGTTGCCTGGAGAGCTCTACAGCGGACTGGTCATTTTGTAAAGCAACTCGCGTGTTCGTTTTCAAATGCAATTTCTTTACGTATTGACATAAAGCAGACGCCTTCAAGCAAGCATTCAATTCATCTGCCGGAGTTGATCTCGGAATGACAGGCAGCGTTTGACGAAAATCGCCTGATAGCATGATCATTTCGCCACCGAATTGTCGGTTATCATTACGTAAATCTTTCAAAGTATGATTCAGGGCCTTCAATGCGCATTTGTGAGCCATTGTGCATTCGTCCCATGCGATAATCTTACATTGCTGCAGTACTTTCGCCATCGCAATTTTCTTTGAAATGTTGCATGTAGGTTGTTCATCCACTTGCAGATTCAGTGGCAATTTTAATGAAGAATGAGCTGTTCGACCGCCTTCTAACAAAGTAGCCACTATCCCAGAAGAGGCGAATGCCAAGGCAATCACAGATCGCGAACGAATCGTAGCTAAAATCAGTGAAATCAGGAATGTTTTTCCAGTTCCACCAGGCGCATCAAGGAAGAATATTCCGCCATTTTCGTTATCGACTGCTTGCATTAATTCATCGTACACTTTCTTTTGTTCTTAATTCAACATTGGCACATTTGTTCGAACAGCTTGACTCAATGCGATTCGATCGAAATCCATTTCTCGTCCCAATTCTCGATTAAATGCGTCTTGCATTGCGCGATTTGGCTGTGGCATCCCCAATTTGCACAATAAATTGCCAGTCATGAGCAGACACATATCCTAGATCAAAATCAAAGCTTTGTTGCGCATTTCATCTGACATCTCCAGTTCATTATCTGATGTCACAGTGCGAATATCGATGAAAAAGTAGTTTTTTTTTTATGAATAATACACTTGAAACTGGTAATATTACCACAAAGTGTATAGGATACACCATTTCAATTAATAATTCATGGTTAAATGTACCAAATTTCTCTTTACAGTTTTTATCATTAATTAAAACCTTTATATAAGAATTGCTGTATAAAATTATAATATTGTAATAATATAAAATTGTAAATAGTAAAATAGAAATTGAAATGAAATAAAATTCAAATTCAAATTCAAATTCAATTCGATGCAAAATTTCATCGGCCATATCATCCTTGTATATATTCCACAAATCTTTAGGATTTGATGGAAAACATGGCGCAGTGATAGTGGCATCGGCCAGCGTCATGTCCCAATGATTGTCGTTTTCAAGCAATTGCCTGCGTTGGCAGGATTCTCGATATATAGCACACAACACACCGTCAACAGTCCGCGGCGCTTCGAACGAAGTATGGCCACAAACATTGACCAAAAGCATTCTCAAATAGAAGCATGTGTATATTCTACCAAGTGCATCACTTGCATAAACACCACTGAATCCGGGAACTACGTCACCTTGTTTCCGCCGCTGGAAGTTCTTCGATGACGCATTCCATGAAGGATTCAAACACCATCCAACATATCAAAGTATCGACTCCGTTTCAAAAAGTTACTTTGTGTAACATAATAAATATAAACAAACTTATTAGATATATTTTAAAAAAAAATTCAAAATTGTTGACAACAACAATTTGCTTGGCAAATAATTAAAATAATTGACAGCAACAATTGCTTTTAAAATTTTAAATATTTTTTTTGTATTTGAAGTGTCAATACTCGATTTCTACCCAGTTTATTTTTTTTCAAAGTGCATTAAATGAATTTATTGGAATGGGGTTGCGCCTTCTTTCAAAAATTTATCATACGAATATATAAACCTTCTCTGCATGGTCTATTAACCAAAAAAAAAAAAACTAAATCGGTGAACACCTTATAAAATATTGCATAGCTTCCAAAGGCCTCATTTTTTGCTTTACAATCCGCGACGTAATCCCTGTGTATATCGGCAAGTGCACGACTCCCGTCAATCTATGTCCGGGTTGTATTCGCTCTGGTGTAATGGCTCTCAATTTTGGGGATAGCATTTATATGGTTTCGTATACCGTCTCTAATAGCTGGATCTAGAGTCTTATGCTTTCCATGCTTACCTCTCAAGTCCGGCATCAACAATCTTATTCCGTTTTTGTTGAACAGTTCGTATTGTCCGATCATTGATGTCTAAAGTGTTTTTGAAAAAAACTTTACAGACTCGGACCTTTTCAACTTCAGATGTAGAAAAATAGAAAGCGTTGTTGTTGCTTCTTGGAGCTCACGTATCTGTATCTTGGAGCAATGACTGTCATACAGATATTTATATATTCTCTTTGCCGTTCTATGTTACCTAAGGACCAATAATCAGAAAATATTCGCTGCCTGTCATCTTGGCTTTACTTAGAGGAACACTTAATTTTACATTTTTCCCCACAAGCAGCTTTTAATTCTCTTCTAGGCCTTACATTTTTATTTTTTGAGAGGTATTCCTTACCTAGGTTTCTCTTTTTTTTTAAAAGATTTTTTTTTCCAGTTTTCGACATTTGTTCTTCTTTTAATACCTTTTTTGGGAGGACTTACCAATGTTAAAACATCTGCCTGATTTGATGAGGACGCAATTTGTGGGCTTGGATTGGAATTGTGAATAGATAAAGAAGCTCTTGGCTCAGGAGTACTATCCAACGAAGTATCAGTATCAATTTCATCACTTTTGGAGTTCTTATAAGCTTTGTCGTTGAGGACATCTTTGCAGTCTTCAGTTGAAGATCCACTGCTCTCAGATGAAGAAGAATCAGAAGATGAGGAACTAGAGGAGGAGGGTCTTGATTGTGGAGACATGGAGTGGTCAATAAAACATTTTGATTTACATTGCATTCTATTAGAAATAAGATCATTAAGAGCAAATCTTGCTGAAAGATGATTTAAATTTACCAGGCTCATTAAAAGGTAATGGAATATTACTAATATCGAATGTTAAAAGTTTGTTCTTATCTAAGAAAAGAGTTTTAAAAAGGGACATTTTAAGATTAGGAATTACATCTAAAATATATCAACCTTGCTACCTGGTTCATTAAAATCTTTTTGAGATAGTTTTTGATACATTTTTTATTCGATTGTTGTGCTTTCGCAAGCTCAACGAGTTGCCTTCCACGGGAATGCATTTTAATATATTGCAATATTGTGTACCTTTTTGTGGTAAAAATAGCATAAGTTAAAATAACACTAGAGAATCTATGAACTATGTTATACATTTTTGTTACAACGTCATATGGTGACATAGTCCAAAAAATATATTTCTAAATCGTGAATAATTTCCTATCAGTAACGTCACAAGACAGAATAATACGAATAAAAACTGTACATTTAACCCTTTAATGCATGATTTTTTTTATTTTTAACGAATTAAATATATGTTATGTAAAAAAATAATCTAAACTCGAAAAAAAAATATTAAAAAAAAATATTCCCATTCGTTTTTCCGCAAAATCAGGTTTTCACTATGATGCAGATATGCAACGCTATGCATTTACGGTGTATAAACAATTATGAGTTTATTTAAATGAAAACTAAATTATTTTTTAACGAACTAAAACGGTCTTATCTTTTATTGGAAAAATTCAATACAATATAATAAAACAAACATTACAAACAAATTAAATGAAACGCATTAACATAAATAATAATTAATTTTCATGAAAAAATGAACATATGTACATATGTGTCGAGTATGTAATGTAAAAAAAGCGGATAATATGAGTATTAATTTATACATACATAGTTATTTCAAGTTGTACTTTTAAAACAAACATATACGTAGGTATTGTAATTTCAAAACATAAGAGGCGAGAAAAGCGCACATTGAAACTTAAGAATAAAAAGCCTTGTAACAATTATTGCTTTTGTTAAAACACAGGGCTGTGTCACATTTTTCACATTTCACATGTGTAGCCATTACAATTTGGTACCTTGCATCGTAGTCTTTTTTCCATATAGACTGGCCAATGCGAGATTTCGTCTTTTCTTATATCAGTCGATGGAACATGGGATTTTGGAAACTTCCTTTTGCGTTCTTGAAGAAGAGCTGATGGTGAGCCCAATGGCCTTCCTGTTATTTTTTGAAGCGAAGTTCCACTTCGGCAAAGAGATTCACCTAAAACTATCCGAAATTCGGAAAGACTGATTGGGACGTCATTGCGAATGTCACAATTTTTTTTGTACAATATCCATGCGTTTACGACAGTGATATCGACCAAATGGTAAAAGATCCGCATATACCATTTGCGGGATTTCATTTTAATTCTACCTCGTCCAATTAAACTGTCAGTTAGGTCAACGCCACCCATATGTTTATTGTATTGCTTTACAATGTTTGGACAATCTACGTTAAGGTGCTGTGATTTGGCCCTATCGTATCTTTTAACCGTTCCAATAGGTAGTGCGCCGACGAATGTAGACAACAAGTTTACAGGCTTATTGTCTTTCCAGCAAAGCGTGCAAATGTCAATGTTGTCGATGTTTGCGAAAAATTCAATAGATTTTCCGCGAAGTTCCTTGGACATTTGTTTGTCTTCCGGAAGCTTGCAATTCGTCAATCTGTTGCGCCGAATAGTTCCAATAGTGTATATACCTTTCTTTGCTAATTCAACAGCCAAAGGAACGGTAGTGTAGTAGTTGTCGAAATAAAGCTTGTGGCCAACATTTACTGGTATACTTCGAGCCAATCTTATAACAACATTAGCACATGCACCTAAGTTTGACTCCGTTGGTAAAATTGCATCAACATGTTCCTTGCCAGTATAAATTTCGAAATTATAAGTAAATCCCGATACACCACTTAAAACAAATAATTTATACCCCCACTTATGCGGCTTGGCAGGCATATACTGTTTCATGTACCTATTTGCTTTTGTTGCACATATCTGCTCATCAAGAGATAAACATTCTTCGTGAGGGATAGATAAAAATTGTTTGGTAAGATAATTAACTATAGGCCGTATCTTGTGAAGCCTGTCGTGATCTGGACAGTCTTTGGGCAACATGTCGCTATTTTTATTAAAATGCAAGTACCTGCGAATCCTTTCGAATTCATTGATTGTCATGGTACCTATTATTGCGTCATTACCAGTAATTGGAGCCCAATATCGCCGAATATTTGAAATTTGAATGACGGACATAAGAATGCATATTCCCAGATACTTTCTTATATGAGTGCTTGTTAATAATGCAGGACGTTCTGGAGAAATCTCAATAGAATACCGATTTGATTCTGCTACTATATTATCAATCAATTCACCGGAAAAAAGTAAACAAAATACTCGTAGCTCAATGGTGTCGATAGTTGCAAAACATCATCAGGTAATGAAGCCATACATTTAAATGAGTATAGTCCTTCATCAAACTGGAAATTATTACGCTTCCATATAATTAGCTTATATTTTTCCTTTAGTTCCGTAATTTTTAAATCTCCTTTAAAATCTCGTTGGCATGCCGATGAAGTGGATTGCTCTTGTTTATCCTTTAAAATATGAAGAGGGAAACTATCAAGGTCCACCAATTCATTATCTCCGTCTTCTTCTATAGCGTCCTACCTTGTGTTTGTAACAAAATCTTCTGCATCTAACATATGCACAAGAGGACCATTACTCTCAAAATCATCCTCGCTCTCCACCCATTGATCCAAAATTTGTTCTAGTTCCCTATCGGACAAAATTTTCGGCATGCTGAAAAACGAAAAAAGGCTCTAGATAAAGTACGTAGTTCTCATGCCCAAAAGCCATGTTTAACATACCGTAAATGCATAATGTTGCAGATATGCATTATACATAGAATACAAAGAAAAAACCTATTTTTACCTATTATATATATATTATTTGTATGCAGATATCAAACTGCATATATAAGAAACAATAAAAAAATTACTTACATGAACTAAAACACTTAATTATTGCACTTTTTAATAAACAAAACAGACAAGATCTGTTCACTTTGGTTGCACTCGGTTTTGTGACTTCAAGTTTGATTTTTTGCTTAAAAACTTATCCACACACCATTTCCAGGAATTGAAAATGATCGTTAAAACAGTCATGGGGCGAACAAGACAAAAATCAAATAGATAACGGTTTCTATTCTCTTATGAGAGCACATATAATAGTATGATGCAGATATGCAACAGTATGCATTAAAGGGTTAATGGAAGACTGTCACATTTCTAAATATTGCGTTTGTAAGTCTATTATATTTTTTGTTCTATATCGTCACAACACAAAATAAATCGTTTTTAACTTTTAAAAGTAGTACAAACATTAAACTTACCTGGAATACAAAACCGTTTTATCACAAAATATGCCACTTTTTAAATACGGCTAGAATAGTTTCCACTTCAAAGGTCACTGAGTAAATGAAAATAAAACAGTATTTCCATACAACAAAAATTCAAAAGTGACAGTCTCCATAACGACACAAGTGCTCTCTAGCCGCCAACTTTTAAGTTGTAGAAATGACGTTGTTCCAGGAAAAACTTTATAGAAAATGGGTTCGAACTGTATCATTAAGTCAAAAATTTTGTTTTTTGAGTTTTTTTTAATGAGCGATATGATTTTTTTTTGTTTTTTTAATTTCTGTTTTTTATGTTCACATATTTTTTTTTTTCGTTTATTAATCGAATTTCATATTATATATTTTTATTTTATGTACATGTACTTTTGGTTGTTTGTGAATTGAATTTCTGTTAAATATTAGTTGTTATTGCATTTTTAAATGAAATAAAAGTAAAAAAATGCATTTGAAACTAAAAACTATGTTAATTTATAAAAAAAAAATGGAACGGTTCCGATTGAATTTGTATGGGTTTGTATCAAAAAAATTGATTCGTTATACGGCTTTTCGCTTTACGGCCAAGTTTGCCGGAACGTATCTAGGCCGTTAAGCGAGGTATGAGTGTATTCTACGAACTATAAGTCGAAATTAATATACCCTTAGAATAGGATACGATTATCAAGGATTTAATTCTGAATGAAACTAAATTCTTTGCATCATCTTCCTTACTTACTTACTTAACCGGCTCCCGACCCGTGAAGAGTCACTGCCTGAGACACTGTAGCCTTCTATCCTCTGCGATCCCGGTCACGGGCTTTCCAGACCAAGCGCTCTGGTATCCGCGATGGCTTGGCCTTTCTAACGGAGGTTCGGTCTTCTTTGCCTTCTCGAACCAGTGGGCTGGGAGTCGAAGATCCTCTTGGCTGAAGCATTATTTTCCATGCGTTCAATGTGGCCGAGTCAATGTAGTTGACGTGATTTAGCTTTTTGGACTACATGCACATCTTGGTAGAGCTCATAGAGTTCGCGGTTGTATCTTCTCCTCCATTCGACCTCCTCGCACACAGGACCAAATATACGACGGAGTATTTTTCTTTCAAAAGAACCCAATATAAGCCCCCTTTCCTACTAATCGTCAAGTAGTCGGCACCGTTAAGGACTGGCAGGATTAAGGTTCGATAGAGAATGCATTTTGTTCTTCGAGTGAAGAGTTTTGAACCCATTCATTTGTCCAAACCGAAGTAGCAGCGGTTTCCTAAGATAATTCTCCATCAGATCTTCACTAAGGTGTCATTTGTGGAGTTGATGTTTACTCCAAGGTCAACTGAGTCAACCCGATCAGCTTCCTCATTCCTCCTTCTCGTAAAGAGAATAACCTCAGTTTTAGGAGGATTGACCGAGAGCCCATTCCTAGTGCACCATTCGTCGATCACGTCAAGGGCCGCCTACGCCTTGGCGCAAACAGTCGCTAGGCAAGATCCAACAGAGAGCACGGCAACATCATCCGCGTACGCCTGAGCGTAAACGTTAGAACTGTTGAGTGCGTTCAACAAGGAGTCGACCAGCATACACCATAGCAGTGGAGACAGAACGCCGCCTTGCGGGCAGCCTCTGTTTACCCGCGCCATAACATAGCGGCCACAATCCGCATCCGCAACCAACGTTCTATTCATTAGCATTGCTTTAATCCACAGCACAAATGATTGGTCTACGCCATGTTGTCTGGCAGAGCTGTACATCCTGTCAAAAGTAGCATTGTCAAAAGCACCCTCAATATCGATAAAAATGCCCATCGCGTATTCTTTCATATCAAGCGCGCCCTCAATTCTACCAACTAGATTTTGGAGCGTAGCCTCGCAGGATTTTCCACGTTTATAGAGGCATGTTGCATCTGAAATAGTGGGTGACGTGAAGTTCGACCAGCCTTTCCGCATGCTTTTCAACAAGAAGGAAGCCAGACTGATTGGTCTGAAGCTCTTGGCGAGTGAGTAGTCACTTCTGCCGATTTTTGGTATAAATGCCACTCTAACTGTACGCCAGGGCGTTGGTATGTATGCCAGTGCTAGCACAGCGGTGAAGATTTTCTTCATAGTCGGTAGCAACTGGTTTGTACCTTGTTGAAGCATGGCTGGGTATATTCCGTCCGTGCCAGGTGACTTGAAGCCGTCAAAAGACTCAAAAGCCTCGTCCGTTACCACAGCCTTCCCAATATACCAGCTACGCCGAGTTGTTTGTCTTGGCTCACTCACAACCTCGGTAGTGGAGGCTGGTTGTGAGCCAATTGTTATCTGGTTACCCGGAAATTGAGACTCACGCAGATGACTAAGAGTTTCAGCTTTCGTCTCAGTGAAGGTGCCATCAAGTTTTCTAAGTGATTCCAGTTTGGCTGGTTTGCCCCTTTTCAGAACTTTAACCACCCTACTAGTTTCACCCAGTGTTTCGCGTTTTAATCTTTTTGCAGAAATTCCTATAAGAAGCACTTTTCGATACCCGAATTGACCTCGTATAATCCTTCTGCTTCCATCGGTAGAGATTCGAGTCTTCCTCCAAATCAGTCTTGAGCGACCTATTTAGAAGTTTCCTAGCATCTCTTCGGATTCTCCGGAGTTCCGAGTTCCACCAGGGAACCGGCGTTCTGCCAGGGGTTTTGTTTACTGGGCACGTCAATTCAAAACAGCTAGTAATGGCACTGTTCAGGTCTTGAACAGCTTCCTCTACCTTTTGCTTCGTCCTGAGCTTGGTTGGAGTTTTGAGATGTTTCCCTAATTCCTCCCTGAAGCGTATCCAGTTAGTTTTTCTCGGATTCCTCCTCTCCTGCCAAGGTCTGGCTTCTCATTCGATTCGGAATTCGATATATCTATGGGGCTGAGAGGGACATCTCCAAAGCGACCTTCCAGTTGGTAACCGCTTTAAAGTATCTATTAGATAAAATAAGGTCAATCACCTCCTGTATCAGGGATACCTCTATCAGATATTAAAAGATTCATCGACAGATGGAAATGGTTTTGATAGTCGCATGTCCAACCATAATATAATGAAAAGGTTGATACAAACAATAGGCCTCTGAGTGAAATTGCATAAGCCCACTTACCTCATATAACCTAAACTATTTGGCCAACATAAATTCAGTTTCCCGATAACAAAAATCTTTAGACTGTTTTCCATCAGATTCCCCATGCTCTTCCCACCGCGCGTTAATACTGCGTTTGATGAGAAATAACTAAGCAAAAACAATAAGTCACAGGATGCAATTTTAACCAGCTCCAAAACAGGTTCAAATGTTCAAGATTATATCTACCATTGTGTTAAAAACTAAGTCTGGATACAATTTTGAACCATTGTCCATGCTGTCGCCTTGTAAAATGTTTCTTTTTACTTCAACATCGCTAACTTGCTATCGTAGGTCCCTCAAATTTCCCCCTCAAAGCGTGGGAATCGAACTTTGTTTTTTTTGTGAAATTTGTCCCCTTCCCAATCAAAGTCAATATTAATTTTCTTTTTATTTAAAAGGAAGATTCACACCCTCAACTTCACTTGTTCTCACCCCATCAACCCCTATCCGTATTAATTGTATTTATTTATTTTTTCACAAAAATCGCAATCAATTGAATCTCTTTGGTTTTCTGAACTAAGATTCAAGGAAAATTCATATAAATATCCACGACATGTGTAGTCCCTCGGGATCACCAATACACCCAACCATACACCATGCTCGCACCGCACATAATTAGCATCTCAGTAGCTCACCCAAAAAAAGTAGCTCACTGGAAATTTTCTGAAAATAGGGTGGAAAAAGTCTCCAGGCTCTTTCAACCCTCCATCCACCCGACTCAACGCTCTTCTGATAAGAACATTTTCACGATCGTTAACTTCTACGTAAAATTATCCCTTTTTTCGTTCAAAGTACTTTGTAAATTTGATAGTCCACCATCCCCAACGGGGGTAGTATAATACAAATTACACTCACTCAGTCCTCCACTGCCACGTCGCCGGCACACTTAGGTTTTATGTTATTACATGGCAACAACGAGTTAAAAGACTTTTCCACCCAACAAAAAAAAAAAACACCCCGACCTCCACCAGAAAAACCAACCCTCAACAATGAGAGAGAGCAAGAGAGAGTGATGTAATTTTTAAGGACCTTTTTACAGAAAATTATCTCGGATTTATCTACTTTGCCGCACGCAGTTGTAAAAGGGAAGGTCTATCATCTCTGCTCTGTTCTACCGGAAAGTTTCGCTTCGTAGTCTAATTCATGCCCCGAAGGACGTTTTGCATCCCTTTTTTGGGACCGATTCGGATGTGGAAAAACCCCCGAAATTTATATTACGATAGAGAGTTTTATCGAAAGTTTTTGCCAACCCTTTTAATGGTATTTTCTCCCACCATGACCCGACTCGAAAAGATAATGCTGAAAGTTACTCTAAGAACGATAAACTCCGCAGTCGTCGGTGCCAGAAGAAACCTATCCGCTTTGAAAAATTACACCAGCAGCGGATTGTTCGGGAAGAACAAGTGAAACAAATGGACATCACTTATTATTCTGATGGACATTCAACGACGGGACCATGTTCTCGGGAATCGCTTCGGATTGGAACCATCTCTGACAAAAAAGGGAACCCTCGCGCATTATTAATTTGGAAACATTGCTTGGGCGCAGAACACATGTTTCACAGTGTGTTCGCTCGAATTATGGAATTTAATCCGACTTAATCTGGTTGCAAGGAAAGTATACAAAAAAAACCGGGCCAACGAGAATCAGTCAGGTCTCGCTAGATGTCTGTCCGTCTGTCTGTTGGATAGATGGATGGAGTTTGTTGTTTTTTAGGAGTATCACAGCATTTGTGGAGTCATTGGTTTGACGTTGATTGGAATATGAAAATTTCCAAATTCCACAGTCGACGTGCGTCGCTGATGGTTGATCGTTGATTGTTGATTGGTGGGCTGTACCACTTGACATTGTGCATTCAACACACAATTGGGTGTGTGTTGGCTACGGCAGGTTTCGGGGCATCATTAGCTATTTTTTTTTTTCATTACAAGAATTAACCTCGATCTCCTGGGGTTTGATATACACAAGCGTTTAGCATCTTAACCTGATCTTGGCGCTTTAAATGATATCTGCTTGTGCTGCTGCTGCGGCTGCTGCTGATCCATGAAATATTAAACGTTAATCATTCTTAATGATGGATGATGAAATTTGTTGTTGTTGCTGTGGTTTTAGCTGGATTTTAATGATCCTCACATCCGGCGGCGGCGTCAGCCGTAGCTGTAGTCGCTGCAAAGCAGCAACAGATTGGTGTCAGTCGTGTGGGTATATTTATGTGGTGAGAGATCGTGGCAAGTCTATCAACATACATAATTAGCGAAATCGCAATAGAGAGCGTACCTTACCTGCCTATCTACATATGCAGCGTTCTAGTTTCATGTGGGATTTGGTTTCAGCGCGAGCGATAACTGTATATCGACAACAACTTAATCTCAGAAATTAGTTTTTTTTTAATTTGCCAAAACTTGCCCAAAGCTATGTTGACTTTCCTTTTTACTTCACCACTTATTGGAAAGAAATAATCAGTTCGTAAGCACGTACTATTACTTCCGAGTACCGTAAGACCACAATGACGAGCGTAGTATTTTTTATTTATTTTGTTTATTTCAGAAATTCAGACTTGGTAATGGTCCATTGTTCTTCCATGCAGAACCCCTCACCTTGGTGTAGAGGTTGGAGAAATAAGGTATCATTCGTGTCTCACATCATTGAGAGGTGTTTTTTTTTTTACTTTTAGCCTCTTCCAATGCTTGCCACTCCGAATAAGTTGCCAGACTTGCATTAACTCCGCATTCTTCCCTGATTTCGGCAGCAGAACGTTGAGAATTTGAAGCAGTTCTGATGTTAAGTCTTCTATCTGCTGTAGTTGTTATCGCGTATTGAACACCCCCTTTCATATTATTTCCATAACAAGATTTATAACGAATGAAATTACTAACAACATTTTGGCTCCGACCATTTTTTTTTGTTGCAATTTCGCACTGTTTTAGTCCAGATTCCAAATACCTCTTTATTTGGCCTTTTTCAAAATCGTTCAATTGCTTTCCACTACCCATTTTATAAAAAAACAGAGGAAGTTACTTTCAATTAAAAAAAGAAAAAAATTGATGTCGATACGTTATCGCTAAAGATCACAAACTGAAGTCATTGGCATTGCCCTTGAACCTAATCTGATGAGCTAAACAAATGCAGTAATTTTGGGGAATATAATGATGAAAACAAAATTCTTATTTACCGTTTCACAAATCGAGTTATTTGTCTCTTCTATGTTATGTTCAAACAAATGAAGGTTCAAAGCATGCAAACAAGTAAATACAGGGTGGGCCAAAAGTGACTCCTAATTTGAAAAAAGCATAACTCTTTTGTTTTAATTTTTTTCTTCTTTTCTCTTTTAAGGAACTTATAAAACAAACTTGGGAGATTTATTAAAATGCACAACAGCGCTTTAGAAAGGACCAAACTAATTGAATTTTATTTTGAAATTAATCACTCGATTATTTTAACCCAAACAGCTTATCGGCGTCATTTTAATGTGCGAAAACCACGCTCTGCGCACATGACCATGACCTTACGGCACTGGTGGCACGATTTCGTCAACAAGGAACTGTAGTTGAGATTGCTCGACCTGGAAGACCTCGCAGTGCCCGAATCGAAGCGAATGTGGAACGAAGTGTTGTGGAGAGTCCAGAAACATCGACACGAAGGGGCTCTGGTCAACTCGGTGTGTCCCGCAGTTCATTACGAAGAGTTCTAAGAACCGAATTGCTGCTGTTACTATAGAAAATCCAATTTGGGCAAGAATTAAAGCCAGGAGATCCTCAAAAACGTTTTGTTTACGCAGTTCGGAATAATTTCCAAAAATTCGGGATTTAATAGGCCTCCACGTTCTCCGGATTTGACTGCACCAGACTTTTTTCTGTGGAGTTATTTGAAGGGTAAAGTATACGTAAACAAACCCACCACTATCCCGCGGCTGAAGGAGAACATTCGTGCTGAAATACATGCACTGCGCCCAGATGTCCTACGAAGTGTTATGGAAAACGCTCTAGAAAGAGACCGTCTCTGTGTGCATGAAGCTGGTGCTCATTTGAGGGACATTATATTCCATACTTAGCAAAAAAAATCTCCATAAACCTAACTTTGTCATTCTAAAATAAATTATTAGATATATACGAGTAGATAGATAGATAGATAGATATATTTCGTTTAAAATGTTACAGTGTGTAACAACAATGTTTACAATGGTCAGGTACAGAGATATGATTTACAAGAGTATATCTTTCTACTGAATAGTTGTATATAAATATATAAATGTAAATAATAAAAAAAGAGAAACAGAGTACTGAGGAAACAGCGAATAAAAAACCTCAAAATGAAGAAAAAAAATAAATAAATAATAAATAATATTAAATATTAATAACTATGTACGTAAATACAAAATGACTAGATAATTGATAACATAATAAATAGAAATAATTTAACAGATAAATAAATTATATTAAACAAAGAAATAAATAGATTAAAAAACTGGATAAATAAATAAATAACAAAAAAAAACTAACATAAATATTAATATGTTAAAAAATATTAACAAAATAGTAAATAAATTAACATGTATTAACAAAAGGGTAAATAAATTGAACAAATATTGACAACATTTTTAATAAATTGACATATATATAAATTAACATATAACATGGAATCAGATGTGATACAAATTTAAAAAAAAGAGATATTAAGGAGACTCTAAGTATATGGCTTGTATGTATGTTTGAATAAGCAAAAGAATATCACGTATGATGGTCTATAAGCAACTGATTAATAAGAGGATTTTCAGGAATCTCGCATCTGATTCTAAATGATTCGGTGAGCTTAAGTATTCTAGTGGACATCAACTCAACGTCAGCTCTTAGATGAAGATCCGATGTAGAATGATGCAAGGGCAGATTAAGCATCATTTTTAATATTTTATTTTGGTATATTTGCATTTTTTTATGTGGCATTCAGCACATTTACCCCAAACCTGGAATCCGTACAAGAGAATTGCTTGAAATATAGTTTTGTATATTATTATTTTATTTTCATTAGAAAGTAATGATTTTCTGTTAATAAATGGATATAACATTTTAATGGCAATATTTATTTCTTAAGTGTGCGCGAATTGTGTTCCTTAAAAGTCAATTTATTGTCAAGATAAATGCCCGGATATTTTACGGAAGACTCCCACGAAATTTGCTGCCCGTTTTTAATAAGCTGATTAACCGGAAGGAAACAAGGATTTCTTTTCCGGTTAAAAAATATTGCTTGGATCTTTTCGGGGTTAAGCTTTATTTTCCACTTGGAATAATATTCTTGCAATATTTCGGCCGCATTTTTTAAATTGGTCTCACTGTTGAGACCAAACTTATGCGAGCAAATTATTGCTGTGTCATCAGCATATATAGCAGCGTTACATTCTGGAAGAATCGGAAAATCCGAAGTATACAGGTTGTACAGAACTGGCCCAAGAACGGAGCCTTGCGTTACACCAGCGGAAAAATTAATTAAATCGGACACACCACTATTAACATGCACCTTAAAACATCTATTTGAGACGAAACTTTGGACGATTTTACAAAGGAATGGAGGAAATCTTAAATTTATCATTTTATATGTTAGCCCCTTATGCCACACAGAATCAAACGCTTTTTCAATATCTAGTAGAATCATTCCTGTTGACCTATCTAAAACACGATTTCTTTTAATGATATTACATATCCTTAAAACTTGATGAGAAGTTCCGTGATTACGTCTGAAACCGAACTGTTCATCGGGGTATATTTTACGATCATCAATGATTTTGAACAATTTTTCTTTCAAAATTTTTTCATAAATTTTACTCACAGCACTAAGCAAACTTATTGGTCTGAAGCTTTCTGTTCTATCTAAAGGTTTGCCTGCTTTTGGTATTGGGATTAAATTTGCCAATTTCCACGCATCTGGGAAATATTGTATTTTAAGGCACCCATTAATAATAAAAGTAAGGAACTTGTCTCCTTCTTTCGGTAATTGCTTAAGATATATATTTTTTATTTGATCAATTCCACCTGTTTTCTTAAGGACCAAATTGTTAAGGTAGTATTTAGTATCTGTTTCAGTTACAAATTCATTTGACGGAGTTTCATAGCTAACTATATTAAAGGTTTGCAGGACATTGTCTACTAGGTCGTTTGTATTTGCGTCGTTTGTAAATGCTGTGAAGCAGTGTGATTTTGAGCAAAATTTGAAGCTAAAGGTGTAGCTTTCTCTTTATCAGTGAAATAGCTATTGGAACCACAAGGTATTTGCTTTGTTTTATTTTTAACAATTTTGACTATGTTCCAAAATGGTTTGGAAGCTTTATTTAAAGTTCTTAGCTTATCATTCCATTCCTTATTTCGATGGGCTTGAATGCTCGAATTTATAATTTTATTTAATTGTGCCACTTGAATTCGTGAGGCAGGTTGGCGATATCTTTGCCAATTTCGTCTGTGCATGTTCCTAATTCTTATAACTTCCAAGAACTGGTAAGGAATTTTTACGCTGTAGAATTCTTTGGCAACTTTGGGGATATTATTGTGAGCCGAGGAAAGAACATATTCTGAAACAATGGAGTCAACATCCTCTTTACTGTTAACCTTCGCATGGACACATCTTTTTATGTACCCGAATGGACTGTATCTACATGTGTAGATAAAAAAAAATCCCATACATTTATTTTGTACGAATCTGGTCTAGGAAATATTTTTTTGTTTTGTTTCTTATATCGCATGATTTGTATTTACTTTACTTCGTCGCTTCAGAGTGATTTCGAGATTTATCCGTTTTGATTCGGAAATTACCAGAGCTGATCGAATAGCATCTGACAAAGCAGCACCTATAAGGGATGTATTTGAAATGTTAAATTTCAATCTTGGACAATGTTATCGGCCTTCTGAGTCAATTACGGTAGATGAACAACTTTTCCGCTTTAGAGGACGTACTAAATTTACCGAATACATATCATCCAAGCCAGCAAAGTATGGCATAAAGCTTTGGCGGGCCTGTGATTCGCAGACAGCCTCTCCATTGAGTGAACAAATTTATACTGCTGAAATTGGTTCCAACATTGTGATTGTGAAGGAACTTACCAGATAAATTTAAAGCTTCAAAATGCAGAGAAATGTTGTCCACCGAATTTGGATTTTGTGAAAATGCTGTGCTTTGCTCTTACGTCCCAAAAAAAAGACAAGGCTGTCGTTTTGCTGCCAACCTTCCACCAAACTAAGGCAATCTCCGGGGGACCACAAAAAAACCAGAGATAATCCTGTATTATAGTCATACCATAGGCGGGGTTGATACGATGGACAAAATGCTTAGCCAGTATACCACAAAACGAAGGACGCTACGTTGACAGTAGGCTTTATTTTATAATCTGCTTGACGTATCAGGACTAGCTGCATACATAATTTATGTGAAAAATAATCCACAAGGATCAGCAAATATTGCAACAAAGAAAAGTCGCAGAATAAATTTCCTTGAAAGCCTGGGCGAGAGCTTGCGCTTCCGCAGATACGTAAAAGAACACAAAACCGAAGAATAACGTGCCAAATTCGTATTCGAAGTGCCATGGAGTGCATTCTAGGAGAAAATGTTGGACCTGTACGTAAAATGCCAAAAGCCAGTGTGTTTGGAGCACAGTCTTACCCAAACAATGTGCCAAAATTGTTATATGGCCTAGCTTACAGTCTTCTTTTTTATGAATAAAACGAATTAGCTGGTATATTACTTGTATTTTTTTTTATTTAATTTCTATTGCTTTTCCTTCAGGCTAGATTTTTAGTCTAGGCTCTAGGTGTAACAATATGTCTTCTTGTTTCCCCCTATTTTAGCCCCACATTTGCGAAAATATCAAGCAAAATGTATGAAAAAAAAATTATCTACATGTGTAGATACTGTTCATATGTGCAAAAAAAACGTCGAAATGTATAAAAAGGTGAGAAAATCTGAGAATTTTTTTTTAAATCTTTTGTTTTCCTACTAAGATCAAAAAGTTAGTTACTGAGTACAATTTTCTTCGAGATAAGTTAAGCCCTAACAAAAATATTCAATAAAGAAAATTCAAATATCTACATGTGTAGATAGGGTCCATGCGAAGGTTAATATAACCAAGGTTTGTAGGGATGACTCGAAGCTTTCTTTTCAGTTCCTCCCGGAAACTTGTCCAATTTGCGTTTTTCAGATCTTGAAAATATTGCACTTTTTGTAAGCCCGACCAACGAATTTGAGAAAAAACCGGATTATGATCTGAGCTAAGCTGATTCAATGAGATTGGCTGAGACATAAGATTGGCTGTAACAAATAAGTCAATAACAGAGGGACTTCCACGTGAACAAGCCGGAATATAGGTAGGACTAGGCGGAAACATAATGGACATAGGTAACATAACAGTTAAATTTTAAAAAGTTATTATCACTTTAAATTAAGAAGTCACTTTTGATGTACCCTGTATACATGCAATAGACTGAGAGAGAAGACACATTACAAAACAGAATTTTTTGAACCTATTCAGTTGGTGGAAGAGTGTCTCTTTCAACACCAACCCCAACCTTCCTTCGATTGATTCCTACATTTAAAATCAACCATCATTGCACAAGTTATAGAAGGAAACGAACCTCCGACTCGTATGCTACGTTTATCTAATAGTATGCACTACCGTTTCGACGCCCACCTAAGTAAATATAATCTCAAAACCTTCCTGCCTTATTTCCAATTAGACTTAAGTGTAGATAATTAGCCTTAAAATAATTAATGTTAGTTTTTAATGTTTGCTTGTATTTTATATTAAATATTCATGTAATTTCATTAACTGTTTTATTATATAATTTTTATAGTAAGGGAACTCTAAATGTTAATTTTATTAGTACTCTTTAAAGACAAAGTCTTACATGTACTTAATGATTTGTAAATAAATTAAATTGAAATTGAAATATTTGTTTGTTGCTAAACTAAGGATCGCGGGGTTACTTCGATAGCAAACCAAGCTCTAACTTGCATATTGATTATATTGTCTCTAAAAGATGTTCCCTCTTTGCCCTTATTAAAATTAATAATATCCAGATGAGAGTAGTGACTGTTGTATTGTTTGGAGTCTTTTTGTTTTTATTGCCCTGCTTTAAGGGGATTCAATAGAATTTTTTAGTTTAAATTGCAATCGCTGCTTGTCCTAACAATGCCCGAACACTCACGTCAGGAGAAATTTGCTAACTATAGTATTCCTCAGACTGTCATTTCTATTTACCTCCGGCACATAGAGCTAATGGCGGGTTGTCTGAACCGATATCTCGATTCACCTATTTGTTCAATTCGATCGATAATCACCTGAATTTAACATCAAATCGTGATTGCCCTAAACGCAATGCTCTTGAAGTATCAACCTCTAATTAACTGTAATCAACCTCCATTTATTAGTTTACCAACTTAACTATCGATTTGTTATTGGATTATATTATTTTATTGTGTTTTATTTTGTAAAGGTTTTCTACCTGGTTGATGAATTAAATAATAAACAAGCCGCAGGGTGAGTGCGACCCTTGAGGATCGCAAGATCAACAGTGTGAATGCGTGATATGAATTTGATATCAGGAGGAAATGGATGAATAGGTTTGAAATAGAAAACAATATTAATAAAGGAGAGTAAGCGAAAACTCAATAAAATATACATTATTTGATTCTTCTCCTCATTATACCCTATTCTAACGGTATATTCATTTTGACGCGAAGTTAGTACAATACCTTAATATTACCCGTATACCCCTAAAAGTTACTATATTTATGATCAGTATCGATGTAATGTCGATCTGGCCATGTCCGTCAGTCCGTCCGTCGGCAAAAATTAGACCTTTAAACTGGACCTAGTAGAGAGCTGAAATTTTAACCATATACTCTCTACGGTCCCGAAATAATGAAGTTTAAGAATTTTTGGAAATCCGCCTACAAACTCAAAAAACAAATTTATCGAAAAAATCGAAGTTTTAGCTAGAAAGCTGAAATTTTGTATATATGATCTTTGACTCCTAAAACTGCTCAGGAGATAAAATTTCTGCAATCCACCTATTGATACGCCCACAATTAAATAAAACAATTTTATCGAAAAACCTAGTCAGCTCGGGAGCGTTTTTTTTTACAAAAGCTTCATTTTTTTCAATTAAATCCTTTAAATGTTATATAACAAAATATGTAGAGCGTCCTTAACAATTCAACGATACTTAGACTTTTGTCACGCCCACTTATGAGGGATAGGAATAAGAATAGGGTATCCAACAGTTCGCCCAAACGGACTGTAGCCCGTCCCTATGTTTTATTAATAATCGATTACTAGCTGCACCCCACCTGAAGCGCAATTACGAAGTCGACTTTCCTCCTGTTCAGGACTGGCTCTGATTAGACTCGGAGCTTGGATAGAAATGCAGTCAAATTAGACTTTTCTTCTCGTTAGGCAAACATGCGTCAGTCTTTCAAACAGAGACTTATGCTATCCTATTGGCCATGGAGTATGTTGCGAGGAACAGGTTTAGGGGGCGAAGTATCAGCGTCTGTAGCGACAGTCAGGCTGCGCTTAAGGCCTTGCTCAACCCCTTAACCACCTCAAAAATAGTTCGTGAAAGCAAGATCTCTCTGAATTCGGTCGGAGGGCTGAATTCACTTGGACTTGTCTGGGTCCCGTGTGCCGTGTCATAATGGGATCACAGGAAATGAGATCTCCGATTAACAGGGCTCAGAGGAGGACTTCTCAGGACCTAGACCGGCGGTATGTCTGTCTTCGTCCATGGTCAGGGCGTCCATGGGCGGTTGGCTTTTATATGAACACAATCGCAGATGGCATGACTCTCCAGGGTGCGGAGAGACTAAACAATTACTCCCCGACGCCTGTAAAAAATCTGCTGCATTCTTACGGGCCATTACCATTTTGCCAAGCACCTTAGGGTGCTAGGCCTAAGCGATACCACCAACTGCGAAACTTGTGGAGAAAGCGATGACACTGCGGAACATTTCCTCTGTGATTGTCCTGCTTTTGCTTTATGAGGTGGTAGGTATTTGGTGTCAATGTGGTTAGTTCTGTAAACCTAAGCTCCTTATCATTGAAGCGAACACTCGTCTTTCTAAAGTAATGCTGACCAAACTCCACACAAACACTTTCAGGACAACACTAAAGATTGCCACATTTTAGGTTAATCGGTTCAGTGGTGAAAGGGGCTGCACCTCTATCTCAGAATTGCTTAGCCCGCTTACGCAACTTAGTTGTCTGGCAGGCGCCTATATCAGGATCACCTATTATCTCTACTTTCAACATGACAGTAACAACTGAGCCAGTCGCGCTCCATCTTCTTGGAAATAGGTTCATTCACGTGAAGGCTACCTCGGATCTTGGAACATCTTATTCGATCACCCTTTGTCAGGTGCTACTAATTTTCCTTCATACTTTTTGTGCGCTGTTCAACATTGTGGACCATACGTAAGCGCCGGCCACACGACCGCGGTGTAGAGCCTTCTTTGCAGCTTATTTGAAATTTTTCGTTCACGGAAGATTGCTGAGGTTTCCCACCAATTTGTCCACCCACCCGCTTACGCGATGCTTAATGTCATCATTACAGCTTGCTTCGCTATTAATTCCGTTCATACAAATTCCTGGAATAGGTCGGAGTGGATCTAAGAACGGACAGCACAGCTATTCTTTTTTTCGGACTTATACGATACGCATTCCCAAATGCTTCTTCTTCCTCTTACGGCACCGTTGATATCCAGTTGTGTCAACCCACGGAAGAGTTTTAAGATGTTAAATGAGTCACTGGACTCGCTTGGCTTTTAAAATTGCCTAGAAGTGATTTTTCCCATTAAGCGTGTTTTAAGAAAAGCTCTGTGTTTTTGAAGGGTATTCTTAGCCCGTTTATGGAAGGAAAAAAGTTTCTCTCTTTGGGTATTGGGTAAATATTTCTCACCTTCACCCGATCAACCACATGCATGGTTATCTGTTTGGGATATGACAATTCACGGTCTATGAACTTCCAATCATCATTGTGTGCCATATAATTTGTGAACAGAGTCCTTGAAGTTCACAAGCCAAGCAGCAATACGTATGTACACAACGAGCCCACATTTATGTGATAAAGTCTTGCCAACAGCAAACCAACCAGCACACGCACAAGAAGCAAGGAACCTGAAGAAAATTAAATTGAAATGCCTGACCACAATCTAAGTACACACTTGCTAATTGAGTGACCCTTCTGCAGATGCTCAACTGTTGGCCAAATGAACTGTGGTCCACAATGAAACAACGATGTGTGTCCTGGTTCCCAACAATAACATTAACTTACGATGTGACAATAATTATTGTCCTTAGGTATGCCTGATAGACAAGCATGGACCACAATAATTTCCACCAGCGGTATTCCCCAGCAATTGTGACATCATCAGGGTTGACCACCACTGCCACCCTCGTGTCCGGCTAATGACCACAAATTATGACACCTAACTGCATGACGAGCCTAAGTGGCCCACTGCCACCACCCCTATGATGAGAAAATCTGTCAAGACAGTTGATATACAAAGTGCGTAGTCAGAGTTGGGAATGTCTGTGACTCCAGTGAGCTTGGGCACTAATAACTACATAAGTGCCAGTGGGTCGATAAAGGGTTGATTCTACGAAATGGAAGGTCTCTGCGGTCAGGTTTATTGTGAAAGGGTGGTTTGGCCGGTGAAGATGTGGACACAATCACAATTTAGAGTCTAATTTGGGAGAGAACCCTATTCCACCCTATTCCATCCACAGTGCATCAATCATTCATTGACAAGGTCTCTAATTTGATTGAACCTGATAGTTTAAGTTCCTCGTACCCAGAGCACCTGATAGATGATATCCCAGTGATTGAGAAATGCGTTTGGCTCATACATTTTGCTATTCTGATTTTGATATGGGTTGCGGTATCCATAGATGGAACATGCAAGTGCGAGGGGCTGACAAACAATTTTATACTGCAAAACATGTTTACGAGGCATTCGCATGCAAATCGCCTAAACAGCGCGATAATTGCGAAATTTAAGCGCTGAAATTTGCACCTGGCCACTGATTGTTGGCTAGCCACAGATACACAAAGAAACCCAGGCAAGCGAGGCATCGCAAGTAATCAGCCTACAATTAACAGCGCTTGATATGTTAATTAATTACCCGCGCACAGTTTGCCTAATTAATTCTTTTTGTTGCGCGATGCACCACGCACCGAAGGGGAAACAGGTATCTCTGTGTCATTGGGTTATGACAGAGAGAGTATCAGTATCGCCAACGCCGGACTCGAGCCAGGCCACCTGTCCCGAAGAGGTCATTCAAAAATTGAAGTAAATCAACTGCGGTTTAATAAACACCCGGCTGCACCCTCAGGTGATAGATACTCGTAATCCTCATGCATCCACTCGTATGGCGATGTGCAACTAAGTTGACTGGTTTACCATCCGGAACCGCGAGAAATTAACTTCATCAACTCAACATCAAATCATCTCTCAATCGTGCGAATTCGCTAATCGGGGCGTCATTGAATTCTAAGATGTTTACCTCGATAGCCGCAAGGAATATGAAGGGGTTAGAGAAAGAGGTATGCCGTGTTTGTGTGTCACGCTGTGTTGCACACTTTTTCACAAATACACAGCCCAAGCCACCGGTACATGGATTTATTAAGTGATAACATAGGAAAGTTGCAAGCACAAATTTTGCCAAAGAAGACAAAGTCCTCCTGACATTTGCTGCAGTCCAACATTCACCAGAAGCTGCATAGGTATGCACTTGACAAAAGAGAGAACACTGAAACAAAAGAGAGAACGAAATATTAAGACTGATGTCGGCGCAGTAGCTAAGGTAAATGATGTGTGGATGAGTGATAGGGCGGCTGGCATTAATTCAGGAGAACCGGCAGGCAGTTCATGTATCATGCGAAACAATCATCACCAGGTCGGAAGGTGAGATAAAACAATGTGGTAATTAGAGTCGTTAGTGTAAATAAAAATTGTATGAAAATTACCGCTTTCCTATCCGATTATCAGGTTCGACTTGAGAAGGGTTTGCAAGCTGCAGCTGAACTTGGTTTTAGATTAGGTTAGAAGCCGACAGACTTAGACCAATAAAAAGGTCCATTGTGATACCATACGGATCTATTTTCTTCCTATTCGTTGAACCAGTTGGAGCTTTTGATAAAGCTTGAAAGACTTAATTTCGATGTTTATGAGATCGTTGAGTTCATTGTAAAAGAAAGATCCCAAATGGAGTTTCCGTCTTTGAGAGAGAGCAGGGCATGTGCAGAGGACGTGAAGAATAGTCTCCTATTCCTCCTCGTCCAAGCAGCTTCTGCTGGTCATTTGTATAGACGCCATGCCGTGTTGCATGGTTGGTTGGTTGGTTGAAACCAGCCCTCGATGAGGATGCACTTAGACCAGAGGTAGGTCCATTGTGCTGCAGATGTGTAAGGACCCTCTTACTCAAGGAACCATTTCTCCTCCTCTGAATGAAGGAGCTAATCCTTGCTGCACGGGCGTTGTTGAGATAGTTTAGATCATTGAAAAGGTATTCACCCAGTGTAGCCTTCCTAATTTTGGCGAGTGCAGGACATGTACAAAGGAAGTGACTTATAGTCTCCTCTTCCTCCTCGTCCCTACAGCTTCTGCAGAAGTCATTGTAGGAAATGCTCAGCCTTTGTGCATGTCTTCCTATAGCAAAGTGCCCGGTGAGGGCGTTTACTAATTTGGAGAGGGTTCCTCTCTTATGCCTCAGAAGTCCGATGGACCTGGGTTTATTTAATTTCGGCCAGAGTAGCTTTGTTAAACCAGAAGAGCCTCGTCGAGCCAGTTCGTCAGCTTCACAATTCCGTGGTATGTGACCGGCTATCTCGTTAAGATATGCGCGGCAGTCGTTCACTGCCTTGTATCAAGTAGTGCTGGAATCAAGGGATTGGATGGCCGCCTGTATGTCGATGTATATTACAATATCTGATTTCGATATCGTATTAACCGACAGCCAGTCAGCGGCTTGGCGGACGGCGGTGACTTCTGGAAGTTTAAAGGAGAGGTGAATGTCCAGGTCTTCGGAGAAGACTCCGCCACCGACTCCGTCCTCCGTTTTGGATCCATCCATTGACAGCGATTCGTGGTGTAGGACGTGAAGTTGTGCCCACTCGGTTCTGTCTGGGTTAAGATGTTAGTAGCCCAGGTTGAAATTGTATTCAGTGGGCATGTTGGACAGGTGGTCGGTGACCTTAGGAAGATTTCGATACCTATATCGATAGTATTTCGGCATGTCCAGTGTGTTGCTCTTTCCATTGTTTGGAGCTTCTCAATCTTATTGCTGAGCTGACAGCCAACTGTTTGCTGATGATGTCATATGGGAGAAGGTGGAGCATGGCTTGTAGCGCCGTGTTGCATGCTTGCCTGAGAGACAGGGTCCGGTGATTACGGTGTAGCACCAATTTGGAGTCTGTTCAGAGAGATCAAACACTTAGAGCGTTTCAGATCCAGCTTTGGCGAAATCTGTATTGTCGCTAGACATGTGTTGCCACTTGTCCACCAATGGTTAGTTCTCTCAATGGCCTCCCTCATAAACATGAGTTTGCATGTAGCAATTGGTATGCCAAAGGGACCTTTATCAGGTAGAAGGGGCGGTGCGGTTCCTTTTCTGTCAAGTTCATCAGCCCTACATGTTGACTTTGCAGTTTTTGTCAAAACGGAACTGAGGGGTGGTGTAGTCTATGTTGCTAGGGAGGATTTCAATTTTTTTTAGAATAGAAGAGTGGCCGATTTTATTTTCGTACCACTGGAACGTTGTTTTAAGGCGGATAGCCGCACTAGCAGCCGCTTGCTTAATAAAGATGTCAAAGGGTGTCAGGTGAAACAGAATGTCCATTGCAGCAGAGGGAGTTTCGCGTTTCGGGATCGGGATTCAGCCGACTCGTTAAGATGGCGTCGTGGGGATAAGGTGGTAACTGGGTGCCACGCGATTTATCCCGAATCGCGAAGTCCTTTTCGAAAGAATCGCGACTGCCTGAAAGAGTTACTTACCGGTTAGAAATTAAAAAAAAAACAGGTAGAAATTCGAAGACTTATGATATAATTCAAATAACAAAATTATTGCTTAACCTAATGTGCCCACACAGGGGAGACAAATAACCAACAAACTGAAAAAGGTAACCAGATACTCCCTTACCCAAAAGCGTCGCAATATTGCCACCCCTTTGCACACTCTGACCCAACCTGGTCCACGGGTAGGAAAACCAATTGAATGCAATGGTGGCAATGGTGCGATGGTAGTGTTTTCACTAAGTGATTGGCAGGTCGTGTGTTCGAATCCCGACCAGGGCCATGATTTTTATAAATTGAATACACACAACAAAAATAGATCTCCCTAAATCAATTTAGGCGCCACCTGTTGAGAAAAAAAATCCCATTGCACCAAACTTCTTTCCTATCCTTCTATTCATTCATACAGTAAGTAGCACCCAGAAATAGGCAATGAATCATTTGCTGGAAGCTACTTACAGCAACAAAACAAAAATGCCTGCGCTGTGGTTTCCACTATAAGGGTATTGTGTACTACAGAAAAAAGAAATCCCTTTATCGCACGCAAATTATAAAAAAAAAAAATGCCTCAGATAATATTAACAAAAAAAAATTAAATCTATAATTCTAGCTACTTAAGCTATATAATAAGAAAAAAAATGTAATAAATGTAATAATAAAAAAAGTTGGATTAAGGCTAAGGGATTTAACTATATCATAGATGTAAAGGGTTTTTCAACAGGGACGCTACAAAAGTAGAGCGACAGGCACAGCAAACGACGAAGAATTTCTTGCCGCTCTTTTGGCATTTCTCTTCGGTAAGGTTTGCCATTTCTTGTTGGATAGATATACGAGCCAACAACGAGTCCAAATTATTAAAATTTACTACCGAAATTCGGAGTCAGTGGCGTCAACGTTAAGAGCGCTTGAGCGCTTCAGTGATGAGGCTCATTTCTGGCTGAATGGCTTCGTCAATAAACACAATATGCGGTATTGGTCGGGCAGCAATCTACACGTACTCCATGAGTCATCATTGCATCCCGACAAAATTACGGTTTGGTGTGGTTTATGGGCCGGCGGCGTCATTGGGCCGTACTTCTTCCGTGTTGATCAAGACCGGCACGTTACTGTGAATGGGAATCGCTACCGTTCAATGATAATCGAATATTTTTGGCTCCAATTGGATGATATGGACTTGGAGGACATGTGGTTGCCACAGGACGTCGCCACAAGCCACACAGCGAATGCCACAATCAATTTATTGGAAACCAAGTTTCGAAACCGTGTTATCTCACGAAATGGTCCAGTCGCTTGGCCGCCTCGGTCGTGCGATTTGACGCCGTTAGACTATTTCCTGTGGGACTACGTCAAGTCTATGGTCTGTGCCAACAAGCCAGCGACGATTGATGAACTTCGTACGAATATCGAACCTGAATTTGCAGCAGTATCGGCCGATTTATGCTTGAAAACCGTCGAAAATTGGGTTCAGGGTCTGGACTTTTGCAAGCGTGCCCGTGGTGGCCATGCAAAAGAAGTCGAGTTCCAGGCATAATGGCGTCGAACGTACTTTCACAGGAATAAAGAATTTCATTGATATCCAAAACCGTTTTTGTTTTATTTAAAAAAAATTTTGTAGCGCTCTTATTGAAAAACCCTTTATAAAAGAAAACAATATGTATGAATTCATAAAAAAAAGAAAAAGATCTGCATCGCGGCGTCTCGAACCATCACCGTACGGGGATATCCACAATGATTAGAGAGTAAATAAATACGAAAATACGACTGGTTGGAATTCGAGCCCAGGGCGATCGCGTGTCGAGCTAAGGGTCTTGCCCCTATGCCAACCTCCGGCCAGAAATTCTTGTTGCCGGAACCGGGCGTCACTTGAATGATCGCGTATATGTTCCTCCCCTCTTTGCGGTCTATTTCACGGTTCCACGGTAGAATGTCTCGTTATCGTAGGAAAACCTCAGACTCCTCCTGGCTTCCTAGACAAAACGATCGTGCTGCAGCATAGACACAAAAAAAAGAATATCTAAGCTCTTACCTCGTTGAGCCCTGATAAAATCACGGACATGCGGAGAGGAACACTCTTCACCACGCACCGGTTACTTAAAGTCGACGATAAGCTAACATCACTCGCTATTATTATTATTATTATTATTTTCCACGTACAATTCACGCACTTCCTAAACTTTAACTGCACCTTCAATAAAAGGAACCCCAATAAACTATAGCCGTAACGATCATGGTTGGACTTTAACACTCCATTCCTTGAGTAACTCATTCTCTCTACTGACGATCGAATAACCCATCACGCGTTCATCAGGGAGGACGTCCTTTGATCTCTACGAACCAGGCATTTGAATTTAGTTTACAAAGAAACAATAAAAAAAAGAACAGCTCTCAGGCCAAACACCACGTGCGGATTGGGTGGTATTCAAATCCTGTACATGAAGTACCTTTTCCAACCATAACGCAGGAAAAAAGCGGAAGGGAGAGTGAAAACTTCGGAAAAACCTTGGCTATAACAACTCTGATCATTGGACTTTGTCTAGCTTATCGCGATTTATCGCTTTGTCTAAGACAGTCCACCAAACACCCACCCCATACATAAGTATCGGTCTTATTAGCGAGATGTATAGCCATTGAACTTGGTTTTAGAATGAGTTGAATTCTTTTTATATTGGCTTAAAGCAAACTGAAAATAGGCTTACAAATTTGGACAAGACTAAAAATGGTGAAGGAGATGGTGTTTGAGATGAAGAGTGTTGCGGTTGAAATCGGAGTAAGAATTGAGGGCTGTCTCTTTTCTATGATTACGACTCGTGGATGCTTCGATTGCTGATTATTGTTTGATAGAACTTTTATGGCATCGGTAACCCACAGATTTGTATGGACAATTGCGGGACAGCTTTAAGAGGTTAAATGCTCCGCTTGGCTCACCTTGATATTATCACTGCCTTGATGTGTTTTCTTCCCTTAGTTGCATTTCACGACAAGCGCCGTTGACGAATTTCTCGCCAGTATGAGGACGAAAATTAGGCACCCTGTCAGACAATATGCCAAGGTAGCGAAGTGATCGAACGTGCGACATAGCTTGACGGTGAAAAAGATAAACTCGAGGAGGGGACTGGTTGACACTAACATTTATAGACATTTAGTGATGTTGAATTCTAAATAATTTTTGTGGCACCAAATGGAAAACAAAAAAAGATTCCTTGGGTGAAAAAAATAGCTTTACCAAATTTGCTATCGTCAGCGCTAAGGGAAAGGAAGGAGTGTTTAATAATCATTTCAAAGTCATTAATAGCTTGGATTGGATGATGGCCTAGATGGATGGCTTGTGGAACATCAGAGGAACCCGAGTGGACGTACCTAAGGCGAACACTGATGAAACGGTTTTTCAGGTAAGAGAAAATCCACTTTTATAATTAGGGGTTTGATGCCGAGGGCAGGTAATTTCGGTACCGTGCCATAAGCCCAAGCGTCATAAGGCCAAATCTCGAAATTTGGCCTTATGTCGCATTGTGAAAGTGACATAAGACCAAATTCTAGCATTTGGTATTATGACACCTTGAAAAAGCGTAATAAGGCCAATTTGGCTTTATGACACTTTCGCTTGGTACTGTTTTCAACAATTTGCCCTTGCACCTACTCCAAAGCAAGCAGTGACCCCAAGGGGGGGCTTCAGGGGGGCAGCATGCCCCCATATGCATTGCACTGTTTATGTGATTAGTTACGAAATCGCAAGTAGATTCCATAAACAGTGTAATGCCTATGGGGGGGGGGGCATGCTGACCCCATTCAACTCCCCTGCTTGGGGCCACTGTTTGATTTGGGGTAGGTTCGAGGACCGGTTTTGAAAATTTGGCTTTATGTCCCTTTCCGGATTTGGCCGTATGACGCTTTTTCAAGGCGTCATAATACCAAATGCTAGAATTTGGCCTTATGTCACTTTTACAATGCGACATAAGGCCAAATTTCGAAATTGTCTTCCGAAAAAGCCTTTACGTCAAGGAAAGGATTAATTGATGAGGTATCTTTTAAAAAGCAAAGAATACGAACTTCAAAAAGAGTAGTTAGGTTAGGTTAGGTTTATGTGGCTGTCGGCAGAAGCCGACACACTTAGACCAATTTAGGTCCATTGTGATACCACGTATATTATCTACCTCAACTCTGTAGATGGGATTGGCCATCGACACGCGGTTGTTCTCAAACGGTCAAAAAAAAAAAGAGTAGTTGATCTTAATTTCAGGAGGCCATGTTGTCGAGATGATATCAGAGGCTTGCAGTGAAGGCTTCGTATATATATATATATGAGGAAGTAATGCAATCGGACGGTGATTGGTGTAGTCCGTCCGATATCAAGAGACACAAAGCTCCTTAACAAAACCAGTTTTTTTTACATGGAAAGCTGTGTCTCTTGATATTGGACGGACTAGTTAGTCACTTTATGTGTATCTGGTTTATTGAAAACACTTCAGATCTGGAAAATTCTCCTTGTGAAAGGGGTCGCAAATTGCTGCAAAGGTGGAGAGAAAGATTGGAAGAACACTTCAAGGAAAATTGCGGGAATATGATCTGGGCCGGATTTGGATTCAGAATAGGATCAGAGGTTTATTTTCTTTTCTTTACTTCCGAGCACCTGGTAGTCGTCTACATGCGCACGCACCACCGGGAGCCGACTGATACCGGGGTACTCTCTTTTTTTAGATTTCATTGTGGACGTAAGAGCCAAATATCCGACTAATGTCCCTGGCCATCCTCTTTGCAACATGCCTTTGAATTGTGTTCATTACCAAATTGTCCATCGAATTCAACGGAAACTCATCGTAGGGGGCCTTGTTCGGATAGTAAAGTAGGAGTCGTTTGGAAAAACTGAATACAGGACCTAATATATTGTTTCTTCAAAACTTGAAACTTTTCCATATAACTTTGGGTTTAATTGAACCAAACTGAAAAACCATAAGTGATGACTGGGCTTTAAAAGGGCCACATTGAAATGACCTTCACTCTGAAGTAATGTTGGTTGCTGTGAAACAGTCTCCATGTAGAAGCATCGGCACTGGCAAAAGCATCTTTATGTCTATATAATTATATACAGATATTCGTCGCGCCAGATACAAAGATATTTATCTACGCTTGCCACTGCCAATGGCAGCCCTTTGCCGCGCTCTGTCCAATAATTGACAATTTATACCAGTTTTTTCTGAGGTCTCAGCCAATTAAGTTCCAAACGTGATGAAAGTTAATTTTCAACTTGCAATCGTCGCAATAACCCTTAACTTGTCGAAGTCACGTTGCAAAAGAACTTTAATAAACTTGATTTTAGGACCTGATCTGCATTTCCCAAGGCATACGCTAAGGTATGTCTGATTAATCCCAACAGATCACTTGTGTAAATGTTAAATAAGTTTGAAGAATTCACTGGCCACGTATAATAAAAAAGTCGTTAAAATCCCTGGAGTCTGTCTCTACAAACTCCATCGTAGTCCTAGACAACCGATTATCTTTCGCGGAAATGGCGGAGTAGTTCAACATTCACCTCTGTTGGGTGCTGGGGCACAGAGAAATTCCAGGATATTGCAGGGCTGAGGAACTGGCCAAACAAGGAACTACACTGCGCCTTCTAGACAAGGGGTTGCTACAAAACGAATTTGCCCAAAGCTGGATCTGAAAGTGTTCAATCTCTCAGAATAGATTGCAGATTGATGAAACAATTGGTGTCATCACCGGACACTGTCTCATAGGCAGGCAAGCAACAAGGCTTGACGTTTACACAAATGAATTCCGCAGAAGTTGCTTGGACAAAGAGGAGGAGGAGACTATTCTCCACCTTCGAAAACTCCATCTGGGAACTTTCTTCTATGCCTTATGATCTAAATGATCTTATAAACATTCACATTAAAAGTGTTAATTAACTTAACTTCACATTTTTTTTTTTTTTATTGTCTTTCAAAAAAAGAAAACTTTACAATTTAATTTACCCGCGAAGCTTACTGCTTTTCTGCAGGTGGTTGAAATTCTTGTTTGTACATTGTTTTTATACCCTATTCTAGGGGTATATTAATTTTGACGCATAGTTTGTAACATACCTTAATATTTGCCGGTAGACCCCTAAAAGTTACTATATTTATGAACAGCATCGATAGTAATGTCGATCTAGCCATGTCCGTCCGTCCGTCCGTCCGTCCGTCGGCAAAAATTAGGCCTTTAAACTGGACCTAGAGAGCTGAAATTTTAACCAAATACTCTCTAGGGTCCCGAAATAATCAAGTTTACGAATTTTTGAAATCCGCCCACAAACTCAAAAAAACAAAATTTTGGAAAAAAACGAATTTTGAGCTAGAAAGCTGAAATTTTGTATATATGATCTATGGCTCCTAAAACTGCTCGGGATAAAAATTTTTCAAAATCCGCCCTCTGGGACGCCCACAAATAAATAAAACAATTTTTTTGAAAATCCAAAGTTTGAGCTAGGGAGCTGAAATTTATAATATATACTCTCTATGGGCCCTTTATGCTCATGTGTTAATTTTTTTTAAATCCGCCTACTGACACGCCCACAATTAAATAAAACTATTTTATTGAAACACCCAAGTTTGAGCTAGGGAGCGTTTTTTTTTTTTTTGATAAAATCCTTTAAATGTTATATAACAAAATATGTAGAGCGTTCTTAACAATTCAATCATACTTAGACTTTTGTCACGCCCACTTATGAGGGATAGGAATAAGAATAGGGTATCCAACAGTTCGCCCAGGCGGACTGTAGCCCGTTCCTATGTTTATACCCTATTCTAGGGGTATATTAATTTTGACGCATAGTTTGTAACATACCTTAATATTGCCCGTAGACCCCTAAAAGTTACTATATTTATGATCAGCATCGATAGTAATGTCGATCTAGCCATGTCCGTCCGTCCGTCCGTCGGCAAAAATTAGGCCTTTAAACTGGACCTAGAGAGCTGAAATTTTAACCATATACTCTCTAGGGTCCCGAAATAATCAAGTTTAAGAATTTTTGAAATCCGCCCACAGACACGCCCACAAACTCAAAAAAACAAAATTTTGGAAAAAATCGAATTTTGAGCTAGAGAGCTGAAATTTTTTATATATGATCTATGGCCCATAAAACTGATTGGGACATAAAATTTTCAAAATCCGCCCACTGACACGCCCACAATTAAATAAAACAAATTTTGGGAAAAATTGAATTTTGAGCTAGAAAGCTGAAATTTTTTATATATTATCTTTGGCCCATAAAACTGCTTGGGACATAAAATTTTCAAAATCCGCCCACTGACACGCCCACAATTAAATAAAATATTTTTTTTGAAAAACCAAAATTTGAGCTAGGGAGCTGAAATTTTTAGTATATACTCTCTAGGGGCCCTTTATGCTCATGTGTAAATATTTTCAAAATCCGCCTACTGACACGCCCACAATTTTTATTTTTTTATTTTTGAAAGTCCAAAGTTTGAGCTAGGGAGCTGAAATTTATAGTATATACTCTCTAGGTGCCCTTTATGCTCATACTTAAATTTTTTTTAAATCCGCCTACTGACACGCCCACAATTAAATAAAACAATTTTATTGAAAAACCAAAGTTTGAGCTAGGGAGCGTTTTTATTTACAAAAGCTTAGTTTTTTCGATAAAATCCTTTAAATTTTTGTCACGCCCACTTATGAGATATAGGAATAAGAATAGGGTATCCAACAGTTCGCCCAAGCGGACTGTAGCCCGCCCCTATGTTTTTTTAATAGTTTTAGTACATGCTTAGATTACGATTTTAATATTCGGTTTTAGGTTTTGATTGAAGTTAATTCAGGAAGAGATTAATCTATTACAAAATTGTGACTAAGGAAAAATTCTTTAATTTTTTTCTTACGTTTTTTAAAATTTATGATGTGTTTTAGGTAGACTGGTACTCGATTCAGGATTGTTGGTATGGCATAACTGAGTTGTCGTCTTCCGTAGACGTTGAAGTTTTCAGGAATTTCCAGAAACCCTCGTGCTCGTCTTCGTGTGTTTAGGTTGTGGCGTATAGGTTGCTGGAAGCGATGGTCATCGTAGTATTCTAGAGTCGATGTCATTCTAAAAACACCGTTAACATCTAAGACCTTGAATGTATGATTATTAGTATTAATTACTTTAATTATTCTATGTTGAAGATCTTTAAATGAGTTTTTGATGCATTCCCCCATGCTAGTATCCCATATCTCAAACGAGATTCCACCAGTGAATAATATACCTGTTTTTGAACATCTGTTGATGTATATCTCCTGAGATACACCATCGCAAACAAAGCGCTTTTGAGTTGTGACCTGAGTTTGCTTATGTGATCTTGCCATAAGAAGTGGTCATCGATCGTGATCCCCAGATATCTTATCGTCTTTACCGTCTCGATTGATTCACTTCTTCTTGTTGTTGGACAATCAATGGTTTGGGAGTATATTTTAATGGAGGTCATAGGCTGGCGTGGTGAACGAATGCGCATTAACTTAGTTTTGGCAGCATTGACTACCAAGCTGTTGTCGTGGCACCATTTTGTGAGTTTATCGAATTCCTCTTGCATTATATTTGTTGCAGTTTCAAGGCATTTGTGTCTAACGACGATCGCTATGTCATCCGCAAAAGCAAACGCTGTGGCCCGTTTAAAAACGTGAAGAAGCTCGTTCGTGAAAAGTATAAACAGCATTGGCCCTAGTTTAGAGCCTTGCGGTACCCCAAATATAGTTTTCTTTTCCTCGCTGTTATTATTTAAAATTTGAACTTTTGTCTTCCTTCCTGTTAAGTAACTCTCCAACCATTTTCCTAGGTTGCCTCTCAGTCCTATTCTAGCTAAAGCCTATAGGAGTTTAGTATGGCATATAGTGTCGAAAGCCTTACTAAAATCGACGAACATAACAAGCACGTGATGGTTTTTTATTTAAGCTCACATTCACCGTGTTTGTAAACTCCGCCAGCAGTTTCCCTGTATTTTTTTCCTTTTTTGGAAACCATATTGGTTTGCGTGTAAAATGCTGTGCTTTGCAATAAATTTGTTTTGTCGGCGTACCACAATTTCTTCCAAACATTTTTCTATGACCGGTATGATTGCAATAGGTCGATAATTTTCGTATTTGTTTTTTATTCCGCTTTTATATATTGGTCTTATCAACGATGTTTTGAGTAGCGTAGGAACGCAACACTGGCTTAGGCTTTGATTTATTATTGTTTTTACAATTGGGGCTACTGATAATGCATTTTGTTTTAGATCAATTGGTCTTACATTGTCTGCTCCTGCACCTTCATCAGTTTTAAGACTAGTTAAAATGTTTAAGATTTCCACCTCACTAGCTCCCTCCATATAAATGGACTGCGCAAGATACATATTTTGGTGATTAAGCGTCCTGTGGTTGCAATTGTGTACAATTTTTGAAGCTTGGCTTGCAAAGTGTACAGCGAATTCTTCGGCTATTGCGTTCTGGTCCATGGTTGCGGGAAAGTTGTTGATAATAACTTCATCTATAGATTTCTTCTTCCTTCCTAGTATCTCGTTTAATAATTTCCATGTCTTTTTAGGGTAATTTTTTGCACTGAAGAACTTGCTTTTATAAAATTGACATTTTATGTTTTGAATATTTCTGTTCAACGAATTTCGAAATTGCTTGTATTCTAACTCATAGCTATTGCTTCTAGGGTTATTTTTCCATTTCCTATATAATATATCTCTCGTTTTGCACAAGCAGTTATCCAAGGTTTCTTTTGACGATTGTTTCTATTTCCTGTCACTATTGATTGCGAATAAATGCTATTCATTTTTTCCACAAACATATTGTAGAGACACTCAACATCATTTTCATAGCACAGTTCCTACCAATTTGTTTGCTGTATTAGATGGTTAACTTTGTGCTGGCTAATTTTGACATTTATTTCAGCGTCTAATATACGTTTCGCGGTGTTTGTTGTAGCATACATGGTCGCAAAGTGGTCAGATATATCAGTTTCTATTAAAGCGGATTTGGTATCTTGCTTTGAGATGGTAACAAATATATGATCTATTAAAGTAGACGAACCTGAGCTTACATCAATGCGCGTAGATTGCAGGATTACATTTGTTAGACCCTTAGATGCCATAACTTCAATATACTTCTGAACTTGCGAGTCTGATGAATTTTTTAGATTTATATTCATATCTCCTAGGACAATTTTTTCCCTTTCGTACTTTATATTTCGGTCTATTTCTTCAATAAATTCGCCTATCTTACGTTTCGGAGGTCTGTATACCACATGAATATGTTTTGTACCCTCTTCATGTTCTATTTTAATATTTAAATTTTCATATGACAGTATTTCTAAATTACTTCTTTCGTAACATATGCCATTTTTAATGAATACTGCTATTCCTCCCCCTGTAGTTTCCTTTCGATTATAGAATTCAGCATTGAATCCATTTATTTCATAAAACGCATTTTCATCTTCTTTTATGTTTATTTCAACTAAACATATAACATCCACACAACATAAACTATTCTGAATTTCTGCGAAAAAAGTATTCCAGTTTTTTCTAATTTTTGATATTATCCATAAAATTTGTGTCGATTCCAGTAAAGCCATGTATTACCCTAAATTCAACGCCAGTTTCACTGGTTTTACATCATCATAATGTTTATTTTGTTTTGATCTTCTTGTTCAGTTATTTTATTAATTTTTATGCAGTAATTTTGTTTACATCATTTACTGTAGCTATATGTATGGCGTCACCGTTTTCGGTTTTCCTTGCAAGTATTTTGCCAGATGCCTCCCACACAAATCTCCAGTTACATTCTCTGGCTTTATTTTTGGCGACACAAAGTAAATGTTTGTTGGTTGGAGTCAGCGGACTATTTACAAATACAAGTGCCTCACCATATGTCTTCCCGTGTTGTTGTTCTTTGTTTTGGTCAGTTCGCATGCACTCTCTTATCTTCTCTAGCTCAACTCTGCGCAGCGATTTTGCTTTTTTTATCACATTCGTTTAATAATTGTTAAATAAAACAGATCTACCATTGTTTCGAGTCAATTTCTGGTTGAATTCTAAGCTTTGTAACTTACGTCTATGGTAACACCTTTTCTGAACATTATGTCACCCTTTATTGAACGAATAAATTGGCACTTGCTATTTTAACCTCATGTGGATTTTAAGTTTCTATTTTTTTTTTGTTCCAAAGTTAGCACGGTCATCACGAAAATTTATTCTCAAACAAATTGGTGACCCCGACGTGATACGCGATATAAAAATCAAGACAATTTAAGCTTCACGCGGTTTTAACCAACAAATCGAAAATGACTACTAAGTCGGAAACCATTCGCAATCGGAGGAGCGTAATAATAAAGCAACTGGATCGCATCAAAGAGTTTCCCACGTAAAAGGGACAACTTAATCGTTTATATCATCACCTCGAAATGTCGCTGATAGTCGCTGATAAAGTGGCAAGAAGACTCACCATCTGATGGTCCAGCGAACTATCAAGAGCTGTCAAAATTCCTTAATAAACGAGGACAAATTTTAGAAGAATGGTAAGCCTGTATCCAAGGTAAGTGCTGCTAAGGTAGACAACGGAGCCAAAAACTTGCCACGTGTTTTGGCCACTACTAGCAACTTGCAGTGCTCTCTCTGCTCCAAAGCCGGCCATGTCATTGTTAGATGCTATAAATTTCTTCGATGAGTCCATATGACAGGAATTTGCAGGTTTCATCTCTGAAACTTTGCGACAACTGTCGTAAATATGGATATATGAAGACCAGCTGTACTTTGTCCAATTGCCGCACATGTGGACAAAAACACCATTTGCTACTTCACGAAGACCGTAGGGAAACTTCTCTCAACGCAAATGCAAGTGATTATTACATAGATATCTTATTCTGCTTACAATAGCCGTGTTTCTTTGCACGCGGATATAGGGATAATTTTCAATTTGCATGTAAAATACAAAAACAACTTATCCTATATACGCTAACTTTAGCGGGGATAGCTATCGCCGCTAAGTCATTTAGCGGGGATAAACAGTGCTTCCAAAACCCATTTTCTTCGTTTTTGATGAATCGAAGCGATGAATTGTTCAGGAAATGTCAAAGTTTGACATCCCGCCGACCACTAACACATCCCGCCGAATATTTTGTTCGGGATTTTATTATTATTTTTTTTTTCAAAATTTAGTAAATCTGTGAATGTGAAACTGTTTTTTATAATTTTAGAATATGTTTAGCATTAATTTCAACTGTGGGAAATTAATATTTTTGAATTTCACGTTTTTCAATACAAATTTCTTAATTCAACTTACAGCTGTTTCACTAATAAACGTCATAGGTGTATGTGTGCTGCCAAGTTTTTTTTTGATGAATTCTTAAGCGGCGATGGTCGTTTTCTGATGCCATCCCTATATCCGCGTGCAAAGAAACACGGCTAATAATGCTGCCTTTAGTCGCGCTAAGCCATCAGCAATCTTAGCAACAGCTATTGTACATGCCATCGACAATCAGGGCTCAGCTATTGCTTGCCGCATGTTATTAGATTCCGGATCGCAATTTAATTTTGTAAGCGATCAATTTGCACAAAGCTTTAGGAGTTAAGCGTCTAAAAACAAATCAGTCATACCTACTCAGGCATATTTTCTTACACGAGGCAAGCATATCACAAGGCCTTTATCACCCTCAAATCGGGAATAAACAGTTTTGTCACAACCATTGAAGCAATCATATTACCCAAGATAACTGAGTTTCTGCCCTCTGAAAAAATCAATACCCAAAACCTTGACATACCGTCCAGCATTGGCAGATCCAGCCTTCGAAATTCCTCAAAGGGTTTTTTTTTCGATGGAAGGTGGAAACCTTGCATGAGGCACCAATCCGACGTCCATTGGTAGTGCCGGATTCCTACCGGCTAAAATCACATCCCTTCCCGAACAGGCCGATTCGTTTTCCCCGCGGAACCGCCGCGCAGTGAACAATTTTTGCAATCTAAGTGGGCAAAACATATTTTGCGAAATGCTTAATATATTCACTAAAACCTTATACGAGTATTTTGTTACCTAAATACTTCTTCTATAGAACCACAAAATGATTTGCTTAAGTAATCATGTGCAAGCAACGGAATGATCTCTAGAAGTTTCCGTTAGCTGTTTCACATAAATGCACTGGTAGCAAGTGGTAATCAGTCGCTGCATTTCACGTGACAAGTGCGTTTGTTTGGTGCGTTCTATTTGTTTAATTTTTTTTTTTATTTTTTTCTACTATTCGTAGACATTGAGTAACGGGGTTATCTTTTTTCAAATAGTATTTTTATAGTCAGCGTTTCGTTTTTAAATCTGTGAGTAATTTAAGCGAATATATTAGGATTTTCAAATTTCAACCAAAGTTTTAATTTATTATATCGCAGAATATCGAGGGCAGACAATATAAACTATATAGCTGGACATTTAACCTACTTTACTAATAATGGCTGCGGAGAACTCATATCAGTCAATTTTCGAAATTCGGTCGACTTTGCCAAGCCATGATAGATTTAATCCTATTATTGAATTTGTTTTACGTATTCTTGGAAGTGTAGAACTGCCTGATGAAGCATTAGAAAGTGTAAAAGTGACAATAAGAGGTCTGTGCCAAAGAATTGAAGCGAAATGGGCCAAAGTTGGTAGGCACCGTGGTCGCTTTTTAGAGTACAATTCTCTTTGGCTTAAAACAACCATTCAGTTTTCTGAAATTGTGACTGATGCAATTCCTAGTTCATCTCACAATTCTTCTAGAAATAAACCTGGAAGGCCAACAAAACAGTTTAATGCCTCCAGTTATTGGTCTAAGGGACGAAAAATTAGGGATCTTCTTCAAAGCAGAAGTCAAGAAGAATTATCGTTGGCCACTGAAATGAAACTTAATAGTGTAGGAAAAAAAGATCTCGGCAGCGATTATAAAAGAGCTTTCTATTGCCTCTACTAAAAGAGGTGTGACTTCGAAAAGGGCCTATGAATCTTTTAACCGGAAGCCAGCGGAACTATCAGCAGATAAGGCGCTTGCTTTAATAGCTGATGCTAGTCTTTCAACGCATCAGTATAAGATCATCCGCTTACAAGCTAAAACTCACAACTTTAAATTCTATCCAGTATACTCTAAGATTCAAGCTGCTAAGAAATTATGCTACCCTGCAGGCATATTTGTTACTGAAACATCTGCTGAAATAGAGATTCAAGCACTTATTAATCACACTATTATACGCTTATGTGCGGCTCAAGAAGAAGTTCTTCGGGCTTTGAATTTATCTTCAAATAGTATTTTGAATATTATTATAAAATGGGGATGTGATGGAGCGGAGCAGACAAGGTACCGACAAAAGTTTTCAGAGGAGCACCTCACTGACGAAAGCTTATTTAGCATATCCATGGTTCCAAGTGAACACTGACATTTGCGGATATAAAAAAATAATTTGGCAAAACCCAGCACCTTCTTCGACCAGACATTGTCGTCCTATCAAATTTATTTTTGCTAAGGAATCAGCAGATCTTATAACAGCTGAAGTAAACAAAATTGAAGACGATATTGCCAAACTGTCACCAACAAAGATATTGGTTAATAGCGAAGAAATTCTTGTAAAATCAACAATGATTTTGTACATATATGATAGACGGTAAAGTGTGTAATGCTCTTTCGTCATGTGTTTCAATACAGACTTGTTACTTGTGTGGAGCGAAGTCCAGTGAAATGAACAATCAAAGACGCATTTCAAAAAAGACTATCAATACGAATTTTCTTTCATTTGGATTATCTCCTCTTCATTCTTGGATACGTTTTTTCGAATGCCTATTGCACATTTCCTATAGATTGGAAATAAAAACTTAGAGAGTAACTGGCCCAGAAAATAAATGAAAACTGGCGGAAAAAAACGAAACAGATTCAAGACAGATTTAAAAAAGAACTAGGGCTGCTTGTAGATATGCCAAAACAGCAAACAGGTAACAGTAACGATGGGAATACAGCACGGAAATTTTTTAGGAACACAGAAAAGTCTTCTGAAATAACGGGCATTAATTTAGAGCTCATTAAACGGTTCCATGTTATATTAGAATGCTTGAACTCTGGGTTCCAAATAAATTCAGATAAATTCCATGAACAAACTTTATATCTTAGCAAATATTCATGGTATTCAATGCCCGTAAGTGTACATAAAGTATTAATACATGGAAGAGATGTTGAATCATCCTGTATTGTTCCCATTGGCCAATTATCCGAAGAAGCTCTAGAGGCACGAAATAAACACAATAGAAGATACAGGGAACTTTTTACAAGGAAAACATCTAGGATTGACACAAACACAGATTTGCTTCATAGACTCCTTTTTATGTCGGACCCACTAATTGCGAGTTTACGCGCTCCTCCAAGGACTAAAAGAAATAAAATAACAACAGAAATAATAGAATTATTCGAAGAAAACCTGCGTGACTCTAACATTTCCGATAGCCTGGTTGAAGACTTCTCATGAGATATATCAGAAGAAGAAGACTCTGATTTAAGCGAAAGTGAATAATTCATTTATTTTTAAATTATTATAAATAGGTTTTTAAAATACCGAAGTTCAAAATATATAATATATGAAATCAAATATGTATAAAAAAAATCTTAGGTATTTTATTTAATTGTTATGTTATCTGATACAATATTTTGCCTTTACGTATATTTTGCTTATTTGTTGTCTAGTTCTTACTATAATAATAAAAAAAATCTTTGTGCTTTGTTACTATGAAATTATAACAAAGAAAATGAGGCGAAAGTTGTAATTTTATAAACGAAGCAATTTAGCTCCCCTAGATTGCTAAATTGCATACTGTGCGCCGTAAGACATTACTTCGCGGAGTCAATCTGCAGTCTTAGCTTATCACTTATTAATAAGATAATTTATCTTACGGTGTACAGGCATTACAAAATAAAATAAATAAATAAATAAAAAATAAAAACTGGTTCAACGAGTAGGATAAAGATTGATCCACGTGGTATCACAATGGACCTGTTATTGGCCTAAGTGTGTCTGCTTCGGCAGACTGACACTTCAATCTCAACGACTCTGCTCTGAGTCACTTTGCCACATTTGACAACGAATTTCTTTCCCATGAGAAACGAACCAAAGATTGGCAGGGTTCATCCTATCTTCAGCTTTTTTCGCGATAAGTACCACAACTACCCTCCCATGCGCCGGATAATGTGCATTTCTCAGCTCATTGTTAATCAGCTGATCACACACGCCAAAATCATTGTTGGACATAACCTCACAGCTAGTTTCGGACAGCTCCTTATGTGTAGCTTGTATACTTCCTCTTTCACGTATTCTTCACAAAGGCAATACAACAAAATAAATACTCGCTTGAAACATAGATGAATGGCTCCCTAGCGAAAGTTAAGCCTGTCTTGCGTTTGCATAAACAATGCAGCATCGGAATGGCGATCTCTGGAGTCTCAGTATGCTATTGTCTGGACTATTGTCTGGACTGTTAACCAAATAATAGCATTTTATTCAACTGAAAAAAGGATACGCTTTCTCCGTCTCTCTCCAATAACTGACCAGGAGGGCCATAAAATCCACAATAAGGTAGTTAGCGTTTTCTTCAGTTTTCTTTGCCACTTTTCACAGTAAAATCGTCAAGTAAACCGCCGAACACATTTTCTCTAATAGCAGTATCGTTGTCACGGTTCAAGCAAATTAAAGGCTCATTCATAGTAGAGTATGAACAAAATTAAAAAAAAGCTGCCATAAAAAAAGGCACAGCAAAAACTTCAGTATATGGAAAGGGAAGCAATAAAAAGAGCACACTACGTCGACTATACAAAAAGGTTACAACTTCAAGTGCATTACACCACAACCGGGCATGCATCCGTGTTCATTGTGCACACTTGTTAGTTGTTACTGTTTGCCAGAGCCTCTCGGCTCACCGGTCTGTCCGGCACAGTACATCGTTCAACAGCTCAACTTTCCTCCGGTGAGGTAACGAGTGATTCGCGTGTTGTGATAAATGAAAAAAATTCCATAAAAGAATTAAAACAAAGTTAGTACCTCTTTGCATAGTTTTTTTTTCTCGCGAATACTCGCGCTAAACAGCGAGCTAATGTTAGTCTAGGGGCTCACAACTCAAAACAGGAATAATCTGTATTCTGCAGAAAAACACAAATAATGCACCAGCAGTAAGTGATTGAGGCGTTCAGGTTAATTTCACTCAAGTCCGGTGTTGAAAATAGGTTGCTGGTGATGAATTGAAGTAGGCTAATACCTGTAATAGAAACGCTTCCTTAAACTTTATAATTTTCCCTCGTGGGATGCTGAATAGAGGTCGTCGCAAATCATCGAACGACAACATGGTGGCAGAAGACTTTTTTACATTTCCCCCTGCAGAGTCTGCGCTCTCTGGAGCTGCAGCCCCATTTCAGAGACTTTTCAACCCATTTTATTTGGAGATTTATCCCACATCACGAGAGATGAAGACTTTCAACGGCAATGCCGTCGAAACGTTGCTTCTGCACCAACAACAAAAAAAATCCACATACATACCTACTTAATGTAGTTGGCAAAAAAGGAGTTTCGCATATGGAAAATGAACTTACTCCAGACACAGGGTATCGAGTTTTCTTCCCTTGATTAGGGTAGTTCAGCAGAACGCTGATGTAGGTATACAATGCGCCACAACCCACGTAGAATTTGGCAGTCTAGACATGTAGAGAGAATTTCAGGTTTTCGAAAACATGACTTCTGGTACCCAATTAGCTGTGTTTTACTTGAACTCGCACTGACAGATATATTCGAGCTCCTCATCACAATTTGGATTATTTATTACCCTAAAAGGAGGAGATCCGGATTGGATTTCACCCTCACTCGGCGGTACCCGTGTTTCTGTGTTTTATTCCTTTAAAGCGCCTAATTGACACAGATCCTGACATATGTTCGGATTTCTCCCCAATGACATGAGATTTTTTTTCCATTTCATTCGGTCCAATGTTTGACACTTGGAGGCACAATCTACTTACATCTTCTTCTTCATAGTGGTGGTGTTGCCTTGTGAATTATATTTCAGGATATTTTTTTTTGTTAAGATTTCATCGACCGCCCAGGATATTGTCGCCTTTTTTGGTGTTTGAATGTTTTGTTGCTGTTGTTGTTGTTGCTGGAGTTCGCTGGAGGGCACTCGTATAAATCACAGTGAAGGGGATGATGTTGGCACACAAAACCTGAAGCGCTAAATGATGTGTGAAATAAAAGTATCCGTTGGGACTGATACCCAAAGGAGAGAAGCAGCTTAATGTTTGTTGAACTTGACTTTATCCGCATTTAAATGCAAATTAGGCGACATTTTCAGTGAGAGTTAGCTAACAGGTCATAACGAATAGTCCTAATGGGATAAGCAATTTAGCAAAGCGTTGGTTATCTTTTGTTTCCGGAGGGAACTTGGAATTGCGACTTAATTTTGGAACACTTGGTCGGTTTTGCGAGAAAATGGCTCTAATAGTTGAAACACATTACAACAGCAACAGCAATTTTGACAGGCGCAGCAATATTTTTACAACCAATGTTTTTCACTTCAACTGAACACAGCGACAGCAACAGCATTCCAAACTTTAGGAAATATCCTAAATTCACTGTTGCTGTGCAAATTCTAAAAACCTTGCGACGATGTTTTCAGTTTTCCGAACTGTCAGATGTGCCTATATTTTGAGCGGACTTTGTCTCTTGTTTGTATTTCCAGAGAGTTTATCTCTCTTGTTTACAAAATATTTTGTTTTTGCTGTCTGCCGTTGCTGTGCTTTTAAGTTTGACACCACAGCTGCCTCTTGGCGTTGTTGCTGTGCTAATGTGTTTCTGCTATAATAATAGAACATTCAGTGTTTGTAGGGTTGCCAGAAATATTTTGAAGAAACACTTTATCGAGCTGGAAAATATCGGACTTTCTAGGACTTTACCGGACAAAATACGATCCAAAAAAGAGTACAAAACTATGACCAAACCGCATGTACGATTTATTACAAAGACTTACACTTTTATTGTGCTACCTACTTCTTGTTCTAGGTTAGGTTAGGTTAGGTAAGGTGTACGAAGCCTAGGTTCACTAAGACCGCAATTCCGGTCCATTGTGGTACAACAAGGAGGGAGGGGCGCATCGCGGAGGGAGTGTAGCTGGGAATGACTTTTGCAACAGGAACCACAAGTTACACTGGTTCACGGAAACGGAGCAGGGAGGGTTGGCTGCCATTGTCGAGTTGGGTGGCCATCCTCAAGCTAGTTAAACCGTTTAGATTTAACCCTGGAATGAGGGATGGAAAATGACATTTCTGACTTGTATTTAAAACTGTTCTAAGATTGAAATCCAGCCAATTGTATTGGAAACTCTTTTTCGCATGAACAAATAATAGCCATGTTTGTTTGCACGCGGATATAGGGATAATTTGAAATTTGCATGTAAAATACAACAACAATTTATCCTATATACGCTAACTTTAGCTTGGATAGCTACCGCTACATTCAAAAAGTGGCGATCCGCAGTGCAATAAGTCTAATACAGTTAAACGAGATAAGTCTTAATGATCATCCGGAACTAAAGACCCTTCTCGATGAACTGCCAGAACTTAACATGAACTGCGCGCTCACAGACCGCATTCAAAAAACACTATGCTTCAACAAACGGTTCTCCACGGAGATCCCCAAGAGAAAAGCATGGGTTAGTAATAACCCAAAAAACAGCCACAATGGCATAAAGTGGTATACGGATGGTTCTAAAATGGAAACGGGGGTAGGAGCGGGAATATACGGACCACACAACCGCTTTACGATACTCATGGGAAAAAGTCCCAGCGTATTTCAAGCAGAGCTCCACGCCATTCAAGAATGCGTCAGCCACATTATTTTATCTGGTATAAAAGGTGCAACCATCCATATTTTCACGGATAGTCAAGCAGCTATAAACGCCCTTAGCTCGTATACCATTGACTCCAAATCAGTCATGTACTGCTTCAATACCCTACAAATACTCGGAGCAAGAAACAAGACCAAATTATGGTGGGTTCCGGGTCATGTCGGGGTAGAAGGTAACGAAAAGGCCGACGAACTGGCCAGAAAAGGTTCAGAAACACCTTTCATAGGTCCCGCACCTTTCTGCTGCACTACTAGATCAGCAGCAACGGCAGCAATAAAAAGCTGGGAACATAGAAAATGTATCCATCTTTGGGAAAGCATCCCAGGTCTAAGACAGGCCCTTCAATCAAAATGCCAGCAAATGTCTAAACCTAAGCAGGCATGATATCAAAAACCTAGTAGGTTACCGTACTGGTCACCATGGTTTAAGATACGAGTATCATATACACAAAATGAGAATATCAGACTCTCCTGAGTGCCGACTCTGTCTTGAAGAGGACGAGTCAGCTGAACACATTTTATATGAATGTCCAGCCCTTATTGGATTGGAATTAGAAAGAAAATCTTTCTCAGAGAGCAAATGAGCCCCGAGGACATAAAGAATTCTTCTATTAGTTTAAGCTTTTTTGTGCAAAGATCTTTTAGGTCGAAGTACCCCCCCCCCCCTTATAAGGCAAAATTTATAAAAAAAAAAGTCCCTTAGTGGGGATAAACAGTGCTTCCCAAAATCCATTTTCTTCGTTGATGAATTGTTGCGATGAATTTTTCAGGAAATGTCAAAGTTTGACATCCCACCGACCACTGACACATTCCGCCGAATATTTTATTCGTGATTTTATTATTATTATTTTTCAAACTTTATTATAAGGGTAATTGAATTCAGTAAATCTGTTAATGTGAAATGGTTTTTTATATTTTTTTAATATCTTGGCATCAATTTCAATTGACGGAAGTAAATAGTTTTCAATTTCAGGATTTTCAATACAAATTTCTTAACTACAAGTTACAGCTGTGTCACGGTGCATGGCATGGGTGCATGTGTGCTGCCAAGTTTTTTTTTGATGAATTCTTAAGCGGCGATGGTCGTTTTTTTGTGCCAATCCTATATCCGCGTGCAAAAAAAACACTGCTAATATAAAGTGAACTCAAAGTATTTTATTTTCAAAAACATAAAGAAACAAAAATAAATATAAAATACATTAACAAAATTAAACATAAATAACTTTGTAACAAAACCTTACAAACAAAAATAATTTAGTTTTTACACATCTTCAGTTTATAGTTTAGTCTATGAGCTCTTCAAACAGAGATGGCTAAAATGCAATTTTTTGGGAAATTCTACATTTGCAACGTCTGCTACACATTCGTATAGCTATCGTAGAAAACGTAGATAACTTTAGAAGACGTAGTAAACATGTGTAGTTTTTCATCTTAACGTCACTGACATTGACAGGACCATCAATTTTTTAGACAAGTAGTACCCCTAGTTAAAGTAAGTTAGTTTATCGTGGAAAGTAGTTTGCATATTAACTACGCGTAGTTAAATTTGAAGATTACGTGAGGAGGTTTATCCTCATCTCTGGTCTTCAAGCTAAATGTCCTCATTTTGCACATTTGTGTTCCAAATATACCAAATTATCCATTTGGGAATGAAGACTGGAATAATGCGTTCAGAGCGGTGGGTTGTACAAAATTGTATACAGTCAACGCTATGTGTAAAACTTTAAGCAAATAGCTTGATGTGTCGATTCGATTTTCTTTTTCTTTCTTTTTTTTTGAAAAATACGGATTGCAAAAGAATTGAAAAGATGCAGATTGATAAATTGAATCGAATAATGGCAAATAGTACTTTAGTACTTGATCAAATTCATTTGTATTTATTTCGATACAATTGTGTCGACTCTTCCATCCCTGCCTGGAATGCTATTTGTATTACACTCGTACCTCAGCCTTTTTTTAAATTTCCGCCAATCAGTAGCAGGTCAAGCTTGGAAGTCTAAATAGTTACAAGACGCGTTGCACTAGTCCGTATGTATACGTATACTCACGGCCGGAGGAGTGTTTGTCATTGTGCTGATAATTAATATTGGGATACAGGTGTACCGCAGTGTAGCAGGATACTAATATTGTTCAGAGCTTTAGTTCAGTATGTTAGTTTGTTAAACTATTTACTATAATTTGTTTGCTTTTAGCTTATAAAAGAAATGGCTTCCCAAAAAGATGTTTGACTTGTCAAAACCTGATGATATCTCGGAGATACATCAACTTCTCCTTGATTCTGACTCAGATGATTTGCATGACGAGAGCGATGAAGACGATACCTTCATACCAGATTTAAGAGATGATTTTGAAATAAACGAGGAATGTGATTTTGAAGACATACCTAACAATTTTCCTAGCCCAGATCAACATCGGTTTACATCGTTGACCGAGAATGAAAACCACTCAGTTTCTCCTACTCCAGTTTACTTCCAGGATTCCTTTCCATCTTCTGATTCTGAAGATAATGTGCCGTTGTCACAAATACAGGGCGTGGAACAAGGCAAAGTTAAAATTTTGAAGGTTCCCGCTAAACTAAAAGTAAAAAAATGGGTTCAAATGGTCAGGAGTCAAAGGTAAAGTACATCGAACACCAAAAATTAATCTGGTTCTATCCAAGGAAATGAAATCAGGAATAAAAGCCTGAGAATTATGTTTCACCAGACGAATCTTTGAAAACATTACAAAATATACCAACAAAGAAATACAAATCCAGATATTAACATATGCCAAAAAGGGGACGATGACGATAACAATGATGCAGAAACCACTAATAAACCTTCATTCACCAAAGACACGCATACTGTGGAAATGAAAGCACTTATTGGGAGGACTTACAGGGAGTTATTTGATAAAGACAGCGGTATACTAATATTTAGGGCAAATAAGCGCGAAGCACGTTCAAAGTTTCTGACTAACTGTCTTGACAAAGTCACCAAAGCTCAGAGAAAAGAGGACGACAAACTTGCAGCGTTTCGAGAAGTGTTTGAGCGATCCATAAACAAGATGAAAGAATTATATATACAAACTTAGGTGGACAGGTAGTAACACATGAATAGCGACTAAGCCATATCAGTCCAAAGCTGGAACTGTGACGGTCTAAGTGTTTTATCTCACTAAACACTAAGGTTGTAGCCAGGGGATGGATCACAGGGGTTTGAACCCCCCTCCCCCCCCCCCAACGCGAAATTTTTAAAATATGCATCTGTGAATCATACTTTTCCGCAGCAGTATGAAATTTGTACTCAAATAATTATTGATTATGTTCAAAATTTCTGATTTTAGTTTTAAGCCGAAGTAGTACCAACATAATTTTCGATGAATTTAGTAAGGTAACTTTGACAATTTTTAAAAACAACCCTAAACGACACATAACCCCAGTCCAAGATATACAGAAAACAAGTTAATATATTGCGCATTTCGTTATCCTATCTCTTTCTTTTATGTGACGTCATGAGGAATCAACATTCACCCACTTTTAATTTAAGTACCTATGCGCAAAAAAAAATGAAATGTTCTTCCCAAGGTCCTACACGGCAATTTTTATATGGGTGGTGTAAATTTATTATAAATCATCAAAAAGACAATCTTTTAAGCTATCTTATGATCCCTCATACTTGCCAATCAGAATTTAGAATCTATAGCAGTTTTTCCACACCTACCTCCGAACTACCGCTATCTTTTAGCTAAATTTTTTGCGTGACGATTTTTTGACATTTATTCATGTAGAGAACACTACTGGAAAATATTTAGCCAGAACAATTCTGTCTGCACTTCAAAACATGGGCATAAATTGCAGAAACTTGATTGGACAAGGGTACGATGGTGCTTCTGCTATGAAAGGCAGTTTTAACGGAGTTCAAGCTGTAGTAGGGTAGGCTGGGTACGGTTGAAACAAAGGACGGTTGAAACAACACAAATATTCCAGGAACTGTAGGCGGTATGCGAGTGTTTCCCGAATGCAAACGAAGCGAAAATATATTCGAACAATCGTCAGCCTTGCTTAGCACGTGGCACGTGCCAGTTTTTTAAAGGAGCACTTTTTGTGTATCGATAACCAAAAGTAAGTATTTTTGTGCGTTTTTTTTTAAATACCTGTGTTTCTATTCATTTTAGAGTATTGAGTATATGTTTGCGTTTGAAACGAAGAGTGTAGAACGCATCGCAGTGACTTGTTTCAACGTGTTGTTAATGTGACAATAATTATATAAATTTCTGTAACTTTGGAAACGGTTGAAACATTTTTTCTGGGTACGGTTGAAACAAAATGTTCATTTAGTTTTCTCGCTTTCCAGATGCCAAGAGTTGGTGCAAGAAAGACTTCCAGAGGACAGACTGACTTGACAAATTACAGTAAGGGCTATGACGATGTCAAAGCAGGCGATTCGTTGCGAATATTCCGATTAATTTTTTTTTTTTTATAAAAAATTATGTGTGAAGTAAGGTTATCTTACCGTCTATTTTAAAATTATTTTTGTTTAATTTTGTTTTGTTTGGTGAAGATGTGGATTACTCGTATTTATTTATTTTCGTTTTGTTTGTTTTGTTTTAAAATACTGTTGAATTTTTTTGTTATTTTTCTTTACATGAATTATTATTAAATAAAAATTAAATATAACTTCGAATACTGCAATATGTGATAAGCATTGTAAAAATAAAAAAGTACTGAATTTAACGTGTTTAACACTATTGGGTGTTATGCGGGTGGCAATGGTGCAGTAGTAGTGTATTCGCTTACGGAATGGAAGGTCGTGCGTTCGAATCCCGGCTAAGTCCATTACTTTATACCGAATACATGAAATCGTTATCTCCCTAAGTAACTTAGACACCACCCGTGGAGAAAAGCCCTACAACTGCACCCAAACACTTCTTTCCTATCTCTCTATTCTTTCTAATACCAAGTAGCTTACACTGTGTTCCTAGCATTATAAGGGTACTGTATCAACAGAAAAAAATCCCTTTAGCGTAAGCAAATTATAAAAAAAAAAAAAAAAAAATATGTTTATTATTTCCATGCGTTTCAACTGACCCCAATCGCTGTTTCAACCGCCCCTGGTATGGGTACGGTTGAAACAAAAAAGATATTTTTTTTAAATTCCATGCTCCACAAAAAATAATACACGGAACACTGAAAAGGCACTCCCTATTTGTAGATAGAAACCCGCATTTTCATTCAACATGCCTTCTTCATCGCTTGGATTACAGAAATCAATATTATGAACGATATAAGCGAAATTGTCTCAACCGTACCCAGTCTACCCTACGCGAGTCTCATCCAGAAGCCTTATTCGTGCATTGTAGCGCACACCCTCTAAACCTGGCTTTAGGGCCTTCTTGTCAAATTCAGCCTATTCGCAACACTATTGGTACCACAAAATCCGTTAAAATTTTTTTAGATTATCACCATTGTTGCAGGAAATGATTAAACAAAATTATCCTCAAAATAAATGTAAAAATTTAACAGCAATGTGTGAAACACGCTGGGTGGAAAACCATGATGGGTTGATGAGGTTTAAGGACATTTTTAAAACGATAATTGATGCTTTGGAAGAGTTGTTTAGTGACAAGGACTCTGATAAGTCATCGAAGGCGAGTTGCTTTTTAAGATCTATTTCAGCTAGTGATTTTGCAGTAAGTTTGTGTTGTTTGAGTGTTTTGTTTACATATACATTGCCACTTTGTAAGATCTTACAATCCCCTTCATGCGCCTTAGTGTCTGGATTGGAACATGTGGAATTAATAACAAACACATTCCAAGGAATACGCGAAAATATCATTCCGGAACTCAAAACAATTTTTGAGACTGTACAAAACTTAGTAAATATTGTGGATGAAAAACTTAAAATTCCACGAACTGTGTCACGCCAGCAGCACAGACAAAACATGAGCACAACAGATCCTGAAACCTATTTTAGCTTAAAACGAGTTTTGAAAACCACAAGTCCATTCTTTCCTCTTTGTGCATTTTGATTCCATCGATCCTTGGGAAAAACGAACAAAATTATAACGAAGAAAACTTCTAATTTTATAAATCTTTTTTGGATTGGGACACTTTAAAAGCTGAATTTACGCTATGCATGACAAAATGCCATATACAAAAAGATACAGAGCATTCAATGAGTGCAATAACAGCTCTTGGGGAATGCAATAAGGATATGTTTCCTAACATCTACAAGCTGCTTAAAATTTTGGCGAAACTACCAGTTCCAACATGTACAACGGAAAGAACATTTTCGGCAATGAAACATCTAAAAACTTATCTAAGAAATTCTACCGGTGAAGAAAGATTAACAGGATTGGCGTTAATGTCAATTCATCGACAAATTGAGATTGACACTGAGGAAGTTTTAGATAAATTTGCAGCGCAGAGGGCCAGAAGATTAAATTTAATTTTATAAAAATGATTCCTACCTACATGTTATGTAATAGGTCATAGGTCATAGGTTAAAAAGGGGTATGCAATTCGCATACAGCACTAGGCACCAGAAGGGCCCATCGCGATCCCTAGGGAACCACTTGAAAAACTTCAATTGGAGGAAAACCTAAAAACCTAAAAAACTTTTCCTAGACAGAGCTCAATCTTCCTACAGAACTTAACCAGGTTGCTATGGTCTATGCCGCTCAGCTCCCCTAATTCCTCAAAGAGGTATTCCCCTAGAATCCTCCTACGATTCCGTGCTATGCCCTCGCATTCACACAATATGTGTGTTATGTCTTCCTCGGCTTGTAGATCACCACAGAACCTACACGTGTCCACATCCACCAGACCAAGTCGCCTAGTATGCTTTCTTAGAAGACAGTGCCCTGACATAATCCCAATTACTGTTCTAAGCTGGTCCCTGCTCAATTTTAGAATTTCATTAGATCTTTTCTTGTCCAAATGGGGCCAAAGGGCTCTAGACACCCTATGTCTCTCTATGTTCTGCCATCTGAGGTCAGCCATTTTTAAGATCTTTTCATTGATTTTTCCCTTAAAGACGCCCAGGGGTGGTTTAATGTTCACACCTCCGCTATTTTCCAGCTCCCGTCCCTTTCTTGCTAGCTCATCGGCTTGCTCATTTCCCTCTATACCGCTGTGTCCCGGTACCCAGCACAGTCTTACTCGATTCCGTCTACATACTGCTTTTAGCATTGTGCGACAGTTTCTGACTATCTCAGAGTTAATGTTAGCAGATTCAAGTGCCATAAGTGTCGCCTGACTGTCAATATAGATGGCAATATCTTTTCCCGACAATGATCCCATCTGCACTATCTCTGCCGCCCTTAGAACAGCTAGAACTTCCGATTGGAAGACACTGCTTGTGTCCGGGAGTCGTATAGACTCCCTCAGGTCTGGATCAACAGAAAAAATGCCAGAACCCGTTCTCTCCCCCGTCTTAGAGCCGTCAGTATAGATAGCAACTTCGTTTGCTATTGTGACTGCATCTCTTTGCCACTCCTCCCTTCGCGGATATGACACCTCATAGGGGATGTCATGGTCGACCAAGGGTCAAATCTCATCAGTCCGTATAGGATTTCCGGGTAGCACATCAGTTAATATCGTGCAGTGCCCAAAACTACAGTCCTTAAACTGGCCTAAATTTCTGAGGCGCAAAGCGCTGTTGCCAGCAAGTTGCTTTATTTTTAACTCTAGCGGGATAAAGTGCAGAAAGGCGTCCAGTGCTACCGTAGGAGTAGTTCGGATTGCACCAGTGATGGCTATGCTTGCCGTTCTCTGCACCGTTGCTAGTTTTCCAATTATTGTTCTGTTATTTGTTGCCCTCCACCACACAAGTGAGCCATATGTAAGTATGGGTATCACCACTACTGTATATCCAGTGTACCATGGCGGGTTTCCATGTTTTGCCTATTGTTCTCTTACAAATAAAGAGGGCATTATACGCTTTCTTAATTCGTTCCCTTATGTAAAGGTTCCAATTTAATTTTCGGAGATTGAAGTGCGGTATTTTGTGTCTTCTCGTGAACAGGACTAACTCCGTTTCCGAGGGATTGACATTTAGTCCGCAGCCCTTGGCCCAATTACTAATTTTCTTTAAGGCGGTCTCTGTGATCTCACTTAAAGTATTCAAATATTTTCCCTGCACTACTATGACCACGTCGTCCGCATACGCTGTGGCACTTATACCCATTGACTTAATTTCCTTTAGGACGTTGTCAATGACCAGTACCCACAGCAGTGGCTATATGACTCCCCCCTCCGGGGTTTCTCTGGTTGCAGACATTCTTATGGAGATGTTATGTAATACTTTTTGTAATAATAAAATCTTTAAGAATGGTGATAAGTACCTAAATAATAATCACTTAAAATTATTTAAAAAAATATTGGACCATTATTTTAGAGCTAAAATTCCAATTTCAACAACGCCTAGTGCAAGACTGCTACATTAACACTTTGAACCAAGTTTGCAAATCGGCCCATCCGCTTGGGCTGCAGATCTGCAATTAGGCAGACGGGCGAACTGAATTTTCAACACATTTTTTTCTACTTTTTTTTATAATTTGTGTAGTGCCTTTATCATGTATTGGCTACACAGCGCGGGCGTTAGGGAAATTAGGATTAAAAGAATGTCATGTTTAATTGTTATCTCAATTTTTTTGTTTTTGAACCAATTCATAAAGTGCCTTATAAGTATGTACCATAATCCCAATTAAAAATCGTGTTTGGTCGATTTTCGGCTAAAATGGGCTGTGGTAGAGTGCGAAACTCGCCCGATCAACGTGGCATCACAACGGACCTCATTGGTCTAAGTGTGTTACATAGGTATTGGGTGACAGCCACCTTAACCTAACCTAACCTAACTCTTCATTGTTGTTTTTCCAGTTAAATATAACTTCTGTTATGTGTCAAGCTCATGTGACGGTTTGATTAAGGTAGTTCCCTGGGCTTGTTGCCTGATTTGGGGATGAATAGTACATTTAATTCCCTCTTGTATAAAGCTTGGTATATGGCCCCAGTTGAAACTGAACCTAAATAAGGCAATCATGGTTTTCTTTATTAGTATCTATAAAGTTTTTTTTTTGTATAACCAACACAAATGTTATGTTGTCTGTATATTTTAGCATAGCAGTTAAACAAATTAAAATTGTTGGCAGTTGTTAATTTCTACAAACAAGTATGTCACCTCGCAGTTCTTTTGTTGAGGTCCTTCCAGGTGACTGCTTGCTTGTTGACTTTCTGTTAAATTTAATCTTCTTATTCGAATAGAAATCGTTAAACCTGAAAATTTAAGTTCACAGGACCTTGACAGGATCACAGGACTGCCAAAACCCATAACTGAAACAAGCTTGTTTACCACAGCACAACGACATCATCACATCACCTCAATGGAAAACTAATTTTCATCATCCACAGTGAAAGACATCCCTAATTGGTCCATTCGAATCACAGGATACAGGACAATTGCTCATCATCTCTGTGACAAACAGTTCGGTATTGTTCGGTGTTTACCCAGAGGGGAGGGCAGGCGTACACACACAATACATCGAATTCGTAATATCAGTTTCAAAGCAGCATAAAGGACGTTCCACTCGTCAATGTCAAATCAAATTTCCATCGTCGTCGTCATAATCGTAACATAACTGTTAACTTTTGTCATGTGCTACCATTCTTGGAACGAATCCATCGCATCCTCCATAAATAGATTCATTGTTAGCTTAGCTATATAATTCTGATCTGGTGGTGGTGTGGACTAAAGCTACAATTGTGGTAAACTGGTGTATTGTATGTCGTTTGTTTTGAGGTTTGGTAATCATACGGAACCAGAAGATTGACAGCAATTACAACAACACCAGCAACGAGCAGCACTTGGATTGACGTGACAGTTCCGTAAAGTAATCCCAACAAAGTGCCGCCACCGAAAGAAAAATCCATGTTTTGTCGGTGTGCTAAGGGAATATTGACATGCATATGAAAATTCTGACACGTCATCGGTGACAGTGGCGGTTGCAGTTTTCCTCTGTTTTTGTCTTTGTCAATTTGTTCGTTCGTTCCCGTGACACACGGTTGAGGAAATCATTTTCGGGTTGTCGCTTTGCAATTGAAAGACAAAAGAGCTTCGCTCCAATTAAGGTTGAATAGTTGATTGGAACGGTTGACGGTGGCTATCACTTGCCCGTATGAGCCTCAATCACAAGTCAGAGGTGCATGAGAATTTGTTTCATATTTGACAACGGAATTGATCTACTTTTGGGAAGGAAATAAAAAGGTGACACTGTGGTGATTTTCTGTCAAATTGGTTGACATGACAAAAAGAATGTGAGGCTCACATATAATTTGCGGCACACAGATAACAGTCGTTTTTCTTTGCTTTCCTTGCAATGGAAGGAGGCACCTCCATATAGACCAGTCATTTTAGGTTTATCTGCGGAAAGATTCCCAGTGAGCTGACTTTTTGTATACCTACACCTATATTACGGCGTTGTAATAAAGATGTGAAAAATCGACATTGATATCGTGCCGGCTAAAAAAGTTATTAAGGTCAAAAGGTCACGAAAAACAGTTTTTCGCAAATATCTCGCGATCTATTGCTCGGAGGTCAATAGAGGTCATAATAAAAATTGATTGTCGGGAAATTATCTACAAAAAATGCCTCCTGCATTTTTCTATAAAATTAACGGTTTTTGGAGTAGATTGCTGAGAAAGCGACTACATTATGACGATGCACTCGTTTCCTCACCACCTGCGAGGTAGAATGCAATTCCCGTTTTTTTACATGGTTTCCCTCGTAGGCATAATGCATGAAATGTAATAAGAGGTTTTTTTTTTATTTAAGAGTGAATATTTTTTTATTTGAATACTGAAAAATACAAAAAAATAAACTGTTGTATGTACCAGTGTCGGAACTTTCACATGTCCACGGGAGGGGGTGGGGATCCGAACCGACCTGAATCTGAAAAGCTGGCATTCTGTCGCCGAAAATGTTATTCTATTTTACGATTCGAAAATCCAAAAAAGATTGTAATGTGGAAATAAATGATTTCTCCTATTTTAAGTTAGGTCTTGACAGCATAAATTTTGTGGACCCCCCCCCCCCCCCTCGTCGTCCCGTGGGGTTCTTGGGTCGATGACATAGTCATTATTATTATCTTTAGGGGCAACGATGTAAACAAAGTCACAACACGTATGAAAAGCGCCCTTAAGACGGCCCAGACTGGTGTAACAGGGAAAATCTTTCCATCAATTTAAGCAAGGCTATCCTAGCTCCTTAACCAAAAGAAGAAATTTAACCTAGTTCAAATTTTAAAACGACGAGATCGTGAAATATTTCGTAGAACAATTATCTTGCAGTAATCCTAGATAGAACCCTTATTTTTGAACTTTCACATCTTCTTCTTCCTTTCAAGGCGGTGAGGCTTTGATCAGGATTAAACTGATCATAACCGTCCCACTTCACTACATCCCTACTGGTCTGCCTGTGGGGTTCGCCGGTTCGACCTCACGAAATAACGATTAGTATGGTTAGTATGGGAACGTTGATTGATATTGCCTTTTTGACAGGGTTCGTAGGATCCCTCCTTTGAACATGACAGTAACAACTGAGCCAGTCGCAGTGACTGTATTTAAATATTCAATATTACCATTACCTCTAGCGATACTTGCATTTTTTAATGTTTGTAGACCACACCTAACATCTACTACATCACCATACCATAACAATTCATTGCATATAAAACATGTATCACTCATTATGAAAACTGTTGTAGAGCATGAAACAACTAAAATGACGTCTTTAACACTCAAGAAATATTTTTCAACTGAGCTAAACACACCGACAGACAGTAGCAGGTATAAAGGGACGGGTCTCGGAACAATAAAATACAGTAGAGGTCGTTTGTATAATCTAGGGTAAAACTATACAATACGCCCCACTTTTTTAGAATTTTCAATAAAACAAAAAAATAAACAAAAATAATAATTCTTTTATTAAATAAAAAATTAACAGTCTCTTTTCATAGGTTTGGCAATTTCATGTGTACAAAAATATGTTAGCATATATTATATAGTATATATTACATATATACAAAAGTAATTATACAGCACGACGTAAGATGTTTTATTAACGAAAACAACCACTCGATTTAATTTAAATCAAATAAGTCGTATATTTTTTTGAGTAACTCTAATAGGCACTTTACGTAATAAGTAAGAGAAACAAAATAATAAACCAAAGTAAGAAAGATATTAAAATTAAGCAAAATTCATAAATAAATGCATTACAAAAGTATCTAAGTATACACATTAAAGAAAAAAACAAAATAAGATAAGATAAAAAAATAAGAAATGAGATTAATACCTAGTAGGATACCCCTTAGACTTAATCACAGCCCTTATCCTGGATGACATTGAATTGACAAGATTTTGGGTCATGCTGGGGCCTATTTTGTCCCATTCTTCTTGAATAATGGCCTTAAGTTGATTTTTTGTTTGAATATCATGTTTTCTTATTTGGCGTTCGAGGTGATCCCACAAATGCTCTATAGCATTCAAATCTGGTGATTGGGGTGGTGTTTTAAGCTGGTTGCGAGCATGGTATAACAACCATTCTCTAACTATGTGAGAACTATGCTTAGGGTCATTATCTTGTTGAAAAACGAATGACCCCTCCAATCCCAATTTCTGCGCACTTTGGTGAAGATTGTTTTTGAGAATATTTAAATAATCAAAACGATTCATATTTCCCTCTATAAACACCAAATTACCGACCCCAGATGCCGCCATACACCCCCAAACCATTACGGAGCCACCACCATGTTTTACGGTTCCAGCTAAATTTTCCGGATTTAACTCCATATTTGGTTTTCTCTAAACCTTGATGCGCCCATCTGAACCATAAATATTGAATTTTCTTTCATCTGTAAATATAACAGTGTTCCAAAAAGCAATATCAGACGTAGCATGATTTCTGGCGAACTCAACTCGCTTTTTACGATTCACATTGCTGATGAAAGGTTTTTTCCTAATGGATCGACCGTTATATCCGGCATTATGCAAGAACCGGCGAATCGTTTGGGGATTGCATTGCTTTCCTGTTTCTTCGGCGATCTCTGATTGTAGTGTTGGAGCACTTTTTTTAGGATCATTCCTTACTTTTCGAACAATAATCCTCTTTTCCATTTCAGTAAAGATACGAGGACGTCCACTTCTAGCTCGATTTTCTATTGTGCCGTAGGTTCTATTTCTTTCTAAAAATTTTTGTACCGTTGCAGGGCTTTTATCAATTAACCCCGCCACTGCGCGAATTGATTTTCCTTCACTGTACTATTTTATCACTAAATTTTTAAGGTCATTTGAGAGTTCTTTTCCACGCGGTGCCATTTATAGTCGATTCATAAAAAGCCGTTAAACTAAATTCTCCAAACTCTAAATGTTTTCTCACCTTAGAGATTTTTAAAACAATTTAACTAAAAAATAACATATTTATGCAACACGGGCTGACTGATCCGCGTTTTGTCTTCAAATAACATGAATGTATTTCGTCATAAAAAAATCATTCTCCTCTCAAACGAAAGCGAATTATTCCGTTATTTTTGCGTTTGTGCAACTGTAGAAATTTTAAACAACAAGCACGAGGTAGGTTGGATAAGAAAAGAAAATAAAATATTTTCTTAAGACTTTTGTTAAACTCACATAGATGTATACTTGCTTTTGATTAAGTGTATATATTTTTTAAAAAAAAGTTTAAGTGGGGCGTTTTGTAACTCAATCGTTGGGTAAAAAGCCCCGCATTAGTGACAAAACGCCTCTAAGGAAAAAGAAGGAACAAATATTATAAAGTATGAAAATTAAATTATTGGTTTTGTCGCTCCGCTTTGCGGCCGCAGCTGTTGCAATTTGGTATGTACATAGTACAAAACTCGTGCAACCATCCCTGGCAAGATGTGCACTGAATCCAGTCTTCTGTAGAAACGGTCTTGTGGTAATTTTCAGTGCACTCAATGGATTACGTTTCGAGAAACCATTGAGCCAAACATTACCAGCCGGTTTTGTGTCGTTTGAGAAACGGTGTGCTAATCTAAGACGTTCGCCGAACCGAAAAGCGATTTCTTTTACGTCTTTTTGGTCAGGAGCAAACCCAACTTTTTCCAATTTTTGTATGTGGGCAACCATTTTTTTTCTCGCTCCAACGAGAGCAGTTGACCGACCAAGCGACTTATTTGCATTGCCTTTTAAAATATATCTCCTCAGGGTTCTGGATGGTATGTTGAACTCCCTACTTGCTTCATTCACTCACAAAGTTTTATTTTTTACCTTCTCCATTGCTTTTTTCCTGTCTTTTTCGGACCATGATGCCCGCAGTGTCGTCCTTTTGTAATTTCGTGGCATTTGAAATTATTACTGTACTCAGCGCAATATGTTTTGGCGCCAAAATTTGTTTTTGTAGTTTTTTTCTCAACATAGCACACAGAAAATTACCACTCAATAATACAATTGGCGAACGACTGAAACTAGTTTGAACAGCTTTGGTTATGACTGCATAACAACACCTGTGTGCGTGCTAGACTACTGGGGCGTTTTGTAAACTGGGGCGTTTTGTATAGTTTTACCCTATAGTAGATTTTACTAAGTTCCAAAACCTCTATAATATACGAGTAAGTATATTTTTCACAAAACACCCAAGTATCAGATAGAAGTCTTTAAGACACTTAACAACATGAATAAAAAGCAATAGAGTCTACGCCTTGGTGAACCAACGACCATACCACGTCGAGTTAATCGGTTCTCGTTATATGGAAAAGATTCGGGTTTTGGAGAGACAATGTCTTAGGACCTGTCTCCGATTGTTCCGAACGCCTGAATCCAATTATATAAAATACTATACCAACAAGGCCCTATACGATGGGGCTCAGTTGAATATAATTGACAATTTCCTCATTAAGGTGACTCGAAGGCACGTTGCAAGGGCAATGGCCAGCGACAATAGTCTGATATTTGGGGCTTACTACCCAAATGAAATGTGTGAAATAGAGAGTACGCTCCGGTCTGGCTTTATCCCGCCAGAGGCATTTATCCATATTGACGCAAAAGGGATGGTACAGACGAGGGATGGTATCCCGGTATTATACCACCGCTACCGCAGCGCGAGAGATAAGCGGCTCATCGCCAATGCTCATGAGCTCCTCCGTTTTAGTACCGCAATATCGGAAAGGGATCAATTCGACACGGAAAAGCAATTCGCCGAATTTTGGTGGCTTGTTGAGGGGGGAGGGGTCAACATGCCCTCCCAGGACGGTGCGTTACTCTAGGTAACATCCTCTTAGCTTATAAGTTAGATTAAGTTAGCTAGGGCGTTTTTGGGAGAGGCCGGGCTCGCCAACGTGTGGTGGTGCTTCCGGGAGTTGACTGACGCTGTAAGGCTTCAGTCGGCTCACGGCGGGGCGTGTGCACGTTGACGACTGCCAGGCACCCGGAAAGCAATTAGGATTTTGACCACTTGCTGCGCAAGGCAACGAGGAAGGCAATAATTATAAGATATAGTTAAGTTTAGGGCGTCCGCATAAGGATCAATAATCTAGAATAAGTATCCTGTTAATTTTAAGTTAGATTTAATCATTTTTGTCTAGTAGGTATGTAAGTTGATATAAGCTAATAATTAATAAAAATGAATTTAAAAGTAAAGTAAAAAGTAATCGGTTCTCGTCAGATCACCGAAATTAAACGACGTTGGGCGCGGTTAGTACGTAGATGGGGGGACCGTTTGAGAACAACCGCGTGTCGTTGGCCAGTCCCATCTACAGAGTTGAGGTAGATAATTATACGTGGTATCACAATGGACCTAAATTGGTCTAAGTGTGTCGGCTTCTGCCGACAGCCACCTAAACCTAACCTAACCTACGCCTTGGTGTACGGTATACAATACCGTATAAGAGTGCATTCTAGTCGTTTTCTCAGCGCTCTACGCCAAAAACGGTTAATTTTACAGGAAAATGCAGGAGGCAATTTTTGTAGATAATTTCACAAAAACAATTTTTATAATGACCTCTATTGACCTCCGAGCAATAGATCGCGAGATATATGCGAAAAACTGATTTTCGTGACCTTTTGACCTTAATAACTTTTTTAGCCGGCACGATATCAATGTCGATTTTTCACATCTTTATTACAACGCCGTAATAAAGGTGTATACAAATTCAGCTCAGTAGGAAGTTTTCCGCAGATTGGGGTTTAAAATGCCTAAAATGACTGGGCTACATATGTACATACGAGTATGTACAAGGTGGCGCAAAAATAACCTTCCGATGGTTTTTGGCTGTAATTTAAATTATTGCTCAAATAAATAGTCACCAATATTCCGCGTTCTGGAGCAGTGTAGCGTAGCATTGTTTATTAACGTGTATTTCGCATGTGTTTACTACACAAATGTCAAAACAGAACTGACATTAGGGGCCAATCGAAAAATTTATAGCATTTTTCTGATAGGAGGATTACTTTTGCGCCACCTTGTATAAGTAGGCAAGGTTTCATTCTTAGGTATATTTAATACAACAACATAGTAATAACAGTTAATAATATTTTTTATATACCTAAAGAGTTCTGGAACTTTTTTCTTCGGTGACAAGGAAAAAGCTAACGTCTTGGCTCATAAGCTCTCGACTAATCACTTGGTATCTCAATCTCTAGGGGACACAAATACTTGTAGAACAGTTAGTAATGTTGTACAAACTTTTGATGCATCCAACCCAAATGTATTCCAAAACGTGCTAGTCTCGATAGATGATATTGAAGATATAATCAAAAACCGTAAAGTAAAAAAAAACAGGTGGCCTGGATGGTATCAGGAACATGTATTAACAAAAATTCACCAAATAGTGGGCTTAAATATCTTACAGTAATCGTAAATGTTTGTCTTAAAATAAAATATTTTCCCAAAGTTTGGAAAATAGCTAAGATCCTGCCTATACTTAAGAGCGGTAAGTCGGCATATAACCCCGAGATACAGGCCGGGTAAGTTTACTTAGCAACATTAGGAAAATAATGAAAAAAATTAAGTTTTGTATCTGAACGTAACATTTACCCAAATGAACAATTTTGTTTTAGGCGATCTCACAGCACCTCGCACCAAGGTCTTAGAATCTGTAAGCACGTAAAGCAAAATAGAGTTTTAGGGAAATCCACAGGTATGCTATTACTTGACATATTTTTTTTTAACAACTCTTGACCCGCCTAGGCGAAAGAATGCGGTACGTCGACCTGGATAGATCTATTCTACTAATGGTGAAGAAAATTTTAGGCTAGTGCATTTTCCACTTTTCTAGAAAAGGTGATAATGTTTCTAGTAGGGGACATCTTCAAATCTTCGTTACTCAAGGGTTCTTTGAAGAAGATCCTCTTTCTGATTGCACAGAGAGCAGGGCATTTGCACAACATCTGCTCCGTGGTTTCGTCGTCCTCGAGGCACAGCCTGCACTCTGGTGAGTCGACTAGTTTCATTCTGTTGAGGTGGTATCTTAAACCGTGGTGACCTGTGAGGTACCCTATTAGGTTTTTGATATCATGCCTACCTAGGTTTAGGATCCTGTTGACATTGTTTTTGAAGGGCTGGATGGCTCGTTTGGCCTGTCTTAGACCTGGAGTGTTTTCCCAGTATGAGATACATTTAGAGTATTCCCAGCTATTTATAGCTAAATTGGTGGCTGATTTGGGTGTGTAGCAGAAGGGTTCAGGTCCTGTGAAAGGGGTTTCTGAACCCCATCTGGCTAGCTCGTCAGCTTTTTCATTTCCTTCAAAACCTCCATAGGCAGGAATCCACCAGAGTTTGGTTTTGTTTCTGTGGCTGACTTGCTGGAAGGTATTGAAGCAGTGTAAAACTGATTTGGAGTCAATTGTATGCGAGCTAAGGGCTTTTATAGCTGCTTGACTATCCGTGTATATATGAATGTGAGCGCCTTTGATACCAGTATTGATAATGTGGTTTGCACAATCTTGAATGGAGGGAGCGAGGAGCTCTGGCTGGAATACACTAGGGCTTTTATCCATTGGTATTGAGACGCTAAGGTTTGGTCCGTGAAAACCAGCTCCTGTACCTGATTCCATTTTAGAACCATCCGTATACCACTTTAGTCCGCTTTGGCGGTTCGGTGGGTTATTGCTGGCCCATACCTCTCTGTTTTGTATCTCCGTAGAGAACCGTTTGTTGAAACATAGTGTTTTTTGAAGACGGTCCGTGAAAGCGCAGATCATGTCAAGTTCTGGAATTTCCGAGAGTAGCGTCATAAGCTCCGGATGGTCACTAAGACATAACTCATTCGTTTGTACCAGACTTGCTGAGCTGCGTATTGCAACTTTACTTATGTATATATGCAAGGGTGTTAGTCCTATTATGGATTCTATGGCAGCAGTAGGGCAGGTACGCACGGCTCGGGATAAACCAAGACATGCGAGACGTTGTACCCTTGTGAGCTTAGATATGGCGGTTTTTGGGTTTATTTTGGTCCACCATATTATAGAAGCGTAAATAATGATGGCCCTGACCATCACTGTGTAAATCCAATGAGTGATTTTTAGAGAAATCCCAGGTTTTACCATACCACCAGTCTATAGCTATCTTAAGGGCGTTTTGCATACGTGAGGTAACTACGTTTGATAATAATAATGATGACCAATTCATCGGCGTACTTGACATAGAAAAATCATTCGATTCAGTTTCGCATGATGGCCTCACCTACAAAATGCTACGTTTTAATTTCCCAGATTTTCCGTGTAAAATCGTTCAAAGTTTTTATCTAATCGTTCTTTTCGTGCGTCTGTTAACAGTAGTGCTTCTGACTTGGTAACATTCCACTCAGGTGTTCCTCAAGGATCAGTACTTGGACCAATCTTGTACATTTTGTTTATATCGTCACGTAGCTATCTATGCGGATGAAACTGCAATTTTTTCTTCGCATGAGTTCGCTCTCTGTATTGAGACGAATTTAAACGTGGCGATATACATCTTATATAGATATTACAACAAATGGAAAATCAAACTTAACTCGAATAAGATACAAGCAATTTTTGTTCACTAGAAAAAGAAAAGCTTGTTTTCTTCCATACAATCAGCTTAGGGTGAACGGTGCTGACATAAATTGGCAGCCTTGCGTCAGATAGTTAGGGGTTTATTTGGATACCAAATTAACATTTAACCAACATATTACAAATGCACTTAACTTTGTATCCATTTATTAATAGGAAATCGTGTTTGTCTGTAAAAAACAAAATAGTTATTCATAAGGTAATATGTCAAGCTATTTTGTTATATGGGTGTCAAGTATGGGGAAAATGTGCAAAGTGAAACATTATAAAATTGCAAACTTCTCAGAATGAAATAATAAAAATGACGTTAGACCTGCCATGGCACTTTTCAACCATACAGTTACATAGGAGAGGGAATGTTGAACTAATTTCTGATAGAATTCGAAAGCTAGAAAATACATTTTTAATGAGGTGTGATTACTCTGAAAATCCTATTATAAACCAATTATGTACCTGAAAATGTTTGTTACTGATTCGCCTGGTGAAATATTTATAATTATTTATTTAATTGTAAGTTATTTTACATATCGTCGCCTGAGAATTGTTTTGTTCCATACGCCACTTTTGTCGTTTTTGAGTTAGGAACGGATTCTATGGTAATTTTGTATGCTCTTTTTAAATCTGTGATTCGATTTGCTCTTAGTCTTTCCAATCCCGAGATATCGAACATCGACTTTGTCCCATATCCACCAAAATCAACAGTTTGTAGAATTGTTTTGTGCCATAAACCATTTTTTGGCGTTTGGGACAAATTTTCCATATAATTTATCGCAATTTTTTTGTGAGAATTGTTTTGTTCCACGTGTATATCACTGCGACAAGAGATAGAAAAAATATTAACGAAGTTGAGAATTGGTTTGTCCTACGTGCACTCGGGTTAAAGAAAAGCTATGAATGTGGGACACTGATCGCAAACAACATTTTAGTATTGGTTTGTTCCACCTCCATTACAGTTGTGTAGATAATATTGGATATTATGGAGATATGAATTCGGTGCGGTCATGAGTAGTGCTGCAAACGCAAAACCTAGTTGCAGACGTATGAGCAGTCAATCATTGAATACATATGGTTTCAATAGATGTGTTTAATGAACCTTAGCTGCACGGATAAGTACAGAAAAAATCAGAAAAGTACAAGATTTGGTGTTCCATGAGTAAAAATCTTGCCGCAAATTGTTTTACATTCTGTCAATTTGTGTTCCATGAAGCTGTGCAGATCAGTTTAGCACATGATTTTCTGTACCTAGTTTAGAGATAGGGCAAGTGAGTAAAATGTATCAAATTTGAAAATTCAAATTGTACTGATGCCAACTGATTTATTTGTTTGGCAAGACATATCGTATTTCTTAGTTTAATGTTACAAATATTCGCATATATGCAGCAAAAAATCGAAAGAATAACATGAAACGAGTTCAAATTGTGATCAAATCGACATCAGGCCAAACATTGACGGTACAATGCTCACTCAAAACCCGAAATTCACTAGAAAACAAAGAGGATTATCTATTTGCTTAGAGGAGAACATTATGACTCGAAGTTGTACTTTTCTGATCTGATTTGATCTGATATTTTTCGCTCACTGGTTTAATGCTAAACACTTTGAATAATTTTCTTATTGTACCCTATTTTAAGGGTATATTAATTTTGACGCATAGTTTGTAATATACCTTAATATTGCCCGTAGACCCCTAAGAGTTACTATATTTATGATCAGCATCAATAGTAATGTCGATCTAGCCATGTCCGTTCGTCCGTCCGTCCGACCTTCCGTCTGTCGGCAAAAATTAGGCCTTTAAACTGCACCTAGAGAGCTGAAATTTTAACCATATACTCTCTAGGGTCCCGAAATAATCAAGTTTAAGAATTTTTGAAACAAACAACAACAAACTCAAAAAAAAACAAATTTATCGAAAAAATCGAATTTTGAGGTAGAAAGCTGACATTTTTTATATATGATCTATGAATCCTAAAACTGATCGGGAGATAAAATTTTTAAAATCCGCCTACTGACATACCCACAATTAAATAAAACAATTTTATTGAAAACCCAAAGTTTGAGCTAGGGATGGTTTTTTTACAAGAGCTTCGTTTTTTTCGATAAAATCCTTTAAATGTTATATAACAAAATATGTAGAGCGTTGTTAACAATTTAACCATACTTAGACATTTGTCACGCCCACTTATGAGGGATAGGAAAAAGAATAGGGTATCCAACAGTTCGCCCATGCAGACTGTAGCCCGTCCCTATGTTTTTATTGTATTTTTTTTAATAAAAACTGTTAACAAAAAAGATGAAATCGATTTTATTTTCAAATTATAGCATCCAACTCCATGCTTTCTTGCCTTTCAGATATTTTGGATGAGAATTGCTTTGTGCCATATCCATTTTTTTGTGTTCCACGTGTATGAAAAAAAAATCAGTTTCAAAATGTAGGAGGTGGGACACAAGTCCAAACAGGAGACTTTTACGTTAATTAACGTGGCTTGTTAACGGTTTGGCACGTAAAGGCCGCCACTGAGCGTGCCACAAGAGCCATGTGGGCCTGCAGAGGCCTATACGGCAGAACTTGGGGTCTAAACCCCAGAATGATACACTGGATGTACACCATGATGGTTAGACCCATCATCACGTACGCCTCCATCGTGTGGTGGCCAAAAGTACTTGAACATTGTCTGAGAATAACTGGTGCCATGCGTACATGCCCTACGGTAGCACTTGAAGCCATAATTGGACTGTCACCACTACAAGCATTCATTCAGAAGACGGCTGCTAGATGCGCTATTAAGCTTCAGCTTGAATATAAGTATAACTCAAATGACCATGTGGGTCACCTGAAGATACTCAACTCAATCCAAAATTTGCGCTATCTTAAACTCCAACAGAGGAATTAAGGGCGCAAAGATACATATCTTTTCAGACACTCAGGCGGCACTTCAGGCACTGTCGTTCAACACAATAGACTCTCTGACTGTAAAAAACTGCTGCTGCGCCTTACAAAAGCTAGCTAAATACAACAAAGTTAAACTCGGATGGGTGCCTGGCCACCGAGGTTTTGTAGGGAATGAAGCTGCAGATAAGCTCGCCAGAGCTGGCTCTGAAGCCGCTTTTGTCGGTCCAGAACCGTACTGCAGTGTCAACTGGACTACTGCTCTAGGGCTTGTCAAAGATTGGGAGCAACAGACTCGCCTTGAACATTGGGTAAGCACCCCTGGTCTGAGACAGTCTAAACGCTTGATTAAGCCCTACTCCTATAAGGAAATCCTTACACTAAATAAGGAAAGCATTAGATTGCTGGTTAGCTTTCTCACTGGCCACTGCGGTCTGAGATATCATCTCAACAAAATGAACCTATGTCCAACGCCAGAATGTAGATTCTGCATGTAGGACAAGGAGACCTTAGAACACATACTCTGTGAATGCCCGGCTCTACATTGGTTGACACGACGCCTTCTCCACAGAGAGATGTTATCACTGGCAGAGCTTCGCAACTCTACCACCAAAGACGTGCTGAGTTTCATTAGGGAAATCAGTCGCCGTTTGGCGTAAAGGTAACCTTGTGGCACAAAAGATCTTTTCAGGTCGAAGTGCCTGCTCTTGGGCAAGGGTTTTATTTAAAAAAAAAAAAAAAAAAAAACGGTTTGGCAAAACACTTTGGAAATTGGTAGGTGAGCTCTTTATAAGATTAACTTCAAATTAAAAAAATAAAAATAAAATCGTATCACACAGTTTCGGAGTATCAAGTACGCAAACCTTTAAATGCGTTTTTCTCGAAAAAGTGCCAATGGCATATGGAACAAAACAATTCTCAGGCGACGATATATAGTTATTTATTTTTTATTTAATTTTTATATTTCTTTACTTGTTACTTAACCTATATGTCTATTTATTTATTTGTTAATTAATTCATATATATATTTACTTCTTACTTAACCTATATCTCTATTTGTTTATTAAGTTATTTAATATATTTATTTAATTTATTTGTTGATTTAATTTATCTAATTTTTTTATTTATTTAATTTATCTATTTATTTATTTATTTATTTCATTTACTATTTATTTGTTACTTAATATATATATTTACTTATTTGTTCATTCTCTTGATAGTCGTATACGTTATATATATTTATTTTTCTGTTATTTGTTTAATTTTACTCTGTTTTTAACTGTATACATATGTTTTTAGAATTGAGAATTTATTATTTATTTAGGAAGGTTTTTTTTTGTGTGTTTCCTTCAAAATATCAATTGTCTTTGTTAAAAATGTATCTTTTGTGATCTTAATATTATTTTTTCAGTAGAAAGGTTACAAATATACCAAATCTCTGTGTTGTAAAATGTGCGGTAATGAACCTATTGTATAATTTTTCATACAAAATAAAAAATATATATCTACCTAAATAGTCCAAAGAATGCCCAAAACGAACTCTTAACGATTAAACATGACATAACAACCGGCAAGATTCGATTTGAAAATAAATATAAGGCATCAGGGCATGAACCAAAGTTTCTCCAACCATTTGTGTGTGCGAAGCTATGAGAATACACCGAGGCGGCTGCTGATTGACTTGTAGGGGCTCATTTATTATACTCGTACTACCCGGCAGATATTATTCTGCCTTTTCCGGTCGGTGACGCAACAGAATTCTTGGTGTGCCGATTTTGAGTATCAATCTATACGTTTTCACAGTCGAAAGATCCAACAAATTTTGTCCGCATTCATGACGATGTAATTACATATTTATCTTTGTATCACTAAAGGCAAGAAGACATTAGCACAGCAACAGCCAACATCGACTAAGAGCGACAGCCAAGAGACGGGTGCTGTGGTCATGGCTGACTTGAGAGCAAAATGTGCGACTTAAGCTGAAAAAGGTACCAAACGAAATTAGAAATATCCAAAACATTTTAAGGCTGGAAACTTTGATAAAATGTAATCCAAATACACAGTTTGGAAAAAAATTCCATTTATTTCGTATTTCAAATTCAATGAAACTTTCTTCTTCCTTAATAGCGGCGAGGCTTTGATCAGGATAAAATTTATCATAACCCTCCCACTTAAGGGCATCGCTATACTGGCGTTCACAGTTTCGACTTCTACGATTATTGGCAGGCCTCCCGAATTCGAATCACATTATCAAGAATGTGTGACCCAGGAGTTTTTAGGCCTGCCTCATTTTTACGATTTCGGCACTTGCTTTATCCCATTATTTATTATTGATTGATCGGCCTTTTACAACATCGGTGATCTCCAGTCGTGTCAACCATTTACGTGCACACTTGCGGGACAGTTTTAATATGTTAATTTTTTTTTTTTGTGGGGATTGAAATTGCACTGCACGGGTCACAAGCCAACACACTAACCTCTACACCGTCGCCACCTTTGTTGGGCTTACAATATATATAAACAAAAATAGTTTAATTCCCTAGATGTCATTTCGATTTTCCATTGCGGGTGGCAATGGTGCAGTAGTAGTGTATTCGCTTACGGAATGGAAGGCGTGCGTTCGAATCCCGGCCAAGTCCATTACTTTATACCGAATACATGAAATCGTAATCTCCCTAAGTAACTTAGACACCACCCGTGGAGAAAAACCCTACAACTGCACCCAAACACTTCTTTCCTATCTCTCTATTCTTTCTAATACCAAGTAGCTTACACTGTGTTCTTAGCATTATAAGGGTACTGTAACAACAGAAAAAAAAATCCCTTTAGCGTAAGCAAATTATAAAAAAAAAAAAAAAATGTCTGTCCTAATTCGCCCGTTACGACAAGCGCTGGTCTTTTTGAGCGCTGCTGTAATATTCTTAGCCTATCCCTGCGAGGGCAATAATTTCAATGAACCGGTGGATTGAAACAACGTCAAACGAAATAAGGTTAAATTTTTGCATTTGGCCTTATTTCGCCTTGAGAAAGTGAAATAAGGCCAAATTTTTACGTTTGGCATTAATTCAGTTTCCATTTTTGCTATTTGCAACAATTTGGCTTTGCACCTATAGTGGCCTCTATCAGGGTAGTTGCAGGGGCAGCATGCCCTCCATACGCGTTGCGCTGTTCATGGGAGGAGTTGCTAAATCACAAGTTAGATCACATAAACAGTGCAATGAATATGCTGCCCCCTACATTTGGCCTTATTTCGTTTGGCGCTTTGCGGCCTTAGGCAAAGGTATTTAAGGAATCAAACTAACGGGCGAATAAAAATGAAATAATTCTGCTATGCATTTTTAAACCTTCTATTAACTAATCAATTAACGAAATGCATGCTCTATCGAACCTTAATCCTACCAGTCCTGCTTTATGGTGCCGAGTGCTGGACAAAAAGCAGGAAAGGTGAGTTAACATTGGGTTCTTTTGAAAGAAAAATTCTCCGTGTAATATTTGGTCCCGTGAGCGATGATGGCGAATGGAGAAGAAGATACAGTCGCGTACTCTATGAGCTGTACAAAGAAATGGGTGTAGTTTAAAAAGCTAAAGTATGTCGACTGCATTGGCTCGGTCACATTGAGTAAATGGACAATAATGCTCAAGCCAAGAGGATCTTCAACTCCCAGCCCCCAGGTTCGAGTCCGTTTTAATGACCAAGCCATCGTGGATGCCAGAGCGCTTGGTGTTGACAACTGGAAGCAGCGTGCCCGGAACCATAAAGAATTGAAGGCTGCAGTGAGCATTAAGTTCATCTGCCAAAGTAAGCACTTTACATTATCCGAGGATTGTCGCCCGGAGATATCACACAAATAAAGTCATATTTACGCAAGCCACTATTTTACAACAAAAAAATAAGCTAATTGGGAATTAAAATGGCCACTCGGTTTAATTCCCGCCAAGCCCTACCATGCATTACTTCCACGTATCTTTAAACAATTAATCGCATCAATCAACTGAATCAGTGAAACAGAAAATTATCCTTATCAACGACAAAGCTTTTACATTCCTTTCAGGATTATCAACATGTCACAAGCTCAGTCCGACGCTTCGGAAAAATTAATTAACATCCGCGCAGCATAAAACAGAACACGCTGCAGACACTGCCGCTGATAACACCAGAAGCGGAATACACTTCCTACATCGTTACATTATTAATGTTGAACGCAATCAAATTAGGGAATCATGCGACTCTCACAGCATTCCACCGTCGCCATCACCAGCAAGCATCATCAGCGCGTTGGTGGCCCAAAAACCACACACACGGCAGGCGAGCTCACTCATCGCTTCCTGGTGATAGCGGTATCGCGCTCATGAACAAGGCGAACCCACACTTCGGCTATCTGGCTGCTGTGAGGGTGTGTGTGTAAAGTTTTCATCTCATTAAAATTTCGTTCGCCGGTGACACATCTCTAATGAGAGGGAAATTTATATCAAAAATTTCTCACACTTCGACAAGCGAACAATAAATCGTTCGCGCAACACCATCCACCATGTTTCCGAGGAGATGATGATGCTGATGAGGGCAGGGAGTGAGTGTGTGTTGGGGGTGTGCAGCGGGGGCGCCCGCCACAGAAGCTGGCTCATGTAATTTATACGAATGCACATAAATTAGGGCGCCACGTTGTTATTTGTTTTTGTGTTGCTTTCCGGGGACCACAGCAGCATTATATCCTCGTTGGACCCATTGTCTCTTGTTTATTGCGCGGTGGATGTGCATTTGTCAATCCACTAGTCAATGGAAGTGGCTTGGGTGGCTGATTTAATGGAGTCAGATTAATGTTTTGGAAATTCTATTAGGCGTTTTTGACTTTAAATGGTCGGTGGAGGAAAAGTGTCATAATTAGGTGGTCCGGATGTGATAATGATTAGTTGAGCGGAATCGGAATGCGATAGCGAAATGTAGGAATGGGGCAAAAGACATTTTTCAAATATTTGGAACTTTAAGTGTATATGTAAGAGATGTACGTAAGTTTAAAACGAAACAAAATTCAATTTCGAAAACTGGCGTCAATTTTATGTTTTTCAATTTAGTTCGTTCGTCATTTTTGGACAGTTAAGTGGCAGGGTTGTCAACGCTTTACCTAATCCTGATCATATTTGCATGATATTTAGCAAATAGCAATCTTTTTGAAGGAAAGTGCGAGAAAAACCTACAATTTAACAAAAAAATAATTAAATTAATTAATAAATAATTAAATAATAAATAAATAAATAAACGAATAAACAGATATATATATATATATGTAAGCAAATATACAAACGCATAAGTAAGTATATAAACAGGAAAAACATAAGATTGAATTAAAAGGATCATTTGATGGATAAGAGGATTTTCTGAAAAGTTATTTTTACTTTTCAGTTAGTTTTTGGATTCTAGCACAAATCATTTCAACATTCGCACTTCTGGGCAAATCTAAGGTGGCATAATGCAATGGTACATACAACATCATTTTATATATTTAATTTTGAGCTATTTGCAGCTTCTTAATGTGACATTTTGCCACCTATGTAATATATACATTAGGTACGTAATCAAAGGGAGAAAATATATTTAATGGATACACAAACTAAGACACATATTAAGACAAAAACTATGACACAAACATTCTTACTTTGCAATACCGGAACTATCTTCGATGCTAGTGCATCTTCTTCATATACTACATCTGTAATTATATAACTACCATCCGGATCGAAGAACTCTATAATTATATTCAATTTATAAGTAATACAAATTATGTCTCAGTTTCAACATCAGTCATATTTAAAAGAACTGATGAATCTGATGTTTCATATGAAGTTGTATTAAGAGCAATTGTATTATAGAAATTCGTCTGTTTTAAATTTGTATCTAGGCGGAATGCAGATGGATTTTTTCATATGATACTCTGTAATTTCTAACGACTGATATAGTATTCTCTATACAATCAGTATTTAAGTGGGATGTTATTAGGTTCTGCTGTTGTTCTCCTTTTATATAGTCCCACAATTGCAATGTTCCATTTATCGTTTGGCAAAGACCGTTAAAACAATTCACCGGACCTTTTTTGCCCCTTTACCATGACGATATCCATCTAACTAAATTCTGTAAGTTTGATATGATGCCCATTTGGTTTTGTGATATAGCACATTTATCAGGATCACTTGAAAATTTGTTATTACTATTCAAATTATTAAACATGTGATTCAGTTTGAAAAAAAAAATTGCTGTGGATAAAGCTGTTACTTTTTCTTTAGATTTAGATTTTTAGATTTTATAAGACTTTTATTTCAAATAAATATTTAACAATGGTAAGTTTAACTAAGCCTAATTGGTTTGGCCTAAGGCCGTCTACCAGGTTGACAATATAATTAAGTTTCAAATTTATTTCCAAACAAAATTAAATAAGGTAATACTATTAACAAAAAAAAAAGAAAAAATATTAAAATATTAAAAATCTCCCTCTAAAATTCGTTTTCTATATTTAAGTGCGGCTACGGTGAAGTTGTATAAAACATCCCATCCTTTTTCCCCGTTTAAAATATTTAGTGCTTCTCCTTCATCTAAGACAGCTTTTAAAAAAGTCAAACTGCGAATTTCCTTCAAAATTGGGCAGATTGCAAGAAAATGTAACACGTCTTCTCTAGTCCTCATGTTGCAAAGTTCGCAGAGTGTTGGTAAATCCGTACGGTGGGGTATAAAATTTAAATTAACTAGCTCTCCTCTCATTCTAAAGATCGAACTAATTTTTTCCACCGAGTAGCAGTTAAGGAGGTATGTTTTTTCATTTAGCTGATAGTTCAGTTTACTATAATAATTCCTGACCAGCGAGCCTCTAGCATCTTCAGTATATCTTTCATACAAGATTTGGCCTAATTTCTCCAATAACGAATTAAATTTCTCCCTTAGAGAAGAAGGTTGTTCATTTGTCTGGATAGCCAGATCCGTTCTGCAGTCCGATGCAATTTCCTCCCACACTTTGCACATATTTCCGTTCGTTCTTATAATATTTTTCAGTATTATGTTTGGTATCCTTGTTTCTTCCATTTCCAATACTTTTAATACACAATTAAAGTGTGATCTCAACGTAAGTAGGAACATAGGTGGAGTACTAGTTTCAACATACAACATATAATTTGGAGTATTATTTGGTAAACGGAAGATCCTCTTTAAAAAGTTTTTTTTTTTTTTTTTTTTTTTTTTTTTTTTTTTTTTTGTAAGAGGGTAGGTGAAGATCTTCCAAAGACACTATGAGAATAGCAAGCGCGTGCTCATAGTAGTGTCAGATTTTTACTGACTAAAAACACCTCCCTTCGATAGATTGATGGATACTGCAACTAAGATATAACTTATCAAGCAATTTTTCTATCACGAAATAATAACTTTTGACAGGTTACTTTCCAATGAAAGATCCTGCATGTTCCGCAATTTAGGCGCGGTTAATCTTATCTTACCAAGTCGAACGGTTTCGTTCTTTGTAGTCGGCGCAATAAATTGCTCTCATCCAAGATTTGTCGGACTGTATTGTTGGTATGTCCGAATAGTCGGTTTCTATGCTTTCTCGCGAAGCTTCTAGTTTCAGCTTCGATTGTTGGAATTCCGAGATCCATGTGGATATCGTCGTTTCTAATATACCATGGTGCTTGTACAATTTCTCTAAGCACTTTATTTTGAAAAGTTTGTAAAATATTGGCATTTGTTTTCTTGGTACAACCCCAAAGTTGTATACCGTAGGTCCACACCGGCTTAAGCACTTGCTTGTATAAAAGCAGTTTGTTCTCGGTACTGAGCTGGGAATGTTTTCCGAGTAACCAGTACATTTCTCTATATTTGATATCGAGTTCTTTACGTTTCATTTTCACGTGCGAACTCCATTTTAGCTTTGCGTCGAGAGTCATTCCCAGGTATTTGGCCTCGTTTGCAAAGGGTATTCGGGACATGTTTAGGAAAATTGGCGAGTCATTAGTTTTCTTATACGTGAAATTCACGTGAACAGATTTAGTTTCGTTGAGGGCGATCCGCCAGTCCCTCGTCCATTCATTTACCTTATTCAGTGCGATTTGTAGTTTTGCAGTCGTTTCTTCAATTGTATTACCTACTGCAAGGATAGCGGTGTCGTCGGCGAACGTAGCAAGGGTAGTTTCATCTTCTCTTGGTATATCGCGTGTATATAAGAGATAGAGAAGCGGCCCGAGGACGCTACCTTGCGGTACGCCGGCCGAAATTTCTTTGAGCTCCGAGTATTCGTTCCCATTTCTAACACGGAAGAGTCTATTCCCGAGATATGATTCTAGAATATCATATAGGCATACGGGAAGAACTTGTCGTAATTTAAATTTTAAGCCGTCGTGCCACACCTTATCAAAGGCTTGTGAGACGTCAAGGAATACGCTTGAGCATATCTTTTTTTCTTCAAATGCTTTCTCGATTACGTCAGTAATTCTATGCACTTGGTCAATCGTCGAATGCTTGGTTCTGAACCCAAACTGGTGGTCAGGGATAAGATTATTTTCTTCTATAACCGGTTGTATTCGCCTTAATAGTATTCTCTCGAAAACTTTGGATATCACTGGAAGGAGGGAAATTGGTCTATATGATTTTACTTCATTTGGCGGTTTTCCTGGTTTTAAAACCATTATGACCTCCGCAACTTTCCATTGGCTCGGCACGTGTTTTAGTCTGAGTGCCGCATTTATAATCTGAAGAAGCTTAATTAATGCTTTTCTTGGTAGGACTTTGAGATCTTCTCCAGTGATCAAATCATAACCAGGAGCTTTCTTAGGTTTTAGAGATTCGATTTCAAGTTTTAGTTCCCTTAGCGTTGCACTTGTGAGTGTTAAATTGTCAGGTAGTAATTCCGTCCTATTAATATTGTCGTGGACCGCTTGACCATCGTACGGTTTAAAGGTTTCTTCTAGATGGGCGGCAAAAACGTCCGCTTTTTCCTTATCTTCCCTTGCCCATTCATTTTGATTTATTTTAATTGGCGGCGCGGGGATTTTAGGCCTTTTGGTGCCTTTTATAGCTTTCCAAAGTGAATAATTGGAATCTTTTTTCGCTGTTAAATTTTCAAGGTAGGAACCTATCGCCCGATTTTTAAAACCCTTAATAGCTGTCTTCAAAAGTAGCGCAGGAACTTTTCTACGGCTTCATAAAATTTATAGCCCCAAACCTGAGCTCCATAAAGTATGATTGATGTAGCAGTTGAACGAAATACCTTTTGCTTCCCACTATGTGAGATGTAATTGCTACTAATGCAACGTTCCCATATCGATGAAATAGCTCGCTTCGCATCCGCTAATTTTTCCTCAAGGTGTGTTTTTACATTTAAGTTTGCTGAGACTAACATCCCAAGGTATTTGTACATGCGTACAATTTCTACTTCTTCCCCATTTGACATCCACTTTTCCGAACGAGAGTAACGGCCACCTCCATCTCTAAAGATCATAATTTTGGATTTCTGCAGATTGACTGTAAGATTCCAACTCTTACAGTATATGTCGAGTCAGTTAATCATCCGCTGTAGCCCGCCCACAGAATCGCTCAAGAAGACGATGTCATCCGCGTACATCAAAGCTGGAATTGTTACTCCATAGATATTTATCCCACCTTGCACAGCATCAGTCACATCATTAATATACAAAATGAAAAGTAAAGCACTGAGAATACACCCCTGCTTAACTCCCATTGCGGTTTCAAATTCTTCAGAGGTCAGCTCTCCATCCCACACGAGTGCAACGTTGCTCTCATACAGGGCTCTCAAAATGCGTATAATTTTGGTTGATACCCCAATTTTCGTTAACTTGAAAAAGAGAGCTTCGCGCGATATCGTGTCAAATGCCGCCCGAAAATCCACGAAAAAGGCATACAGTTTCTTGTGATTATCTTTATATGTAGCAGCGATGTTGGTTAGTGTAAATATTTGGCCAATAGTGGAATAACCCCTTCTAAACCGAGCTTGAAATTCCGTAAGGATGCTCTTCTCTTTAACCCATTCGCTGAGCCTTTTGTATATTAAAGCTGCAAACAACTTGGCAGAAGTGTTTAAAAACGAAATGCCCCTGTAGTTTGATTGATCTTTGTAGTCACCTTTTTTGTGTATTGGAAGGATTATGGATTTTTTGAAGTTTTCGGGAACATGAGCAGTATCGAAGATACGGTTGAATTCTACCGTCAGTGATTCTATGAGCTCGCTTGTACAGTTTTTGTAGAACTCAAATGGAATCCGATCATTTCCTGGCGCTTTGTTGTGTTTAGATTCGCGTATAACTTCCTGAACATCTTGAAGAGAAAAGGGTGCATCCAATTTGTCATCTAGAACCATTGGGGCTGCATACTGAAATAGAGGTGATGTTAGTAGGGCGTTAAGAAGCTTATTAAAGTGGGTCCTCAGGATGGCTTTCCAAAACGCAGCTGAAGATCTGGAGTTATTTATTAACGTTATATTTGCTTGTTCAAATGTTGCTTTTTTTCATAACAAAGCCTTTTATAATCTTTGTTGGCCTCGCTGTAGAGCACTTTAAAAATGCTTGAGTCGTTTGTTCTCAATAGTTTTAAAAGTTTAAAAGATTTATTTCTGGCTTTAGAGGATTCTGAATCAAACCACTTTTGTTTAAAGATGGAACTACTTCTTGATTGTTTCATCGGTGGTACAGATTTCTTTATTGTTTCCGTTAAGTTCTCAATATCAGCTGGGCGGTTTAGTTCCTTCAGGTAATTAAGGTTAACATTCAAGCTATGTTGATAACTTTCACGCATTCGATCGTCCCAAACAAGCTTCGGTAGGAGTCCTAGTTTTTATTTATCATCAAAGATATCTGTCTTTACCCTTGCTTATCCCTCTGGAAAGGTGGCAATCAATATTAAGAAGATGAATGACGTAAAAAAACTACGATCGTATCTACCAGGAGACATTAACATTCAAGAATATTATGATGAAATCTTTGCTTAGCCAACTTGTGAAAAAGATTCTAATACAATTGATACAGATCAAAAGTACCTATTTTCTTATATTTTTTTAAAATGTTTTCTTATTTAAAGCTTATAATAAATAATAAAAAAAATATAAACAAAAGTTTTTAAAGTTTCAAAAGTTTCTAATCCAATCCAGATCAATACTATTTTCTCTATAGATATTTTTGTAAACCTTTTTTTCTTATTTAAAGCTTATAATAAATAATAAAATATACTTGGCATCCATAAAGAAGAATGGCTTGAAAAATGACCTTGTGCAATATTAATTTGTTTTCATTAGATAGTTTTGATTCTCTGTTGATAAAGGGGTATAACATTTTAATGGCGATGCTAATTTTTTTTGTATAGGTATAGTTTTGCTGGTGTGATCTTGAAAAGTTAACCTTGGATCAGGATGCACACCAAGGTACTTCACTGATGGTGCCCAAGTAATGTTACACCCGTTCATATTTATATGATTATTTGGAAGATGGCACGATTTTCTTTTTTTGGTGAAAAAGAGGGCATACATTTTCTCAGCGTTCAATTTGATTTTCCATTTTCATACCCTATTCTAAGGGTTAATATACCTAATTTTGACTCATAGTTTGTAACATACCTTAATATTGCCCCTAGACCACTAAAAGTTACTATATTTATGATCAGCACCAATAGTAATGTCGATCTAACCATGTCCGTACGTCCGTCCGTCCATATACTCTCTAGGGATCCGAAATAATCAAGTTTAAGAATTTTTGAAATCCGCCCACGGACACGCCCACAAACTCAAAAAAACAAATTTAACGAAAAAATCGAATTTTGAGCTAGAAAGCTGAAATTTTGTATATACGATCTTTGACTCTTAAAACTGCTCGGGAGATAACATTTTTAAAATTCGCCACTGACACGCCCACAATTAAATAAAACAATTTTATTGAAAAACCAAAGTGTAGCAATACTAATAATCCTAGGCTTAAGCAATGAATTGTAACCAACTTGGTTAATTTTAGAAATCACTAATTATCCTAGAACTAAGGAATGAATTGTAACCAACTGTGTTAGTTTTAAGAAATCATTTATCATTTAACTCCCATAAACAATAATACCAAATGTATGACAGCACGGCAGCCCTGAAAAGTTTCGCCTTCACTGACTATGCTAAAAAAAAAAAGCTTCTTGTACAAGCTCTAAAAACCTTCCCTTTGATTGGGTATAAAAGCAGCTGAACGAATCAGTTCAAGTCACTCAGGTTTTGCATCTCGCTTCGCGAAGTTTAGACTAAGCGTCCGAAGAAAGGTGCCACACTTGGGTTCGGTAGTGCATGAATTTGCCGTTTTCTTCCTTACGACGGTTACACTAACCGTCTTCGGAAAAAGCGACACATGCTTTGCGCTATTTTCAGCGTTGCCAGTATTCTTTCCCACAAACACATTTTTGTTAATAAATACCAGCCTATGGTAAAAACCGACCAGCAAGACTTATTAATTACGATTGAATTGAATTTGAATTTTATTTACTTTCTTTATCAATTTCTAACATAAAACAGATAAGACTAGGTATAAATACAATGATCAATAATTAAATTAATAAAGAATCTGCAATCTATAGTTCATACGGAACTAGAGGCGAAAGCAGGAGTTATAACTTAACAGTATTATAATAACATGAAGTGGGGCTACGACAAGACTTTGAAATTAATAATAACAATATTATTCTTTATAAATTATATTTAATTTTGTTAATAATACATAAGTAACAAATAGTGAAAGTGCCAAGGTAAAGTGATTACATGGATCACAAGCGAAAAACTCACAAAAAGAACACCTCAGTATATAATTAAACATAGCAAACCATGGATATCCTTATAATTTAGATCAGAGAGCCAGAGTTTTACTCTTTTGAGGAAAATGGATTCAATTCTAATTATTCTAATGCTAATAGGTAAGCTGTTAAATAGTCTAGGAGCAATTGACGTACTCGTATAAAAATTGAGAAATATTTGAAGATTGTGATTTGGTACTAGAGCAAGATGTTGACTATTTATTCTAAGGCTGTAGCTAGAAGAGCACCTGCTTAATAGATGGCCAGATCTGGCGTAAAATATTTTCAAAATTTTGTTGAAATACAAATATTTCAGAGGTAAAATTTTGCGACTTCTGAAAAGCATTAAACTATTATAACGACGATTTTTGTTACAAATAAGACGAATAACATGTTTTTGAGAAACTAGAAGCGGTTTAATTTTGTTGTTATGAGTACCACCCCATGAAACTATGCCATATTCGAGCTTAAAATGCACCAAAGCATAATAAATACACCCAAGAAGATCCCTGGAACAATACTGTTTTAGCAAGTAGAATTGCCTTGTAGCAGCCATAAGATACTTCTTAAGTGCATTCGTATGGCCGGACCAATTCATCTTCAAGTCAATCAAAATACCAAGGTACTTATAAGACTTCACACACTCAATACACACACTCAATACAATGATTTGAACAAAAACGTGCCTCAAAAAATGACTGAGAGTTCTCTTCCGAGTTACAGATGGGCTTAGGTTAGGTTAGGTTTATGTGGCTGTCGGCAGAAGCCGACACACTTAGACCAATTTAGGTCCATTGTGATACCACGTATATTATCTACCTCAACTCTGTAGATGGGACTGGCCAACGACACGCAGTTGTTCTCAAACAGATGGGTTTACAATGAATAAATTTAGTACAGTTTGTAGAATGAAACAAGAAAGTTCCCAAAACCACTTCTTTACCACACACATTAAAAAAACATTATTTTGGTTTTGTCACTAATAATCATTTTATGCATTGAGAACCAATGTCTTAAGACTTCCAAATCATGGTTTATGTCAACAAAAAGGTTTAACATAGAATCACTTTGGAAAGCACATGCCATGTCATCAGCGAACGCTATTATTTTACTTCGGAATTGTTGTACAAAAATCGAATTAATAAAAATTAGAAAAAGGATAGGACCAAGCACAGAACCTTGAGGAACACCTAATGACAAGAAATGCACAGAGCTGAATTCTCCATTTACTCTGACCCTTTGCCCTCTTTCAGATAGATAGGAGCAGAACCAATTATGTATTACTCCTCTTAATCCACATTTATACAGTTTGTCTAGGAGTATATTATGATCGACGGTATCGAAGGCTTTTGTTATGTCAATGAATAAGGCAGCAGTTAGCTTCCTGTTATTAAGATCATGGTATATATTAGAAGAAAAATCTAAAAGTGCACCTTCAGTTGAATAACCCGTACGAAAGCCATAAAGAAATTTTGTTTATCTAAGAACTTGATCATTCTGATTTTGACAGCTTTTTCAAAAATTTTTGAAAACACCTGGAGTAGAGAAATTGGCCTGTAATTATTTAATGATGTTTTATCACCTTTCTTGAATAAAGGCAAAACTTCAACTACCTTTAAATCATCAGGAAAAACGCCAAACGATATACTCTTGTTAAAGATAAAATATCACAAATATTGAAAGCAATTATTTTAACGATGTTATTTGATAAGCTATTTGAGGTGGCGGAATTCGATTTCTTGAGAGAGATAATGAGATTATGCACTTCAAAAGATGTAATAGGCTCAAAGAAGAAGCTACGAGGAGATGAAAATTCATTAGATAAACACTCGCACTTAGAAAAAAGAGCACAATTTTCTGATACTACTTTGTTACCAACAGTCGAGAAATAGTCATTAAATGTATTAGCTAAGTCCTTGGGATTACTAATGAATGCATCATTTAAACTCAAGCATTGGATTCGCTGGATTGAAGTTGATCTGTTAAGTAAGCCATTAACCAGTTTCCATTCTTTTTTAGAATCACCTTTGATATCACGAAACTTGTTTAAATAAAAATTATTTTTGCATGATAACACATTGCTATCAGACCGTTTGCTTCTTCGCCTATTCAGCGTGCACTGTAGTCTCCGGACGGCATACGCGCGGTAGACGAACAATCAATCGTGACGCGACATTTTCTTTTTTTCAAATCAAGGGTTCTCTCAGGCTAGTGAGGTCCTACGAACAAAAACGAGGGTCGCCTAGCTCCAGTTTAAAAGGCGACGCTACAAAAGTCCTTTTTTTTATAAAAGCTTGAATTTTGTTCGATTATATCCTTTAAATGTTATATAACAAAATATGTAGAGCGTTCTTAACAATTCCATAATTCGACTTTTGTCACGCTCGCTTATGAGGGATAGAAATAAGAATATGGCATCCAACAGTTCGCCCAAGCGGACTTTAGTCCGTCCCTATGTTTTATAATAACTTGCTAATATTTCTATCGCCTTTTGTAGATTCCTCTCAACGTTGAGAGCGAATATATGTGATAAAAAAATTGCAGTGTTATCCGCGAAAGTACCTATTTCACAGTTTGGTACACTCGGTAAATCAGAAGTATATACGAGGGCGGGTCAATAAGTCCGTGACTTTTTGAATTTCTGACCTCTGTACTGAAACGGCAACACTGCTCCTGTCAACAGGCATCTGTCAGTTGACTCCTGTCAAAATTTAAACTTGCTGCGTCAGTTAGTTTCTGTTTGACAGCTATTTTTATCAGACTACTCACTAATTTGAGGAGAAAATGGAAAAAAGTGAATTTCGTGTGCTTATTAAGCATTATTTCTTGCGAAAAAATACCATTACCGAGACCAAGGCTGAGCTTGAAAAATACTGTGAGGACTCTGCACCATCGATTTCAATGGTAAAAAAGTGGTTTACTGAATTTCGTTGTGGCCGTACAAGCCCTGAAGATGCCGAACGTCCTGGACGCCCAGTTGAGGTCTCTACACCCGAAACAATCGAAAAAATTCACGATATGGTGTTGGCCGACCGAAGATTGAAAATGCGAGAGATTGTGGAAGCCGTAGGGATCTCGCATGGCTCAGTGGTTTCAATTTTGAATGATCACTTGGGCATGAGAAAGCTTTCCGCAAGATGGGTGCCGCGTTTGCTCACAGTCGACCACAAACGCAATCGTGTAACAACTTCACAGGAAGGTTTGGCATTGTTTAATCGCAATATGGAGGAGTTTTTGCACCGTTTTGTAACCATGGACGAAACATGGATCCATCACAACACACCAGAGACCAAACAACAGTCAAAACAGTGGGTTTCTAAGGGTGAATCGGCGCCAAAGAAGGCCAAGGTGGGTTTGTCAGCCAATAAAATTATGGCGACTGTTTTTTGGGATGCACGCGGGATAATCCACATTGACTACCTTCAAAAGGGAAGAACAATCAATGGGGAATATTATGCCAACTTATTGGACCGATTCAATGACGATTTGAAAAAAAACCGACCTCATTTGGCCAAGAAAAAAGTTCTTTTCCACCAAGACAATGCAAGGGTGCACACATGTGCAGTTGCCATGGCAAAAAACCATGAATTGGGCTATGAATTGCTCCCTCATCCACCCTATTCTCCAGATTTGGCTCCGAGCGACTACTTCTTGTTCCCAAACCTGAAGAAATGGCTTGGTGGAAAAAGATTTGACTCCAATGATGAAGTCATCTCGCAAACAAAGGCCTATTTTGAGGACCCCGACAAATCATTTTTTTTGGAAGGGATAAAAAAATTGGAGAAGCGTTGGACAAAGTGTATAGAGCTCAAGGGAGACTACGTTAAAAATAATTTTTTTTTTTATCAAAAAATCTGTGTTTTATTCCAAAAGTCACGGACTTATTGACCCGCCCTCGTATATTATATAAAATGGGCCCGAGTACGAAACCTTGAGGCACACCTGCGTGAAAATGCACTAAGTTGGACGCACTACCATTAACATGCACACTGAAACAACGGTTTGACAAGACCCTTTGGACTAATTTACATAGATACGACGAAAAATTTAAATTCATCATTTTGTGTATTAGGCCAGTGGGCAGTGTGCCATACAGATTCAAATGCTTTCTCTATGTCTTATAGTATCATTCCCGTTGATCCTTGTTCACGGTTTCTTTTGATGCTATTTGCAATTCTAAGGCCTTGGTGGCAAGTACTATGGAAGCGCTGAAAACCAAACTGTTCATTCGGGAATATATTCCTGTCAGAAATAACATCCATTAATTTTTCATTTATTAGTCTTTCCAAGATTTTGCTTCCACCGCTTAGCAAGCTAATTGGCCAGTAACTCCCTATGCATTCTGAATTTTTACCTGCTTCAAAATAGGAATAACTTTGGCTTTTTTCCAAACAGGAGGAAAGTAATAAAACTTAAAGCATGCATTTATTATCACTGTCAATATTTTAATTGCAGAGCCATTCAATCGTATAATGTAAACGTTCCTTATGTTATCAAGTCCTCCAACTACATATGTTCACTTTTATGGAATTTATAATGTATTTTATGTCCCCTACTGTTATAACTTCGTTTGGAGGCAATTGAACGGGTTGGTGACGTTTTCCCCAAGACATAATCTCCAAACTAAAATCCCCAAACCCAAAATCCCCAAACTGAAATCTCCAGCAGCGAAATCTCCAAACAAATATGTTCAAGTAGTGAATCATGCGATTAAATCGCGCGATTTAATCGCATGATTCACTACTTGAATATATTTGTTTTGGACATATTACTTGATTTAGTTAAGGTTGCACGAAATGTTATTTAAGATTTTTTTTTGTCACAACATCATCTATAATTTCCTTTTTTGTTTATACCCTATTCTAGGGGTATATTAATTTTGACGCATAGTTTGTAACATACCTTAATATTGCCCGTAGACCCCTAAAAGTTACTATATTTATGATCAGCATCGATAGTAATGTCGATCTAGCCATGTCCGTCCGTCCGTCCGTCGGCAAAAATTAGGCCTTTAAACTGGACCTAGAGAGCTGAAATTTTAACCATATACTCTCTAGGGTCCCGAAATAATCAAGTTTACGAATTTTTGAAATCCGCCCACAGACACGCCCACAAACTCAAAAAAAACAAAATTTTGGAAAAAATCGAATTTTGAGCTAGAGAGCTGAAATTTTTTATATATGATCTATGGCCCATAAAACTGATTGGGACATAAAATTTTCAAAATCCGCCCTCTGACACGCCCACAATTAAATAAAACAAATTTTGGGAAAAATTGAATTTTGAGCTTGAAAGCTGAAATTTTTTATATATGATCTATGGCCCATAAAACTGATTGGGACATAAAATTTTCAAAATCCGCCCACTGACACGCCCACAATTAAATAAAATATTTTTTTTGAAAAACCAAAATTTGAGCTAGGGAGCTGAAATTTTTAATATATACTCTCTAGGGGCCCTTTATGCTCATGTGTAAATATTTTCAAAATCCGCCTACTGACACGCCCACAATTATTTTTTTTTTATTTTTGAAAGTCCAAAGTTTGAGCAGGGAGCTGAAATTTATAGTATATACTCTCTAGGTGCCCTTTATGCTCATACTTAAATTTTTTTTAAATCCGCCTACTGACACGCCCACAATTAAATAAAACATTTTTATTGAAAAACCAAAGTTTGAGCTGGGGAGCGTTTTTATTTACAAAAGCTTAGTTTTTTCGATATAATCCTTTAAATTTTTGTCACGCCCACTTATGAGATATAGGAATAAGAATAGGGTATCCAACAGTTCGCCCAAGCGGACTGTAGCCCGCCCCTATGTTTTTTGAATGGAAATGATAGCCTAGTCATATCCATTTATAAATAGCTTTTTTCCTCCTTTATTGGATTTTAAAACAATAATCTCATCCATAATAACTGTATTTATTAAACACAACACACTCTTCCGGCTATGAATACACTTGACAGACTGAAAGTGCATTCACAATTTGTTGTTCAGAAACATAATCGTTATCATGTCATAACGGTAAAAGAATGTCATGCACATGCCGCAAGAGAAACGGTGTTAGTAGACGTACCTGGACATTGGGGATTTGGAGATTTCGTGGAGATTTCGGCAAAAAAAATGTTTCTTTGGGGATTTTTTCCATGGAGATTTTCTCTTGGAGATATTGGCAAGTTGGATTATTTTTTTTGGAGATTTTGTCCAATGGTGTTTTTTTTTTGGAATTTCGTACGACTCCCCAATTGAACAGATGAAAAATTGAGATCGCGAACCGTATCATGAACTAAGATGGTTGTAGTTACGGCTCCTAAATCTTGCGACACCATACGGATATTTGAGAAGTTAAGAGCGAGTTCTTTCGCGTAAAGAAGGTTCCTCGGGTTGATTTGAGGCAGGGAATTGGTCTATTTTTAATCCTAATAACGTTTGCAATGTTCCAAAATGACTTTGCAGTTTTCTCTAGAGAACTAAGCTTTCTGTCCATTCTCTATTGCGGTGTTTTAAGATGAGTTCAGATATTAGCTTATTCAAATAGGATATTTTCTGTCGAAATGTAGGTTGGCGATATGTTGCAATTAAGTGGGACGGTTATCATCGCTTTACTTAATCCTGATCATAGCCTCACCCCCATTAAGGCAGAATAAGAAGGACAATGAATAGGGAGTAACGAGGGCCAGGATATTTATTTGATCTGAAGCTATCTGCATCCTACAGGTCATCTAAGATATTAAATAAAATAAATAAATATTAGGCATTAACGGCGCATAGAGGGCCTAAAACCTAGCTTCTCCAACCACTTTCTTTGCGAAGTGGAAGGGACCTACAATTTTAAGCCGAATCCGAACGGCAAATTTGAGAAGCTTCTCATGACAATTGATACTGTTGGATGTTTGTCAGACGTTCGCAAGAGGTGGTGCAGTGGAAAAAAACTCAAGATGTTATTTGGCCCCGGAATTGAACCAGGGACCTTTCGATTAGTAGGCAGACACACTAACCATTGAGCCACTGCGCCCGAAGATATTGGTCAACAAAAAAGGCAGACGGTCAGTAATTGGCTCCGCAGTTGGGAGCCATAAAAATAATAATAATAATAATTAGTAGAGTATATGTCCCCTGTTTGTATCTCGGAGAGGTTCTTGCCCTCTTTCAGGGCCCTCTCTAGATACTTCTTTTGTGAAGCGTATCAAGGTATTGCTCTGATTTATCCTTGGCAGGTCACACTCGTTAGAGCACAAAGTCCATTCCAGTTTTCTTGATGAATGTGAGAATGAGCTGTGGGTCCATGGTTTGTATGTCCTTGTCTGTTATTTGGTGCCTGCCCAAGTATCTTATCCTTTTGTGGGCCAGTGCCCCACAGGATTCCAGTATGTGGTCTGGAGGTTCGGCGGTTTCACTGCAAAATCTGCAGAGCCCATCCTCTTATATACCCTACCCATTTTCTTCAACTGCTCCTTGAGTCTGCAGTGCCCCGTGAGGAGGCCTGTTAGGATTCTTGATTGTTCTTGTTAAGGCTGATACAATATTGGAATCTCTTTTTTTTAAAGTTTCCTAAGAGTTTCTTTGCTTGCCTCAGACCATTGAAGTTGAGCAAGGTTTTGGCCCTTGTTCCTTCCACCAGTCTCCTGAACTCTTTGCGTAGAGTGTGTTCTCCTATCCCCCAGAACGGTTCAGGTCCTATAAAGGGTTCCTCTGTCCCTTTTCTTGTCAGGGAGTCTGCTGCCTCATTGCCTGTAATGCCAACATGGCCAGGTACCCAGCAGATGGAAATCTTGCATAGTCTGTTCAGTCCGTGTAGGCATTCCCACACGAGTTTTGACTTGATGACGTAGGCGTCAAGAGCCTTTATGGCTGCTTGACTGTCAGACATTATTGCTATGTTGCAATTCCTGTAGTTTTTCTCGAGATTGATTCGAACGCAGCTGTCTATGGCACATATTCCTGCCTGGAAGATGCTGGTACATTTGCCCATGGATTCGTAGTGCTTAGTTCCTGGCCCAAACACTCCTGCACCATTTCCCTCGGTCCTCGAGCCGTCCGTGTACCACTTTGTTGTCCATAAGTTGTGGATTCATTGGTCGAGTTCTCATTATTGCTGAGCTGTATCTGGAAATTCTTCTCGGAGTTGAATTTCCGACAGCTATCGTCCCTAGGTATGTCAAGAAGCGGGAGTTTTTTGAGTAAGTCATCGTGTTCTTCCTTCCTCTTTTCCTCTTCCAATTCAGTCTTCTTCCAGTCTTCCAGTAACACCTCCATGGCTGCGGTTGGGCAGCTACGCATTGCTCCGTAATGCACAGGCACGCCAGTCTTTCCACTTTGCTGAGTGTCTCTCTTGTCTTGGCTAGACTGGTTCGTTTCGCCCATGCGACTGCTCCATATGTGATTATTGGTCTCAGAATTGAAATGTACATCCATCGCAGGATGTTTGGGATGCATCCTCATGCCTTTCCCGCTAGGCTCCTACATATCATGAGAGCACACGGGTGGCCTTCTTGGATATCTCCTCTGTATGTTTTCGCCAGAGGGGTTTACTATCTAGATGAAGTTCTAGATACTTTACTTCTTTGACTGGTATCAGTGTTGTGCCTGATAGGAGCCATATCGGACAAAGTTTTCGATTGATGTGTTCGGTAAAAGTTATGACTCCTGCTTAATGGGCGTTTTTATTTTCTGCCCTACTCCGCTTTTAAGGTTCAACTTTGCGGCTAATCAATTTAAGCCTGGTGACAACATTTGGAAAATTCTTTAAGAGAGGGCGACTGGCGTAAGGATCCGTCAAATTTTTTGCACGGTAAAAACAACCTGAAGTATATCTATTAGTTAGTCACAAGGTTGATTATAAAAACTCTATAGGACCCTGCTGTGCCTTCCAAATCGGGAGTCGATCACCTGTCCTCAGATATTTTGCAAATGTAAAAATTCTACTCTTGCTGTTTGCAAAGCGAAAAATAATAAAGAAAGTCAATCAATGGATAATGTTCTAATATTCCGACATAGCGCCAACTTTCTTCCCTCGCGGTAATCTTTCTCTGCCGAAATGAGATTAAAAAAAGTTGGGCTTAATTTCTTCAAAATGTTCAAATAAACGAATCGAATAAAATAAAATTCTTGTAAACAGAACAAATCGAACGCAGCTTTGTCTATTTCCTGTACCAACATAACCAAAACGAGGCAATATAGCAAGAACGACAAATGTTGAATTGTTAAGAAGGGTCTTAATTGTTGGTCTACATATTTTGTTAAACACCATGTTTAACAACGCACGAAACTTTAAATGGGCACAGCAAGAACTTTATTTTGGAGAAACGCAGCAACGAGAAAACAAAAACGAAGGTTACCACGTTATAAATTTATTTTTCCTGGTTGTTGTTACCCTTCCTGTGTTCTGAATCCAAGTGGTCGAGAAATAGATTACTTTTCATAGTTTGCTAGAGGAGCAATTAACATGTATAACACTTTGCATATGAGATGAGAGCCAAAAAACTAGCAAATTTATTCTACTAATAAGTCTTAGTAATTTTAAAGCACATACGATTATATTAAATGAAAGAATTACAAACGTCACACACGTTTCCCAGACGTACGTTAGTACCGCAGGTACTTGCCGTCGCACCATGACCGTCACGGGGAAGCTCCGATCACCGGCTGAGTTAGTTTAAGCAACCAACTAGATGCGACTTACGGGTAAAAGGATATATCAATTTTTCGCTCGCCATACGTCTCACAGACGTAGATAATTTTTCTATGGTTAAAGACTTTAACTCGTTAAATTGCTCAATATGTATACTGCACTGATATCGCCCGAATTTTAGGAGCATTATACGATATGAACAAGCTTTGTATAGTACCTACCCATGTAGTCTTACTTAACATCCTATCCGAGCCTTAGATACTCATTGCCAAACTTGGACACTTTAGCACCCGTCTTACCTACATACACTGATAGAATAAACCCCAAACATGACTTGAAGACACCTCCAATGAGGACATTCGTAATATAAATAAAGGGCCTTTCATTAAGGACTTGACAACTTCTTTTCAAATAAAATGCCACACATTTCGACCGATACTGCCGCTATTTCTCGTACAATATTGGCTAACTAACGTCGCCGACTTGTCGGCTTACAATAATAATTTAATGTAGCCCCATAAAAAAGTCGAGACGCGTTAAATCGCACGATCTCGGCGCCCAATAGGCGGGTCCGTTTCTCGAGATAACACGTTCACCGAACTGAGACTACAATAACCCGACTGTTGCCCCTGCTGTGTGGCTTGTGGCAACGCCTTGTTGGAACCACATATCACTGATGTCCAATTCATGCAATTGCTCAAAGGAATAACGTTCCAACATATCTCTGTAGCGAATACCATTTACCGTAACGTGACGGTCATTTTCATCGAGTCAGCTTGATCTTGTAAGGGTGTAGGCCAAGATCCTTACGCTAAATTCGTCATAATGTGGTCTGAGAGAGGCTCAATTCTGGAGAATGCCTTGAAATTGACTGATTTGGCTGGTTTGCGACGGACGCCTCTATGGCAGCAAAATGCTCCACACCTCGGGCAAAACGTAGTCTCACTTCACAGCTACATCTAGCAGCCAATATTCTGACTCGAATTGCTTGTGTTTTGGGACGAGAATTACAACCGAAAATTGACGTTGATTTTACTGAATATTTTGACTGTGATAGTTCGGTAATCGGTTTAAGGGTGAGTTCACATTGAAAGTTTGAAGTTGTCCAATCGCTAATGAAAGGCGCTATATATACATGTTAGAGAATTCGTATTTTCAGCTGCCATTTTATATTTTTATATAATTGTTCTCAGCGTGCATGCTTCGGCACCGGCGAAGAATCTAGAACAGAATTAAACAACCAAACTGTCCTTCGATATTCACTGCACTGCTGACAACATGACAAGAAGTCTACACAACAAGTCTGCAGCAAATGTTAACACTTCTAGATCATAGAGGGCATTAGTAATAAAAACAAGGTGACAGTTCAATTTCCAGAAATGAATTCTAAGGCAGAAGTCACACGTACCTATTATTGATTTTCCCTCATATACATATATGTGATATTAACGGCCCATACATCACCTGGCTTCTCAAACCACTTTTTTCTGCGAAGTGGAAGAGACCTACAATTTTAAGCCGAAAACGGAAAATTTGAAAAGCTTCTTATGACAATTGATAATCTTGGACGTTTGCAGATGTTTGCAAAAGGTGGGGCAGTGGAAAAAACGCTAGATCTTAATTGGCCCCGGCGGGGACCTTTCGATTAGTAGTCCGACAAACTAACCATTGAGCCACAAAAAAACTCGTCGTAGAAAACTGTATTTAAAGGAATTGTTCAGAACGACTTTATCTACATACATACCTTGCGAAGAATACGACTTTCATTCAGTGTGGTTTCTTCAGTAAAAACGTGTTTTTTTAAAAGTGGGCGTGCCGGTGTGAGGGATTCAAAAATCATAACATATGAGTAATTTGGGCCCCAAAATAAAGTATTTATATTCCAAATTTCAGCTTTCTTGCTCAAAATTCGATTTTTTTCGATAAAGTTGTTTTTTTGAGATTGTGGCAGACACTGCAGCCTTCCATCCTCTTTGATCCCGGGCAAGCTGCTTCGAGTTATAAAGGCCAAGTGCCCTGGCATCCGCGATAGGTTGGTCTTTAAAACGAATGTTCAGCCTTTTTTGCCTTCTCGAACCTGGGGGCTGGCGCATTATTGTACATTTGCTCAATGTGGCCCAACTAATGTAGGCGACGTGATTTAGCTTTTTGGACTACATCCACTTTTTATCAACTTTACTAAGGCATTCAATACCCTGAACCACGACAGATTAATGGAGACCTTAGATCAAGCTGGAATGAGGGGACCAATTGCAAGATGGCTTAGAAATTATATCAGCGATAAGAAATTCATTGTGAAGATAAATAATAATCTAAGCAGTAAAGAAAAAGTGCGTTACGGTGTACCACAGGGATCAAAGCTTGGGCCGCTTCTGTATATCATATATGCAAACGAACTTTTGAGAGCTTTTGAGAACAACTCTACTTTTGCATTTGCTGACGATACTGCTATTATAGTGTCCGATCAAAGCTTACAAATTGCAATACAGAAGATGCAAGCAGAATTTAATAAAACAGTTAAATGGTGCCATGATATAGGGCTAATAATAAATGCCGAAAAAACAAAAGTCATGCACATACGTCAACCCTGTTACCAAGATACGGAGATTAAAATATGTTTTGAAAATCAGGCATGTTCCGAAAGCTTGAAACGAGAAATTGAACTGGTAAAAGAGTTTAAATATTTAGGGGTAGTAATTGACTGCCACTTAAAATAGAACAAGCACGTTGATAAAGTCAGAAGCGAATTAAAAAAGGCAATGCTTGCCATTGTCTACTTCAAACGAAACTCTAACTTCCAGGTGCTTAGATAGTTATATTACGCACTGGTAGAATCTAAACTTCGTTATGGGATTGTTGCTTGGGGAAATGCAGCAAAAACGCATCTTGAAAAGCTGCAGAGAATACAAAACTCAATAGTACGGATTATACTGGGAAGTGGACGGCGAGACGATACAAATTTCAATGTTCTTTCAGTAGAAAATATCTTTCGGATGACGCTGGCGTTGGAGTATTTTCAAGATGCTCGCTTTAATGTTCTGTTAAATATAGTTTCATATAAGTGTCAACACTAGTTTCAATTAACGCCCTCTTTTATAAATAAATGTCTACTTAGTCCAAGGTCACCTTGAATAATAATGTACATACTTCCTGTCAATACAATTTTTCTTTTTTAATATACTTCTTACTTGTACTTGTCCTAACCTAGTCGTTTCTTTTAATCTCTGGACATCCACTTGCATAACTATGGTCTTTGACTTTGAAATTCATTTTTTTTTATTCATTGATAAATATCTACTTACATACTAGACAAAACTGATTAAACCTAACTTAAAATTAACAGGATACTTATTCTTATTTATTGGTCCTTATGCGAACGCTCTAAACTTAACTATATCTTAGAATTATTGCCTTTCGGCCTACGAACTATTTTACGAACTAATCTTACATATATATTCCTCGAGAAAATTTACTAAAACTCGGTATCATTATTGAGATTTTATATAAAACAAATTACAAACTACCTATTCTACTTACTTAAACTACTTAACGTATTCTAACTATAATTAGGATTCTGAGCACTCGTTGCCTGGCGCAATAAGTGGTCAGAATCCCAATTGCTTTCCGAGCGCCTGGCAGTCGTCAACGTGCACACGCGCCGCCGTGAGCCGACTGAAGCCTTACAGCGTCAGTCAACTCCCGGAAGCACCACCACACGTTAGCGAGCCCGGCCTCTCCCAAAAACGCCCTAGCTGACTTAATCTAACTTATAAGCTAAGAGGATGTTACCTAGAGTAACGCACCGTCCTGGGAGGGCATGTTGACCCCTTCCCCCTCAACAAGCCACCAAAATTCGGCGAATTGCTTTTCCGTGTCGAATCTATCCCTCTCCGATATTGCGGTACTAAAACGGAGGAGCTCATGAGCATTGGCGACGTCCTCGCCGCGGATGAGCCGCTTATCTCTCGCGCTGCGGTAGCGATGGTATAAGACCGGGATACCATCCCTCGTCTGTACCAGCCCTTTTGAATCAATATGGATAAATGCCTCTGGCGGGATAAAGCCAGACCGGAGCGTACTCTCTATGTACATTTCATTGGGGTAGTAAGCCCCAAATATCAGGCTATTGTCGCTGGCCATCGCCCTTGCAACGTGCCTTCGAGTGACCTTAATGAGGAAATTGTCAATCCTATTCAACTGAGCCCCATCGTATAGAACCTTGTTGGGATAGTATTTTATATAGTTGGATTCGGGCGTTCGGAACAATCGGAGACAGGTCCTAAGACATTGTCTCTCCAAAACCCGAATCTTTTCCATATAAATAGGCGCTATATTAAACCACAATGGACAACCATAAGCGATGATCGGCCTTATAAGGGCCACGTAGCAAATGACCTTCACTCTGGAGTCAAGTTGACTGCTATGAAACAGTCTCCTTGTCAGAGCATAAGCCCTCTTGGCCCCAGCAAGACAAGCAACTATATGTCTATCGAAATATAGATACTGGTCAAGCCAGATACCTAGATATCTAACTACGCTTCTCACCGCCAATGGCTGCCCATCCTGTCCAATAATGGCCAATTTCTTCCAGTTTTTTCTGGTATCCCTAGAGGCCCCAGCCAATGGAGTTCTGAACAAGATTGTTTTCGTCTTCTGAAAGTTGATTTTCAACTTCCAGTCGTCGCAATATCGCTTAATTTGATCGAAGTCACGCTGCAAAAGGATATTAATGACCTCGATTTTAGGACCTGATCTGTATGCCACCAAATCATCGGCATACGCTATAGCATGTCTGAGTGAACCTACCAGATCACTCGTGTAAATGTTAAACAGGATCGGAGAATTGACCGCCCCCTGCTGTAAACCGTTTTTAATTTCAAAGACTCTGCTCGAAGCCACGTTGCCACATTTGACAACGAACTTCTTTCCCATAAGCATATTATAAATTGCATATAGCAAAGGTTTGTGCATCCCCCGCCTGGTCAACTTGTAGAAAAGTCCCTCTAACCATACGGTGTCGAAAGCCTTCTCAAAATCAACCAGACAAGCACCCGTGCATTGGCTCTTGCATTTATTCCACTGAATGTCGGAAACCAGTTTCGACGCGGCATGAATAGTGTCATGCCTCGCCCTGAAACCAAACTGGTTGTCCGGGATTATGTTATTGTCCTCGACCCACTTTAACAGGGCTCTATTGACAACCTTTTCAAAGACCTTGCTAATATTCGGAAGCAAGCTAATTGACCGGAGATTGGCAGGGTTCGTCCTATCTTTACATTTTTTCGGGATAGGGTGTACCACAGCTACCTTCCAATGCGCCGGATAATGTGCATTATTCAGCGCATTTTTAAACAGCGTGGTGAAAATATCTACAGCCTCCAAAGGCAGGTGTCTCAATACGACGTTTGGGACACCATTCATCCCCGCCGACTTTTTATTCTTTAGCGACTCGAAGATGCACAGAAGATCATCCTTCGACACGAACAAGTGCGATGCATCTCGGCCATTGGCGACAACTGCATTAGCATGGTTTTCATCAGTGAACACGGTGAAACCGTTATTCTCAGATCGCCAATTGTCAAGTTCGGTGCGCAGATAGAAATGGCTCACCAGAGCCCTATTCTCAATGTCGTGGTTACGGCGAACAGGATTGTTCACCGTATACACGGCCTCGAAACAAGCGCCCAGCAAATCCACTTTCTCCTGTGGGTCCTCGACCACGAAAAAATCGTCGTTTGAAGCGACACTTTCTGGACTTATTCCAGCAGTCAGTACTGTCTGTCTGTTCTCTGCTGTCTGGGAGATTCGAACACAAGGAATATCATTGTGATCTTTGCTCCTGAACAACTTATTTATCTGTGGGAACATATTCGGACTACAGGTTTTAATAGCCCGAATTTTATTGCCCCAATACAGACTTACAGATTTTCTGTAATTTTCTTTTATCAGCTGTTTCAGGATTCGGATCTCTGACTTCAGCATCCTTACCTCCGGGTCGTCGCGATCAGTAAATTGCCTGTACAGCCGTTTAAGCCTCGAGAGCAGTCTACTTTTCTGTCGGTATAGTGCGTCGATTGTAGGGTTTCTGTACTTTTCTGTCTGGTCGTCGTCGGAACGTCCTACCCGAGGAATAGTTCGTTCCATAGTTCGTTTGATGGCGTCGTTCATTTGCAATAAATGCCGATCAATTTCATCATTTGTCATGTTACTGTTTGTTGGTGGGTCGATCCCACTCGAACGTAAATCTCGCTTTAAAAATCTGGAGAAGCGCGACCATTGTGCCCTCCGATAATCGAATGAACACACTGCTTCGTACTCCTCCAGTGCATAACTCTGGTATTCGACAGGTTATGGACCCAGAAGCATAATAATTAAAACAGTTTTAATTAGAAGAATAAGAATTATTTTTGCAATACGCGTTGATAAGAAACGTTTTTTTTTATTTTACAATTGATTCGGTATGGCGAACTCAGTACACGGTCGCATACCTCTTTTCAATGGTGAGAACTATCCAACATGGAGTGTGCAGATGGAGGGGATCCTTTACAAATCAAGGTATTTGAAAATTGTTCAAGGTAAGGAAGAACGTCCAGAGGATAACATCAAGAAACAGGAGTCATGGGACGACAAAAAGGGCACAAAGCAAGAGAGTGCTGGAGCCATGGTGAGAGAGCCAAACCGGCTCATTACGAAAGCGAAAATGGATTTGTACTACAAGAATGCTTGAGTATGCCAAAATCAACTAAGGCATTAGAAGTTGGTGGCGAAATTTACGAAGGTAGTCAAAGTCGGTGGTGTGTGGATAGTGGAGCTACCTCACACATGTGTTTTCATGAAAAATTATTTTCCAATCTGTCAAAAAATCACATAGGGTATGTAAAATTAGCCAACGACAAAAAAATCAAAATTATGGGCATCGATACGGTAACTATTTGCAATAAAATAAACGATAAATATCAGAAGTGCACATTTTATAACACGTTGTACGTTCCAGATCTAAAGGAAAATTTATTCTCGATTAACAAAGCAACAAATTGCGGAGGCAAAGTGTCATTTGAAGTCGAATCTGCAGCATTTTTAATAAATTTGGAAAGGTACTTTTGAGTGCCAGGAAGCAGGAGGGACTTTACATTGTAAATCCAACAGAAGGCGCAGTTCTTGGATCAACGGATAATAAATCTGGAGTCAGCAGTTTCGAAATGTGGCATTATCGAATGGGCCACCTTAATGGAGAATCCTTGAAGCAACTGCAGCGCAAAGGTAACGTGATTGGGTTGCCGGATTTTAGTTCGTTCGAATTCACATGTAGTTCATGCCTACGAGGGAAACAGACAAGACTGCCGTTTATGGAAAAACAAGAAAAGTCAACGACACAGTGCTTAGAGCTTATCCATTCGGATATATATGGACCGATGCGAACTGAATCACTGAGTAAGTCACTTTACTTCATTGTTTTTATAGACGACTACTCTAGGAAAATTGTTGTCTATTTTATACGCAAAAAATCCGAATTGCTCGTCAAATTCATTCAATTTAAGAACTATGTTGAGAATCAAACAAACCTCAGGATTAAAAGAATACGATCAGACTATGGCTCTGAATACACGAGTAGGGCTTTTTCTGAAATTTGCAAAGCCAATGGAATAAAACAAGAGTTTACTTCTGCATACACTCCACAGCAAAACGGGGTCGCAGAGCGCACTAACAGAACCCTTGTAGAAATGACTCGTTGCCTAATGATCAAAGCCGATCTCCCAAAGTTCTTATGGGCCGAATTAGTAAATAACTCAGCGTATATTCGTAACCCATGCCCCACCATACCGAATAATAGCAAAACACCAGAAGAATTATGGTCAACAAAAGTACCAAATGTGTCTCATTTTCGAGAAATCGGATCAAAGGCTTTTGCCTTGAAAAAGGATGGAAAAAATGGTACATTTGATCCAAGAAGTGAAGAATACGTTTTAATCGGCTATTGTGATGATGCTAAGGCCTATAGATTATGGAAGCGAGGAAGTCGTGCAATTGTCAAAAGTAGGGATGTAGGTTTTGTTGAGGAAATTAATACCAGAAACGAAAATAAATTTTTTGATTACGATTTAGATTACGAAAATGAAAATGTTAAAGAGGACCAAACTAAAATGCACATCAAAAACGATAATTTGGAAGAAAAGGACAGTTTTGAGGATGCCTTAGAAAATGTTGATGTCCGAACATATGGAAGAATTGAAAGAAGCCATGAATCTGGAAATGGAGCTCCTTAAGAAAAATGAGACGTGGGATCTGGTAGATCGACCAAAGGATGCCAACATTGTTGGCTGTAGATGGGTTTTTCAGACCAAATTTAAACCCGATGGATCAGTTGAACGCAGGAAGGCTAGACTGGTGGCCAAAGGTTACACTCAACAGTACGGAGTTGATTATTTTGAAACATTCGCTCCCGTTGCAGAAATAAGTTCAATTAGGCTTTTATATGCAATTGCAACTGAGCAGGACTATTCCACATAAATGTCTCAACCGATTTTCTGTATGGAGATTTAAAGGAAAATACTTTATGGAGCTACCCGAAGGATTTACTCATGATCCGAAAAAGGACTGTAAGCTTAGAAAATCAATTTAAGGCTTCAAGCAGTCTGGTCATCAGTGGAATATAAAATTAGACACCATTTTAAAGCAGGATGGTTTTGCGAATTCAACCTATGATAGGTGTTTTTATTTTAAAAGAAATAACAATTTAGTTACTTTTGTTAGGTAGTACTTCTTATGTGGATGATTTGATTGTAGCCACAAATGATTTGTCATCCTATTCGCGACTTAAATCTCATTTAAAAGCCAATTTTGATATTCGGGAGCTAGGTGAGCCGCAGATAACTATTGGTTTGGAGATTAAACGTAATCGTGCTGAAGAGACTTTATCTATAAATCAGTCAAATTATATTAAAAACTTACTAAAAAACTAAAATCTTTTTAATTGTAAACCAAATTCTTTACTAATACCTCCAAAAACTAAACTGGAAAAGGAACCAATGCACGATGGGGAAAAACAGTCGGTGAATAAGCAAGCGTACCAGGAGCTTATCGGAAGTCTCTTACATCTATCGACTTTTAGCCGCCCAGATATTGCGTGCAACGTTAACATGTTGTCTCAATTTAGTCAAGACCCAAGGAAACAGCACTGGAATTTAGCTTTATCTGTCCTTAGGTACTTAAAAGGAACAATTAATTCAAAAATTCTCTATAGCAAAACTGGAAGACCGATTTGTGCTTATTCTGATTCAAATTGGGCAGAAGACATCAACGACCGTGAGTCGCAATCCGGTATTGTATTCGTTTTTGCTGGAGCTCTAGTCGATTGGGAATCCAGAAAGCAATCTATAATTACAACTTCAAGTGCCGAAGCCGAATATGTTGCACTAACTGCTGCTGCTAAGAAGGCTAAATATTTCAAGCTTTTGCTGGTTGAGTTGAGAGTCCTACGTGAAGAACAATCTATCGATATTTATACTGATAGTCAAAGTGCTCAGTACATCGCACACTACCAAGGGAAGCGGTCCAGAACAAAACATCTTCACATTAAATACCACTATGTTCGAGAAGCTATATCTGATGGAACTATTCAACTAAAATATCTTCAAACTCAACTTATGTTAGCTGATGCTTTAACAAAGTGTACGCCCTTACCGAAACATCGTTTTTGTTTTATAAGGCTTGGATTGACGCTCGATGAATAGATGTCACCTTCTCCTTATTTCCTTAATATTTGTTATATATTGATATATTGAATAACTATTAAAACTTATGGATTTCAACTTTGTATATTAAGAAATTTTTTTTTTATATTGAATTTATTTTGAAATTTAAATAATGCTAAAAGTTTTGAATTCCTTAGTGTTGAGAGGGTGTGTTAAATTTAGTTTCATATAAGTGTCAACACTAGTTTCAATTAACGCCCTCTTTTATAAATAAATGTCTACTTAGTCCAAGGTCACCTTGAATAATAATGTACATACTTTCTGTCAATACAATTTTTCTTTTTTAATATACTTCTTACTTGTACTTGTCTTAACCTAGTCGTTTCTTTTAATCTCTGGACATCCACTCGCATAACTCTGGTATTTGACATGTTCCAATTAAGCATAACGTTAAAACACGAAGACAGGCACGAGGCTTACTTCATATACCTCCTTTCAACAATATCTACGGCAGAGGGCAACTACAATATGCAGTTCCGGAAGTTATCAATAACTTACCACATGACCTAAAAAATCTTGTTGACTTTAAAAAGCGCAAACAAAAATTAAGAATTATTACCTTCGTTTCACTATATTATATATATTACTAGCTGTACCCGCCCGGCGTTGCCCGTGCTCAAGAGTCTAAATACTCGGTGTTATCTGCGCCTAACAAAAAGAAATACTTGTCTTTTTTTGATGAGAAACAAAATTGCAAGTCAAACTTGGTGGACCGATTTTGACCACGCTTCACAGAAACATATTCAAGTCAATACCAAAGCATGCCTGATTTGAGCTCAATCGGTTCCGTGGTTAAAGGGACTGCACATTTTTCTGCGCTTTGCTTAGCCCGATTACGCTACTTCGTTGCTCCGCTAGGGGTAGGTGCTAGTTGCCTGGCAGGCGCCTATGTCACCTGACTTTTTTGAATCGAACAACAACACAAAAGAAAGAAACTTCGATTTTTATTTTCTTTCAATCAATTTGTTATGCGCTCGGTTTAACAACATGCAGCAATTCCAATTTAATGTCAACAACGAAATCGACCAACATATATAAAACTGGGAATATAGCGCCACCTATAAGAATGCAACTTAATTATAAATATGTATCTCGAATTTTACAATATTAACTCCCATTAGTGAACACGATATTTTGTGTGTTTCATACACACGCTGCAACTGATCATTTTGGCGATGTAAAACTATATCTCCTGCTTCCAAATTGTTTTCAACCATTACAATGACAACTTCATCGATTGTTGGTGCACTGAAACGTCTCGCATGTTGTCCTACAGGAGTTTGTATTCAACCGTGCATTGGTATTGAAATGCTACTCGCCGCAATTCTACATTCACGACGTTTCTTCTTCTTCGTTGGTTTTCATTTATTTGAACGCTATGCTGATGACGATTATGTTGTTGTCTATCTCGGTCTCCAGTTCGGACGACTGCACGTTGTTCTTGCGATATTCTTTCCCGAAGTTCCGACACCCCCTATTTCATCCTGTCAAAGTTCTGTTTTCGAGATAAAAAGTAGCATTCGTCCTTCCTAGGGCCCAAACGAAACCGTCAAGCTCAAAATCGTTAAAAACTAACCATTCTGTCTCAAGTTATGCGCAGGAAAACTGAAAACGCTCTACAACTGCTGTTGCCTGTCATCATTGTCCACGTCATCTCAATCACCCCTACATTTCAACTTATTCACACATAGGTACTAATGCAAGGATCCTGAAAATACTTGACAAACAAAAATGAAGGATTCAAACACCATCCAACAAATCAAAATATCGACTCCGTTTCAAAAAGTTACTTTGTGTAACATAATAAACATAAACAAACTTATTAGGTATATTTAAAAAAAAACAATTTGCTTGGCAAATAATTAAAATAATTGACAACAACAATTGCTTTTAAAATTTTAAATATTTTTTTTTGTATTTGAAGTGTCACTACTCGATTTCTACCATTTTTCGATTTTACCCAGAGTGCATTTCCCCATACAAACTTTTTGGTAAACCGCCATTATCACTAAGGGGTATGAAAAATAGATTTTGGCCGATTCTCAGACCTACTCAATATGCTCACAAAATTTCATGAGAATCGGTCAAGCCGTTTCGGAGGAGTACGGGAACGAACATTGTGACACGAGAATTTTATATACAAGGTGGCGCAAAAATAACCTTCCGATGTTTTTTGGCTGTAATTTAAATTATTGCTCAAATAAATAGTCACCAATATTACGCGTTCTGGAGCAGTGTAGCGTAACATTGTTTATTAACGTGTATTTCGCATGTGTTTACTACACAAATGTCAAAACAGAACTGACATTAGGGGTCAATCGCAAAATTTATAGCATTTTTCTGATAGGAGGATTACTTTTGCGCCACCTCGTATAAGATATGTGATATTAATGGAGAGCACACATATTCTGATGTTTGATTTTAATATGTTTTCTTATGTACCGGGAAATGAATTAGTGCTAATAGTATTTATTATAAGTAAGCTACAGCATAATTTTGTATATTCCGTTTTTTTGAATATTCGCCTGCAGACAAAGTAATAATTGTAATAAATAAATGTAATTTTTTTTAGTTTATTTGTATAGGTTATAACCTGCTTGGACATCAGAGCCTAGTCCCTTACGGGCAGGTGAATTGTTTCCTACTTTATGTAGAGATAGTGCGCAGATAAATCATTTAAAAAAAAAACATCTTGGTACAGCTCATAAACCTCGCTGTTGTAGCTTCTCCTCCATTCGAACTTTTCGGAAGCAGGGCCAAATATCTGAAGGAGTATTTATATATATATTATTCGTTTCGTCGAGCAGTCGGCGCCATAAAGCAGGACTGGTAGGATTAAGGTTCGAAAGAGCATGCAAGGACAAGGGACTAAATCCTTCGAGTGAGGAATTTTGAACCCTTTGTTTTTCCAAGTAGCAGCTTCCTTATGGTGATGCTCCGTCCGATATCTGAGAGGTCATTCGTGTGTTGGCTTATGACCCGTGCGCTGCAGGAGCAATCTCCATGCGGAACAACAACATTCGCCACGTATTAATGAAGAGAAATGAATGACACCTTATTTTCACCTACCTCTACGCCAAAGATAGGATTTCCGCCGGGTAGTACGAAGGACCATTACCGAACCTGAGTGCTCTGCGATTTGATTAAAGAAAAATCTTTACTTCATCCAGGGCCGCAGACAGGATTCCTCTCTATCATCGAAATCATCAACAACAAAATTTAATGGACATGGATGCAAAAGTGACTTCTCCAGCCATTCGATTGATAGCGTGTGTTCAACTCATTGCCCTATCAAACAATTCGTAATTACTGTCAAGAACCACACCAACTGTTCTTCATTGCGCTAAGGAATAAGCCAATCAATTTAATTTTCAAATTACCAGAGACCACTCGTCCCCATAGCTAGTCGAAGAGGAATCCAATTATATAACAATTTGCTTAGGGACATTCACTAATAAAAAGGATAATAGAGTTGATTGCTTTTTTTCAGAATCCTCGTCTTCCTTTTTGTTATATTTTCGCCGTGAAAGAGCTCATCAATCGAACAACAGCTTCTGGTATCGTTTTCGGGTCAGTTATGCCTTGAAGGGATGTTATTTGTTGTCAGCCCTCTTTTCAATATTCATTAAGCTCTCGGCCAGGTACATAACTACCTTCAACCTGTAATCCTTTTTCGAAAATTGGTCACGTAAACGCATTTTAACAAAAGCACGCGTTGACCAGTTGGTAATTAAACCCATTAGAGTATTTTTGGCTACTACTAAGTGTCCTCCAGGGATATCAGGCTTCGGGGTGAGTATAGGATTAGGATGAACTTCATTTAATTACAAAGTTGCGTTCGGTTCCTCACCGGGAAAGGTGAAGCGTTAAGTATCAGTATGAAACGTATAACCTCTCTTCCCTGGTCTCCGTCTTTTAAGTGTCTAATTTCGTATCTGTCTTCGTTCTTATGATTAATTCGCCAGCTTAAATCATTTCGACGATCATGATATGATATCCAAAACCGAGGAAAAAATAAAAACTTGAATAATTCTGTGTCAAGCGGATCTCAAATGAGCCGTGGAAATGTCGGACCACCCACTTGAAGACGCAGTAGACTTCACTGCTGCTGTTGTTACTTCTACAGCCTTACGGGTGATTCGGATCGAAGTGCCCCCAGTTGGGGGCATTCCTTGTGTGCGCAGTCGAAAAATCTTTGCTACCACTGACGATGACGATGACGACTCTGGCTATGGAGATGATGTGGCTGGGGCACTGTGTGCTGCCGCTGAACAGACGACTGTCTACAGTAACAGTGCGCATTCAGCTGCAACTCACTCCGATTTCGGATTGAGGAATCTGTGATCTTTTGATGGATTTAGGCCTCCACCTCAACTGCCACTGATGAATGGTCTCGAAATTGCTCTCAGCTTGTACATCGATGTTTTCGGTCGGTTCGATAACCTTTTACCGGATTAAATTGTGCACCAGAGTCTGTGGAATATGACAGATTGTTAATAGGTGCATAGCCATGAAATATTTAAGTCGATTTGTTTGTGTTACGGCTTAACCGGATCGGAATCTAAAGTGAAATTTATGCTTTTTGTCTTAAATACCTTTCATCGTTGCGAGAAGATTGATTTTTTGACAGATCAGGGAATACAATGGAGCGTGAAGGATGGGCTTGTTTTTTATCGGAACATTACTTGAAATGTCAGTAACATTTAGATGAACATCAACTTAGGTATAACTGTTGGATTGATACTTTCTGGAAGGGTGCCGATGTCTATAACAACTTAAGGATCAGGATCGCGTTTCATTTCGTTGAAAAACTTTTGTGTAAAATTCGTTCCCTACTGCAATTCAAGAAATATTGTACATTTTATTGGGTTTGGAACTGGTTTTCTGATTGACGGGATTAACGTTGATAGTCGCGCTTTAAAAAAACTGCAATATCTGCGGAAAAACTAATTGAGGCTCACTATCGGATACCTATTCAAACCGTTAAAGTCTACAGCGGTCCTATGCCTTAGATATAGGAGTTTGTACCGCCTCGTACCAGATATTAAATGGTCATATCCAACGTCCTGTGTGAACGTCTCAAGCCGCTCTGCAACACACTAAACGGCACGTATCAGTATAGCTTCCGGCCTGGCAGATCGACAATGGACCAAATTTTCACACTGAGGCCAATGCTGGAAAAGACCAACGAATTTCAAGTCCAGACTCACAACCTTTCCATTGACTTTATATGGCGATATCCGAATATGGGATCCCGGCAAAACTTATCTAGTTATGGCGCGTGACACTTGAAAACACGCGGTGTAATGTGCAGTTTGGAAGCAGCTCTTACGAATTATTCCAAACCAAGCCATGCGCTATCATGTGATTTTTTCAATCTTGTGCGCATGGCAAGTGTCAACACGGAAGGCACTAATTTCAATCGATTCGTCGATCGTGTACGCGGATGAGTGGTTCTGGGTGGTTCTTTAGTGTGCCGTGTTAGAGGCTTTTACGGCGATTGAAGAACAGGCAAAATTGGTTGGTCTTGAAGTTACTAAGGACAATACCAAGTTCATGCTATCAACGAAAAAACTTACATCAGTCAACGTCGGTGTTGATAGCAATAACTTCGAGGTAGTACCTCGGAGTAAAAGTCAACTCCAGTAATGACACCTTAGTGAAGATCACCTTGGAAAACCGCTGTTACTTCGGTTTGGCCACTCTTCAATCGAAGAACGAAATGCATTCTCTACCAATCTCTATAATCCTGCCAGTACTTAACGGTGCCGACTGCAAGGAAAGGTTATTTATATTGGGTTCTTTTGAAAGAAAAATACTCCGTCGGATATTTGATCCTGTGTGCGAGGAGGGCAAATAAAGGAGAAGATATGGATGTAGTCGAAAAAGCTAAATCACGTCGACTACATTGGCTCGGCCACATTGAACGAATGGACAATAATTCTCTCTGTTTTACCACTTGGAGATGGTTGGGATCATTGAGCATGGTGAGGTCAGATTAAGGGCCGAAACTGCAGGTGCTGGAATGCTGCATTGCAGTATCTCTGGCACAGACCCTTTACGAGTCGGGAGTAAATTTACTTAAGATAAATATTAAAAAGTTCGTAGGTGTTATAAAAGAGACAAAGACTCTCAACCCCATTTATCAAATCACATATACAATCCCGATCAATCAAGACTCAAGGCTTTTCTATTGAATACTGAATTTTTTAAATCACAAAACATGCAAACGCATATTTTTTGTTATTTAGTGTTTAAGTCGTAAATAAACCAAACCCCAATTAGCGTTCTAGGTCCAAAGGTTATTTCCTAATATCTTTGTGGGTGAACCTCAAAAAATTGTGACTTTTTTTCATTCAATCAAATAAACTTAAACATAAAATAAATGACAAAATCTTCCAAAAACTTATTATTTTTATAATGCTAAATTAGTAGTGTGTATATCATCCTTTATTTGAAATCACTTCATAAATTCGGTTAGACATTGAATCGTAAAGGGACTTTAAAAGATCCAATGAGACTTAGCTCCAGTCACTCTTAATGGAATTTTATAATGATTCGACATCTTCAAATTGTCTGCCCGATTGATAGACTTCCCGCGACAGTCGTCGCCACACGTTCTCGATGACATTGCGGTCAGGAGAGCACGGAGGCCACTCCATCAAGGTTACATTTTGGTCCTTAATCCACTTCTTTCCCACTCGAGCGGTATGTATTGGGGCATTATCATGTTGAAATGTCCAAAGTAATGACCCAAAAATGTTAGAAAAATGTGAAAATGCTTTTTGGCGCAGCTCCTTGTAGTGTATGGCATTCATCTTAGATGAAACAAATTGAAGTTCAAATGCCCCATAGTAGGAGATGGCATCACACTCCTCACGACTACTGTGATGGGTTAAATAGTGTTCTTCCTTTCTTATGTCATGGAAGTAGTAGTTGAAGCCGTCTGGTCCATCCACATTAAAGCGTTTTTCATCAAAAAAAAAAATGATTTGGTACCACTTCCTATTCCATGCCATTTGACTCCGAGCAAAAAGAGAGCGAGCATGCTTACGAACGTCGCAGAGTGAAGCATATTCACTTTTTTGGTTGCAAATAAAGATATCGTGATAATTTTTTTTTCATAGCTTTGAAAATTTTCTTCAAGCTGAAAAAAAATTATCACGACATTTTGTGAATTTTTGGAAAAAATATTTACAGAGTCTTTCAGAATTTTCTCCTGACATACGACTTTCTCCCAATAGGAAATGGACTTAATATTTTACTTCAAAAAATGTCAATAGTAAATAACTGAAGTAAAAACAGGGTGTCTTAAAGTCAAACAAAGTCACAGTGGTGCATATAAGTAAACAAACAATAAATTATGTTAATATTTCTGCATGTATATCAGAAGCCTTTTTATTATTATTTTGCTGCACATTAGTACATTTTAAGTCAAGGTATAGAGAAAGTATGTAAAGTGCTATAAAATAATAAAATTTAGGAAAAATGCTTTCCAGAATTTCATGTTAAAAAAAAACATTTTTATCCGAAAAGGTAAAAGTAGTATTTTACTTTCAAATAAAACTCAAATGTTAATGTTTGCAGTAATTGCAGAGTATTTAAAAACAAGTTCAAATTAAACAGTAAGTAGAATGGAAAAAGAACCATTTAAATTTTTTTTTATTTTTAAAATGTATAAATAACAAATTATTTCAATAATATATTTCAAGTTTAACAATGGATAATAAATAAATTAATAAGTAAAAATATATAAAAAAGAAAAACTAGATTTCTTGGAAACTTTCGTCAAAGCCCGAAGTCATTTCTAATAAACTAATCATTTCGTTAGAGCATCGTGCTTTGAGGTCTTTTTCAGTTCTAACATGCCTTAGCGAAGAAAAAAGAAGGTCCGATGAGGCTGCAAGCATGTTAAATATGTCTTCACTCTGCCGCAGCCTTGAAAATTTGCAGGTATTTTCATACCTATATTTTTTGTCTTTATTTTTGGATTCCTGAGCTTCTTCTGACAGTTCTCCGATTTGTAACGACTGTTACTCTATTATACTTTTGCCATGAGCCAAAATTTTATGAAGAGTAGGTGTAAGTTGCTTTACGGGATACTTTTCTTTCAATAAATTTGTTGTTTCCATTGCATAAACTCCAAACTTTGAACCGACAACATTTTCTATGCAGTTTAGAACGTTAAGTTTTACTTGAAGCCTTCTTATCACCTCCATATTGACTAAAGTTATACGAGCTGTTACATCTGGTTCTTCAAAAAATCTTCTCGATGTATTTTCATAGTTAGTGTTTCCAAATCCTTCTTTTGGTTTATCCACATTGAGTCCCATTTCCTCGCGAAATTTCTTTTAGTTATCTAGCTTCCTTAGATATTCTTTTTGCCTCCTTAGTCCCAACACTTTCATCAACATTTTCTCCATCAGGGTAGTCAAAAAATGACAGGAGGACCATTAAGAAGGAATACATTTTTACATGAAAAAATGTTTTTATGACCACTTGCAATTTTAAGGATATAATAAAAAAAGACATAAATGAATAAAAAAAACCTTCTTTAATAAAATCTCTCTAAACCGCAAATAGCGAAAAGCTGGCAGCTGGTTTTCTTAGTAAATGTTTTAGAAATAGTCAAAGAATATATTTGCGTTTGGACCAAAGACTTTCAAGGATTTTTTATAACTCAAAGTCAAAAAATTTACCCAAAAACAGCTTTTCAAAAATGTTAAAATTTCGCATTTAAAAAAGAAAAAAAATGGATGATAATTGTACTTTTTACAAGCTCAAATAATACAAAATATAATATTTAAACAAGGATTTTAGAAACTCTGAAACTTTTCATAAAACTAATATATTTTCTTTGATCTGAAAAATAAGGAAACTTTGACTACCTGTATCATCCGAATCCTTCGACCGATTTTTTTCGACTTTTGAAGCTTCCAATATTTCCTTATCCAGTAAATAAATTAGTTTTGGATTTTAAGCACACAAGAAAACTGAATTTTGCAAAAAGGCGCCACAGTGCGTCGGTGATTTTTTTGTTTTTTTCATTAAAACTGCTTTTCTTGCGGGTTTTTTCATATTTTTTCCATAATTTAATGGATTTCTCAGAAAATCACTGACAACAGTCTGACTTCTAGAGATTTTTTCTGCTATCTGCCTGGTTGTAAGATTGCTGTCTCGATAGGCCCATATTTTTTCTTTTTCCTCCGAAGCTAGTGCTGCACAACGATCCATTTTGTGTTCACTTAATTAAAAATTGCGAGAGGCACTAAAATTCAACTTCTTACTTGCACAGCTAATCGGAAACTAAAATAACAGCCTCTGAGTCTATTGTGGTGATCGCCTAAAAATCAATTTTTAACTTCCCAGTGGAAGTTCTTGTAATGGGGCCGATTTTGTGAATCGCGGATTTTGACATAGCTTCACGTTTCAAGGTCACCTGAATCCAAATCCAACGTTTTTATAGAAATGTCTGTCCGTGTGTATGTACGTATGTGCGTATGTACGTATGTGCGTTCGGAATTATATTTCGCCACTATTATTTCGAGAACCAAAGATGACATTGACATAGGATTCAAAGCGTAATTACGTAACTCAGAACTGATTAAGTTTCCAGCGAAATCGGTTCAGCTGTTTTTTGATAGTAAATAAATAACTAAAATAATTTTCCTTTATTTGTACTATTTATTGTCATTTGTCATTGAGCAAATCATTATTACCTTGTGCTCCGTTATTTCGTATTAATTTTAAGCGTCTCCGTGTTCATAACAATGGTTGCATCAATATATATCACACTTCGCTGTTATTAACAACATTTAATTTCCATGAACAATATTAAAGAGGATTTTTTAATATTAAATAATTCTTAACCATATCTTATGATTACCCACATTTCAAAATTTCCCACTAATCGCATAAATCATATTGATCCCACTGGGAAGTTAGTCGTGTGGACCTTGCGGGTCGCACCCAGAACACTTTTTTTGGCATAGGCAAAGCAAAATGGAAATAGATCATAACTGTGCAATTTCCGCAGCCAGCTCTTATCTCTTAAACTTGTCTAATGTTCCACTCTAAAAAATCAACAAAGGTTACGGTGGTAGCTTTCTGCATCAAAGAGAAACATAAACTGTAAAATACAGAACATGTTGAGTCTATTTGATTGATCGGCAGTCTATAAAGACCATCTTTTCACTACAACTTAGGATCAGTAATTTCTTTAGGAAGCCAAATGGTTTTTAAGTCGTTGTTGCAACTTGCTTTTGGTTTATCAAGCTCAAGTGACCGCATGCTTCGAAAAACTATCCTTAATCCTCTGACATTAACAAATTAATCTTATCGTCATTCCTTAATTGAAGTGTTTTGTCATAATACTGCCCCACACTGACACTCGACTAATGACCTCATCGTAGAGGGTCAGAACTAATTATGTATTGTGAAAAAGTTTTGTTTACTTTTCAAATCAATTTTCCAAACAGATATCACCTATCTTTCTGCAACACCTGTAATTTTCTAGTTTCCGACAAAACTGCCCAAAAGTCAAACACACCGAACCGAACCTACCCAAGATTCTTATCACACGAATTGGTGTCCCTTTCCCATTCTTTCCTGCTCTATGAGTGTTTTTCAATAATTTTTCATTTGTTAACATGACTCGATTCGAATCGAATGTACGTCGGGTACAATTAAAAACAAATCAACTGAGTTGGTAGGTAAAAAGGCTCACCCCAAACCTGGCAAGCACCTGTGCGCTCCCAATAATCTTCGCATATCATCAGTGACTCGTGTAATTAGATACAAAATGTATCTGTCCACATAATATGTGGCACCTCGCGCTCCGTCGAAAAATTATTTCAACAATTTCGATAGCCGATAGGATGTTAGGATAATATTTCGGACTATGTCACCAGGATATTGACATTAGGAAGCAGATACAATCAGTTAATTGGTATGTAGAGTTGGAGAGTCCAATCCTCCGCCGAGGATAGGGCAACAGAAATACCATCATCCCCAATTGCGGCTAAAGATATGCGTAATTGTAATGCGTTCCGAACAATTTATACAGTATCATCATCGTCATCATCCTTGACACGTGTCCGGTGTCTTATTGTTACGCATCCGAATCAAAGGTGCACGTGACGTTTCCACTTCTCTGCTTGGCTAATCGTTTGGGCGTGCACTGGCTCAAATCTGTCGAGGCCTCTTTCCGTTCGAATGGTACTTTTGAATCTCTGGCATTCGTGGACCATAAAATGTCAATTTGTCGCGGGATTTAATTGAATTGAGCAAGCAGTGTGCATTGTCCGAGTTAAATGAATGCGGTATAGGGGAGCTGATGGTGGTATCATTTGTTACTTGCAACTGCCACGTGAAGGGGGGTGGTTGACGTGCGTTTGATATTTTATTGCCGCTCGATGTGACTGCTCGGTAAGTGGAAGTAAATCAGGAATTTTATTTGCTGAAAATCTTGGAAAATTAAAAATTAATTGACCGATTTATTGGTGGGACCTGTTTCCCTTTTTTTGTTTATTGATTGAAATGTGGTAGGGTCTTAATGAGGCAGACATGGGAGGGCCAAGATGCATAGTGTTTCGTCAGACCAGACTGACTGGTATAATATTTGAATTTGCCGCCCATCGGCTATCTTTATAGTAATTTAAAAAACAAAAGAGAAAAGAATAAAAAAAATTAACAAGTTTCAGCACTTGCGAATAAACCGCCAGTCATAGGTCGTGAGTTCGTCTCTAGTGTTTTTCTTTTTCTTTTTTTTTGGACTCGCTTCCGTTTTTTTAAAACGCTAAGTGTCGCCGGTTAAATAAGTTTTCTTTTCATCAGTTCCGATAATCAAAACTAATCCACAAAAACTCTTGCGAATTTCCACATAGATACACTCCTTTTCTCAAACAGTGTTGCAACTTTAATGATGTTTTGTGCTTTAACCTTAGAACCGTGTATCTTCCGATCAATACATTTCCATGTTTTGGGGAGCTGTACTCCCCACTGCATTTTATATACAAATTAATCAATAATTTAACGCAGTGAATTGGTTATTGGTTGAATACTTTTATTAAGTAAATGAATTGAATATGAAAATGGATTAAATTTGTTTAGAAATCAGATATCTGATAGCTGTGTGGAGGAGCTGGTATGAGGTCGTTTGGACGGTGGTGATTGTCGATCAATAATTTATTTATTTACTTGTTTATTCGTTTATTTGTTTATTATTTTTATTTGTTTATTTATCTATTTATTTATTTATTTATTTATCTAATTATCTATTTATATTTATTTATTATTTATTTATTTATTTATAATTTTTTTTTTTTATTTATTTATTATTTATTTATTTATTTTTTTATTTTTGTTAAATTGAAGGTTTTTCTCGCACTTTCCTTCAAAAAGATTGCTATTTTGTAAATAATAATTCTCTTTTGTTAAATATATTGTTTCAGTAGTATAAGATACAAAAATATCACATCTCTGTACTTATGCGAAATGTGTGGTAGCGTACCGAATGTAAATCAATATTATGTGAAATAAATCTACCTATCTATCTGGATGTAGTCTAAATGGACCTGGTGTGGACGGACATGGTGTAGATAGATCTAGTCTGACCAAAATGTCATTCTCGTCCAAACATTCTTTGTCAGAAGGGCTGTTGAGCTTTAGGAGGTAGCAATGTTCGCAAGCTCGAATATAAAGCTTTCTGCAAGTAGGTTTGTAACATAGATCACAAACGGCGGTTGTTTTCGTGTATTTGTAATTCGAGCGCAGGGACTTACATGGCTCACATCTACGCATTTTTTTTCTGTATGAAGGCGACTAGTTAGTGAAAATTATGTAAAATGATTGGGCCATAGCAATAACAAATTTTATGTGGAACTTAAATTTCCTTGTGCATATGAGTGAAAGGGACTATAAATTTAAGCTGCACACTTATTTTGTTATTGGTACAGGTCATTGTGTTTTTTTTTACATTTTTTCCGGAAACTGTTTGGAGAAGTGTCAAAACAGCTTGGCTGTCAAAGTGTTAAAACTCATTTGGAAGACAATCCATATACGGCAGAATGGTGCAATCCGTACTACTCCTACGGCAGCACTGGACGCCTTCCTGCACTTTATCCCGCTAGACTTAAAAATAAAGCAACTTGCTGGCAACAGCGCTTTGCGCCTCAAAAATTTAGGCCAGTTTATGGACTGTAGTTTTGGGCACTGCACGATCTTAACTGATGTGCTACCCGGAAATCCTATACGGACTGATGAGATTTGACCCTTGGTCGATCATGACATCCCCTATGAGGTGTCATATCCGCGAAGGGAGGAGTGGCAAAGAGATGCAGTCACAATAGCAAACGAGGTTGCTATCTACACTGACGGCTCTAAGACGGGGGAGAGAACGGGTTCTGGCATTTTTTCTGCTGATCCAGACCTGAGAGAGTCTATACGACACCCGGACACAAGCAGTGTCTTCCAATCGGAAGTTCTAGCTGTTCTAAGGTTGGCAGAGATAGTGCAGATGGGATCATTGTCGGGAAAAGATATTGCCATCTATATTGACAGTCAGGCGACACTTATGGCACTTGAATCTGCTAACATTAACTCTGAGATAGTCAGAAACTGTCGCACAATGCTAAAAGCAGTATGTAGACGGAATCGAGTAAGACTGTGCTGGGTACCGGGACACAGCGGTATAGAGGGAAATGAGCAAGCCGATGAGCTAGCAAGAAAGGGACGGGACCTGGAAAATAGCGGAGGTGTGAACATTAAACCACCCCTGGGCGTCTTTAAGGGAAAAATCAATGAAAATACCTTAAAAATGGCTGACCTCAGATGGCAGAACATAGAGGGGCATAGGGTGTCTAGAGCCCTTTGGCCCCATTTGGACAAGAAAAGATCTAATGAAATTCTAAAATTGAGCAGGGAACAGCTTAGAACAGTAATTGGGATTATGTCAGGGCACTGTCTTCTAAGAAAGTATGCTAGGCGACTTGGTCTGGTGGATGTGGGCACGTGCAGGTTCTGTGGTGATCTACAAGCCGAGGAAGACATAACACACATATTGTGTGAATGCGAGGGCATAGCACGGAATCGTAGGAGGATTCTAGGGGAATACTTCTTCGAGGAACTAGGGGAGCTGAGCGGCATAGACCATAGGAAGCTGGTTAAGTTCTGCAGGAAGATTGGGCTCTGTCTAGGAAAAGTTTTTTTAAGTTTTAAGGTTTTTCTCCAATTGAAGTCTTTCAAGTGGTACCCTAGGGATCGCGATGGGCGCTTCTGGTGCCTAGTGCTGTATGCGAATTGCATACCCCTTTTTAACCTATGACCTACGGCGGAATGGCGCAAGCTTATCTTCCCTCAATCGAGCTATACGGGTTCTTGAATCATTAAAGCGCAAAAAACGAGAGATTTGCTCAAATCGGTCCAATGACATCACTGCCCTCCCTATAGAATGGCATATGGGATTTGACAAATAAATCTGTAGCTTGAACTGAATTTGATTTCTCAGCGCCAGCATACAGTAAAATGTCAATATAAGCATAGATCTCATCGACATTGGTATTATGCTAAGCTCGCAGCCTTTTCGGAGTATCTTGACGATGTTTATCGGCAATTGCCTTTTAGCTTTTCTATTTGTCTCTAAGACAATTGATTCAATAATAGCAATTGGCAGTTTATTTGTCGATAAAAGTCTCTGGGCTAAAAGAGCCATACTCCATTCTATTCTTCTTCATTTCCTTAATTCTCCTTTGTTCTGCAGCACTAGGAATCGAACACCAAATAGTTTTGCCATTTTTGCCTGGGCCCATATATTTCTGGCCACGATTTGCCACAGCTGCTACGCTTGGAAGCAGACTGTTTTTCGACGAAAGTCTCGGTGCTACAAGGAGCAGACTCCAATCGACAAGTTTTCATTTGATCAGTCCTGGTTTGCTCTGTAGCACTGGGCATCGACCACCAAACAGTTTTGTCGTTTTTGCCTTCACCCATGTATTTTTGCAAACGATTTGCCTCAATTGCTAATTCTGGTGGTTCCACGCGTTGTAGCTCAATATCTGCATTTTGCATGTCTTGAACGAGCTATGTCAAATGCATATTCTAAATCGGCTCGAAATAAGCAAGTGGATCATCAACATTTGAATCGTCGCTATGCCGGTCATACGTCGGATCGTCATCAGAAGAGCAATTATTTACCATTTCCATACTGTCAACAGATAATGAAGCTATAGAATGATCTCGTCCACCAATCGCTTCGCTTGCTTCAGCCTCATTTTCGCCGATATAACTGTTGAAATAATCAGCAAGCTCTTGCTGTTTTTCATCGGCTAACTCACGTTGAATAGGTGTTTGCTAAATTTATTACTCTTCTGTCCATATCTTCAAAATAACTGCAACCAAATCAAATGACCAAACAAAAAAAAAACATCTACCTACATTAGGGTGGTCCTTATTTTTAAAATTTCGAATTTTTGTTCGAGTACCCTTTTTTTTTGTTCTTTTACACCTAAAAACAATACCCTATTTTTTTCGATAACGTTAACACGTGCCGCACTGAGCTTAAAGTTAACACAGCATCAATGCACAGCACTTGCACGCGTAGAGTACTTCTTTTGCACTTGTTTGTTTTCTTCTTTGCCACTTTTGCTGTTTTTTATTACATCACAGCAAGCGTAGGTGTCATTATATTTAAGTTCGCATGTGGCATTCTGTCAATAGGAAATTGTAATATAGCCCGGTCAGTTTACTTAGAACAAAATGCCACGTGAAAAATTATTTTTGGTCGGTTCTATGAAAAATCAAATTCTCGGTTCAAAATTGCCTTCAAAACGCGACGTTTTAAGTGTTTTGTTTTACAATATGAGAAAAGTGAAGTTAAGTTTACCGAATAGCGTTTCGTTAGTCATAGACGAGTGTTCAATATTTTGGAAAAAGGCAAGAATCCCTTCTCGTGATCGATGCAATTGCTTAAAACAATTAAAAAAGCTTTACGAAGAGCTATGAAACATTGAAAAAAGTAAAAACAGAAACACTGAGACATCAAAAAAAAAGAAATTGTTTTCGAAGAAAGCTTAAATGATTTGTTCGACATCGCACATGCATCTGCCTTGAGTTCAATTAAAATTGAAGAAGACAAACAGTTTTTAATTTTACAAAGACAAAAAGGTCGACCTGGATGCATGCTTGGAATGGATCTTAAACTTGCTGCTTTGGAGAAAAGAAAGGAGGATAGCGAGTTTAGAATGCAACAACGAGTTGAAGATCAAATTCCAACAATTTCTAACGAAGGTAAGTAGCGATTTTGTTTATATATTAATCTAGGTACTTAACAGGAAACAAATATTTTACTAGTGGAATTTTCTTCTACGAGTTCTTCTGAGGGAGAAGAACCTATAGTTAAAAATGCTGATCTCAGCTCACCAGTCCCAGCACCGTCAGCAGCGAAAAGAGCACGAGTAGATATTTTAACCCCCAGGCTTTCGGCAGTACTGGACAGATGCAAGATAAGTGACAGAGATGCCGTACATCTCTTGACAGCCTGTGTTGAAGCCATTTCCACAGATCCGTCAAAATTTGTTATTAACCGCACATCTATACGACTCTCTCGCCGAAATTTTCGTGAACAGGCAGCTACTGCCAAAAAAAAAAAATTCTCGATTTGAGTTTAAGCTTTACTGTTATACATTGGGACTCTAAACTTCTCCCCGATATAACTGGCCAAAACTTCCAATTATTGCAACTGCTCCAAAAATAGAACAACTTCTTGGAGTACCAGAACTGTCAGCTGGAACTGGTATTGAGGTATCGTCTGCCGTGTATGATCTTTTGGAAGATTGGTCAATGCTCGATAAAGTTCAAGCTTTTGTTTTTGACACAACTGCATCTAATACCGGACGTTTGAATGGAGCTTGTGTTCTCCTTGAAAGTAAAATTGGCAGAGACATACTTTACTTAGCTTGCAGACACCACATTTTTGAAATTGTTCTTCAAGGAGTATTTAACGGAGCAAAGTTTGACCCATCTTCTGGCCCTGATATTCCTTTGTTTAAAAGATCTAAAGCCCAGTGTAGAAACATTAACAAACAACAGTTTTCTGTGTGGTCAATTAATAACAAGGTTGTGAGCATTCTTACCGATGTAAGGCAACAAATTCTTATGTTTGCTATGAAAAAGCTTGAAGATGATTTTCCTCGAGATGATTATAAGGAGTTTCTTGAGCTAATTGTAATTTTTTTGGGAGGAACTCCCCCAGGTGGCATTAGATTTCGGGCACCAGTAGCCTATCATCTGGCTCGGTGGATGGCAAAAGCAATATATTGTCTTAAAATAATGTTGCTACAGCAACAAATTAAATTGAACGCCAAGGACAAAAGAGCTTTATCGACGATTTGCTGCTTTATTGTCAATTGCTACACTGAGTCTTGGTTTTCCGCCCCAGATGCCTTGCAAGCACCGTTAAATGACATAAATTTCTTAAAAAAACTTAATTCATATAAAATGCATGATAAGGCTATAGCTGATATTGCACTTAACAAATTTTTGAACCATTTATGGTAATTAAATGAAGAATGTTCTGCTTTTTCCTTTTTTGACAGTAGACTAGATGTTGAGCAAAAATGAAAAATAGCTTTAAAAGTTTTAGGAGATGACGAACAAAAGGAAGAAGAAGTTAAAAAGAAATTGCATCTAAGGCCAGCTGAAGTCTCGAATTTTATTGAAAAAAGCCTTCCAGCAGAGCTTTTATCACCAAAATCAATGCGATTGTTTGAAATGTTTGGCTTATCTACAAGCTTTTTACATTTGGATCCAATTCATTGGGAAGACCAATCAGACTACAAGCGAGGAAAGGAAATAATTGGATCACTTAAAGTAGTCAATGATACAGCTGAACGTGGAGTTAAACTCATGGAAGAGTTCAATGATAAAATCACAAAATACGAAGACCAAAAGCAGTTCCTACTTCAAGTGAGTATCTTTAACATTTAAATTTAAAGAAACTACCACGTTTTCTAAAAAAAAAACTCTTGCTTATTTTTCATCAATTTGATATTATTCGCTAATCAAATATCATTTTTTCAGACCGTGCGAAATTGTCGTCAAAAATACCCTGGATGTAGCCGAGAAAGTCTTAAAGCGAGTTACGATGATTGAGTTTACCTAGCCTCTACTTATTTATGCTATATATATTTATTAAAAAAATAATGAATGAACAATTATACTGTTTTTATTTTACTATTTATAAAACAATTTACTTTGCAAATAAGCATTATACAATTATACATTCATATATACATTGATATGATGTAATCCTATTTGGTCAGCATAGGATGATATATTTGAATTTAAATGTCATGCGGCATGTGTTAATATACTCCGATTTGAATAAAAACAAAATTCTACGCGTTTTTAACCTAAAGGAACAAAATAAATGGGTACTTTTCTTCATACACATATGGACCACCCTAACTTACATGAACTAATAGAATATAGCAACTAAGTAAAAAAATAAAATCTTTTATGGCAAATATACCTAGAAGATCATTTAGTTTGTTAAAAACAGGTGGGAATGGTGCGATGGTAGTGTATTCACTAAGTGATTGGCAGGTCGTGCGTTCGAATCCCGACCAGGGCCATGATTTTTATAAATTGAATACACACAACAAAAACTGATCTCCCTAAAGCAATTTAGGCGCCACCTGTTGAGAAAAAAAAATCCCATCGCACCAAACTCCTTTCCTATCCTTCTATTCTTTCAGTAAGTAGCACTCAAAAATAGGCAATGAATTGCTGGGAGCTAGTTGCGCAACAAACTAAATGCCTGCGCTGTGGTTTTACCATTATAAGGGTACTGTGACACTACAGAAAAAAAAGAAATCCCTTTAGCGCACGCAAATTATAAAAAAAAAAAAAAAAAAAAAAAAGAATATTGTCTTAAAACATTTGTTCATAATTTTCAATGAAAACTTACAATTCCATACAAAATGTACTAAGAACATAGGTTCGGGCTACAGTCCGCTTAGGCGAACTGTTGGATACCCTATTCTTATTCCTATCCCTCATAAGTAGGCGTGACAAAAGTCTATGTATGGTTGAATTGTTAAGAACGCTCTATATATTTTGTTATATAACATTTAAAGGATATTATCAAAAAAAAAAAAAACAAGCTTTTATAAAAAACGCTCCCTAGCTCAAACTTTGGTTTTTCAATCAAATGTTTTATTTAATTGTGTGCGTGTCAGTAGACGGATTTAAAAAAAAATAACACATGAGCATAAGGGCCCCCTAGAGAGTATATATTATAAATTTCAGCTCCCTAGCTCACTTTTTTCAAAATTTCAAAAAAAAAAAAAAATAATAATAATTGTGGGCGTGCCAGTGGGCGGATTTTGAAAATATTTACACTTGAGCATAAAGGGCCCATAGAGAGTATATATTATAAATTTCAGCTCCCTAGCTCAAACTTTGGATTTTCAAAAAAATTGTTTTATTTATTTGTGGGCGTGTCAGTGGGCGAATTTTGATAAAATTTTATCCCGAGCAGTTTTAGGAGTCATAGATCATATATAAAAAATTTCAGCTTTCTAGCTCAAAATTCGATTTTTTCCAAAAAAAAATTTTTTTGAGTTTGTGGGCGTGTCTGTGGGCGGATTTCAAAAATTCGTAAACTTGATTATTTCGGGACCCTAGAGAGCCTATGGTTAAGATTTCAGCTCTCTAGGTCCAGTTTAAAGGCCTAATTTTTGCCGACGGACGGACGGACGGACGGACATGGCTAGATCGACATTACTATCGATGCTGATCATAAATATAGTAACTTTTAGGGGTCTACGGGCAATATTAAGGTATGTTACTCGTACAAACTATGCGTCAAAATTAATATACCCTTAGAATAGGGTATAAAAAATGAGCTGTGAATCAGTACAAAACCATTTAATTTTTTTTTCTTTATTTATACTTTATTTCCTTTTTTTGTCATTTTAAAACGTTTTTTAATAAAAATAGTTAACTTGTTTTAAAACACTGCTCTTGGTTTTTTTCTGTATGTATTTGGATTCTCAGATTGGATTGGTGAAATTGTGTTTTAGTTATCTAAATTCCGGTAAAGTATTTTTTTTCAGTTATTCGAAGATCGTTTAAGTTAAAATACCGCTTAACTGAACAAAAACGTATGGCAAATGGGGGTTTCAGTTAAGCGGACTCGACTGTATATACATAGTTAAAATGGCTTAGCCACGGGTTTCTTTTAAAGTACCTATGTATCGATCTTTTCTTGTCTCTTGGGCTTGATTTTAATTTTTTCCTTGATCAAATGTTCTATTATTCGGTGAACCTGCATAACATCTTGCGGTGTGATTCCAGAACAACTGTGTTCTTCCAATAATTGGCATACATTTTCGCTTGCTATTATGGCCTTTTCAATGGAAATTTTTGGGGCACGTTTCATTTGGATCTCCAGGTATTTCTTTAGAAGACTTCTCGTCTTCATCCTGCGGCTCATATAGATTTAACAACATTTCCACAATTCGTCATCGGACAAAATAGCATCTGTTGAAGTATCTGCATCGCAATTCATCCAAACAGAAATTTGTTCGTAGCCAAGGCCATCAATCTGCTTTATTAAAGGCAACAGTTCTTCAACGGCATCTTGAATTCCTACGAAAAAACGATTTTATGTATGTACATGGAATGAAAACCTTCTTTGAATTTTTACTAACCTGATTCTTCTTCATCTTGAAAGAGAATCTTATTCCACACGTCCTTTAGCACAGTGGGAGTTACATTTCCCCATGAATGTGCTATAGTCCATATAGCATTTTAAATATTGAATGCCTTCAAAATATCCGTCCTAGCCTGTCCTGGTCCAATTAGTTTTTTTACGATCTCTTTTCGATAGTGACATTAAAGTGATCTGATGACTCCTTGATCCATAAGCTGGATCAAAGAAGTGCAGTTGGTGACATCTGGATGAGCTGGACAATTATGCGATAACAGCAGAATCTTACAATCTTTTTCAGGGCCAAGTTTTTGTTTATGCTCTCTTGCCTCAGCGTTTGTTTGGCCTCAGCGATGAAGTAGTTCAAAATCGGGAGGCCTGTCGCTTTTTCCTAGGGTTGAACCGGCGAACCATACAGGCGAACCAATACGGATGCAGTTAAGTGGGAGGATTGTAATCCCTTTAATCTTGATCATATCCTCAATGCCTTTAAAGGATGATTTTTGTACGTGTATCTATCTGCGATACAAATAAAAATCTATATAAACGTTTAGGTAGGGTTACTAAGCGGGTTCAAGTAATTTTCTTAACCTTTAGCAGGTCGTTAAAGCATTTCACTTAAAGCAGAAACATTTATCACCATTTCTTCAAGCAAACAGAATAACAATTTAAAATTGATTGTTTTTGGCAACCTTTCAGCTTGAGTCTCAACAATCTTGAAGACATTTCGCATTTCAACTCGCAACCGGTGCCAATTTATCATTTTAAATTCAAAATATAATCTCGTCCATGTCCCAGAACTTCAGCAGCTCACTCCCTCCCCCTCTTATATGTAGTATCTAAGCACTAATAGATACACAGCCAGAAAGTAACAACAATACCGACAACGAAACTTTCAAACATTTAATTAACGAAAAATTGCAAATTCACTTGGCGTTGCAAAATGCCAACATTAATCAAGGCGGTCGTTCGTCCGTTCTGTCCTTTGAGCTGCGTGTGTGAACATTTTGCTAAGATCTCACCTCATCACGTCATCGGACGAGAAATGACAAACGAAACCCCCAAACTCGAGTGATTTTTGCTCGATGAACGGTGAGCTGTCGTTGCTTTGAAGTGACATCCCGAAAGCCAAACACATTATACCTTTAATCACCTTGCAGAGCGTTGAGCAAGACACGTCATTCTTCGCAGTATCTTTTGGCGCACGAAAGCTTTCGGGCAGTGCTAGATGCATTTTTATCGGGTTTAAAAATAGGAGATGCAATGATGCACGAGTCTGCTACTGGATGGTACAAAAAACAAACGGAGACAAAAAAAAAAAAAAAACAATCTCGGCGTTGATGTGACAACACGAACAGATTTGAACCTGAAGATCAGAGAGTCAGAGCAGCAGCCGTGGAAACTCGGCGAATTCATCTGAAGGGAACGGCCGGCGGCGATCCGCTTGATAAGCATTTTCACTGATGCAGATGCATTTTATTCTCTCTATCGTGTTGTAATAAATCACAAGCAGCGCCCAGCGGTTGTCTTAATTAACGCGAATGGTTCATTGAGGATGAAATGTGGAGAGAAGATGTCTCCGTATGAAGTGTGATCGCACGGGGTGACACTTGTTCCAATTAATTGCTTGCTGAGCTGCGACGAGTACGAGAAATTCAATGCAAGGCATCAAAATCATTTCGTTGAATTCCGCAGCTAAGTTGGGAATGGTGAATGTCTCTGTTGTCGTCTGATTGGACCACACCGAAGACGCTTGAATAGCTCTCAAAGTTTTTTTTATTTTTTTGCCCACAAATCAAGAGGTTTCCATGTTTCGCCCTGATATTAGCTCGTTTGTATTGGATCAGAGTAAGCCACACACAGATCGAGGTGCGAAGAGATTTTGAACGCATTTTCGGGAACACACAAACAGTTAAGCACTCCTGCTTGCCACTGGAAAATCAGACAGAACTTAAGGAGCTGACTGTGATATAATTGACGCAGGCCGATGAAAGAATTCCTCTGAGGATCATTATGTGTTGTATTTCTGATTTCGGAATGCAATTAACATTCAGTTCGAAAAGTTGAAGAAGAACACAGACATAGACAGGATTTTGAAGCACAGTAAGCAGCGACATTTGAAATGCTTTTAAAACGGATATTCCCCCTTGTAAAAGAAAAGTTGAATGTCTCTCGACTTAACCTTAGAACCGTGTATGGAGTGCTGCACTCCCCATACACTTTTGAATGATGAATACAAACAACAAACTATTTCACACCAACGTAATATCTTAGCATATTGTATGTAATGTACCGTTAGCTTTGCAAAAGTATTGGATTCAAATTCAAATGTTCGATGAGTTTCGTGTAAGAGCGCCTAAAACAATGCTACCTCTATACGTGTTTGGGGAGCTGTACTGGTACTCCCCATTATTTTGTATACCCTATTCTAGGGGTATATTAGTTTGTATGCATAGTTTGTAACATACCTTAATATTGCCCGTAGACTCCTAAAAGTTACTATATTTATGATCAGCATCGATAGTAATGTCGATCTAGCCATGTCCGTCCGTCCGTCCGTCCGTCGGCAAAAATTAGGCCTTTAAACTGGACCTAGAGAACTGAAATCTTAACCATAGGCTCTCTAGGGTCCCGAAATAATCAAGTTTACGAATTTTTGAAATCCGCCCACAGACACGCCCACAAACTCAAAAAAAATTTTTTTTGGAAAAAATCGAATTTTGAGCTAGAAAGCTGAAATTTTTTATATATGATCTATGACTCCTAAAACTGCTCGGGATAAAATTTTATCAAAATTCGCCCACTGACACGCCCACAAATAAATAAAACAATTTTTTTGAAAATCCAAAGTTTGAGCTAGGGAGCTGAAATTTATAATATATACTCTCTATGGGCCCTTTATGCTCATGTGTAAATATTTTCTAAATCCGCCCACTGACACGCCCACAATTATTTTTTTTTTTTTTTTTGAAAATTCAAAGTTTGAGCTAGGGAGCTGAAATTTATAATATATACTCTCTAGGGGCCCTTTATTCTCATGTGTTAATTTTTTTTTATATCCGCCTACTGACACGCCCACAATTAAATAAAACAATTTTATTGAAACACCCAAGTTTGAGCTAGGGAGCGTTTTTTTTTTGATAAAATCCTTTAAATGTTATATAACAAAATATGTAGAGCGTTCTTAACAATTCAACCATACTTAGACTTTTGTCACGCCCACTTATGAGGGATAGGAATAAGAATAGGGTATCCAACAGTTCGCCCAAGCGGACTGTAGCCCGTCCCTATGTTTAATATGTAATTTGTTACTCAATGGATTTATTGCACCAACTGTTTAGTTAGACGGCTTATAAAAGTCGCATAGCTATCTGCGTTTGCTTATGGTTCCGGATATTGGTTAAAGATATTTTGTCTTCAAGGTTGTCAATTGAATCGGCGACGTCACAGTTTCCCCGAAAAAAGTTCTTCAGAACTGCAAGAGAATTAAAAGCATCATTCACTGAGGGTTTTTGAAGAGGAAGGACTCTGATAGAATCTTCCCCATCAGAATCGGCTTCTTCGGAATTAATTTCTAAAGCATATGTGACTTCGTCTATAATTTCTGCATCCGTCATATCCCCAAAACAAGGCAAATCTGCATCTATTTCTACAAGAAATTCAATTTCCTGTCTGAGATTTATCGTTAAATCAGCCTCTTTATGATCGCCAACTTCAGACTCTCTCTGTGCAACAAGGGTTTAAGCAAAGCCCGCCTTTCAAAAACAATTTTTTACTGTCTCGGGGCTGACCAGGCTCTTTTGACCATTTTCAAACCAGAAAGTATTCAAAATTTTTGGCAAAATCCGTTAAAGATTGCCCATTATCGAGATGAAGAATTTGTCGTCTTACTATGCACCTTCGATAATGGGATTTGAAAGACCGAATTATCCCTTGGTCCAAAGGTTGAATAATAGAAGTTGTATTTGGTGGCAGAAATTCTATTTTGATGTTGTCTAAAATAGCCTGATCATCTTATTTGTGACAAGCTGCATTGTCAACAAAGAGTAACACTTTCTTACCGTTCGCTCTGAATTTTGCATTAAGCTCCTTCATTATTTCGCTTCAGATTGATTCAGTCATCCAATATTTAACAGGGACTGTAGACTTACGAAAACACCTAGGGTTCCGGGATTTCCCTATGGAGAAAATCATTTTATCGCTACCATTTGCATTTACCGCAAAAAGAATCGTTATTCTATCTTTATTTCCAATGTGCCGGTGGGTAAAGCTTTGAACAACAATGCAGATTCATCCGCATTGGAAATATTTTCTACACTATATTCTTGTCGGTAAGATGTTGACCAAATATTCCTCAGCACCTTGCGTATCCGACGAATTTTTCTCTCCGTGCGTGTTTTTAAAATGTATATTTTCCCTAACTTTCCAACGCTCCAGCCAGCCTTTGGAGGGTTCAAAATCGACGTTCATCATAACAGCAAATTGTTTTGCTTTTTCCATTAAAAGAGGACCACTAATTAGGGGAATTATGCTTAAGATGACATACCCGATAAGATGACAAACTTGCAACTACTCGTTAACCATAAGCGCCACAGTTCTGCCAGATACGTCTGGACATGCAGTTTTACGATGTTGTTTACCCAGTCCAGATAGTAATGCAGCTGCCAGTTTACAACGTGCTTTCAATGAGGTCGGAATTAAGGATTTTGTGCGTGAAAAAAATATTTTTGTATTAAGTGTTTGCTCCAGAATTTCTGATAAGGTGAGTTTTGTGTTGTGTCTGAAGTGTTTCGTAACTACAGTTATTTGCATATTTAGTAATTTCTGTGTGATATTTTTGTCTGATCAGAAAATGTTGGTGCCAACAATCTGCTAAACATTTTCGATGCTATCGGGTAAGATGACATGGTACTCGACCGTCCAAGATGACACAGTATGTCATCTTACCAAAGAGGTTGTATTTTATTTTAATTTATATAAATCTTTACATTCCAGTATGTCAAATAATTACAAGACAACGTCAAACAGGCATTCTTGGTCAAAAGAGTATATGGCTAAGGCTATTCAAGACGTGAGAAAAAATAAATATGGTTGGCTACTGGCATCTAAGAAGTATGGATTACATCAAGCAACCCTTCGTCGTCATTTCAATCAAATTACGCAAACCTAGGCCGCTTCAAGCCAACTTTTGACCAAGAAGTAGAAAAGAATATGGTACAACACATATTAGAGTTCGAGAAACGGCTTACAACCACGGACGTAAGAAAATTGGCATTTGAATACGCTGAAAGAGCAGGAATAAACCACAAATTCGACAAAGAGACTCAAACGGCTGGTTGGGATTGGTTGCATGGTTTAAGAACCCGGAACCCCAGATTGGTATTAATATCACCTGAACCAACGTCAGCCGCAGGAAATATGGCTTTCAATAAGCCTCAATTTATGAAGTTCTTCGCGATGTTAGAAGAAATACTGACTGATATACCACCGCATCCTATTTATAATAACTATGGATGAATCTGGGCTGAGTACTGTTCACAAGCCTCCAAAAAAATTAAACGTGTCCTATTAGTAGATAGCGAAGATGATGTTCAAAACAATTTTTCGGACGATGATGATGATGTCGGGTGCATCTACTGCAATGAGCTTGCCTGCCAGGCGTGCGCAAAACGGTGACAAGCATTATGTGCTGGTGTTGAGCATTAAGCTAAGCAGTTCATATTTTAACTCTGCAAGGACGATTTTTAAGAGGTATGCCATCTTACACTAGGCATATGTCATCTGATACCTAACTATGTCATCTTGAACTCTCTTTTCAGCTTAATTTAACATTATTTTAAAACATTATTTTAAAAATCTTATTTGTTGCTAATTTAGTAATTCTATTAAATTATATTTTGTTTACCAATAAATGAATTTACTGAATTCACTTTGTTTTCATCCCTATGTTTTCTAGATATTTTCATTTTTCACTTTCAAGAAAAAGTATGTCATCTTGGGCACAATTCCCCTACTGCATTTTTCGTTCGCATGTCCTTAAACCAAATCAATAGCGCTTTTTTAATATTTTTGTGACAGCCAGTTCGCACCCGTTTCTTTGTCAAATTTTGCTTTTCTGCCGCTGCATTCAAAAGTAATTGCTTGTTTTTATCAATCGTTGTCAAAAGTTGGTGCCCTGCAGTCATATTTTGCACACATATTTTTCCAGGATTCTCCCAAATCGATTCTCTTCAGTACTTCTAAATTTGTTTGGAACGCTAATCCTGGTTTTTTTCCCATCTAGATGACTGCAGCCCCGGATCTAGGGGAGGGGGGTAGTCGCTGCCTATACCCCAGGCGGCAAGTTCAGAGGGCGGCCAAATTCACACTTTACAGACGAATGGAAAACTCATCATTTACTTAACTTTGACCACAGAATAAATAATAGTACAAGTACAGAAATTTCATGGCCATATCAACTCGACCGATACCCTCGCCAAACATAATTCAACTCTTAAGTTTCAATTGGAATACTTAAAAATGGGTCAAGTATCACACTTACCAAAGACAATACAGAAAAAAATAATTGAAATATTGGCAAAAACCGTTAGAAGTAGTGTTTGGCTTCTTTGTTGTATTCTTGATTTATCTTTTTGGGCGAATATTCTCCGCGAAATCAATCGGGAATAGCTATAGAAATTCAGAAAGAAGATATTATCCTTGTCCGTTCCGTTGCAATAATGGATGGTCTGCTCAAAACTTTGAAAAAATGAGACAAAATAAAATGGAATATTGAATAAAAGAGGCTGGAGAAGTTGCTGAAAAAAATGGTGTTGACCCTATTTTGCAAAACAAACGAATACCAAAATGTAAGAAACATTTCGATGAGATGTGTGAAGACGAATTATAAACACTCCAACCTGTTCAACTATTTTCTAAAGAAATAATAATGGTATTTGATCGAATCATATCAGAAATTAAAAAGAGATTTGATTGTGCTACGAGGGCGGGTCAATAAAACCGTGACTTTTTGAATTTCTGACCTCTTTACTGAAACGGCAACACTGCTCCTGTCAACAGGCATCTGTCAGTTGACTCCTGTCAAAATTTAAACTTGCTGCGTCAGTTAGTTTGTGTTTGACAGCTATTTTTATCAGACTACTCACTAATTTGAGGAGAAAATGGAAAAAAGTGAATTTCGTGTGCTTATTAAGCATTATTTCTTGCGAAAAAATACCATTACCGAGACCAAGGCTGAGCTTGAAAAATACTGTGAGGACTCTGCACCATCGATTTCAATGGTAAAAAAGTGGTTTACTGAATTTCGTTGTGGCCGTACAAGCCCTGAAGATGCCGAACGTCCTGGACGCCCAGTTGAGGTCTCTACACCCGAAACAATCGAAAAAATTCACGATATGGTGTTGGCCGACCGAAGATTGAAAGTGCGAGAGATTGTGGAAGCCGTAGGGATCTCGAATGGCTCAGTGGTTTCAATTTTGAATGATCACTTGGGCATGAGAAAGCTTTCCGCAAGATGGGTGCCGCGTTTGCTCACAGTCGACCACAAACGCAATCGTGTAACAACTTCACAGGAAGGTTTCATGTTGTTTAATCGCAATATGGAGGAGTTTTTGCCCCGTTTTGTAACCGTGGACGAAACATGGATCCATCACAACACACCAGAGACCAAACAACAGTGAAAACAGTGGGTTTCTAAGGGTGAATCGGCGCCAAAGAAGGCCAAGGTGGGTTTGTCAGCCAATAAAGTTATGGCGACTGTTTTTTGGGATGCACGCGGGATAATCCACATTGACTACCTTCAAAAGGGAAGAACAATCAATGGGGAATATTATGCCAACTTATTGGACCGATTCAATGACGATTTGAAAAAAAACCGACCTCATTTGGCCAAGAAAAAAGTTCTTTTCCACCAAGACAATGCAAGGGTGCACACATGTGCAGTTGCCATGGCAAAAAACCATGAATTGGGCTATGAATTGCTCCCTCATCCACCCTATTCTCCAGATTTGGCTCCGAGCGACTACTTCTTGTTCCCAAACCTGAAGAAATGGCTTGGTGGAAAAAGATTTGACTTCAATGATGAAGTCATCTCGCAAACAAAGGCCTATTTTGAGGACCTCGACAAATCATTTTTTTTGGAAGGGATAAAAAAATTGGAGAAGCGTTGGACAAAGTGTATAGAGCTCAAGGGAGACTACGTTGAAAAATAAAATTATTTTGTTATCAAAAAATCTGTGTTTTATTCCAAAAGTCACGGACTTATTGACCCCGCCCTCGTATTATGCTGAATTTCAATTTTGCTTTTCTTAGTGGTTAAAAATTTTGAAAATGTCACTTAAAAAATTGCAAAAGTATGGAACAGATCTGGCTCGAAAATACGACCTAGATTTGAGCGCCGTTGAATTCTGCCGGGAACTCTACGTTTTTAAAAAGCAAGATCCGCTTTTATTTGGAGATATATGAAAGGCTAACTGTTTCTATCTCTTGCAACAGATCTATGCGCATGATTTGCAGGATGCTTTTCCTAATATTTGTATTGCCCTGCGAATTTACTCTACGCTTCCTACTACATCCGCAAGCTGTGAGCGAAGTTTTAGGAAACTAAAACTAATTAAAAATTATTTACAATCTTCTATGAGCCAGGAACGGTTATCGAGTGTTGCAACCTTAGCGTTAGAAAATCAAATTGCATACGAGTTAAATTATGACAAGGCCATGGATTTATTTGCTGAACAAAAAGCTCGAAGAGTAAAATATCTGTAATTTCAATTCACAAATGCAGTAATATATTTATTGTACATATTTTTATTTTAAATTATATCCTGTGCTGTGTATAAAATATATATCCCACTTCATGTCTATATGTCTGTAAATAAATAGGCTTAATACGGAAAGAACACCGATAGATGCATTATTTTCGGAAGGCCTATATAGGCTATGTCGAAATGTCAATCAATTAGGGGACATCTGATAGCTGAAATTATATAGATGATAAAGGTAAAAATAAATATAAGTGGGGGGAGGCGGCATTTTTTAGTTTTTGCCCTGCCTAAGAAACATTGAAGATCCGAGGCTGGATGCCCATGACTGAAATGATTATTGTACATTAATAATGGTTATGTTTTGGTTTACAAAACAACTTAGGTAGATATAGATACATACCATTAATGCCATAATTTTAAAATTGTTTTACTCGCACTTTCCAGACATTTTTCGTGTACCTACCTTTAACAAACAAAACAATATTTTGTTCTCAAACTGACAGACAAAAGTGAGGTGTGTTTATTGGGCGCGTTGTTTTTTTTATGTTTTTGTGTTTGCTGACTGCCAAAGTTATGTATGTATATTATTTGCTGGCAAAACCACTGCGTAAGCGGGTTTTGCAGGAAGATGGAAAACAGCATTTGTCCAGCCTGTACCAAAAAAAGGCGAATATTCTTCTCCCTCCTCCTACCGAGCTATTGCACTTACGTCCCTTCTTTCTAAAGAAACGCTGATAAACCGTCAGCTAATGAAATATCTTGAAACGCGAAAACTTCTTAATGACCAGCAGTATGGTTTTCGCAGCAACAGGTCCAGTGGTGATTTGATGACATATCTAACCGAAAAGTGGAACCAATCTCTTCACCAAGGTGGTGAAAGTAAGATCGTTGCGCTTGATATTTCAAAGGCATTTGACAGAGTTTGGCATCAAGCTCTCTTGTCGAAAATCCGTGCATTTGGAATCGATAATACTCTTCTTCAATGGATTAGAAATTACCTTTCGGACCGTTCAATTTAAGTTATTTTGGACGGTTTCAAGTCTGCAACTCACCAAATAAATGCTGGTGTTCCCCCAAAGCTCTGTTCTGTCCCCGACTGTCTTTCTCATTTTTATAAATGATCTCCTGTCTGTTACTTCTGATCCAATCCATTCCTTTGCGGATGACAGTAGGTACCCTCAGCTTCTCATATTCGTTTCATGGTTCACGCCCCTCATCTTCGGGTATGGAACTGGAACGGCAACGTATGTTAAGCTCATTAAATTCCGATCTTAACAGCATAACTCAGTGGGGTAAAACCAATAGAGTGGAATTTAATGCTTATAAAACACAATGCTGTCTCCCGTCATTACAGCAAAACCTACACACACTGCCATTATCCATGAATGGCACTTGCATCGCTGAAACCGAAAGACTTTCCATTCTCGGTTTGTGTTTTGATGACAACCTTCGTTGGATTGACCACATATTCGATGTCGCCAAGAACTCCGCGAAATGTCTAGGCTTCCTTAAGCGTTATAAGAAATATTTTACCCCTTCTGATCTGCCTACAATTTATAAGGCGTTTATTCGCCCGAAACTCGTGTACAACGCTCATATCTGGTCCGGTGCACCAATAACTTATTTGGAGCTACTTAACAGGATGCAAAACCGTGCGATAAAACTCATTGGCGACCGAGACATCGCGAGATCGATTCACTCTCTTAGTCATCGTCGTAATGTCTCCTGCCTTTCGTTATTTTATCGTTATAAGTGCGCAAACGAAGTAGCCAGTTGCATTCCTCCCCTTGAACATTTCAACCGCAATACCCGGCAAACCAACGACCATACCACGTCGAGTTAATCGGTTCTCGTCCGGAGATATTAATGCCAAACATGCGGCATGGGGAAATGTTACTACAAATCCCAGGGGCAACCAGTTTCACGACTGGTGGCGCCTCAATATGATTGAGTACAAACTCGAGTTGTACGCGACGGATATCCCCTCCTTCCCAAGAAGCGGTGCTTTCCTGGACTTGGCCTTAACGGACGCAAGACTTCAACTGACAAATATAGACCAATACACGCGGAACTGTTTGCGTGCGTTTGAGTACGATAGTGACCACTACGGACTCGCCGCCGCAATACGGATCCCGAACGAGCAAACGCTGCTGGAGGAGTACGAAGCAGTGTGTTCATTCGATTATCGGAGGGCACAATGGTCGCGCTTCTCCAGATTTTTAAAGCGAGATATACGTTCGAGTGGGATCGACCCACCGACAAACAGTAACATGACAAATGATGACATTGATCGGCATTTATTGCAAATGGACGACGCCATCAAACGAACTATGGAATGAACTATTCCTCGGGTAGGACGTTCCGACGACGACCAGACAGAAAAGTACAGAAACCCTACAATCGACGCACTATACCGACAGAAAAGTAGACTGCTCTCGAGGCTTAAACGGCTGTACAGACAATTTGCTGACCCCAACGACCCGGAGGTTAGGATGCTGAAGTCAGAGATCCGAATCCTGAAACAGCTGATTAAAGAAAATTACAGAAAATCTGTAAGTCTGTATTGGGGCAATAAAATTCGGGCTATTAAAACCTGTAGTTCGAATATGTTCCCACAGATAAATAAGTTGTTCAGGAGGAAAGATCACAATGATATTCCTTGTGTTCGAATCTCCCAGACAGCAGAGAACAGACAGACAGTACTGACTGCTGGAATAAGTCCAGAAAGTGTTGCTTCAAACGACGATTTTTTCGTGGTCGAGGACCCACAGGAGAAAGTGGATTTGCTGGGCGCTTGTTTCGAGGCCGTGTATACGGTGAACAATCCTGTTCGCCGTAACCACGACATTGAGAATAGGGCTTTGGTGAGCCACTTCTATCTGCGCACCGAACTTGAGAATTGGCGATCTGAGAATAACGGATTCACCGTGTTCACTGATGAAAACCATGCTAATGCAGTTGTCGCCAATGGCCGAGATGCATCGCACTTGTTCGTGTCGAAGGATGATCTTCTGTGCATCTTCGAGTCACTAAAGAATAAAAAGTCGGCGGGGATGGATGGTGTCCCAAACGTCGTATTGAGACACCTGCCTTTGGAGGCTGTAGATATTTTCACCACGCTGTTTAACAATGCGCTGAATAATGCACATTATCCGGCGCATTGGAAGGTAGCTGTGGTACACCCTATCCCGAAAAAATGTAAAGATAGGACGAACCCTGCCAATCTCCGGTCAATTAGCTTGCTTCCGAATATTAGCAAGGTCTTTGAAAAGGTTGTAAATAGAGCCCTGTTAAAGTGGGTCGAGGACAATAACATAATCCCGGACAACCAGTTTGGTTTCAGGGCGAGGCATGACACTATTCATGCCGCGTCGAAACTGGTTTCCGACATTCAGTGGAATAAATGCAAAAACCAATGCACGGGTGCTTGTCTGGTTGATTTTGAGAAGGCTTTCGACACCGTATGGTTAGAGGGACTTTTCTACAAGTTGACCAGGCGGGGGATGCACAAACCTTTGCTATATATAATTTATAATATGCTTATGGGAAAGAAGTTCGTTGTCAAATGTGGCAACGTGACTTCGAGCAGAGTCTTTGAAATTAAAAACGGTTTACAGCAGGGGGCGGTCAATTCCCCGATCCTGTTTAACATTTACACGAGTGATCTGGTGGGTTCACTCAGACATGCTATAGCGTATGCCGACGATTTGGTGGCATACAGATCAGGTCCGAAAATCGAGGTCATTAATATCCTTTTGCAGCGTGACTTCGATCAAATTAAGCGATATTGCGACGACTGGAAGTTGAAAATCAACTTTCAGAAGACGGAAACAATCTTGTTCAGAACTCCATTGGCTGGGGCCTCTAGGGATACCAGAAAAAACTGGAAGAAATTGGCCATTATTGGACAAAATGGGCAGTCATTGGCGGTGAGAAGCGTAGTTAGATATCTGGGTATCTGGCTTGACCAGTATCTGTATTTCGATAGACATATAGTTGCTTGTCTTGCTGGGGCCAAGAAGGCTTATGCTCTGACAAGGAGACTGTTTCATAGCAGTCAACTTGACTCTAGGGTGAAGGTCATTTGCTACGTGGCCCTTATAAGGCCGATCATCGCTTATGGTTGTCCATTGTGGTTTAATATAGCGCCTAGTTATATGGAAAAGATTCGGGTTTTGGAGAGACAATGTCTTAGGACCTGTCTCCGGTTGTTCCGAACGCCCGAATCCAACTATATAAAATACTATCCCAACAAGGTCCTATACGATGGGGCTCAGTTGAATAGGATTGACAATTTCCTCATTAAGGTCACTCGAAGGCACGTTGCAAGGGCGATGGCCAGCGACAATAGTCTGATATTTGGGGCTTACTACCCCAATGAAATGTACATAGAGAGTACGCTCCGGTCTGGCTTTATCCCGCCAGAGGCATTTATCCATATTGATTCAAAAGGGCTGGTACAGACGAGGGATGGTATCCCGGTCTTATACCATCGCTACCGCAGCGCGAGAGATAAGCGGCTCCGCCATGACGGGGACGTCGCCAATGCTCATGAGCTCCTCCGTTTTAGTACCGCAATATCGGAGAGGGATATATTCGACACGGAAAAGCAATTCGCCGAATTTTGGTGGCTTGTTGAGGGGGGAGGGGTCAACATGCCCTCCCAGGACGGTGCGTTACTCTAGGTAACATCCTCTTAGCTTATAAGTTAGATTAAGTCAGCTAGGGCGTTTTTGGGAGAGGCCGGGCTCGCCAACGTGTGGTGGTGCTTCCGGGAGTTGACTGACGCTGTAAGGCTTCAGTCGGCTCACGGCGGCGCGTGTGCACGTTGACGACTGCCAGGCGCTCGGAAAGCAATTGGGATTTTGACCACTTGTTGCGCCAGGCAACGAGTGCTCAGAATCCTAATTATAGTTAGAATATGCTAAGTAGTTTAAGTAAGTAGAGTAGGTAGTTTGTAATTTGTTTTTTTATATAAAAATATAAAATTTGATAAAGATTCCGAGTTTTCTTAACAATTTTCTCGATGAAAACATAATTATGTAAGATTAGTTCGTAAAATAGTTTTTAGGCCGAAAGGCAATAATTATAAGATAGAGTTAAGTTTAGGGCGTCCGCATAAGGATCAATAATCTAGAATAAGTATCCTGTTAATTTTAAGTTAGATTTAATCATTTTTGTCTAGTATTTAAGTTGATATAAGCTAATAATTAATAAAAATGAATTTAAAAGTAAAAAAGTAATCGGTTCTCGTCAGATCACCGTAATTAAACGACGTTGGGCGCGGTTAGTACGTAGATGGGGGACCGTTTGAAAATAACCGCGTGTCGTTGTAGAGTCCCATCTACAGAGTTGAGGTAGATAGTATACGTGGTATCACAATGGACCTAAATTGGTCTAAGTGTGTCGGCTTCTGCCGACAGCCACATACACCTAACCTAACCTAATACCCGCCATGTAAGGAATGCTCATCAGTTCACCCTCAAGCCTTTGTTCGGACGTACAGTGAAGTTCAAAGAATCTTTCATCAGCCGTACAACACGAATGTGTAATACTCTTCCACGCATTGTTTTTCCTTTACATTATAACCTACAAACATTCAAAACCAACGTGCATCGGCATCTCTCCTTTTCCTCTCACCCTAATTTCCTGAATGGCCGCGCTGTTTAGCTATTACATTATGTGGGTACCAAAAATCCCTTTAATGCGTGCAGATTAGGTACCTATATAAAATAAAAAAAAAATGTGTATTTTATTTCAAATAAATGGAATCTCATTGTATGAAGTGCGTTTCGGGGAGAGTACGATAACTCAGGCGACAAAGCTTAACGACAGATTTGTGTATAACAGTTATTTACAAGCATTGTTTTTACTATGGGAGTTGGTACCTAATACTTAAAATTAAGTGTTGCACATTTTTTTAAAGATAAAAGTCAGTTCTATCATCTTGTTTTTAAATCAAGTGATGTCCATGAATAGTTTTTAAAAAAACTAATTTCAAACTCAAAATTTCTTTACATCCAGATTCCTGAAATGCAAAAGAAAATTTGCATACACCTAATCTTGCACCTAACTCCAAAACTAGTAGACTTAAAACCTTCTAGTTTTCAGAATTCGATAAAAAATTAATAACAGGAAAAAAATATGTAGTCAAAAAAATTTAGTACCTACATTATGTGGTCTCACAATTTGGAATAAAGATAATATGTATAAACTTGTTTTTTTCCGAAATTTTGAGTTTGAAATTAGTTTTTTCAAAAACTATTCATGGAAATCACTTGATTTAAAAACAAGATGATAGAACTGACTTTTATCTTTAAAAAAATGTGCAATACTTAATTGTAAGTTTTACCGTTATTTTTAAATATTTTTTCCATTTGAATTTTTTTTTTTATAAAATCACCCCTCCCGCCCAAATGGGGTAAGATAGACCCCCCCCCCCCAACCTCTCATAGTAAAAAATTCTTGTATCTAACTATACTACACGAAACCGTTATTTTTTCTTCTCGCCTGAGTCATTGTACCTACTCTTGCCTGCGTTTCTTCTCTTACAATATGATTTTCGATTATCCGGGATTTCCGATATTCCGGTATGAGCTCGGTCCCGAGCACACCGGTTAATCGAGAGTTGACTGTATTCCCGTTTCATCCAATTCTCAAATAAGTTAAAATGTAGTGCTTTCTTTCATAACCTCTGACAATAAAAGCCAGCATAACATTTTCGGCACCTTGCAACAAAAATAACAAAACACCAATAATAACTACATTTGTACATAAAGGTATCTTTCATCCATAGAACCATTTCAAATCATGAGGGTTGTAAACCAATAACTTTCATTCATCTACCACCATACCTGCCCATCATTAAACTCTTCTATTTATCATTTACTTTTACCTACGAAAGACGGTTGGATATTATTCCTAATGATATCTCTAACCGATTAGTGGCAATAGTTGAAATAAAGTCAATTTTTATAACCCGAGGAATAGGTACCTACCGTGTGTGCCCATAAAAAAATATTGTAAATCTGTCGATCGTCTTTGACATAACTCATACTCGTCATTTAAGTTGATTTTATGATGCGTGGCGGTACATATTCCCGACGAAAAATAAAAAACATCCAACTTCAACAATGATCTCAATAAAACTCAAAAAAGTTCCTTTCTGTTCTGAGGTAAAATGGTAAGGACGGCGTAAGGAAGACACTTTGAAGTGTCCTGTCTACCTTTTATTTTTAAGCATACATAAATCACCAACGCAACTAAATTCCACAAAAAAGTGAAATATAATAAAATAAAGAACAAAATATTCCAGAACTCATTATCGTTTAACACCCAAAAAATCCTTTTCATCCCAAAAAAAAAAAAACGCCACACAACCTCTTTAACATTTCCAACTACTTTACCGCACGGCTCGCTCGCTCACAAGAAAATCATTAACGCGCACAATTTTCTCACCCGAGCATGTGTTGAATATGTCACATCCACAACTTCGCACATAGTACTCTTACCAGGGTAGGATGTGCTCCTAGCTCCCAGTTACCATTTGCCATCTCCCGTGTTTGCCGAATACTAAAATATACCTAAATTGGAAAGGGGGGAAAAAAAAATACAGATTCCAAGTAAATAAAGGAGCGGGATGGAATAAATACCTACAGTCTACAGATTCTTCATCCTCGAAGAGAGTGGTTGACAAAACTCGTTGTAGCTCCGAAACGACGATGATGACGGGTATATTTCTCTGCCGCTGCTGCAACAGCAGCCGTCGATTATTTAGCATAAAGAGGTCTCTCACCGCTGCACCAACGTGACCAGTTTCAGCAATAAGCCTTCAGCTCAACCACAGAGAAAACACAAACTACCATCCTCATCCAACCCACCCAACCAACAAAACAAAACAAAACAACAATAACATCCTTCGTTCTTTCATCATTCGCAGCCATCGCTTTTGGCATCGGCAACTCTATGTATGCACCACCTTTCCACCTTTCCAGTGGATCGATTAAGAATAAGAAAAGAGCACCAGCTCACCTACTTGGTGCGAAAAATCCCAATAACAAGGACTCGTTGTACTTTTTGCTGGGACTCATAATTTCTTCCCTCCGCCAAGTTCCGCCCATTTTTTCCCTTGTTCAACTTTTCGTATATTTTCGCTTTATCTTCTCATGTTCCCCTGCAGCCAGCTACACAGCTACACGAGCACTTCGTAACATTTTGGTGGATATAGCACAAGACTGTGCGCGCTCTGGTTCCTCCGATTCCCCTGCGAAATTGAGCGAGGGTATGTTGAATTGTGCCACGCCTTTCCAACCAAAATGGCTGAAAGGTGATTTTTGGTTTGGTGTTTTATTTTTTGTTTTTCGCTCGTCACGTCGGATATTCACCTCAGTATCTAACGAACTCGCAAATAGTACAGAGAAATAGGAGAGCAAAACAATCATTAGATACATTTTGTATCTAAAACTGTTTATTGTATCGTTTTAGATATTTGAGGTGATTTTTTTTTCAATATTAGTCCCGTCGGTCTATCATCTACTCTATCTATCTTTGTATCTATCAGTAACCACACACACCCACCTCCTACGCCACCTCCCTCATTCCGAAGCTATTTATCTTTATAAATGTTCAACTATCACATCTTGGTGTTGACAATTGAGAAATTTGTAGCTCATTCCGTGTGTTTTGCAAGCAAATTGACTTTGTGTTCTTGGGCTGGTGCTGTTCCGTTTTCTGTTCTCTGTGTGGGCGGGTTCGTTCCGAATTATTGTAATGACTCTGAGATGTCAGCAGTGTTTTGTGGATTTATTCCCGGCATTACGATGGTGGCGTTGCTCTCATAATTCTTTTCCACATACACATTCGGCTTTGCGAAATTCCTATTTTTTTTTGTTGGTTATAAATTAACAATTTCGTGTTGCGAATAAATTAGCCAGTCACCACCCGAGTTGGTGGGGGTAAATTAATTTTATTATCACATCAGTTTTCGGCTATTTATTTATGACCGTTAGCAGATAGATAGATCCGAATAACAGCGTGGAACAAATGGACCGATACTCTTATTAAGCTGTTAAATTCATGAAGAATTAATCAAAATGTTGTTTCAAGTTGTTAGGTACCTACCTAGGTGGGGATGGGAACTCGTTTTGACAGCGTAGCGTCCTACGTAATTTGAATTTTTGTTAATGCCAATAAAAACAGAGATAAGTGCCTACTAAATGTTTTGATGAGAACACATCACTATGTCCCCGTAAAAGATGCATAAAAAACACTAATCACCTTGGGAGAGCTTTTAATTAACTAACAAATTGTTTTGATGTTGGATTTGGAAATAAAATCGCCGAAAGGATAATAAAATACATTTTGCCTAGATTTAGTATCTAGGTACCTATCAACATTTTAAATTAGATACAACATTTAGGTACATAAAAAGGAAACATGACATGCAGTTCTGTTAAGCATTAACGAAAAGGTTTATACATGTGGATTCTGCTGCATATAGATACTTATTTGATGTCTTTACTAACCGCTGAAAGAATAATCGATACCTACTTGACTCGAGGGCTGTAGTTTCGTTTCGAATCGAAACCTAGTCGGAGGTCTTTAAAGCTCGAACCAAATCACTTTGCCAAAGGTCGGTTGTGCAAAGAGAGTATTAAAGAGAACAAAAATTGTACGGAAGATATTTAATGAGTGAAGGTTGTTTGTTGAATTTTTCAATGCAAATAAATTAACTGAACTTTGGTTTTTTCATTTTTTTTTTTTAAATTTAAATGCGATTACGGGTATGAGCTTTATATGTTTTTTTATTATGGGGTTAAGGATGCTGTTCAAGACCAGAATAGTGCCATTACTAGCTGTTTTGAAAGAGATGCCCAAACAAACAAAACAAAACCCCTGGCAGAACGCCGGTTCCCTGGTGGAACTCGGAACTGTGGAGAATCCGAAGAGAAGATCGAAAACTTCTGTTTGGGAATAACCAAAGCAATAATGATTAATTGCTTTGCGAAGAAAATTGAAGGACCAGCACTTGGACCGAAGCGACGAAAAATCGAAATCAAAGCCAAGACGAAATTTCAAATGGTTTATTATAATGCTGCTATGTGATACTTAGCTGCAAGGCCGTGGGGGGGGGGGGGGTCACAGGCTTTGACCCCCCCCCCCGCAATTTTTCCTACAATTTTTATATGGGTGGTGCTTATTATAAATCATCAAAAAGACAATATTTTAAGCTTTCTTATGATCCCTCATACTTGCCAATCAGACATGTACTTTAGAATCTATAGCAGTTTGTCCACACCTACCTCCAAGCAAGTTCAAGTTCCAGTACGCGAGTCTCATCCAGGATGCCTTATACGTGCATTGTAGCGCACACTCTCTAAACCTGGCATTCTTGTCAAATTCAGCCTATTCGCAACACTAGTGGTACCATAAAATCCGTTATGGTTAAATTATCGGCAAAGCGCACACATTTGTTGCAGGAAATGATTAAACAAAATTATCCTCACAATAAATGGAAAAATTTAACAGCGATGTTTGAAACACGCTCGGTGGAAAACCATGATGGGTTGATGAGGTTTAAGGAAATTTTTAAAGCGATAACTGATGCTTTGGAAGAGTTGTGTAGTGATAAGGACTTTGATACGTCATCGAAAGCGAGTTGCTTCTTAAGATCTATTTCAGCTAGCGATTTTGCAGTTTGAGTGTTTTGTTTACATATACATTGTCCATCCTTCTGTACGGCAGCGAAATCTGGGCAGACGCACTCAAACAAGAGAAGTACCGGAAACAGATGGCGGCAGTACAAAGATGCGGAGCTCTACGTATAGCTAGCTCTTACCGAACGGTTTCGGAACCAGCCGTCCTTGTAGTCGCAGGAGTGACTCCCATAGATCTCCTAGCGGCAGAAAGGAAGTACGTCTACGACAAATAGGCGGAAATGGGAATGCAAGCGGCATCAGAGGAGGCTAAGGAGCTTACGAACCAGAAGTGGCAAGAGCGTTGGAGCTCGGAAAGCAGAGGACGATGGACAGCGAGGCTGATTAGGAACGTGGCTGAGTGGAATGACCGGAAACACGGTGAGGTCAACTACTACGTCACTCAGTTACTCACCGGACACGGATATTTCAACGCCTTCCTCCACAAAATCGGCAAAACAAACAGTCCAGCGTGCCAGTACGGAGACTCGCTAGAAGATGACGCGGAACATACCTTCTTCGCTTGCAGCAGATGGGAAAGCCTTCGCCAAGACCTGCAAATAAGTATTGGCGCCATCACACCGGAGAACATAGTAGAGAAGATGCTACAGAGTTACGACAACTGGCAAAAAGTCTGTAGCTACGCAGAACATGTTCTCAAAAGAAAAAAAGAGAAGAAGACCACCAAGGGTCACAGCAGGCACAGACGTCTTAGGCCACAGAAGACTAATCAAGACGGCGTCCTTTTACGGACTTAAAAACGGCGCCACCCTGATGTAATGCCAAGAGCGGTTTCAGGGTGGCTTGTAGGCCGTAAGCGGGGAGAGTTTAGTCCGTGCGAGTCGGAGACACCAAGTGGTGATGGCCTACCACTTGACGGTACATCACGTATTCTCTCCTCCAAAAAAAAAAAAAAAAAATATATATTATAATAAATAAATAAATAAACAAATAAATAGATATATACATAATTCCAGAGGTTATTATTTGCACAGTTAAATAAATATTATTAAGTTAACAAAAACAAACAGATAAATAAGAAAAAAAAATATTTTGGTATTTAGTGAACACAAAAAATTTTTTTATATCACGATGAAAAAAGTTCATTGACTAGCGGATTGTTGGAGATATTACTCAAATAGCACACTGGTGTATAATTTGGTATATTTTCTTGAATTTTGGTGTAAAATTGAGAAAACTGAAGAAAATTTTAATATTTTGGTGTATATTTGATAAAATATACTATATATATATAGGAGCTGTCCAATATAGCAAATCCAATTTTGAAATCAACCAACATTAGATGTGTTGTACACCAAATTTTGTAAATAAAATACACCATTTTAAATGAGCAACCATTTTTCGGTGTAAGATTTAAATCCTGTGGAGATTAAATACACTAAACTATACCAATGTCAAATCATATGTCAACAAAATGTTTTATTCAGTTCAGCTGCCATTTGCTTACAGTCACCGCGCGTTTATTTCTTTAGAAAATAAAAAAATGGGTAACTCGAAGTTTAATAATTATTTGAAGTGGTATCGTAGAAAAAAACTTTTTAAAAAAATTAAAAAACAGTGTGAAACCCAGCATTCAGCAAAATCGTCAAAATTTGTTTGAAACGACAAACATCAACTTTTATATTCCGGACAAAAACTCTACAAATTGTTCAAAATTAACCTAATATTAAAGTAGAGCCAAATGAAATATTATTAGACTCAATTTCGAACAACGATTTGGATGATAATGATGAAGTTGTGGAAAATATAAATCGGGAAGTGGAACCGTCTTAGGAAGATTGCATCATTGTAAATTTGGACGAACACATTGATTTTATGTCTTAATTGGCTGATTGGGCTTTTAATTATAAAACAACATATTGTGCTTTGTCTGAGCTACTTCTTTTATTGCGAAGTGAAGGCAAAGCTCAACTGCCGAAAGATGCACGTACGTTGCTCCATATACCACGGAGTGTTGATATACAAACAATGGGATCCGGTTCATTTTGGTACTGTGGCATCGAAAACTGTTTACGCATTGCATTTCGTCAATTAAATCAAAATATGGAAGTTTTTCTTAAATTCAATGTTGACGGATTAACTCTGTTCCGAAGTAGCAAATTCCAATTTTGGCCAATTTTAATGAACATAGCCAATATGTCTGAAATTAGACCAATTACTAATGCAAATTTATTTCGATGATGCGAAGCCACCATCTAGCGAGGAGTTTTTGAGACAACATGTAAATGAAATTAATGCTCTTATTTCGAATGGAATCGATTTAGCAAACGGCTCAAAAATATTGATCAAGGTCAATGCGTTTATTGCCGACACAGCAGCTCGGGCATTTATCAAATGTAAGTACAAAAGCCAGTTCGACTTCAATTAATATTGTTGAACTTTGCAGGCATCAAGGCACACACCGCATACAATGGTTAGGTTAGGTTTAGGTTAGGTTTATGTGGCTGTCGGCAGAAACCGACACACTTAGACCAATTAGGTCCATTGTGATACCACGTATGTATTATCTACCTCAACTCTGTAGATGGGACTGGCCAACGACACGCGGTTGTTCTCAAACGGTCCCCCATCTACGTACTAACCGCGCCCAACGTCGTTTAATTGCGGTGATCTGACGAGAACCGATTAACTCGACGTGGTATGGTCGTTGGTTACCGCATACAATAGTTGTACAAAATGTAATGTTATTGAAGAATTTGATCGATCAGGAAACCGTATAAGCTTTCCTAGATTAGATTGTCGACGAAGAACTCATTCCGATTTTATAAGCAAAACCGATGAGGGCCATCATTTATTCAATCCCAGAACGAGGCTTTTCTACCACATTCCATGTTGACATGATAAAAAACTTCCCTAGTTTGTTTTGTTTATTAAATTTTTTTTTGAAAATATAAGTTTATATGAAAGAACATCTAGTCCATTGTGTATTTTATTTGGTGTACTTAATAAACTCATTGGTTGAATATGCGCCATTCTATACACCACGCGCTCAGTTTGGTGTACTTAATTCACTTTATTTATTGAATATTAGTAGGTACCTAAATATATTTATTTTCTTGAATTCCAATGTTAATTATAATTTTGTTTCTGGTTTTGAAAATTTCTTACACTATTTACAGCAAATTATAAACATACTGCAACAAATTACTGGATATATTTTTTACAATGGTGCATTTTTTTATTGCTTGGGGTATATTTTGCACATTTTCCCGCATAATAAATGTACCGAAAGCGGAATTTTGGATATATTTTGTACAATGGTGTATTTTTCTTCTTGTTCTTTAAAACGGGTGCATTTTTTTCCAAATTCAGGAGTTAGAGTATACGTATACAGGGTGTCCCTTATGACCGCCGCAGACAAAAGCCATTTTAATTTAGCAAAATAATACGTTCGATAGTTAATTGTGGGAAAATCGTTAATCGCATAGAAAAAAGCTGTATGGCGGGAAGAAAATCTTACCTGTTCTTGTTTTAATAAAAAAGAAAAAAAATCAATATTAGTGGGCTTCAATTTTGCCAAGTTAAAGCCAGTTAAAATATCGGTCTCAAAAAAGGACGACATTTTTAAATAGAGCATTAGCCAGCAAATATTTGTATGATTTTTTCTCATCAGTTAGGTATTTTCCAAGATCACGTCCTTAACGGGGAATCTGCAAAGAGCATCGACTTAAGATATGCGTTTTTTTTGCGAACTGCTTTGTCGTATCATTTACCATCTTCAGTTTATAGGTACTCAATGTAATCTGTTACCTTTTCAATGTAAATATTTCTATGCGATTAAAGGTTTTTCCACAATTTACTATCAAAAGTATTATACATATATTGCTAAATTAAAATGAATTCCTTGTTTGTAGCTAAATAAGCTACAACCTAAAAATTGGAAAAATGGGTTTAAAAGAAATAATTCTAAAAATCATAAAAATTATTTTAAGTCAAAAAGGAAGTAAGACCGAATAAATTACTTCCTAAGTTGCGGCGGTTACTTTGAGACACCCTGTATTTTGAACGACGGCCATATTTTTTAAGAAATATTAAAAAATTTAAATTTTAAATGAAAACAATGATTAAGTATTTTAATTTTATAGCGACTTAATTATATACCGCATTTGGTATTTTCGTTATTAACCCATTAGATCCCAGAATTATTCGCTCTTAAAATCTAAGTTTTTCCTTGATGGATAGTGGTTTAATAATGTATTTGTTAATTTTTTCCACCTAACTTGAAAAAAAGAAAATGGGCGTGCCCGTAGGGAGGTGGCAACTTTAGTTGCCAACGGGACCTTAGCATATACATTGAAAAATCAAAGAAAAATCTCAAGAGCAACGAAAATCTTTATTTTGATAAGAAAATCTTTAAAAAAGCAGCAGCCTGGTAACATGTAGTTAGAACGATGATATTCATTAAAACAATCAGTGGGATGCAATGGAACATTGCATTTTTTGCATAGATATATGGTCCTTTTTGAACATTTCTTACAGCGCCTGTATTTGAACTTGCCTCTTATTACAATATGGTCCTTCCTGTCTGCTCGGATGAAATCCAAAACTGAGTTCGGTGCTGTAGATGTACTAGGTCCAACTCGACTTTTTGGTACAGCGAAACTTTGCAAAATATATAAAGCACATTGTCGTCTAAATTCCAGTAAAGAAATGTTATTCCCCCATCTTCTATATAATAGCCAGCCTTGAACACAAGATATATCAATTGCCCAGCCAAAGAAAGGCCACCAGCACTTTTTGGTCCTTATATGTGTCCTGTAAGTGGACAAGAATTGATCACATATATCGACAAAACCCATAAATTGATTATATGCAGCAATCGGTCCTGGAACGTTTAGCTGTATGATTTTCTTATCAGCTCTAGAATACCTGCAGCTTGTTTTGCCTGGTTCTAGCGGAATGCAATTTGTGAGGACTGTCACTACTGCATTGTCAAGCCACCTGACTGCCAACAGATCTTCAGAAGAAGTAAACATTTGGGATCCCCTTTTTCCTTTATAAAATCTTTTTTTGTCTGCTAAATTCATATCGCTGTTCACTCTGTTTTCGCGCAATGTTCCGGTGCCTCCTATGTTACGTTTGCCTAGTTCTTCTAGTAAGGCGACGGACGTTAACAAATTGTCAAAATAAAGTTTGGTGCCTGGCAAACAGCACGCATATTGAAGAAGTCCTAGGACTACGTCCCCTCCTTGACCATATCCTTTTTCATCAATTTTGGTAGATGATCCACAATATGGTTCTGCGTGAACCATATAGCCATTGGAATCGGTTATGCACCACAGCTTAGAACCAAAACGTATCGGCTTTCCTTTGATAAACTGTTTTGCCCCATGGTGTCCATATTATGGAATCATACTCTCATCTATTGATAAGTGACCGCTGGGTTCTATTATTTTGAAAGAATCATTGAGTTTATCAAATAGTAGACGAACTTTATATTGACCGCCTATATAAAGATGTATCCATAGATGAATTATCTGAAAAATGCAGGTATCGAAGGATGCTATCAAATCTATTGCGACGAATTGCACTTGAAACTAGAGGGCAAAAACAATCACTATCAGAACTCCAATACATTTTCTTTGAAGGAAGTGTATGGTAGCCGCTGAATAAGGCTATTCCTAATAAAATCTTAATCTCTTCGAAAGTTACGCAAAAGTTATGAACCCCCTTTTGACCGGCATATAAATTAGTTGGAGCAACTATTTCACTTATCAATTCCTGTGAAAAGAATACGAAAAAGGCATCAGCTGGGCTTTTTACATTTTCTTTCAAAAGCGATTCAGAGTTTGGTTCGTAAAGAGTGCCTTTTTCATTCGGAATTTTAAAAGTTGGACTGTGTTCCGACCAAATTCTAGGAGTGACTTTAATTCTTTTAACTTTTCTTGTACCAGTGGGTTTTGATATATCCTCAACTTCAGATACTAATATGCGAGCAGGAAGTCGATCGAGATCACCAATAGCTTGAATTCGGAGCAATCTGAATCTTCATCTGTTTGTTGATCAGGCCTTTCTTCCGGAGGAATTATGGATATCACTGGAAGTTCACCGTCAGCATCAGCATCTTCCAATTTTTCAAGCTCTTCAATGACTTGGTCTACCGTTAAGCTTTTCGATCTTCCGCACATCCTAGTTGCAATAAATATCATATAATGTGAAAATTCAACTCGCATTAAGAAGAATAGAAAGACTTTACTCACATTTATATCAAATGAAAAATATGCACTTGATATGGATGGAAATATATTATAATGTCCCAGTGGCCACTTAAGTTGCCAGCTAAATTGAAGTCTCAAAACCCAAGCAGAAACAACTCTGATTTGTTACAAATCAGAAACCCTTGTAAAACTACAATATCTTAGAAGCAAATGAAAAAAAAACGAAATAAATATCTATCACCAAACAATTTTTTTAATGCAATGCATAGCAGCGTAATTAAACTGAGAAAAAAATATTGTGACTCATCAAACTTAAATTCACCGCAACTGTAAAATTTGTGTTCAAACTTGTTTCAACATGAATGAAAGAGTTGGACATATATGCATAAATGTTTTAAAAGAGAAAAACAGGCAACAGTTTGCCGCCGAAAGGAAAAACAATGACTTTTATAAGGTGGCAACAAAAGTTGCCAATGGGATATAATGGGTTAACATAACGTCTCTAAAAAAAATTAAAAAACAACCAACAAATTTTAGGTTTCGAATAAATAATTTTCACGAATCGTTTTAGAAAATATCAATTAATGGATATTTATGAGGAGCTCAATTTTTAGACGGGGCATTCATACTAATTCATGATTCATATAATGCAGGTGAATAATTAGAATCATAGAAACAATTACAAATCATTCAGATACATTTTCGATCAGAAAGTAAACTTCGGTGTAAAATTTAATCCTTTCCAATTTAAAAAAATAAACTTCGGTGTAAATTTTATTTCAAAATAAATTCTGTTTCAGATTTTGGTACGCTAATAGTATATTTTATTTATCGAATCAACGTGTATTTTTCACACTCATGGGAATAATTTTACACCAAAATGTGGTGCAAATTATTTACCATCGAGGTGTATGATTTAAACCAATTATTAGTTTATTATTTACACTTCCGGGGTATAATATGTTCTAGTAATCAGAATAATTTGTATACCACTAGCATAATTTTTGTACCGAAAATCGGTATAATTTGTGAACATCCGGTGTAAATTATAAACGTCAACGCGGTATTATATACACCGAATTTAAATTAACTGTACAAAAACTGCTCTCAAAAGTGGCATATTTTTTATATTTAAAATGTATATCACTAAAGCGCAAAAAATACACCAAATATTTTGGTGTATTTTGGACGTTTGTGCTACTTGAGTAACATCTCAGTTTGAATGCATCATTTAGCTTGTGTATCCTGGAGGAGAACAATTCAACATTAGCTCTACCATGTAAATCTATTGTAGAATAATACCAGGGAAGATTAAGCATCATTTTAAATATTTTATTTTGGGATATTTGAAGCTTTCTAATATGGCCCTTAACACTATTACCCTACACTATACAATTGTACAGTAAGATAGATTGGAATATCGTCTTATGAATTATTATTTTATTATCATTTGAAAGTAATGATTTCCTGTTTATAAACGTTATAAAGAAAATAGGTTAATTTCATTCGAAAAACTTTAAACGACTCTCCTGAAAAACAGCGAAAATGCACCTAAAGTTTAGAATCTGAAAAGCACAATAAAAAGTTGTCGTTGGTTGGATGTAGCCCGAAATGGTTGCATTTCAGTTTGAAAGTAATAAGGAACATAATTCGCACTCATGACCCTAGCTAGGACGCTGAGTTCAGCCACTGAGCAGGGTATTCGAATGGATTGGAGTTTGTTAGTTCGTATTTTATTAATCGCGCTAATATTTGCGTATGGCGTTGGTTGATTTTGAAAACCATCAGTATCTATGACCATCAGTCTACGAAAAAAACAATTTTAAATTTTTTATTTAATTTAAAACTCTTTATTTTTCGACTCGATATCATCTCATGAACAAACCCTTTCTCTGGCTTCCGGGAGATCTGTTCATATTTCAGACTATGATGGACGCTAAGTAAAGGGTCTTCCATTAAGGACTTGACAACTTCTTCTTTAAATAAAATGCAAACTACTTGAGAATATCTCAAAAACCAATTTATTAGCTTGAATTACTATCAAAACATTTATAAATGGAATTCGACTTCGTTCATATGTCCACCACGGGAACATATGCAGCGGTCGTTACCTTGAACCCAATTTTCGATGACTCGGTCGCACATTTCGACCGATACTGCCGCTTTTCTCGTTCAATATTGGCTCTGAATTTCTCTAACGTCACCGGCTTGTTGGCTTACACCAATGATTTAATGCAGCTCCATAAAAAGTCTAGAGGCGTTAAATCACACGATCTCGGCGGCCAATATGCTTTAGTAGGACAAATATTATTTCCTAGTGATTCATCCAATTATTATAATGCTGAGCCTAGAAATTGTCTTCCCTAAACAATTCAAATTCATGTTGTAATGATGGTATTTCTAACCTTGTCTCAAAAAAAATTGCTCTTAACATCATTGATGTTTTAACACATCTTTTCAATTTGAGTGTTATAACTGGTACTTTTCCTGAAGAACTGAAATGTGCCTATGTCATACCTCTTTTTAAAAAGGTTAGTCGTAAGGAAAAAAATAACTACAGAGCGATCTCGCTGTTGCCTTCTATTGCAAAAGTATCTGAAAAAATATTCAAATGTAGGATGTTGAAATATCTTAATTATAAAAAGTCTTTTAGTTCGAGCCAGTTTGGATTTAGATCAGGCCTTTCTACTGCGGATGCTCTTTTGGAATTTTGTTCCTTTTTACACAAGGGATTATATGACAAAAGATTTTGCAGGGGGCTTTTTGTAGATATAACCAAAGCCTTCGACATGGTTGACCACAAAATTCTTTTAAACAAAATGTATATTGCAGGCTTTCGTGGCTGTATCTATGATTGGCTCGCTTCCTATCTGAAGGGCAGAAAACAGAAGGTCAAAATAGGAATCAGTCTTAGTACTCGTAACTCTAAAACCATTATTATTGGCGTTCCCCAAGGATCTGTTGTTGGGCCTATTCTATTTTTAATTTACGTTAATTCTATTTTTGAAGAACCGTTTGCTGGAGAAGTTAAGGCCTTTGCAGATGATTTGGGTATCTCCTATAGATCAGTTAGCCCCTTGGACTTAGTATCTGATATAAATCATGACGTTCATTTGCTAAGAATTTGGTTTGCTGGACAAATATCAGATGCTGATCGTCTCTTGTCGCGGACGCACGCGCTTATTTTTTTGCCCGTCATCGCCAACAGTTGTCGCGAAAAAAAAATCGAAAAAAACAAAACGCAGTGTCGGTGTCAGTGCTTACAAAAAAAAGCCACAGCGTCGGGTATTCCATCGTGTCCCATCCCACTCCATCACTGTTGTTTTTGCTTAGTTGAGTAAAGACAGCATCAGGCGGATAGCGCTCCGTGTGGTGTTGATTTTGTTGATAGACCAAAGTAAATTGCCGTACGGGCATAACACCTGCAGTAATTTGTTTTGGAAAGTCAACGTGCGTCTTCACTTCACGGCTCTGCTTAGGTTGTTAGCGTCAGAGTTTGTGTTTTTTTATTTTTGTGATTTATAATGTGTAGAAATTTTGTAGTGGATGTGAGCAACATCCGTGGGTTGAGGAAAATTTTTTTTTCATTATACGCCCATGTCTCTCTCAATAAACCAGCTGTTTTGGCACTAAGTGAAACACAGGTTAGCGTCGGCTCCGATTTAACCATAGAAAGATAAACTGCGCCTCGGAGCGGCCGCGAAATATATATATTGCTTTCTTCTTTTAACCGACGCTCGAACAAACTTGTTTTTTAAGCCAACTCAGTCGTCGATTAATACTTGCGAGTGACGGTCGTTCCGGTTCGTTAAGTACCACCGTTTTTCAGTTATGGTAATGCGTGGCGCTCGAGAGGCGCATGTTTATCTTCTGTGTAACTTCTGTGCAATTTTTTGTGATATTTTTTTTTGTTACTTTTAACATATATTCTACTCATGTGCGGTAAATATGAAAGTAGATAGCAGTTATTTCAAATTGAATGGGTCTTAGGAACGTTTTAACATCATGGCGTCTAAAAGAGTGTTGGAAGACGGAAAAATTGTTTCTTATTTGAATCAACAAGACGAACTTGAAAATGATGGCAGTGACAGCGAGATTGAGGATCATACAAGTGAAGATGATGTTCAAAGTGAAACTGACGCCGAGTACGTCGATGAAGTAATCGAGGAGAACTTAAATGACACCTTAACATCTGAAAACCTCAGACATGACCAATTGACCACCGCTTAATTATTCCGGCTCAAAGAGTAATCAGAGGTACGAATAGACAAGCACACGTTTGGGCTACTTCTAAAGGCCAAAGTAGATAATGAAAGAACATCTGCGATCAATATAATGTGCTATAATATAGGCCTACTCTAATGTGTCGAAATATTTTGGAATCACTTTTATGTTTTGAGTTATTTATCACGGATGATATCATTCAAGAGCTCGTTCACTGGACAAATGTGGATACATATATCAATAAAACGTACTGATAGTATGAGTTCTTCGATATTTAGAGTAACGAACCCTACTCAAATCAAAGCCTTCATTGGAATACTTTCTCTATATGTTGCAATGATTCACGTCTATCCTTGTCGCAAAATCATTGCTGCTTGCACCCTATACATTGACAATTGTGGGAACGGTATAAGGTCAATCAAACATATGGGAAATTCCTGAACAGTTGAAAAACACCCGTTCTCGAAAAGTGGGAACGTCTATGTTTTGCTGTGATGGATTTTATATTGTAATTCATCAGTTAGTAAGACAAAAAATCCCAATGACAATATGATATAAATGTCACCTATTATCATCAACTGAAAATTAAATACCGAAGATCTCTAATTTTGTGTTCCTTTTTGTTATGGATTTATAAAATCCTACTTCACTTTAAAAAAAAGAAAAATTAATAATATATACTTATATTTTACTTAATTGCTAATAATATAAAGCAATAAAAAAAATATTTATTAAATTTTGTAAAAAAAAAAGTTTTTTAATTGTGCGCCTCGCAGGCGCATGTTTATCTTTTCAGTACTAAAAAATAAGATTATCTTTCTAGGGTTAATGGAGTTTAGTCTACCTGGTTACAACTTAGTGCCATTATTCTTCCCCCATCGCGGTCTCGCCGTTTATATACGTAGCGACGTAGCCTATCAACTTCAGCCTCAATGTGGCCAATGCTCCAACCCAGAATTTAATTTCATTTGGTTAAAATTCCATGTCCGTAGGCAATTAATCCACTACTGTTTTATTTACAGAAGCCCAATTTGGACAGACATTCAACTTATAATGAGTTAGATGCCCTGTCTGATTCCATCACAAGAATTGTGACCCTTCATCCTCGTACTGAAATCGTCATTGCGGGCGATTTCAATATACACAATTCAAGTTGGCTTCGACATTCTGGCCAGACAACACCCGAAAGGATGTACGTCGAGATCTTTGCTCAGGTAAATAACCTGACTCAGCTTGTAAATGAGCCGACACGAATACCGGACATTAGCAGTCAAACTGCCAACACACTGAACTTGTTTCTTACCACTCACCCCGATATATACGGCTTAAACGTATTATCGCCTCTTGGTTCGTCAGACCATTGTATCATATCAGCTGAATTCTCGTACTCCAACCACATTGTTATAGAACAAACTCCCAAAAGAACCGTATGGCAATACGAGAAAGCCGATTGGGAAAAACTTAACATTTTCTTTAAGAATTTTAACTGGTCGCTGTGCTTCCTCGACAGTGACGTGGATGCTGCTGCTGATATGGTATCAAACATAATTCACCTGGGTATGAAGTCTTACATCCCTAACAGGATAAAAGGTATCAAACCCAAGGTAAACGCGTGGTATGACTCGAGCTGCAAAGAGGCTATCAGGTTAAAAGAGGAAAGCTTTCGATCATTCAAAGCCAACCCATCTGAGGAAAGCCGTAAAAAGTTTAAACGAGCCAGAAATGACTGCAATGTCCACATTAATCGTGTCAAATTCTCTTATGATCAAAAGTTGAGGCAAAAAATACTACAATGTCCCACGGGTAGTAAAAATTATTGGTCTTTTGTTAAAAACATTAAGAAGTCGGCCTCATCATCTATCCCGACAGTCATTTACAATGACATTCCTGCTGTCAGTTCTATAGATAAGGCCAATCTGCTTGCTGCTCACTTTGCAGTTAGCTCAACGCTCCCAGATTGTGCTTTGTGTCACCCTGTACTCGAGCGCGTAGAACACTCCATGGGACCAATCCACTTCCGCACTCGACAGTGGCTAGAGTACTTCAAGATCTTGATGTTCACAAATCCGCTGGTCCAGATGGTATTTCCCCTATCGTTCTGAAGAGGTGTTCTTCCTCGCTGGCAAAACCATTGCGCAAGCTTTTCTATCTATCCTTTTCTTCAGGGCTCTTCCCGAGAAGATGGAAAATAGCATTTGTCCAGCCTGTCCCAAAAAAAGCCGAATCTTCATCTCCCTCCTCCTACCGACCAATTGCAATAACTTCCCTTCTTTCCAAGTCCATGGAAACGCTGATAAACCATCAGCTCATGAAATATCTTGAATCCCGAAAACTTCTTAATGACCGGCAGTACAGCAACAGGTCCACTGGTGATTTGATGACTTATCTAACCGAAAAGTGGAACCAATCTCTTCATCAAGGTGGTGAAATTAAGATTGTTGCGCTTGATATTTCAAAGGCATTTGACAGAGTTTGGCATCAAGCTCTCTTGTCGAAAATGCGTGCATTTGGAATCGATGATACTCTTCTTCAATGGATTAGAAATTACCTTTCGGACCGTTCAATTCAAGTTGTTTTGGACGGTTTCAAGTCTGCAACTCACCAAATAAATGCTGGTGTCCCCTAAGGCTCTATTCTGTCCCCGACTCTCTTTCTCATTTTTATAAATGATCTCCTGTCTGTTACTTCTAATCCAATCCATTCCTTTGCTGATGACAGCACCCTTAGCTTCTCATATTCGTTTCTTGGGTCACGCCCCTCATCGTCGGGTGTGGACCTGGAACGGTAACGTATGTTAAGCTCATTAAATTCCGATCTTAACAAGCATAACTCAGTGGGGTAAAACCAATAGAGTAGAATTTAATGCTTCCAAAACACAATGCTGTCTCCTGTCATTAAAGCAAAACCCACACACACTGCCATTATCTATGAATGGCACTTGCATCGCTGAAACCGAAAGACTTTCCATTCTCGGTACATGTGTTAATGACAATCTTCGTTGGAATGACCACATATTCGATGTCGCCAAGAACGCCGTGAAATGTCTAGGCTTCCTTAAGCGTTGTAAGAAATATTTCACCCCTTCTGATCCGGCTACAATTTATAAGGCGTTTATTCGCGCGAAACTGGAGTACAACGCTCATATCTGGTCCGGTGCACCAATTACTTATTTGGAGCTACTTGACAGGATCCAAAAACGCGCGATAAAACTCATTGGCGACCGAGACATTGCGAGATCGATTCACTCTCTTAGTCATCGTCGTAATGTATCCTGCCTTTCATTATTTTATCGTTATTTCCAAAATAAGTGCTCAAACGAAATAGCCAGTTGCATTCCACCACTAGAACATTTCAACCGCAATACCCGCGATGCCAGGAATGCGCATCAGTTTACCGTTAAGCCTGTATTCGGACGTACAGTGAAATACAAGGAATCTTTCCTTAGCCGTACAACACGAATGGGGAATGTTCTTCCCCGCTCCATTTTTCCTACACATTATGATTTACAAACATTTAAAACCAACGTGCATCGGCATCTCTCCCTATCTTCTAACCCTAATTTCCTTAACGCCCGCGCTGTGTAGCTAATACATTATAAGGGTATCAAACAATCCCTTTACTGCGTGTCCATTATAAAAAAAAAACATAAACTTTTAGTAAGTAATAAAACTAAGCTTATGTTTTTTTGCCTTAATACGGAAGTCATCCCGGATATTGATGTTATATTTCATGCATCAACCTGTCCAAAGTATAACTTACATAATAATACCTGTTCTGTTCACAATGCTAAGGTCTCTTTTGATGCGAATGCTGCTTGTAACGTCAATTGCTTTAAAATTGAAAATGTTGATTGCTTTAAATACCTAGGCGTTATAATTGACAGATATTTCAGCTGGTCTGTGCATATCCTAAGTCTGAAGCAATATCTTCCTTCCACTATTCGTTGTTTTTATCGTCTAAGAATGTTTTGTTCTAACAGTTTGTTAAAAATAATATATTGTGGGATTTTCCATTCTAAATTGCAATATGGAATAAGCTGTTGGGGGGTGCATACCAGAATAAACTTCAGCAACTGTCTGTTCTGCAAAAATGTGCAATAAGAAAAGTTTGTAACTCTTCCCGGCTAGCTCATTCCATGGAGCTATTTAGGCTTACGAGAACTCTCATATTGAAACATCTTTTTTATTTTAAGCTAGGTACTTTGAAATTTCTTTATGAGAGGTGGGTACTTGCAAAGTCCAATATCTGACGCTTATACTTTACGAAGCAATTCTCAGTATTATGTCCCTGTTGCTCCTTTTCGCTCCACAAGCTTTAGAAATTCATTTTCCATTGTCTCATGCAAATTATTTAACAACCTCCCTGTTGACATACGAACCATTGTAACTCTATCCTCATTTTTGAAAAAAAGTTAAACTTTGGCTTCTTTATTTCGATCATAATGAAATTGAAGTTTTGCTGCGCTATACGGTTTAATTATTTAATTATTTATTTGTTAGTTATTTTGTGTTGTCATAAATTTGCTCTAAATGATTATTTTTTGTTTTATTTACTTTCCTTATTACTTATAATCATAATTTGTTATAATTTGCTCACCCCACATTGAATTGATACTTGAAGTGGCATTAGCTCTATTTTTTTCTTTTTGAAACACAAATGCCACTATTTATTCTCATTTTGTTTGTAAATTAAATTTAGTATAACATTGTATCTATATTATATAATGAGAAGAAAAAAAAAGAGACGGGTCCGTTTCTCGAGATAATACGTTCACCGAACTGAGACTTCAATAACTCGATTGTTGCACCCGCTGTGTGGCTTGTGGCACCATCCTGTTGCAACCACACATCACTGATGTCCATTTCATGCAATTGTTCAAAGAAATAACGTTTCAACTTGTCTCTGTAGCGAATACCAATTACCGTAACGTGATGGTCGTTTTCATCGACGAAAAAAAAACGGTCCAATGACGCCACCGGCATGAAAACCGCACCAAACAATAACTTTTTGGGGGGATGAAGTTCTGTTTCATGAAGCACATGAGGGTTGTCACCTGTCCAGTAACACATATTTTGCTTATTGACGAAGCCAAAATGGGCTTCTCGGTGACGGCGATAATGCGATGAAATTCTTCATTTTCTTCCATCATGTCCAGAGCCCAATTCGAGAACTCACGTCGCTTCATATGATCAACAAGCCTTAGTTCTTGAGTCAGCTTGATCTTGTAAGGGTGCATGCCAAGACCCTTACGCGAAATTCGCCATAATGTAGTCTGGGAGAGGCCCAAATCTTGAGGACGCCGTGAAATTGACTGATTTGGCTGGTTTGCGACGGACGCCTCTACGGCAGCAATTTTCTCCACACCTCGGGGAAAACGTAGTCTCACTGGCACGGCAACATCAAGCAGCGAACATTCTGACTTAGATTTTTTCACTAGGCGGTAAATTGTTTTCTACTGGGACGAGAATTACGGCCGAAAATTTGCGTTAATGCTCTTAAAGTTGCGACCACCAACTCGCAGTTTCGGTAGTAAATTTTAATTATTTACGTTGTTCCTTCGTTTGCTTCACAATATAGAAATGTTGATTTTACTGAATATTTTGACGTTGACAGTTTGGTAATCGGTTTATGGTTGCGTTCACACTAAAAGTTTGAAGTTGTCAAGTCGCTAATGAAAGACCCTTTATAACGATGTAAGCCAATACTAGTAAAACTACAAATCCCATAAAATCAAGTGCGTTCGCCTGACAAGCTGTCTACCAAAAGCGGCACAGTGCAGCTGTACTAAAGATACTCTTACGAATGTAACTAATTACTTACGTTGTTCTTCAAAGAGTAATGAAGTAATTATACGCCCATTCGCCCCTCAAATTCGATGTGAACGAAATCAGACGTTAATTTATCAAAGATTAACACTTTTTTTCTGAATTTAACAAAAATTTTAATTACACGCATTCGATATCAAGTGGCAAAGTGGCAGTTATGAACCAAGTAGGTAATTATAGCAATACAAAACTGGATTTAGTTTAAAGATTTCCATGTGAATTATTCATTCCAACCCAGTTTTCTGTATCACATGGCTCTTCGCTGGTTGTAAACAATTAAAATCCACAAAGTTACCAACCTGGGTATCATTACGAAGTTCTCACAATTAAGGATATTAAGCTATTATCTCACTACAGTCACAATTTCCACCTTAACTATGACATTAAAAGTGCGTTTTAATTGCCCGAAAATGTACATAAGCTCCTCAGAAATACATTTATGACTCTTTCCCTCTCTGTTTTCTTGGTCGCATCAGCCATTTTTAATTACCCACCACCATCACAACCTTGATTCAAAATCCTGTCTGAGAATAGACATGGACAGCGCGAACGTTTAACAGTTTTCAAAAACCACCTCGTAGTTACGCAACGCATACAATGAAGGATCGAGCGCCAAACCCTGCTGACCATTCCACTGGTAATAATAACAAGCTGAATTATTTAAAATCACAAGCACACACATGCGACCAGAGAGGGTGGACGGAACATATGCGCCCCGAAGTGTCCTGTTCCTGTAACCAATCCGACAATTAAGTGTAATAGCAAACAACTGAACTGGGGGCGGAAGCACCAGCGGTATTGGTACCAAACGCAAACAGTCTTTTGATTAATTACACCCTCGAAACAGGACACGAAAAAAAAGAAAAAAAAATGTCTTCATCAGAGGGTGAGTCCTTGCGGAGGAGGGGTAGTGCGTCCGTCACTAATGATACAGAATTATCCATTTTTCTCTGTATTCCTAGGCATATAGCTGCAGGTGATTACATCAGTCCGCCCGCACAGTACAGGCTGACCTTTCTGAGAAGGACCCCAACCCATCGGGCATAATCGAAAGATCGAAACGATTGATAGAATTTATAACAAATTACAATCGAATAAATTCGTAATTCATCAAAATCACGACAACGCAACGCGGAGGAAAAAAAAGTCCAAAGTCACCGGATCAACAGAACGGGCAACTTTGTTGACCATGAGCAGCACGGCAGTGGCACGAAGACAAATGAGATATTCTGTCCGCTGTCAGAAATTGAAAATCGCTCAAACGCTCTGCTGTTGGGATGAGGAGGTTCTCGCTCACAGAAGCCACTTCAACTATTGAGTGGAAGCCATGCACGTCATGCTATAGAAGACGGGTGTGTAGAGAGAGTGGGGCTGGCATGTGAACGTACGAGTATGATGACTTCCGCATGTGAACATGGGCACCTCTGACGATAGTCTTCGGGAATGGTTCGGTGGTATAGTGGTTGATATGCAAACATGTGGAAAACGCGCGGTGAAGCACTGTGTGCCTGGAGTTTCATGTATGGAGAAAATTGAATTACGAAATCAACAGAATCAATCTAGGGAAATGGTAGAGGGCGGTAACTGGGAATAGGGATAGCTGGCAGGAAGTAAGGAAAGCACAGCAAAGTTATGTATTCAAAGGGTTTTCATGTTCGTGGTACAAAGTGAAAATTGCTGGGCAGTTCACTTCGGGTTTTTACTGCACAATGGAGTTCGACGTTGGGGTTTGTTTGAGCGGCCCGGAGCAATTCAGAGGTAATGATATCTTACAGATCTCAACAAAATTTCAATATGAGATGACAGGCACTATGCGAACCATACCCAGCGGCAATGGACATTCTGCTAAACACCATTTTTGTTTTGCTTGGCAAAAGCATAATGACCCTTTGCGTTGTTTTGAATGAACAACCATAATTCTTACAATTGCTACCACGTGAAGTGGACGGCTAGAGTTACAGCGCTGTTTCACGGTCTGCCACAACCGATCTCAGACTCCTTTTTCTTTGGTACTTGTCTGTGTTTTTTTCCTTGTATCCCGAAAATCCATTTTTACTTCCACTGGGATTCGAACCTAGGACCAGCTGCTTCTCAGGCGAGCACTCTTCCACTATGCCATTGAAGCCACGAGTTTCAGTTCATCCAGTTTGTATTTTTTTTAATGTGTAAACATTTTTGCTCTCGTTGATGTGTAAATATATTTTTTATCGGTAGGGGCTAGTTGGAAATATCTAGTGTCACCGTCATCGTCAGATTTTCCCGTTAATTTTCATTACCACGTGTCGTTGGTTTTTTTTTACTTTATATATTTCGCTATATATTTTCCAGTTTCAATTATGTTCAATTTTAGAGATTATGTATTATGTAATTACGAAACACCGGAAAGTTGTGTGAAAGTAGATTTATTTTGAATAATATTGAGGTTGTATAGCTTGAAGTTTGTTGTACATCAGTTGAAGGTAAGAGGAAAAATATCGACTTCACTAACCGATGGCCGATTTAAGAATGTCACTTTTAGTTGTAATAAGGTTATTTACCAAGTGGTCCTTGGAGAACCAAATAAAGTCCTTAAGCCCGAAAAAAACATTTTTTTAAAAAACTCCTAAAAACCGCGCAGTATATTGTGTTCAATGTTATTTGACTAACAGATCCTTGGAAAACAAAAAGGTCCTTAAAAGTAAAAAAAAGAATATTTTTCCAAAATGCCAATAGAATCCACATGGTATATCTGTGTTCAATGCTATTTGACTAAGAGGTCCTTGAAACAACAAAAAAGGTCCTTAAAAGTCGAAAAAAGGATATTTTTCCAAAATACCGTTAGAATCCACACGGTATATCTGTGTTCAATGTTATTTGACTAAGAGGTCCTTGGAACAACAAAAAAGGTCCTTAAAAGTCGTAGAAAGGATATTTTTCCAAAATTCCGTTAGAATCCACACGGTATATCTGTGTTCAATGTTATTTGACTAAGAGGTCCTTGCAACAACAAAAAAGGTCCTTAAAAGTCGAAGAAAGGATATTTTTCCAAAATGCCGTTAGAATACACACGGTATAGGTGTGTTCAATGTTATTTGACTAAGAGGTCCTTGCAACAACAAAAAAGTTCCTTAAAAGTCGAAGAAAGGATATTTTTCCAAAATGCCATTAGAATCCACACGGTATATATGAGTTCAATGTTATTTGAATGAGGGGTGCTAGGAACAACAAACATTTTGGTAAAATATCCGTGCCGTTTCTAAAGACATTTTGGGAAAATATCCTTTTTCGGGTTTAATCTCCAAGGACCTCTTTGTAAAATAACATGATGGGACATTCAATCAATTTTTATTTTAAACGCAATATGCATAACAAATCCCATTAAATTATCACCATTATAGTAAAACAATAAATATTGATTTCGTTATTAGTTATTACCTAGGCACCTTCGCGGGGGTCAGTCACCTTGACGTGTGTACCATCATTGCATTCGATGGTGCCGGTGCGAAGGCTTATGGCGCAGCTTCAACGGGCTATGCTGTCTAAGGGCCACCCATGACAGACAGGCTGCTGACGAGCGTCAACCAAGTATTGACCCGGACTCTACGTCCCCCTCTCCTCTTTTCTTTCTCAAAGCGCAGTTAAGTGTACCACTATGCGGCCTTTACAGGACAATACGTCCTTCCAAATTCCCCTCCTTTACCACCTGGGCTGGACGTAAGGTGTCATACGACCCGTGCCGAGAGTCAACCTGGCTGAGGGCCCAGTCATCAAATAGCTCAGTCGCGTACGGAGTATCCGGATACCTGGCGCCCTCCGGATTAACTAGCCTTATCTGCACAATGCGGATCTCTGTGCAGATGGACCTCTTTTCTCCGCTACTCGTGGGACCTAATATGAAACCTAACAAAACAAAACAAACAAAAACGAAACAAAAAAATTGTACGGCCGGTTCCCCTTTAAAACCGGACGGTAGTACGGCGACCAAACTGTCTACCGGCAAAGCTCTTGTGGCACCAGCTAGGATTGGGACTGTGGATACACATGGTCCCTCCACTAGCGGTTGCGAGCAAAAAAAACCCCTTCCCAACAGAGAGAGGACTGTGCATCATGGTCCCCCCTCTGCTGGCCCTTCAACTACCACCGCGTCTGCAAGGCTGACTGAAGGAGGGACTGTGCCTTCTCATGGTCCTTCTGGTGTCGGCGCAAAACCCACAACTAAACCCAATTCTGGCGGGGGTGGGACTGTGCATCATGGTCCTACCCACACCAACAGCGCCGGATCGCGTCATCGCAATCCGTCCTCGACGAACTACAAAAATCGTCGTAATGCCATCCGGATCCAGCGTATGTGTGGCAACATCGCGGTGAAGGACAGGACCCCGGACCTAATCGCGAAACTGGCATGGGCCCAACAAATCCTCAGTAAAACCAGCGGGGATTTGTCGACAAAACGCCAGAGATCAGTGGAAGGGACCATTTCGGTTCCCAAGAGACAGAGGGTGCACAACACCGGCAACCCTCCCACTACCGCATCTCACAGGCCTTTTAGCGAGGTCCTTAAGGACAAAATTGTGATCGCGGTTATAGACCGTAGTCACATAGACGGCACTATCTCCCACGAAAGATGGGATGATGTAATATCTGCGCTCTCGGGCAACTACTCCTCATTCATGAGAGAAAACCCGGGACCACCGCCGCTAATCCATGAAGGCGGGTGGCATCAAGGCCACATCAAGCTGGTCGCATGTAGTGACCAAAGATCGGCTGACCTCTATAAGCTTGCGATTAGTAGGCTTGGAGAGGTGTGGCCCGGCGCAAGGCTCGAGGTCGTTGCGAGGGAGGATATCCCCTGCCGGCCAAGATCGCGCATATGGATCCCCCCAAATCCATCCACTCCAGAGGACGTCTTAGACATTCTAAGATCAAGCAACCCCTCTCTACCGACCCATAACTGGAAGGTGGCGAAACTGGAGGAGCAAAAGGGCTCCCACAGATGTGCGGTAGTCATTATCAATCAGGAAACCCTGGCTCCCCTGGCAAAAACAGATGGCCTCATACGATTTGGCTGGATCGAGGTCAAAATGAGGGTGTACAAAAAGGACGAACTCGAGGCGGGAAAACTTCCTCCTCCTTCTCCTCACCCTGAACTCTCGAATGATGAGCCATCTACCTCGTTCCCTTCGCTGGAGGACGATGAATCCGCCGATCATGCGGCAACTGCAAAATCGTCACTCTCCGTAAGCGATATACAATCGGATATGGAAACTGACGATTTCCTTGACAGGGTTCTTCTGAGTGAAGATGAACTTCGTAGTTCGTCTTCGGAATTGGAAGGCCTAAATAACACCGTGGTGGAGGTGCCTCAGGATTGTAGCGACAATGCTGCAGCTAATCCAGATTAACCTCCAACACTCTATCAAGGCTTCGGCCGCTCTCGTTCTTCGCCTCTCTAAAGGCGGGGAAGATGTCGTCTTGATCCAAGAACCATGGATTGTACACAACCTGGTTCAAGGACTCAAGACTCCTGGATATTACTCACTGTATGTGACCGACAAAGGTAAACCAAGATCGTGCATACTAGTGAAAAGAAACCTTAATGCTTACTTACTCCCTAATTTCAGCGATCGGGATATAACTGCTGCGAAACTGGAGACTGCAGGCAGATCAGTCTGGTTGGCATCGGCATATCTCGCCCACGACCACGTGGGACCTCTCCCTGGTGATAACCTGGAGAGACTGATCGAAGAAGCAAGGAGGCAGAAGGCTGAACTCATAATCGGCTGTGATGCTAACGCACATCACACCGTATGGGGAAGCTCGGATATCAACAACAGGGGTGAGTCACTTTTTGATTATATCTTAAGCACCAACCTCATTGTATGTAACATAGGTAATGAACCCACTTTCATTACCAAAAATCGACAAGAAGTCCTTGACATTACTCTTGTCTCCGATACCATCAACGACATGATAACGGGTTGGAAGGTCTCGACTGATCACTCCTTCTCTGATCACCGTTATCTTCAATTCAACCTCAATGTTGATCCTCCCTGCCAACCCATTTTCCGCAATCCTCGGAAAACCAATTGGCCCAAATACAGAGAAACTCTTCGCGGACTAGTTACCTCTGAACTTTTAAGTCCACCCTGTAACTTTTCCGAGCTTGACGGCAAGGTCTACGAGCTCACCTCGGCTCTCAATAAAGCGATGTCCGCTTCCTGTCCCCTCATACGACCTATGGGGAAGAGAAAGCCACAATGGTGGAGCCAGGAACTGGGACCACTCAGAAATAATTGCAGGAAACTCTTCAATCGCGCTAAAAGCTCGAGATTACTTACTGATTGGGACTCCTATAAGGAAGCTCTCAAATTATACAAAAAAGAGCTAAGGAAAGCCAAAAGATCATCCTGGAGACTCTTCTGTGGCAAAATAGAAGAAGTCTCTGAGGCATCAAGGCTAAGAAAAATCCTAGCTTCAAATCCAACCATGCCCAGCTGTCTAAAGAAAGCTGATGGATCCTGGACGATATCTAGCGAGGAATCGCTCAATCTGCTACTTGATACCCACTTCCCAGGAAGCTCCAATATTACCGGGTACACTGATCTGAATAGATCACTGGCACAGGTGACTCTTTCTCAAGGTCTGATCACAAGGGACAAGCTGCTTTGGGCACTAAATAGCTTCAAGCCCTTCAAGTCTGCAGGACCAGACGGCATAATACCTGCCGAATTACAAATGTGTTCAGATATCATCACACCAGTATTGGAGATGATTCTGAACAGCTGCTTAAAAATGGCATATATTCCTCAGGCTTGGAGAGAAGTGAAAGTGGTCTTTATACCAAAAGCGGGGAAATACTCCCATGTCAGCCCAAAAGACCTGAGACCTATTAGTTTATCATCATTCCTCCTCAAAACGTTGGAGCGACTGATTGATATCCATCTCCGTACCAACATAAATACGCAGCTTCTATCTGCGTCTCAACATGCATACTGTAAGGGTAAGTCAGTTGAAACTGCCCTTCACTCTCTGGTACGCACTATTGAATACTCCCTTCATCACAAGGAGTACACTATGGTTGCTTTTCTGGATATAGAAGGCGCCTTTAACAACGTGGGTACATCTGCAATCACGAATGCACTGACAGCACTGAATGTGGAGGGTTCGCTTGGCGAATTGATTAATCTACTGCTCACAAGTCGGATTATCAACTCAAAACTGGGCGTTTCATCCGCCAGGAGGTCTGTCAGTAGAGGCACGCCGCAAGGCGGGGTCCTTTCCCCCCTTCTCTGGAATTTGGTGGTGAATGAGCTACTGATATACCTGGAAAGGGTGGGCTGCAGGGTGATTGCATATGCGGATGACATTGCTATAGCCGTCTCCGGGAAGTACCTTAACACTATAAAAGAACTCATGCAAAATGCTCTTAACAAGCTAAAAAAATGGGCTAATCGCTGTGGCTTAGGTATCAACCCCCACAAAACAGAATTAATCCTCTTCTCCAGGAAACACAAGATTCCGCACATCGACCCACCCTCTATTGGTGGTATAAGATTAGTATTCTCTGACGAAGCTAAGTTCTTGGGTCTTATCTTCGATAGGAAGTTAAGCTGGAAACCCAACATACAAGAAAGGGTAAAAAAAGCCACAGTGGCACTTTTCTCTTGCAAAAAAGCCATTGGCAACAAGTGGGGTCTACAACCCCGCATAACGCATTGGCTATATGTATCGGTCGTAAGACCGATTCTCACATATGGGGTTGCTGTCTGGTGGACTGCCCTAAGTAAAGCTATAAACTGTGCTAAGCTTGGCAAAGTCCAACGCACAGCTGGTTTGTGCATAAGTGGAGCACTCCGTACCACCCCCTCTGCAGCACTCGATATCCTGCTACATCTGTTACCACTCGACATTTTTAGTAGGCAAACAGCAGCCTGTTCTGCTGTCCGCCTTAAGGCTACCTCGCAGTGGGTTAACAATAACATTGGCCACACCACCATTCTGGACTCATTTGAGTCTCTACCAGGAAACATAGATTACACCATACCCCAATTACAGTTTGGAAAGAACTTTCAAGTCACTATTCCTTCCAGATCATTCTGGGAGGACGCTGAATTTGAGGAAGTTAAAGCGATCCACTTCTACACCGATGGATCAAAAACTAGTGACGGGGTTGGTGGCGGCGTTTTCTCCGAAAGACTAAATCTGAGTCTCTCTTTCCGTCTTCCTAATCACTGTAGCGTATTCCAGGCGGAGATTATGGCGATAAAAGAAGCCCTGACGTGGCTGAAGAGAAATGTGATATCCACAAAGGATATCTGTATCTTCTCGGACAGTCAGGCCGCGATCAAGTCCGTGGATTCAGTATCTTCAAACTCCATTGCAGCCCTCGACTGCCGTTCATCTCTTATGGAGATGGCGGAGCAGTTTAACATTCACCTCTGTTGGGTGCCGGGGCATAGAGATATTCCAGGAAACTGCAGGGCTGATGAACTCGCCAAAAAGGGAACCAAACTCCCCCTTTTACCTGAAAAGGGTTCTCTGGGTATCCCAATCGCTACCTGCAAACTTTTATTCAAGCTATCCGCAATCGAGAGAACAAACCTTAGGTGGACAGGTAGTAATACATGTCTAGCGACTAAGCACATCTGGCCAAAGCTGGACCTGCGACGCTCTAAGAGTCTGATCTCACTAAACCGACTGCATATTAGCTCCACTATAGGTGCCATTACAGGGCACTGTCTGATAGGCAAGCATGCATCGAGGCTTGGCGTTTATTCTAACGATTTCTGTAGAAGTTGCTTGGACGAGGAGGAGGAGGAGACTATACTTCACCTTCTCTGTACATGTCCAGCTCTCTCCCATAATAGAAATCTTCATCTGGGAGATTTCTTGCTTAACAATCTTAACGACTTGGCTAACGCTGACGTTAGAAGTCTATCGCGCTTCATAAGAAGCTCTAAATGGTTTAACTAGTAGTGGGGAAACCCCTCGATCCGTGTGTCATCACAATGGACCTCATCCTGGTCTAAGTGTGTCGGCCTTCTGTTGACAGCCACTTTAACCTAACCTAACCTATTACCTAGGCAGCTAAAAAGCTATAGCTAAAAACTAACCAACTTTTAGTTGTCATCCGCAACTAACTTTGGCAACCTAACGACCTTAGTTACACAACCTGCAACTAATAGCTAATAGCAAAAATTAGTTGTCATTATGATAGCTAACCACCAAATCGATTGCATTTTTAGCGCAGCTAATTTAACTTCGTTAGTTACTTAGTTATGGCGTTAGCTAGATAACAAATTAGGTAGCTAACGCGCAACTGTGCCTACATGTTTACACATCAACTATACCGTGAGTGCAGCGTGGCTCACACCTTTTTTTTCTTGGGCAGGCCAGCGCCTGTAAGTATATTATGTTATTTATTCAGGTTTTCTTTCTACAAGGTGGCGCAAAAGTCATCATCCTATCGGAAGAAGCTATAATTTTTGCAAATGGCGGCAAATGTAAATTCTACTTTGACATTTGTGAAGTTAACTATACAGAAAAAACTTAAGACACCAATTAACATAATCTAAAAGCAGAACCAAAGTTTTTCAGTCATAAAAAAAATTACAGCGAAAGAACATCGGGTGACAACTTTTGCGCCACCTGACAACTTTTGCGCCACCTTGTATTTGGAAATTGATGTAAACAAAACCAAAAACGGGAAAATTGTGAGATACCACATACAAAAACCAAGTTAAACGTAATGACCCGTTAGAACGCCAGTAATTTGTCTGCAGTCTTTTCTGTTGAGAGACAACAAGAATGCCGCAGGTTTTTTACAGACGTCTGGAAGAATTTTTCAGCTCAATATGCTTGGACCAAAGTAGTTTGATATCCAGGATGACTCCCAGATATTTTTCTTCGTTGGAGAGTTGGATTCTGAAGCCTCTTAGCAGAGGCTGAGTCAACCCGATCAGCTTCCTCCTTGTCGTAAAGAGAACAACCTCGGTTTCGAGAGGATTGACCAAGAGCCCATTCCTAGTGCACCATTCGTCGATCACGTCAAGAGCCGCCTGTGCATTGATGCAGACAGTCGCTAGGCATGATCCAACAGAAAGCACGGCACGGCACGTATACATTAGAATGTTAAGTGCGTTCAACAGAGAGTCGACCAGCATGCAACACAGCACTGGAGACAGAGCGCCGCTTTGCGGCTAGCCTCTCTTTAGCCCCGCCATCACATAATGAACACGTCTTGTCTGGCAGAGCTGCACAATGCACATGTTGTCAAATTCCTATTGTCAAACACCCCCAATATCGATGAAAATGCCCATCGCGTACCTATTCTTTCTTGTCAAGCGGGCATGTTGCATCTGAGATTTTTTTTTTTTTTTATTAACTTCTGGCTCGCCAGGGTGATTTAAAAGGGGGCACTTCGACCTAAAAGATCTTTTGTACCGTATGGGCCAGAAAATGTTTAAGCTAGTAGAATTTCCACTTTCCGTGTAAAGAGAATAATTTTACCAGTAGAAGAATTCTTTATGTCCTCGGGACTCATTTGTTCCCTGAAAAAGATCTCCTTTCTAATTCCATTAATGTCTGGACATTCACATAAAATGTGTTCAGCTGACTCGTCCTCTTCAAGACAGAGTCGGCACTCAGGAGAGTCTGCTATTCTCATTTTGTGTAGATGATATCTTAAGCCACGGTGGCCAGTAAGGTAACCTACTAAGTATTGGATATTATGCCTGCTTAGGTTTAGGCATTTGCTGTCATTTTGATTGAAGGGCCGAATTGGGCGTTTGGCCTGTCTTAGACCTGGGATGCGTTCCCAAAGATAGATACATTTTCTATGTTCCCAGCTTTTTATTGCTGCCGTTGATGCTGGTCTAGGAGTGCAGCAGGAAAGTTCGGGACATATGAAAGGTGTTTCTGAACTTTTCTGGTCAGTTCGTCGGCCTTTTCGTTACCTTCTACTCCGATATGACCCGGAACCCACCATAATTTGGTCTTGTTTCTTACTCCGAGTGTTTGAAGGGTATTGAAGCAGTACATGACTGATTTGGAGTCGATGGTATGCGAGCTAAGGGCGTTTATAGCTGTTTGACTATCTGTGAATATATGGATGATTGCACCTTCTATGCCAGATAAATTAAAAAAATAAAAGGGGATGCAATCGCATAGCAGTTTTGCACACATGAAGCTTGAGCAGTCTTTCCAAGCAAGAAGTCAGACTGATTCGTCTGAAGTTCTTACCGAGAACGTAGTCATTTCTTAAAATTTTTGGTATAAATATCACTCTTACTTACGCCAGGGTGTTGGTATGTATACCAGTGCCAGGAGTCATAGTCGATAGCAACTGGGTTGTACCTTGTGGCAGCATGGCTGAGTATAATCCGTCCGTACCTGGAGACTTGAAGAAAGCAAACGACGCAACAGAGTATTAGATAGCCTCGTCTATTACCACATCCTTCACAATATACCAGCTACGCCGAGTTGTTTCTCTCAGCTCATTCCCAGTCTCTATAATCGGGGCTGGTTGTGAGTTCCCGCTTTCGTCTCAGTGAAAACAAATTATAAATGGTCAATTTAAAGTAAACAAAGCTCAAGTGCTTTTAATGTTAGAAATCTTTTTTATTTAAACAAAGAAATTGCTAGATATCTACAGTTCTGTGTACTTAACACCTTCCTTATCCACAAACTTTGTTATATTTATTTATTAATTATTTTATAAAAGCCTTTTGCGTCATTTAATAACGTGCTGAAATTGCGTTTGAATCAAGTAGTAAGAGAAACTCCTTCCGCTCTTTTAATTTGTTTAATTTTTCCACAGAAAAATGTTTGAATTTGTTATCCCTTAGCATAAGATCTTGATTTTCAATTGGACGTTTATTGTTTTTTGCTATTATCACCTTACTAAAACGAGCAACTTCCTCGTAGCATTCTAAGTAAAGGTATGAACCATAATCTTGCATTCGGAACCACATTACAGAATCAGTAAATTAAACTCTTTCAATGGACACGATTTTTGCAGAATTTGTTACGTTGAATTTATTTTGAAGTTCATTTAAGGATAAAAAAAAAGATTTTCCATATCGTTTACAACCTTGCTTCTACAGGGTGGTGCACGAATCGTGATACAAAAACAAAACGTAATAACTTTTTTTTCTGTGTGAGTAATCGGCTTACTTTTTTTTATTTATTGGGTTACTATTTAGATTTATTAAAATGAATGATTGTGATACCGAAAAAAAGGATTTGGATAGTGCAGTGGTACCATGCTTTGCAGTCCTTCATTTCCATTCAAAGGGAATATACTCCCCCGAGTTGATGGAACATTAGGTGGATGGTAACCATATTTGCCGATTCTGGAAGCATCGCACGAAGACCGTACCATCGAGATCCCCATGTTCGGGTTCAAGACACACTCGCCGCTGTAGCATCGTCAATTCGGGCAAATCCAAACGTTTCGAATCGTACAGGCTTTGCTGTCACTCATATTTCTAGTGACTTCTTCAAATGGCTCTAACACTGCCACTAATAAATCGACGTGTAGCCATTCTTTCGGCGAAATTTATGGAATTTTCTGTTTGCTAGCATATAAGCAGATCGAATCCTTGATCTTAATCAAACTTTCTATCAATAAAAGGTACTGTTCCACCTAAAAATAAATAAAAGCGGATTAGATTAGAACAGAAGAACAGTAACACACCTTTCCAAGTGCTTTTTTTCACAAACATTGCACTTCGCCGTATCCGAATCAATTTCAATGAAATAGTTCCATATTACAATTGTTTTAGGCTTCATAGTTAATAAATGTAAATCTTACCTACTCATCCATACTAATATTATAAATGCGAAAGTTACTCCGTCTGTCTGTCTGCCTATCTCGCTTTAATGCCTAAACTACTGAACCGATTTAAATGAAATTTCGTACACAGATAGTCTAGAGCCTGAGAATGGACATAGGCTACTTTTTACCGCGGGAAAATGCTTCATCCGCTGTCCCACAGCGGAGATCTAAGCTGATATCTAAGAAAAGTAGTAACTCTCGAATGCTTTCTAGCTGCTAGCTTTGGATTGACTCTTCCAAATGAAATAGGATTTTTTTTAATATAAAGTTCAATTGTGTACAAAGATATAAATCATCTCTGTAGGTTATCCTGAAGTTGAACAATAAGCATTAAACTATAAATTTTGTACAATTCAAAAAAGTAAAATGTTCGATTGAAACTAAATCGTTGGATTTTCCCAGCGTTCAGTGGAGACAAATTTGTGTGTGTGTGCGACACAAATCCGTTTCTCTACCTGTACCACGCAGGTGGCAATGGTGCGATGGTAGTGTATTCGCAAAGTGATTGGCAGGTCGTGTGTTCGAATCCCGACCAAAGCCATGCTTTGTAAAATTGAATACACACAACAAATCAAATCTCCCTTAAGCAATTAAGGCGCCACCTGTGGAGATAAAAAAACCCTATTGCACCAAAAACTTCTTTCCTATCCTCCTATTCTTTCAGTAGTAAGCAGCACCCAAAAACAGGCAGCGAATCTGGGTGCTGCTTGCAGCAACCAAAATGTCTGCGCTGTGGCAACACTATAAGGATACTGTATCAATTACAGAAAAATAGAAAAATCCCTTTAGCGCACGCTAATTATAAAAAAAAATCTTTTGTGCAATGTGCATTTTCTTTCTTTTTTTTAGGCAACTTTTGCAGTTTGTGTTGTTTTTTTATGGCGCATGGCGATGGGATTGAGAAAGATAGGGTATGAGAGAGGGAGTCACAATCAGAGTATATCCATATAATGAGTAGGGACACTATCGACGTTTTCTTTATAAGTTCTTATGAGCAAGTATTTTGTTTTAAATTTGAGAAGTGGCAGACTGGCGAAGCAGGGCGAGCACGGGACAGCTAGTATAAAATACTTGTCACCGATGATGGTCCGAAAAACCTTTGATGTGATTATATCGGAACCGAAGCCTTCGGAGGTGCAATTTAAACCGGAGGTTCTGACATATCGGATTCGGAGTCGAAGCTCCGTATCATCCCTTTGACATTGTCAACACTGTAAAATATCTGAATCACCCTTCTTATTTATTACAAATCATTTCTTTTGAATAAACATAGGTAGCCGGTAAAAAAACGTGATAATGCTAAACGATTTCAATAAAATTGTGCACAGAATTTGTTGTATGTAAGTATCATGGTCACTTTCAAAGAGATAGAAATGATCGAAAGAGTTTCAAACATTTCCTAAACACCCGCCACCGTTATTGTATCTATAATTTTGTATACACTTTACGTAAGGACAGATTTTAAAATGTCGCACTTATTTTGGTGCCGGATGGAGTTGCTGGTTTATCAGCATAGACCAGAGATTTGACGTACCTCCACAAAAAGTAGTCCAAAGGTGTCAAATCACACGAACATTGTTGCACGCGCTTTATGGCATGTTGCACCGTCTTGTTGGAACCATTTCTCCTCCAAATGATTTCCAATGACATGAGGAATAAAAAAATCAAGAATCATTTGCCTGCAGCGTTTGCCATTCACGGTAATGTTGGCACCGGTTTAGGATTTAAAAGCAAATGAGCCGATGACACCTTCGGCCTGCAAACCACACCAAACAGTGATTTTTCGGGGATATAATGGAGTCTCAAGAGTCTCATGAGGATTGTGCTTACTGCAAAAACGACAATTCTGCTTGTTTACAAACCCGTGAAGCCAGAAATGAGCCTCATCGCTGAAGATGATTTGACGATACAAATCTGGTTCAACTTCCAGATGATTCTCAGTCCATTCACAGAACACACGCTGCCTTTAATTCTTGCAACAGTTGGATCTTATATGGGTATAGGCAAAGATCTTTAACCTTCCAACCACACACTGGGGTATAAGATACCCCACATAGATTTCAAAAGTGTGCAGGTCCCGTTAAAATTCTTTCCTAAACATGCCATACCTATGTATATTTAATTTTAAACTCTCTGCAGTAGCAGGCGAGGGTGTTCAGTTCTTAGATTTTTTTAACGTGGTTAGTCATGCTTCGAAGTTTTAGCTTGGGTATCATATACCCCAGTGTGCAGTGCGTGTTAGTATTTTTTGGAATTTGTGAATACCTACATTATTTTAGTTAAATGTTTTCTATTTGAGTTATTTTGGATTAAAAATTAATAAAACAAGTGTGAGGTTTGTTCAGCCATAAAGGAAGTTATTGTAGATAACAATATTAATTATAGTTTTACAGCAAAATGGCTTTTCTTCAAGACGAATCCGTTGAAAGGCTTTTCCTTGATGCTGAAGGGCTTAAGCCAAAAATGAACCAGCTTCGAATCTTGAAAATCAACATTAAAAACTGTGTAACTTCTGTTATCGGAAAAAAAAATCTGAAAACGTGTCATGCCGACTTCCCATGTGCGAGAATCATCACTGATCATGATCACTCATTGCAATGCATAGAATGCAGTAAAAAAAAATTTGAATTTTTGTGTTTAAAAAAGCAAACATTTATCCCACTGTTAAAACAATACATTGGAGTAAATATTGAGGAAGGATTATTAGAAAGCGTAATGCGACAGTTTTTAAGACTATTATTTTAAGCTTTTTTATGAATTTGACTGATTTTAGTTGAAAACTATTTTATTAACTTTTTTTTGTAACCTAATTTGGAAATTATTTTTTTTAAAAGTATTTTTATATATTATGTTATTCATCGTATTGAATTTTGTTTAGATGAAATAAAAATAAGAATTAAAAAATATAAAATGGCATCTTTTTTTTAATACTTTTGGGATGGGGTATGTGATACCCCAGTGTGAGGAGCGCGTTAGAAAAAATTTGTGTGAGGACGGAAGGTTAATCAAAATTTTCCATGTAGTGGACAGGCAGAGACCGAGTTGCTGAGAACGGTGTCGGATAGATAAATACGGGTCCTCTCTGACACTCACATCTACAGCGACGAATTGTTCTTCACTTTGTTAGTATGACAGATAGTTTGACAGTTATTCCTTTCAGAAGTTGTATACCTCTAGAAAAAAACACCCTATACAGCCGAGGAAGACATAACGCACATACTGTGTGAGTGCGAGGGTATAGCACGGAATCGTGGGAGGTTTTTAGGAGAATACTTCTTCGAGGAATTAGGGGAGCTGATCGGCACATTCCACAGGAAGCTGGTAAAATTCCGTAGGAAGACAGGAAGATTGGATGTTTTGTCTAGGGAAAGTGTTTAGGTTTTTCAACCTTTTGAAGTTTTGGTTTTAATCGCTTCCTTAGGGATCGCGATAGGCCAATCTGGTGCCTATTGCTATATGCGAACTGCATACCCCTGTTTTAGCCTAACTATCCCAGTCTGCTTTTTTTGGATTTCGATAAAAGATACCTACACATCCTATGCTGAAAGTTTATTTTGAAGCCTATCCATCTGTGGTCCGAAAGACATGCCTCCCGAACTACCCGCCATTCCTTTATTTCAATTGTATCTATGTTTTCAGACGAGTGTTACATCTAAAACCTCCTGTCTGTTTCGTATCACAAAAGTAGGTGAATTCCCTCTATTACATACCATAAGGTTGGACAATATAATAAAATCATAAAGACAATCACAATCACCCCTTAAATTTGTGTCACAACTTCGCCATTGCGTATGATGGTCGTTTGCATCACACCCCAGTATGTGCATCCAGTCCAAGACCTTCAAATTTTCCGCTATTAAGTCTGCGGAGTCGTAGGGAAGTTAGGCCGAGGTTAGACATAGTGCTTTTCCACCTTCCCTTTCGCAGATGACCACCGTCAAGTCGCCAGAGCGATTTTTAATAAGGAAACAAGTCTTGATTTTACCGTCCGCCTTGTAGAACAACGTGTTGTTCTTTCGCAGAAGTCCTTGAATCACGTTCTTATTGATCCAGGGCTCTCGTATGAGTACGGCTGCGATGTCTTGTCTGTTTTAGATTTATATATGTAAACACATATAATGTATATGGTGTGTGGACAAGAATACTCAACATGAATATTTCGACCTAAATACATATGTATATGGTATTGTCTGATAAACTTGCCGCATCTTTTCTTCTGCTGAACTTGTTAACCCGACCAATTTGCTATCCAACGCAAAGGCTTTCGTTTATGTCTATATGCTAAATAGTGAATATAGGACGTTTTATAATGCACTCTGTGGTTTAAATGGATCTTATTATTTTCTCCTTTCCCAAGATCCGCTCTACGGAGAGCTAATAACCTATCCAGGGGCAATACTTTGGATAACTTGACAATTTACAGACCGAACTAAACATTTGATTAAATTTAAAAGCCAATAGCCAGGAATTTTCAATTAAAAGGAGAAAATGTTTTCCAGTTTCACTCATCATCGGCTAACAAAACTCTTTTCAACAAAATTTCCGTCATCTTTTTCTGTACTCTCATCAGTAACTTATCAATTCTCCTTTTATGTGTCATGAAAAAAAAAAAGCAGACAAACAACAACAAAAGTTGATTGCTCAGTGAACAGAAATAATAAATCTAATAATCAAAGATACAAGATTATCTTTACATACTCTCATCAAACATCTCCAGATGATGATGTTCTTTGACACAGACAATATTTCCCTTACACCAGTCATCGGATTTCCATTCATATGTCACTCACTTAAAAGAATTTTCCTCAATTTCCACAGACATCAATCAACACTTGCGAGTCGGGGTCACGCACTTGTAATCGTCACGATCATCAAATGCAGTCTCATATCGGCCCTGCACCTAATTAGGCGACTGCCGATGTATAGTCATACGAAACCACCAATTGGTTACGAGGCACTTTTTAGTTGCATCCACTGAACAAGTGATCCTTCATTTGGATATTTTCACTTATATCAAGTTCCAAAAGAAGAGTATTATTTTTTTTTCGTTTTTACGAGCCGCTAACATGGTGTGAACATTTTCCATAAAAGGATATGTGCCATGAAAAATAAATAAATAAAAAATTAAAAACCTAAAATTTTACGATGGGAACTTGGAGGGAACGTCGTGAAGAAATGTAAGCCATAAATGTAACCCTTCAGAAGGATTACTGGATGTCGATGTCGATACCCTGCCAATGATGATGTGTATGATGGGGCCAAGGAGGAACGATGGTTATTTATTGATTTGCGTGCTCAGTGCACAGTTTATAGTTCGGTGGGCCAAATACAAGCGTTCGCTTCCTCTGGAGAACCGAGACGGAGCAAAATGTGTATGTCGCTCATTGGCGAGGAAATTATGGAAAATATGTTGAAATATTCAAATTTGAAATAAATCATCAGCTGCAAGGGGTTAAATGTGAATGGCGTGCAAAGCTGAAATAGTTCAGCCTCGTGTAGGTAATCCCGGGATTCCTTTAGAGGGAAATTTTACTACAAATTCCAAAGTTGCACTAATACGAGCAGGTGTTTTGGGGACGTGTTGTGTCGTATTGTATTGGAAAGTATTTCGTGTTGGATCAACTTTATTTTGGCGTTGGACTTTCTTAAATTTGGGATAAATGCTTATAAAGGAACTATGTACTATTCTCTGGGTAGTTTCGTATAATATGTCGTATTTTGTTTAGGTATTTTCCAGGGGTACATTTATAGGAAAAAGCATGGCTGGACCTCCAAGTATGCAGAACCTTGATGATGCGCTTATTTTGATGATTTTTAAGAATGATATAGCTGCAGAGGAGAAAAAACATGCGGTCAACTAGAAGGGACACACATTTGAGGTGTTTAGGGACTTTGTCTACCTTGGCTCCGCTATAAACTCTGACAATGATACCACAGCAGAGATCCAACGAAGAGTTATACTTGGCAACCGCTGTTTCTTTGGCGTAAGAAGGCGGACGACTAGTAAGCCCTTGTCAACAAACACTAAGCAGACACTATATAATAACCCCATCATCACAGTCCTGCTCTATGACTCAGAAGTATGGACGTTAGCAAATGCGGATGAAGATTGTCTTGGTCGTCTCGGACGCAAAATACTTCGAGTGATTTTCGGTCCCGAATGCGGTGATAGGCTTTGGAGGAGGAGATTTAAAGCGAACTCTACGAGCTGTACAGCGACATTGAAAGAAAAAAGAGGCATTAACGGCCCATATAGGGCCTAAAACCTAGCTTCTCCAACCATTTGCTTGTGCCAAGTGAGAGGGAGCTACAATTTTAAACCGAATCCGAACTGCAAATTTGAGAAGCTTCTCATAACAATTACTTCTCTTGGATCTTTGTCAGACGTTCGCAAGAAGAAGAGCGAATGGGCATCAACGTTCCGGCGCGAAGACTCTTCGATTCCAAACCGGAGGGACAACGCAGTAGAGGAAGACTTCGCCTAAGGTGACCCGCACAAGTGCAAGGAGACCTCAACCAACTTGGAGTGCGCAACTGGAGGCGGTTAGCCAAAGATCGCACTAAATGGGGAGGCGTGTTGATTGAGGCCCAGGTCCACCCCGGACTGTTGTGCCACTTAAGGCCTGAGACACTGCAGCCTTCCATCCTCTGCGATCCCGGGCACGCTGCTTCAAGTTCTACAGACCAAGGGCTCTAGCATCCGCGATAGCTTGGAAATGGAGGTTCGGTCTTCCTTGCCTTCTCGAACCAGGGGACTGGGAGTCGAAGATCTGGGTCATTATTTTCCATTCGCCCAATGTGGCCGAGCCAATGGGGTACAGCTCATAGAGTTCGCTTTTGTATCTTCTCCTACATTCGCCCTCCTCGCACACAGGACCAAATATCCGGCGGAATATTTTTCTTTCAAAAGACCCCAATATTAGCTGCCCTTTTCTACTTATCATCAAGCACTCAGCGCCTTAAGACAGGACTGGTAGAATTGAGATTCGATAGGGCATGCATTTTGTCCTTCGAGTGAGGAGTTTTGAACCCATTTGTTTCGTTAAACCGAAGAGGCAGCGATTTCCCAAGATCTCCAGTAATGTGTCATTCATGGAGTTGATGTTTACTCCTACGTAGAAGAACTCCTTAACTAGCTCGAAGTTATTGCTATGAACAGTGACGTTTCGTGGACAGATGTTTGTTTGTTTATTGATAGCATGTACTTGGTCTTGTCCTCATTTACTTCAAGACGAACCAATTTCCAGACCGCCGGTCATTAAGAAGATTTCGGGACTCAAGATAATTCATTAGCTGACGGTTGAACAGCGTTTCAAAGACCTTGGAAAGAAGCAACGTATAGCATGCATTTGGTTAGTAGGAAGTGGGAGAAGAAGATTCGATTCAGTTTTCCATCGTCTCGGAAAGAGCCCTAAAGAATAGGATCGATAGAAAAGCTTACGCAGTGGTTTTGCTAGCGTGTTAGAACACCTCTTCAGAACGATAAGGGAAATACCATCTGAACGAGATCTTGAAGTACCCTTGCCACCGTACGAGTGCGAAAGTAGATTGTTCACATGGAAAATTCTACACGCTCGAGTACAGGGGGAGATGAAGTACGAGTACAATCTAGCGATGAGTTGGGTGCAATATGAGCAGGAAGTGGGTTGGCTTTATCTGAAGAGCGATCAGCTGGAATGTCATTACTAATGAGTGCCGGTATTGATGACTTGGCCGAATTTTTAATCTTTTTACTACCCGTGGGACTTCGTAGAATTTTTTGCCACACCTTTTGGTCGAAAGAGAATTCGACATGATTAATGTGGGCATTGCAGACATCTGTGGCTCCATTGAACTTTTTCAGTTTAGAAAACTGGGTGAACTGTAAGTTTTATCTAGAGCACATTCCCGTCTCAGTGATCTTCCGGCACTACATTTGTTAACAAAACGTATTTTCCACATGCAAAAATATACACTTATATATTTATTATTTCGTTTCAATATACAGGGCTTACTACCGCACAGTTTACAATTCAGAGATATGATATTACTATGTATCTGTCTACTGAAATATTATTATCTGATATTTTCTGAAAATGTTTGCTTATACAAGACACATTTTTATTTTGGAGGAAATAACCGGCAAAACTCCCAATTTGATACTGACAAAAATGCATATATATTCTATCACAGTGATTCTCAACCACTGCGCAGCGGCACTTTTGTGTTCCGCGAAATTCTAAAAGTGTGCCGCCAAATTTTAGATATATAATCATGTTAATAAATGAGGAGTCAGCGACTAGGTGTCTCGCATGCAAGACGTATTATAATCTTCTAGTATGGCTGAGTGTACTAAATGTGTAAAAGCAATTGGCGAAAATCCAATTGTGTGTGGTATTTGCTCGCAAAAGTTTCATAAACGTTGCTGTAATATTTCGGAAACAGATTTAATTTTGCTGGAAAAAAGTGCTAATATTTTCTGGAAGTGTAATAAATGCCTTGACATTCCCATTAGGATTTGTTTTTCAAAAATGAATGGTATAAATAATAGTTTGAAAGAATTAAATCAGTGCAAAGATCTGTCTTCGTGTGCTACGTATAATGGTGATGATCTGCCTCATCGTATAACAAGATCAAAAGCAAAAGAAAATGTAAGCGAATCTCCCTTTATTCGCGTAACCAAATCTGCCAAGCACTTTGTAACATCGTTGTCGAAAAATCGCTTAATCACAAAAAAAATGCTCCCTCTTGCTCTCGTGTCTCACTGTCTAACGTCAATAGTCCAATTCCAAATTCAACAGTAAAGAAATCATCTTCGTTGAAGAGTGATAAGAATACCGGTGCCGGTGCTAATGTGGTAAACACTCAATGCTCTCTCCCGCAACAAGTGATGGAAATGGACCCATCGCCGCCGACTGTTAATAACAGGGCAAATGACCTCGTGGTAAATGGAAGTGCAAGTGATGATCTCGCTATCAACGCAGCTGATGTGTGTGACGTCAATAAGGTAAAGGAGAATTGGGAAAAAGTTAATATGCCCAAAAACGTAAACAAAATTGTATTATTGGAAGCAATGTTATTACTGGTAATGGGGAAATTGAAGTAACTCCCAACAGGAAATGGCTGCATTTGCCTAAATTTAAGCCAACAACGTCTGCGCAGTCTATCATTGACTTAGTTGCTGCCAACCTAAATGTCCCACCTTCAAAATTCGTTTGCTTTAAATTAATTAAGAAAGGAGTGGATGAACTTCTTATCAAATACGTTAATTTTAAGATCATCTGAGCTCTATGATGCGGCATTCAATTCAAGTTGTTGGCCTGCTGGTGTGTACGTGGGAAATTTTCAGTACATTCAAAGAAACCAGGTTTTACCTTAGGAGATCACATTGCGTTAAACAATTTTAAATGTTCCACATCTTCTATTTCAACCAATGATTCGTTTTCGTTGTACCATCAAAACGTTGGAGGTATGCGGTCTAAGACGAATGCATTTTAATCTTGCCTTATCTTGCTGTTCATATGATTTGATTGCTTTAACGGAGACGTGGCTGTGTGATGACATTGTACGAGTATATACACTTTATAGTAGTGCCATCATGTCGAATTTTTTGTTTTAGCCGACTAAATGCAGATGGCGTTATGAATTGAGCTAGAATGTTTGTGTCTAAACTTTTGCTGTCATCTTCATTTTAAATACACACTTTGAAAACGAAGAAAGAAAACCAAATAAACTGGTTTATCTCTCTTTATCGAACCTTTCATAATTGCATTCCCATGTATGTTGTATTTTTTTTCTTTGTAAGAAGGAGCACAGGCATTTTTGTTGTTTAGCAGCACAGGTAGCATGTAGGATTTCCAAGTAAGTTAATTTGTATGGATAATGGATCTCGCATTATCGATTCTGTGGTCATGCCATATGATTTTCATTTGTATGGAAATGTAAGTATGTATTTATTTTTCTGTGTAATTGATGATTTGCAATGTTGCCTTCTCTTAGGCAAGTAGTATGTTTGATGAGAGGGAGATGATGGAAATATAATAAATCTGACTTCTTCGTCTGCGAGTAGAAAAGATGGAAGAGGCGATTCGTTTGAAGGGAAAAATTGAATAAAATTTGATTTCGGTATTTTTCAGCAAATGAGGTACGAGTATTATGAGTTTTTCGCATTTTGGACTCTGACTGTTTCGGCTATATCTTGTCGCAAAAGGTACCGATTTCTATAAATTTTTTTGTAATTGATTTAGAAATATTCGATCTAATTTATAAAGCAATGACATAATTTTTTTTGTCAGTATTGTGTCATGCCGCACCACCACTTCTTGTTCAATAGGTACCTATAAGATGAATATTTATATGGATAGTAAGAATTTTCGTTGTTTTGCGTAGAGCTAGATTGCTAAATTGGAGTATTGCACAAGTTTATTTATCTTTAATCAACATGTGAAATTGTTGGTATATATTTTAAAGTCCATGTACCTTTTCAATGAAGCATTGAGGAAGGTCACTTGTTGGTAATTTTTGCTTAATGGAGGTTGCTTGATTGTATCTCTTTTGCATTAAACGTGTTCTAACATTAGATGTAGTTCGAGGCATTAAGAACGTCACTACAAAGATTATACTGGCTAACTTTAGAGCTTTTAGCTAAGCTCCAGCAATTGTAGAGTGTTCTATTGTGTCTCTTGGCGGTTCAAGTTGAGTATGACTTTCATTACTATAGTCCCAGTATATTCATAGTTTTAATTGTAATCCGCGTTGCGACTATTGGATATTAGAAAGAGTTGAACTGCTTTTTGTATTCATATTGGTCTAATTTCATTCGTGAAAGGATAAGTTGTGCATATGAATATTTTTATAATATATAAATCCTAATTCTTTTATACCTAGTATAGGTAGTCCATTGTCTGGTAGTTCTTACACTGGACTATGTTGCTACTATGTTACCTATAGTTGCCAATTATATACAGTCTTGTTCGTATTGTGTTCATTGTTTGCACAGTCCGTCTGTTTACCAAGATAGATATCTTGCTCTTAAGCATTTTGTATCTAATCTTATCAAACTTAATATCTAATTTAAATCGAATTTAGCACCGACCGTGCTGACCCCAAATTATGCATGTATTAATTTTTTTTTTCAATACAGATTTATAAAAAGATATTGAAAGTAAAAAGTTTTTGAAGTTGTATTTAAAATCCGAAATTTCCTATTATGGATAATAGAGTTCCAAATACACGTTCTAGTGGAAGACCCAGTAATTTGAGAAATTCGTCCACTTTTCGAAATATAACTCCCCGTTCAGGAGCAATGGAATCCAGGCTAATAGTTAGTCGTACTCCACCTGAGGCTAGTGTAGGCTTAAGCCTGGATAAGATTTTACCACAACTGGTAGATAACCCTCCTGCAGCAATGGAATCGGGTCAGGCAAGTAACCCCAATAGTGATAGCAATAATGAGCGACGAGATATTAATGAACATCCTCCACCTGTTCACGAATACTCGAGGCAAACCAACGAGTTTTCATTTGTGAAATGCAGTCTATTAGAGATACCTTAGTTGGAAGATTGGACAATTTGAATTTAAATACTCCCAATGTGAATCCTACGAGACCTTCGAAAGCTCGTTCTGTCTTCGAACATTTTTTAAATAACGCTTCGTTTTCGACCCAACGCAGACAAGCACCACCAATAAGTCATCAAACTTCTTCAGTAAGTTCAGTTTGTAAGATTGAAAAGTAGCAAATTGTATTTGACGGGTCCGAAAATATCCACGATTTTCTTTTTAAAGTGGAAACCCTTAAGGATCGTTCGCAATGTAGCTGGGAATACACTATAACTTGTCTTATTTTTCTTTATCTCTGCCTCAATTAATAGTTTTTCACATGCAAATATGGTTTATAAACCATTTAGGAATCCTCATTGCTGAAATGCGAATCTCCTTTACCGATGTTAACACACACACCAATTTATTGTGTTAAATACAAAGAAACAGGTGACTGTGATGGTCTAATTGCAATATGCCATAACCTACCCCAAACTTTCATCGAAGCCAACAAACAATTTACCATCAATCCACTCGATGACAATTCTCCCAACTTTCTTTACCCACCATCGCCCCTGCCATTAAATATGAATATCCATTTTTCACTTGAAAATATGAATTGTAAAGAAAATCATTTGAGAATCCTCACAGTAGCTGAAATGTGACTCTCTTTCAACGATCATACACACACATACCAATTGTGTTAAAATCCAGAAAACATAACATACCCCTTCCATCAAAGCAAACAAAAAATATACCATAAATCTACACGAAACCTGCTTTGCCAACCACCACCACTACCTGCATCATCCTCCTACTCATATTCCAAGCACGAGAATGGTGTAGAACTAGACTATCATGATTTGTTGCGGGCGAATGCGCACTGGTGGCGTATCGTCGTTTACGCACGGTTGCACTACTATAAGGTTTATATACAATGGTGATGATATACTTTCTTCTGAGCTGTGTCGTGCCGCTGATTTCAATATATTTAGAAGAGATCGATCGTTGGCTGAATCTGGATTATGCAGAGGTGGTGGTGTATTATTTGTAATCAGATCTTATCTTATAAGTAGAGAAGTTCCATTTGAATTTAAAACTGTTGAAAAATTGTGTGTAGAAGTTTCTTTGCCAGTTTGCTTTACTTGCATTTATTTTATTGTTTCTTATATTCCACCTAATTCTAATAAAACGATTTATGAGACTCATATAAACAATATCAAAACTGTTGTTAGTTCATTAGTTTCGAATGCTCATATTGTTGTTTTGGGCGATTGTAACCTCCCTAACATAAATTGGATCTATTCCGACAACGAAAAATGCTTAGTGCATTCTAATCTTTTAAGTGAAGTTGAATGCATTGTTATTGATAATATGTTATCCTTTAATCTTAACCAGCTAAACTATGTTGTTAATTCCTTACCAATAATCTTAGATTTAATGTTTATAGATTCTGAATTAGAAGCTAATCTAAGTATGGCAGATGTTCCTATTTTGAGAAATAGTATTCACCATAATGCTCTAGAAGTTGATTTAAATACGAGTATATTGAATTTTGATAAATTGACCTTTACTAAAAGAGAAATTAACTCAGTTCGGGATTTTAGCAAAGCTGATTATGTTGGTTTAAATTTATTTTTTAATACAGTCAACTGGGAAGAAGTTCTTAATTTTCCTGGCTTAAAGAGGTGTTACGACTCCTTTATGGGTGCAATTGAGGAGCATATATTCGATTTGTTCCACTAAAAGCAGTTAAATATAGTAATAAGCCAATATGGTTTACCTACTAAAAGATTGTGCAACTTAAAAAATAAGATGTCTAAAATGCAGAAAAGGTATCGAAAGGATTGTAGCCATCGCGTTATTTACACGCAAATAAGACGTCAATACGAAACTGTAAAAAAGTTTGTGTACACTAAATATTTGCACTCAATTGAGACCAACATTAAAAGTGACTCTAGGGCTTTCTGGGTGTTTTTAAATTCAAAGCGCAAATCGTTCGGTTTACCGGCTAACATGCATTATCTAAGTCAATCGTGTAGTAATGAAAAAAGTATTTGCGATATGTTTGCTTCTTATTTTCAGTCTAATTATGTCCAGGACTCCTCTCCGTCAACACATAAGACTTTTTGTGATACTATTACCAATATGGGTAGCCTAAATTTGACAGTAAATCAAGTATTGCTCCAGCTTTCTTCTTTAGAATCCACTTTTAAGTTGGCTCCGGACAACGTATGTCCTACGTTTCTTAAAATGTGTTCTGAAAGTCTCGCGGCCCCATTTACCAAGATTTTCAACTTGTCACTTTCTACAGGTGACTTTTTGGAAGAGTGAAAATTATCGCTTGCAAGTCAAATTCACAAATCAGGCTTTAAACAAGAGGTTATTAATTACAGACCCATTTCAAAACTGAAATTAATACCTAAAGTTTTTCAAGCCATTGTGAAAAATTGTATATATGAGGAAGTGAGAACAAGCATCTCAATGGATCAGCATGGTTTTGTTAGTGGCAGATCGACGGTAACCAATCTCACCTTATTTGCAAACTTTTGCATTAAAGGAATTGAGCGTGGGAACCAGGTTGAGGCAATTTATACAGATTTTTGAAAGGCATTTGATAGAGTTCAGCATAATATTTTGCTGGGTAAGTTGAAGGACTTAGGTTTTCATTCCATTTTTTTTCCTCTGGCTGAAAAACTACCTGACGAACCGCAGGCAGAATGTGAAAATTGGAACTGTGGTATCTAAAGAAATCCTTAACCACACTGGCGTTCCACAAGGCAGTCATCTGGGACCACTCCTATTCATACTGTTTGTTAATGATCTTCCGTCGAGAATTCGATATTCTAATTGTTTGCTTTATGCTGATGACTTAAAATTATGCAGATCTATTAAGTCCAAATTGGATTGTCAGGAATTGCAGTTTGACGTCGATGAAGTCTCATCGTGGTGTGAAGAAAACTGTTTGTATTTAAATGTAGCTAAATGTAAAAGTATAAAATTTACAAGATCGTTCGACCAATTAATTTTGAATACTGTATTGCTGGCTCACCGCTTGAGTTGGTGTACAGCCAAAGGGACCTCGGTGTTATCTTTGATGCAAAAATTATTTTAAAATGCACTTAGACTACTTGATTTCAAAACCCAATAAATTACTAGGATTCCTAATGCGCAACTCTAAACAGTTTTCTGACCCGTATACGTTGAAAGCCTTGTACATTTCTTTGATAAGATCTACCTTAGAGTATGCCTGCTGTATATGGTGTCCGTTGTATAAAGTGGATGTAAATCGTTTAGAATCTGTACAAAGAAAATTTACAAGATTTGCGCTCATAAAACTCAATTGGGTTGACGATATTTTGCCACCGTATGCCCACAGATGTCTTCTAAGTAATCTTAAATCCCTTGGAGTTAGAAGGAAGTATTATCTAATAATGCTTGTTATGGATACCTTCTGTAATCTGTCTATATGTTCCCTCAAGGTCGTTAAGGATGAGACAGGCACTCTTTCTCGTTCCCCTTTCATACACTAACTACGGAAGGTCCGATCCTATTTCTAGATCCAGTTCTGAGTTTAATTCTCTTTCTCAAAACATCGACTTCTTCCTTAGCAGGGATGTTTTTAAAGAACTTGTATTAGATTCGTTGTAGCATTAACGTAATTTCATTTTAATTTGTACCTTCTGTTTTTTATTATTATACCTACTCGTAGATATGTATTTATGAAATATTGTAATATTGTAAATTTTCATAACGCTTAGTCTTTAAGAGATATGTACTCGATAGATGGTAAATAAATAAATAAATAAATAAATAAAATAAATAATATTATTAAAAAATATGATTTGAAAAGAAAAATGCTTTTAACAGGAATAGATATTTAAATCCATAATTTTTTTTTAAATTATTTCATTATTTGTTTTGCAACGCCTTCTTTCATAGAATCATAAACTGATTTTTATGCTTCAAGTTGGCTCACACTTGTCGCTGGTACAGTACGTACAAAAACAGGTTGTTTTAATGACAGCGGGGATTCCCAACGCATAGTAGTTACTGTACATTTTCTTTCGTTAAAATTGGCAAATGTATGTGATTCAGTTTACTATAAAATTATTTGGTTGCAGTTTCAATTTATAAAATTATATAAACATAATTGGCTTTTCAGTATTGTATTCTCAAACTTGAATAAATCGTATTTAAAGGTAATATTTGATTCGCCTTTTTTTAATAATGTTTCGACAATATTATTTTTATACTCCTATTAATAGAACCTTCTGAAAATGGATACATGGTTAAAAAGAAGAAAGCCTAACGTTGATAATAGTGATAATGATAACGTTAGCGACCAAGTTAATGAGTCCACGCCCGGTACAAGTAAAGATACTTCTTGCTCGAAAAAATACGTTGTTCATCGGAAATACAATGATGATTTTTTGAAATTTGGATTTACCTCTACAATGGAAAATGACAAACTTGTTCCCAAGTGTGTTATACTCGTATGTGGTTGTAAATTATCAAATAATGCTATGGTTCCGAGCAAACTCCAACGTCACTTGGTGACTAATCATCCTTCGCTTTCAACAATTGATAAAAGCTACTTTCAAAAGTCTTTATCTTCAAAATCCAAGCAAGTAAAAGTTTTTGAAAAACAAATCGGTGTGTCTGAAAAGGCTCAAGTAGCTTCTTACGAAATAGCTGAATTGATTGCTGTTAAATTAAAACCTCACAATTTGGCTGAAGAAATTATATTACCAGCTTGTCGCAAAACTGTAAAAATAATGATTGGTGGATCAGCAGATATTGATATTTGTAAAATACCACTTCCGAATGACACAATCCATCGCAGAATTAAAGATATGTCGCAAAATATTGAGCAAAATACTGCAAAAACTCTTGCAAATTCAAATTTTGCTCTACAAATCGACGAAACAACTGATATTACAGAAGAGCTCAATTAATTACATTTGTTAGATTTATTCACGAAAATGATATAATTAATCAATTTTTATGTTGTCGGGAGTTACCTGATTTTACAACTGGCAAACATATTTTTGATGTAATTAGTTCATATTTAGAAGAAATTAAAGTTTCTTGGAAGTCATGTATTGGCATTTGTACAGATGGTGCTCCAGCTATGACTGGACATCTAAAAGGATTTGTAGCACATGTTAAAGAACTGAACGGGGATATATTAGTAACCCATTGTTTCTTGCATTAACAAGCACTTGTTACAAAATATTTGCCTTCAGAATAAATGAAACTAGTTCTGGAGCAATGTGTTAAAATGATTAATTATATAAAATCAAGACCAATAAAATGTCGCTTATTTAGTAAACTATGACAAGCTATGGAAGTCAAGTACGAATCCCTGTGATTGCATACGGAAGTAAGGTGGTTGTAGAGAGGAAAAGTTTTATATCGTGTGCTAGAATTAAAAGACGAAATGAAAATGTTTTTTGAACAAGATAAAAATTATGATTTCGTTGATTTGGGGTTGGGTTCGATATCCGGCTTTTTATAATCCCGATTCTTAAAATCCCGCTATTATAATCCCGCTTTTTATAATCCCGCTTTTTTAAAATCCCGTCTTTTAAAATCCCGCCTCTTATAATCCCGTTTTTTATAATCCAGTTTCTTATTATCCCGCTTTTACAATCAGAAGTAGTTGCTTTGTTTTAAAAATCGCGCGATTTTTTAAAATAAATAAGATATAAATAAGATATATAAATAAGAAAATTAAAAAAATTAAGCAATGAGTGTTTTTTTGAAATGCAGTTTATTTTAACATGTATCATTTTTAGAGGAAGTAACAAAATAAGAAATAAATAATATCAAAATAAATTTTTAAGTAATGAATATGACAATCTTCAATAATTAAAAAAAAATAAAAATATAAAGTAATGTTATATGATATTCTGCAAAAGGGAACAAAAAAAACTTCAAACCATTAACAACATTTTTTATTTTATTAGTTCAAGTGTATTATAAGCAATGCAACGCAGAAAACCGGTTTTACTAATTTTTTTCTATTTCTCATTAATATTTTTACAGCGCGTTTGAGTTTTTTTATATAATGTTTCTTGTCCATTTCGTAATTTTTGTATTTCAGTTTGCACCACAATTGCTTCCTTTCTCAAATCTGCAATGAGTTTATATAAGCCAGCACTTTTTCGTCCAACCAAAAATTTCAGTCTGCGATGCCACGCTTCAGCTTTATTTTGTCTTCTCGGGAAATGTTTTTCTGCGCTGTCATACACAGACCAAAAGTTAGGAGAGTACTGCACTTGTCTACTTCCATTACGAATGTTTTGTAAAAAAAACGGGATTAGCGGGATTTGGCGGGATTTTAAAAAGTGGGATTATAATAGATCGGGATTTTGAACAAGCGGGATTTTAAAGGACGGGATTTTAAAAAAGCAGTATTTTAGTAGACGGGATTTTAAAACTTTTTTTTCGGGATTTTTGAAAAGCGGGATTCCGATACACTTCCGTTCATTTGTTGGAAGATAAAATATGGTGTACTAAACTGGCTTACTTATCAGATATTTTTTTTTATTTTTAGTAACATAAATTCTAGTATACAAGGGCATAATGAAAATATCTTAAACTCAACCGATAAGTTGGTGCGTTTTCAAAAATAAATAACTTTATGGAAGAATAAAGCTCAGAAAGGCAATTTAGAAAAGTTTGAGTCACTCCCAAAAGACTGCTATAAAACTATTAAAATAATTGTAATTGACCATTAGACAACATTAGATGAGAGAATTATTCATTATTTCCCAAAATTAGATATAAAGAAATTTGATTGGGTTCGTTATCCATTTCTCATAACGGATACTTCTGTATTTGACTTAACTTTGAATGAAGAGGAAGAACTCATTTTGCTTTCCAATAATCGAGATTTAATTTTAAAACATTCAGAAGAATCAATTAATATATATCACACTTCGCTATTATTAACAACATTTAATTTCCATGAACAATATTAAAGAATATTTTTTTATATTAAATAATTTTTAACCATATCTTATGGTTAACCGCATTTCAAAATTTACCACTAATCGAATAAATCATATTAATGCCACTGGGAAGTTAGTCGTGTGGACCTTGCAGTCGCACCACAGATCACTTTTTTAATATTAAAAAATGCTCTTTAATATTGTTCATGGAAATTAAATGTGGTTAAAAACAGCGAAGTGTGATATATATTAATGCAACTATTGTTATGAACACGGAGACCTGTAAATTTACTTGTATACGAAATAACGAAGCACCAAATAATAATGATTTGCTCAATGACAAATGACAATAAATAGTACAAATAAAGACAAATTATTTTAGTTATTTATTTACTAACAAAAAACGGCTGGACCGATTTCGCTGAAAACTTAATCAGTTCTGAGTTACGTAATTACGCTTCGAATAAACCCGGTCCAATGTCATTATCATCTTTGGTTCTCCAGATAATCGTGGCGAAAGATTATTCCAAACGCACATACGTACATACGCACATACACTTCGCTTCAACTGAATAAGCACAAACATTTTCTCAGCTACGTTTTCCATTTTTTCAAAACCTTGTTCCGTAATATATCATTTGATGATGCAAACTGTTTGCGTATGATGTTGAGAAAATAAATCGGAAAGAATATTTCAAAAAGTACCGCTATTTTTTTCCTGGTTCCCTTGCAAAGCATTCAATATGGAAAAATGCAGTTTTATTTTGCGTCAACTGAAAAGACACAAATATTAAAATTGGAAATAAAAGTTATTGGAATTTAATGAAACAAGTTTTTCTTAAAATAGGTTTTCATTGGTTAATTTTAGTAGTGGGCACTGTCGAATTTATTCATAATAGTTTCGTAAATTCCATCAGGCATGGAACCGTACAGCCTCTTTATGTAGTCCAGCGAAATTTCCCCCAGGCCAATTTAATGGCTGCAATAAGGGATTCTCTGTCTTCAAACAGACGGCCAGACTCATAAAATTTTTGTACTAACCATCCGCAAACGTTTTCTATAAGGTTCAGGTCCGGTGAGTATGGCGGCCATTGAAGCAATTCCACATTCTGCTCCTCTATCCAATTTTTTACTATGCGCGCCGTGTGGATGGGGGCGTTGTCCTGATGAAAAGTTCAGTTTATGGATCCAAAAATGCCTGCAAATTTAGGGAAATATCTTTTCAAATTTCCTTTATAACTTAATGCAGTAATTTTTGAGGTTTGTAACTCAAGCTCAACAGTGTCATAGTAGCTAACTGCTCCCCATACCATATCACCACCTTCTCGACTATGATGCAGCGCTAAAAATCGCTCTTCTTTAATCACATCGTGGAAGTAATAATTAAACCCATCAGTGCCATCAAAATTAAACTTCTTCTAATCCGAAAAAGCTACGTGACGCCATTAATTTTTAAAACTAATATGGAGTCTAGAGAATTCTAAGCTAATTTTGAATTTTTAACCGTTTTAGATGTTTGGCATTATTGATAACCCTTGGCACTGTTGAAACGCTTGCAGTAACACCGGCTTTCTGCTTTATTTTTGCGGCAGAGTCGCAGGAATTGGAAGCACATCTTAAAATAGCTCTTCGATCAACCGCTGTTGTTGCTGCTTTTTGACCTCCTTTCATGTTTTTTCCGTGCGAATCTTTGCTTCTTAAATAAGAATAGACTACACTAGAACTTCGTCCAATTTTGTCAGCGATAGAACGCCCGGTTAGTCCTTGGTCTTTTAGTAAATCGATTTGAGCTCTTTCAACACTATTTAGAGACTTTGATCTAACTGTTTTTCTTAGAAATACAATTAATCAAATAAAATTCACTTAAAGCACTTCAACTGTTGATCTAATGTGTCAATCTCCACAGAATACTCATAAGCAGTGAAAATAATGACCTTGTGTCTATTCAGTTGACGCAAAATAAAACTGCATTTTTCCATATTGAATGCTTTGCAAGGGAACCAGGGAAAGGTAGCGGTACTTTTTGAATTATTCTTTCCGATTTATTTTCTCAACATCATACGCAAAGAGTTTGCATCATCAAATGATATATTACGGCACAAGGTTTTGAAAAAATGGATAACGTAGCTTAGAAAATGTTTGTGCTTATTCAGTTGAAGCGGAGTGTACGTACATACACACGGACAGACATCTCTATAAAAACGTTGAATTTGGATTCTGGTGACCTTGAAACGTGGAGATATGTCAAAATCCGCGATTCACAAAATCGGCCCCATTACAAGAACTTCCACTGGGAAGTTAATAAGTTAACAAATAAATAAATTAAATACCCAAAAAATGAAATAAACGACAACAAACAAAATTATCAAAAATCAACAAAATGAAAAAAATACATAAATAAATAAATAAAGAGGTTATGAAATGAACAACATATAACAGAGGAGGAAAAATAACAAGTAGAGATAGAAAAACAAAAAGTAATAAATTAATTAATAAGCAACATTTAGATTATGAAAGAATTTATTAAATCAGAAACAAAATATGTATGTTCATATTTTCAAATATAAATAAATAAACAAATAACTTATATAAATTAATTAGAAAATTGAACAAAAAAGGATGGAAAGAAATTATTGAGAAATCCGAGGTATGTAAAGAAGGAACATGTAGTTGATTTATTAATCGATTATCTGAGTAATCACATCGCATTGTAAATGTGTTAGTAAGTTTTCGTATTCTATCAGAGAGCAATTCAATATTGCTACGAATAGCTATGTAGATTCGATGTAGAATAAATTCATCATCATTTTTAACACTTTATTCTGCGATATTTGCAGCTTTCTTATATGGCAATCCGCAGAATAACCCCAAACTTGGCATCTTCTTTCCCCTTGATAATAGGGGCTTTCGGTTAATAAATGGGTATAGCATTCTGATAGCAATATTAATTTTCTTCAGAGCTTGTGATGTGTGTTCCTTAAACGTCAACTTTGCGTCTAAATGAATACCTAGATATTTGATGGAGTGCTCCCACGAACTTTTCTGACTATTCACTAACAGTTGATTGGGAAGAAAACAAGGTTTCCCTTTTCTGATTTTCCATTTGTATAGTACTGTTCTAATATTTTCGTTGCGTTTTCTAGGTGTGATTGAACATTTATACCACGTTTATGTGACGAAAATATAGCATTATCATCAGAAAATATTGCTGCTGCACAGTTCGGTAAATTTGGAATATCTGAGGTGTATAAGTTGTATAATATCGGACCGAGTTCTGAGCCTTGAGGTATACCAGCATAAAAACTAATTAAAGAAGAACCAGTATTATTAACACAGACTTTAAAACATAGATTGGACAAAAAACTTTGAACTATTTTACAGATAAATTGGGAAAAATTGAGAGTAATCAATTTATATACCAGGCCATTGTGCCACACAGAGTCAAATGCCTTTACGATGTCAAGTAGGACCATACCCGTCGATTTTCCTACTTCTCGGTTTCTCTTAATGATATTGCATTTGCGTAGTACCTGATGGGTAGTGTTATGAAAACGCCTAAAGCCGATCTGCACCTCAGGTAATAATTTTCCCTCATCATCTATTTTCTCAATTTTTTCCTCCAAGATCATTTCGTATATTCTGCTAAGACTACTTAGTAAGCTTATTGGTCTGTAGCTATTCGGACTATCAAAAGGTTTTCCTGTTTTTGGAATAGGTATTAAGTTGGCTATTTTCCAGGGATATGGAAAATATTGTATTTTAAGGCAAGCGTTTATAACAAAGGCTTAAAACTTTACCCTTTATTTTCGGTAGTTTTTTAAGATAAATATTTCTAATATTATCAGGTCAACTTGTTTTTTTCGATTTCAGATATAAGTTCATCAGGTGGTAATTCCGAATTTGATATATTAAGGGCCTGCACAGAGTTGTTAACAATTAAGTTCGTATTTGAATCTCCTAAGTGTTGCCGATACCTTAAGAGTAAAACCAAGCACATTTGCTTTGTCAACATCTGCAATGTATGTATTTGTAGCCGTTTTAAGGCAAGTGCAAAAATATGTTTGCCAGCGGAGGTGAGCAAAGACAAACCGAAATTCACAAGGTAGACGGGTCACTTGGAATTTTTAACAGTTCTAACATGGTGCTGTATAAGCCTTGAGGGCAAGGGTATAAACAAAAAAAAAAATATTTCCGTAATATGGTGAATCAAAAGTCTATTAGTGGTTCTACCTACATTGGATTTATCCCACCTTCAATAAACAGCAAAACGCTACACACCAATGCTAATCTTGATAAAAAAAAAGAAACCACCAAAACAACGGTAGCATTTTATTTAAAACCTCAATTTTCGACAAAAAACTATATTTGGAAATTTTTTAAAAAATTATCTTCCCCAAGATAGCATCTTACATGACCAATTACAAGAACGCTACTTTCAAAATATTTTCACAATCCAAGTCTAATTGTAACCGATGGCCAACAGACAGAAATTAAGCGCATCATTCAAATCAGGGCTCCTATCTATCATCAGAACAAAAACCCCCCCCCTACTCCCAAAAACAAAACAGATACTCACTTAACCTAGGTGCAATCTCCGTTCAATTACCATGCCCATGAACGAAATAATTACCCAACAATGGTTGGATAATTAAAATATCTTTTCTGACAGGCGGCAAATAGGTTGGAAACTACCTTTCCCATTAAGTCGTGGGTGCGCTCACTCTGTACAAAGATCAGAATCGCTTCCGAAATTTGTTTGAATTTTTCACAGATTTCATCTCAGTTGGATGCGTGGTTCGTGATTTTGGACAAAGCGTGTCATTTCTGGGAGTGGAACAACTCAGTGAGCATGACGCGAGCTTGGATTGTGTCCACTGCCAAGTTATGACTTTCACCCTCGCCTCGTTTAGATAGCACCTGGCATTTGCAAAATGGTAAAAAGAACAAAATATGGACGCATAAATTATTTCTCTATGATCGCACAAACTTTCTCCACACACAGGGTGTGAAGAAATTAGACAAACTGTAGATACGGATCCTTTAGTAGCTGCTGCCGCTGGCCTTACGGCCTTTCATAATTCCACATCCCAGATAAGGTGCAAGCATACACAAAGAAAAATAAATGAACCGAGAAGATAAAAATGAGACGAAAAAGGTATAAGAGCAGAAGAAAAATCACCCCAAAGAACCCTGTGTTAGCTGATGGGTTGCGCCCGATAAGGATATAAATTTAATTTTTTTTTGTTTTTGTTGAATGCGGTGTGGTGTGGCGGCGCGGGACAGCGAATGGAGCGACTAATGATTCCAATTTGGCTCATACAAATTGTTTGCTTGTTGCGCTCGGACAGTGACGGAGGGTCAGCTTGCGGGCGGGGGTGTCCTCTAGTGGTTGCCATGGACAAACAAACAAACACAGAGCGAATGAGAAGATAGGACCTCTAATTTGATACCTAGCACTTGGGAATCATGTTTGATGATTATCATACAGCGGTCAATGGTGGTTAGGTCCTGAGTAATTTTTTAACGAGTGATTATTATGTTCTAATATGACAAGGGTATATATTTTTGTTTGGCTGGAAATGGAAACATATCCGAAGGCATATCGGTGTGGTGGATTCGTTTCGTACATCTTTGCAAGTTTATTTATGTAAATTCTTTTTTTTTCGGAAGGGAATAGTATCTACATTTGGGTATGATGCGGAATGGAGTATCTGCTGGTTCTAGTTCTTCTTATTTGACGGGCAAGTTACGAGTATGATCTGGTAGGCGCTGTGGCTCATTGGTAAGTTGGACTACTGACCTAGAGGTCAAATCACTCAGCACGCGCCGTACTGTGGGCCCAAATGCTACAAATTAATTTCTTATATGAATATGAACCGTGCAAGGTGATTGCCTATGCGGATGACGTTGCCATTGCCGTTTCAGAAAAACACCTCAACACATTAAAGGAACTACTTCCAAACGCTATCAACAAGCTTACAAAATGGGGAAATCGACTGGGGGTTAACCCCTTACAAAATCGAACTTGTAATTTTTTCCAGGAAATATAAAATCCCTCATATTGACCCTCCTTCTATTAACGGTACAAGCTTAACATTTAAAGCTGGAAACCCAATTTACAAGAAAGAGTCACGAAAGTTACAGCACGTTTTTCTTGCAAAAAAGCCATCGGCAATAAGTGCGGCCTACAGCCCCGCATATCTCATTGGCTTCACGTATCGGTAGTGAGACCGATTTCGATATACGGGGTGGCTGTCTGGTGGACTGCTCTGGATAAAGCGGTAAACTGTGACAAGCTGGTCAAGGTTCAACGTAAAGTTTGTCTGTGCATCAGCGGAGCACTCAAAACGACTCCCTCCGCTGCACTGGACATTTTACTTCATCTGACACCCCTCGATATTTTTAGCAGGCAAATAGCAGCCTGTTCCACTGTCCGCTTAAAAGCTACCTCACAGTGAATCAATACGAATATTGGGCACTCTATTACTCAGGATTTTTTTTTTTTGTAAAGGAAATCCAAATCCTGGAGCACTCAGACTCGGTGACGGTCCATTGCACTACCAGGCAGAAATCCTCCTTTTGGTGTAGAGGCTGGAGAATGGGTGGCGTATGTTGTTGTTCCCCATGGGGATTGAACCTGCACCGCATGGGTCACAAGCCAACACACTAACCTCCAGACCGTCGCCACCCTATCATTCTGGACTTACTTGGGTCTCTACCAAGGAATATTGACTACACCATACCCCAATTGATGTTCGAGAAGAATTTCCAAATCACTATCCCCACCAGATCATTCTGGGAGGATGTTGTATTCATGGAAGATGAATCGATCCACCTCTACACCAACGGATGAAAAAGTAGCGATGGGGTAAGTTGCTTCCCAACAAAAGGAACCGAAAAGGGTCGCGTAAGCGGCACTGGCAGTAAGGGCTGAATAAAATGAACGTGCATTTGTGCTAGCCATTGGAGTGTAAGACATTTACGGAACTCAAACACGAGTTTCACATTTCCTGCAACTAGCCTCAAAGGACAGCTCTCTAGGACTCTTCCAGCTTCAGAAAAAACCACAAAACAACACTAGAAATAGAAAAACCGCCGAAGAATTACAAACTCGAGACGATTTAGCCCGAACTGTCAAAAAACCGAAGAATGAAATTCACAACTTGAAGATCATCGAGGATTAGGCTGATTCGGTCGCACGCATACCCACCCACGTAAGGAAAAGTGTGTGCCATCACCAACCACCGGCTACAATAGGTGCAACAACCATATGAGCAAATAAAAATACTAATCAACATATGGCCATCCCGCTCCAACAACAGTCACCGAACAAGGGGCATTGTTCGAGACAATCGCGAGTGCAGAAAAAGTCAATATGTAAATGTAATTTATGTCGTGCAATTTAGGGTCAACGACTAGCTACGATTATATATGTTAGAAATAAAAGTCCAGCTGATTGATTATATGAGAAAATCTATGTACCGAGATTACGAGGTTGGTTCGTAGAGAAATTTGCGGCACTCTACTTTGTTCAGTTCAACTCAGCCGACCAACTTAGGAAATAAAGTATTCATTATAACGTGGTAACAAAGACTTTTATTTCATCACTAGGAAATACACAAATTATCCACAAATCGTTGAAGGCATCTCCTTCGACCAACATTGAATTCCAGGCTCAACTAGTCCGGAACGGGGTAGGTGGGGGTGTTTTCTCAGAAAGACTAAATATCAATCCCTCTTTCCGTCTTCCTGATCATTGTAGCGTGTTCCAGGCGGAAATCATGGCGATTAAGGAAGTCTTGTCGTGGCTGAAAAGAAATGTGACATCCAGTAAGGCCATCCGCATATTCTCGGACAGTTAAGCCGCGCTAAAGTCCGTGGACTTAGTCTCTTCAAACTCCATCCTAGCCATAGACGGTTGTTCATCTCTTGAGAAGATGGCAGAGCAGTTCAATATTCAGCTCTGTTGGGTGCCAGGGCATAGATACATATCAGGGAATTGCAAAGCTGATTAACTCGCCAAAAACGGAACCGCATTACCTCTTTTATCTGATAAAGGCTTTCTAGAGCCTATCGCTACTTGTAAACGAATACTTAAGCTATCTACAGTAGAGATTACAAACCTTAGGCGGACGACAGGTGGTAATACGTGTCGAGCGACCAAGCATATGTGGCCAAAGCAGGATCTGCGACGCTCTATGGGTTTGATCTCACTTAACCGACTGCACATTGGCTCTGCTATTGGTGTCATTAGGTATAGGACACTGTCTAATAGGCAAACACGCATCAAGGCTTGGCGCCTATTCAAATGGCGTGAAAGAGTATTCCACATTCGTGTTGCACCGCTGAGGAAAGTTCTTTGAACTTCACTGTAGGTCCAAAAACAGGATTGAGGGTGAACTGATGAGAATTCCTTGCATTGCGGGTATTGCGGTTGAAATGTTTTAGGGGTGGAATGCATCTGGCTATTTCGTTTGAGCACTTATGGTGGAAATAACGATAAAATAACGAGAGACAAGAGACGTTGCGACGATGACTAAGAAAGTCAAGCTATCTCGCCATGTTTCGGTCGCCATGAGTTTTTTCGCTCGTTTTTGAATCCTGTCAAGTAGCTTCAAATAAGTTATTCTACTCGAGTTAAGGGTGGATAAACGCCTTAAAAATTGTAGCCAGATCAGATGCGGTGAAGAATTTCTTAAATCGCTTGAGGAAGCCTAGGCATTTCACAGCGATGTTGGCGACATCGAATATGTGGTCATTGCAACGAAGATTGTAATTAAGGCACATACCGAGAGTATACAGCCGCTCGGTTTCAGCCATGCAAGTGCCATTCAAGGACAATACCAGGATGTTTGGGTTTTGCTTCCGTGACAGAAGACAGCATTGCGTTCTGGAAGCATTAAACTCCACTTCGTTAATTATACCACACTGAGCTATGCTGTCAAGATCGGCATTTAATGAGCTTAACATTTTTTTCTGTCGGGGTGCGAGACTTTCTACACTGCAGCACTCAGACTCAATACTGGTCCAGTGAACTACCAGGAAGACGCACTACTTTTACCGTGAGAACTTACTCATTTTCCTAAGAAAAACGAGAAGGCGTTTCAATGATAAGGAGCTTAGGGTAACATCACTCACCACATCAGCACCAAATACCTGCCACCTGATAAAGGCAAAAGCAGGACAATCAGAGAGGAAATGTTCCGCAGTGTCATCGCTTTCTCCACAGGCTTCGCAGTCAATGGTATCGCACATTAAGGTGTTTGGCCAAAGTGTAATGGCCCGTAAGAACAAAAGTAATGTGTCTGCAGTCTTTTTGGTAGAGAGACAACAAGAATGCCGCAGACTTTTCACAGATGTCGGGAAGAATTAGCTTAGTCTGCCTGGACTCTGGAGAGTCACGCCATGTGTTGTTCATATGAAACCCAACCGCCAATGGAAGCCCTGACCGAGGACGCAGGCAAACATATTGCTGGTGCATGTCCTGAGACGTCCTCTCTGAGCCCTGCCTATGCCTAGCAAGTTCATCGGAGATTTCATTTCCCGTAACCCCGTTATGACCCGGGACCCAGACAAGTCTAATGGAATAAATCCTTCGGACCGAATTCAGAGAGATCTTGAATTTACGAATTATTTTGGAGGTGGTTAAGGGGTTGAGCAAGGCCTTAAGCGCAGCCTGACTGTCGCTATACAAACGCAGGTACGTCGCCCCCTCCACCTGTTCCTCTCAACATAGTCCGTGGCCATTAGGATAGCATAATTCTCTATTTGGAAGACGGACGCATGTTTGCCTAACGAGAAAAAAAAGTCTAATGTTGTCTCTCTCGAAAAAGACACCAGCACCAGATCCTTGACCGGTTTTGGAGCTATCCTTGATGATTCGACTGCATTCCTTTCCTCAGAGCCAATGCTGAATTAGCCCCATGTCTTGCCGAAAATGCAATTGCACTGCCAGAAAACCGACAGCGTCTTGGCAGTCTTCAGCTCAACATGCTTGGACCAAAGAAGTTTGCTATCCAGGATGACTCCCAGATAATTTGCTTCATTGGAGAGTTGGATTTTCAGGCCTTTAAGCACTGGCTGAGTCAACCCGATCAGGTTCCTCCTTCTCGTAAAGAGAACAGTCTCAGTTTTATGAGCAGAGCCCATTCCTAGTGCACCACTCGTCAATCACGTCAAGGGGCGCCTGCGCCTTGGCCTAACATACGTTGCGTTCCAGTGATTTTTGCCTTAAGTTCCTAGTTCCGCCAGAGAGGAGTGGAGAGCTGAGCCTTGCCTGGCCAGTTCGTCGGTATGTTCGTTTCCATAAACGTTACTGTGCCCTGGAACCCAGATCAAAGTGAGCCTTGGGGAACACCAGTATTTATTTGGTGAGTTGCAGACTTGAAACCGTAAAACAACTTTTTTTTTGTTTTTGTGAAGAGAATGGTCCAACTCGGTTAGATATGTCCACGAATGAGCAGTGGACCTGTTGCGAAAACCGTCATTAAGGAATATTCGGGATTCGAGATATTTTATGAGCTGACCGTGAACCAGCGTTTCCATGACCTCGGTAATAAGGGACGTAAGTGCAATTGGTCGGTAGGAGGATGGAGAAGAAGATTTGCCTTTTTTTTTAGAACAGACTGGGCAAATGTTTTCCATCTTTTTGGAAAAAGTCCTCAAGAACAGGACAGATATAAAAGTTGGAACAAGGGTTTCGCCAGCGGGGAAGAACACCTCTTCAGAGCTGTAGGGGAAATACCATCTGAACCAGCGAATTTGTGCACGTCAAGATCTCGAAGTGCTCTAGCCGCTGTACGAGTGCGAAAGTGGATTGGTCCCATTCAACGCGCTCGAGTACAGCCTCTGAATGCTTACCTCTTTTAACCTGATAGCCTCTTAGCAGCTCGAGTCACACCACGCATTTACCTTGGGTTTGATACTTTTAATCCGGTTAGGGATAAAGCCTAATGAATGCAGGGAAAGTAAAAACAATGCATTCGTTTTGACTTCAAAATTAGGATTACTGAACATTATTGATTCAAGCATGACTTCAAAATGAATGGAAAGGAAACTACTCGTTTGTTGAAATATAAATTTTTCTAAGTAATTTTGATGAAAGAAATCGTCCAATAAATAGTTTACTTATCAAACAACACTCAATAGATGTTCAACCGTTTACGATTGTCGTGTAAGCTAACACTCTTGACCATCCATAAATTAATTATTTTTTAAATACAAATTGTTTTCAATGCAGATGCCTCTGAAAAATAATTTTCCTCTCCTCCTACTCCTCACAATTGTCGCCACGTTCATAACCATTCCTGTCGTAATACCCATCATCGTTATTGTTGTCTATTTAAACGAAAATTGCTGACATCTGCCCTAGAGAGACATTACGATAATAATTTATTGTCAAACACAAAAAAAAAAAAACGCCTGAGCCAGAGCCATACCCGCCAGAAGAGCGTAAGAAAGTAATAGTAATGACGACGATCCGACATTAAAAAGGGTTCGTGGTTCGTGCTCATGCTCGTGCTCGTGGATTCTTTGTCGTTTTTCTATGAGTGTGGTCGGCTGTTTGTCTCGGTAATGAAGACATTTGGAGGACGAGAAAGGGTTACCAACGAAATAGACGATAAATTAGCCATCGAAATTGAATGTTTAATTGTCGTTTGTTATACCTGAATGGCTTTCGTTTCTAAACATTCAACAATGACTGGCAAAAGTGTTATAAAATTGAAAAATAAAAGCACCCGTTGTGGTACGCATGAGAGCTTCACAACAATGCACCCACAAACCACCCAGGGTCTGTCCAATTTCAGACTTGGAGTTCACTTAACACTCGCCCACACTTGGGTCGCATCGCAAAAATAGGCGAATGTTTCCGACACATACAACAAAGTGGCCATGCATTCGCCACCGCCATTCATAGGCGATAGCGTCCAACAAACACTTCATGGCGTCGATGTCGTCGAGGCTCGATGATCGATGCATTCGCGGGCACATTTACAGATTCAGGATGAACATGGAACATCTCAGCATCGAGAGTGCAAATGTTGGTGATTTACTGGATGGAGGAGTCGCCTGGCCCTAGACTCCGGACCCACAATAGAATACTAAATGAGATCATCAAATCTGTGTCTGCTGCAGTTGACTGCATGCATATGATATGCGAGGCGGGCGGGAAGCTACAACGCTGGAGTGTTGCTAATAATTGCACCGCTTCAGGGTTTCGCGGGGATGATGATGGGGACGAAGGTTGATTGTGGTGGCATTGAATGTGGATTTCATCAGATGCTGAGATGTGGTGATTTGGTAATTGGATACCGTGGAAGGGGGTGGTCTACATGCAAGCAGATAAAATATTTGCTTTTGTAATTTGAGTTGAAAAGCAAATTGCAGGTAGATGCATAGGTAAGCTGTAAACCGTCTTGGTAATCGTCTTGTTGTGGGGAAAAGAGAAAGGCCAAGCAGTCGATACACCTAATCGTGAGTAGTTTTAAAAGTTAGCAAGAATTAATAATTACATGGCCCCCTTGGGGAGTTTAACATCTTTGAAATGTAACAAGAAGCTATCAAGGGGTAGGCCTGAGCAGCTTTAAATGACAGAGGCTATATTAGAAAATTAATAAATTAAATTAATAAAGGCATTGCACTGTTTATGGAATCTACACTGAGGGAAAAAATTAATTCTAAAATTAACTATGTTCTATTTGATTTAACGTTGAATAAAATTATCTGAAGCATATTTAATTTAACGTTGAAAACTATTTGATTTAAATAGGCAATGTTATTTTAAATATAGGCAATATAGATTCAAAGTGAAACGTAGTCACTTTTACATTGAAACCATTTTTTGTAATAGTTAAAGTACAGTTGAAACTCGATTATCCGGGATTCGATTAACCGGGACGCTCTATTAACCGTGATGAAAATATTTAACATAAAAAACTCTTATATCCGTAAAAAACTCTATTATCCCTAAAAAAAACAAAAACATTTTCTTTATCGACAATAAAGACAATTTTTTATTTAAACTCTATTATCCGTAACAAGAGAACAAGACCGAACAAGTTTTTTTCACATCTAAAAACCAACGGAATTTTGTATCTGTTGCATTGCATTTAAAAGACACGCAAGAAGGAGTAACGGGATAATACATTCTTCGGGTTGCGTTTTATTTTGTTTCTTATGTTTGTATGGATTTTGTTCAGTTTTGGTTGGAAAATCTGAAGTTACGCGTCGTGATAATGGCTTCTTCTTTGTTAAGTGAAAATAAAAGATCGCGTAAAGTTTTGTCAATTAAGGAAAAAGTTGATTTGATTAATGAACATTGTAAAAATAGTGTGCCTGTGAAAATGTTGGCTAAAAGATATAAAATCGGCACCCAAACAGTGTATGATATTCTAAAAAATAAAGACAAGATTTTCAAATTTTTCGCAGACAGCTTCACTATAAAAGGATTGGAGAGGCGCAAAACTCTCAAAAAAGCTGAAAATCCCAAAGTAGACGCAGCAACGTATGAATGGTTTCGACAGGAACGATTTCGAGGAGTTCCAATTTCAGGGCAAATGATAATGGAGAAAGCAAAATTTTTTCATGAAATTCTTAACATAGCCTCTGACTGTGTATACTCTGAAGGATGGCTGGGAAAATTCAAAAACCGCCATGGAATTCATGGATTGAAAGCGATAGGGGAAAAAGAATCTGCTGACTACGAAGCTGCTACGCTTTTTGTAGAAGAATTGTCTGATCTCATTCAAACAGAGAATTTAAGCATGAGCAAATTTACAATGATGATGAAACCAGCCTTTTTTGGAAATGTTTGCCCCAAAACACTTTGGCAAGCAACGACGAGCGTTCAGTTGAAGGATATAAGGAATCGAAGGAACGACTCACTGTACTGGTTTGTTCTAATGCTTCAGGAACTTATAAATGCAAGTTGATGGTTATTGGCAAAAGCGCTCGTCCAAGAGCTTTAAAAAATGCTGGAGAGCTTCCAGTTATCTACAAAGCCAACAAGCGGGCTTGGGTAACCCAAAAATTGTTCCTTGATTGGTTTAATAAAAACTTTGTCCCGGAAGTTAAAGAGCACCGGGGAAAAAACCATCTTGACAGGAACTCCAAAATTGTATTGCTCTTGGATAATTGTCCAGCCCACCCAGACGTTAATGATTTTAAAGCCGCAAATATACTAGTGAGGTACTTTCCACCAAACTGCACTTCTCTGATTCAGCCAATGGACCAAGGCGTGATTCGAAGCCTAAAGTGCCATTATCGCAAAGAGATTATTCGAAAGCTAGTAAGCTCAGAAAACAGGATCAACTTTTTTAAGTCATTTAACATCAAGAATGCTTTATGGGGTGTTTCTAAGTCCTGGAATTTCGTTACCACCGAGGTTTTGAAAAATGTTTGGCACAATTTACTCTGTCCCGAAAATGAGGAAGAAGGTAAGTTTTATCGAAATCAAAAAGTTTTGCATAGTTTTTACATCATCGAGATTTCTAAACTTCCTCAGAACAAGATGCCATTGACGAGGTTTCAACAATTATGGAAGTCGCAGAGGATTTTGATGTCAATGCAATAAGAAATTGGGTGGACTCAGATGCGAATGCTTCACCATTTGCTGTTTTATCAGAGAACGAAATTATGGAGATGATAAATAACCCTCTTGACAACGAGCCGGAAGTCCTTACTGATGAATCCGATGATGTAGAAATTTCAAAAATTCCAATTGTTGATGCGATTAAGGCAAGTTCTACACTTTTGAGCTTTTTAGAAGAGTCGAATTGTCCTGGAATAGCACAACAGGATATAATGCAAGTTCACCGCATTAACGTTAATTTACTCAAAGAAAAACAACGAGTAAAATCACAACGGCAAACAACAATACAACAATTTTTTTAACTTTTTTAAAAAAGTTTTTCTTGAAGTTCCTAATAATCAATCTTGTGATTTTGTAATGTATGTACAAACAAAAATATGTACTGAATGAATTATTAAGTTTTATGAATTAATTTTATGTTTGTTTTCGTTTTTTTTTTAAATAAAAATAAAAAATAAAAAATTAAAATATCAATTTCTGTTTTATTTTATTTGAGAAAAAAAAAAAGTTCTATTATCCGGGATTTTCGATTATCCGTGATGGGCTCGATCCCGACCATCCCGGTTAATCGAGTTTCAACTGTACTCTCAACGTTGTTTTAAAGTGCAAAATGCTAATATTTGTCAAAAATTAAGTTTCAAAGTGTCATTAACGTACTTTCAAAGTGCTGCATAGTTATTTTAAAAAGCCATCCACTTCAAAATGTTGCCTATTTACTTTTGTGTTGGCATTTAACGGTACAAATAGTACTAACATACATTTTTTCCCTACAATTTAACTTCAAATTTGGATTAATGTTGATTTAAGGTGTTGCATATTCAGTTTAAAGTGACAGCGATGTAGAATCAAAGTAGACCATGTTTATTTTTACTTTGATGTTACTCATTTTATTAACGATCAACGTAGATTAAAAAAAAAACGTGTTCATTCTTGTGAAAAGGGAAATACAGCTAAGTGTCGCGGTAGCAAGCTCAATCGTGTTTCTCGTGCAAAGTGCAAAGATGGAAAAAATTTGTTTCGTTGACGAAAATGGACAATTATTGGATATTTTTAATTTTAATCAATCGCAAGACCTTCAGCTGCCCGAAGATGAAGAAAAAGTAAAAGATTTGTTAATCAAATTTGAAAGAAAACCTTTTCCCATTGCTAAAATGTGAGTTTTGTGTGATTTAATTAAATTCTTTAGTAAATATTTGAAATAAAAATAAGTGCATTAAATCGTAGACTATATCTACAAAAAGAATGTATAAAGCTAATCATGTGTGGAGTGAATATTGTGCAACTTGAAAGTGAAAAAATTATTGCTTTCAGGCTTACGTCATATTTACTCATTGGCCTCAGGGTAGAATCAAGTAAATACCTACAAAAAAAAACTAATAAAGCAATTAATAATAATCCAGAAAACAAATTTTTTTCCACATTACTGATAGGAAAAGCTATAATTATGAAAGGATTGCACTTAGTTTTATAACTTTTTGTTTAACATATCTGTTAACCTAATTAAACAGAATTTTATTTCAGCTAATGACATAACATTCATAAGATTAATTTACTTGACAACCGAAGACATAACAAATACTACACCTAGTATCGGCCAAAGAGCAGAATTCAGAGCAAAATTATTTAGGTGGAGAAAAAAGGAGGTAAGAATTATTGACGGAAAATTAAAATTATTAACGGATATGTATAAAATGCATTATAGTATCTAACTAAGGACGATTTGGGGTTTCTTGATTCAAATGTTCTGAATTGGTTGAAACACAACTTTAAACCAAATTCATTAGCAGCCCCAGAGTCGACAAATTCACCGACAGCTTCAATTTCATATGAGACTAAAATAGTAAGTAATAGACAAATTAATCGGCGCAGGGACATAAGTCCCGAAGACATAAGTCCCGAAATCAATTAGGGCCTTATGACCCACTTAAGTGGGACATTAGTCCAGAAAAATTAATTCGGGACTTATGTCCCACTATACATTTCCTAAATATACGCCTGAGAGAAACTTAGAAGACCACTCCAAATGCTACAGCAAATAGTCAAATCGGTTTCGTTATCGGTGACGTGAAATAAAGCCAAACGAAATAAGGCCAAATTCCAAATTTGGCATCACTTAATCAATTCGGGACTTATGACCCACTTAAGTGATACGAAAAATTAATTCGGGACTTATGTCTTCGGGACTTATGTCCCTGGGCCAAATTAATCATAAAAAAGGATTTTGCAAATAAATACAATGTACGAACTTACGTAGGATATTCCATCTTTAATTCATGGTTGCTCTAAAGACAAACATTTAATTGATTTTTATGAAAACAAATCATATATGCAAAATATACACAGGGACGAAATAATAAAAATTACTGTGGAAGAAGCAAACTGCAAGGACATTAATATAAGACCCTCGGACTACCCCGGTCTAGTTGATCAAATTATTTCAGTTTTCCCTTCTGAAATTGAAGTCAAGGTACATAATTATAAAATTCATTTGGAAAAATTGTTTGTTATATTTTTTTTCTTTTTAAGCATTATTACCAAGGCAGGGTAAAAAGAACCCAATGGGAAAGCTCTATTCGAAATACACAAACAGCAGGTCAAAACGGTTAAAATACGATTTGTTAAAATCAGAAGACAATACTTGTGACGACCCTAATGTTTGTTCAACAGAAATTGATGAATCTATTGCATTAGCCCTTAAAACTGCACTCAGCAGAGACATTGCAAGTTGGGATGTTGTTTGCGATAAATGTGAAAAAACTTTTAGTCTTCGCCAAAGAGACTTAAAAACATTGCCAAAAGAAGAATTTTTTAAAGCTTGGCCAAAATTATCAGATGCTAGGGTTGCTGATTTGGTACGTATAACACAAATGCATTTTTTTGTTTTTTAAACTTGAAGGGTACTGTTTTTAGATTAACATTAATTTCAAAATCGTATATCCTGATAAGTCATTTGCTTTTTAGTAAATGGAGTTTGTTTAAACAAACTATTGAAAAGCATTATGAATCAAGTATTCATAATGATAGCTGAAAACAACTATTTTTAACGTATTTTATTTTAGAGATAGATACATTAGTAAATAAGATATTTTAGTAAATAAATTTAAGAATTTTATGTAATTATGTTTGTTGAAAATAAAATTTATGAATTCTGAATTGCTGTATTTTTTTATTTGAAAAAGATGTATTTACATTAATTTTAAATTTACCGACGTATTTATTCTACAAATATTTAGGAAGTTGTAAAATCAAACTTTAAATATACTACTTTTAAAGTTTAAAACATTTGGTTTTACCAGGATCTATGGTTGGATTAAATATTAAATGTGATATTTTCAAAGTCGAAAGCAGTAAGGTCTACGATGCAACATGGTTAGATTGAAGTTAAAAAATACTAATTCAAAATGGGTTCACTTTAAATCAATACTTGAACGAAGTTAAATTAAAGTTGAAACATTGTAAAGGGTGATTTTTTAAGAGCTTGAGAACTTTTTTTAAAAAAAAAACGCATAAAATTTGCAAAATCTCATCGATTCTTTATTTGAAACGTTAGATTGGTCCATGACATTTACTTTTTGAAGATAATTTCATTTAAATGTTGACCGCGGCTGCGTCTTAGGTGGTCCATTCGGAAAGTCCAATTTTGGGTAACTTTTTCGAGCATTTCGGCCGGAATAGCCCGAATTTCTTCGGAAATGTTGTCTTCCAAAGCTGGAATAGTTGCTGGCTTATTTGTGTAGACTTTAGACTTGACGTAGCCCCACAAAAAATAGTCTAAAGGCGTCAAATCGCATGATCTTGGTGGCCAACTTACCGGTCCATTCCTTGAGATGAATTGTTCTCCGAAGTTTTCCCTCAAAATTGCCATAGAATCGCGAGCTGTGTGGCATGTAGCGCCATCTTGTTGAAACCACATGTCAACCAAGTTCAGTTCTTCCATTTTTGGCAACAAAAAGTTTGTTAGCATTGAACGATAGCGATCGCCATTCACCGTAACGTTGCGTCCAACAGCATCTTTGAAAAAATACGGTCCAATGATTCCACCAGCGTACAAACCACTCCAAACAGTGCATTTTTTGGGATGCATGGGCAGTTCTTGAACGGCTTCTGGTTGCTCTTCACTCCAAATGCGGCAATTGTGCTTATTTACGTAGCCATTCAACCAGAAATGAGCCTCATCGCTGAACAAAATTTGTCGATAAAAAAGCGGATTTTCTGCCAACTTTTCTAGGGCCCATTCACTGAAAATTCAAGCGTTGCTCGTTAGTAAGTCTATTCATGATGAAATGTCAAAGCATACTGAGCATCTTTCTCTTTGACACCATGTCTGAAATCCCGCGTGATCTGTCAAATACTAATGCATGAAAATCCTAACCTTAAAAAAATCACCCTTTATATTCAAAATTTTATATATTTGAAACTAAAATGCACTGTGATTAAATCAAAATGTATCCATAGTGATTTTAAAGTCGGACGCATTTGAATGTACGATGCTTCATTATCAAATTAAGGTTAGAGCATAGTATTTTTAAAGTTGAATGCATTACGGTTGTATCAAAGTAGATAAACGTTGTTTTGAAGATAAATGAATTTGATTCAACGATGATTCAACCTCAAATCAAGGTAAAAACGTGGTTATATTAAATTTGAAATACATTCGTTTTAAAGTGGGAAAGCATTTTAAATTAATGTCATATCACATTGATTTTAAAATGTTCGTATTCGAAGCTAAATCGTTCCGAAAAATCTTTGATTTAAAGTGGTTTACTTTGATTTTACGTTGTTTTTTCTCTGGGTGTACTTGCGATTTCTCAACTAATCCCATAAAGAGTGCAATGCATGTGGGGGGCCATGCTGCCCCACTGCAACCCCCCTACTTGGGGTCACTGTTTGATTTGGAGTAGGAATGGAAAGTGAAATAACGCCAAATTGGCCTTATTGCGCAAGGCCCTATTTCACGGCACCGATATAAATTGCTAAAAATAAATTGTTATATTTTGTTATAAATGAAATTATACAAAAACCTCATAAATTACTCCATTTTACATTTCCTCTTCAGGTATAAAAGACAAATTCTCAAATTATAGGTGGGAAATAACTTCACAAAATTTGCGGTGAAGTAATTGCTCACCGTCAGTGTGCAATAACTTCACAAAAGAAAGTGAAGTTATTTCCCACTCGAGGTGAAGTTATTGCCCATGTGATGTTATTACCCGTGAAGTTATTTCCCGGCCCCTAAGCAGTCAGTCAATCGGCACTGCCCAAAAATGCAGTAGTTTTCTCTTATTTGCCGATCTTTAAATCAATGTATGTGCCTCTCTTTTATTTTGTAATGCATACTGAACCTCAATTCTAGAATGTGTTAAGTGCAATTTTCGTATTTATGAATACGGCGACTGACAGAAAAGTAGAAAGTTAACCCACTTTATCCGTCGAAAGTCTTGGATTCGTTGTTCATGGGGCACTTTCCATAAGAATATGTGTATTCTATATTGCTCTGCGTTTTATCAACGGAACCGACAGATTGGCGGATTCTATGGGTTGGGCCCTTTACCAAGGCTTCACGTGCTTACGCATTTTTCTATTCAAGTGGTCCTTAGTTTCATTCCTTCAGAGCAAACATCAACAGCCGTATTAATAAAAAATACTTAATTCGCCTCCAATTCTAAACTCAACTAAAATCTGGATTCCAATTAAATTGAATTCACGACTCATTAATAAAAAATCATGTCCATGCAGTAGCTTATTGGCGTTAAAAAATAAATCGTTAAGTAATTAATTATATGGAGATCAGTTCAGTTATTGTGTTTAAAGATTCACTGTCAGTTGTCAAAAATGCTGTCAAAAAGCTGTCACTCACATTTCAACTAAATTACTCGTTAATTCACCAACTACGGTGAATTACACTCCGTTCCATGTGTTTCTTGATTTAATTTTACGAAATTTCTTAAATCTTTCGATAATATGGGAAAAAACAAATCCAATATGAAAGAAGGCTTTATTATGTTTATTCTGTAGAAAACAAATCTACATCTACCTGATAGATGCTTAAAACAACTTAATTTTTTGGAATAAATTCATTTCGGTTTTATCAAGATTATAACAATAGTTTTTAACAACGTGTACTACCTCCAGATCGCTGTATAACTTCAAGAAGCCTGCTATAAAGATATTTATACAGTTCTTCCAAGTAACTTAGTGAAATTTCAGACCAGGCTTGTTTTATGGCTTCAATTTTATCTTCCGGGTTGGAGTATTGCTTTGCTAGTTCGTAGACCTTTTTTGAAAGCCATCCCCACACTTTTCGCATGATGTTCAGGCTCGGTGAAAATGGCGGCTATGCCAGTATTCCTACATTTTGACTCTGAATCCAAGTTTTGGTTATTCTTGCGGTATGTATTAATGATGTGCCAAACCGAAAATGTTTCAAACCGAAAATGTTTCAAACCGAGTTAACCCGAGTTAGAATTTAAGTAAACCGAGTTGCAAACCGAGTTGCAAACCGAGTTGCAAACCGTCTATCTGGCGGTGTATTAAAAACTTTCCACGCTATAGACCTTTTCTTTGGGCCCGGTATTATTTGCTTCGTAAAATTGTCTTACACAAACACTCTTTAAAAAAATCCTTTGAAACATCCGCAAAATGCCACACAATAAGAAAATGAAACTAAACCGAAAACCAATTAAATCAGATAAGAATAAATATTATATCAGTTTGCAACTCGGTTCGACTGGGTTTTCCAATTAGATTTTATGAACGGGTACATTTAAATCGAGTTAAATTAGTGCACCGAAACCGATTCCGATGTATACGGTTACGCTATGGATATGGATACGCTCAATCGATACATTCGATGGATGAATCACACAACGATAGGACAAAACTAACACAAATATGTGAATAAACTCAGTGAGAGAAAATAGGACAACAGGAGCAGGTGTGCCTCCTGTCATAGCATCATCTCACGAGAAACCGAATCGAAGGTATGGAATGAAATCGGGCATTGCAACTCGAGTTGTTTCTCTTATCAAAAACCAATCGTTCAACTCGGTGGCATTAAATTGGCATCGGTTCATTCCATCGGTTTCGGCAACTCGGGTTGATAAAAGTTCAATTCGGTTTAACTCGGTTTACCTGCAACTCGGGTTGAACCGGGTTATTAACTCGAGTTGACACATCACTAGTATGTATCGGTGCATTGTCCTGTTGGAAAACCCATCGATGTTCACCAAACAATTCGGAAAATGAGGGAAAGATCTTTCCAGTATAGATTTGTAGGTGATTGCGGTCATTCTTGAGCTTTAAAAATCAAGGTTTGCAGTTCCGTAACAGCTTACTTCCGCACATACCATTACTCCACCTCCCTTGCTGTGTCTTCTACCCAAGGTGATTTCAACCTTCCTCAAATCATTGAATCAAATTAATTAAATCAGGCCCATCCAAATTAAACTTTTTTGCATCTGAAAAGACAAAGGTATGCCACTCTCGATTCCGCCTGATGTGACTTATTAAAAATCAATTCGCTGACTTTTTCGTGCTGCGTTCAATAATGGTTTCTTTTCCATTTTTTTTTTTGTGTTTAATATGGTTAGACTGCTGTATCACGTGATAAACAGTTGATCTAGTAGCTTCAACTCCAGTTTCGGCGTTGATTTTACTTACGGAAAGTCTTGAACTTGAAGCAGCTTTCAGGATCAGGATCGCCCGTCGATGATGACTTGTTGTCAATCTTCCAATCGTACCGGCTATAAAATGGATAGGTTTGACTTGCTCCTTGTTAGCTCGATTTTGGCCTATTTCCTAATTGTTTAATGATTTTTTTTTTAAACTGAGGTCCCTGGTACTCTTATTGCCTTAATACTTTGCTTAAAATGTGATACCAGGTAGATCTAGTTACGGTTCGTAAACAGGTGGAACGAAAAAAGGACCAATCTTATGACCTTATTTAGGAAAGCATCATAAAAATTGAATTTAACTACCACATCCCATATTTTTTTCTAGAACATAAACATAATATAGCCTCTTTCAGATTGCGTTTGGTTTTTCTCATAATATCGAAGGATTTTAAAAAAATTGTAAAATTAAATCAAGAAACAACCTGTTCCGAAACACGTGGAACAGAGTGTGTATTCGACTGCATGCTAGGTAATGTTTATTAGTAAGAATTCTCATTTAATTTATTGAGTTAGATAATTTAAGCCTAATTTGCGTTTATTAATACGACTGCAAGTGTTTTGTTAATACTTCATTGCCGTATTCCTTTCACTTTCCACACCAGAGCGCCACTCACAACGAATCACATCCAAATCGAAATTCAACAAAATTCCAGACACATTTACGAGTGCCTGGTCTGTTGATGCTCATTTCCGAAATATCCATCATCATGTCTCCGCACTATGGATTCATTAATTAACCCTCTCCACCAGACCATTAGAAGACAACAACATCAATCGTGCATCTAACGTCCTTTCTCACGGAACAGCTTGCACTGCTACAAACAATTTTCCATCGTTTCACTCATATCAATTCCGTTAGCTTATTTTTTATTTATTTTCCAAATTTTTTTGATTTATAATTGCTCCAATGAATGGGACAGACCACAACGGTGGATGACTGATTGAACGCCTGTGCCCATGCGAGAGTCGAGGTTAATAGATTGCGACAGGCGGGCACATACCTCAAGACCAGGCCCAAACTAACTGGGCCTAAAAAAAAAGTATTAATAATATTTATAACAATCGCGCAAAGATGGATGAAAAATTCGATCGGTAGTCCGAATGACAGTAGGTAGCCGTTCGTCGTCGTCATACAGTTCTTTTTTTTCCAGATTTCTCGTGGAAAATTAATAGACGCACATGCAGGCGACATGCCGCTCACCACATACAAATCAAGGTAAGCATCATCAAATGCTTAATTATTGAAAATAAAAGATGAGGCTGTGCGTTTTGATTGATTGGGTGGAGTTTCTGTTTCGGGAACCTGTGGATGAGTTTGCGCTGATTGCACGATGGACCTGGAAGTCGGTGGTAAACGGAGCTTGATTTTGAAAGAACATTATTTGAGAGACGATACGATCGTCGATTGTGGGGATTTGTATTGAATTCTGATTACTTTCTTAAGGCTCAAGTGACATCTTTTGTGAGATGACACTGGAACTAAATGGAAATTAATGGATCAGGATGATGAAAGGCCTGGAGAAGGTTCTTGGAGCGAAACAATGTTGCACTGTCAACGTACTGCACTGAGGGTTCTTTGGTTGACAAAACTTTATTTCTCAGAATACGTTACGAATTCGTGATGACATTGAAAATCGATTAATCATTATGATCTATTAAGGGTGTTGAATTGAAACAAGGTGCTTAAGTATCAACTCGCTCAAGGAATTCTTGGAAAGTGAATAGACATAATTCGAATTCGAGACACAGAAGAAATGAAGTTATGCAATGGAAGTGGGCAACCAAGTATTGTCTTCTTTTTTTTGAATGTACTTACATAGAAATTTATTGAGATCTGATGGGCACCTATTAGGAATCACCATAAATTGTAAACGAAGTCTTATGAACAGCACTGAGGAGTGAGAATCGTTGATGATGAAAGATATGTTTGTTCAGAAGAAAAGTGCTTTAAGTTGCTCAACAAAATAATAATAAAGATTCCACTTCGATACAATTATTTTATCAATGATCTGAGTCTTCAAAGCTTCGATTAGATCTTTGTGTCAGCATTGAATATAAATCACATTTAAAGGTTTGCTCCTGCAGGGACGGTTTGAAAATATCACTGCAGCCCTCCCTTCTACCAACCACATAGGCAACATTACCATTCATGTGAGCGTAGCGACACATTCACTGCGGTTCACTAGATTAGAAGCAGGTGATTTTAAGGAGTACATTTTTTTTATAATGTACACGCAACAAAGGGATTTTTTTAGTACCCTTATCATGTATTGGCTAGACGAAAAGGAGAGATGCCGATGCATGTTGGTTTAAATGTTTGTAGGTTATAATGTGAAGGAAAAATAGAGCCTGGATTCTTTGAACTTCACGTCCGAATACAGGCTAGAGGGTGAACTGATTAGCATTCATTGCATGGCGGGTATTCCGGTTAAAATGTTCTAGGGGTGGAATGCAACTGGCATAAAATAACGAAAGGCAGGAGACATTACGACGATGACAAAGAGAGTCAATCGATCTCGCGATGTTTTATCGCGCGTTGTTGGATCCTGTCAAGTAACTCCAAATAAGTTATTGGTGCACCGGACTAGATAAGAGCGTTGTACTCGAATTTCGGGCGAATAAACGCCTTATACATTGTAGCCAGATCGGAAGGGGTGAAATATTTCTTAAATCGCTTAAGGAAGCCTAGACATTTCGCAGCGTTCTTGGAGACATCGATGCCATTTATGGATAATGGCGGGTTAGTGGGTTTCGCTTTATTGGCAGAAGACAGCATTGCATTTTATTTTAGAAGCATTAAATTCCACTCTATTGGTTGTACCCCACTTAACAGACGTAGCTGTTTTAGTTCCACACCCGAGGGGCGTTAACCAAAAAACGAATATGAGAAGCTGGTTGTATTGTCATCAGCAAAGGAATGGATTGGATTAGAAGTAACAGACAGGAGATCATTTATAAAAATGAGAAAAAGTTTTGGGGACAGAAAAGAGCCTTGGGGGACACCAGCATTTATTTGGTGAGACTTGAAACGGTCCAATGCAACTTAAATTGAACGGTCCAAAAGGCAATTTCTAATCCATTGAAGAATAGTATCATTGAATCCAAATGCACGCATTTTCGACAAGATAGCTTGATGCCAAACTCTTCCAAATGCCTCTGAAATATCAAGCTCAACAATCTTACTTTCACAACCTTGGTGAAGAGATTGTTTCCACTTTTCGGTTAGATATGTCATCAAATCATGCTGCGAAAACCATACTGCCGGTCATTAAGAAGTTTTCGCGATTCAAGATATTTCATGAGCTGAGGGTTTATCAGCGTTTCCATGACCTTAGAAAGAAAGGACGTAAGTGCAATTGGTCGGTATAGAAAGAGGGAGAAGAAGATTCGCCTTTTTTGGTACAGGCTGGACAAATGCTGTTTTCCATCTCCTCGGAAAGAGTCCTGAAGAATAGGACAGATAGAAAAGCTTACACTGTGGTTTTACCATCTGGACCAGCGGATTTGTGTCTATGTCAAGATCTCGAAGTACTCTAGCCACTGTACGAGTGCGGAAGTAGATTGGTCCCAAGGATTATTCTACACGCTCGAGTACAGGGGAAGGTAAGGCACAATCTGTGAGCGTTGAGTTAACTGCAAAGTGAGCAGCAAGCAGATTGGCTTTATCCAGAGAGCTATCAGCTGGAATGTCGTTGTAAATGAGCTTTGGGATAGATGACGAGGTCTTTATGTTTTTGACAAACCACCAAAAGTTTTTACTACGCGTGGGACTTTGTAGTATTTGTTGCTTCTACTTTTAGTCATAGGAGAATTTTACACGATTAATAAGGGCCGGTTTTCTTCAGAAGGGTTGTCGTTATAAGACCGAAAGCTTATTTTTTTTAACCTGATAGTGTCTTTGCAACTCGAGTCACACACCGCGTTTATCTTCGGTTTGATACTTTTTATCCGGCTAGGGAAAAAGCATTTCATACCCAATAAAATCATGTTTGTTAACAGATTTAACAGATCAGCAGCAGCAGCACGTCGCTGTCGAGAAAGCACAAGCACAAAAAACTTAAAAAAAGCTAAGGTTGGTTGGCATTGGTAGGTGGTTCACTTCTGTGTGGCAATGTTCAAATAGGAAATGCACGAGTTGGAATATGAAAAATACATACAGTTAGAGAACGCAAAAATTGAGATAACTTCTTGTGAAAGTTAGTCGTTCATGAACGACTTGAACAATATGAGGCTTCGCCACTGGGAAGGCATGCCTAAGCGTGCTATTGCTTATCAATTTTCAATACTCTGTTAACCTATTTTGCTTTGCTCCCAATATTCCTTCTCTTTGCTCCCTATACTAAATTCCATTCGCTGAAGGCTGTCCTAGTGGTATCTAGTCAGATTTGTCCGATCAGTTATGAACGCGGACAAGTAATCGCAGTCTTGAATAATAATAGGGGTTAGTTTTAACATGTGACAATTTGCCCCGCAAACGTTCTAAAACGCGTGCGATTAAACACAAGGAGCACTTAAAAAAAAAAATAGGAAAATATAAACACAAACTTCACCAATACATGAATGCATATCTATGTATCACCTGAGCAACAGAACACTTGGAAGATACATCTTCCAAGACATTCAAGAACTTTCTGATGTCTCACTATCGAATCTTTACAGGTTTATAACGACATCCAAAAGGCTGGACAAACTGGAGTCGGAAGAAAACCAAGGACGAAGGCCAGAACAGCGAGGCAAACACTCCCAACAAAGCGTATCACAATGGGACCACATGGACCTAAGTGTGGTGTAACAGATTCGCTCTGTTCCATCAGCCCCTAAACCTAACCTAACCATTATATATTGTGTGTGAATACCAAAGAAAACAAGTTACAAACCTATCAATTATCTATCTATTATGGACCTCACGCACAAGTTCATCAACTGACGATTCACAAACTCAGTAGGTATACACGTTCGTTCTGAAGAAATGACATTTTTTTTCTTTTTCACGCGACTCTTAAATAAAATATTAAAAATGGTGTTTAATCTACCATGGCATTGCTCCACCTTAGATTTGCACAGAAGAGCGAATGTTGAAATGATTTGTGCTAGAATCCAAAAACTTACCGATAACTTTATAAGTAAAAATAGCTGTTCAGAAAATCCCCTTATCCATCAAATGAGTCTTTAAATTCCATCTTATGTTGTTCCTGTTTATATACTTTTTTTTATAATTTGCGTGCGCTGAAGGCTTACTTATGTGTTTGTATATTTACTTATATATATATACATATATCTATTCATTCCTTTATTTAGTTATTTGCCCCTTTATTTATTTATTAATTAATTAGATTATTTATTTTTTTGTTTATTTATTTATTAATTTATTAATTTACATATATGTTTATTTGTTTATTTTTTTTTATTTATTTCTTTGTTTATTTATCTATTTATTTATTTATCTACTTATTTATTTATTCATTTATTAACTTATTTATATATTTTTTTATTTTTTTTTGTTAAATTTCAGGTTTTTCTCTCACTTTTCTTCAAAAAGATAAATAATAATTCCCTTCAGATTTGTTAAATAGGTATATTGTTTTAGTAGTAAGATACAAAAATATCGTATCTCTGTACTTATGTAAAATGTGTGGTACCGAATGTAAATCAATATTATGCGAAATAAACCTATTTATATACTCGTATCTTAACTAGAGGACACGGCGAACTTCATGTCGCCTCAATTTAACGCCTTCAGATAAACTCCAGAGTGATAATAAAACACAGATAGCTTAAATTTCAATGTTCGTTATTTGAGCGGAATCGAAATCAGTAGAGAGCGATATGATAAACAATGTTTTTCGATTTGCCAACACGCGAACAGGCAACGTACAGCTGAACGTGCGAAAAACAGGGAAGTTCGAGATTTATCCACCGATTGGCCTTGGAATTTATTGATTTTCATCGCAAAAGTCCAATCGAACGGGGAACTGAATCGGCTTGAATTGGTTAAGGACTTCCTCTCCCTTGAATTTGCTGTTGATGATCGTCACTTGAATCACATTGTTCATCAGTTTCTTGACGGACAACCGCGTGCCGTTTCACAAATTCGGATGATTCAGATTCGGCAACATGATTATGGTCGATCCCACCTTCAGCTCCAAATTATGGGTCTGAGTTCCTGGCACATCAAGCGAATTCAAAAATTAGTTGATCGCTCCATCCTCGACGACTTTGAATACTGAAATTCAAGCTATCGACGTCCTTATTATTCGCTGATAGTATTGCCCGTTCACTTATCCAATCGAGATTTTTATATTTTTGTGCAATGCCGGCGAACGCTTTTGTGATGAGTTCCTCCTTCGACGATGTGAACTCGCAAAAATTTGCAGGTAACGATATCAATCCAGTCGAAACATCAACAGGAATTTGGCCATTGCCAAGCGCCAGCAGTTGCCTCGAGAATTCAGCAGCCGATGGGTCGTTCTGCATGTTCGTTTTCAATTTCAACTTCTTGACATGCCGCAGTAGATTTCGGGATGACGGTCATAGTGCGTCAATCTTTAAGGATAGACATGTATGCTGTCGCGGACTTTTTTTTAGATCTTTTAAAGAGGAACAATTCCATCGTATATGATTTTTGCATAACTTAAACCGTTTACGCAGCGCATGCAACGGAAGCTCTCAAAAAGGAATAATGGTCGCAGCGTGATGTCATAAAGCCTAAAGCCTTCCTCGCTAAATGAACTATCCAACACAAAAATAATATTTTCAATTCAAACCAGTAGTTCCTGAGATTAGCACGTTCAACCAAACACACTTTTCAGCTTTATGTATAATATAAGTACAGATTTTTAGGGAACCTTTCTTCGCTGTTACAACTTACCCCTCTGTCTTTTAGCCCCGTCTTCTCATACATACTTACCTAAAACCCATTGAAAAATCACTCCAAATTTGGATCAATGTTTTATTTTTTTTTATTTGCATAAGGAAATCTTGGACACAGACCCCTAATCGATCACTTAAATGCCAAAAAAAAACATAAACCAAAAATGTTCATTAAATAAGTTTTATTTTATGTATAATATTTTATCTTTTATAATATCATTTTTATTTTCTAACTTTATCTTACTATTTCATTTTGTTGTTGTTTTAGTTATTTCCATATACATATATATTTATATTTATATAATAATGTTTTATATCACTCATCCTTCAATTAAATATTATTGTTTTTATTCACACAAAAAAACATTTAATGGATTAGTTTTGTTTTTTACTACACTTATATTATTCATTTTTTTTTTTATTATTTTTCACTTTTTTATAACATAAACTCTTAAGTATTTTTGCGATAATTTAATTTTTATTTATCCCTACTAATATGTTAGATCCAATAATACAAACACTGAGATGAACTTCATTTGACAGAAACAAGTTTTTTTTGATTTTCACATTTTCACATTCACAATTTGTTTTTTTTATCTTTTGAAATACAAATATAAAAATTAACTAAAACTGCAGAAAAAAAAGTAAACATAGCATTTAACAACTGTATATAATTTAGGAACGGAACTTGTTTTGTATACAAATGAAAAGTAAAACTAAAATAAAATATATAACAATTTTTAGAAAGAGAAAACTTTAGTGAATATACACATTTTTTTTTTATTATTTACACTAATAGTTTTTGCTCACTTTTTCTATTTACAAATTTTGTTTGTTTTTAATTATTTTTTTTTAACAATAATACTGATTTTTTTGATTTTCGATACACAGGACGATAACTTTTTTTGTGTGTAGGAATACCGAGGCAAATACACATTTATACATCTATATATATATATATATATTTTACACTAAAGCAATAAATAATAAATAAATTTACTAAAACGAAAAACTAATAGAAACAAATTGCGGTTTAACCAAAGAAAAATTCGTTCATGAAACATTGTTGTCAGCAAAAATGAGAAACACAAATGTTTTGTGAGAGGTGTGGGTATTGGGAAGAAATGATATTTACAAAAGCGACATTGCACTTACGATCGTTAGAAACTTTCACACGCACACTCAATGGAACAACATTAGTTGGGCGGACTCCTTGGTGTCGGAGGATGTTGCGGTATTTGGTAGGGGCTAAATCGCTGGAAATGTTTCGCTCGCATATCTGGAGATGGTGACCCGGAGCTGGATGGTGTTGATGCTGGTGGTGGCGGCGGTGGTGTACGTGCTTGATTTGCTGCATTAGCACTGGCTAGGAAACCGGCTTGTAATTGAGGCCATTGTTGTTGCCACAGACCGAGATTGAGTGCGCCTAAGGTGGGACGCTGATACATTTGCGGCAGGAGTAATTCAGTATAGGGAGACCTACCCCACATTTGCAGATGCTGGCGTGCTTTTTCCAGAATGGCCATAGATGCAGCGTCGGCATCTTGTTGGGTGAATTGTTGCATCAATGGATCGGGAAACAGACGAAGCGGTGCTCGCAGATGTTGTTCCAGTAAGAGGGCATCCATTGGATCTCTGGAAGAAAGAGAGAAAGCAAAAGATTCGTTAGTAGGGAAACGATGTGGTAGAGATGTGACGTGTTTAAGTGGGGAGGAGGTATTTGGGACTTTGGAGGCTGACCTATGATTCCCAGCCAAATATTGTAAGATGGATTCGCCAACATTATCAGCAAAACAAAGACTTCACGAGGCAAGTTGAAGTAACATCCACAAACGAATAGCATGAGTGCCGTTCAGTGGCAATGAGACATCATACATGTGGAAAGGGGAGAAATAAAATTAAGAGACGAGATGAATATAAGAAAACAAAGATACTATGAAATTTATGTTTGAAAGCAACGTGACGTTTGTGATTGAAATGATGGCGAGAGGGAAAGTGCGCTGTGGTTTGTATCAACAATTATTCGATCAATTAATGTGGACACTGCTGTCCAGTGATTCTTGGTTTGCACTATCACGCTTAAGAAAAGTAAAGAAGGGGTACTGCGTGGAATAACCATTCTCTCATTCTGTTCTGCAAAATGACAGGTTATTTTATTTTCTGAATTATTGTTTCTGCAGACAGAGAACGCAGTCCTTGAAGTTACTCAAAATTGATCACCTGAGTAAGTGCCAATGCCATCAGAACCTGGATATGGCCTGGTTCAGCTGGTATGCTCACCTCAAAAATTGGTGAGTAAACCATTGCGAAACTGAACCGGTTGGGGGAGGTGTAATTTTTTAACACTGACCTGCGTTTCTGGACAAACATGTATCCAGGGTAATGAAAGAGCAGGTGATCTGGCCAGAAAAGGCTCATCGTCAGCCTTTATTGGCCCACAACCATCCATAGCAAGCTGCTCGTCTTTTCACAAGCGTTAAATGTCTTAGGCGGACTGATTCTGTCATGATCTAGCCCATGCCTGTATTAGAAGCAGCTGGCCGACGGTCCCAAAACCAGCTTTGTGAAGTATTTGCTCATGTTGAATAGGAAAGATTTAAGATCCTTAGTTGGTAACGTCCCTGGTTTCAGTCCCCTAAACGATCATCCGAAAACTACCAGTGTAAGGACCGCAAGCCTATTTAAGCATTGCCTGGAAACCGATGACACAGTATCGCAATTCACCTGTAAATGTTCTGCTTTCGCCAGAACCAGTTAAGTGAGATAAAGCTCGCTAGTATCCTTCGCTTTGTCAAGGCCACTGGCAGGGTTTCTTATATTGGCTAGAAGGCTTGTCGCAAATAAGTAGCGAACGGGTAGCTTTGATAAAGTACAATAGACCATTGCCTACTGATGACCCCACTTTCAATACAATACAATACTGTAAATACTGACCTTACCTCACAAACACCAGTCACTGGTTGCATGACAAAAAAGATACCTTGCGCTCAGTCGAACAAACAATGTGTCATCCGTATATGCATCTTCAATATAAATCCTTACTACAAAGTGTTAATTCTGCACTATCAAATTATATCATGATAATGAGCTACTGGCAGCATTCTTTTTCACTTCGCACACGAATAAAACTTCAAAGCTTCTGCGTTGGTATGTCCAATAAAAAATGAAATAAACTGTAAACGAACTAATTTACAAGTCGATATAAATTTCAGAATTGTACCCCCGAAAACGAGAAGCAACGTTTACCATCCATTCGCAACAGATATTTAAATGCAGATACGTTCAGCAATCTGACTTAACACCGATACTATAGGTACAACCATCAGCACAGCAAAAGATGATAATATAATGATCCGACTTTCGTGTTTCCCATCATCAAAGCTAAATGCGCCGGCCTGTAATTTGGGCGCATATCCCGAAAAGGGGTTTTGAGATACATTTTATTTTTATTCTTTTACCTTCTCTCTTTTTTCCCACTTTATTGTGTCTGTCTTCTGTTTGAACCTTTATATTGGCAAATGGGCTGTCTTTTTTTACGACCACATTTTTGCATTTTATTTTTTAATATATTTCTCAGGGGGGAATACGACACAGCAATACACCAAGAAAGGGTAACAACTTAACACGGAACTCCTACAGGTGTACAGCCAGAGAATTTGTATGAGATACGAGTTATGTGGGGATAGAAAACTCACCTATCAAAGTCTGTCAACCGCGAGGAGTCTCTAAATCCTTTCGCAAATGGATTCGAATCAATTTTCAGCTTTGTAATCAATTGATTTTGATACGCTGTCACAGCGGTGAACACAGTTTCGGGGAATACAAATGTTTTATGATCCAGCTCTTGAAGTTCCTTGGGTGAGGTGGGTATACTTTGGCCGTGACTCAAACGGACTAAATGTATCCGTGGTTGATAGCGATGCATCGAATTGAGAACAATCTGAAAATAACATTGAAAAAAAAAAACATATTAGTTTGTTTTAATTTATAAAAAGGAAAATCAAATACGTAGGTATATCTTTTTTATAATGGCAACAGTAGACCTCATTTTTTTTCTGGAAGTAAATACCTAATATAAAACAACGATTTATATCCGTTATAAGGGTGGATGACTGCAGAGAAATAAAATTCCTCAACAACAAAAATCTCCAGCAATAAAAAACAAAACTTTGTTACTCTCAACAATATGAAAGCGTTGCCAGTAGCACCATTATACAGACATGCGCTTTAGATAAAAATACAGACACATTTTTGGGGTTGAAATTGATAGAAGAGTGTGAAGGAGGCGAAAAGGCGCTGCTTTATATTTTAGTAGATTGCTAAGGGAGGAAATAAAAATACCAAAATACCAACAGACAAGTAAACGACACAAACGGGCATTGTGTTACTTGAGGCGGTGTCTGACTGTAGAATTTGGAAGAATATACATTTCGTCTTATGATAAGTAAAACATTCGTAATGAAAGGAGACCTGAGAGAGAAAAGGTCCAAATAAGTATGTCTTATGCATATATCGGGCGTTGAACTCATCTTGTCATAATTATGGCAAAGGGTTTCATTTCATTTGCTAGGACAGAACGGCATTCTTAGAGGTGCAGGAATAGGGTACGATATGTTGACGTCATAGGACCGTTAACAGGAAGCCGGCGTATGCTGTCAAGCAAAAATACAAACAAACATTATAGTCTCGGAATGGCAAATTTGAGAAGCTTCTCATAACAATTGATACTCTGGGATATGTGTCAGACTTTCGCAAGAGGTGGGTCAATGGAAACAAAGATAATGTATAACTTGGCTCCGGAGCAATTGGAGCCTGATACCACTCGATCAGTATTCCAACGCACTAACAACTAAGCCTAGAAGTTAAGCTTTGACTTCAAATAATTACAAGTTATTTAAAATCGCCCTGTCGCTTGGTGCAACAGCTTTCTAATGAAGTCGTTAAGTGTCAAGAATGTGGAGACAACTCCATTCTTGTAAGGATAACAGCTATGCGGTTCAGGCATACAGATATTGTTTCGATTTACAGAATTCTTATTTTCTCTCTTAAAATGTATTTTCCCCTCTTAAACTATTTTCCTTCCCCTCAACACTCACCTGTCCATTCTTATCCATCTCATTATTTGTTAATTTCACTTTTTCAAATGAAACAACTTGCTTGCGTAACGCCTCACAACTTATTGGACTATCCGGATGGGCATACAGTCTAGCCGGTGGTGGCGGATCAGCCTTACCAGCAACCAACCATGATGACCGATGGTAAGCATAACGATACCGTCGTGAATCAACCGAAACAATATCCAATAGAACTGCATATCGGTCGGCAGGTTGTACTTGTCGCAGAGGTCCCGAAAAGCTGATTCGTACCGTGGGGAACATTCGTCTGTAAATACAAATAACAACAAAATTTGGTTAATAAAATACAACAACAAAGGCGAAAAGGCTCTGTAATTAGGGCTAAAAATTTCCACGTAATAAATTAGAAAAAGGAGAACAATGCACGCACATTCTATAGGTACTGCTCAAAAAAAAAAAAAACATTCCACTATCTCGCGCGCCCACCCTGCTTCCGACGACAACAAAAAAGGAATTAATGTCATTCCTTCAGTAATTCTTTAGGACGCGTTTTTTCTCCCCTTTCCGACCGAATAATAAAAACATAAATCGTTGAAATTCATGTAAATTTAGTTTCATCGCGCGTTCGTCCTTCGCATCGCACACAGATATACCAACAACAGCACATTGTGCTACACCAAGCTGAAATATTCAACGGCAACAACATTCGACTTCCTTCTTAACTGGTTCTTCTGTTCTTACCCCATTCCACATAAGTATGTGCCACTGCGCCCACCAGCCACCACACACAGAAGCTTATCACAGGTATATCAGTTGAGAAATTTTATAAGCTGCCAACATGCGAATGAAAAAGATGAAAGACAATGTGCGATGACTTCGGGTACAGTAGATTAGGTGGTGTATCTACAATGGCTTTTCTTATACTAAACTACCTTTCAAATACTCGGATAGTTAGATCTGTTAAAAGAGCTTAGATTTTCACACCATAGATATCAACTTTATGTGCAGGTATGTGTGGCAGCAGCATGCAAGTCAATTATATGCAATGTGTCATCATTAGCATACGTAATTAACGTGCGCATCTTTGTATCTGTAATGTTGATAAGCTTTAGTTCGTGTATGTTATGCATCCCTATTTGGTTGGTGTATATTCAAATACAACATCTTAATTAAATCTAAACGCACCTTTTACAACGATAACGAACCATAAAAATAATTTATATGCATATATTTTTTTTCCTCTATTTATGAATTTTTTTATTGTCTGTGTTGCACAGCCGCAACCAAGCATGTTCACCCCAAAAGAATGACCCATAAAAAATGTAAAAAAAAACCAAGAAGACGAAGGGGGAAGAAATTTAAAAAAAAAATAATTAAAACGAACGAATTATGAATAAACAGATAAAAGTTAATAAAATATCTGAAATGTATCTCTCATGTGTTATCTTCTTGGAATTCAGTTTTTTTTTGCTGCCTTTATTTCTTGTTAACAGAACTTGTCTTAGAAATTTGCATTTATGAGTTATGACGGTTGGACGAAGTGTGAAAATGTTGTCTGACTAATTAAATCAATAAAAAGGATATTTAATATTAATTTTAATTTTTCTTTTTATTTTATTTAAAAGCAGTCATGTGGTCGAGAACGTGCACAATAATTAGGCATGAGTGTATGAGAAAACTGATATTTGAGAAGAGGAAATTAATGCATAAATGCTGGGTTAAAGGAATTCTAATGCGATCATTCGTGTTGGGCAGTCTGGCGTGCATGTGTTCAGTGTTCGAAATTTATATTTGATGGTGACAAGATACTCTACCCAAGTGAATTATGTTTATTTTAATTGTTTTGATTGCATTTATTGTTTATAGATGGGTAAACGTATTTTTTTTTAAATAAATAATTGGTCATCTTTCAATATGGCAACACTCAGACAACTGATACCATCTTTTTGTTCAGTGTTGTTTGGCAAATCATCATGCAAGGATTTACGGCTGAGTAGCGTGGCTACAAATTGTAGAAACTTATTTCCGAAATCAGTGTTCAATAAAAATTGTTTCAAAAGTTCTGAGCTAATTTTATGGTCAATATCATCGACCAACTGAGTTCGATATTCGCAACAGAATAATTTCGCATTACGTTTAACATTTTGGTCCACCCAAAAAAATGCGTAGAAGGCTCAAAAATGAAAATTTCGGCGCACCACCCGTTGAGAACAGCGTTGATCCTTATTCAGGGGTTCCCAAAGTGTAGCCGAGGCCCTCCAAACTAAACTTACTTACAACACCATTAACCTTAATACGACGAAACATGGAAAGTCATATGATTCAAAAACCAAGTCGACCTTTTCACTAAACCCCTTTCGAAGCTCACTGAATTTTTTGCAAAACAACTTTGCGGAAGACCATGTAGAAAAATTAACTTTGATCGAAGATCCCTTCCACGCTTAAGCTTTAACTGAATTCCCTCCTCAAGATGAAGACAGTCTCATTGAACTCTCTTGCGAAAGCAGCTTTAAAACACCTTCAGTGGAGTTGCTTTAAGTTCAAAAACTAAAAGGATTCTCATTCCATATTTATTTTTGATGCGAACTATCGAATAAAAACTATCGACTCATTCGCGCACAATATGATATGGGGTAGCAGCGATAACAACAAAAGAGGCGAGTGCTTGTTGATTTTATAATCGGTAACAATGTAGATATTGTAAATAAAGGTTCAAAACGCGATTCGCGAAGAGGTACTTAACCTCACATTCGCTGGTCCATTTATAGCAAATTTTATTGAAAATTGGCATGTGTCAGATGAAGCCTCGCTGTCAGACCACCAGCACATATGGTTTGACTTACTTGGCCAACTGTCACAGGCACCAAATAGATGCGATCCGAAGTCGACGGACTAGAATACGTATCGAGGACTTGTCCTCTCAGAAATGGATATGCTAGTTTCGTCAATTGAGTCCACGTGAGACCTTGACGAAGCAGCATACCAGCTCTATTATTTATTACTAACCTCCTAGTAGTTGTGTCGGTAAAACCCGTATGAAGAAACGTAAGGTCCCCTGGTGGAATGACCAACTTGCTAAAATCAGGAAGAAGGTTAAGAAACTCTAACTCTTCAATCGAGCTTAACAGACAACAAATTAGGACGATTATAGGATCGCTCTTAAAGAATACAACTCAAAATTGAGAAAATCGAAACTAGCTACATGGAGAAAGGATGCGAAGACATAGCAGATATGCTAGTAGCAACGCGTATCCACAAAGCTCTTGGTAAAGATTATACAAACGGTGTAGGATTACTTATGAAAACAATAATGGAACCTACACGACGGACCGAGAAGATTCGATCAGAACATTACTTCAGGTTCACTTCCCAGGTTTGTTTATCCGTGATACAAACGTTAAATCTAACGACACAGACGACAAGGTTACTATAGATAGCAGAGTTAACAGTTTATCTGGAAATTTATCTGGAAAAATGTTCAGTCCAGATAAGGTAAGATGGGTAATCTGCTCATTTCCGGCTCATTTAAACCATTTAAAGCCCCAGGCGGTGACGGCCCGTATTCAGAGGGTTATTGATGTCATACTGCCGGCGGTTATCGCTTTATTTAGAGCAAGTTACAAGTGGGGATACATTCTATTTTCCTGGAGACAGGTCAACGTAATTTGTATTCCCAAAAGTGGCAACAGGCCAAGTGAACTGAACAAATCATACAGACCCATCAGTCTAACATCTTTCATTCCTAAAACCTTGGAAAGACTTATAGATGTTCCTATTAGAGAATAGATAGAAATATCTAGCCCCCTACATTCCAGCCAATTGGCGTACAGAAGGAGCAAATCCACTGAAGGTGCTCTTCACTGCCTTGTCAAAAGTGTAGGGGAGGCATCTAACTCCAAGGAAATTGCCTTTGTGCCTTCTTAGACCTTGAGGGTGCATAAAGGTATCGAAGATTCGACGAATCAATGGATCAGAGCCATGTTGGAAAGTCGAATTATAATCTGTGTCTGCGACGGAAATTTTTCAACGATAAAACTCATTTTATCAAGGAAAAATGCATTTTAAGTACAACAATGGAACAAAAAGTTGAGTTTAACGTGCCATTACTTTTTGTAGCTGCACAGATTAACCCAAAATGTTTTAAAAGACTTGTATGCGCTACTGAATTGTCTTTCCAAAATGTAGAAAACAATGTTTGCATAGCAATAGCAATATTTGAGCCTCAGATTATTGTTGTTTTCATTTAATTTTCTGCAAAAGAAGCGTTGCCTACAGAAAGTTCAGAAAGTAAATTGAATAGTTCTGGGTGGTAGATTTGACTTAAACTTAAGCTTCAGAGTCGGTTCGCATTGTTCCGGAGATACATGGAACCTATGTACCGTTGTACCCTTTGAACTTTAAGCTTGAATTCTTTTGTTTGGCTTAAGTCCACCATTTTTGTGCGCAGTATCGCACAGACTAGTGTGTTGGACTACTAATCTACAGGTCTCAGGTTCAAATCCCGGTGGCCAGTACCAACTAATCGTTTTTTCTACTGGGCCACCTCTTGCGAACTTCTGACCCGGCTTGAATTTGTAGACCCTTCCGTTTCGCACAAGCAATGTTTGGAGAAGCTATACTTTATTCAACAAAAATTGTTAGTACAGGCATTATGGAGGAGCTTTTTTTCTACCAGTGGTGCCTGTAGATACTATCACGGCACTCAAACGCAAAAATTGCCACTGAAATAAAAACCAAACCACTGTCATACCAAGGAATTGTTTTTGTAATTTTCCTAAAATTCGCATACATCCCACGACAACCAGTCTCCCACACAACCGAATGGGGAATGAGCATGATCGTCTTGTGTTGCTATTATCATCCACCAAAATAAGCAGTGTGTGTGACTGAAGCACATCAGAAAAGTATTACCATCTCTACAATGAAGCATATCATTAAGGGTTTTTCTATGGATTTTGTCAAAGAACTTTCGGTTTTGGTGCTTTTGAGAACGAATTATTACGTGGGGTGTTGCCATTCGGTTTTTATTTGATTGTATTTGTATTGTACAGCTGCACAAGTGCAGTTTTTTTTACGATCTGTTTAGGTATATGACATTGCGTCGTGGTTATATAATTTTGTATTCTACCTTTCACAATATACATAAAGCGAAAAGGACTGGGAAATGTTTTTAGAAAATCTTGCTGATGAATTTATGTCGCAAACTGTTTAAATAAAAAAAAAACATAAATACATCCTTTCATTTCATTATGTACCTGTTTGTATGATGTCTTTGTATTTCTGATGAATGACGCCTCTTTTGCCAATGAATACGGGAATTCCCAAAAGGAGGATCTCAATTTAGGTATTGATGCAATCATACAATGGGTTGCTTGAAATCGTTAAACGTTACAAAGCCAAGTATGAAACATACGTCGTGGATGAAATGGCTCAAAATGCGGGACATAAAGTGCTTCGCTTGCCGGATTATCACTGTGACCTTCATCCAATAGAATTGGTTTGGGCTCAAGTGAAAGGGTTTGTAGCAAGCCAAGACAAGTCATTTTAAAATGGCTGAAATAAGAGACTTACTAACGACAGCACTTACAAGGGTTGACAAGGATAAATGGCATCGATGTGTCCAACACGTTGAAGAGGTTGTTAAGTCCAATATGTGGGAAATGGACGTTTTTGCCGAGGAAGCAGTTGAAAGGTTAGTAATAGACCTAAAAACCGAGAGCAGTAGCAGTATTTACTCATCGGATTAGTTGAGTAGTGATATTAGAAATTAGTATTTTATGTTTTACAATATGTATTTATAATGAATAAATTGAATTAGGTACAGTGATATATTTTTTGTTTTGATTTTTTTTTGTGTTACGAAATTTATATATTTTGTTGGTCTACTGGAGATACCCTTAAAAAAACGCGCCTATTATTATCTTACCAGAAAAGGAAAAAAAAAACCGAATTTATTTCGTTCCGCAATATTTTTATTTTAAATTGGAAGATGGTAACCCTAATGGCATTGCTCTCTGAGTTATGGCGTATTATCATACACACTACACACACCACATATCACTGATGTCAACTCAAGAAATATCGTTCCAACATGTCTCTGTAGCGAATACGATTTACCTACCTTTCCTAGTTCCTTATTAGTTAGATATTTTTCTTGTCTGGAAAACGTCTGCCATGCCCTAACATTAATTTATTTGGAATTCCACACGTCTGCAAAACATCCTTAATGACTCCACACTTAAAACTTGCAAGACGTTTACCACCGACAGGACACTGAAAGCACGTTGTCAAACAAACCCAGCAGAAAATGTTATAAGGTATATCAGGCTAAGGGTTAAATAAGGCATCGACATAATGGCAAATCTTATTAAATACCCATAGTAATTCTGAGCTAAGCCTTTTATATAAGGTAAACAACTTAGATAGAACCATAGAAAAACATGAGATTGTGTAACGGTACTATATTTCTCGATAATCCAGATGAATGCCTTATCGTAAGGCATTCATAAGGAATATTTGTGCTGACGCGTCATTATTGTGCTAATAACCAACAAGATCGGAAGCAAAAGTTAGTAAAGTAAAAGTGATAATTGTGAAAAAGTAAAAGTTTAATAATACGAGTAAGTAAAACATTACATTATATTAATATTTGATTTAATTACAAAGCTTTCAATTATTTTCTTTTCAATGTAGGCTGCGTAAATCGTTTCTATTCGTCTTTCGAAGAATACGAAAGAGATGTAAAAGATGCCATCAAAAAAGGAAAAAAAAGGGTGGACCAACAGTGTGTATATTTTTTATGAATGTCTGAATTTAACTTTACTTTATTTATTTTTTTCTTTAATTAAAACATTGTGAATATTTAAGTTTCTAGTTTTAGGTTGATTAAAAATAAAAACGCTTAATAAGGAAAAAAGGAGCACGTCTTTTGTTAAACTTATAATAAGTCTGAACCAAGACACTATATAATGCTTAAGTTAAACTGATAATAAGAGTTAAGTAAGGTCTTATCTAACACTTATGATAAACAGCTAATACGGTTAAGCAATGTCTTTTATGTACCTTCAGTGTAACTGATAATAAGCCATAAATAATGTCTTATATAATCCTTAGTTTCAGTAGTTATATATGTAAGCCTTAAAGGCCCCTTTTTTAATGCTTATTTCAACGAAATATAAGGTTTACTGACGATACCTTATTCCGTAGGACATGGCCTGTGCTTTAATAAGGGATAAAATAAGGAATCTTGAATGCTAAGCAACATTCCTTACAAATAACAAGCCTTATCGTCTAAGGAATAGACTACAGAAAAATAAGGATTATATAAGCCTTACGTTGTTTGCTGGGAAACTTAGTACAATTGCAAAACAAATACAATTACCCTTTGTTTCCACAACTCCTACTCGTCCTGTTCTATTCTGTCTGAATGATTATTATTTATTGATTTATTAAGCTGTTCGGCAAAATGTCAATAACCATTTTCTCCATATCTGTTAATTTGTATGCAAACAAAGGCGGAAAAGAAACATACGCATTGTGCGCAAAAAAAAAGAAGCAAACAGTAGCAACACGTCCATCCTTCTTGTGATATTTTTGAAAACAAGAAAAAATATGCTCCAAGAAGAAATACCTACAATTAAGTATTTCTATTTGTCTAACGTTCACCGGTTCGGCCCACCGACTTATTACCCGCATAGCCAAGGCGTGCGTGTGCCCTCTGGTCAACTCTTAAATCAAATATTCACCGTCCAAGTTGGTTTGTATATGTGCGTAGAATAGACACTTTGTTATTTTTTTTTTGAACTCGATCACTTTAATTTCTCCTTACAAATGGTGGGCAGTGGGCACCCGAACGAGTATGTAACTGAATATTCAGAATATTATTATGATGTAATGTTAACACGTTAGCACGATATTTGAATTATAATTTTTGCGTGTTTTACCTATTTTAACAGACGTGAATAATGTGAAAATATTAAAAATTACTTTTCGAGCGCAGTTGGTGGTGGCTTGGAATTGGTTGGTATTTCCTGGTTTCTGGAGCAAGAACAGATGTGTGAATGTGAAGTCAGTCGAACAGACGACTTTTTGAAATATGAGCTTATAGTGGATATATTTATTGCATGACCGCGTGGGACGAATCGTAAATCATTTTTAGTATGTAATTTACAACTATTCTTCGGCATTTATTTCTTATGTCGGATTTTTTTTCTGCGGAAATGTTTGCGTTAATGGTTAAGACTTAACTATGTTCGAGAGCAGTTTTTCTAGTTGATAGCTGGTGCTAATGGATTCAATTTGTAGAGTTTTGGGATCGCAAATGGTTGCACGGTTTTCAGGGGCGTTTTAATAAGATTTAGATATGCGAATGTATCTGCAAGTTGATTTTTTTTATATACACTATCAGCTCTGTATCGTGGAGTGCTTAAAGCAAGCAACTATCAGGAGCAGAAATTTGCCGGCACTAAAAGTGCTCCCACAGGCTCATCATTTAGTGCAGGTGTTAGTAAGGACATAATGACCAATAATTATGTACCTATAAAATACTAACACAGACACAAATCATGCAAATAATTTAAGACACTAAGGCATTAGGCATTAGGTGTAGAGGTTAGTGTGTTGGCTTGTGACCCGTGCGGTGCAGGTTCAATCCCCATGGGGAACAACAACATACGCCACCCATTCACATGCCTCTACACCAAAAAGGAGGATTTCTGCCTGGTAATACAATGGACCGTTAACGATTCTGAGTGCTCTGGGATTTGGATTTCCTTTTTTTATAAAAAAAAAAATAAAAAAAAAAAAGGCATTAGGTCTGTTCGCGAACTAATATGCAAACGTAAATTTATATAAACTTTCGTGAAAAACTACACAAACGTGTTCGCGTACTGAGAAAATGGTAAAAAGATGAACGAAAGAAAAATGAACTTTCGTTAATTTTTCTTCAGACAGAATTCCAGCTGGTAAAAAAATGAAAACTGTCAAATGATAAAATCCTATGAGTTTGCAGCAAAAAAAAAAACGGTTGCTTTTTTTCAAGCCAAACTTTGACGTTTTTCATCTTTTTACACAAAAGCGTTCGCGTACTTTTCTTTGAAATGAGAGGATTCTCTCTCGATTTTGGAGATTTGACTGTTTTCATTTTTATACACATAAAGTACGCGATTAAATTTAGATTATAGATTCTACTCATGCGACTAATAGGCTTATGCCTCCCATAATTCGTTCTATGATGGTTGCTAAACAATAAATCAACACTACGTAAATTATGGGCACAACCACGAAAATAAAAGCCCATAAATGACAGCAAGTCAGGTGCATATATTTGACCGGATATAAGCTGCTGTAAAAAAATGATATCGCTATTAAGCCTTCGTTGATAAAGGGGTAACATTTGAAGAAGCTTGATACGTTGACTGTAAGGAGGAAGGTTAAATGGATCATCCCATGGAAGTCCTCCAAGTGCAAATTGAATAAATTAACGTTGAATGGCTGCTATTCGATTTGACTAAATGTTGTACAACGGTGTCCAAACCTGTGAGGAATGCTCTAGAATCGGACGGACAAAACAATTGTACAATGACATAGAAAGGTATTGGTCATTCAATTCTTTCGCCCACCTTTTTACGAAGCCCAGCATAGAATTAGATTTATTAATAATAGAATTAATGTGCTTAGAAAAAACCAGTTTGGGGTCGAAATAAACCCCAAGATCCTTAAAATTATCAACATTACAAAGAATATGTTGAGACAAAGAATATTGAAAGGGGTATTCTTTCTAGAGAATGTAATATTTTAACATTTAATAGGGTTCAGGGATATATGGTTTTTATCACACCAATTGGCGAAGCTATTAATGTCAGTTTGAAGAAAAATTCTGTCTTGCTGACTAGTGATAGATTTATATATTTTCATATCATCAGCGTAGATCAGGGTATTACTGTGATTTATACATGCCTAAAAATCATTAATGGCTAGTATAAATAGAATTGGTCTGAGGTGACTTCCTTGGGGAACCCCAGACTGGGCTGTGAAAGATACTGATAGCGATCCTCTTAGTTTAACTTGATAAACCTTGATCTGAGGTATGAATTAACCCAGTTTATGAAACATGGTGGGAAACTAAAAGCCCTGAGCTTAAATTCGATTATTTTATGGGAAAGCTGTAGAGAAGTCAGTGTATATGCAATCCATTTCGCCCTTATTCTCTAAGCCATTATCTGGAAAATCCTTCATAACGTTCCAATATTTTCGTTGATGTGTCAATTATGTACCAACTTTGTGACAACGGTAGTCTAAAGATGAGACAATTTGAAACAAAAGTTAATCAAAAATTTCGTTTAGTGTAGGTACTAAAATGAAAGATATTAAAAAATATGGATAATATGGAAGCTCAAGCCATTTGGGAACTCGACATCATATTTGTGATAGCACATAAAGTAAATAAGGGATGGTTGAATGAACAACAATAACTTGTGATTGGTACCACGTGAAATGGGGGCTGGAGTAACAGCGCCGTTTCACTGCTTTCCACAACCTATCATCAGATTTCTATTTCTGTGATGCTGGTCTGCTGTCCATTCATTAATCTCAAAAAACCCTTTCCTCCAGTGGGATTCGAACCTAGACCAGCGTCTTCTTAAGCAAGCACACTGCGCACTGCGCCATTAATGGCAAAAATGAAGCTCGGCCTGAAATTTGGGATTGATTGTTTTCGATTTTGATAAATAAATAAATGATATTAGGCATTAACGGCCCATCCAGGGCCTAAAACTCAGCTTCTCCACCCGTATGCGTGTTCAAGGTAGATAGGACTTAGAATTTTTTATTTTAAAGCCGAATCCGAACGGTAAATTTTAAAAGCTTTTCATGACAATTGATGCTCTTTGATGTTTGTCAGACGTTAACAAGAGGTGGGGCAATGGGAAAAACTCTTAGGCGTTACTTATTTACTTTTACTTACCGGGCTCCAGACCCTTCACGGTCTCGCCTGAGACCCTGCAGCCTTCCATCCCGGGCACGCTGCTTCCAATTCTCCAAACCAAGTGCTCTGGCATCCGCGATGGCTTGGTCTTTAAAACCGAGGTTCGGTCTTCCTTGCCTTCTCGAACAAGGGAGCTGGGAGTCGGAGATCTTTTTGGCTGGAGCATTATTTTCCATTCACTCAATGTGGCGGAGCCAATGCAGTTAGCTTTTTGGAGTAAATCCACATCTTGGTAGAGCTCATAGAGTTCGCGGTTGTATCTTCTTCTCCATTCGCCCTCCTCGCCCACAGGATCCGACGGAGTACTTTTATTTCAAAAAAACCCAATATGTATTAGCTTCCCTTTTCTATCGTCCAGCACTCGGCGCCATAAAGCAGGACTGGTAGGATTAAGGTTCGATAGAGCATACATTTTGTCCTTCGAGTGAGGAGTTTTGAACCCATTTGTTTCACAAAACCGAAGTAGCAGCGGTTTCCAAAGGTAATTCTCTATTATTATTTCTATCAACAGTGACGTTTTGTCCTAGGCGGTGGACAGATGTTTGTCTGTCTGTTGATAGCATGTACTTGGTCTCGTCCTCATAAATTTGCATATATCCAACCTCGCACCTACTCTAAACTAAACAGCGACCCTAAGTAGGGGGGTTGCAGGGGTGTAGCATGCCGATCCATATCGATTACTGCATCAATGAAATCAACTTGAGATACTCCGGTATTTTATCCTTTCCACATTTCGGATTTTCGGATTTCAGGATTGTGACCACAACCCAAGTAACTTACGTAACTATCGGACGGCGGAGTCTAGGTTTTAACCTGATTGAAAATACAAGGGTCAATGGCTGATTGATTTGAAATCGATAAGGTAAGCTAAAAGCTACCATGTAAGGGCCATTGGGATGACATTTGGAACAGGTATAGCTAAGTCACAGATATTAATATCCGGAATCGTGGAGATCGTTTAGATCATGGTAAACGTAGTCGTCTGGTGTAGCCGTTCTGCTTTTGGCGAATACTAACAACGTCCAGAGGAAGTGCAAGATTGTCTACTCTTTTCCTTCTCTCTGCAGCTTCTGTTAAAGTATTTTAAGGAATGCACAATATCTGAACTTGTCTGTCTATCGGGTTATTCGTTTTATTATAGATTTGACTTCGTTCCTCGCTTCTGATGTATATCTTATCTTGTAGCGCCTTATTTTAAAAAAATTGTTTAATATTGTTCTCAATAACCGCGTCGGATAAGATAAGGACCTGGTACCTAGCAAAGAGTGATATCGAACTGTGTGGCTGTGTCGTAAGCAGTTTCCCGGCAGTCCTTCACTGCCTTGTTACAAGGACCATAAAAATACGATTTGAACATAGATTATTTTTTGCATTGCTTATTTTTAGGCTGAAGTATTATTATTGAAGAGATGATTGGTTTTGTGTGCAGTGGATAAATATTTACTCACGGGCGTCTTTGTCTCACTAATATAGGAAGAACCTGCTTATAATTTTTTCATTCGCTTATATTTCGCAGAAACTTTTTGTGCTTAAGCAATTGTCCACTGCATCTGCTGCTTTTATCTATTTTCGTCCTCAAATGTTGCATCCGGTCAGTAAGCGAATGCACTATCAGCACATTGCCAAGCGCAATTAGGAATTTCCACTGAACAAATTTTCGTCATGAGGAATCTATTTGTCGCAGGAGATCGTGTTACAGGACACATGTCCTTGTCCATGTCTCGAACAACATACGACAAACAATTAGGAGATATCTAAGAAAATCAAAACAGTTTGGTTGGTTGAAATACAAAGGTAGGGGAAGGTTGTGTACCTTGGTCCGATTATACCTTGGTTCGAGTTCCAATATCCAGAAAAATACAAAGCACGCAAAAACCGGTTCTTCTGTGAAATGTAGCTCTTCTATGCATTTCTCTTCTCAGTTTCTGTTTGAACGAACAGCTGCACGAGTCGGCAGAAGAAAAAAATAAACATTGTTTTCAGTGAAAAAAGCAATTTTTGTATCTCTTTTCTAAAGTTGTGTAGTGCTTAATTTTCTGTCTCTTTTTTCCGCTACTTTAATCGATTTCGGTAAGTGTATTGATTATCTTTTGGTAAGAACACATTGCCGTACGTACCTATGTGTTTTAAATGGTTGATCCGGCCCTAGGTACACGTTATTAGATTTTCTTAAACAAAATTTGTTTTCTATGCTTCAGGAAAATATGCCAAGAAGCATTTGCAAAAAGGCAGCCTGCAGACGTTGAAGTATTAAAGCGAGATATAGACGCAGTTCTTAAAGATGGTAAAAGCACGTACACAGCGTCAACCATTTTTAATAGCTCCTAAACTGCTCTGATTCGGCATATTAATAAACATGAAAAAGCGTGAAAAAATGAATTTGTTTAGGAAAGTAAAATTAATTGTCGACAGGTGTTTACTGCAGCTGAAGAAAAAGCTTTAGAAGAGTACGTGTTAACAGCTGCAAAGCTGCATTATGGGCTTACTATAAAGAAAATAAAGCAGGAAAAGAGTGGCTTAAATGTTTCCTGCGCCGGCATCAAAGCATTGCTCTTCGGAAGCCTGAGGCAACTAGTTTATATAGAGCCACAAGCTTCAACAAGTAACACATCGAGGCTTTTTTCAAAAATTATAAAGACTGTTTGACTCGCTTTAAATTTACCCCGGATTCTGGCACAGAGAGGAGAGAAACAAATCGGAAGCGTAACATCAGGCGAAAGAGGAATCAATGTGACAATGACTGCAGCAATGGACGCTTTGCGAAATCATGTACCCCCGATGTTAATTTTCAAAAGAGTCAACTTTAAAGATCACATGGTAATTGGAGCTCCTGCGGGAACAATAGGAAGTGCAAATCCTAGCGGCTGGTCAACGGTGGACCTATTTTTGAAATATTTCAAACATTTTATAGCCTTCGTGAGGCGAAACTGAATAATGCAGTTCTGTTGACTCTTCCACCGCACACATCTCACAAACTTTACCCATTAGATAGGACAGTTTTCGGGGCTTACAAGACCTTCTACAACCAAACTGCTAATGAGTGGTTGTTAAACAATCCCGGAAAGTCAATAACAATATATGACACCGCAACACTAATTGGCCAATCATATCCTCGAGCATTTTCAAGTCTAAATATAATAAAAGGTTTTCAAGTTACTGGAATATGGCCTTTAAATGAAAATGTTTTTGAGGAGCATGAGTTTTTGTCCTCATATGTCACCGACAGACCATTCAATGCCCCAAACTCTACCCCAACGGGGCCTTCAATAATATTTTCGGTCCAAGGCACAATACTCCGTGGACCAAGGTACAATCACGTCTTGTATCTTGGACCGTTTGAGGTTAGCATATAAAAGTTACGTTTTCTAAGGAATGGTAAGCAATATGCTTTTGAAAGTTTCGCCATATCATTGATAAGTCTTCAGGTAGTAAAAAAAAAACGAATGAAAAAACGACACATAAAATATTAGCAAAAAAACTGAAATCCGGATCCGGAGGTACAATACCTTCCCCTACCTACTGGGATTTTATCGAAGCAGTAGTGAATGGACAACTATTTGTACAGTCTTAAGGACACCTTGAGAATTGGTAGTCACAGCTCAGATTACAGAGTTCGAGCTTGCGTCATACGGTTACACTGGGGACAGTCATGGAGTGCCTTATTGGCGATTATTCAAAATGCAGACAGGATTTCTCCTGGTGTATGCAGAAGCATGAGTTAGAAGACTATCATCGCAACATTCTATTTACAGCTGACTGAGCCATTATAAAAATGTCGATCGCTTAACAGTCCAGTGTGCCAACCTCACCCAGTCCCATACCCAACTCATAAAATGATCGTAGACCGAGATTTTAAGCGCTAAGCACCCTGTTGACTTGCTGCCCATGAGATCGTTAGTTATCCAATATGCAAAAATGATAAGCAAAACACACAGCACTGCTGCACTGCCCCGACAACTTTAATGGTGTTTTCTTTACACGTTCTCATTTTTATTGATTTTAATTTTTTTATTTATTCATTTATAACTGGAGAAATGATCTCTGTACGGTCGCGAATGTGATAAACAAACATCCTGACAGGATAACGATGTGTATACATGTACGATGAACCGATCGACAACACACCGAACATGTGTACTTTTCTGCGCACCACGCAGAGTTAATTTCATCCGTTTGACATATTTATGATGGTTCGGGTCATTACTTCGAACTCTTTCGGTTTTGTTGGAATTGTTGAAATCGTTGGCGCGCGAGTGCAAAAAGTCAAAGTGATCGTCGCGTCGCGTATAGCGTTGTGATGCGCACACTTATGCGCACCTGAGTGAGACAAGCGCGTAAGCGCCTTCCAGCCACACGAAGAGCATGCTGTGCGTGGAATTTTGTTCGCATTCCCTCTTGCGTTTCGTTCCACCTTTCTGTTGGTTTTATGATCTGCATCCGTTGACCAAAACACAATCGGTCAACAAGAGGACGAGACCCACAACGTGGAAGATTGGTTACCAAAATGAGAGGAGCAACAAACAAACAAGCAAACAATATTAATCCTGTTTGACAAGGATATCGGATACACAATTGGTTTGTGTGTGTCCTCTGACAGGGTATAACCAACACCCCAGTTGAATACATTTTTTTTTATTTTATTTTTGCCTTAAGATGACATAATAGGATTCGATGCGCACTTTGTCGATCACCTTTTCTCCTTTTTTTGCGATTGAGGAACATCACACAAACGCCCTCAGGGTTCACCTATCTAAAAACAAGGCCTCAGGGGCGTAAGGTGTAAACAGTTTGTTGCACTGTGGGAGAGAGATAACCTTTTGAGCTCAATTTGTGCGCTCGTTTCACTTAAAATATTGGACATCCTGGGTACTGGGTTTTGTCAGGTTGTTTGTGTTGTCTTGGCTGATCGATTGTGGCCTCAAAATATATGGTGTCGACACCGGTGAGGAGGACCTCACACAGCTAAATTTCTACGAATAGTTGTGTGTTGTACTCTTTACATTTAATGGTCGCGTTGTCCTTTGAGCGCTGCGTGTGTACGTGTTTTGGCACTTGCGATTCGCAACGGTCATTTTCGCCACAGGACATTGAATTTTAATTCGAAAAGGAACCCCTAGCCAGCTCAGGGTTAGCCATGTGAACTGGCCATCAAAATGTGACGAAGTATTTGCAGATTGATATCGCTCTGGCGATGACATATGCACTGCTAATATTTTTTTTATTTTTTTTTATGTTTTCTAAGGACAATTACAATGCCATTTGTACTGCAGATGGAGTGGGTTCGAGAATATTGGCGCGCTAATGCGCGATTTGCATGTCAAGCCGAAAGAGTAATAAAGGAATCACACACAGAAAAAGCGAAATAAATAAACTGAGTTCGGCGGGAATGAAAGCTATAATAAGGGCCTTCTTACTGAGTCCAAAAGGTGGGTAGGTATATGCTACGACGGCGGAAAGCTATTAATGCGGTTATAAGAGCAAATGAAAAGGATACTCGTCGTCGATAGAACGTTAATCGACAGGATATTATACCGACACGTTTTCGACAATGGTCTATTGGTAAAATGACGGCATCTACAGGCTGGCATCGACGGATGGGGGTTGAAGTTGCGTGGGCTCTATGTGGAAAGTGAAATCGAGGTTAACTGCGGAGTAATTAACGCTGCGTTGCTTTGCGAAATCAGGAAACTATGTTCTTGGATATAAGTTTTGCTTTTCATTTGAAAGGCTATTATATGTGGCAGTTCAATGGGGTGCTACAAAACTGTGTTTTAAGGTTAATATTAGTTTGAAGATTTTGAGCTACACAGGGCTGACCGCTAATAAGGTTCTCCTACTTAGAACTTACCTCGCTTACTGACTTAACACAATTGAGTGCTACAAATCTATGCTGGACCTGCACGAAATCCCGAATAAAAAAAAATAGAAGCTACTGCTTCTTAAAAAAAATGGTTATTATTTAGTAAATGACCCAACAGATGTGGCAAATCTATTTAACGAGTATTTTTCCAGCATAATCAGTAATATTGGTATATCTTCTCAGTCGAGGTCATGCCAATGTTCTGTTGGCATTATTCAAGAGTGTTCTAACACCGATAGCTTCTTCTTTGAAAGTTGTACCTCTCTAGAAATCTATAATATTATAATGTCACTAAAAAACTATAATTCTTCATCTTATGACATGATTTCAACTAAAACTTTGAAAATAATTTCACACTTTGTCTCTGATGTCTTGATGTATATATTCAACCTTAGTATACTAACAGGCGTTTTTCCAGATGTCCTCAAGGTAGGAATTGTTACTCCACTTCACAAAAAAGTAGATACTACTAACCCTAACAATTTATTGTCGTCCTATACCTATCTCTTTTTTTCCGTTTTTTCTAAAGTTCTTGAAAAGGGTATACAATCCAGGATGTTAACTTTTTTGAATAGGTATAATTTCTTTAGATAGATAGTTTATTCTTGATTCATGAAATAAAAATACGTTGTCGCCCAATTTACATTATATAATTTCAGAGATTTGACATTTATTGCTTTTTGTCTTTCAACTGAATAATTATTTATTATTTAAAAAAAAAAAAACTCAAATAAATATGAAAATTTTATTATTAATTAGGAAAATCATGAGAAAAACCTCAAATTAAAGAAAAAAATAATTAAAATAAATAAATAAATAAATAAAATAAATAATTGTTTATATATTACAATTAGATAAATATATCATTATTAATATATAAACAAATAGTATATATTATAATAAATAAATAAATAAACAAATAAATAGATACATACATAAATCCAAAGGTAATTATTTGAACAGTTGAATAAATATTATTAAGTTAACAAAAACAAATAGATAGATAAGAAATGAAAATATATCGGTATTTAGTGAACACAAAATATTTTATATGTCACGATGAAATTAGTTCATTGACTAGCGGATTGTTGGAGATATTACATCTCAGTTTGAATGCATCATTTAGCTTGTATTTCCTGGAATAGATCAATTCAACATTAGCTCTACCATGTAAATCTATTGTAGAATAATACCAGGGAAGATGAGGCATCATTTTTAATATTTTATTTTGAGATATTTGAAGCTTTCTAATATGGCTCTTAGTACAATTACCCCACACTTATGAATTACTATTTTATTATCATTTGATAGTAATGATTTTCTGTTTATAAACGGATAAAGCATTCGTATGGCTATATTTACTTTATTAGTTGTTTCTAAAATGTGTCTGTTAAATGTAAGTTTTTGATCGAAGTGTATGCCCAGGTACTTAACAAATGGTTTCCATGCTATTAAGTGGCCATTTAATCTTAATTGATCAGCTGGAAGAAAGCAAGGCTTTCTTTTTCTGGTGAAAAAGATAGCTTGGATTTTTTCTGCGTTCAGCTTTATTTTCCATTTGGAGAGATAACATTGCAATATTTCAATCGCATTTTTTAAATTCGTCTCAATGTCGAAACCGAACTCATGCGAAGAAAGTATAGCGATACAAGTATCATCAGCATAAATACCTATTTCACACTGTGGAAGACTTGGGAGATCAGATTTAAATAAATTATAAAGGATAGCACCAAGCACAGAACCTTGCGGTACACCTACACAAAAATTTCTACATCAGGCGCACTACTATTAACAAAAACTTTAAAGCGATGATTTGACACAGAACTTTGAGCAATTCTACAAAGAAATGGGGGAAAATTATTATTTAACATTTTGTAGATAAAGGCCATCATTCCAAACGGAACCAAATGCCTTTTCAATGTCCAGCAAAACCATTCCAGTTGATTTACCTACTGCATGATTTCCTCTAATCATATTAAATATTCTGAGACCTTGATGTGAGGTTCCGTGATGACGCCTAAAACCAAACTGCTCGTCAGGATATATTTTTTGTTCCTCGATACGTTTGACAATTTTATCTTTAAGTATTTTTTCATAGATTTTACTCAAACTACTAAGTAAACTAATTGGCCTGTAGCTTACAGTATCATATGGAGGCTTACCCGCCTTAGGAATTGGGACTACCTTAGCTAGTTTCCATGCGTCTGGAAAATATTGTAACTTAAGACAGGCGTTGATAATAAATGTTAAGATATGTATTCCAATTTTAGGCATTTCTTTTAGATACGATTTTGAACATTCTCGATACCACTCGTTTTCCTCACCACTGCTTTACAAGATATTTTACGTCCACCTCCGTTGCAAATTCATTTGAAGGAGTATTATAAGTGGCCCTATTAAAAGAATTTAGTGCGCTCTCTACAAGCGTAGTAGGTAGGGCTTGCGTCACCTAGATGTTGGGAAACCGTATAATTTTCTGAAGAAGTTGGGGCAAATACTTTTGCTTTTTCTGTGTCAGTAACAAGGACATTAGTGTTGCCTTTTAAAAAAGGAATTTGCTTTGTTTTGTTTTTAGTTAATTCAACTATATTCCAGAATGGCTTAGCAGCTTTATCAAGAGTGTTTAATTTATTGTTCCATTCAGAGTTTCGATATGCATTTATGTTCGTACTTATTAATTTATTGAAATATGGTATAATAGTTCTGGAAATTGGTTGCCGATAGTTTTGCTAATTTCTTCTGTGAATATTTCTAATTTTGATAAGTTTTAGTATGTGAGTCGGTGATTTAATCGCAGGGATTTTTTTTACACTTTTGAGGGATACTATTAATGGCTGAAGGTTAATATTAGTTTGAAGATTTTGAGCTACAAAGAACTGACCGCTAATAAAGTTCTCCTACTTAGAACTTACCTCGCTTACTGACTTAACACAATTTAGTGCTACAAATCTATGCTGGACCTGCACGAAATCCTTAACAAAAAAGAAACATAAGCTACTGTTTCTTAAAAAAATGGTTATTATTTAGTAAATGACCCAACAGATGTGGCAAATCTATTTAACGAGTAATATTAGTATATCTTCTCAGTCGAGGTCATATCAATGTTCTGTTGGCATTATTCAAGAGTGTTCTAACACCGATAGCTTCTTCTTTGAAAGTTTTACCTCCCTAGAAATCTATAATATTATAATGTCACTAAAAAGCTATATTTCTTCATCTTATGACATGATTTCAACTAAAACTCTGAAAATAATTTCACACTATGTCTTTGATGTCTTGATGTATATTTCCAACCTTAGTATACTAACAGGCGTTTTTCCAGATAGCCTCAAGGTAGGAATTATTATTCCACTTCACAAAAAAGGAGATACTACTTACCCTAACATTTATCGTCCTATATCGCTTTTATCCGTTTTTTCTAAAGTTCTTGAAAAAGGTATAAAATCCAGGATGTTAACTTTTTTGAATAGGAATAATTTCTTTATTGATGCTCCATTTGGATTTAGAAAATATAAATCGACAGAACAAGCAGTTTTAAGTCTGTGTAGCGTTTTATATAATAGCATGAATATATCGGATACTGCCGCTTCGATACAGTCGATCATAATGTTGCTACTCCAAAAATTGTCTAGGGTAGGGTTCCGTGGTTTTGTTTATGATTGGTTTGCATCGTATCCAAGGGACCGCAAGCAAAAAGTTAAATTTAGGGATAAATTAAGTTCGGAAATAGTTATCAATGTAGGCGTTCCGCCAGGTTCCGCTTTGGATCCGATCCTTTTCTTAATTTTTATAAATTCTCTTATCGTTCAACAGTTCAAAGAAAAATTAACAGCATTTGCAGATGGTACCTACTGCATTAGCGTATTCGGAAAAGAATTATTTCAATTTATTTATTGGCTTCAATAGTGACTTAGTTATTCTTCGTAAATAGTTTTTCGTACATAAACTAATCATTAGCGAAAAAACAATATTCATGATTTTTAGTACCTACTAGCGGTTCGGTCTGTGAAGGTATAATGCTGTGGTATCACTCACCTAGCTGCCCGAAGTACAATTTGGTATTTACAGTCATCAATCTTGCGATTCCAATTATAAACCATATGAAACTTGCTCGGACGGTTGTTTTAATATTGAGCGTGCAAGCGACTTCAAATACTTGCGTATCATTTTGGGCAGTAGATTAAGCTGGAAATCTCACACTGCCAGTCTGACACAATACTTCAATATTGTTTTAAGACAGTTATATCACCTCAATCTTTATTGCAGTTACAATATTCTAAAATTGGTCTTCAACGGTTTGTTTAACCCTTCTGTCAATCACAAATATTATAATTTTCCATCAACCACAAGTTCTGGCCAGACCTTCGTACTTTTTGTATGAACGGACATCACAGAATGAAAAATAAAAATCGCTGCACGTGAAAGCGCAAAAAATGGGAAAAAACAAAAAATATAGTTTCCATACAAATTGTATGTAGGTCTGTCCAAACCTTGTCATTGACGGAAGGTTGTAAAATTGAAAAAGGCACATTTCTTTGAAACTGGTATATAATATATAAACAAAATTTATATTAAATAGAAGGAAAAATAATGGTTGACCCTATCATGGAGTTTCAAGAAGCTTGGGCGATAGCTTCTTAGAAAAAACTGCCATCAAAATGTCGAAATATCTGGCCAAACCTTAAAGTTGCCAGAAGGGTTAAATCTCAGCTTCAGTATGGATTAACTTGTTGGGGTGGTTCTCACGCTAATACAACTAAGCCTTTATTTGCCAAGCAAAAGCATGCGATTCGTATCTTATGTAAAGTTAACCGCAGAACCCCTAGCTTTGAACCAGAGGCTTTAAGATTATTCCACTCAAGCATTTATATTTTTTTAAAGTTTAAAGAACATTTTTTGAAAGTTCAGGGTATTACACTTCAAAGGTTGTATGGTTCTTATAACTTGCAGTCCCTGGACAAATTATTAGACGCACTGTAACGTTATATGTACTTGGTTTGTACATGTTTACGTTCGCGTATCAATTGGTAAACAATGTAATGCAAGTTAAAAGTTACTACAAAATGGAAACTACAGTGCGTCTAATAATTTGGCCAGCGACTGTACGTGTACTGTACCAGAGTTTAGTTACAGTGCCCACCATATTAAAAGCACACTTTTAACTCTTTTACAATGTCACCGCTCCGCGTTTGTTCAATATTTTACCTGCAAGTCTGAGGTGTGAAAGACGCAAATCAGTCTTCCTAAAAAAATTAATATCCTTTCTGTTTTTGTTTAATCATGTGGAAATAGACTCTTTATTAAATGTCGAAGTTTGATTTATCATAAACTTTAAATTGCATTAATCACAATATGTTAACAATTATTGCTTTCCTTTTCTTTTTTTTCAATACACATATTATAAATTGACTCCCATCAATTATTTTAAAAATAATCTTTAGTTATTTAATGGTCCATTCGTCACTTGTCTTCCGGCAAAAGAATGCTCCTAACTGTTTCACTTTTACTTTAAAGCTTTTTATTAAATATCTCTTATTTCTCTTTTTCCATTGTAATAGATGTTAGCTTAACGATTTTTTTGAAACAAAGTTTGAAATAATTAAAAAAATAAAAAAATAAATAAAAAAAAAAATCCTTAACCACTCAGGTGTTCCACAAGGCAGTCATCTGGGACCTCTCTTTTTCATACTGTTTGTTAATGATCTTCCGTCGAGAATTCGATATTCTCATTGTTTGCTTTATGCTGACGACTTGAAAATGTTCAGATCTATTAAGTCCAAATTGGATTGTTAGGAATTGCAGTGCAACGTCGATGAAGTCTCATCGTGGTGTGATGAGAACTGTTTGTATTTAAATGTAGCTAAATGTAAAAGTATACAATTTACAAGATCGACTGGACCAATTCATTTTGAATACTGTATTGCTGGTTCACCGCTTGAGTTGGTGAACAGCCAACCGCGGTGTTATCTTTGAAGCAAACAGTTATTTTAAAATGCACTTAGACTACTTGATTTCACAATGCGCACTCTAAACAGTTTTCTGACGCGTATACGTTGAAAGCGTTATACGTTTCTTTGATAAGATCAACCCTAGAGTATGCTTGCTGTATATGTTGTCCGTTTAATAAAGTGGATGTAAATCGCTTAGAATCTGTACAAAGAAAATTTACAAGATTTGCTGCGCTCAGAAAACTCAATTGGGTTGACGATATTTTGCCACCGTATGCCCCCAGATACGTCTTCTGATTCATCTTAAATCCCTTGGAGTTAGAAGGAAGTATTATCTAATAATGCTCGTTAGGGATACTTTCTGTAATCGGATTGATTGCCCTAAACAGTTCTCTGTTTTCTGTCTATATGCTCCCTCAAGGTCGTTAAGGATGAGACAAGCACTCTTTCTTGTTCCCCTTTCGTACACTAACTACGAAAGATCCGATCACATTTCCAGATCCAGTTCGGAGTTTAATTCTCTTTCTCAAGAGCAGGGATGTTTTTAAAGCACTTGTATTAGGTTCGTTGTAGCATAAACGCATTTTTTTTTCTTGTAATCATTTTAATTTGTACCTTCTGTTTTTTATTATTAAACCTATATAAAGGGTTTTTCAATAAGAGCGCTATAAAAGTTTTTTTTAAATAAAACAAAACGGTTTTGGAAATCAATGAAATTTTTTATTCCTGTGAAAGTACGTTCGATGCCATTATGTATGGAAATCGATTTCTTTTGCATTGCTACCACGGGCACGCTTGCAGAAGTCCAGACGCTGAACCCAATTTTCGACGATTTTTAAGCATAAATCGCCCGATACTGCTGCAATTTCACCTTCGATATTCGTACGAAGTTCATCAATCGTCGCTGGCTTCAAATCGCACGACCGAGGCGGCCAAGCGACTGGACCATTTCGTGAGATAACACGGTTTCCAAACTTGGTTTCCAATAAAAAATTAAATAATAAAATTTTTTAATAATTTCGACTCGTTGTTGGCTCGTATATCTTTTCATCATGAAATGGCAAACCTTACTGAAGAGAAATGTCAAAAGAGCGGCAAGAAATTCGGTCTCGTTTGCTGTCCCTGTCGCTCTACTTTTGTAGCGTCCCTGTTGAAAAACCCTTTATATGTATTTATAAAATACAGTAATAGCTCAGTCTTTAAGAGATATACCTATATACTCTACAGATGGTAAATAAATAATAAAATAATAAATAAATAAATTTGCTTGTGAAAAGTGGCAAGTTTCGAGAAGCTTCTCATAACAATTGATACTCTTGGATATTTGTCAGATGTTTTCAAGAGGTAGGGCAGTGGTAAAACTCTAGATGTCACTTGGCCCCGTCGAGTTTGAACCTGAGACTATACTTTGAGCCGCTGCGCCGCAACTATTTCAACAAATATAACCTCTTATTAAAAAAGGAATTAACTATCAGTAAATAATTATTTAAATGTAATTTGTTTTTTTTTTTTAAGACACAAACCAATAATTAGCGGTTGAAAATAACATCAAGAAAAGCCATTCTAAAAGTCATGGAATTTTTAAATATTTTGTTCAAGTTTTTATAACTCATTTTAGCACTTCCTAGAAGTTTTGAGAGAAATTGATCGTTTGTCAGGAGGTTGAATGGGATTTGTAAGGGTTCTAGCAGGTATTTTTGTCCGCCTGCAAAGTGTGCAGCAAAGCAAGTATCTAAGTACAGAAGACGGATATTTTTCGACAGGGAGATTGCCTCTAATACATCCACAAAACAAATTAACATGCCTTCATTTATTATTTCTAAACTTAATTAAATGGTATGCATTGTTAGATGTCACAACCGCTCAAGGAACCTCCTTCTCGATTTATCGCAGATACACCCCTCAAACCCTCTTCGGCAAATCTCGCCACTAAAATGATGGATCGAAATTTTTTATTTCTAACACCAAACCAGACATTCTGTCTCCCATCGTTACAATGTTTAAACTATCATTAGCCTCAGTCACTTAAAGGGAGACAACGCCGCGCGCCGCCGCCGGAGTTGCCGACTCCATCAACAAAGAAAAAACGAAATGAACCGACAAAAACGCAGTAAAAACTTAAAATCGCTTTTTAACTGCAGTGTACACACTAAACATGCGTCCGTTCCCTGTAATTTAGTTGCCTGACGCCGCACATGTTACATATACAATAACTCATCCATAAGGCATAATGTAACACATCAAGTTCGAGCTCCCACTACATACCTACCTTCTTCTTCCTGATGGCCTTCAAAATTTTATAAAAAACATTCTTGTTGTGTTTTGAAATATTTGTATCTAATTAAAAAAGAAGAAACAAAAAAGTGTTTAGACTTACCTTCCCGTTTTTGTAATGATCATTTCGGTGCCAAGTTCATGAAATTTATCCCATAGCTCCTTTGTTTCTAGATGACATTGCACTGGCTTTAAGTCATCACAATTGCACGATCCGGTGATTTTTGGTTGTGGCTATAACAGGATGTTTTATTGTAAAAGGATATTTCAATTGGTCATTTTTGGTTAACAAACCTGAGCTGGTTCTGGTGACAACCGATCATCTTCTGTGGATGGACTTTGTGGTGATGAGCGATTTTGTTGCGCTCGCGATCGGGATGGGGCTTCAGAGTCGCTACACTGTTCGACATCAACATCGACATCATCGTCGACTTCAGGAAAACGATCTACCGATAAAGGACCTACAAATTAAAACCACGTTTAGTTGTAGGTTTTTTTTTTTGGTTATGAATTGTTAATGGCCAGCCCGCTACAGGGGACAATTAACAATGTTTTCAATTAAAAACCATCTTCCCCAAATGCCACTAAGTATATGGATATGGATTTCATAAATTATGTTAATCACCATCGGCTCACAGTCGGGATACCATTAACATGTTATAGTTTTGAAGACTTAACTTTCAAATCAAGATATCAAACTAATTTGTATAGCTACCCACGAGAATACGAGATTCTTTTTCGCAACGATACGTTGATGAGAGTTGGTCGTTTTTCATCTCGTAAATTCGAAAAAAAAAATACCCACTTAATGGCCAGTAAATACTATAGAACCGATTAAGTTGTAAAGCTATTATTCAGCTTCCAATAAAAAAAAAGTGATAGCTGCATCATTTGAATTCATTTAAATGGTCATTTTGGGAAATTTTCGCCTGCGTCCATCAACCGTTCAAAACGATTAAAAAAAAATAACAAAAACACATTCTATCATCAGTAGATACTATCGACATCATCATCACAGATACTGGTTGTATTACACTGGTACGAGGGAATTGATTTGAATGGTGTGTTGTACTTGTACAACGAGTTAGATTAGAGACAGATATATTTTTATGTCTCGTGGGTGTTCTATGGATACATTGTATCGGGCAATGTGAATGCGAAAACTCAGAGATCTCGTGCAATGAGTACAGAATGTTGTATTAAGTGAAAATAGGTGTATAACATTGATACAAGAGCCGCATAAGTTAGTAAGCAAATATTGCGGCATACAATGTAACTAAAGTTTACAATTTTTCAGATATAATGAGAGATACATTTTGTGTTAACAACAACGCTGATGTTTAAGTGGATAGTTTTATTGTGCGATGGACAACGGTAGATAGCGAATGGCAAAGACAATGTATTTTGATTTGTTTTCATGCCAAATTGATGGGAAATGCATATTCGGAAGAAAAAAAATTAAAAGTCGACACGCATATCATTGTCAGAATGTTTTGGGAAGGAATCAGCTGGAGGGAGCTATAACTATTTCGGTATAAAAAAAAACATTAGTTAAAGAGCAAATAAAACCATAAATTAACCCCTTCGGGAAAGGGGGTGAGTCAGAATATTTCCGAGTTCAAGTGCGCCAGTCATATGAAGCGGCTAAGCTATATGAGAGAGACTGCTGTTACGGATACTATGGAATAACAATACTAGTACCTTCAATACAACACTTCAATACCATGTTAAAATCTAGTATACTAAGTTTAACAGTTAGTATTGAAGTCAACAAACTATTTGTGGTATTCCACGCTCCTTGTGATTGCGGAGTTATTCGTTGCATTTTTAACAACTCATCACAATAAATAAACATAGGGACGGGCTACAGTCCGCTTGGGCGAACTTTTGGATACCCTATTCATATTCCTATCCCTCATAAGTGGGTGTGACAAAAGTCTAAGTATGGCTGAATTGTTAAGAACGCTCTACATATTTTGTTATCTTCTTCTATATATTAATACGGAGTTGCCTAAAACGTGTTTCCACCCATTTTTGCTTTTATACGTCACATAGATATGCCAACACTATACATACAGTCAAAATCGCTTATAACGACATCGGTTATAACGACGTATCGGTTACAACGACCAAATTCTTAGGTCCCGAATCAGCGTCATTGTAATTCCATTGAACGACAATCGCTTATAACGACATCGCTTATAACGAAATATCGCTTACAACGACCAATTTTACCCTTTTTTTAAAATATAATATCGGTTATAACGACTAAAATCGACGCAGCTGTTGGCGCAACTGATTTTTTTTCTAGAACGGTAAACTGATTCTAAGCAATTAGATATTACCACTTTGTTTAATAAACAGTAAATGTATATTTCTAAATGTGTATTCTTATTATTTTATGGCTCAAAATCAAAGAAAAATTAGGGAAAAAAAGAAAGTATATACATAGCTTGATATGGGTTATAGCGACCTATCGCTTATAACGACCAAATTCGTCAGTCCCTTAAAAGTCGTTATAACCGATTTTGACTGTATTTGGATAGGGGACAATACATAGAAGTGCACAATACAAAAATTATCCACATATATAACACACATTATGAATTACAGCAGGTAAAATGAAGCGAATTGGATGAAATTACAACAACAACACAATTGCTGTGTGAGGCAATAATCTGCCAATCGGAACGGAAAATATTTTATATCATGAAGTTACTTGAAAATGCTTAAAGTTACTTGAAAATGGTTGAAAATACTTGAAGTTACTTGAAGTTACCAACAACAACATTGCTGTGCATGTTATGCATTTGATAATGCTTGAACATACTTGAAGTTACTTGGACATGCTTGAAGTTACTTGAAAATGCTTGAAGGTCCTTAAAATGCCTGAAGTTACTTGTAGTTACCTGAAAATGCTTGAAGTTACTTTAAGTTACTTGAAAATGCTTGAAGTTACTTGAAAATGATTGAAAACTTGAAGTTACTTGAAAATGCCGTAAAATGTTTATATCATGTGAAATCAGAGAATGCAATGTCGAAGAATTTCATTTTCCGATTAATATGTATGTGGGGTGGCGACGGTGTAGAGGTTAGTGTGTTGGCTTGTGACCCGTGCGGTGCAGGTTCAATCCCCATAGGGAACAACAACATACGCCACCCAATCACATGCCTCTACACCAAATGGAGGATTTCTGCCTGGTAGTACAATGGACCGTTACCGAGTCTGAGTGCTCTGGGATTTGGATTTCCTTATTTATTAAAAAAAAAAAAAAATATGTATGTATAGCAGTCGACTTTGTTTTTTTTCAACTTATAGAATAAATTGGTCGAATTTCGACCATGGGACGACCTCTAGTATAACATTAAAAGGATTTAATCGAAAAAAAACGCTCCCTAGCTCAAGCTTTGGTTTTTCAATAAAATTGTTTTATTTAATTGTGGGCGCATTTCAAAAATTCGTAAATTCGATTCTTTAGGGCCCCTAGAGAGTATATGGTTAAAATTTCAGCTCTCCAGGTCCAGTTTATAGGCCTAATTTTCGCCGACAGACGGACGCCCGGACGGACATGGCTAGAGCGACATTACTGTCAATGCTGATCTGATCATAAATATATGTAGTAACTTTTAGGGGTCTACGGGCAATATTAAGGTATGTTACAAACTATGAGTCAAAATTAATATACCCTTAGAATAGGGTATAGTCAACAGCGAAGACACCAAGTATAACCAAATCTCAATTATGTTGAGGTAAGTGGGTTGTGATAAGTTGGCTGTGACCCGTGCGGTGCAGGTTGAACCCGGGGATGGAAAAGTCGATACAATTGCATCGAATGCGATTCAAATGAAATTATTGGAGTACAAAAGTACAATATGCCCTAATTCGATACAATTCATCAATCTGCATATTTTAAATTACTTTGCAATATGGATTTTTTTTTCCAAAAAGAGAAAATTGAACAATTAGCGAGCGAGCCAGCTACATATTTTAAGTTTTACACTGGATTTTACTTTTTACGACCCACCGCTCTGAACGCATTCAACTCAATTATTTCTGCTGTGTCTCTAGATATAGGGACGTATCCGGCAACGAGCGAGCTGATGAAATTGCAAGTTCTATTCTTTTATGTAGTAGGTAAGTAGCACCTAAAAACAGGCAATGAATCAATTGCTGGGTGCTGCTTGCAGCAACAAACAAAATGCCTGCACTGTGTTTACATGATAAGGGTACTGTATTCATAAAAGAAACTCCTTTAGCGCCTGCCAATTATAAAAAAGGAAAGGGTCTGCGATGAACCAAGAACAGATACAGATATTCAGACGGTCAAACTAACACTCCACTCACTTGTGACATATCACGCAAGATAAGAACCGGACCAACAAGGTTTTACGTTATGACATCACTGTCTAAGTTCATTATAACTCTTACAGGTCACAATTTGCCAAGGAACCATACAATGAAACTAATTTTCAAGGATGAAGACATCTGTGGAGGCTGCGGTGACGAAGAGACCCATAAGGATACACCTCACTTTCTCTGTCACTGCTCAAGGCTATGTCACCTGAGCAACTTGAAAGATACTTCTTAAAAGACATTCAAAAACTGTCTGATTTCTCATTTTCAAATCTTTACAGTTATAAACCGGGACATCCGAAAGGCTTTGGGTAGGGAATAAATACCAAGGATGGAGGACCAATGCCAGAACAACGTGACTCCGAAAGTAGGGTACCACAATGGGTCCACATGGACCTTACTGCGATGTAATAGATTCGGTCTGTTCCACCAACCCGGAAACCTTTCCTAACTTAACCTACCCAGGTCTGATGGAAGTCTGATGATCGGTTGTGGCAAACCATTAAACAGTGCTATAACTCCAGCCCCCATTTCACGTGTTAGCAATCACAAGATACTTTAGTTCATTCAACCATTTAAAGTATTTTTGTTTGTACGGTTTTGTTATAAAGTTATTTATATTTATTTGTGTAAATTTATTATTATTATTTTTTTTTTTTTTAAATAAAATGTGAAAAAAAGTTTTCAATACAATTTGTTCATTTTCAGTACAATCTTAAAACACCATACACCATAAGCTCGCAATATACTACACTATCATTATTATTATTTTTTGAACTATAGGTAGTACTCGCACTAGCGAAAATACACCCGTATTCTTCTCCATAGCGGCATCGGCATGTACACGCATTCTGAAAGTTTCAACTACCTAACATACCTGCGAATTTAAAGAGACCGTCTATTCTGTCGAATCTGAGCAAAAACTCGAAACCGGCTCCTCAGCAACACTGCAATAATCATTGTTGGGAGCTGGCTTAATACAATTGGAGAAATGCAACTTCTCGCACCAAAATCCAGACTTTGAGTGCAGATCCGGTGAACGGTGAATACCTAAGCTCCACATGAGAAGTCTCTTAGGCTCCATCCGAATTTTCAACAACGAGTCCGGAGATAACTATTTTTCGGCTTTTGTGGTCAGTCAATCTACCTCCTTAAATGACACGTTGAACAAGAGAATATCTTCTAGTATTCACCAGTTAGCTAAGTCAAGTGCTACCATTTTGAGTATCAATAGCGAACAAGAACAGGCCCAAGAAGTCTTAGGTCTTTTGGGACTTCAGAAGTACTTTTGTGTAGGTATATATGGCACGTACCCACTCTTGTGTTTTGCTGTGGGTTAATACAATACCAAGCGTAAAATCGAATTGGTAACTTCATTGTATCGAACAGCTTCTATTCCTAATGTGACTTGATTCACTTGTGATAAGGCCCGCAATGCTTTTGGAATACTCTTTTCAGCCCGGAACTTTTGGCTCATCTAATCTGAAGTATTTTACTGCCTTACAATTTGAAATAGGTCTTCATAATTCTTCCCCGCATATTCGATTTTAATACCTAGCCTAGATCTGTATGATACACAGAAATGTGTACACAGCTGTTAGACTGCAAAGTATTGCAGTCAGACTGTGTGTTGTTAACAGAACAATGTTCGCCAATGAAGAAGTAAAAAGTCAGAAAATCCAGGTCTGAGAACTTAAGCGAAGGCTACAGATTAAACACTTGGGATGCAGTAATCCACATCATAAAAAGTAAATATTCCTGGGAACTCAAAGGCCGATTAACTCGCCAAATATGAAACTACATCAGCTATTCGACCTAAAAAAGGTTTTCAATAGGTATAAGAGAACAAATTTTAGGTGAATAAGTTGTACAACATGTTGAGCGACGAAACTCTGACGATCTGCCCAAAGCTTGATCTAAGACGCGCTAACGCGAAGCCTTGAAGCTTGCTTACCTACAAGGCCATCGGGTTGGAGAAATTAAACTCGCATAATGCGAGGTCAAATACACTCGATATGAACCTATACCCATACCCAGCCGCTTTCTCCCATGAATATATGCGAACTTGATACAGATCGACTGCATATTTCACCTTCAATAACACTTCAAACTTAATGACTCTCAACAATTAAAAGTACAGCACCCATATCAGTCACCTGTGGAATTTCAAATGATTTCTCTTCGCCACCACTGCATATCCTCTCCATTTATGTAGTCTCACATTTCTTTCGATAGACTCGTCTATGTAAATATAAAGTCTTGCATCTCTTGATAAATTATAGTCGCACAAACCGTTGTAAAAATATCAATTTGTCAAATGGTTCAACTAGTGAGGAAAATTAATTTTTGTTTCTCTCTCTTTTAACCCCATGCTTTTGAAATTGCAATAACATCCACGTTTTTCCCTGTTGTCTTGCACACAGCTTAACTATCACCTCTCCTCTTTCTCTCTATCCAGAACCAATCAAATCCGCTACTATGACTATTTCCACTAATAATAATGGATTAATCGTGATTGTGTGCAAATTTCTTCATCAGATATGCCAGTTTATTGTGCACATGTGCCACACTTACACTGTTGAGTGTGTGTGTGTTGCTTCACTATTCACATGAACAGATTAATCGGCAATCGAATCGAATGGATATTGATTGACCCGGCATCGCACACAGCCATATGGAAAATTCAAATTATTCACCTGAGGTGTTGCGCTGTTGTGTACCAATGACAAGAGGAGATTTCCTCTTATGGACGGTATTTGTCTTGAAGTTGTTAAATACTCGTATGTGCCCACATTTTTTGTTTTATTTTTTGGTTGTCAATTCATGACTTGCAGTAGCATGAAATTTTTACAATTTATTCACCGATAAATCATAGTACAATTATTGAATTGATACTCCGTGGAACTGGCGCAATTCAGTGTTGGTATAGATACAATGTTTGCGCATTTCCGATGTTTGAGAACAAATTCGTTGCTCGCACGAAACATATGAAATCGAAGCAATTAGTTATAGCAGCAATTCACTATCTTTAAAAATGTTTCTAGCTGAATGCGCTTGGATGACTTTTGTAAAATCATTTGATATGTTAATTAACATTTTGCCTTTTAAATAATGAAAAATGCCAAATAAATCATGCAAATAAATTAGGTCTAATAATTAAAAATCAGTACGCACAGTGTTGGCAATCTTGCATAAAAATGAAAGTAAAAGTATTCCTGGAGTCAGTCGTAATACAGATTACAGTTGCCCGTCATGCCAACATATCACATTCCAGTGCATATCACATCCGGTTTAATCACTGATGTTAAAGATACAGGGCAAAGTCACAACAAAACTTGTCCTGTATGTGTGAATGTGGACTGCGTCTAATTATCGACGATTAAAAACTATAAATAAATCTCAGAAGTACAATGATAGGTGTGAAACTATATTCATGCGCCTTAATTGGACCTGTTGAAATAGTGGAGATACTTATAATACCATGAAGTATCTATGTTACTTTTTGCTGCATTTTTATTGCAAAAAAAAACCAAGCAATGTTGTTACCTGAGCTTGTTGTTGGCTACAATGAATTAATAAAACAATTGCTTCCGTCTTCGTTTTTTCTATAGAATCGCACATTAAGATAGACTAACGATATATACACAGTTATGTACCTATCCATAACACTTTTCTATTTCTATGTCATGGAAATGGAGAGCAGGCACCTATCCAACGATAATTATTATTATTGTTTTTTCTTTGGTTTAATTGCAATTCAATGTTTTTTAAGTGCATTTTGTATTTGGAAGCGTTTTTCAATGTTTTGCTGTTCGTTTGCTATTTGTAGAAATCACGAATAGAATGTATTTTTTGTTTGTACAGATATTTTGTTAAAATATGGAAAATTATATTGTTAGCCGGTTAGAAGTACAAACCGATTTGCTATACGGTCAGTGGATAAGTGTAAAAAAAAATGTTAAGCCAAAGATGGAATGCAGATGTATGGGTGAAACTTTGTATTAATTATATGACCCATAGAATGTGGACATATGCCTTAGTTAGGTGGGTCATAAGTCCGCAAAAACCTTTTTTCGACTCCACCGATAGCAAATCAGATATGCGTGTCACCGATCGTATAAAGATGGTACGTTGATGGTCCTATTCCAGGAATCTTCACGTAAGTGGCAGAAACAACTGTACATCGGATAACCAATGAGCGAACCAAGAGAAGACGAACACACAAACATTGATTTTTACATACAGGGTGGCGCACGAATCGTGCTACACAAAAATAACGTAATAACTTTTTTTCTGTGTGAGAAATCGGCTTATATTTTTTTATTTGACAGGTTACTATTTAGATTTATTAAAATGAATGCTTAGGATACCGAAAAGGGAATTCGGATAGTGCAGCGGTACCATGCAGTCCTCCATTTCCGTAGCATCGAGGTCCTCTTTTTGGTGTAGAGGTTGGAGAAAACAAGGTATCATTCGTTTCTTTCCCTTAATGGGTGGCAAATGTTGTTGTTCCCCATGGGGATTGAACCTTAACCGGACGGGTCACAAGCCAACACAACTAACCTATACAGAGTCGCCACCCTCACCCTACGCTTAAGCGATGCTTAATGTCATCATCACAGCTTGCTTCGCTGTTGATCATAGATCCCAGGTATTTGAACTTTTTGCACTTGGAAATCACTCATCCATTCGTATTAATGTCTGGAATAGGTCGGAATGGACCAGAGAATGGGCAGAACAAGTACGCTGTTTTTTCGGACTAATACGATACCCAATCCGATCCAAAACTTTTACCCAAACATACAGTTCTCGTTGCAGGGACGTTTGATCCTCGCTCATGGTCCATCATCATCAAATAATAACGGATGCACTTAGGATTACGTCACTTTTCCGTCTAGCAGATAACCAAGGACTGTAATAAATATCAAGGGACTCAAGACCCTTCCGTCGTGACACCGACTTTGGTTGCGAATCCCTTGGTGACTCCAGCGGGGCATCTTACTCTTGTCTTTACTCCCTAATACATGTCCATAATCATCTGTACGTTTCCCGAACTCCTCACTGTCTTAGCGCCTGCCATAACAGATCCCTTGGTTGTCTATGGAAGGCCTTTTCAAAATCAACCAACTTTAAGGAATCACGATGTTTTTCCACCCTGATCCTTATACTTTGGACTGCATCTGTGGTTGTTTTAGCCATATTATTTTCCGTATTCGGCTGTCTAATACCCGCTCAGCGATCTTCATGGTGTGTGACATCAGCTTGATTGAACGGTAATTGTCACAAAACTACTAGTTAGGCATAGGGACGGCCCTCAGCTTGATTGAACGGTAATTGTCACAAAACTACTAGTTAGGCATAGGGACGGCCCTCAGAAAATATATCCGAGGAAACTGTTCATTTAGAAGTCCTGTTGTCCTGGTGTGTATCGCTTGGTCGTCGTCCACAAGAAATAGGCCTTGAGCATTGTCGAACGGACTCTTTGACAGGTTGAATTTTGAGAGTAAAAATAAGTCAGACCCTTTATTTAACTCACCCATATCGACCATCAATCTTTTCTGAAAAAAATTTGAATTGTATGCAAAACCGTTTATATGGAAAATATGAGTTTACTTCATGTTTGCACAAGTCTTCATATTTTTTTGAAATTAAGAAAGGACGAAGACATATTTTTTTTAATTTAAAGCTTGAAAAAAATTAAGGTTCGAATCCCGCCTGGGCCAAGTAATATCTAAAATTTTTTCCACTGCCCCCACCTCTTGTGAACGTCTGAGTATCGCTTGTCATGAGGAGCTTCTCAAATTTGTCGTTCGGATTCGGCTTTAAATTGTAGGTCCCTTAAACTTCGCAAGTAAAATGTTTGAAGCAGCTAGTAAGGCCCTGTATGGCCGTATACCTAATATTTATATATATTTTTACGGCGAACAAAATATCCTTTTTTTCAAAATCTTAGTTTGTATAATAATGTTTGGCGTAAACAGCCCAAGCCGGGACTATTGTATAGCCTAGCGTCTTCAGCCTTTCGTTTGCTCAAAGGTTTATTTTTTTTGGCTTCCAATCACAACATTATAATCTTCCATATTTAATTGAATTTAGCAAGAGGTTCCCAGGGAATTATGTATTTGTCGAAGTTTCGTAAGGGGTTCGACGCTTAAATCTCGATCCCCTTTATATTTATTTGTGAGGTTGAAAGCGAGCAAATTACGTATTATTTAAGTCCTTCGTTAGCTGATTGATGAATCCTCAAATTCCATAGTTTTAACAAGACGTAGGTACAAACAGACTTGCCCTAGATCAACAAGTCTGGTGTTAAAAGGGCTAGTTAAGGGCCAGTTATCAGGTTATCAGTCAATGCACAATAAAAAAAAGGTTCAGCGTTTTGTAAATCGTTTTCCCAGATCTGAAGGTGGAAGTCGACTTCTAGGGTGCCACGTTACGCTAAAAATAAGTGCTTTTAATTCTTGAGCTGCCAAATTCATGGACAGGACACCATACTAGACCACAGTATTCGAAAACAGTTTGGAAGACGGAACAGTATAGAATTTTAGTTTCATAGGGGCCCTTAAACTCATTTGAAAGCAGTTTTATCGGTCTCAAACCGCGTTGTGCCTCTCTGACATGAAATCTTAGTTCACCGACTAAAGAAAAATGTATTACCCCACGACCTTTCTATATTTCGTGTTAAGTTGAATGGGTATAAGATAAACTCATTAATAGGAAACTCAATAGTCGTCCGTTTTGGGGTTGCTGATAAGTTTAATGTACTGTTAAGGGTATCGTTGAGCTTCCTGTCGAAGATCACTAAGGTAACCCATACTTTCTAAACTTAAACATGCAAGCAAAAAATAGTCACAATTGCCAATGGGATCAAACTATTGATTTCTTATAGGAAACTATTGTTTAAATGGCATAACCCCCATTGGTATAACTTCTGGAGAAATCAATGGTAGTCCCATTGACTAATTTTGACCGATTGATGGTATATTTTTCTCCCAGTGTGAGTTTTCGTGAATCCCATGTATTTCTTGAGACTGAGCTGCATAGAAATTTATATCCACCATCCATGCATGACGTCAAGTCAGTTACATGATTTGAATTGGTCATTCCGAATATGCGTAGATAGAAGTTACTTGAAATGTTGAAGACTACTTACAGCGAGCATTAAAATTGAGTGCCTTTGGCTACAAAAAGCCTTCGGTCAGTGCCGCCATCATCCAGGAAACAGATGAATGAAGCGACCTTGAACCGAGATTGTAAGAAAAAGTTACCCAAAATTGGACTTAGAATTAAGTCCAAATTACCGCACCATTTAGTAATACGTCACTGAATTTTGTGGGTTTGGCATAACTGCTTAAGATATCGAGTATCGAGTCCGGTTGCTTCGTATTTCCTTGTCAGCGATTGCACGATTTTTCATTCGATATGGTTGAACCAATCGTATGGGTAGTAAGATAGCAACAACAAACCCGAGTTTCATTGTTTTCTGAATGATTTATAGGTTGAATTTTAGTTAAATATCTTTAAAATGTAAGCAAAATCAGAAATTGTAGAAATATCTTATCCTACCTAATCGATACGTGATGTTTCGTATAATATCGTCTCAATGTGCTTATACGATCATTCGGTAGTTCCGTCTCCACTGATAACATATTTGGACTCCATCAATCGACAAATGGAAATCAATGCAGGGCGGCAACACTCTTTGCAATGTAAATCAAAAAAAAAAAATACTAAAGTGGTATCTAAGTTGAACGGGCTCCCGACTTATGAAGAGTCTCTGCCTGAGATACTGCAGCCTTCCATCTTCCACCCCGTAAAACATACAAATGGTGTTGACTGTCACACTTGATATTTGGACGACAGGCCCATATTTTGATTAGAAAGGAATATAGGCCACATCATGTTAAGCGACAGCTTCGCTTCACTGCTTTTTCCTTATCATGCTTGTCAAAGTCAAAATTAGATGCTAGCTGGACGCCCAGGTAGGTACTTGAATTCAACTAGAGCGGTTCTATACAAATCCTTCCCGTCCACGGATGGCTTAGAATATCACGGCCGTGCCTCCTAAACAGCGCTTGTCGTAAAAGGCGACTAAGGGAAGAAATCACATCAAAATGAGCCTAGCGACACATTTTACATCTTAAAGTGTGCATGCGAATCCGTCGGTCGACACGACTTGAGGATCACCGGTGTCGTAAAAGGTCAATCAAACAATAATCAATTAAGGGAGCAAGCACTTGTCGAAGTCGTACAAAAAGGCAGGCCTAAAAATTAACTGGATCATACAAATGCAAGAACACCAGCATTTGAATGGCCTCATTGATGAAGTGATCCGAAACCAGGAGGCCTGCCAATGTTTATTGAGGTTGAACCGGCGAAGCCCATAGGCGGACCAGTAGATATGCAGTAACGAGGGAGGGTTATGATCCCTCTAATTCTGATCACCTCTTCGCTAAGGAAGAAGAAGGAGATACTATACCAATCGTATCGTTATTATGTCGATCCTCGAAATATATGATCTTTATTTTCAGGACGTTGATGTGAAGATCTCATGTTTCGCAGTACGATTGTTGCCTATTGGTTTGGTGTTGAAGGGTAATGGTATTGTCAGCCAGCGAAACTAAGTGATCAGCGTTGAAATCAGATTTCACAATCAGAAAGAATCTCACAACAATCAATCAATGACCAAAGCGAATAGCATGGAACTCAGGGCACATCTCTGTCGGACACTATTAAGCCATTCCGATAGTTTGGAAGCAACCCACACAGTTGCACTTGATGGCGAGAAAAATTCGAGGTTGGATTAAAAGCTTTCTGGATATTTTGATCGACGACAAATTATAAACAGATCCACTGTCAATAATCTGTTAAGTTTCTTGCATGATTGTTCTAATGCCTTAGAAAATAAGGATCGAGGAGCCTCATTCCTCTTGTCCCGGAAGATTCTTATCATCCTTCTTTTAACCTTTTTTGCAATTTAAATTTGAATGAAACATTTATTTGTGAATCCTTCAGATTTGAGTTCTTAAATGCTAATTATAGTTATATATGTGAAGAGCTTAATAATTATGACTGGAGCCCTTATCTATCATTCGAAATTAATGACATTTGCTCCAAATTCTATGCGGTTGTTAATTATGCTATGTTTAAATATGTTCCTGTAGTTCGCGTTAAAAATAAGGCTGAGTCATGTCCTTGGGACATCGAAATTACACGCTACATAAAAACTCTAAAAAACCGAGCCAACAAGAAATGGCGTTGTAGTTTAGCAATTGAAGACTACGTTTAGAAGGCTGAAGTCTGAGTTGAAAACATCTCTCTACCATGGATACCTTGTGTATTTAAACGATATACAGAACACTCTTGTTTCCAGGCCAGATAAATTTTGGAAATATATTAATTCTAAAAACAAAAGTGATGGTTTTCCAGCCTCACTATTTTTTAACGGATGTTTCGCGGATTCTCCCGATACTATTTGTAATAATTTTGCAAGCTTTTTTCAATCAGTTTATTCGAAAAATGACTTGATCATTGATGAGAATTTTTTTGACTATATTAATGATTCTCCTAATCCACTTTTCAATAGTAGGTATGATACTTTCTGAAAATGATGTTTTGAAGAATTTAGCTGCTTCGGAGTCCAGCCCTAATCCTGGTCCTCATGGTCTTCCTTCTATTTTCCTTAGAAACTGTGCGTTTCCTTTACATAAAATCGTATGTCATATTTTTAATTTATCTTTAAAAACTGGCACATTTCCATCTGTTTGGAAAACTTCTTTTATAGTTCCCATTTTTAAGTCTGGTAGGAGAAATAAAATTGAAAACTATACAGGTAGGTATATGTATATGCAATCTTCTCTTCCAAAATTGTTTGATTCTCTTGTTACAGAAAGATTACAATTCTATTGTAAATCCCTCATATGCAGTAATCAGCACGGCTCTCTCTGAAATCAGTAAGGGTAACCAGGTTGATGCGATCTATACGGATTTCAACAAAGCTTTTGATCGTGTTGACCATAAAATGTTACTTTTTAAACTTACCAAATTGGGATTTCCAATTTTCTTTTTGAAATGGCTTTCTTCCTTAATTACTGATAGATTTCAAAATGTAAAGTTTCGTAATAATTTTTCGAAAAATATATCAGTAACCTCTGGTGTTCCCCAAGGAAGTCACATTAGACCTCTACTTTTTATTGTGTTTGTGAATGATATTGTTGAATTTATTATTGAATTTTCTTTGTTAATGTTTGCGGATGACTTTAAGATATATTTGCCGGGAAATGATTATCACTCTTTTCACTTTCTAAATTCATATCTTCAGAAACTTCATCTGTGGTGCTCTAAAAGCTACCTTTCATTAAATATCTCTAAATGTTCAGTCATAACATTTTCTCGCTGTAAATCAACTGTCATGTATAATACGTATACTTTTGATGGCGTAGTCATTCCCCGTGTTTCTGTAATCAAAGATTCGGGAGTGTTTTTAGACACTAAGCTATCGTTTAATTACCATGTTGAGTCTATCACAAACAAGGCAAATAGAACATGGGGAATAAAACTTTGTATGTAGCTTTTGTTAGATCTGTATTAGAATATGCGTCTACTGTCTGGTATCCCTACTATACAATTCATATTAATAGAATTGAATCAATTCAAAACAGATTCCTAAGGTTAGGTCTTAGAGGACTTCCTTGGTTTGACTTAAGCAACTTAGCACCTTATATATCTAGGTTAAAATTGATAAGCTTAGAGTCATTAGCAGTTAGGAGAACGGTGTCAAGAGTTGTCTTTGTTTATAGGACCCTAATAGGAGAGATTGGTTCAACAGACATTCGAAGCCTTCTCAACATAAATGTTCCATAATTTAAACTGCTATCCACTCGATTTTGTATAATGCTTATGTCAATTTAATCGATTTTAACTTATAAATCCGCCATAAAAAGAAAATTACTTGATAGTGTTCAGTCATAATTTGTTTGCTCTACGTTTTCTTTGTATATTCCTATTTCATCTATTTAATTTGTAATGTATGACCTTATGTCTATGAAAGATTTTTGTTCTTTGGTGACAAGAAATAAATAAATAAATAAAGGATAAAATGAATTATATACACGGACATATCTAAGGCTTTCGACCAGCTGTCCCATGAAATAATCGAATTGAAGCTCAGGGCTTTTGGTTTCCTACCATGTTTCATAAAATGGGCTAATTCATACCCTAGAGCTTAGATCAAGGGTTTATCGAGTCAATTTTAGAGGATCGCTATCTGTATCTTTCACACCTCAGTCTGGAGTTCCCCAATGAAGTCACCTCGGACCAATTCTATTTATACTAGCCATTAATGAGGTTAGGGCATGTATAAATCACAGTAATATCCTGATCTTCGTTGATGATATGAAAATATGTATATAAATCTATCACTAGTCAGCAGACAGAATTTTTCTTCAATCTGACATTAATAGCTTCGCCAATTTGTGTGATAAAAACGGTTTAACCCTGAACCCTACTAAATGTCAACAAATGACATTCTCTAGAAAGAATATCCCTTCCAACTTTCAATATTCTTCATCTCAATATATTCTTTGTAATGTTGATAATTTTAAGGATCTTGTGGTTTATTTCTTCAATTTTATTGTTAATAAATCTAATTCTATGCTGGGCTTCGTAAAAAGGTGGGCGAAAGAATTGTACCATACGGTTCTTTGTCATTGTACAATTGTTTTGTCCGTCCGATTCCAAGGTATGCCTCACAAGTTTGGACACCGTTCTACAACATTCCTTCAAATCGAATAGAGACAATTGAAAGTAAATTTATTCGATTTGCACTTAGATGACTTCCATGGGATGATCCATTTAACCTTCCTCCTTACAGTCAACATAGCAAGCTTCTTCAAATGTTACCCCTTTCTCAACGAAGGCTTAATAGCGATATCATTTTTTTACAGCAGCTTATATGCGGTCAAATATTTAGATGCACCTGACTTGCTGTCACCTATTGGCTTTAATTTTCGTGGTTGTGCCTATAATTTACGTAGTGTTGAGTTATTGTTTAGCCCCCATCATAGAACGAATTATGGGAGGCCTGAGCCTTTAAGTCGCATGCGTAGAATCTATAATCTAAATGATCATGTGAGTGACTTGCATGTTAGTAAAATTAAGTTTAAAAATATTTTGCTTAATAATGGCTTAGTGTCTTAAATTATTCGCATGATTTGTGTCTGTGTTAGTACTTTATAGGTACATAATTATTGTGCGTATGTCCTTACTATCACCTGCACTGAATGATGAGCCTGTGAGAGCACTTTTAGTGCCGGCAAACTTGTGCTCGTGATAGGTGCTTACTTTGTGCACTCCACGACACAGAAATGATAGTGAAAAATAAAATCAACGCTTGCTTCTTAACTGTATCGTACGCAGCTTTGCAGTCTTCAAACACACACATTTCACATTTTTCTTTTCAATATATTTGTTGGCAATGCTAGTCAAGTAAAGCGCCGCACGAATTCTGAGTCCACATGAACCTAAGTGCGGTGTAATAGGTGGTGCAGGGAAATAACTTCACAAAAAAAAGTGAAGTTATTGCCCACTCGAGGTGAAGTTATTGCCCATGTGAAGTTATTTCCCTGCACCTAATAGATTCGCTCTGTTCCATCAACCCGAAAGCCTAACCTCTCCTGAAAAAATGCATCATCCAGTGAGCCTCTTTATATGCATCAGACGTAAAGACCGGCATATTCAGAACTCTAACAATTAATAGGAGATCAGAATGCCTAATTCTAACATTCACAGAGTTAGTACCTATCTGAAATGTTGAGTTAATTTTTAATCGCATTGAACACACATAATGTGGAACCCATGAACATTGTCCTATTTACCATGCCAAAGTAGCTAGGTTAGGTTAGGTTATTGTGGCAGTCAGCAGATGCCGCAGCAGACCAATAAAAAGGTCCGCGGAGCTATCTTCTTCCTACTCGTTGAAACAGTTGCAGCTTTTTATGAAGCTTGACAGACTTTTGATGTCCATGATGTATTCCCAAAATACAAAATGCATGTAGATCTATCTATGATACTTAGTTAGACCATAGCTCAATATTTTAAAAAAAAAAACTGAAGCACCTATAGTTATAATCTAAAACTAATTAACCTACAAAGACACTTACAAAAGATGAAGTAGATATCTGTCTTAACTAAGAACATACAAAGTAAAACTTAAACTTTTCTACAGAGGCTTTATTACACAACCCAACTAACTACCAACTAAGGTTGGTATCCACCAGTGATGGAAAATGACAATTCTGCGTTGTATTTAAAACTGTTCTAAGATTATACTGAAATAGAGCCATTTGTATTGAAAACTCTTTTTCGCATGAAAAAATAATATAAAGTGAAGTCAAAGTATTTTATTTTTAAAAACATAAACAAACTAAAATAAATAAACAATACACTAACGCAAATAACTTATTGTACAAAACGTTGATAACTGTAGCAGACTTAGTTAACATTTATGTCAGGTGTAGTTTTTGAGTTATAGATAGATAGATAGATAGATAATAATAATTTTATTTCATATAGTATTACAAGGTATAATACAAGTACAATTCATTAATAATGCCTTTTTACAAGTATAAGGAACAAGTTGTAATTACATGAAAGTTGGGACATTCTGTATTTTACTTACAAAAGTAGTGAAACAGTTTTGAATTCCACTTCAATTAGTTATTACATTTAAATTAAAGTTTATGATGGGGTGGTCATAAACAGCAAGGTATTTCAAAATAAAATTCAAACAAAGAAAAAGGAAAAAGGAAGGAAAAAATCAATCAAAATTCATAAATAAACATTAGGAAATCAGTGAGATTAAATGTAGACTTAAATCAGAATGTCGAAAGTAACCGATTCTAAGGCTCGTCCTCTGACTCTGACTCAAATTCTAATAACACCGTGGTGGAGACTCCTCTGCCTGATTGCGACGATCAATGTTGCGATTAGTACAGATCAACCTCCACCACTCTAAAAAGGCTTCGGCCTCCCTTCTTATCCGTCTTTCTAGAGATGGAGAAGATATGGTCCTGATCCAAGAGCCATGGATTGTTAACAACCTGATTCGAGGACTCCGGACTCATGGATACAAATTGTTGTATGCAACTGACAAAGGTAAACCTAGAACTTGCATACTGGCAAAAAGTAGCTTAAATGTATTTTTACTCCCTAATTTCAGCGACCGTGATGCAACCGTGGTGAGTCTAGAGACTGTTCGCGGCACCCATTGGATAGCCTCGGCTTATCTAGCCCATGACCACGTAGGGTCCTTGCCTGGTGTCAACCTAGAGGGACTGATCGCGGCAGCTGAACATCAAAAAACTGGTCTCATTATTGGATGTGATGGCAATGCGCACCATTCAGTATGGGGCAGTTCTGACATCAACGACAGAGGTGAGTCTCTTTTTGATTATATTCTTAATACTAATCTCATTGTGTGTAACACTGGTAGTGAACCTACCTTCATTACAAAAGATAGACAGGAGGTTCTGGATATAACTCTGGTCTCCGACTCAATCCATCAGGAAATTGTAAACTGGAAAGTCTCGGCGGAACACTCTTTTAGTGACCACCGTTTCATTCAATTCAGTTTAGCCGATGACCCTCCCCGCCAGCCAGTTTTTAGAAATTATAGGAAAACTGACTGGCTCAAGTATAGAGAAGTGCTGCAAAGTTCAATGAAATCTGAACTCCTTAGTCCACCCCGGAACACCATAGAGCTAGATAAGAAGGTCAGGGTACTCACCTTGGCCCTCAATAAGGCTCTGACTTCTGCCTGCCAGCTCACACGGCCTACAGGCAAAAAGAAGACGGTTTGGTGGACCCCAGCACTAGGACCCCTAAGAAGCAGTTGTAGAAAACTGTTCAACCAAGCCAAGTTCTCAAAAGCTGAAACCGACTGGGCTTCATACAAAGCATCTCTCAATGCTTACAAAAAGGAACTGAGGAAAGCCAAACGCTCGTCTTGGAGACTCTTCTGTGGAAAAATAGAGGAATCTTCGGAGGCATCTAGGCTAAGAAAAATCCTCTCAACCAACCCAGGTATGCCTAGCTTTTTTAAAAAAAGGCGGACGGCTCCTGGACCACTTTCAGCGAAGAATCGCTCAATCTACTACTGGATACACATTTCCCAGGTAGCTCCCACGTTACTAGCAATATAAACCTGTCTAGGGCAATTGCACGTACGACTAACTTTAAAGGTCTGATTACTAGGGACAAACTGCTCTGGGCGATACACAGCTTCAAACCATACAAATCCGCGGGGCCAGATGGCATAATACCAGCTGAAATTCAAAACACCTCGGATATCATCTCGCCTTTGCTTGAGTTAATCCTGAAAAGCTGTGTAAAAATGGCATACATTCCGCTGTTATGGAGAGAAGTAAAGGTCGTATTCATACCCAAAGCCGGTAAATGTTCCCATGTAAATCCTAAGGATCTCAGACCCATAAGCCTATCGTCATTCCTTCTAAAAACATTAGAAAGGTTGATTGATATCCATCTACGTACTAACATAGATACAAGACTTTTGTCTACGGCTCAACATGCATATTGCAAAGGCAAATCTGTTGAAACAGCCTTACATACGTTAGTACGCTCAATCGAATACTCCCTTCACCATAAGGAGTACACTATGGTTGCATTCCTGGATATTGAGGGTGCTTTTAATAACGTCAATACATCCGCGATCGCAAATGCACTGTCAGATCTAAAGGTGGATGACTCACTTGGTGAGCTTATTAATCTTCTTCTCACAAGTCGGATTATAAACTCGAAACTGGGTATGACATCGGCCAGAAGATCTGTCAGTAGAGGTACGCCACAAGGTGGAGTCCTATCTCCCCTCCTTTGGAACTTAGTGGTGAACAAGCTGCTGATGTGCCTAGAAAAGGAGGGCTGCAGGGTGATTGCCTATGCAGATGACGTTGCAATTGCCGCCTCAGGGAAGCACCTAAACACCTTGAAAGCACTTCTCCAAAACGCTCTTAATAAGCTAACTACATGGGCAGATCGTTGTGGGTTGGGTGTTAACCCCCACAAAACCGAACTTGTTCTATTCACTAGGAAACATAAAGTTCCATACATTGATCCCCCCTCTATCAGGGGCACAAGTCTAGTCTTTTCGGACGAGGCAAAATACTTGGGTCTCATTCTGGATAGAAAGCTTAACTGGAAACCTAACATTCAGGAAAGAGTTCGTAAAGCTACAGCAGCACTCTTCTCCTGCAAAAAAGCCATTGGTAACAAATGGGGGCTCCAACCCCGCATTACCAACTGGCTATACATCTCGGTAATTAGACCGATACTTATGTACGGGGTGCTTGTTTGGTAGACTGCCCTTGATAAAGCGATAAATCGCGATAAGCTAGGCAAAGTCCAACGTACAGCTTGTCTCTGCATGAGTGGTGCACTGCGCACTACCCCCTCTGCTGCAATGGACATTCTGTTTCACCTGACACCCCTGGACATCTTTAGCAAGCAAGTGGCTGCTAGTGCGGCTATCCGCATCAAAACAACGTTTCAATGGTCCGAGAATGAAATCGGCCACGCATCTATTCTGAAAAAATTCAGAATCCTCCCCAGTAAAATAGACTACATCACCCCTCAGACCCTTTTTGACAAAAACTTCAAGGTCAAGATCCCTCCCAGAACATTCTGGGAAGGGCCACCCGTCGAAAATAAATCGATCCATTTGCATACCGATGGATCCAAAACCGACGAGAGGGTAGGAGGTGGTGTGTTCTCTGACAGTCTGAATCTCAGCCTCTAATTTCGACTCCCTGATCACTGCAGTGTGTTCCAGGCAGAAATCTTGGCTATTAAAGAAGTCCTGTCGTGGCTGAAGAAGAACATGATATCCGTTACGGATATCTGGATCTTCTCAGATAGTCAAGCTGCACTAAAATCCCTGGATTCTGGGTCCACAAACTCTATCGTAGTACGTGACTGTCGATCATCTCTAGTGGAGATGGCGAAGCATTTTAACATCCACCTATGCTGGGTGCCAGGACATACAGACATTCCAGGGAACTGTAGGGCGGATGAACTCGCCAGAAAAGGAACCACACTGCCCCTTTTACATGATAAAGGTTCACTGGGCATCCCAATCGCTACATGCAAACTCATGTTTATGAAACAGACCATTGAGAACTGTAACCTTAGGTGGACAAGTGGCAACACTTGTCTAGCGACAAAGCAGATTTGGCCAAAGCTGGATCTGAAACGCTCTAAGTGTTTGATTTCTCTAAACAGACTTCACATTGGTGCTATAATTGGTGTGATCACCGGACACTGTCTCATAGGCAGACATGCAACAAGGCTTGGCGTCCACGCAAATGACTTCTGCAGAAGCTGTTTGGACGAGGAGGAGGAGGAGACAGTTCTCCACCTTCTCTGCACGTGCCCTGCTCTTTCTCAAAGACGTAAACTCCATTTAGGATCCTTCTTTTACAATGATCTTAACGATCTCATTAACACCGACATAAAAAGTCTGTCAAGCTTCATCAGAAGCTCCAACTGGTTCAACGAGTAGGAGGATGATACATCCGTGTGGTATCACAATGGGCCTGTCACTGGCCTAAGTGTGTCGGTCTCGGCCGACTGCCACTACAACCTTACCTAACCTAACCGATTCTAAACTAGCGTAGTTGAGGTTGAAAAGCCAATTTTTCACACATTTTAGAAACAATCCAGGTGTTGTTATTGCCCTGACATACTGTGGAAGTTTATTAAATAGGCGAACTGACAAAACAGAATAAAAAACATAGGGGTGGGCTACAGTCCGCTTGGGCGAACTGTTGGATACCCTATTCTTATTCCTATATCTCATAAGTGGGCGTGACAAAAATTTAAAGGATTTTATCGAAAAAACTAAGCTTTTGTAAATAAAAACGCTCCCTAGCTCAAACTTTGGTTTTTCAATAAAATTGTTTTATTTAATTGTGGGCGTGTCAGTAGGCGGATTTAAAAAAAAATTAAGTATGAGCATAAAGGGCACCTAGAGAGTATATACTATAAATTTCAGCTCCCTAGCTCAAACTTTGGACTTTCAAAAATAAATAAAAAATAATTGTGGGCGTGTCAGTAGGCGGATTTTGAAAATATTTACACATGAGCATAAAGGGCCCCTAGAGATTATATATTAAAAATTTCAGCTCCCTAGCTCAAATTTTGGTTTTTCAAAAAAAATATTTTATTTAATTGTGGGCGTGTCAGTGGGCGGATTTTGAAAATTTTATGTCCCAAGCAGTTTTATGGGCCAAAGATCATATATAAAAAATTTCAGCTTTCTAGCACAAAATTCAATTTTTCCCAAAATTTGTTTTATTTAATTGTGGGCGTGTCAGTGGGCGGATTTTGAAAATTTTATGTCTCAATCAGTTTTATGGGCCATAAATCATATATAAAAAATTTCAGCTCTCTAGCTCAAAATTCGATTTTTTCCAAAATTTTGTTTTTTTTTAGTTTGTGGGCGTGTCTGTGGGCGGATTTCAAAAATTCTTAAACTTGATTATTTCGGGACCCTAGAGAGTATATGGTTAAAATTTCAGCTCTCTAGGTCCAGTTTAAAGGCCTAATTTTTGCCGACGGACGGACGGACGGACGGACGGACATGGCTAGATCGACATTACTATCGATGCTGATCATAAATATAGTAACTTTTAGGGGTCTACGGGCAATATTAAGGTATGTTACAAACTATGCGTCAAAATTAATATACCCCTAGAATAGGGTATAATTACGGTATGCAGTAGTACGAGCAAATGGAACATACAGTGCCGCTCACTTGAATAGAACCCCCCCCCCCCCCCCCTTTGCTTCGACTTCCAAGTTCAATAACCTTTAAACTATTAGATAAAACAACTCAATTTCTTTTTTCAATTCAAGTTTATTTAATTTTGTAAAACATAATAAAAAATGGTGTCTATATTGAAAGTGATAATTTTACTATACATTTTAAAGTGATAGGACTCAATATATTTGTATTAAATTTTAGCTCATTTGAATAGAACCCCCCACATAAAAAATGCATTTAGGAATAGTTAAGCACTCTTAAGTTTAGGTAAATATTAAGGAAAACAATTTAAATTATATTGAAGAACAAAATAACAAAAATTAGTAATGGGTGCTTCCACCCTGGTTATGAATAACCTCAAAAACTCTGTTAGGCAGAGAATCATACAGTTTCTTGGTAGAATCAAATGAAATGGAGGCCCAGCTACATTTAAATTCTTCTATGAGTTCATTTTTGTTTGAATATTGTTTTTCTGATTCGTAGACCTTCTGAACAAGCCATACCCAAACTATTTCGATGATGTTCAAATCTGGCGAGTATGGTGGCCAGTCCAAAATTGAGACATTTTGGCGCTCAAGGTAAAGTTTAACCACTCTTCCGTTATGTATTGGTGCATTATCTTGTTGTAGTTTCCACAGCAAGTCACCAAACAGCTCATTAATGGAAGGGAACACCTTTTCGAGTACGCCAATGTAAGATTGCGCATTCATACGAGGAGTCTGAAACTGCAATTCTAAAGTGCCATAGTACGTTATGGCTCTCCAAGTCATAACACCGCCCACTCGGCTCTGTAATCGATCCAATTGATGTTCCTTTTTTTCGCAAATCATGGAAGTAGTAGTTAAATCCGTCAGGACCCTCAAAATTATTTTTTTTTATCGGAGAAAACAACACGGTACCATTCCTTACGCCAGGTAATGTTAGCACGACAGAAACAAAGACGTTGTTCCTTTACGGGACGGGCTAAGCGGTGTTTTTTTTTTTTTAATTTTAAACGCATCAAGTGTTTACCTTTTGAAATAACCCACCTTACCGTAGAAACACTAGCTATAACACCACTTTTTTCTTTTATATTGACTGCAGAATCGTGCGAATTCGACGAGAGTCGCAAAACTGCTCTTTTGTCAGCAGCGGTAACGGCACAAACAGTTCGCCCTTTCATGTTTTTACCATAGTTGGACTCATTGCGTAGAAATGTTGACGTTACCTTGCGGCTTAGCTGCTTTCTTTTAGCTATTTGGTGAATAGACAAGTCACACTCTTGATAAGCTTTGATTTTAGCTTTCTCGTCCCCGGCCAATGATTAGGCACGCCCCATTTTGACTGTAATTATTTAAAAATAACTGAAATATATTAGAGACAACTTTTGCATAACTACCTGCCTTGGCTTGCATGTGAAAACTAATATTTTATGGGGGGTTCTATTTAAGTGAGCTAAAATTTAATACAAATATTTTGAGTCTTATCACTTTAAAATGCATAGTAAAATTATTACTTTAAATATGGACACCATTTTTAATTATGTTTTACAAAATTGAATAAACTTGAATTGAAAAAAGAAATTGAGTTGTTTTCTTTATTAGTTTAAAAATTATTGAACTTGGAAGTCGAAACAAATGGGGGGTTCTATTCAAGTGAGCGGCACTGTATATCAAGTAAGAACAGTTTCCACGTAAATTGTAATTAGAAATTAATCGAAAATTACGATTACCAGATTTCATGAAGAATGACTTCAATACTTTAAAACAATACAGATGACGAACATGAAGGATTTTCAGGTCACAAAACAAAGGAAAACTAGGATATCTAACAGGTTTTCGACATAATTTTCTTAATAAATGCTTCTGAATAACTAATAGAGGTTGTATTTTGTTAAGATAAGCACCACCCCAACAAGAAATTCCATATTGCAGCTTTGAGTGAAAAATACCGTAGTAGATTTTCTTAAGAAGCATTGTAGAGCAGACATTCCGTAAATACTAGAAGTGTCTCAGAGTGGAACGAAAATACTTCCTCAAAGATTCCGTGTGATTCGAAAAGCTCATACATTATCAATGTACTTCAGTTGGCGGATTTACACATTTCCCAAGTATAGGCTGTTGAATTTTTACTGTCCTTACCTCTACAATTGTGAATAGTGAATTGTCAGTGAAGGCGGGGTATGCCACTCATACTTACAAACAGTTAAAAATAATAATTTCAATTAACTTATTAAAGTTTCTTACAATGCCTTTTTGTGCGATTTTTGTTGGCAAAATCATCGATAATGTCGTCATAAGTGATGTTGTTCATTAATTCTGACTCTATACACAAAAGAGCTAAAGCTTTTAATTTTTCTTGACTTAAGGTCGATCTTGAATAATTTTTTACCCTTTTTAGACAAGAAAAGCTTCTCTCACCCGAACAATTTGTCGCTGGAGTACATAATGCCATACGAAGAGCTATGTCCAAGTTAGGATAAACGTGCAAATTCTGTTTTCGCAGAAACGAAGATAGACTTTCCAATGAAATTCTTTCCGAAGAAATGTGGCTTTGAAAATGAATGCATTCTTGAACTAAGTCAGTCTCCAAATCATTAGAATATATTTCTTCCAAGGCGAGGCTTTTTTGTAAATGGTGATGATGACAATTCAAATTCACTCATTTTGGTCAAACATTTTTTTTTTTTCTTTTCATTCAACTTGTTGTAGGCCTTCTGTCTTTTTTTTTTAATTAAGAAACGATTCTATCAATGATGACGAGAAATGTGTTAACTCTGAAAGTATCACTCGCGGTCATTTTCATTTCTTCATCGGGCGTTTCATCATACAGTACGAACTCGGTTAACGCAACCTTCGATTCGTGCAACTCCTCGATTTTCGCAACACTAAAGTCGTCGCACTTCTTGACTGTATAAGTGCAACTTTTCAACACAGTTAAATCGATTAGTGCAACTTCTTGCGTTTATTCATATTTTTTTTTATTTGCATGTTCTCCTTTTGGTTCGTTGTTCATGCTGTTATTCACAGTTATGTACACTCAGAGAAAAAAAATAGTCATTAATGACTATTTTTTGACTATTTTCATAGTCCGAATCGTGACCACTATTTATATTAGTTAAAAATAGTTACTTATGATTATTTTGATTGTAAATTTATTATTTATAATAGTCATGGTTTAACTTTTGGCGTACGCTTTTATTATTCAATAACTAAGCAATAGTAATTTTTGACAATTTATATTACTATTTCTTACTATTTTCAACTTATTTTGTTCTTTAATAGTCATTCCGTAAATTTCGTAGAATATATATATAAGACAATAGTTACAAAAATAACTATTTTTTCTCTGAGTGTAGTTTTGTTTGGAGCTGGACCAATTTCTTTGTAAATTCAAGGTTGCGCAAAAGTTTTCACCCGGCTGTAATTTTTTTTGAATGAAAAACTTCGATTATGCCGTTGGATTCTGATTATTAATGTCTTAAATTTTAGATAGGCTATAGACTTTCTCTACAGAAACATAGTAAAATGGCTAGGTATGTCTTTTTTTTTTAAATGTAACCCGGTAAGGGCAACAACCTCGGTTATTGCAACTGCCTCAATTTCTATTAGTTGAGTAAATAGAGTTCGTACTGTATTTTTTTTTTTTTTCGGTTTTCTTTTTCCAATGTCTTTTGTGTACTGCTTCGACACGCTTAATTCCATCGCCTTTTCTTCGAAATACTTGAAATTTTCTCGTTGATCTACGAAAAATTTGTAAAGAGATTCATAAAGATCGGCTACAGTAATCCAATCTGCGGTAGAAGCCTGAATTTGTACATTCACTTTGTTTATTCTTTCCAAAACAACATTCCACACAACAACCATTAACGCTGTTTCCAGCTGCTCTAATTTTAGAAGAATTCCTGTAGCTTCGTTTCGTGGGACAGGCTTTTCGGTACAATCATCCCTGATTGTTTCCAAAGCTTTAAGGACTTTGTGCCAAGTGCCAAGAATCTCTCAAACTTCTGTTGCATCCTCTCTAGCTGACCACCTTGCGATGTTTACTCTTTGCACCGTTATCCCTTCTCCGACTTCAGTTATTAATTTTTTTCCAGCCTTGTGTCAATTTCGCTCTCATTTCACTCATAGAAATTGTGGGCAACTTCCGATTTCTAGTTGGGGCCGTGAACTGGATGTTTTACCGTGGAATATAGAAGTTTACGGTGCCTTTGAATGTACAATGAAAGAGAAGAGGGAAAAGTCATCGTAAAGGTGTCTTGTGGACTTCTAGAGAGATATCTAAACATCAGAAAACCAAAAAAAAAAATCGTTTTCAAATTTGCCGCCCCTAAAATCTGCCGCCCTAGGCTCAAGCCTACTTAACCTGCTGGTAAATCCGCCACTGTGTCACATCTTAACGTCATTGATATTGACAAGACAATAAATTTGTTAGACAAGTAGTATCTACCCGTTGTTAAAGTTTATCGTGAAAAGTAGTTTACATATTAACTAAGCGTAGTTAAGCATGAAAATTTCGTGGGGTAATTTACCCTGTCATCTCTGGTCTTTAAGCGTCATTTTGCATATTTGTGTTCCAAATATACCAAAATATCCATCCGGAAAGGAAGACTGGAATAATGCGTTCAGAGCGGTCGGTCGTACAAAACTGAATACAGTCAAGGCTATGCGTAAAACTTTAAACAAATAGATGTGTCGATAGTTAATTGATTCGATTTTTTTTTTTTTTTTTTAAATACAGATTGCAAAAGAATTGAAAAAATGCAGATTGATAAATTGTATCGAATAAAGGCGAATTGAACTTTTGTATTTGAAGCAATTTTTTTGTATTGAATTCAATACAATTGTATCGACTTTTCCAGCCCTGGTATCTTAAATGCGTCGGATTATAAGGGAAGCGAACAAAGTAGGTAAGTTTGTAAGCCGGTGAAATTGTGTACATAAACAACAAAACTATGATGGCATTATTAACTCCCTGATTGCACTTAGAAAATAATTGGATCAACTTTCTGGAAGGCACATAGATTCCTTAATTTGTTCAAAGAATGAAACTACGGCCAAGAAATCTTGTGAATTCGATCGCTTAAAAACTCTTTGACATGCAATCAAATGATAATTAGAAGGACCTATGCATGTTTACAATGAAAGCATTTACAAAGTATCTATCAGCTCAAAATCATGCTTTTCACCATGTATAAATCTTCTCCACCTGTAGCTTGCCACATTCCTGCTTTCAAAACTGATTGATATGAAAACATCAAAAATGTTCCCTCTTCATTCAACTGCCTCGTGAATGTAGGATTTAAATCCATTTCGTTTTATATGAAGACACCGTTCATGGTCTGAAAACCGCCCCCAAAGCACTATCAACATGTTTAAAATTCTTAACAAGCAACATAAAATGAACTTCAACAATTTCCCGTCGGCAAGTTAAAATTTCACCTAACCCACACATTTGGTAGGTTTACTAAGAAAAACTGTCCACCACCCGGATAAGTACTCACTCAAACTCCTCTCGGATGGTTCCCGGCTTGAGGCACCGCCTCGGGCCATAATTGCTGCTATTGAGAAATCCGTTGCGCCTTTTGATGCTGCCAAATTACCGTTGCAATGGTTTTGTGTACCCAAAAGCATTGTATTCTTCTCGTATTATTGTATAAAAAACTAATTACTTGCGCCACTTAAATCTCTCTCACTTAGGTAATCCTTCGTATACTAAACTCAATAGATACGGACATAGATATGAGTAAATTTTATTCTCTTTTTCGTTGCACAAAAATTAATAAACAAACGAACAAAAAATAGATACACAACACCTCTAAATGAATCTTAGAATATCACTTCGAATTGAATTGGTTTATTTATTAACATATTTATTTTTTTTTCAATAAAATTCCACACACAAGTTGTTGCATTTTCCGTCGCACAATTTTATGATGGTTATCCGCGATCCGAAAATCGAAAAATCCACTACAAGTGTCCGCTGTTATCACCGATGGCGAACTGAAGAAAAGATGGATGGACTAACATACGACAAGAGCAACCCAAACAGAAAAAAAAAGTATTCTTTGAACCAAAAGAATGTATCTTTGTATCTGCAAAGTTATTATTGTTCTTATCCGTATTTTGGTATTGTAACTTGTTTTTTTTTATAGAAGAAAAAAATCAGTTTTATTTAATGAAATAGAAAAGCCGTACGTGTGCGAACCTTAAGGCAAACAACACCGAACTGAAGACACAACAAAGCCACGACCCAATCGTCACCACCATTCAAATTCATTCACAGTGGGCGAAGTTGTTCTTCCACTACGTACGTAGTGGTCTCTCACATGGTGTAGTCAGAAAAGATACAATTTCTTTTTTTGTTTGCTGTTTAAAAATTCCGCACAATCAAATGAGTGCAAGTGAGAGAAGACGTATGGAAAAACATGTCGAACAACCGCCGAAAACAAAAGGAGTATCTGAGTGGAGAACGGAGACAGGAACAAAAAAAATCCAAACAAACAGGGAGAGATCTAACAACTCATACACGATGACCAGCCTAATCCAATTCGAAAACAATTCCCGCCATTGAAGTGCTATGGGCCAGAAAGAGATGGATCGATTAATGGTCATAAGAGAGGGGAACATATGTTTTCATTGTTTACTTTTGTCTTTCTTATCGCAGCGACGGGTGTGGATAGAGCGAGAGAGGGAGGTGAGAGAAAAATGAAAAATATTCAAGCCCCCATTTTCGACATTTTGTTTTATGGTAATCGACGTCTGGTTGGCACATCCCTTGAATGAGTTGAGTTCATTGCTGATGGCAGTATGGTGGAATACCAGTTCCACCACGTTCCACTGAGGAAGTATCTTTGAAATTTATAGCCACGCCTAGTTGGTGAGAATTTGGAGTATAGGTTTTTTTGTAGCCTCGTTGAGCCGGATGGGTTGGTGTGTGCACTGTTGTTTTGGGTTGGGGGGAGGTTGAAGAGTGAGTTGAAAAGTCTTGGGGAATCCATTTTTAAGAAGAATTAATTTTCCGAATTCTATTCAAATTTTCGTTGACATTTGCAAGAAAATGTCATCTCCTCCAAGTCCTGGTCGATCAAAACAATCGACTTCCTCATCTTCCGATACAACTGCCTCCTTCCTTTGTATCTATAGAATGGTGGACTGGTTTCCCCTCAGAAATTTGTTGAATATCTCAACAACAACCAACCACTCCCCCACGAAATATTCACAAAAAAAGAAAAAAAAAGATGCAAATGTATTTAAGAAAAATCATTGGGGTAGATACCTACATGTTAATTTTTACGAAGTGCTTATTACCAAATGTAAATTGGATAAATGTGCTACTTTTTGACGCTGCTCTGTGGGTGTATGCGTGGCAATATTTGATTGCGGTTTTCGGTTAACGTCTGAACTATTTCACCCTCAAAGCATAGCCCCTCCAAACTCCAATCGGCCATGTGTTTTATAACATTTGAAAAATGTAGGACGTGCTGCTCACTGGGTAAGGGAAATACAGTTGCTAGTGAGGACAGCATTTTTGCTGGTGGTGAGGTTTGAACAATTTTCGAGAACAATGCGAGTGGGTGGTTTGAGAACAAAATAAGTGGGATTATAGTTAGAGGGATGCGGATCACTATGATGTATACGTAGGTAGATATAGTGTTGTTATTTTTCGCCTGTACCTATGTATGCGTGGGGCTGTTTTTGTTGTTGTTAACTAGTTGCCACTTTATGCAGAAAGGGAAAAACATGAAAAATATAAAAATAATGAACGGAAATGAGGAAATGAGGATTTCCATTAAATGTTTGTTGCCACAAAATTAACACCTAAGTGATGTCCTGATAGGTATCTGTCATTGTTTTGTAATCAGTTGACATCCTGTTGCTGCTTGTTTAACTCCGTAAAATGATAATGGCATTTTCATTACTATACCTAGTATCTATAGAACTACCTACCATTTATGGATGTATCAATGGACTGCAGATAGGTTATGCAAATGTCATTGAAATCGATGAATAATTGTCTACATCTTATTTAACGACGTAGCGAAGGTATCATCTGGATTAGAGGGATTAAAAACTTTCCATTTTTACCGCGTCCTTACTGGCGTGCCTGTGGTTTTGGTGAACATTTAAGAATAATCGCCGTCGCGGAATCCAGTGTCAGAAAAAAGGTATCTACCACTCTTGTGGGGTAAATGTTTTGTTGGAGCCTGTGACCCAAAGTGGATCATTTTAGAAGCATTGCAGAGCACAACTTGCTAAAATGTGTTTCTATTTATTCGGGTTTCACCGGATAAAAATCCGTTATCTTACATCGATTTAAATTTCGCACACCTACCTACCTTCTGAGGAAGGCATTATATACCTACTTTTCTAACTCATAAATTAAGTAGATAGGTGGGTAAGGTATCATGATTTAAAATTAGGTTGATACCTTGATGTTAATATATTGCGAATCACGTGATTAAAGTCGCTTTTGCCAACCGTTTTAGAAGGAATTATTTATTATTCTTTATATTTCTTTATATGATATCTATAGAATAACCATTAGAATTTTTATAATGTGAATACGTTCTGTAGTGACTGATATCAGAACACGAATAATGAGCAGGCTAAACCCGTGGATGTCTGAATTCTTTTTGAAAACAAAACTTTAAAAAAATATTAACTACGTTTCAAATGTAAAAAAACAGAGCCCAATTATGTTGCACGTTCCTTTTTTTTAAAGAGATCCATTTACATGGATAAATTACGCAGAGATAAGTAAAGCGTTACCTATTTAGAAAAATGTGCGTGATATGCATTAATTACGAAAATAAAGATATTTACACTGCTGATGAATTAGACCCGTGCAGTAATGGGCTAAGAATTACCCGTATAGGGACGGGCTGAGAATAGCACTGCAGCGCCCCCAAAATAAATAATAAACTAGTTGAGTGAGTGCGACACAGGACGTCCACCCGATCAACTTCCCAGCGTGATATGAACATTATAATATAGGGTGATTTTTTTAAGGTTAGGATTTTCATGCATTAGTATTTGACAGATCACGCGGGATTTCAGACATGGTGTCAAAGAGAAAGATGCTCAGTATGCTTTGACATTTCATCATGAATAGACTTACTAACGAGGAACGCTTGAATTTTCAGTGAATGGGCCCTAGAAAAGTTGGCAGAAAATCCGCTTTTTTATCGACAAATTTTGTTCAGCGATGAGGCTCATTTCTGGTTGAATGGCTACGTAAATAAGCACAATTGCCGCATTTGGAGTGAAGAGCAACCAGAAGCCGTTCAAGAACTGCCCATGCATCCCAAAAAATGCACTGTTTGGTGTGGTTTGTACGCTGGTGGAATCATTGGACCGTATTTTTTCAAAGATGCTGTTGGACGCAACGTTACGGTGAATGGCGATCGCTATCGTTCAATGCTAACAAACTTTTTGTTGCCAAAAATGGAAGAACTGAACTTGGTTGACATGTGGTTTCAAAAAGATGGCGCTACATGCCACACAGCTCGCGATTCTATGGCTATTTTGAGGGAAAACTTCGGAGAACAATTCATCTCAAGGAATGGACCGGTAAGTTGGCCACCAAGATCATGCGATTTGACGCCTTTAGACTATTTTTTGTGGGGCTACGTCAAGTCTAAAGTCTACACAAATAAGCCAGCAACTATTCCAGCTTTGGAAGACAACATTTCCGAAGAAATTCGGGCTATTCCGGCCGAAATGCTCGAAAAAGTTACCCAAAATTGGACTTTCCGAATGGACCACCTAAGATGCAGCCGCGGTCAACATTTAAATGAAATTATCTTCAAAAAGTAAATGTCATGGACCAATCTAACGTTTCAAATAAAGAATCGATGAGATTTTGCAAATTTTATGCGTTTTTTTTTTAAAAAAAGTTCTCAAGCTCTTAAAAAATCACCCTTTACAATCAATAAAAAAAATTAAGAGTGAAAGGATGCATACGTTTCAAAAAGAAAATAGGTACGCATGCATTTTTTCGCGGGTCTGCTATTAATATTATAAATAATAATAAAGAAGAGTAGGTACCTACGCAAGTACCTCGTCGGGCGCAGTGGATCGATGGTTAGTGTGTCGTACTACGAATTCGATACGGAAAAGCAATTATCCGAATTTTGGTGGCTTATTGAGGGGGTCGAGGTCAACATGCCCCTCCCAGGACGGTGCGTTACTCTAGGTAACTTCCTCTTATTTTATAAATTAGATTAAGTTAGCTAGGGTGTTTCTGAGAGAGCCCGGGCTCGCCAACTTGTGGTGGTCCTTCCGGGAGGTGATTGACGCTATGAAGCTTCAGTGCTCGTTTGCACGTTGACGACTGCCAGGCGCTTTTTTTATACACTATCAGCTCTGTATCGTGGAGTGCTTAAAGCAAGCAACTATCACGAGCAGAAATTGCCGGCACTAAAAGTGCTCTCACAGGCTCATCATTTAGTGCAGGTGTTAGTAAGGACAAAATAATTAAAAATACAATAGTTATGTACCTACCTATAAAATACTAACACAGACACAAAATAATGCAAACAATTTAAGACATTAAAGCATTTTACTAACATGCAAGTCAATCACATGATCATTTAGATTATAGATCCTAGTCATGCGACTAATAGGCTCATGCTTCCCATAATTCGTTCTATGATGGGGGCTAAACAATAATTCAACACTGCGTAAATTATGGGCACCACCACGAAAATTAAAGCCAATAGACGACAGCAAGTCAGGTGCATCTATTTGACCGGATATAAGCTGCTGTAAAAAAATGATATCGCTATTAAGCCTTCGTTGAGAAAGGGGTAACATTTGAAGAAGCTTGATACGTTGGCTGTAGGGAGGAAGGTTAAATGGATCATCACATGGAAGTCCTCTATAAGTGCAAATCGAATAAATTTACGTTGAATGACCTCTATTCGATTTGAATGAATGTTGTAGAACGGTGTCCAAACTTGAGAGGCATACTCTAGAATCGGACGGACAAAACAATTGTACAATGACATAGTAACGTATGGGTCATTAAATTCTTTCGCCCACCTTTTTACGAAGCCCAGCATAGAATTAGATTTATTAATAATAGAAATAATATGCTTAGCAAAAACCAGTTTGGGGTCGAAATAAACCCCAATATCCTTAAAATTATCAACATTACAAAGAATATGTTGAGACAGTGAATATTGAAAGGTGGAAGGAATATTCTTTCTAGAGAATGTCATATGTTGAAATTTAGTTTGGTTCAGGGATAAACCGTTTTTATCACACCAATTGGCGAAGCTATTAATGTCAGATTGAAGAAACATTCTGTCTTCCTGACTAGTGATAGATTTATATATTTTCATATCATCAGCGTAGATCAGGATATTACTGTGATTTATACATGCCTTAACATCATTAATGGCAAGTATAAATAAAATTGGTCCGAGGTGACTTCCTTGGGGAATTGGGTTTTTGACCATTTGTTGCGTAATGCAAGATTCCCAATTAGGTAAGGGTACTGTGTTAGTAAGTAAGACCAACCTACGTTGTAGGTACCTATGTATATAGATTATAAATGTATAGGTTAAGCTTTGAATGGAATATGAAACATGTAATGAATTGATATATTAAACAATAAAGCAGTGTTCGACTGAATCTCATGAATACCACATGGCGACGAGGATAAACCCAGTAATAAATAAGTAATTATTGTGAATACGGAACCAAAAGATTTAACAAAAAGAAACGTAGTACGAGAAGAAAAAATAATCTAACAATCAGTGCAAGTGCAGTAAAAAGAAAAAAATTATGGTAAAAGCCAAAGGTGACCCATATAAATTCGTTGAGAGAAAACCACGGGGCAGACCGCCAAAGTTGAGAAGAAATACGATTTTTTAAAAAAAAGTCGATCCACTAAAACTTGATGGTAATGTGGTAGAGAATTGGAGAATATTCAAACAAAATTTTGATTATTTTCATACGGCGGCTGAGTTAAATAAAAAATCTGAAAAAGTGCAAGCGGCAGTTTTCTTAAACACCGTTGGACCAGAAGCTGTAGAGCTTTTTAATACATTCACATTTGAAAATAATGAATACAAAGAAAAATATACTGATGTGGTGAAAGCATTTGAACGGTTCTGCAAGCCACAATCGAATCAAATGTATGCGAGTTTCAAGTTCCACAACCGTACACAGGCTGCGTCGGAACCATTTGATAATTTCTTAATGGAACTTAAGAAACTGATAAAACAGTGTGAATTTGGTGAGCAGGACGAAAGAATGCTGCGAGACCAGTTGGTGGTAGGTGTAGCAGATAAAACACCTCAGAAGCGGTGGCTAGCAGTGTTGCCGGAGAAAAATATTACAAAGTAGTACTGCAGCCAAAAAAGGGGAGTATTTTAAAAAAAATAGTAGTACAGACATTTTTTAGTCTTCAAAAATAGGTGTGTGGACAATTTTTTTTTTCGACTTTATTTAAAATAAAATCATCGAAACAAATTCTAATATTAAGTAATACCTATTATTTAAAAAAAAAAAATGGAACTTATTGTTATCCCAAGATATGTATTAAATACACTTAATACAAGTAGCTTTGCAAAAAGAAAGGTATTTTGATTCATATAATATGGTAAAAGTGTACCAAAAATACGAAAAAGAAACAAACATTATTTTGTATACGCCTTCAAAAGTTGTGTTGAAGGATTCCACTTACAACAATCAACTCCATTTAAAAATTCCTTGCAACTCATAATTGCATTCAATGTATTTACCTCCAATCTGTTCCGTTTTTTAATCTCTAAAGAGAAACAGTTCGTTCTGCAGCTGCGCTGCTGGGCGGCGGAAGACTTAACAAAGCACTTACAATATCCTTTGTCAGAAAGAAAAGTGTTTCATTAAGTACTACTTTTTTAAGAAAAATATCTCTGACCAAAATTTTTCTATTTCTAAAGAATTAGAGACTATAGTTTCATTAAGTAAAGTCTGCCACTCCATGTCAAGGTTTTCAATTTAATTTTCAATAATCAAATCAACTACAATAATTTCAATAGAGATTATTGTAGTTGCGCTCTCTGCTAAATAGGGTCAATGCCTTGTATAGATTTCAAAATTTCGTCTATTTCATTGTTTTTTGTTTTAAAAAGTTCAGCCTAAGTCCCAACATATACACAGACTAGAGATGTAACGGATAGTGATTTGGCTAAATACCGGATACCGGATATTCGGTATATACTTTGGCCGGATAGCCGAATAACCGGCGGCGGAATATATTGTCGAGAGCAGAATACATTCATAGCTATGCTTTCTAGTTCAAACACGACACGTGTACAAGTTGTAACTAGTTTGGTTCCGTTATTTTTTTTTACGGCTAGTGTGTTGAATGTGGAGAGTGCTAAGGAGAATCTGTTGTAGAACCAGTAATTTATGCCAACTGTGTGCATAAATTACTGGTCGAACTAAGACACTTATTGTAAGTTTGCGAAATTTTTGTGTTCTTTACATTTTTGTATTCCTTGTTTATTACGTTAGTTATTAATAATGAATAAATATTACGATAGGTACATACTTATTAAACTTTCCTGTAGCAAATAAAGTGAAATGGAACCGCTGAGCAAAAGATCCACAATTTATTTTACCTATCCGGTATTCGCCGAATACTTACTCACTATCCGGCAATGCAGCCGGATAGAACAAAAGTGGCCGGATGGCCGGATAACGGATACTAACCGGATATCCGTTACATCTCTAACACAGACTATATTTTTCACACAGGTGTCAGAAAAATTCGGATCGGAGAGAACCTTGTCACGTAAAAACTCCGATTTGATAAATTTTTTTTTTAAATAGTTTTGTAGAAAGTTTTTATGTAGGTATTGCAAAAATTGAATCCGGGCGGACTGAGATTGAAATTCTAAGTTCTTAGTTAACTGAAGAACATGGGCTTGAAATAATAAATACAATTTTGTTTCAAGTATCATTTAGCTCTTCTTGAATCTTGTGAACAAGATCTTGGTTGCTGTCAGAAGATTCAAACGAATTTTCCACATGATAATGTAATAATGCAGGTTACTGTTCTAGTGTTCTTGCCACAACCTGTTCAAGAGCTATAGCCACCTAGTAAAAGACGTTTTTAAAATCTTAGCTTGAAGCTCTTTAAACTCGATTTGCTTCTTTGGGCTATGTGAATAGTAAACATAGATGTTTCTTAGGAAAACCTCAATATTTTGTGGCATTTTTTTAGCTGCGGCTGGGGAAGAGAGATGTAATGAATGACTGCACAGCACATACACCCTAAAGTAAACATATTTGGACTTTCCTTTAAAAAAAGATATCGTACTCTACTTGTTTTGCCAGCCATCACAGCAGCATTGTCTGCGGCAAAACCAACACAATTATTAAACGGTATTTAGTAGGTACGTTAAACATAGATTTAGCATCAAACTCAAACTTAATCAAGGAAAGAAATCGATCTCTAACCTTACCATAATAATTGATATCAAAATACCTTACCACGACACATAAGCACTTTGAGGAACTGACATCCGCTGTCTCATCAACTATCACAGAAAACTTTTGTTTTTCAAAACATCCAATATATTACGATTTGCCTCTTCTAACAAAATTTGTTTCTTTGAGTTTTGTTTTCCCAAGCTTTATATCTTTTAAAGTTTCAACATCAATACTTTTTATTAATGCAATTAAGGGTTCAATTAAGGACATGGCTACGTTATAGTGCAAAAGGAACATTATTATTTTCAGTTCTGATGTTTTAAGCTTTTAATGTTTTTAGTTTGAGAAAAGGAACCAAATTTGCAGGAACAGCAGAAGACTCATTTGGCTTTGTACCAGCAACAGAAGACACATTGATATTGGCATATGGAACTTTGTTTGCCTTTACCGATTTTGATTTGGTCGGTGTATCAACTTCAACAGCAAATACTTTTTCAGCATTTGAAAACTCAATATCGTTGACTCCTGCAGCAGGTGCTGCCTAGTTTGCATTCAATTTTAAGTGAATTAAATGTATTTATGTTGGCATTACACTTTGCTGTAAGTGTAAGATATTTTAAGTCTATAAAAAATATAGGAGTGCAAATGTGAAAGGAGGAGTACGGGAGTACGGATGTGCTGAAAGTAGTATAATACTCCTATGGGAGTACTTTCGGCAACACCGGTGGCTAGAGACGGAAAAGTTAGAAGTCAAAAAAGTTATTGAGATGGCGAGAGCGGCAGAAGCATCGAAACAACAAGCGGAGACTATCAACAAAGCGCAAAACAAATACATGAAAGTGGAGAAGTGGACATCATCAGGAACCATCGAACGTGGAGACAAGAGACTTCATACCAGAATTGTCAGAGCGGTCATATCCGCTACGAGACTTGGTGAGAAAAAACACAACTTTCCAATGGTTAAAAGTACATGACAAGTGTCTGGAAAACATTAAAGACATGATTGCTAAAGCTCCGGCTCTTAAGCCGTTCGATTCCGCAAAATGTGCCACAATACAAGCCGATGCCTTTAAGTTCGCGTTAGGATGCACGCTCTTACAGGAAAATAGGCCCGTTGGGTTTGCATCTCGAAGTTTAACTTCAGCTGAAATCAATTATTCGCACACTGAGAAAAAAATCAAATAGATTCATTGTAAAATCAAACAGAAATGACCCCGATTTGGCATTGAATCGATTTGTAATTAATTTAAAAGGAAATGTATTCAATTATTTTTTAAAAAAATTTAATGTAAAGATGTTTGATTTAACTTTTCTTTATTTTAAATTGAATTTGTTTCCTTTTGCCTTAATTTACTTCGTTCAATGTTGTTTCAAATAGAATTATGATTATAATTTTCTAACTATTATATGTTTGATTCCAAGACGTTTATTGTTAGAAACCAGTATTATCAAACAGAGACAAAGTTATTTTAAACATTATTATTTCTATTTATTTTAAACTCATTCTATTCAATTTAATTGAATAGTTAGTTGGAAGATTACAGTTTATTTTTTTTTTATAAATTGATATTTTGAATGAAATTGATTCTTTTGACTGAGACTCATCGATTGAGTCAAAACAATCGATCAAAACTGCATAATAAACATAGGGACGGGCTACAGTCCGCTTGGGCGAACTGTTGGATACCCTATTCTTATTCCTATCCCTCATAAGTGGGCGTGACAAAAGTCTAAGTATGGTTGAATTGTTAAGAACGCTCTACATATTTTGTTATATAACATTTAAAGGATTTTATCAAAAAAAAACGCTCCCTAGCTCAAACTTAGGTGTTTCAATAAAATTGTTTTATTTAATTGTGGGCGTGTCAGTAGGCGGATTTAAAAAAAAAATAACACATGAGAATAAAGGGCCCCTAGAGAGTATATATTATAAATTTCAGTTTGAGCTAAACTTTGAATTTTCAAAAAAAAAAAAAAAAAAAAAAATTGTGGGCGTGTCAGTGGGCGGATTTTAAAAATATTTACACATGAGCATAAAGGGCCCATAGAGAGTATATATTATAAATTTCAGCTCCCTAGCTCAAACTTTGGATTTTCAAAAATTAATATACCCTTAGAATAGGGTATAAAAAAATTGTTTTATTTATTTGTGGGCGTGTCAGTGGGCGGATTTTGAAAATTTTTTATCCCGAGCAGTTTTAGGAGTCATAGATCATATAAATTTCAGCTTTCTAGCTCAAAATTCGATTTTTTCCAAAATTTTGTTTTTTTGAGTTTGTGGGCGTGTCTGTGGGCGGATTTCAAAAATTCGTCAACTTGATTATTTCGGGGCCCTAGAGAGTATATGGTTAAAATTTCAGCTCTCTAGGTCCAGTTTAAAGGCCTAATTTTTGGCTACAGACGGACGGACGGACGGACGGACGGACGGACATGGCTAGATCGACATTACTATCGATGCTGATCATAAATATAGTAACTTTTAGGGGTCTACGGGCAATATTAAGGTATGTTACAAACTATGCGTCAAAATTAATATACCCTTAGAATAGGGTATAAAAAGGTTGTAATTTTAACAGAATTGTTTGACTCAATCGGTAAGTCTTAGTCTAAGGAATCATTTTCAATCAAAATATCAATTTACAAGAAAAATATAAACTTCCTTCTTCCAAGTGACGATTAAGTATATGTTAAGGCCTTGCCTGTTAATCTCCGCGATGCTTTATTTTAAGATCACTGAGAAAAAATATCAATGTCTATAATACTTACCTATCCAAACCTTTTCCTCTTATATACCTCTACAAATGTGAGTTAAATCGGAATGTAAAGAAGTCTATCAATAATTAAAAAAAAAACAGATTTTATTATTTTGTTTACAAATATTTATTTCTAAAATAACATTTTCCATTATTAATAGTAAAACGAAATATTTTTTACATACACATTTTTAAGCTTTTTACGAATATCATAAGAGAATCTGAGTCATTTTTTTTAATTTCAATCTGATAGCAATATACATACACATCGTTATCATCAGTTAAAAGTAAAATTATTTTATATAAATTCATGACATCTTGTGAATATGAAAAAGAAGATAAATAATATATTCGACTTGATTTAAGGACTTGTACGTTCTATCTTTTAAGTCGGATTCAATAATTAACTCTGATTGTGGAAGTGAGATTTCTGAAGTTATTTTGAAATTAGTGAAACGTATATTTATATCTATTCCGTTCCATGCTTTTATGTGACATGCTTACATACTATAACAATGCAAAAAAAAACAAACAAACTTGATGATTTCTTTTTTATAAATTAATGGCTTTTCCTGAGTTCAGCTCTTGGCCCAACTTTTGGTATAAAATCTTTTATATCTTTAGGTGCTAGATATTTAAGCCTATCAAGTTTAATCTCGTTTTCTAGAAAATATGACACATCACATCAAAATTATTCAAAAACAAAATCTGATTGTCTCAGAAATACTTACGATAAAAAACAGAAAACAGGTCTAGCAAATTGCACTCCTTTAAAAGTTCCAATAATCTTTGATAACCTGGCAGCAAAGGAAATCCTTCAGCACCATCAATTATAAATACGTATTTATGTTGTTGTTGTCGTTGTTGAAATAACTATTTTCTGGTGTAGCCGCTTTTAAGTTTACTTTATTTAAATCGCGTCTTTGTTTTCTTCTTGTTTTTCTTTGTTTTGTTTTACTCACAGAGTTCCCGATAAATTTTTGATTTAGATTGGAAATCACAAACACCATACACGACCGAACTCGCACGAAAAACTACTTAGAATGATGAAGATGACAAGATCACGCAGCCGCCGGAAATTTACAGTTACGCGGTTAGAGTTTCATATTTTACTACGTTTGGGTTCATTGTAATATGCTTTGAGTTTGAATCAAACATAATTTATTCAATTTCACTTGTAGCAAAAAATCTCAAGTTTTTGGGCAACGCGTTTTACGTTTCGTTTCGTTTGGGTTCGATTCAAATCGATGTGAGTTTGAACTTAATGCCTTCTTACTTGAAACTAACTCATTTATTGTCATTTCATGTTCAAAAAGTAAAATAAACATTAATCTTGTTGATTTAAATACACTATAGTAAAAAATAATTGTTTTTTGTATTTAAACAGATAAGAGGTTGGATTAAGCCGATTTCTATTTGCCATTTTTAACTAGATTTCAAATATACTTCTATTTGAAAAAACTCAGAGTATATTTTTCTCAGGAAAAGGAACTTCTCGCAATAGTTTTCGCTTGTGAAAAATATCACAAATATATTTATGGTAGTAACACGACAGTGATCACCGATCACAAACCACTGCTAGGCGTCATGGATAAAGAAATTGGACAAATACGATCGACTAGACTTCAGAGAATGCGAATTCGACTGTTGAAATACACTTTACGGTTAAAATATGCACCGGGAAAGGAGATGCTTATAGCAGACTTGTTGTCTAGAAATTATTGTAGTGACGAGGCAGACGCAGAAATAAAAGATATGGAGGAATTGGTACATAATATAAATGTTAGCGAGCAGAAAAGGGAGATCTTCAAAAAAGCAACTAGGAATGACAGGTGCTTAAATAAGCTCATGAGAGTAGTCAAACAGGGTTGGCCAAATAATAGAAATAAACTGTCAGATGAAATTAAAATTTTCTGGAAACTGAGAAATGGCATCTATATAGAAGATGATCTCGTATTTTACAACAACTGTATAATAATACCCCACAGCTTAAAGAGATCGGTTCTGAAAGAAGCACATAGTTCTCACTTAGGCATTGAAAAGACGAAAACAAGAGCTAGAAGTTTTGTTTTTTGGCCCGGTCTGAATACGGATATTGAGGAAGTGGTTGGTAAATGCAGCATTTGCTAGGGTTCGAGGGCGTCTAATACAAAAGAGCCCATGAAACCGCATGAGATTCCAGAAATTCCATATGACAAAATTGGTATGGATCTCATGGAATGGGCGGAAAACCGTATCTGGTAGTTGTAGATTATTTTTCAAAATATGCTGAAGTAGAAAAGGTAAATAACAAAACAGCAGAGGAAGTGGCAGCGAAGTTAAAGAACATATTCGCTACACATAGGATTCCTCGAATAATTATAGCAGATAACATGCCGTTTGGTTCGTATTTTTCTTTAAAAACTTCGCAAATTCATTAGACATTAAACTTGTAACGTCAAGTCCACACTATCCCAGGTCGAATGGACTTGCAGAGAGTTTTGTGAAAATAGCTAAATCACTACTTTCAAAAGCTAAGCTAAGATAAGGAATTCTGGAAAATGATCCTGGAGTATCGAAATACACCCATCAAAGGATTAAATGCATCCGCGGTGGAAATTTTATTTGGTAGGAGCACCAGAAGTTTAATACCGGGAAAGCTCAGTATGTTTAAAAAAGACAGATACAAAGAGGTGAAAGAATCATTAGAAAACAATGGCAAAATAAAAAAAAAATTGGTATGAAAAAACAGCGAGAATAGGTACGGTATGAATTCCAAGTCGGAGAATCGGTATGGTACAAAGAGGGAAGAGAATGGGTACAGGCTAAGATAATAGCAAAGGTAAATACGCCGAGATCATTTTGGATTAAACTGAATGACGGACGGACGTATAGAAGAAATTCAATATTTTTAAAACACATGAAGTAACTAAAGAGAAACAATCTATCTTATTCGGTTCTAATGTCTTCTCCCATCAGTAATTAGTGATATGTTTTTTTTGGTAGATGGTAAGAGTAGAGTTAGTTAGAATATAAGTTCGTTCAAAAAAAAAAAAAAAAAAACGAAAAAAAAGGAAGATGTGTTAGTAAGTAAGATCAATCTACGTTGTATATATGTATATAGATTATAAATGTATAGGTTAAGCTTTGAATGGAATATGAAACATGTATTGAATTGATATATTAAACAATAAAGCAGTGTTCGACTGAATCTCAAGAATAGGTAACACAGGTACGATAACTCAGGCGACAAGAAAAAATAACGGATTTTTGTAGAACAGTTATTTACGAGCAAGTCTCGCCCCATTTGGGCGGGAGGGGCGGTTTTCTAAAAAAAAAAAACACTTTAAATTGGAAAAAATATTTAAAAATAACGGTAATACTTACACAATTTTGTTCTCGTTATGCAAAGAGTACCTATGCGTATTCCCAACTCACGAGTGAGTGGGAATTATTTTTTCCATTTCAAATGCCTCTTCAATTCGAAGAATAAACGATTATTTAAGCCCAGGATATGGCTATGATGGAAAATCAAAAATTGATAGTCAACTATTTCTAGCTGACTTACAATTAAGTATTGCACATTTTTTTAAAGCTAAAAGTTGGTTCTATCATTCTGTTTTTAAATCAAGTGATTTCCATTAATAGTTTTTGAAAAAAACTAATTTAATAAAATAAGTGAATCCAACATTTTTTTTATCCTCTAAGAAACCTTAACCCTATAGTTACGTCACAGACTACACCCGAACCTACTACCAGATCATTCCCCACACCTTCTTCGCCTAACGGCACAAATACAAATCCCATAACACTCTACGACACAAGCTCCCACCATTTTTGCCGACAGTTGCAAAACCTTCCGATAACAAATTCCCAACTAAATACTCGTATACTCATATTTCACACCTCCAGACGAAATATGAATATTTCATAAACAAGTGCACTCCTATCCCACAGGAAACACTTCATATAAATACCGGTGGGATAGTTCAGCAAAAATCAGTTCTAATTCAAGTCTCAATGCTAGAAGTGCAGCCACGCCTAGACAGCGGCTTCTTTCATAGACATTGTAAAGTATAATAATATAATAAATAAATAAATAAAAAAGAGAAAAAAACCATTGTGTTTTTTTTTTTAATTCAAAACGATCAACCCTGAACGTAATTCTATTACTGCCATGTCATTTGACTAACGTTAGCTGCCAGGGAGTGACTTGGAGACACTAATACAAAACACATAGAGAATTCATTTATTTTATTGGAAAAAAAAGAAGAAATTAAATACAAATAATTTAGCGATTTATTATTTAACTTATTTAACTATTTATTTTGATATGTAAGGCGAACAACAGTATTCTGTGAATGCTCATTACAAACGGGTTTCAGACAAACACCACAGTATTACTAAGAAGATTGTCCTTTTTCATAAGGGCAGCACTAACAGCGTCGTCTCTTTGGTATTTGATTGTACCTACTGCTGATACAGTTGGATCTAGGTTTGTTGATGTGTTTCCCAATACCTCGTCTATTGCAGAAACGTTTGACTTTGACAGAAATAGCTTACTTCGACGATATTTATTTGAAATGATTAAGGCTTTGGCGAGTTCCTTTAAAAAAAGTTTTCGCCGAGAATTTAGCAAATAACTTTTTCTGCAATACCACACACGCCAACGATATTATAAAATTGTGCTTGAGACCATCTACGCGTTTTTCGCCTTACAGTAAAAGCGTGACTCATTTGATCTAACCTGTCTACTCCTCCCTTTGTACGTTTGTAGTACAAATTTATTTCTGATTTTTTTATTTTGGACATCTATTGCATTGGTATGATGCTTCGTTGACAGAGGTATAACGGCTCTGTTTTTCTTGGGTACATAGGCAACGATTGACATATTTCGACGAAAGCCAAAAACGTTGCTTTCACCTCCTTTGCTCTTTTTGGTAGAAAGTTTACTGGAATGCATCTTTTTTCGCAATCTGCCGACACATGTTAGTCACTTTGATAGCAATGTCTGTGTTAGCTCAAAGCTAGTAAAATAATTATCAAACGTCACGTTCATATTGTTCCTTTATTCATTTTGCAAGAGATCAGGTTCTAACATGAATAAACAAGATACAGTTCCATTTATTTAGCTGTAAACGAACTGTGAATTCAAAGTCTTTGCAGTGTCTTAGAGTCACTACGTAACAGTTTATGTTCTTTTTAAATATTTTATGTAATAAGTAAACATTATCGAAAAATAAAAAAAAAATGTAGGGTAAGGTCGGGAGGATTTAACAGGCAGGAGGAACTGACATCAGCACTTTTCTGAAAAACTAAAACCCTGGCAACACTTTAAATGATGAGAAAACGAAGTTAGTAACGATAGGTTTAAGTGATAAATAAACAATCACTGTGGTTTAGGAGCTAAGCGAAGTGACGTCTTTTTTATTTTTGTGCCGATTTTATCTAACTTTTATGGTAGGCAATCCAACTGTAATATTTTAATTATCTAGCTTTTGACATTGAAAGTGCTATATTGTACCTTCATTTGTTTTAAAATCATTAATAAACAATAGTTTATCCTGAGAACCATTACGAAAGTTTTTTTGTATTAGTCACAAAATGAATCAAAAAGGAAGATTTGACATTTTTGCTGAAGGAGAAATTGACAAAGTGTCAAATCCTCCTTTATGAGTCAAGATAAAAAATTGTGTGGTAAAACAAGTTCCTACTCTTTTTTAGAATGTAAAAAATGCCAAATATTTATAAGAAAAAAAATTCCCATTAGTCTTCAGGACGATTCTGATACCTTGAGAAGAATAGCCTCCAACTGTCAAATGTACTCGTAAAATCTTGAAACTCTAATTAAAATTTAATCTGACTTCGTGCTTGTGGAATTCGGGACCCATAGCAACAACAACTACGTAGGCATCATTCAGAGTGTGAATGAGACAAGTTTCTTGCCTTACACAATTAAATATTATCGCCGCCAAAGGTTCCAAAACTGCTTCTACGAACCAGTTGTAGAAGATATAGGATTAGCTTTAAGGGCTGACATTGCAGCAAAACTGCCGTTGCCCTCTGATCGACCTGGTAGCTCCAAACCAATACAAAAATTTAATTTAATGTGGACTTTGAAGAATTTGATGTCCGTTAGTATTATTTATTATTATTTACCATTTTTTGTTCCTTGCTAAATATTTATGAAGCTTCTTTTTTGTTTTGTTTGTTTTTTTTTTCGTTGTCTAGTGCGATTTATTTTTTATTTTAAATTAACTAATTTAAATTAATTTATGAAATGTTTTTTCTATTCGTAAATTTATTTTGTTATTTTAATTCTACGCCCTTAAACTTAAATAAAAGCAGACTGAACTAACAAACAAAGAATTAATATGCTATGAAAGTAAAACAAATATTATTCTATAATATATCAAAAAAGCGATATATAAGTTGTTTTATTATTTTTAAAATGTTGTTAAATAATCATGTGTCAGATCCTTCTCCATCTGTCAAAACCTCCTTAGGTAAATGGCAAATCCTCCTTCATGGTAGGAGGAATTGACACTTACTAAGGTTTAGGGAAAATCCTAACAACTCTGTTAAAAATATTTATATCGATTAATCATTAATGCTTTTATATTGCTAAAATGATATTGTATCTTATATAAATTTTGAAAATTTGAAATTGTATTTGGATTATAAGATATTTCCAAATGTTCCTTAACGTGTCAAAACCTCCCGACCTTACCCTATAGTTATGCTTTACGTTTAAATTTTTTTAAGTCATTGAGTTGTCTATTACTCCAAAGAGGGTCTGTTTTTTTTTTTTTTTAGAATAAAAGTAAGAGGGATAAACTTATGAAAACCCATTGATAAAATTTCAATGAATCGTCGGTAGAGACCGCTAGACCAATCAATATTTAGGAAAAAGTTATTAAGTTCAAGAAAATTAGCTTTAGAAAAATTATACGATTTTACATTTGTATTGACATCGGTTAATGGATAAGTATAAAGTTCAATTTCAAAACAGAGTTCTTTATAATATATTGATTCAATTAAAAGAGGAAAAGGAGCGTTTGTTAAGTTAACTTTGAATTCATCACAACATATAAAAATTAAATCTAATATCTTCATTAGCGTATTAGGGATATTATCAATTTGCAAGAGGTTTAACGAAAACAAATACCTACGCGAAGTATAAGAAATCAAAAGTTCAAGCGGATTATGTGAAATTTAGTAATTTACGCAAGGACTTCGTCATTCTCAGTAAATTTATTTACAAGAATTACATTTTGGATATTGAAAGTAATATCAAGAGCAATTGTAAATCTGTCTGGTCTTTTATAAACTGCAAACGTAAATCAGCTGGTATTTCAAACGTTATGTCATTTAGAGGAGTTGAATCTTCGGATGTAGGTTCAGTTGTCGAATGATTTCCAAATTGCTTTCAATATGTTTATTCAAAATCGCTATTTAATAAGAACTCCTCAAAGAACGTTATAAGTAAGATCAATATTGGATCCATCAAATTGAGCTGTGAAGATTTATCTTCAGCACTTAATTCACTCAAGCGTAATGTTAGTCCTGGACCTGACGGAATACCTGGACGAGTAGGTACTTAAACATTGTTGCAACTCGATTTCTATTCCATTGCTTAAGTCTCTTCAGGAACTAGTATTCCTGGATGAATGGAAACTTTCCTATCTAGTCCCCATTAATAAATCTGGACCTAAGAATATTATAGAGAATTATAGAGATATTTGTAAACTCTCTGCAATTCCAAGGTTGTTTGAAAGCTTGGTGAAAGACAGACTGCATTTTATTACGAAGGAATTTCTATCTGAAGTTTAGCATGGCTTTGTCTCCGGGAGGTCTACTGTTACCAATCTGACTTATTTTACATCGTATGTGGCTAACGCCATTGAAGATAAATTCCAGGTCGATGCAATTTACACAGACTTTAGTAAAGCCTTTGACTCTGTGAACCACCAAACATTACTTAAAAAGCTTCAAATATTATGTTTCCATTCCCAACTGCTCGATTGGTTATCATCGTATCTTATTGGTAGAACGCAAATAGTTCAGATTGGTAATAAGTGTTCCAAGCCAATAAATTGTACATTAGGCGTTCCTCAAGGTAGCCACCTGGGTCCGATCCTGTTCATACTTTTTATTGACGATATTCTATAAGTGTTTAAATATTGCGAATGTCTGTTATATGCAGATGATCTCAGGCTGTTTTTCAAAATTAGAAGCTTAGAAGATTGTCATCTGATTCAATCTGATTTAAACCCTCTGGCAACCTGGTGTTACACAAATGGACTCAAACTAAATTATAGTAAGCGTAACGCGATTTCTTTTTACAAAAAATCGGTCAATTTGTTGTTTGCCTATAATATTGAATCTAATTCTATTTGCCGAGTCTCAACTGTCAAGGATTTAGGTATATTATTTGACTCCTCTTCTTCGTTTAAAAGCCATTTTGATTATTTAGTCACCAGAGCTAACTCGTTGGTATTTTTCATTAAGCGCAGTTGTAAGGATTTTAGAGACCCGTACGTTCTATTATCTTTATACATTTCTCTCGTTATTAATTAAAGAAAAAGAAGGAGGCTTTAATGCCAGTTCCGGTTGGCTAAGCGGCTTTAAATCGGGGTATGGCGTCCGACTTCTCAAAATCTGTGGTGAAAAAAAAAGTTGCCCCGTTCAAAAACAATTTTGAGAAAACTATCCATGAGCTTCAGCTTTCCAAACACCAAATTTATAACGCTGATGAGTCGGTTTAGTTTTAGAAATTGTTGCCTGAAAAAACCTATGTTACAAGTGGCGAAAAACTGCTCCCGACAGAAAAGTTAAAAAGGCCAGAATAACGTTCTTAGCGTGCAGCAACGCTTCTGGCCTTCACAAAATTAAGCCGCTGATAATTGGAAAAGCCAAAAAAACTCCTTTAAAGATTTTGAACGGTTGATTACCGTAGTTCGAAGAACGCCTGGATGATCAGCGATATTTTTAAAGAGTGGTTTCACCAGCTTTTTATGCCACAGGTAAAGTTCATCGTTGAAAGTTATTGATGTTGATAAGTGGGCTCATGTACACATCTCTCTCTAGGTGCAATTTTTTTTACGAAAAGAGGGCCTACCAATAAAAGCTGTGTTACTTTTGGATAACGCATCCTGTCATCCATCGGAAACCTTGCTAAAAACATAGGGACGGGCTACAGTCCGCTTGGGCGAACTGTTGGATATCCTATTCTTATTCCTATCTCTCATATGTGGGCCTGACAAAAGTCTAAGTATGGTTGAATTGTTAAGAACGCTCTACATATTTTGTTATATAACATTTAAAGGATTTTATCAAAATAAAACGAAGCTTTTGTAAAATAAAAACGCTTCCTAGCTCAAACTTTGGTTTTTCAATAAAATTATTCTATTTATTTGTGGGCGTGTCAGTAAGCGGATTTCAAAAATTGTTAAACTTGATTATTTCGGGACCCTACACCCTATTTCAGCTCCCTAGGTCCAGTTTAAAGGCCTAATTTTTGCCGACGGACGGACGGACGGACGGACATGGCTAGATCGACATTACTATCGATGCTGATCATAAATATAGTAACTGTTAAGGGGATATGGGCAATATTAAGGTATTGGGTAGAATAGGGTATAAGCAGATGACGGTTCTATATTCACCATTTACATGGCACCATGGCTGCCCAAGAAAATCAAAATAAAAAAAAAAACTAGATGAACTGAAACTCGTGGCTTCAATGGTACAGTGCATGAGTCCTTGCCTGAGAAGACGCTGGTCTAGGTTCAAATCCCAGTGGAAGTAAAATGGATTTTCGGGATGAAAGGAAAAAAAACAGACTAGTACCATAGAAAAAAGGAGTCTGATGATCGGTTGTGGCGAACCGTTAAACAGCGCTGTAACTCCAGCCGTGCACTTCACGTGGTAGGGATAGTAAGGAATATGATTGTTCATTCAAAATAACGTAAAATAACAGAAAACCTCGCATCCATATAGTAATATAGGTAATAAAAGGGACTTAACAAGTAACATCTAAGTTTTGACCGGCAAAGAACTTTGCGTTGCCCATAGCAATCGGAGTCCATTATAAATCTTTCCGATTGTAGTTGCGGTATGATCTGTCCAGGTAAGAGTATCGTTGAAAACTACACCCAGGTTTCGAGACTTCGTGACGTATTCTATGGATGACTGTCCTAATGTTATTGATGGAAATGTTGTAGTATCTAGTGACTGCTTATAAATACAGAGTGCCGTAGACTTTGCTGTATTCAGTGATAGATTGTGTTTAAGGGCTCACTGTTGTATTATCTCTAGGTCTTCATTTATCATTTCAATATCATTACTAATCATAATTGACGTCATCAGCAAACATATGGGCAGTACATTGTTAAACAAATTGTGGGAGTTCGTTCATATAAAGTGATAATAATATGGGCCCTAGAATCGAACCCTGCGGGACTCCCGCGGGAACTCCAAGAAACGAAGACCTTTGGCTTCCCACTGCCAAACATTGCTCTAAATTGATTGAGAGAGTGTTTCACCGTGTCGAACGCTTTCGAGAAGTCGAACAACGTCAAGAGCGTAGGACCGTTGGTATCCAGGCCATTGCGGATATCGTCGATAACAAGTAAAAGTGCAGTTTTACAATTCCTTTTCTCGCGAAATCCGGATTGGGCTCAGGTGCGCCTGCATCTGATTTAGCGTATTTTTTTCGAATTCTTTAGATAAGAACGGTAAGATTGTTATTGGGGTATACTCAGTGTTAGTATGGCTTTGCTACCGATACCTAGGTAATAGATTAACCTTTTTCAACGAAAGGAGGTTTTCACAAGTAGTTAATAGGTATACGTGATTACAAATGTGTGTTATATATTTGAGGATGCAAGGAAGCAGGAGTTTTACAAATTTTGGATTAATTTCAGCCAGACCTATCGCATCAGATTTATCGGTTATCGTACGGCTTCAACTACATTTTCATCCGTTAAGCAATTAAAGTTGAAATCTACTTTATTGTCATCGTCGCTAGAATGATTTGTAAACTGTGTGAGATCTTGATATTGACGGCACAGAGACCGACACAAAGTGTGAATACAGAACATTGCAGTCTGCATCATCGTTTGCAATTGTACGCTGTATCCCATTGCCTAGTTTGCGCAGTTTTTGCCATAGAACTTTTCCAGACTGAACTTCAGGGTTCAGAAAATGTTCGTAGTAGCGCCGCTTTGCAGCCCTTACACGAAGAACAACTGTGTGTTACGAAGGGACTAATAAGTGTCGTAGAGCAAGGGGCGTTTGTATCATTTCCAACGAGCGTATGCGGTATCACGATTATGGATCAGATCTAACAAATCTCTGTTAAACCAAGGGGAGTTTTGGGAATAGGGGCCCCATGGCGTAACGGAGCATGCTGATCAAAGAGTGTTTTTATATTTTGTTCCAGAAATTATATTTGCCGATCAACTGATGGCATCTAATAAATATCGTCCCACCGTATGTGGATAACGTCTGACCGTAAAGTTCGGTAATCAATTTTGAAGTATCTGTAATCAATAACATGATTAGCTACGTCTGATTGGATATCATAAGTTAAGAATATCAGATCATGTTTGGAGAAGCCCGGCGATGCGACTTGACTATAGAGCAGGACTTTTATACTATCGTTAACAAAAAACACATCAAAAAGGGTAGCAGGGTCGAATGCAAAGTGTGTAGCAGTCGATACATCAACAAGTGTCAAGTCAATAGTTTTAAATCGATCAATTAACTGAGCGGAAGCGCGTACTCTAAGTAAGTTACAACTTTGATCATCCTATTGTGATATTAGGAGAAGTACAAGAAATCCCTTAAATTACACTAAATATAGGCGAGGTATCTATATTTTTATTTGGTCTGTAGATCACTCCAACTAGCAAACACTCAACACCACATGCATAATTAACAAACAAATAATCGGATATGCAATTATCGTTTGTTTTGCAAACAACATTAGCTCCTAGTCCATTGCGCATATAGACAGCTACACCCCCACCAATTGACCAATTCGATCACCTCTGAAAAGCTCATAGCCATCCATACTATAGACCGTATTCGGAAAATCGGGGAAAAACAAGTTTTATATACACAAATCAAGCCAATAGAAGAGTTAATGAAAAGCAGACGAAATTCATCCAGTTTTGGTTTCAAACTCTGAGCATTAATATGGCAAACGTGAATGTCTTTTATCGGTGAACGCAATACGCGAATCATTTGATATAACCTAACACAAACTTAATTACAAATACATACACATAATTGAAAATCGCATAATTAGTTGGCTCCAGTTTTATTTGTTTTTTTCTAAAATATCCCGCAAAGTATCTAACATTAAACCACGTTCATAAATGGTATGAAATTTAACGGCTACAATTACCTATATATTCGGAGCGAGCAAACTTACATCAAGCTTCCCCTCTGGGGAATATCCAAAATGTCCTTAAAAAATGCATTTTTCATTCCCACAGCAACCATATTTCGAGAGAAATCAACACCCAACTCCGCTTGAATCGATTCATCAGCCTTCTGGTAATATCGGCGACTATTTGTCTATTCTTTCTGAATAATGAAACCTCCATCAGCCTAACAATGGCTACACTGTGTCTGATCAAATCAAACACAAAGCCCATTCAAATGACTCGGCAAGTGAGGAATTTTCTTAAAATAAAAACTCAGATAAAATCAGTTTCCAAAAGGTCTCACCATAGTCAACAACACCAACGACAATTAGAAGAATCCAACATCGAACCAGCAGGTAATCCAATGGCTCAGCACCTTGTCTCTCCCTAAATATCGCTGTGCGTAGGACAATATCGATTTAAAAATTGATATATCATGGCCAAGGTGTGATAGTGGCACTCCCTCGCTCGTTTTGTGGACAAACAAGCGTGAGAAATCGATAAGTGCGCGACGTACCCTACACGCGCGACTCTACCATCTCCTGTCGAGCTAGGAAAGACTGAAAATACAATGCATACCTCGAATAGAGTCAAGTGCGATGACCATGATGATGATCACCTGAATATAACTATTAAGCCGTCCAAGATCGATGCGGGGATGACACTTTTTCTAAATTTGAAACGCGAGTAAGGACATCACAGCACAATAGATGCCACATAATCACCGTGAAGGACACAGCACAGTCACACCATGTTTTACCCTGGGATTCATCTCTCTGCATTAATCATCCTTTGCACCTTAGAAGAATCCTGTCGCATGACCGACCGACAATAGACAAGAACAACCATTGGGCCCCGTCTGTGAGTAGGTAATCGAAGTCAAGATGGTAATTTATGTTCTGGGCATCCATAAAATTGTGGAAAATATTTTGATTGGAAATTAATTGAACAATAGAATAGGGTTGACAACAACCTTGTGTGTGTGTGGTCCTTCTGCCGAGCTGGATCATCATTTATCAACAACCGAGAACGGGGGTCTTACCACTCGTTACCAATTTACGTGTAACCAAACCACACACTCGACAGTCGTACTCGCGTACCTACCTCGTCCTTGTTGCAATGAAAAATAGAAAGAAAATAATTGGTATTCAAATGACAGCGCTGTACACATGCAAGGATATTGCTCCCCTTATTCGCATTCAATTGCGGAACCCTATTGAATGGAGGAAAATTTGAGAATTTGAATTTTTCGCTTTCCCTGCTGTCAGCTGTATTGTGCCGGTATCAGATGTTCCCACTAACCCTTGAGTAAATAACACACCAGCAACAGCAAACAGGACTCAGCTCTTGGCTTTTTCAACCGACTTATTTGCATATTCAACTCCATGTCTTGCGCTGCAAATATAATGGAAAATGGAAAATTGTTATTTGCGGTTAGTTACCATTGGATGTGTCCCTGCACATGCATCTTTGATGAGTTATGTGTAAGCGAATACGGAATTGGAAAGGAGTTAGGCAAATGGCGCACTACACCACCATGACACGGAGCCGGATCTTCGTTTTCTATTTTCCTCATTTTCTCTATAAAGAGTCGTTTTGTTTATGCATGCGGGAACGCGTTTATTTGAAGCTGGCATTTTCTCTGTTGGTGTGCGCGATGAATTTTTAAAATGGTGACAAATTATGAATTGAGCAGGAGACCGGCACAGCGCCATTGTTTTGCTCGCGAATAGTTGTAAATTGAAAAGTTTATTCGAATCCGAGCATTGTTTCCGTATTCAAATTTTAAAAGATTGTTGCGTAGGGAGAGTTGTGTCTCGTAGCCTCAGATGTAGTCGACAGTTTTTGTTTAACAAAATGTGAATTGAATAATAAATACTTACATCGGTTGGAGGGAGGTGCATTGATCATTGGAGTAATAAAATTGAAAACAAATGAGTGCGTGTCGCTGAAACATGTTTTTTGGTTAAATGGGAGCGGGATTTTCTCATAAATAAGATTTTAACTTGAAATGCAACATTTATGACTGAATTGGACGCTCTTCAGAAATGGGAACAGACGTGCCATGGCATTTCAGCGATTTGAAGCCGTTATTAGTCTCTATTTGTGCACCGTGTGCTCACATACGGTTCTCTATGTTGGACAGATTCCAAAAAGTATGACGGCAAATTAACAATAACTGAGATTAAGATGCTTCTCATGACAGCAGGATCATATGCCCAATCCCTTGCTGTGCACACGCATTTCTCCCCCTTTTCTTGCTATCTCATCTGCGAGCTCATTACCCACTACCACTATAGGTATGTGGCAATGCAAGAGCAGAAAGAAGTTTGCGCCTCGTCACTCACGGCAACAATTCCTAGATCTCTGTGAACATCACTAGGTAGTCCTTATGTAACATGGAGTATCACAATAGCTCTTAGTGTTTTGTTTTGAAATGCCTGTCATATTTATATATTGCTTGGCCCCAGAGTTGTAAGCCGCACGTTTAGGATGGTTTCAGCAATTGCTTATATAAAAGCAGTTTGCTGCATATGCTTAGCTTTGAAAATCTTGCGATAAGCCGTAACATCTCTCTGAGCCAAATTTCGAGCTCGTCGCGCTTCTTTTTAACGTGTGACTTCTACTTAAGTTTTGCGTCTAGAGTCATTCGCAGATAGTTTGAATCGTTTTCACACGGTATTTGCGCCGAGTTGATGAAAAGGGGTGAGTTAAAAGTCTGTAAAATGGATGTGAGCTGACTTAGTCTCATGAAGAACGATTCGGCAGGTCTTTTCCACCGGCATACTTTGTTGAAAGCTCGTTGGAGTTTCTTGAGATATGTCTCTTGTATAAAGCACAAATAGGATTGAACCTAGAACGCTGCCTTGCGGTACACCGGCGCGCTTTGGCGCCTTTTTGCAAAACTGCTTGCAAAGGTCAATTTTCGTATGTGCTTAAAATCCAAAACTAATTTATTTACTGGATTAGGAAATATTGGAAGCTTCAAAAGCGGCGTTAGGTCTTATCGCCCAAACGCATAACGCCCAAATGGGAAATGTTATAAAGCCCAAAACATTGCAATGTAATTTGTTGCTATAAAATTTACACAAATTTGGGCAATGTGACATTGATTTTGGGCGTAATTTCATTATTTTTTCTCAAAATGGCGTTAGGTCTTATGGCCCAAGTTAAAAAAAATCGAAGCAAATAAATGTCATAAAGCCCTACATCTGGCACAACGCCTAAAGCGCCGAGAAATAAAATGTCACAAAGCCCAAATGTATTGACAAATCTCCGAAAATTTCACTGAAAAATGCAACTATTAAGGAAATGACAAACATTTTATTGATATACGTATCGAAATATTGTTTTACAAAAAAACTTGAATTGTGTCCAATATACATTCTCTGCAACAAGGACAAATGCAGCTTTCTTCGTTGTTTGCTACAGACTGTGCCTTCAGCTTAATGTAGCATTCGTTGCACATCCTTAATTGCCTACACCCTACACGGTAGCACTAATACATTTGGTGGTATATCCTGGCAAATAACGCACAACGTTGATAAAGGGTTTTGGGCTTCCTCTAATATTTCACCTTCCTCGCTGGATTCTTCTTCAGAATCGTTAGAAGGAGGATCTTCAAAAATGTCGTCACTGGGTTCCATTTCCGTGCATATATAATTTTTTGGAAAAACCAACCTATTTATGTAGGAATAAACGGTTATTTTTCCATTGTCGACATCCTGAACCGCTTGTTGAATTTGGTCGTTTCTGTCCCTGCTGATTTTCCTTCTTTTTGTCCACCAAAAGTACCACCACTTTCTGTAAGCATATTAAATTGTCGGCTCTTTTCGAATTCCTCTTTATTTAACGCGAGCACAAATTTGAGAAAGTTCCCATTTGGTTTAATCAACCTCCCAGAACTCCATTATAGGCTTCGACTGCTGAAGTAGTACGGAACGATGCTTTATATACACTGAAGTGTTCCGGTCCAATCTAAGATTCAGATTAAATTAAAATAACATACAATTATAGATACGAGGGCGGGTCAATAAGTCCGTGACTTTTTGAATTTCTGACCTCTTTACTGAAACGGCAACACTGCTCCTGTCAACAAGCATCTGTCAGTTGACTCCTGTCAAAATTTAAACTTGCTGCATCAGTTAGTTTGTGTTTGACAGCTATTTTTATCAGACTACTCACTAATTTGAGGAGAAAATGGAAAAAAGTGAATTTCGTGTGCTTATTAAGCATTATTTCTTGCGAAAAAAAACCATTACCGAGACCAAGGCTAAGCTTGAAAAATACTATGGGGACTCTGCACCATCGATTTCAATGGTAAAAAAGTGGTTTACTGAATTTCGTTGTGGCCGTACAAGCACTGAAGATGCCGAACGTCCTGGACGCCCAGTTGAGGTCTCTACACCCGAAACAATCGAAAAAATTCACGATATGGTGTTGGCCGACCGAAGATTGAAAGTGCGAAAGATTGTGGAAGCCGTAGGGATCTCGCATGGCTCAGTGGTTTCAATTTTGAATGATCACTTGGGCATGAGAAAGCTTTCCGCAAGATTGGTGCCGCGTTTGCTCACAGTCGACCACAAACGCAATCGTGTAACAACTTCACAGGAAGGTTTGGCGTTGTTTAATCGCAATATGGAGGAGTTTTTGCGCCGTTTTGTAACCGTGGACGAAACATGGATCCATCACAACACACCAGAGACCAAACAACAGTCAAAACAGTGGGTTTCTAAGGGTGAATCGGCGCCAAAGAAGGCCAAGGTGGGTTTGTCAGCCAATAAAGTTATGGCGACTGTTTTTTGGGATGCACGCGGGATAATCCACATTGACTACCTTCAAAAGGGAAGAACAATCAATGGGGAATATTATGCCAACTTATTGGACCGATTCTATGACGATTTGAAAAAAAACCGACCTCATTTGGCCAAGAAAAAAGTTCTTTTCCACCAAGACAATGCAAGGGTGCACACATGTGCAGTTGCCATGGCAAAAAACCATGAATTGGGCTATGAATTGCTCCCTCATCCACCCTATTCTCCATATTTGGCTCCGAGCGACTACTTCTTGTTCCCAAACCTGAAGAAATGGCTTGGTGGAAAAAGATTTGACTCCAATGATAAAGTCATCTCGCAAACAAAGGCCTATTTTGAGGACCTCGACAAATCATTTTTTTTGGAAGGGATAAAAAAATTGGAGAAGCGTTGGACAAAGTGTATAGAGCTCAAGGGAGACTACGTTAAAAATAAAAAAAAATTTTTATCAAAAAATCTGTGTTTTATTCCAAAAGTCACGGACTTATTGACCCGCCCTCGTATTTGTATTTAATTGTAAGACGTTTTGAAGCCACTGCTTCTCAAAATATTCAAAAAAAGTTGAACATTTTTCATTTGTGTCGTCGTGTTTTAACTCATTTTTAATTTTGCTATAAACTTCATTTATAGCGTAAGATGGCAAAAGTGGAAGAGCCAAAATCTTGTGATAATTAATGCAAATTTGTTTGTTGCTGCGAATAGCTCTCATTACTAATTTGCATTTGGTTGTTATTTTCCGCCGAATAGCCTGGCAATAATGCAAGCAGCATCCTTTCAAGATGGCCTGTGGAAAACAAAGTTTCAAGGCTTTTCGCACACCAGTTTCATAATCCAACAAAAAAGATTTTGGCTCGAATTTGAAAATGGATTGATCTATATATTTTAATAAATGCGAATAACAATTTTCGGATTTGTTTGTGGTCAACACAAAAAATACCGGGAATACCTTAAATAAAGTAAAGTAGAAGAGTGGAAATTATTAAATTAATTTTTTTAAAACAGAAAAAAAGGATATTACCTGCTCTTCTAAATATTGAACATAAATTACTAGAAGCTGTGAAAAGCAGCCAACTGGTACAACTTTAAAAGTACCATCAACCATATATTTTCTCTGGCCAGCGGAAATATTTTCGGCTATCCCTTACATTATTGTGTCTGAGGCAAAAATGCAATATGCAAATTCTGGCTCTGAAATACAAGCCTTGTAAAAAGGACGCGGGCATTCGGTGTGCTTAGACAGTCCATACGTTTTCCATACGTTCTCGTGTTGGAATGTCTCAATTATATCTAAAGGTGTTCGCGGGGATTTTAGAAACACATTAGATGACAGCCTCTCCAGGCTTCGGCGCATTTTGGAATACACCAAACTTTTTGAAGCATTCTGACTACTATAAGCGAAAAAAATCAAATTAGACAAACATTCTTGCTTGCAACGAGGAGCCGCGACGTAGCGCGACCGTTTCGCGCCTTTCTCTCCCCCCCCCCTCCCCCACGAGCGATGCGGTGCTTGATAGAATTACCTTTCACAAACATTCTTGAATATTTTTCTTATGCCACTTGAAGACTGGGTATCACTTAAAAGCAGTGCAGGACTAGAACATTGTTTTTTAGTTTGTTGTATTATTTTAAGTTCATTGTACACATTTTCTTGGTCAGTATGTTTGTGGTCGGAACTTTGTAATTTTTTGCAATTACCATTTGCTACTTCAATTCTTGCATTGCAACTGTTGTCATAGCAAACGTAAAATACTTTACTTTTATACACAGATTTTTTTTTGTATAATTGTTTTTCATTTTTTAAATAAATCAATTGGGAATTAACCCTTTTACCACTAACGTATTCAAAATCTTCACACTCCATTTCGTTGCACTTACGACCGCACTTCAATGCACTTTACAGGGAAATAATTTACTTCAAATGTTTTCGTTAGCGTAAGCTTGTATCACTTGTGCAAAATACAACAGTAAATTAACTGTTTTTGTAGCAAATGACAAATTTAAGAAAATGTCATAAAGGCCAAAACTTATTTTTGCATTTTGGGTGATACGAGTATCAAGCAAACGCAAATGTTCTGATTTTAAAAACGTCACAACGCCCAAAAACTATGTCATTACACCCAAATTTAATAACAGGAAATATTTTGGGCGTTATGTCATTTCTAGATTTGGGCGTTATGACATTATGCAATTACTTTATGTAATTCCATTTGGGCTTAACGACTTTTTATTAATTTAAATTTTGGGTAATGTCGTGGTTTTTGGGCTTTATGACATTTTCAATTTGGGCATTATGCGTTTGGGCGATAAGACCTAACGCCTTCAAAAGCCGAAAGTAATTTTAAAATCGGTCGAAGGATGCAGATAATAGTCAAAGTTTCCTTATTTTTAAAATCAAAGAAAAAAATATTTATTTTATGGAAAGTTTCTGAGTTTCGGCGTTAAAATCTAAGAACCTTTAGTAAAGTTTAAATGAAAGAGAGGTTTAATATTTTTCTTTTTTATTCTTTAATTTTTCAAATTTTATCACAACTTGTTATTATTTTGTTTCTATATTAGAATTTATTTTTTCTCTACGCGTTTCGGAAAGCTTGTACTCGTGTACAAAGCGCCTGATGATGGAAACAAGCTTTCCGAAACGCGTAATAACAAGTTGTGATAAAATTTGAAAAATTAAAGAATAAAAAAGAAAAATATTAAACCCCTCTTTTATTTAAACTTTACTAAATTAAAACGCAACTGGAGACAAAAAGCAACAAAAATGAACTAAGAACCTTGTTTAAAATTTATATTTTTTTATTTGAGCTTGTAAAAAGGTCCATTTGTATTACAATAATTTTGATCCATTTTTTTTTTCAATTCAATTCAATTTATTTATTTGGTATTTGGCAAGTGCAAGTAAGACATAGTCTTTTATAGTACAAGGTGGCGCAAAAATAACCTTCCGATGTTTTTTGGATGTAATTTAAAAAAAAATGAAAAACTTTGATTCTTCTTGTGGATTATTTTTATTTGGTCTTTTAATTTTTTTTACATCAAGTCGAGAATATGATGTCATGTAAATGGCCGCCGCCACAGTTGATTGTCATTTGAGCCCTTTTTATGGCATTTTCCATCACTTTGGCCAAAACTTCCGGCGATAGGTCCTCACATTGTTGACGGATATTGTCTTTAGGAGCTGCAAGAGTCTGAGGCTTGTTGACATAAGCCCGCGACTTCAAAAAGCCCCACAAAAAGAAGTCTGGAGCGGTCAAATCAGGCGATCTTGCTGGCCAGTGCAAATCGCCAAAACGGGAGATTAGGCGCCCGGGAAATGCATCCTACAGCATATCGGTTGTGGCACGTGCAGTGTGTGCCGTTGCACCGTCCTGTTGGAACCACACGTTTTCCAATCCCAATTCATCAAGTTGCGGCAAAAAGAACTCGTTTATCATTGCTCTGTAGCGCTCACCATTCACAGTAACCGTTTGGCCCGCGACGTCTTCGAAGAAAAAAGGTCCGATGACTCCTCCAGCGAAAACAGCACACCATACAGTGACTTTGAGCGGGTGTAATGGCTCTTCGTGGGTTACACGCGGATTTTCAGTGCCCCAGATGCGTAAATTTTGCTTATTTACGTACCCGCTAAGATGGAAATGGGCCTCATCACTCTTGATTATTTTTGATGAAAAATCATCTTCCTCTTGGTGGTGATTAAGGATGGCTTGAGCGTATGTTAGACGCGATTGGCGGTCAGCAGCTAACAGCTGATGCACCGTCTGGACTTTGTACGGAAACATCTTCAAATCTTGTACCAAAATTCGCTGTAAAGACCGTCGACTGATACCCATTTGCGTCGGAAGTCGTCTGGTCGATGTCGACGGCGCTTCCATGACATCTTCGGCTACAGCAGCAATATTCTCTGCAGAACGGCTACTCCGGGGTCTGCCACGCCTGGCAGCATCTCGTGTTGTGCCAGGCTCTTCGAGGCGAGCGGCTAAACGTCGCAGTGTTTCACCAGTAGGCGTTGGACGGGTAGGAAATCTGCGAAGAAATTCACGTTGTGCCAAAGTCACCGACCGACTATTGCTCAAATAAAAAGTCACCAATATTCCGCGTTCTGCGGAGCAGTGTAGCGTAACATTGTTTATTAACGTGTATTTCGCATGTGTTTACTACACAAATGTCAAAACAGAACTGACATTAGGGGCCAATCGCAAAATTTATAGCATTTTCTGATAGGAGGATTACTTTTGCGCCACCTTGTACCTACATGTTATTGAAATAATAAACAATGAACTTAAATAAAACTAATATAAACATAGGTGATGAAATGTAGGAGAAGTAGACTAAGAACAGAAGTAGAAAAAGAAACAGAAGAAGAAAAAGTTATAAGAGAGGAGAAAGAAAAGAATATGAAGGAAAAGTAGTTATTGTTGTTGTTGTAGATACTCTATTGTGGCATTTTTAAACTTATTAGCTCCAATTATTTGCTTAGTTGTGGTCTTTTAAATTGCAAAATTTTAAGATATTCGAAAAGCTGTTTTTGGCTCAATTTTTTGACTTTGAGTTGAGTTATAAAAAACCCTTTAAGAGCCTTTGGTCTAAGCTCAACGGAAATTTAATCTATGACTATTTCTGAAACATTTACTAAGCAAAGCAGCTAATAGTTTTCGCCTATTTGCGGTTTAGAGAGATTTTATTAAATTAGGTTATTTTTATTAATTTATGGCTTTTTTATTTATATCCTTAAAAATGCATGTGGTTATAAAAACATTATTTTTACATCTAAAAATGTATTATTAACTACATAAATAATAAATATTTTATGGTCCTCGGGTCATTTTTTGACTACCCTGATGGAGTTAATATTGATTCAATGATTGATTGAAAGTATTGGAACTAAGGAGGCAGAAAGAATAAGGAAGCAAGATATCCAAAGGAAATTGCGCGAGGAAATGGGTCTCGATGTGGATAAACCAAAACAAGGATTTGGAAACACTAACGATGGAAATACATCGAGAAGATTTTTTGCAGAACCAGATGTAACAGCTCGTATAACTGGAGTTAATATGGAGGTGATAAGAAGGCTTCAAGTAATACTTAACGTTCTTAACTGCAGATAAAGTGTTGACGGTTCAAAGTTTGGAGTTTATGCAATGGAAACTACAAATTTATTGAAAGAAATGTATTCCGAAAATGAACTTACACCTACTCTTCATAAAATGTAGGCTCATGGTATAATCGAGTATCAGTCGTTACCAATCGGACAACTGTCAGAAGAATCTCAGGAATCCAAAAATACAGACTACAAAAAATATAGGTACCAAAATACCTGCAAGGTTTCAAGGATGCAGCAGAATGAAGACATATTTAACATGCTTGCAGCCTCATCGGACCCTCTTATTTCTTCACTAAGGCATGCTAGAACTGAAAAAAACCTCAAAGCACGATACTCTCCAGAAATGATTAGTTTATTAGAAATTACCTCGGACTTTGACGAAAGTTTCCAAGTTTTTTTTCTTTTTATTTATTTTTACTTATTAATTTATTTATTCTCCACTGTTAAACTTGACATATATTATTAACATGAAAATCTGTAACACCCTGTAAATATTATATCTCATACAAGTATATTCATATATCTAAATATTTTCTTAAAATTCACAAAATGTATAGCTTTGGAAATTTTCTTCAAGCTGAAAAAAAAATATCACGATATCTTTATTTGTTTACGAGCTATGATTTTTGCAACCAAAAAAGTCAATATGCGCCACTATGCGGGGTGAATTTTTTTGAAGCCCGAGTACTGAATCCCGTATCTAACATTAACGACCCTTTTTTCTATTTAGGATTTCAATATTAAAAAAAAACATAGGGACGGGCTATAGTCCGCTTGGGCGAACTGTTGGATACCCTATTCTTATTCCTATACCTCATAAGTGGGCGTGACAAAAGTCTAAGTATGGCTGAATTGTTAAGAACGCTCTACATATTTTGTTATATAACATTTAAAGGATTTTATCGAAAAAAAACGCTCCCTAGCTCAAACTTGGGTGTTTCAATAAAATTGTTTTATTTAATTGCCCCTTCAGCTCCCTAGCTCAAACTTTGGATTTTCAAAAAAAGTTTTTTTTTTTTTTAAATTGTGGGCTTGTCTGTGGGCGGATTTCAAAAATTCGTAAACTTGATTATTTCGGGACCCTAGAGAGTATTGGTTAAAATTTCAGCTCTCTAGGCCCAGTTTAAAGGCCTAATTTTTGCCGACGGACGGACGGACGGACATAGCTAGATCGACATTACTATCGATGCTGATCACAAATATAGTAACTTTTAGGGGTCTACGGGCAATATTAAGGTATGTTACAAACTATGCGTCAAAATTAATATACCCCTAGAATAGGGTATAAAAATCCTATAGTCTTATAATTGTTCACGCCTTCGTGCAGAAGCTTGTCGAAGCCTGTGGACGTACCGCAACGGACTAGACTAGAGCACATTTTTTTTCTTCAAATGCCTTTCCAATCGCGTTCGTTATCCGATAAACATGATCGATCGTGGAATGTTTTACCCTAAACCCGAATCGGTGATCCGGGAAGCGCTTTTCTTCAATAATAGCTTGTAATCGTTTAAGATGAAGTTTGTCGAAGACCTTAGCCATTATTGGTAGTAGTGAGTTACGTCTATATGGTTTTTTGTCGTCCGGACATTTTCCCGGTTTTGGAACTTCGGAACATATAAAGGTTTGAAGAAAGCATTCAAAATATAAAGAAGCTTTACTCTTGCTTTTTGTTGGTTAGTCCTTTCATCATTGATTAAATCATGTCCTGGAGTTTCGTCTTTTATTGTCTCTCGAAGTTCGGGCGGCGATACGGCTTTAATGTTAAAATTGTTGCTGTTGGCATTGGGATCTTCCGTCGAAGGTTGTCCGTCAGTACGGCCTAAACACTGCTTCTAGTTGTTTGGCAAACAAACCAGCTTTCTCTTTGTCTCTTTTTGACCATTCGCCTTTAGCTTTTGTTATCGGTGGCAAGTGCATTACAGGTTTCTTTACAGACTTAACGGCTTTCCACAGCGAGTAGCTTGAGCTCTTTTCGGCAGTCAAACCTTCAAGGTAAGTAGTAGCCCCGTGATTTTAAAGATCTTGCAGAACATTTTATAGCTTGTTGCATATGTGGTTCAAATAAGTTTTATCCGGGGAATGGCAGGATTGCTGCCATCTCTTGCGCGCTCTCCTCTTCTCTTTTCTCGTATGAGGTCTTCGATTTCTGGCTGGTATTTGGCTTTGCTGTTTCGTACCATCAGTGCAATGGGTCATTAATCGAACCTAAATGCTTCTTCTTAAACGAAAAAGGTTTCAAACCACGAGTTTTTGTTACCTAAACAAATGTTTCTTAGGTTGCGTTAAGTTCAATAGGGGTATAAAAACGCATACCAATCTGGGCACCAGAATGGTTTCATCGTGACCAATAAACAACAAATTGATCCAACAAATCAAACGGAATATAAAACCCAAACGCTTTCCCTCGAGAAACACCCAGTTTTCTTGCAGAATCTGAGCAGTCCCCTATAGTTTATGCGACTTATTCCGGCTGCTCAAAGAAGAAGCTTCATAGGAAACTCTTTGGGTTTTACAATATTTACTGCCTTGAGTGCAGTCACGCTGTAGAGTAAAAAGAAAAGCTGGAATTGGAATCACAGGAGCACTTCGTTCAAGTCCGACCGGACGCGCTCAATGTGATTCTCAATTTTCTGTCAGTGGATCTGCATGTACTAGTAAATAACATTGCAGCGTGTAGCGCTGTTAGATTGAAGGAATCTAAAGGTCGGAAAGGCCTTATGGCCATACCAGCATCCTGCTTTCCCTTCCTGACGGCATAGGTCGTATACCTACGGACACCATTGTACCCAAACTCAACTTCCTTAAAAACGTCTGTGTTAGATTCCCCTCTAGATCAGAATGGGAGGAGAATGCGGTCGTAAATGAATTCGACATACCTAACTAATCTTCACAGATGGCTCCAAGATGAACTGTGAAGTAGGAGCAGGCATTTTCTTAACGGAACTAGACATCTCTAAAACTCTCCGCCTTCCCATCGCAGCGAGCGTCTTTCAAGCAGAAGTACTTGCAATTAAGGAGGCGTGTAGACTGCTCCTCAACATAATGACACTCAAAAAAATAGTCATCTTCGTCGACAGTCAGGCCGCGATTAAGGCTGTCGGTTCAACTAAGCTTGTTGTGGAATGCAGGGAGACACTGAACAGTTCTTTTCATAGGTTTGATATCACTCTCGTCTGGGTTCCCGGCCATAGGAACATTGAAGGGAATGAGAAAGTCGATGAACTTGCCTGACGTGGCTCTGCTCTGTGCATGTCTCACGCGGAGGAAGTCTTCGCTCCGCTGGGATAGGTAAAGAGAGAAATCCTCCTGCACTTCACCTCAAGTTCTGAGACTAGATGGATGAACCTGACGAACTGCGTCATTTCAAAAAAGATCTGGCCAACGTACGATGATGCCAGAACAAACAACCTCTTAGCCAGAACGCGGGTAGTTGTCCCCAGACTAACGGCAATTAGTACGGGCCATTGACCCTTAGGAACTCACGCAGCCCAGCTTGGCATCCCCCATAACACCCACTGCCGTAGCTGCGCTGACACAAGCTGGCCCTATCCAAAACCGCACGCAGTGCACTAGGTCATCCCTTTTACGATGACCTTTCGGTCAAGATCATTAAATTTGGTTTTGAGCTTTCTTAACATCCTTCTCACCCTTTAATTTCAAGTTCCATTAGTTGTGGTATCAAAACGGCGCTTAATGCATTATTTGTGTTTTTCCTTCGTCAGGAAACGGGAAATACAGCCACTTAAACCAACCAGTCACGCTATTGATGCAGATGCCGATTCCCTACCGGAAAATTGATCCTACCCGCATTACTTCCACCGCCCTAGAACAGCTAGAACTTCCGATTGGAAGACACTGCTTGTATCCGGAAGCCTTATTGACACTTTCAGGTCTGGATCGGCAGCGTAAATGCCCGAACCGTCTGTGTATATTGCAATTTTATTTTTGGTTCTGTTATTGCATCTCGTTGCCATTCATCCGATCACCGCTCATACGAAATTTTAAAGTCGACCGAAGGAGGAATTTCATCAGTTGTTATTGGATTGCCTGGCAGTTGCCTTGCCAAGATTGAGCGGTGGCAAATACGGCAACCCTTAAAAAAAACCCAAATTTTTGAGCCGCAGTGCATCGTTTCCAGCAAGTTGTTTGATCTGTAAATCAAGCGGTATAAGATGCCAGAAGGTGTCCAGCGCTGCCATAGGGGTGGTACGAACAGCACCCTTGATGGAATTCTTGCTGTTCTTTGCACCACCGCTAATTTTGCAAGTATTGTTTTCTTCATTGTCGCCTTCAACCACACAAGTCCGCCTTAGGTAAGAATAGGTCTTACCTGCCATCATTCCGAGTGTCAAGCCCCAAATCTTACCAAAAGAACAGCAGTTAAAGAGAGCGTTATAATCTTTCTTTACTCCTTCCTTTTCATTTCAATTCAATTTTCTGTCCAAAACCAGGATACTTCGCGCTGTCCCTAAATGGATAATTCTACTCCTCCCAGTTTCGGAAGGTTGAGAATGATGCTTGCTTTGTTCAATTAAGCGGTCTCTCTAGAGTAACTAAAATTCCCGAGTTTTTCTATGTTTGTAACAATTCAACGTATTTTAAGAACTCTCCAATCAATTCCCAATCACCATCACCCTTCGAGTTGCTGTCCCAAAATCACTACCAAAACTATCCATTTCACGTTTTGACTTTATCATAATTCAATTCTTTTCAAGGTCTCCCGTCACCCGTAAAACTAAACAAATTCACTTTCTCATCTCACGCTGATGAACTAATGTCCATCAATAGGGGTCGCCGAGAGATTATTCTGTCACCTATTGGGACGGGACACGATTACCTAAGATGCCAAATCAAGGACATAGGTGAATGGAATGAAAAAATAGTCACAGAAAATTGGTGATTATATTATATTGAAGGAAAGAAGTCATTAAAGGATCACGCTGATGTGACAAAGTGTTCATCGACTTGACCTTAGTTTAAAAACAAAAACAAATTTTTAAGGCCGGTATCCCTTTGAAACCGGACGGTAGTACGGCGACAAAGCTGTCTACCGGCAATGCTCTTATGGCAGCTGGCAGCGGAACTGTGGATAACCGTGGTTCCTCCGTCAGTGATTGCGAGCATAAAAATAAATTTCCCAGCAAAAGTGGGACTGTGCAAAATGGTCCCACCTCTGCTGGCAGCAACCCCTCAGGCAGTGTCCCAAAGCTGCCCCCTGGTAAAACTCCTGCTACACTAGTCAGGGGTAAGACTGTGCAAACTCATGGTCCTTCCGCTGGCAGTAAACGCTTGGATGCTACTACCAGTCACAATCACCCCCCTGGGGGGAGTGGGACTGTGCAACATGGTCCTACTTCCACCAGCGCGTCTTGTAGGCGTCGTCGTAACACCTCGACGTCGCACTACAAGGATAAACGCAATGCAAATCGCATTATTGGCTCTATCGGCACTATCCCTGAGTTGGATAGAACCCCTGCTCAGATCAGTAAACTGACCTGGGCTCAGAACGTACTCACAGGAAAGGACAAGACCAGCGGAGACATTGCGTCAAAGCGACAGAGATCGGTGGAGGAGGTCAGTTCGGTCTCCAAGCGCCTGAGGATGCACAACACCAGTATTCCTCCTAGCGCGTCCACCGTCAAATCTCATAGGTCTTTTAGCGACGTCCTAAAAAAAGGTATTGTGGTCGCAGTTATAGACCGCAGCGACGCCGATGGTAGGATCTCACCTGAACGGTGGGATCTCATTATGCTCTCCCTATTGGAAAACTTCGAGGATTTCTACAAGGATATCCCCGGACCACCGCCAATAATCCATGATGGTGGCTGGCATCAAGGACGAGTTAAACTTATCGCGTGCGATGATCAGCGATCATTGGACCTCTACAAGGTCGCGATCAACAAGCTTGGTGAGCTTTGGCCAGGGGCTAAGCTTGATGTTGTTGCAAGGGAGGACATCCCTTGCCGACCGAGATCGCGTGCCTGGATCCCAATTAGCCCTTCCTCCCCTGAAAGGATACTGCACCTCCTCAAAATCAGCAACCCATCCCTTCCGACTCACGACTGGAAAGTCGCAAAACTGGAAGAACAAAAGGGTTCCTACCGATGCGCTGTTATCATCATCAATCAGGAATCCCTTGCTCATCTGGCAGCGACCGCAGGCATGATTCGGTTCGGGTGGAACGACATCACGCTGAAGGTCTACAAGAAGGATGATTTGGACGCTGATAAGCGACCCCATCATCCCTCCGAATCTGTTGTGTCGGATGCAAGCGCATCAGTCACCTTCCCCTCCCTAGAGGATGACATTTTAGAGCCCTCTAAGGAACCAACCATGTCTCTACCCCCTGTGATCGACTCCCAGTCGGTTATGGACACACACGACACCAATGACAATGACCTTCTGAGGGAAGACGAGCTCCTTAGCTCATCCTCTGTATTGGAAGGCTTGTCCAACAAGGATCCTCTGAGTGAGGATGAACTTCTCAGTTCGTCCTCTGATTTGGAGGACCTCAATAAAACAGTGATGGAGGCTTCTCCACAAGATCGTAGCAATGCTGCAGATCATTCAGATTAACCTCCAACACTCGATTAAGGCCTCGGCCGCCCTTATTCTCCGTCTAGCAAAAACCGGAGAAGACGTAGTCTTGGTCCAGGAGCCCTGGGTCGTCAATAACCTGGTTCGTGGACTGAAGACCCCTGGATACTACCCACTATATGTGTCCGACAAAGGTAAACCTAGATCGTGCATACTAGTGAAGAGTAGCCTTAATGCTTATTTACTCCCTAATTTCAGCGATCGAGATACGACGGCTGCCAAACTGGAGACTGCTGGTAGCACATACTGGTTGGCATCAGCGTATCTTGCCCATGACAACCTGGGACCTCTTCCTGGTGTTAACCTGGAGAGTTTTATTGCGGAAGTAGAGAGGCGGAAAGCTGCACTCATCATCGGATGTGACGCTAATGCGCATCACACCGTATGGGGAAGCACTGATATCAACAGCAGAGGTGAGTCACTTTTCGATTACATTTTAAGTACTAACCTCATTGTGTGCAACATGGGTAATGAGCCCACCTTCATCACCAAGAATCGACAAGAAGTCTTAGACATTACTCTTGTCTCCAATAACATCCACAAATTCATATCGAGTTGGAGGGTTTCGTCTGACCATTCCTTCTCCGACCACCGATATCTTACCTTCAACCTAAACGTTGACATCCCCTGCCAATCCACATTCCGTAACCCTCGGAAAACAGACTGGCCCAAATACAGAGATACTATGCGCAGACATATAACCTCTGAACTCTTAAGTCCCCCACGCAATCCTAGCGAGCTTGACAGCAAAGTCAACAAGCTCACGATGGCTTTTAAGGAAGCGATGGCTGTTTCCTGCCCACTCGTTCGTCCCAGGGGGAAAAAGAAGCCACATTGGTGGATACCTGAATTAGGACCACTGAGAAATGATTGCAGGAGACTCTTCAATCGAGCTAAAAGCTCAAGATCCAATACTGACTGGGACTCCTATAAAGTATCCCTCAAATCATACAAAAAAGAATTAAGGAAGGCCAAAAGATCTTCGTGGAGACTCTTCTGTGGCAAAATAGAAGAAACCTCAGAGGCATCAAGGCTAAGAAAAATCCTTGCTTCAAATCCAACTATGCCTAGCTGCCTAAAGAAAGCAGATGGCTCGTGGACTACATCCAGCGAGGAATCGCTCAATCTGCTACTTGACACACACTTCCCTGGTAGCTCCAACATTACCGGCCATAGTAACCCAAACAGGTCACCTATGGATTTACAGGTAACAAATTCTCAAAATCTGATTACTAGGGACAAGCTTCTTTGGGCACTACAAAGCTTCAAGCCCTTCAAGTCTGCAGGACCTGACGGCATAATACCTGCCGAACTTCAGAGGACTTCTGACATCATTCTACCAACACTGGAGATGATTATGAATAGCTGTTTAAGGCTTACTCACATTCCTCAGGCTTGGAGGGAAGTTAAAGTAGTCTTCATACCCAAGGCTGGGAAATACTCCCATGTTAGTCCAAAAGACCTCAGACCCATCAGTCTATCATCATTCCTCCTCAAAACGCTGGAGCGTCTGATTGATATCCATCTTCGCATGAATATAAGCCCGCAACTGCTGTCTGCGGCACAACATGCGTACATTAAGGGTAAATCAGTGGAAACTGCCCTTCACTCCTTGGTACGCACCATAGAATACTCCCTTCACCACAAGGAATACACTATGGTTGCCTTCCTAGACATAGAGGGCGCTTTTAACAACGTCGACACATCTGCAATCGCAAATGCACTAACAGAACTAAATGTGGATGGATCGCTTGGTGCATTGATCAGTCTTTTGCTAACAAGCAGGATTATCAATTCAAAACTGGGCGTTTCATCCGCTAGAAGGTCTGTCAGTAGAGGCACGCCACAAGGTGGTGTCCTCTCCCCCCTTCTGTGGAACTTGGTGGTGAATAAACTACTGACATGCCTGGAAGGGGAGGGTTGCACGGTGATTGCCTATGCGGATGACATTGCTATTGCCGTCTCAGGGAAATACCTCAACACTCTAAAGGAACTCCTTCAAAACGCTCTCAACAAGCTTTCAATTTGGGCAAGAAGCTGTGGGCTGGGGGTTAACCCTCACAAAACCGAGCTTGTCCTCTTCTCCAGGAAATATAAAGTCCCTCATATCGACCCTCCCTCTATCAACGGTACAAGCTTAACCTTTTCCGACGAAGCTAAATTTCTGGGTCTAATATTCGATAAGAAGTTAAGCTGGAAACCCAATGTACAAGAAAGAGTAAGGAAAGCTACAGTAGCACTTTTCTCTTGCAAAAAAGCCATCGGAAATAAGTGGGGCCTACAGCCCCGCATATCACACTGGCTATACGTATCGGTAGTTAGACCGATCCTGACATACGGGGTGGTTGTCTGGTGGACTGCTCTAGACAAAGCGGTAAACCGTGATAAGCTGAGCAAGGTGCAACGCACAGCTTGTCTGTGTATCTGCGGAGCACTCCGTACGACCCCCTCCGCTGCACTGGACATATTACTGCATCTAACACCCCTGGATATTTTCAGCAGGCAATCAGCTGCCTGCTCCGCTGTCCGTTTAAAAGCCACATCACAGTGGATCAATACAAATATTGGCCACTCTATCATTCTGGACTCCCATGGGTCCCTACCAAGAAACATCGACTACACTATACCCCAGCTACAGTTCGAAAAGAACTTCCAAATCACTATCCCCTCCAGATCATTCTGGGAGGAGGCTGATTGCATGGAAGATAATTCGATCCACTTTTACACCGACGGATCAAAAACTAGTGATGGGGTCGGAGGTGGTGTTTTCTCAGAAAGACTTAATATCAGTCTCTCTTTCCGTCTTCCTGATCATTGTAGCGTGTTCCAGGCGGAAATCATGGCGATTAAGGAAGTCTTGTCGTGGCTGAAGAGAAACGTGATATCCGCTAAGGACATCCGCATATTCTCGGATAGTCAAGCCGCGCTGAAATCCTTGGATTCAGTCTCTTCAAACTCCATCGTAGCCATAGACTGCCGCTCGTCTCTTGAGGAGATGGCAGAGCAGTTCAACTTTCACCTCTTTTGGGTGCCAGGGCACAGAGACATCCCAGGGAACTGTAGGGCAGACGAACTCGCCAAAAAAGGAACAGCATTACCTCTTCTACCTGATAAAGGTTTCTTAGGTATGCCCATCGCTACTTGTAAACTCATGCTTAAGCTAGCCGCAGTCGAGAGTACAAACCTCAGGTGGACAGGTAGTGATACGTGTCTAGCGACCAAGCATATCTGGCCAAAGCTGGACCTGCGACGCTCTCTGAGTTTGATCTCACTTAACCGACTGCATATTAGCTCTGTCATAGGTGCCATCACAGGGCACTGTCTAATAGGCAAGCACGCATCAAGGCTTGGCGTCTATTCTAACGACTTCTGCAGAAGTTGCAGGGATGAGGAGGAGGAGGAGACTACACTTCATCTCCTCTGCACATGTCCTGCACTCTCCCATAAAAGAAATCTCTATTTGGGAGCCTTCTTCCTTAATGAACTCAGTGACTTGGCTAACTCAGATGTTAGAAGTCTATCACGCTTCATTAGAAGCTCCAAATGGTTTTAGCGGGTAGTGGTAGATACTCCCGATCCTAGTGGCATCACAATGGACCTCTTTGGTCTAAGTGTGTTAGCTTTCGGCTAACAGCCACCTCAACCTAACCTAACCTAACCTAACCTGACCTTAGTTTAAGTGACACTGGAATTTTAAAATCCTTTATGGCTGTCAGAAGCTACAGAGTACGGCATGACTTCGAAGTGCTAGTTAATTTACTTATATATGTCCTTAAATTTAACAAGTGCGAAGACACTACGTCTACGTAAGGCCACCCAGGGCCGAACTCACACCCATTTGCGTTTCAAAGAGGCAACCCGCCATCAAAACAGAGTAAAATATTGGATTGCAAATACCAAAATTGCACCAGAAGAGGACACTTGAAACAATAGAACACACTTGAGCGCACAATACAATAACAGCAATAACAACATTGTTATTTTTGTCTTTCCTTCTACGCAGCGCACCGCTTTGCATATCATCTTTCAAAGTCGGAATTAGTCAATGCGGTCCTTTGATTTGATTTCAGTTCTCCGCATAATGCCACCTAAGTGGTTCCTGCTGTTACCGATGAGCCTTAAGATTGTGGTCTTTACCCCTTGCTATGACTAAAATATTAGTATCAATTTTGGTTATTTTTTCCACAGGATTTTCTTCCATTATCCTTTATTGTTTTGAGGAGTACATACTCGTACTCCAATATGATTGGGATATTTATTTTTGTAGTTGTTTGTGAACTCAACACCGGTCTGCACGAATAGTGCGATGTCGGTATATCAATTTTATTATGCAAAACGCAGCGCAACATATGTTTCAGAGTAGCACTTAATGCAGAGCTTGGAAAGGATTTGTTGTCCTCCTCTTAGTTGAAAAGTCTTTACCGGCGTTGTCGTCATATGTCGCATTCTCATATCGAATCTAATGGCCAACACGAACGTTGTTTTCTCATAGAGAGTCGGTGGTTCGTCTTTATATCATCAAGGATCTACAATCCTTAATAGGGATATTTGCCAGGCTGGTGTTTGTTTTGTTTGTTTGCCGTTTGCTGTCAAACCCCAACCAGAGTATGAATTTAGGTATTTTTACTTTTCTAATGGACCTCGATGGGTCACAGATGGAAAGGATAATAATTTTTCGTTGTGGTTTGCGTAACATTATATTAGGAATCCGATGTTATGCGGTCTTGGGTGTTTTTGTTTTTCTCCAACAACGGAACTCTTATACTTAGGCACTTAATTGAATTTAGTGAGGGCAAAAATGTTCTCCGGATATAAATAGGGTCCTGAATTTCTGATTGATTTTTTTCCCTTTTTTTTTTGGTGTATTTGACGTGCAGTTCCCTCTTATACGAATAAATGAATAGTCAAGACCACCAATAGAGTCATCTGGGGTCGAAATTATTGTAGCCGTGCACAGGACAGACGGCAATGACATTCGTGTCCTTTGAGACAGTTTTGAGTTCATCAAAAGTCATGCAATTTTGGCTTTTGTTTCTTCGTCTTCCGTTTTCTTTGTTTTTATTGTCGGTTGACGGAAAATGCCGACACGGATGAGAGGGACCAATCATAATTTCCATTCTTTTCCATTTTTTGTTTGTTTGTTGTTTCCCCTTGTGAAACGCATCCTTAAGAATGACGTTCGAAATGATTATTATAGGTGATTGTCGTTCTGTTTTTTAAAATAGGTCTTCAAGGACGAATTGGTTTTCATTCACCCAAAGAGATGTGAGCTATTTTTTTCTTTCGAAGTGAATGAAGGTCCTTTTCAAGGTGAAAGTTGATTGGATAGACCCCGGAAGAGTGTCAAGCAGAGAAGTCATAATCGAATGAAAATTTGAGCTATCCGATTTCAAATGGGAGACATTGGAAATAATATTATTTTTTTCCGAATGAGCATTTGGTTCACTTTCGCGGTTGTATGACATTCCAAAGTTGAAACTGTTGTTCTGTTTTTAAAAATTACCAAAAATTTTGTGAAGTTATTTCGTAGCTATGATTTGAGGAAAAGAGGATCAGAAAAACAGTGTTATGTGCATCGGGGGCCAAGCTGCCCCCTTGCAATGCCGCTGCTTGAGTCCTCTGTTGGATTTAGAGTAAACCATTTTTTTTTATCAAGACAGGCTGACACTACAGTAAAAACCCCACACTGTTCCTTTAAACATGTGATTGGGGATAAAACACAGGCGGCAGCAACCGAAAGATGGAGTGCCATCGACTCCTGTGTTATAACCAGGAAAATGTGCCCGCTATATAACAAGCAAAAGGCTGAAAGAAGCCTTCGAATGAACCACAAATCGATGTCCCGTCACGTGTGTGTTATCACCGGACACAATATGCTGGGCTATCATGTAAAGATACTGAAGCTCAGCACAGATGAACTCTGTAGAGGATGCCAGGACGAGGATACCCATCACTTCCTCTGTCACTGCCCTGCACTCTGCCGTATTAGAAATAACGTCCTCGGAAGACATTTCTTTCTGAAGTAAGAAGAACTCTCTGGCAAATCTGTAAACGACTTGCACAAGTTCATAAATGCATCGGGATCGACCGCAAGTTTAGCATAGGTTTTTCATTGGTTTCCTAAGTAAGGGAATCATCACCCCTACTCTCTTGCCCGTCAAACCGGTTACCGAACCATAAAAAAGTGAAATTATTGCCCACTAATGGTGAAGTACTATTAGGTGGCGATTTTAACTGCCGGCATAGAGAATGGGGGTGTGCAAGAGCGAATGCCTTGGGCAATATACTGTCTGACTTTCCATTGACTGTACAAATTAATATGTTTTATCCGCCTTGTCCAACTTATTTTTCTACAGGTTCTCGTGGTCGTCCTTCTGTTCTTGACCCTTTTGTGTCCAATGTCCCTTATCTAATACCAGAACCCAATTCGTTTAGTGGCCTCAGTTCTGATGTAACCTTTCTTGGCTGGGGGAAAAAAAGTTCAATATTTCCCAGATTTGAAAAATGCCAATTGGAAAACGTTCAAATCAAAGATAAAAAGGAACCTTCAAAATATTTGCACAGATCTTGAAAGAGTGTCTTTTACGGATGATGTTGACTTCATTGTTCAAAATGTGTTCTTTCTTCAGTTGATGAAAGCATTCCCAAACGGGGAAAAAGGGACTTATAAAAAACTTCCAGTTCATATTTTAGAACTAATAAGTATAAGAAACATTTATCGAAAAAATTTGCAAAAGTATCGCCAACCTTTTTCTCAAACAATGGTATCATATTTTAATAAACTCATTACTGACCAAATACTGGTGCATCGGAACGAAGAATGGAACAGAAAATTAAGCGTTCTTGACAAAAATGCCAAGCCCTTTTGGAATATCATCAAGGTAGTAAAAAACAAAAATCGAAAGATACTATTCCTAAAAGATTCTTCCAAGATATATTTTTACAGATGTTGAGAACATTTTTCAACACATCACCTGGGGCCTATAACACAGAACAACAAGTCAACAACTCAACAGGCGCTTGTAGAATTATGTTTATTCGACAAGTGTAGATTAAAGCTGTAACACAACAAAAACCGTAACAATAATTGTTAAAATCGAAAATTTCCCTCGATATGTTGAATCTGTTTAACAAGTCAGTCTTACACGATGAGTCGGAGAATTTGTGCAGAAAAAAAGATAAGCCTCCTATCTAAAATAAGAGAAAACAAACATATTTTGTTTGGTGCATTCTCTGATTTGTTAACAAAAACAAATAAAAGTGATAAATGGCGTGAAGTATTTATATTGGCACAAAGTTTAAATATAGTTCCTTAAGGAAAAGACTGGACGTATATCAGGGATGTGTTTTGGCAAAATTGTAGGAAATATGCTGTGGTAAGTATTGATTGCAAAAAAAAGTCGAAAATGCATAATGAAAACGGAAAATTATTGATAGGCCAAGTTAGATAACGCGAAAAAAAAACCGGTTCTGGAGGAGGTAAAGACTGCAAACTAAGTTCTTGCGATAATATCGTACTTGATATTATTGGGCGAGAGTCAGAAGCTATAATTGGCCTCGGAGTTGAAGACTCTGTGGACCCAGGAAGTAATGGTTCGAGCTAACAAAATCTCATTTGTTTTTACATATTTACACATATTTGTATATTGTTTTTTTTTCTCAGATTCTCGTCCTACTGGAAGTGGAAATATGACGCAGAGTAATTCTGCGCCTCTGTCTAACCCTGTGCGCAAAATAATAGGTAGACATATTATATAATACTCGTATATGGGTAGATATATGTAGTGATGATTTAGTTTTAATATAAATAATTCCGCCGTTACAGGGAGAAAGCGATTAGCCAGAAAGGAATGTCCAATAGTTTTTAAAAAACGTAAACTTATGATCCAACATTTAGAGAGAATCTATTGGAACAAAAACTGAGTTATCCTCCGTCGACTTTAACCAAAAGTTTGGCGGATGGTAAAGCGGGAAAATTGTTGCACAAGATTTGTCTAGCGAATTACAAACAGAAAACAATGATGATGATTTCCATTCTGAGGATGAGAACCCTGGTACTATGTTATATTTAGACCAATATTGAACATTTTTATTATACCTAATTTTTTTTACAACGTAAATGAAATGTTTATTTTTTAAAATGAAAATTAAAGGAAATGAATAAATATTTTGCGTAAACATAGCCTGTTTATTTTTATTGCTGATTTTGAAAGAAGTTCAAAAGCTGCTGCTGCCTTAACTGTGCACCTTGGGACGGTGATGGAAATAATACATCCGCTTCATTATTTGTTTCCTCTTGCTGTTGAGGGTTTTCTTCTTGCACCGTATAGGTGTCGGTCATATAGCTACGAGACATATTGCATAGAGTAGCACAGCATTTAAATATATTTGCAGCAAATACGGGCGCAACTCGCAGGTGATTCAGGCATGGGAACTTTTCTTTCAGAACTCCGAATGCACACTCAACTAAGCGCAGTGTTTTTTTATGAGCCCTGTTATATCGGAAAATGGATACTGTGTTTGCGATTGAGGTTGAAGGTGGCATTAGCCACGTTTTTAATGGGTAAGCGCTGTCGCCTAATATTACGGCATTGGGAAACGGTCTCCATCCACTTTCCATTTTTTGATAAAGCGTACTATTCCGCAGTACTCTTACATCATGAACACTGCCCGGCCAGTTAGCACTAACATAATAGAATCTTAGGTCTGGTCCACATACTGCCATACAATTCAGCGAATGCTTACCATGCCGATCAATGAAAGCTGATTCATTGTTTGAAGGTGCATCAATCGCACCGCAAACTTCCGGCATTCCACCTTTCTCAAAAAGCTCCTGTATGGTAAGGTGTATACTATCAGGCCAACACACTTGTTTCGGAAATTCAATTTCATTCACTGCAGAACTGACTTCTTTTACACACCGACAGGCTGTCATTTTGCTAACACCGTGGACGTCACTTATAACATGGTACTGAGATCCAGTCCCAAACCAATGCAAGGCTATTAATACTTTCTCCCTAACTCTAAGCGCCTTGCTTTTATTAGTTGGCGAACGCAATTTATGTGAGAGACTTTCAGTCAGGTAATCAACAACTTGTACTGGCACACGAAATTTTTCAACGAACAAATTGGAATATATTTCGAAATTTATTCTGTCCTTAAATACTTTTATATTTCGTAAATTCTCACTGTCACTGTCTGACTCAGAATCAAAAAAAACATTATTAATGGCAAATTGTTAAGTAGCTATTCACTAAATAAATTTCCTGTATCACACTTTGCAAACACTATTGCAAATGTTTATTTCTAACAAGTCGGTCACCGTCGGTTAGAATTAATCAACTTTTTAATAAATGCCTTCTCTTTTCTTTAAGCACTTGTTGTTTCCAGTTACAGAAACAGTAGAATTATCAAATTTCCCACTTGTTAAATTGCTCTAAAACAATTGTTGAGGTGCTCGCAGATTGGTTAGTACGTGTTACACAAATTTTCAACAGTTGTTGAATTTCGCTTGTTTAACAAGCACTTGCTGTATTGTGTTATAGGCCCCGGTCTCTCAACATTTGGGTGAGTTTGTAACAAATGAACTTGTTGGGGACACAATGGACAGATTTAACACGCCAAATCAATTGACTCCTTCTAATGCATTAGTAGCTGAAGAAAACGTTAGTGATGTAGTCAGCAGCCTGCAAACCCGAAAAGTAGGAAGCAATGGCGGACTAACCAGGGGGCGGAAGGGGCGGCCCGCCCCGGGCCTCCGGTCTTGGGGGGCTCCCAAATCCTTCAATTTATAATAAAATGGGACTTGAGTGAATGGTTACCCTGTATATCGCTCATACTTCAATACTTCTTGGCCATTCGCATCTCGGTTGCATCCTGCGAGAGTAGTTTTTCGAAACTTAAACTAATTAAAAATGATCTTCGATCTAAAATGAATCAAGAGCGACTGGTTAATCTAGCCGTGCTTTCAATAGAAAGACAAATTTCCAAAGAAATCGATTTCACAGAAGTTATTGAGGAGTTCAGTAAATTGAAGGCAAGAAAACATGTATAACACGCTACAAAAAATAAAAAAAACTATCTTTGATTTATTTTATCTAATTTTTTTTTGTCGATCGATTCGTATTTTATTTTCCTCACCCGTATCCATTCCATATTGTAGGTATGTATGTTTATTTAGCCTAAATAATTTAATTCGAATTTAAATTTCACTTGCTAGATTTTAACGAAATAAACATAAACACTTATTTGTAGGTACATACAAATGTGAACTGAATAAAAAGCTTGTAAAACTACTTTTTTTTTTAAAGCTAGGGGCGGTTGTCTGGTGGACTGCTCTTGATAAAGCGGTAAACCGAGATAAGCTAAGCAAGGTGCAACGTACAGCTTGTCTGTGTATCAGCGGAGCACATCGTACGACCCCCTCCGCCGCACTGGACACCTTACTGCATCTGACACCCCTGGATATTTTTAGCAGGCAGATGGCTGCTCCGCTGTCCGCCTAAAAGCCACCTCACAGTGGATCAATTCGAACATTGGCCACTCTATCATTTTGGACTCACTTGGGTCCGTACCTAGAAACATCGACTACACCACACCCCAACTACAGTTCGAAAAGAAGTTCCAAATCACTATCCCCACCAGATCATTCTGGGAGGATGCTGGTTGCACGGAAGTTAAATCGAGGGTGGGGGTGTTTACTCAGAAAGACTAAATATCAGTCTCTCCTTCCGTCTTCCTGATCATTGTAGCGTGTTCCAGGCGAAAATCATGGCGATTAAGGAAGTCCTGTCGTGGCTGAAGAGAAATGTGATATCCGCTAAGGATATCTGCATTTTCTCGGATAGTCAAGCCGCGCTAAAATCCCTGGACTCAGTCTCTCACAATTCCATCGTAGCCTTAGACTGCCGTTCATCTCTGCAAGAGATGGCAGAGCAGTTCAATATTCACCTTTGTTGGGTGCCTGGGCATAGAGACATCCCAGGGAATTGTAGGGCAGACGAACTCGCCAAAAACGGAACCACATTACCTCTTCTACCTGAGAAAGGTTTTTTAGGTATGCCCATCGCTACTTGCAAACTTATGTTCAAGCTATCCGCAGTCGAGAGTACAAACCTCAGGTGGACAGGTAGTGATACATGTCTAGCGATTAAGCAAATCTGGCCAAAGCTGGATCTGCGACGCTCTTTGAGTTTGATCTCACTCAACAGACTGCACATTGGCTCTGTCATAGGTGTAATCACAGGACACTGTCTAATAGGCAGGTACGCATCAAGGCTTGGCGACTTCTGCAGAAGCTGCAGGGATGAGGAGGAGGAGGAGACTGCGTCTCATCTCCTCTGCACATGTCCTGCACTCTCCCATAAAAGAAATCTCTACCTAGGAGCCTTCTTCGTCAACGAACTCAGTGACTTAGCTAATACAGATGTTAGAAGTCTATCGCGCTTCATTAGAAGCTCCAAATGGTTTTAGCGAGTAGGGGTCGAAACTCCCGATCCATGTGGCATCACAACGGACCTCATTGGTCTAAGTGTGTTGGCTTTTTGCTAACAGCCACTTCAACCTAACCTAACCTAACCTAGGGGGCCTCATTCAGCTTTGCCGCCCGGGCCTCTGACGGGCTTAGTCCGCCACTGGTAGGAAGACTAGACAAACTTTAAAATGCATATACTTATAACAAGTTCTTCAGGTTGGAAATAAATATCTAACATTAAACGTCTAACATCTAACGTTATTAATGCATATTTAAAATGTCAATACTTTCCTCAATGTTGGAAAAAAACCTTGGTTGTCCCCGTTCTTAAAGCTGGAAAAGCCTCAGATATCTCTTAAAGTGGCCAATAAGCTTACTAAGCAACGTTAGTAAGGTTTATGGAAAAATCCTTAAGCAACACATTTTAAAAATTGTTTCAGATAAAGATATTTTTCCTGATGTACAATTCGGTTTCCGAAGCTTTCACAGCACTTCACACCATGTAAAAAGAATTTGTTACCATATTTTAGGTGCAGGGAAATAAGTCCACGGGAAGTAAGTCACTGAAGGACCCCACGCAGGGGGGTTGCAGGGGGGCAGCATGGCCCCCATATGCATTACACTGTTTATGGAATCCACTTGCGATTTCGTAACTAATCCAATAAACAGTGCAATGCTTATGGGTGGGGGGGCATGCTGGCCCCTGTAACCCCCCTGCTTGGGGTTACTGTTTGATTTATAGTAGGTGCAAGGTCACGGTACCTATATTACTCTGTCTCAGTTAAAAGTTGATTTCTATTTTGTTAATAAATATTGCAAAGTACCTACTTGACTCTTTAATTTTATTTTGTTCTTAATCGACAGTGAGAATTTACTTCACATTAAAAGGGAACTAAAACCATTCAGAGTTTTGGGAATTTATTTATCCATCGAATGAAAGCTTGGGCTCATTTCCTCAACTTGTGTGTTTAATTTCGTAACAAATCCTACAGGGCTTTAAAAGACCGCCCATAGATGGCCTTAAACCTCGATTCTCCAACCATTGGTGTTTTCTCAAATGTTTACCCGATTATTTATTTTATTTTATTTTATTTTATTTTATTTATTTCAAAATCGCTTACAGAGTAGGACAAAGGTTAGGTTAGGTTAGAGTGGCTGTCGGCACAAGGCCGACACACTTAGACCAGGGTTAGGTCCATTGTGATGCCACACGGATCGAGGGGTTTCCCCACTACTAGTTAAACCATTTAGAGCTTCTTATGAAGCGCGATAAACTTCTAACGTCAGCGTTAGCCAAGTCGTTAAGATTATTTAGCAAGAAATCTCCCAGATAAAGATTTCTATTATGGGAGAGAGCTGGACATGTGCAGAGAAGGTGAAGTATAGTCTCCTCCTCCTCCTCTTCCAAGCAACTTCTACAGAAACCGTTCGAATAAACGCCAAGCCTCGATGCGTGCTTGCCTATCAGACAGTGCCCCGTAATTGCACCTATAGTGGAGCTAATATGCAGTCGATTTAGTGAGATCAGACTCTTAGAGCGTCGCAGATCCAGCTTTGGCCAGATGTGCTTAGTCGCTAGACATGTATTACTACTTGTCCACCTAAGGTTTGTTCTCTCGATTGCAGATAGCTTGAATAAAAGTTTGCAGGTAGCGATTGGGATACCCTTTTCCTTTTCCCTTTTCAGGTAAAAGGGGGAGTTTGGTTCCCTTTTTGGCGAGTTCATCAGCCCTGCAGTTTTCAGGAATATCTCTATGCCCCGGCACCCAACAGAGGTGAATGTTAAACTGCTCCGCCATCTCCAGTGACTTGAAAGTTCTTCCCGCACTGTAATTGGGGTATGGTGTAGTCTATGTTTCCTGGTAGAGACTCAAATGAGTCCAGAATGATGGTGTGGCCAATATTGTTGTTGACCCACTGCGAGGTAGCCTTAAGGCGGACAGCAGAAGTTTGCTTACTAAAAATGTCGAGGGGTAACAGATGTAGCAGGATGTCTAGTGCTGCTGAGGGAGTGGTACGGAGTGCTCCGCTTATGCACAAACCCGCTGTGCGTTGGACTCTGCCCAGCTTAGCACAGTTTAAAGCTTTATTTAGGGCAGTCCACCAGACAGCAATCCCATATGTGAGAATCGGTCTTACGACCGATACATATAGCCAATGAGTTATGCGGGGTTGTAGACCCCACTTGTTGCCAATGGCTTTCTTGCAAGAGAAAAGTGCCACAGTGGCTTTTTTACCCTTTCTTGTATGTTGGGTTTCCAGCTTAACTTCCTATCGAAGATAAGACCCAAGAACTTAGCTTCGTCAGAAAATGCTAATCTTGTACCACCAATAGAGGGTGGGTCGATGTGCGGAATCTTGTGTTTCCTGGAGAAGAGGATTAATTCTGTTTTGTGGGGGTTGACGCCCAAGCCACAGCGATTAGCCCATTTCTTTAGCTTGTTGAGAGCGTTTTGCATAATTTCTTTTATAGTATTGAGGTACTTTCCGGAGACGGCCATAGCAATGTCATCCGCATAAGCAATCACCCTGCAGCCCACCCCTTCCAGGTATATCAGTAGTTCATTCACCACCAAATTCCAAAGAAGGGGGGAAAGGACCCCGCCTTGCGGTGTACCTCTACTGACAGACCTCCTGGCGGATGAAATGCCCAGTTTTGAGTTGATAATCCGACTTGTGAGCAGTAGATTGATCAATTCACCAAGCGAACCCTCCACATTCAGTGCTGTCAGTGCGCCTGTGATTGCAGATGTACCCACGTTGTTAAAGGCGCCTTCTATATCCAGAAAAGCAACCATAGTATACTCCTTGTGATGAAGGGAGTATTCAATAGTGCGTACCAAAAAGTGAAGGGCGGTTTCAACTGACTTACCCTTACAGTATGCATGTTGGGACGCAGATAGAAGTTGCGTATCTATATTGGTACGTAGATGGATATCAATCAGTCGCTCCAACGTTTTGAGGAGGAATGATGATAAACTAATAGGTCTCAGACCTTTTGGGCTGACATGGGAGTATTTCCGGGCCTTTGGTATAAAAACCACTTTCACTTCTCTCCAAGCCTTAGGAATGTATGCCATGAGTAAGACAAAAGTCTTATAAATTTTTGAAAGCCTTTTAATTAATTTAAGAATTTGAGTTTAATGTATTTATTAAGCTATTTACAAAAAAAGAGAAAGCAAGCAATAAAAAAGAGAAAAAAAGAAAAAGAGGAAAACAAAAATTGAATAAATAGAAAGAGATTATCAATGATTTGCCAAATAGTTGAAAAGTAAACATTTAAATCTTCTTGTGCTCTTTACACTTCTCATACTTATGGGCAGGGAGTTCCAAAGGCGAATAACATGGACGAAGAATTGACGCTCAGTAATAAGAAAATTGTATCGAGGTAGTCTAAGAGCAAAAGACCTTGTTGAATGAGGGAAGTTCAGCTTACCGTGTAAATAATCAGACTGTTTTGTTTAAATGATTTCATGTAGATAGGTAAGTGGCGAAAGTTTAATAGATTGTCTAGACTACAGCCAGAAATACGAACAGCAAAAGAGGAAACGTGGTCATAGCGACGGAGATTATAGACATAACGGGCAATGTTGTTATATGCGACATTTAATTTGCGGTTGGTGGCAGAGTCCAAGTTGCAAAAAATTTCACATCCATATAACATAATGGGTAGTAGTAGCGTTTTGGCAAGAAGAAGTTTGGTTTTTATGGGGATGAAACTTCGAGTGACTTGGAGAACACGGAGACTACCATGCACTTTACCGATTACTTTAGTTAGGTTGTCGTTCCATGTGAGGGAACGATTGAAAACTATTCCAAGGTTTCTAGCACTGCTAACATATTCGATTCTATCGTTTTCAAGATTCAGTGGTCTTAAGACTGATAAATCAAAGATTTTGCGATAGATGGGGAGAGCTGTTGATTTGACAGGGTTTACGTTAGGTTAGGTTTATGTGGCTGTCGGCAAAAGCCGACACACTTAGACCAATTTAGGTCCATTGTGATACCACGTATATTATCTACCTCAACTCTGTAGATGGGACTGGCCAACGACACGCGGTTGTTCTCAAACGGTCCCTCATCTACGTACTAACCGCGCCCAACGTCGTTTAATTACGGTGATCTGACGAGAACCGTTTAACTCGACGTGGTATGGTCGTTTGACAGGGTTTAGTCACAGATGATTTCTCTTAGACCAGCGAGAAATGGAAGAAAGGTCCTCATTCATCAATGCAACGGCATCATTTTTTTCCCGAAACGGTCGACTTATCATATCATATCACATCAGAAGCTGCACATCGTCAGCATAAAGATGAATTATACAATGTTTGACAACTTTGTGGAGCTCATTTATGTAAAGTGAGAAGAGAATTGGGCCAAGAATTGATCCCTGTGGCACTCCATTCAGAACATTGAGAAAGATCGATGATTGACCATTTGCCACCACGCATTGTTGCCTTCCGCTAAGGTACGAGAGAATCAACTTACAAGACTCTATAGAAAACCCAAAGAAATTACGCGGTTTTTTACATAAAATTGAATGGTTAACAGTGTCAAAAGCCTTTGAGAAGTCTAAAAGCATCAGAAGAGTAATGTGATCCTTGTCCATTGCGGTTCTTATTTCGTCAGTAACAGAAAGTAGGGCAGATTTGCAGCTGCGCTTAGGTCTAAAAGCGGACTGACAAGTGGTTAACAGGTTGTTAATCGATAGATATGATTGTATCTGCTTCATAATGGTTTTTATACCCTATTCTAGGGGTATATTAATTTTGACGCATAGTTTGTAACATACCTTAATATTGCCCGTAGACCCCTAAAAGTTACTATATTTATGATCAGCATCGATAGTAATGTCGATCTAGCCATGTCCGTCCGTCCGTCCGTCCGTCCGTCCGTCCGTCGGCAAAAATTAGGCCTTTAAACTGGACCTAGAGAGCTGAAATTTTAACCATATACTCTCTAGGGTCCCGAAATAATCAAGTTTAAGAATTTTTGAAATCCGCCCACAGACACGCCCACAAACTCAAAAAAACAAAATTTTGGAAAAAATCGAATTTTGAGCTAGAAAGCTGAAATTTTTTATATATGATCTATGGCCCATAAAACTGATTGGGACATAAAATTTTCAAAATCCGCCCACTGACACGCCCACAATTAAATAAAACAAATTTTGGGAAAAATTGAATTTTGAGCTAGAAAGCTGAAATTTTTTATATATGATCTTTGGCCCATAAAACTGCTTGGGACATAAAATTTTCAAAATCCGCCCACTGACACGCCCACAATTAAATAAAATATTTTTTTTGAAAAACCAAAATTTGAGCTAGGGAGCTGAAATTTTTAATATATACTCTCTAGGGGCCCTTTATGCTCATGTGTAAATATTTTCAAAATCCGCCTACTGACACGCCCACAATTATTTTTATTTTATTTTTGAAAGTCCAAAGTTTGAGCTAGGGAGCTGAAATTTATAGTATATACTCTCTAGGTGCCCTTTATGCTCATACTTAAATTTTTTTTAAATCCGCCTACTGACACACCCACAATTAAATAAAACAATTTTATTGAAAAACCAAAGTTTGAGCTAGGGAGCGTTTTTATTTACAAAAGCTTAGTTTTTTCGATAAAATCCTTTAAATTTTTGTCACGCCCACTTATGAGATATAGGAATAAGAATAGGGTATCCAACAGTTCGCCCAAGCGGACTGTAGCCCGCCCCTATGTTTTCAAACACCTTTGATAGAAACGGGAGGATAGCAATGGGTCGGAACTCCGTAGCAGTACCCGTTTGCTTTTTAAGAACGGGAATAGTTTTAGCCTTCTTCCATTCTGAAGGAAACTCGGATGTAGTCAGGATACTATTGAATATATAGGCTATAAAGCGCAGTATATGAGGAAGCAATAACTTAATGAACTTAGGTTCCATTATTTCGAGGCCAGTTGCATTCGATTTGATAGATAATATTGCTTTAACTATGTCTTCTTCACGTATTCTTATAAAGCTCAGCGAACAGCTGACACCTGTTGATTCCTATTCATTAGGGGAATCAATAGGTGTAGCAACGTCAAAGGATTGTGGCGTGGAGGTGAACTTTTTGTTGAGAGCATCACAATCGATGTTATCAGCAGACTTCATAGATTGCTTCCCAATACCGATTTCTTGCAGGTTTTTCCATAACTTTTTTCCAGAAACTAATGGACCAACTTTGTGTTCGTAGTAACGCTTTTTTGTTGTTCTGATCAATACGACGACTTGATTACGAAGTCTGCAATAAGATTTGTGGAAGTGCTCCAATTTGAACCGTCTCCATTGACTGTAAGCGGCATCTCGTTTCAATATTAGAGCAGAGATGTCGCCATTCAACCAAGGTAGGGACGTATGCTTAATGAGACGGGTTTTTAAAGGAACATGGATGTCAAAAAGTTGATTGACGTTATGTCGTAAAAAAACAAATTTGTATGTTTACATTTTCCATGAGGTATATTGAGTTCCAGTCTATGCAATTAAGGTCGCGTACCAGTTCGGATGTGCTTAAATTTGTATAGTCTCTATATTGGAAACTTTGCTGATCAACCCGAAAAGCTATATCCAGACTTACAAAAATTAAATCATGCTTGGAGAATCCGGGTGCCAGAAGCTGTGTGTAAAGCATAACATAAATAAATGCCAACATCTCTAGCAAGATAAAGGTGTAATAGTGAGCTAGACTCATTAGTAAAGTGGGTAGGGGTGGAGTGGTTAACGGGGCTCAGATTGAGTGCCAAATGTTTATCCAGGATATTGCAGTTGAAATCACCACACAGTAAAGTGTATGGGTAGCAACAAGAAATCGACTCCAAAGTCGTGATCAAAGGTAACGTGCTGATGTGATTATATGGCCTGTAGACTGATCCAACCAAGATATTTTCCGTGTTACAAATGATACTCGCAAAGACATATTCCAGAGGGCAATCGTTATCGGATTTACATACCAACCTACAACTAATCCCCTCACGCACATAAGTAGCGGCGCCACCACCAGAAGTAAACTTCCTATCAGCTCGAAAAAGCTTGAAACCTTTCAAACTATAGAAATCGTCACCTATGTCTGGCTGAAACCAGGTTTCGGACAAAGAAACGATTTCTGTCTTAGACTCCACGAACAGGTATCTAAACTCCCCTAATTTATTGGTCAGACTTGCGCATATACGAGTAGGTACATCTTTTTAAAAAAATGTATTGGCTTGAATTACTATCAAAACATTCATGAATGGAACTCGACATCGTTCATATGTCCACCACTTTCGATGACTCGGCCGCAAATTTCGACCGATACGGCCGCTACTTCTCGTTCAATATTGGCTCTGAGCTCATCTAACATTGCCGGTTTGTTGGCATAATAGACCAATGAATTAATGTAGCCCCATAAAAAAAAGTCTAGAGGCGTTAAATCACACGATCTTTGTGGCCAATACACGGGTCCGTTTCTCGAGATAACACGTTCACCGAACTGAGACTTCAATAACTCGATTGTTGCACCCGCTGTTTGGCTTGCGGCATCGTCTTGTTGGAACCACATATCACAGATGTCCAATTCATGTAATTGCTCAAAGAAATAACATTCCAACATGTCTCTGCAAATACCATTTACCGTAACGTGACGGTCATTTTCATCGAGGAAAAAAACGGGTCAATGACGCCACCGGTATGAAAACCGCAACAAACAATGAGTTTTTGAAGCACATTAGGGTTTTAACCTGTCCAGTAACGCATATTTTGGTTATTGACGAAGCCGTTTAACCAAAAATGCGCTTCATCGCTGAAGATAATTTTGAGATGACATTCTTCAATTTCTTCCACCATGTCCAGAGTCCAATTCGAGAACCCCCTTCGCTTCATATGATCAAGTGGCTTTAGTTCTTGAGTCAGATTGATCTTGTTAGGGTTTAGGCCAAGATCCAAAATTCGCCATAATGTGTTTCTACTTGGACGAAAATCGATGTTAACGTTCTTAAAGTTGCGAAAAACGACTCGGAATTTCGGTAGTAAATTTTAATTATTTGAAAACTTTGTGCCTTCGTGTACTTCACCATGATGAAAATGTTGATTTTACTGAATATATTGAATTCGACAGTTTGGTAATCGGTTATAGAGTGCGTTCGCACTGAAAGTTTGAAGTTGTCAAGTAGCTAATGAAATACCCTCTATAACCCAAAACCTATTTTGATATTTAGTCAAACAATTAAAATTTCTTACATGGACCTCAATCTATTCCCTGTCGAAACTTGCCATCGAAACACGAGCGAAGGAAAATTCCCAATTAGAATACACATGTCCTTGAGGCAAACTAAATAATGGGTTCTAAATACCTACGCAGAAATATAAATCGTCGGCACACCCTCTATACACTTTTTGTCAGTGGAAAACAATTTATCTGACTGTTGCAAGAATAAAATTCCATTTGCAACGCCAATTGAACCGTAACAATTTAAAATTCTAACGGGTAGCTGAAAAAATGTACGAACAAAAAAATCAAACCCCTTGTGAGTGGGGAGCGGAGTGTAATGGTAGCAAATTTGTGTGCCGTTCTGCCAAAAAGGATTTGATTTTGATTCTGCAATATTGTCGAGGCAGTTTTGTGAAAATTGCCTACGCAGGATTTAAAAGGGAATGAAGAATGGTCATTTATAGTGATGCGGTATAAGAAGGCTCTACGAACATGCTGGAAATGCTAACATACCCTATACTGACTGATTTTGAGGACAGCAGGTCTGAGATTCCGCTTATAGAATAAAAAGGACATGGTTTCGCTGTTTGAAAATGGTTAACAAATATGAATCTAGTTTCTACTAGCATCCTAGGTCTTTGCTTTTTGAAGGATGCGTCCCAATGTCATTTCCGATGTGCTTAGAAGTTTACTTCAGTCGTACGCACCCTATTCCATTCAAACGGTATTGAAAAAAAAAATAAAGCGCTGGATAATTGCTTTGCACAAAATATATTCGCAACAGCAGCTCCTATCCTAAATCCACTGTCACTAAATCTGCTGCCAAATCGCTGCAATCCTCCTCCATCGTCCGTCTATTCATGTTCAATCCATTCCATATGCATTCATCCCTACTGCCACTCATTTATGTGTTGTGACAATTCCTCAAATTGACTTTTTCTTATTTTGCAACAGCAGCAGTTGTGTCCTTCTCACAATTTTAATGCGATTTGTGTTTCTTTTGTTGTTCTCGAAAAAAAGGACACTCACTCCTGCTGTTTATTAGGACAGAAAATACGAGTATCGGCCTATGTAGATACGAGTACACTCGCAATGACTGCGTACACACTATATTCGATTTGTTAGTACTTACTCGTATCTACACTCTTCCTCCATGCTCGTCTAACGTCTGTGTCATGGCAACGTCTCGCCAATGAAAACCATAAAAAGGATTTGGTGCGTGTCACACTATGTCACATTGTTGTCCTTATTTATTTATCCTTTGTTTGTAATAATTTCCAGTCATTGTATCCAATCATGTTGTTTCATATCTCGACTATTGGCGTCCTTCTCATGACCTTGTCAATGGTGTGTGGGTGGCGTACCGGCAACGGCAACGTCGTCGGCGACGACGACAATCATTCTCATCGTTACGGGAAAAATTGTTAAATGTGTTACTGTAAAGTAGTAAATCATAAAAAAATAATGTTTTTTTATTGCGTTTTAAAATGGTAAAATCGCTTTTTAGAGAACGATGCGAGAGCGGCAGGCAGATCCATGCCAACGATAAGGTGCGGGACATTGTGCGAGAAGATGTCAAAACGCGGCAGTTAAATTTGGAATGCTTCCATTTTTGAAAACATGTTTCCGAAATGTTTACGTTGTGCGTGCATAGATAAGAGGAAATGAGTTGTAGATACGGATATGTTTTGGAAAATGACAAATTTAACGACGGCATGGATATCAGAATGGAAGATGATATAACGTGGATTAGGAATTTGTTTTTCGGGGGCCGTTCTTTTAATGCGGTTTTACGGACTTATTTCTAACATTTTAAGTGCGTTTTATAGGGTTCAGGGTGTTCAACGTATTTCGTATCAGAAGTAAACTGGAGCCAGTTTTATGAAAATCTTATTTGCCAAAAAAATCAGACTCTTGACTATAAACCACTTGTCATACATACAAAAAGATTTTTGGGTTATCAAGCATCGCCCAAGAAAATCATATGAAACTGACTAAAGAATCCGATCTCCAAAGAGGAGAAAGATAAGTCAGTAATCATAGTTTTAATGTGATATTTTGTGGATGTAGATACACACATTGGAGGTATTCGTCACTGTCCTGCAACATCTCAGAAGAGAATGGACTTCTTTCATATAGGTACATGCAGACTATATAGTAGCTTTGCCTTTGGTATCGCATAAGGACAAAAACGAAATAAGAATTACTGATTCGACGTAAATGCATGCATAGTAAGAAACTGAACAAATCAAATCCACGTCATAAACGGTGCTAAGCCCGTTTGAGATATGCGAAGGATTTATTGTATCTGTTGGTAGAAGAACAGCGACAAAACATACCAAGATCAAACTGGAAAGCGAGTATTAGCTGTGTGTTTTAGTGAAATGTATCCACAGTAATGTTCGAATATACACGATAAACAAAAATTACATTCTATAGACAGCCACTGTCCATAATATCCACAGCGAAGGACTGCTTTGTATGCATATTTCAAATATTTTTTTTTTAATTACAGGAAATCAAATCCAAGAGCACTCAGACTCGATTACGGTCCATTGTACTATCGGGCGGAAATCCTCTTTTTGGTGTAGAGGTAAGAGAAAACAAGGTGTCATTCGTTTCTCTCCATAAATGGGTGGCGTCTGTTGTTGCTCCAAATGGGAATTGAACCACACGGGTCTCAAATCAACACACTAACCTCACACTCTCGCCACTCTGATTTGAAATGTGTACATTGATTTGTCCAAAACAGGAGCAGCAGTGTTACTAGGGATGGTTTTTTTTTTTTGCAACAGCGGATACATTTCACCAAAAGATAGGCTCATTATGTACACTCCGTAGAAATTGTAAGTACCCACACGGATTTGTCAACCAGTTGCACAACGGAACACAATAAGCACTCCACCATATATTGTAGAGTTGTGTCTGGTAGAGCTGGTATTAAGACTTCGGTCTGATCCTCTTTCCAGACTGCGTCAGTTGTTAGAACGCGCCCAAATTATTGCCCTGATTTGACCAGAGCAGGAATTACTGACTGTAGTGTGTGATCCACCACCTAGCGTTGAAGTAATCCAGCCTATGGAGTGCAGGACATAATATTTGTGGACTGATCTACCGCGACCGATCTGAGGCTACCCGTTGAGGAGGCCCCGTCCGACTCTAGTAGTCGCTTGACCTCTTAACAATGACGTATTCCCGCCTTACCCCAACCGTATCCCCTGAAATGTTCGACTTTTCTTTGGTGAAACCCTGTCCTCCGACTAGCTTTCTACGGCCACAAGAAAAAAGGCATCACAAACTATGCCCTCTGTTGGAACTATGCCTAAAGTACGTTTTCATTGACACCTTTGTCTTCAAACAGAGAAGTTCCAAAAGGTCCGTTGGTATCTTGCCGGAACAGGACTTATAAAAGTGTTAGTCTCGAATCTATATAGCAAAGTAAAGCTGCTTAGATGCGAAGGGCCTTCACGGCCAAAGAAAAGAGTTCCCCGGGGGCTACCTAGGGCAACTTTTCTGCAGAATATGTCCGCATTCTGGACAAGGTCCGGAAGGACGCTATAATAAGAAAGGTTAAGTAAGGCGGGTGCATTCTTTAGGAGCGTGGTAACAAACCAATGAAAGCTTTTTCATCTGTTGCCACAAATGCGCGGACTTGCACTGGATTTCGATAAGTTTGAACGGATGGGATTTAATAAGATGAAGGTAAAGGAGATCAAAGCTATCATCGACCTTCTTATGGATCAAAACCCGAGTCAAATTGTATTTGCCGGCTGATAACAATAACAGTTGTAATAACAGACCTAAGCAAAGTAAAGGAAACTATTGAGCTCGATCACAATCAGTTCATCGTCATGGAATAAGTGCTTGCCAAAAAAAGAGTCCTACTGCCTACTACACAAAATTATAAACAGAAGTTGGTGTTTAAAAAAACAGCAAGTTCTAGCTTTGTTCACCACTGAATCAAAGAGTTAGATGTTAGAGTTAGATATTTAGAGTCTATACTTTATCCAACAAAAATTGTCAGTACAGGCCTTATGGAGGAGCTATTTTTCTACCAGAGTGCCTGTAGATACACTCACGGCACTCAAACGCAAGAATTGCCACTGAAATAAAAACCAAACCACTGTCATACCAAGGAATTGTTGTTGTAATTTTCCTAAAATTCGCATACAACCCACCACAACCAGTCTCCCACACAGCCGAATGGGAATGAGCATGATCGTCTTGTGTTCGCTTCCTATTATCATCCACCAAAATAAGCAGTGTGTGTGACTGAAGCACATCAGAAGAGTATTACCATCTCTACAATGAAGCATATCATTAAGGGTTTTTCTTTCGGTTTTAGTGCTTTTGAGAACGAATTATTACGTGGGGTGTTGCCATTCGGTTTTAATTTGATTGTATTCGTATTGTACAGCTGCACAAGTGTAGTTTTTTTTACCATCTGTTTAGGTATATGACATTGCGTCGTGGATATATAATTTTGTATTCTAATTGCCTGATTGCGTCTACCTAAGGACTGGAAAATGTTTTAGAAAATCTTGCTGATTGAGTTTATGTCCCAAACTGTTTAAATATAAAAAAAAAAACATAAATACATCCTTTCATCTCATTCTGTACCTGTTTGTATGATGTCTTTGTTTTTCCGATGAATGACGCCTGTTTTGCCAATGAATACGGGAATTCCCAAAAGGAAGATCTCAAGTTAGGTAGGGATGCAATCATACAATGGGTTGCTTGAAATCGTTAAACGTTACAAAGCCAAGTATGAAACATACATCGTGGATGAAATGGAAATGGAAGAATTGGTTTGGGCTCAAGTGAAAGGGTTTGTAGCAAGCCAAAACAAGTCATTTAAAATGGCTGAAATAAGAGACTTACTAACGACAGCACTTACAAGGGTTGACAAGGAAAAATGGCATCGATGTGTCCAACACGTTGAACAGGTTGGTGAGCCAAATATGTGGGAAATGGACGTTTTTTCCGAGGAAGCAGTTGAATGGTTAATAATACAACTAAATAACGCGAGCATCTGCAGTAATTACTCATCGGATTAGTTGAGTAGTGATATTAGAAATTAGTATTTTATGTTTTACAATATTTATAATGAATAAATTGGATTACAGTGATATATTTTTCATTTTTATTTTTTTTTGGGTTACGAAATTTATATATTTTGTTGATCTACTGGAGATACCCTTAAAAAAACGCGCCTATTATTATCTTACCAGAAAAGGAAAAAAATAAACGGAATTTATTTCGTTCCGCAATATTTCTATTTTAAATTGGAAGATGGTAACCCTAATAGAATTGCTCTCTGAGTTATGGCGAATTATCATACACACTACGGCAACCCTGTGAGAGCTTTAAAGTGTTGGATAAAGTATAGTATGGAGATGAACGAGTTGTTGGCAGGTTTATCTTCATCTATTATAATGTTCGTGCGGAGACTACTCTTAGGCAACAATTTATTTAGGAACCCCGAAGTCGATTTATATACTAATCATATACGTTGACGTAAGACATCAGCTCAAAAGGACGATGCATTCACACTTGAATACATTCCCAACAGTTAGGACCGTGCAGATATCATTAAAAAAAGTGTTGCCTCTCGTGAACGAATCTACGAAATCTCATCGGTGTTGCCAGCCAAAAGTGGACGTGTAAAACAATTTATATGTAAATACCTACAACCTAAGAATTTTATTGTAAACACGCCGTAGGCACATACTTCTTTTTCCTTTCGTTGCCATTTATCTTTATTCTATTTCTCGTTTTAATCTGATGCGTGACCCAATTTTAAATTGTAAATTCAACATATTTAATAAAATGTTTACAATATTCGCCAATTTTTAACGACGTAGCTAGTTATGATCTGAACTAGAGCGAGCAACATTGGCGAATCCACGACAGGGGAGACGTGAAAGTGTATGTCCAGTTTATTTTAATATCATTTTAAACTAAAAAAAATCATTTACAACTTTTTATATTAAGATAAGCAATAACAACAACATTTTAAATTCACCACAAACGTTTTAATCATTTTTAAATTTTTGAGGTCTTTTGAAGAAGTCTTGAAGAGTTTCATAGCCCGTCAGTTCGGTGCAGCTATGAATATTTAAAGAAGCGAGATCATTCAGATGCTCCTGTCCCATCAGTTTTTTTAAAGGTAATCTTACGACCTCCTTGGTCGAAATGGATCTTTCTAGAGTCGGGATTTTACTTGTAGGCAGGGCCGGACCAACTATATGTGCAAGATGTAGGAGTATGAAAAATTAATTTTACGTTGCGCGAGTACTGTCATTTGCATTTAAAACAAAAAACTTTTTCAAATAAGCCCAAAATAGCAACATCCATCACACCTGTGCTCACATCACATCACTGTAAGTCTGTATTGGGGCAATAAAATTCGGGCTATTAAAACCTGTAGTCCGAATATGTTCCCACAGATAAATAAGTTGTTCAGGAGGAAAGATCACAATGATATTCCTTGTGTTCGAATCTCCCAGACAGCAGAGAACAGACAGACAATACTGACTGCTGGAATAAGTCCAGAAAGTGTCGCTTCAAACGACGATTTTTTCGTGGTCGAGGACCCACAGGAGAAAGTGGATTTGCTGGGCGCTTGTTTCGAGGCCGTGTATACGGTGAACAATCCTGTTCGCCGTAACCACGACATTGAGAATAGGGCTCTAGTGAGCCACTTCTATCTGCGCACCGAACTTGAGAATTGGCGATCTGAGAATAACGGATTCACCGTGTTCACTGATGAAAACCATGCTAATGCAGTTGTCGCCAATGGCCGAGATGCATCGCACTTGTTCGTGTCGAAGGATGATGTTCTGTGCATCTTCGAGTCACTAAAGAATAAAAAGTCGGCGGGGATGGATGGTGTCCCAAACGTCGTATTGAGACACCTGCCTCTGGAGGCTGTAGATATTTTCACCACGCTGTTTAACAATGCGCTGAATAATGCACATTATCCGGCGCATTGGAAGATAGCTGTGGTACACCCTATCCCGAAAAAAGGTAAAGATAGGACGAACCCTGCCAATCTCCGGTCAATTAGCTTGCTTCCGAATATTAGCAAGGTCTTCGAAAAAGTTGTCAATAAAGCCCTGTTAAAGTGGGTCGAGGACAATAACATAATTCCGGACAACCAGTTTGGTTTCAGGGCGAGGCATGACACTATTCATGCCGCGTCGAAACTGGTTTCCGACATTCAGTGGAATAAATGCAAGAACCAATGCACGGGTGCTTGTCTGGTTGATTTTGAGAAGGCTTTCGACACCGTATGGTTAGAGGGACTTTTCTACAAGTTGACCAGCCGGGGGATGCACAAACCTTTGCTATATGTAATTTATAATATGCTTATGGGAAAGAAGTTCGTTGTCAAATGTGGCAACGTGACTTCGAGCAGAGTCTTTGAAATTAAAAACGGTTTACAGCAGGGGGCGGTCAATTCTCCGATCCTGTTTAACATTTACACGAGTGATCTGGTGGGTTCACTCAGACATGCTATAGCGTATGCCGACGATTTGGTGGCATACAGATCAGGTCCTAAAATCGAGGTCATTAATATCCTTTTGCAGCGTGACTTCGATCAAATTAAGCGATATTGCGACGACTGGAAGTTGAAAATCAACTTTTAGAAGACGGAAACAATCTTGTTCAGAACTCCATTGGCTGGGGCCTCTAGGGATACCAGAAAAAACTGGAAAAAATTGGCCATTAGTGGACAAAATGGGCAGCCATTGGCGGTGAGAAGCGCAGTTAGATATCTAATTATCTGGCTTGACCAGTATCTATATTTCGATAGACATATAGTTGCTTGTCTTGCTGGGGCCAAGAAGGCTTATGCTCTGACAAGGAGACTATTTCATAGCAGTCAACTTGACTCCAGAGTGAAGGTCATTTGCTACGTGGCCCTTATAAGGCCGATCATCGCTTATGGTTGTCCATTATGGTTTAATATAGCGCCTAGCTATATGGAAAAGATTCGGGTTTTGGAGAGACAATGTCTTAGGACCTGTCTCCGGTTGTTCCGAACGCCTGAATCCAACTATATAAAATACTATCCCAACAAGGTCCTATACGATGGGGCTCAGTTGAATAGGATTGACAATTTCCTCATTAAGGTCACTCGAAGGCACGTTGCAAGGGCGATGGCCAGCGACAATAGTCTGATCTTTGGGGCTTACTACCCCAATGAAATGTACATAGAGAGTACGCTCCGGTCTGGCTTTATCCCGCCAGAGGCATTTATCCATATTGATGCAAAAGGGCTGGTACAGACGAGGGATGGTATTCCGGTCTTATACCATCGCTACCGCAGCGCGAGAGATAAGCGGCTCCTCCATGACGGGGACGTCGCCAATGCTCATGAGCTCCTCCGTTTTAGTACCGCAATAGCGGAGAGGGATAAATTCGATACGGAAAAACAATTTGCCGAATTTTGGTGGCTTTTTGAGGGGGGAGGGGTCAACATGCCCTCCCAGGACGGTGCGTTACTCTAGGTAACTTCCTTTTAGCTTATAAGTTAGATTAAGTCAGCTAGGGCGTTTTTGGGAGAGGCCGGGCTCGCCAACGTGTGGTGGTGCTTCCGGGAGTTGACTGACGCTGTAAGGCTTCAGTCGGCTCACGGCGGCGCGTGTGCACGTTGACGACTGCCAGGCGCTCGGAAAGCAATTGGTATTTTGACCACTTGTTGCGCAAGGCAACGAGTGCTCAGAATCCTAATTATAGTTAGAATACGTTAAGTAGTTTAAGTAAGTAGAATAGGTAGTTTGTAATTTGTTTTTTTTATATAAAAATATAAAATTTGATAAAGATGCCGAGTTTTCTTAAAAATTTTCTCGATGAAAACATAATATGTAAGATTAGTTCGTAAAATAGTTTTTAGGCCGAAAGGCAATAATTATAAGATAGAGTTAAGTTTAGGGCGTCCGCATAAGGATCAATAATCTAGAATAAGTATCCTGTTAATTTTAAGTTAGATTTAATCATTTTTGTCTAGTATGTAAGTTGATATAAGCTAATAATTAATAAAAATGAATTTAAAAGTAAAAGTAAAGTACCAGAGTGTTCACTCCCAACTCAGGTGCCTTAATACTCTCATCGACCAAAACACCAAAACATTCATAGACTCCCAGTTCAGGAAAAGACTTAACGTCATAAAACCTGCACCGGACACATTTAAGCAAATTAACCAAATTGTTGGAAAGAAATCTCCCATACTTGGCCAACTGCAATACAACGGCGCCGTTCTAACGTCGGACCAAGAGAAAACGAATGCTTTTGCGGACTTCTTTGAAAGTAATTTCAAACCAAATCTCCCCACCCATCTACCCGACTTTTTCTCCAACGTGAATGACGAAGTTAGAGGTTTAATATCTCAGAACGCTGGCCACCTTACCACATTCTCTGAAGAAAATTCATCAGTCTTCACGACATCTGATGATATTTTCACAAACCCAGTACACCTTCACGACACAATCCACTACGGAAACTCAAAAAAATCATCCGGACCTGACAAGATCTCCAACTTCGTAATTAAAAAATTACCTCCAACTGCAATTGTTATCCTCACAATTATTCTGAACAATTGTATTAACAACAGTTATTTCCCAAACAAATGGAAAATAGCTGAGATATTTCCAATCCCGAAAAAGCCAGGGGCAAACTGTATAAGCAAATTTCCATCAATTTCCCTCCTCCCAGCGACTGATCAAGAGTTCTGACCGCCCTAGGCTAATTATGAGGACGCGCCCCAGGTGTGTTACGGACGGACCTAAAAAGTAGTAAGTGAGTAGAGTAGTAGTGTGAAAATTTTAACATGGTTCATAGGTATTAGCTATAAAAGTTTTCAGATCGATCTGCAAGCGAAACTAACATTGTCCTTTAATCTGCATGACATTCAACTTTACGGTGGTTAAGCTGACCGTACATAAAGGCAAAGTACCTCACGCATTATAAGACCAAAATCATGACAAATGACTGCAGGCTACCAAGTAGAGAAACAAATCCATGTCGTGGAGTGTGGTAGTGTGGAGCGCAAGTAATTTTTTACTCTTTTAAGTGCTGAAAAAGACTTTTCGCCGCTGCAGTTGGTAACACTCATTGTCAAAAAAATTCTTAATATTATCTCCACATTCGAGAACATGCATGAAATATTTAATCTTTTTATTAACTGCAACAAACCCTTTGGGGTTCTGGCAGAAATAGAATGCTCGGCCTCGGTGTTAGATTTTAAAAACTGCGCCAAATGGACGCATTCATCTGCAAAGATTTCTTCTAAATCAGTGGCATATAGTTGTTTTAACTCCTTTGCTTTGCTTCTAATAAATTCACTGTCGTCTAGTTTATGCAGTTTCCATAAGAAACCAAACTTTGTGTTTACTGTATTATGAATAATTTGCCGGTTTTTAAGTGCACTTTAAGACAATCAATAGCTGCATAATAATTATCAACGATGAAAGATCGTCTCCCTTCTAACTCAATGTGCCCCGTTTTAACTTCATCAAAATGAATTTTTGGTTTCTTTCTTCTTCTTACATCTTTTTTGTATATGGTCACTTCGCATCTCTTGATTGCCTCTGATTCAAAATTTTCGAACTCTTTTTCGTCACGCAACGTATCAAAATAAACATGTAATGTCTCATAAAGAGTAACAACGAACTTGCTTGTAGCTGTGTACTAACGATTTGTACAGAGTTCCAAAAGCACAACATTATTGTAATTTCTAGAGTTTTAATTTTTTCTAATATTCCTTTTGCTTCTATTTTGGTCTCTTTACTTTAATTTTCATCTTCGCAAATAGAGTTTAATGTTTCCAGAACTTGTTTGTATGAACTGTATGTATAAGGCTTTGCTTGTATCTGCTCGCGCACTCCATCGAGTTTTCGATAGATTTTTTAGTACCGCCGATTTTTCATCCAATTTGGATAACAAAATTTGCCAACTGCCTGTAGATCCAGAAAAAAAATTCTATAGTTGTTGTTCCAGTGTAAAAAAAACACCTGACTCGTCAGTACTATTCGCTGAAGCCGATCCCACGAGTTGTAGGGAGTGGGCTGCACAAGGAACAAAAGTAGCCAATGGATTTACAGCTTTAATTCTTGACTGAGGACCTTTGTATTGACCAGACATACTGCTAGCATTATCACAACCTTGGCCATGACAGTCTTTAATATCAAGTTCCAAAGTGTTATCAATTGTCGCAAGAACAGCCTTCTCCATTTCTTCACCTTTATGACCACAATTGGGTAAAAATGTGATAAACCGATCTACAGGTTCTCCCTCAGGCAAAATATAACGAATTATAAATGTCAACTAATCGGTGTGTGTAATATCTGGAGTAGAATCAATGCTAATCGAATAATATTTTACTTTTTTTATTTCTCCTATAATCCAAAATCGATCTTCGTCAGCGAGAAATAAAATAAATTCATCGATTATAGAGGATGACAAGTACGATCTGTCTTTTTGTCCAAATCTCACCAAATGTTCAGCCATGAAAGGATCAAATTTAGATATACGCTCAATACAGCCAAGAAAATTTCCGTTTAGTGCAGATCCAATAATTTCATTTTGACCGTGAAATGGAAGCCCACGAGAAGCTAAAAACTTAATTGTTTCTATTACCCGTAGTAATACATTTCGCCAATAAGTTATTTCTTCATTATATTGTTTGACTATTTGGGTATCCAGTCGTTGTAAAAGTTTACCTCTACATACATATTGTCCCAAACATTTACGATGATCCGGAGAATTGTCATGATCAGTTATTAAGTTAGATTTTGTCCAGTCATTAAATTCACTTTTGACAAATACGGATGTTCCTCCATATAATTTGCAAGGACCACAAAACACGTGACCTGTGGATTCTGAGTATACTAACCAGCTTCTTTTCACATTTTTGCCATTAACAAGATTTTTCTCAAACATATTTTCAGATAGAAACTTTTTTTGATTTTTATACCGCCTTTCTGATATGGAAAAATCGAATTCTTCGTTTTGTTGCAGTCCATTTTTAACTATATAATCTAGAAATTCATCATTTACTTGCCACAGTGCAGGGTCACTTGACGGAATAGGCGACTTTTCTTCTAGTTGAATTTCTTCATTGTAGATCGTCGGCGTCGTCGCTACTATAGGGCTATTGTTGGACGGAGAAACGTAACAATCCGCGGCAGAGGAACCAGGGCAAGAAATCGCTGGCGATAGTGCAGCATTCATCACCGTTTCGTTCCTTTCTGCAGAGTTCGTAAAAAATGTTTCTAGTTTACGAGTACGAGTATGTTTTAAAATGTTTTCTATTTTCTTTTCCTTTTCTTTTGCCTTTTTTCTGTATTCTGCTCCACTTGGCTTTTTTACTATCGAACTACTCTCATTACCACTCATAGTCTTAAAAAAACACGGAAACACTAAGGAAACGAACAACCACTCTCTTTGACAACTGTTTTAATAATGATCTCAATAATTCTTTACAAAACTAAGGTATAATACTAATAAAGTATTTCTTAGAATATTACATTTTATGATTATTGCTTATTAATAGTTCTAAGGATTACATAGGTCGGGTTAATTGCTGGAAATATGCTGACATGTAGGTATAAGGTATATATTGGTGGACATCCGGTGATTGGATGCAAAGTATACTAACTATTAACCACACCGGGGGGTGGGGAGTCCCCGCCAGAGTATATCCATATAATAGGTCCGTTCGCGTACTTTATGTGTAGAAAAATGAAAAGTGTCAAATCTCCAAAAGAAAAGTTCTAAGAAAAGTACGCGAACGCTTTTGTGTAAAAACTTCTTAGTTTGGCTTGAAAAGAAGCAACAGCTGTTTTTTTTGCTGGCAAACTCATAGGATTTCATCCTTTGACAGTTTTCATTTTCTTACCAGCTGAAATTCTGTGTGAAGAAAAATGAACGAAAGTACATTTTTCTTTCGTTCATCTTTTTACCATTTTCTCAGTACGCGAACGCGTTTGTGTAGTTTTGCACGAAAGTTTATATAAATTTACGTTTGCATATTAGTTCCCGAACGGACCTAATGAGTAGGGACACTCTCGACGTTTTCCTTATCAGTTCTTATCAGCAAGTACGTCTGTGTCACGCAGACACTAGAAGTCGATGGATATATTAAGTACTGTGTAAGCTAAAGATACTCTCAAGCGCATTTAGTTTTAGTGTTTTGATGCGAAGACACGATTTCAGCGCGCCCCCCCCCCCCCCGATCCGCGCGCCCTCTGCTGCAGCGTAGTTAGCCTAAGGGTTAATCAGGCCCTGCCTCCTCCCTCATCTCAGCAAACTCCTCGAAACGCTGATTCTTGCCAAACTTCGCTCACTATGCTCTTCAATGGGAATAGTGCAGCATAACCAATTTGGGTTCAAACCATACCACTCTACCTTTGTCCCGTTGTTGAAGCTTCACGCTGATACAACTCTGGCTCTAAATAAAAAAGAGACCACCGTGGCATGTCTGCTTGATATTGAAAAAGCATTTGACACTGTTTGGATAGATGGTCTTGTTCGCAAGCTGATGTCACTTCACTTGCCTAGTCATCTTATCCATATCATCCATAGTTTTCTCACTAACAGCAAATTTTACGTACGCGTGGGGAATACTAATTCAAACATTAAAAATATCCTAGCCGGAGTCGCCCAAGGATCACGCCTTGGACCCGACTTATTTAACCTCTATACCTCTGACCAACCAACAAACTCGTCAATGACAAAAACCCTGTTATTCGCCGATGACTCCATCACATATAGCTCATCGCTTAGCCCAGAAACAGCCCTCCGTAGAGTTAAGGCGCACATTCTTAGACTCTGGGAATATTACCTCCAATGGGGAATAAAAATCAGTCCCACTAAAACAGAACTCATTTGTCTTAGAAATCCGTCGCATAATGGCCTAGCCACGAAATGCAAGAACCTAACCCTGAAGCTCCCTAATAACACAGATATCACAACCAGGCAAAGTGTTAAATACCTCGGAGTTCACTTTTCCGAGAGGTTCAAATTTAACCAAAATGCCAAATTCACCCTTCGTAAGGCAAATCATGCCTTATCTCTTCTACGTCCTCTTATGAAAGTAAGAGGCGGTTTCCAAACTAGAACGAAACTTCTGCTTTACAAGCAACTTATTCGTCCAATTTTAACATATTGTTTCCCTATATGGTATACAATAAGCCCCACCTACATGAAAAAAATAAAAATTTTCGAGCAGAAAGCTCTCCGCCATTGCACCCCCCTTCACCGTAAGCCCAACTCCTACCGCTATTATAGCAATGAAAGGCCTTACGAAAAAGCAAGAATTGTCCTGATTGACAAACACATTCATCACCTCAGCACCAGGATGTTGAGAAAAACCCCAAGCCATCCCAGCCCTCTTATTAATTTCATTACAGGTAATCCAGCCACAGACGATCGATATCTCCATGTGCTCTCCATGACGGACCCAGCATTTGGAATATCAGGATCTGATAGCTTTGGGAACTTCTACGGTGCTGCAGGAACGCAGCACAACAGAGGTTGAAGCCACTAGACGACTAACAAGTAACAACCAACAAGGACCACCAGACGACCATAGCAACCAACAAGCATCAAGGACCTAAACCCTATCAATATCCCCATACCCGACAATGACCGTTAGCAGTACTCAAGCCGACTTTAAAATCCCACATCCTAAACAAACAAAATGTTAGACTTAAGGAACTTTTTAATGAAAAAAAATTTAAAAATAAGTGTGATCAGTAGAACGAAGTAGAGCCCCTTCTGTGCTCACAGATAAAAAAATATTAGACGTAAGACATTATTAATTAATTGTAAATAGCATTAATAGACAATGTAACACAATGTGAGTACAAATAAAAATATTGTATATATATATACCAGGAGGGGAGGTTTTTCTTTTGCCTGGCTTTGGGAGTACCACAACCACTAGCACTAGGGATGGGACTTTTTGAAAAGATGTCCGCAGTAGATTTGAAAAAAAACCCAGTAGATTCAACTGTTTCGCGGTAGTTTTTTTTTTGTTCAAAATATAAGTAAGGCAATCTTTTGACTTTCGGAAAGCAAATTTTCAAAGGCTTTCTGATGAAATTTCCAGCTTTAATTTTAATCTTACTGCGTTTTTTAATATTGAAGACGCAGTAGTTTCCTTTTATTCTTTGATGGATAACTGCATGAAAAAAGTGATTCCTGTCAAATCCTCTAGGAATATGAAAACGTCCCATCCCTGGTATAATAAAGAGCTTAAATCGATACGAAACAGACGTAATAGGGCTTGGAAGAAATATTTAAAAAGTCTCTGCCATTCAGATCTTGAACTCTATCTCACATTATTCAATGAGTTCAAATCTTTATCCTTCAACTTATATATTGACTACATAAGTAAAATGGAATGCTCTCTAAAATTGGACCCCAAACTTTTTTGGGGATTTGTTAATTCTAAGAAAAAAACCGATGGTTATCCATCGAAACTTACGTACAATAGCTCTACAACTGCTGATTCGCTAGATGCAAGCAATATGTTTGCAGATTATTTCAGTAAGTCGTTTAGGGAGACCCCTCTTCACATAGATGAGCAATATTTTAGTTATCTAACTAGTTGTTTCCAAATAAGTTTTAGTAGCTTCTCATTTGACTTGGAAACAATTTTAAAATTTATTTATTCTCTGAAAAATGATTATTTTTTTTTTTTTTTTTTTTTTTTTTTTTTTTTTTAATTCATTTTTATTAATTATTAGCTTATATCAACTTACATACTAGACAAAAATGATTAAATCTAACTTAAAATTAACAGGATACTTATTCTAGATTATTGATCCTTATGCGGACGCCCTAAACTTAACTCTATCTTATAATTATTGCCTTTCGGCCTAAAAACTATTTTACGAACTAATCTTACATATTATGTTTTAATCGAGAAAATTTTTAAGAAAACTCGGCATCTTTATCAAATTTTATATTTTTATATAAAAAAACAAATTACAAACTACCTACTCTACTTACTTAAACTAATTAACATATTCTAACTATAATTAGGATTCTGAGCACTCGTTGCATTACGAAACAAGTGGTCAAAATCCCAATTGCTTTCCGAGCGCCTGGCAGTCGTCAACGTGCACACGCGCCGCCGTGAGCTGACTGATGCCTTACAGAATCAATCACCTCCCGGAAGCACCGCCACAAGTTGGCGAGCCCGGCCCCTCCCAGAAACGCCCTAGCTAACTTAGTCTATCTTACAAACTAAGAGGATGTTACCTAGAGTAACGCACCGTCTTGGGAGGGCATGTTGAACCCTCCACCCTCAAAAAGCCACCAAAATTCGGCAAATTGCTTTTCTGTATCGAATTTATCCCTCTCCGCTATTGCGGTACTAAAACGGAGGAGCTCATGAGCATTGGCGACGTCCTCGCCGCGGATGAGCCGCTTATCTCTCGCACTGCGGTAGCGGTGGTATAATACCGGGATACCATCTCTCGTCTGTACCAGCCCTTTTGCATCAATATGGATAAATGCCTCTGGCGGGATAAAGCCAGACCGGAGCGTACTCTCTATGTACATTTCATTGGGGTAGTAAGCCCCAAAGATCAGACTATTGTCGCTGGCCATCGCCCTTGCAACGTGCCTTCGAGTGACCTTAATGAGGAAATTGTCAATCCTATTCAACTGAGCCCCATCGTATAGGACCTTGTTGGGATAGTATTTTATATAGTTGGATTCAGGCGTTCGGAACAACCGGAGACAGGTCCTAAGACATTGTCTCTCCAAAACCCGAATCTTTTCCATATAGCTAGGCGCTATATTAAACCACAATGGACAACCATAAGCGATGATCGGCCTTATAAGGGCCACGTAGCAAATGACCTTCACTCTGGAGTCAAGTTGACTGCTATGAAACAGTCTCCTTGTCAGAGCATAAGCCTTCTTGGCCCCAGCAAGACAAGCAACTATATGTCTATCGAAATATAGATACTGGTCAAGCCAGATACCTAGATATCTAACTGCGCTTCTCACCGCCAATGGCTGCCCGTTCTGTCCACTAATGGCCAATTTTTTCCAGTTTTTTCTGGTATCCCTAGAGGCCCCAGCCAATGGAGTTCTGAACAAGATTGTTTCCGTCTTCTAAAAGTTGATTTTCAACTTCCAGTCGTCGCAATATCGCTTAATTTGATCGAAGTCACGCTGCAAAAGGATATTAATGACCTCGATTTTAGGACCTGATCTGTATGCCACCAAATCGTCGGCATACGCTATAGCATGTCTGAGTGAACCCACCAGATCACTCGTGTAAATGTTAAACAGGATCGGAGAATTGACCGCCCCCTGCTGTAAACCGTTTTTAATTTCAAAGACTCTGCTCGAAGTCACGTTGCCACATTTGACAACGAACTTCTTTCCCATAAGCATATTATAAATTACATATAGCAAAGGTTTGTGCATCCCCCGGCTGGTCAACTTGTAGAAAAGTCCCTCTAACCATACGGTGTCGAAAGCCTTCTCAAAATCAACCAGACAAGCACCCGTGCATTGGTTCTTGCATTTATTCCACTGAATGTCGGAAACCAGTTTCGACGCGGCATGAATAGTGTCATGCCTCGCCCTGAAACCAAACTGGTTGTCCGGAATTATGTTATTGTCCTCGACCCACTTTAACAGGGCTCTATTGACAACCCTTTCGAAGACCTTGCTAATATTCGGAAGCAAGCTAATTGACCGGAGATTGGCAGGGTTCGTCCTATCTTTACCTTTTTTCGGGATAGGGTGTACCACAGCTATCTTCCAATGCGCCGGATAATGTGCATTATTCAGCGCATTGTTAAACAGCGTGGTGAAAATATCTACAGCCTCCAGAGGCAGGTGTCTCAATACGACGTTTGGGACACCATCCATCCCCGCCGACTTTTTATTCTTTAGTGACTCGAAGATGCACAGAAGATCATCCTTCGACACGAACAAGTGCGATGCATCTCGGCCATTGGCGACAACTGCATTAGCATGGTTTTCATCAGTGAATACGGTGAATCCGTTATTCTCAGATCGCCAATTCTCAAGTTCGGCGCGTAGATAGAAGTGACTCACCAGAGCCCTATTCTCAATGTCGTGGTTACGGCGAACAGGATTGTTCACCGTATACACGGCCTCGAAACAAGCGCCCAGCAAATCCACTTTCTCCTGTGGGTCCTCGACCACGAGAAAAATGATTATTCATCAGGTCCTGATGGCATTGCACCGATCGTTCTTAAAAATGTAGTCATGCAATTGCTCCATATCTTAAATATCTGTTTGAATTGTCCATTAGTACTGGTAAATTCCCTTATGTATGGAAAAGTGCTTTTATCACACCTGTATTTAAAAAAGGCGAACGTGGTGATATCACTAATTATAGGCCTATTTCAAAGCTTTCGTGTATTCCTAAGTTTTTGAACAAATTATTTGCGAAAAGTTAATATTTCTTTGTCGCAATTTAATTTGTAATGAACAGCATGGATTTGTAAGAAACAGATCCACTGTCACTAATCTGTTAAGTTTCTTGCATGATTGTTCTAATGCATTAGAGAATAAGGACGAAATGGATTGCATATACACTGACTTCTCTAAAGCTTTCGACCAGCTGTCCCATGAAATAATCGAGTTTAAGCTCAGGGCTTTTGGTTTCCCACCAAGTTTCATAAAATGGGTTAATTCATACCTTAGATCAAGTGTTAACCAAGTGAAATTTAGAGGATCGCTATCTGTATCTTTCACAGCTCAGTCTGGAGTTCCCCAAGGTAGTCACCTCGGACCGATTCTATTTATACTAGCCATTAATGATGTTAAAGCATGTATAAATCACAGTAATATCCTGATCTACACTGATGATATGAAAATATTTAAATCTATCACTAGTCAGCAAGATAGAATTTTTCTTCAATCTGACATTAATAGCTTCGCCAATTGGTGTGATAAAAACGGTTTATCCCTGCACCCTACTAAATGTTAACATATGACATTCTCTAGAAAGAATATACCTTCCACCTTTCAATATTCTTTGTCTCAACATATTCTTTGTAATGTTGATAATTTTAAGGATCTTGGGGTTTATTTCGATCCCAAACTGGTTTTTGCCAAGCATATCAATTTTATTGTTAATAAATCTAATTCTATGCTGGGCTTCGTGAAAAGGTGGGCGAAAGAATTTAATGACCCATACGTTACTATGCCATTGTACAATTGTTTTGTCCGTCCGATTCTAGAGTATGCTTCACAAGTTTGGACGCCGTTCTACAACATTCATTCAAATCGAATAGAGGCCATTCAACGTAAATTTATTCGATTTGCACTTAGAGGACTTCCGTGGGATGATCCTTTTAACCTTCCTCCTTACAGTCAGCGTATTAAGCTTCTTCAAATGTTACCCCTTTCTCAACGAAGGCTTAATAGCGATATCATTTTTTTACAGCAGCTTATATCCGGTCAAATTGATGCACCTGACTTGCTGTCATCTATTGGCTTTAATTTTCGATGTGGTGCCCATAATTTACGTAGTGTTGATTTATTGTTTAGCCCCCATCATAGATCGAATTATTGGAGCCATGAGCCTATTAGTCGCATGAGTAGAATATATAATATAAATGACCATGTGATTGACTTGCATGTTAGTAAAATTAAGCTGAAAAATATTTTGCGTGATAATACCTTAATGTCTTAATTTATTTGCATCATTTGTGTTTGTGTTAGTATTTTATAAGTACACAATTATTGTATTTTTAATTGTTTTGTCCTTACTAACACCTGCACTAAATGATGAGCCTGCGCGAGCAATTTTAGTGCCGGCAAATTTCTGCTCGTGATAGTTGCTTGCTTTAAGCACTCCACGACACAGAACTGATAGTGTATTTTTTTTTAAAAAAAAAGGCATTAAATATATAGGTACACATAAATTATTTAAAATAATAAAATATACCTACATCAATTTTTTTTAAAACATAACAAAAACAGAAGAAAACAAAAATTCATATATATTCATATGAGTCATAATTTTTTTTCTAATTTCTTATAATTCTTCGTTTTGATTTTACAGCAAAAGTAATTAAATTCATTCTATAATATATTATACATTTTCATTTCAAAATTATTACAAAAGTACAAATTGGGAAAAGGAGAAATAAATTCTTGCTCGAGGCTCTCTAACGCATCTATAAACTCCTGAGAAGAGTTTCTTTGAAATCTGTGAATATGGAGGAAACACTTTGTTTCTCACTTAATTTCATGAACTGAAAACACTTGTGTTTTTGACGTTTTTTTTTTAAATGTAGAATGCAAAATAATAAAACGCATTTTCGCTACCGAAATCAACAGTTTTATAGTCAGATTGGGGTTTGAAAATGTTTTTCACATTGTCCTTCTTTTTGGATGATTGTAACTGCATTTCAACATCGAGAAGCTCTAAATTCACAGTTGGCTGCAGTTTCCATGGGTTACAGTCCCTGGCCAATTTATTAGACGCACTGTAAAGTTCTATGTACTTTGTTTCTACTTGTTTACTTTCGCGTATCAATTGGTTAACACTGTAGTGCAACATGTTAAAAATAAATACAAAATGGAATCATATACAAAATCTTCTAAATAAAACACATTATATGTAGGGGGAGAAGGGGATGGTGTAAACGCGGGGCAGGTGTGAACATTACATCCTCCGACTACACACTACTATGTAGCAACAACCATGTATTTGGCAGTATTTACAAAAAATAAACACGATTACGCTATGTTAAAGCGGGGAAGAACCGATTTCAGTGTAAAATTTTATTCACGAAAGAAGTTTCTCGCTGTCACAAGGTAAAATTTTGAATGAGTGTTAAATTGTGGTTTTCAAGTGAAGTTTTTGACTATTTCGAAGTGAAAGTGTATATTTTGTATCTGCAGCATAGTAGTTTCAAGTTATTTTGGTAAGTTCTTGTTTGGCAATCTTTTTAACCTGTCAGAAAATTTTCTTCTCATGAAGGCCAACTGGGGCAACTGTAAACGGCGTAAAAGGGGTACTTGTGAACGCGTTTAAACCTGCCCCATCTTAATGAGTTTTTAAGTTGAGTGTTAAAATTGCAAATATCCAATTCTATTTCTCTGATAGTAGATTTTTTTAAATTCTGCTTCGCCAAGGCGATTTATAAGGGGGGGGGGGGGGGGGTAATCTTTTGTACCGTCTGATAGTAGATGGTCCTATACAAAGAAAGGGAGGGTTGAAATATCCGAATCGGTTTATATGGCTGCTATTCGTGAAGTCATGTTTCAGAAGAAATCTTACAGAAAAACGGCTGCAAAATTTAAAATAAATTTAACAACTTAATTTAAGAGGGTAAGAAAGGCTAGAAAAAATCAGAGTGGAATTCAAGAAGTTGATGAATCTGGTCCTATGTGAAGTGAAGTGTGTCTAGTCTCACTTGCTGTGCAGGACAGATATTTAACACTGACCAAGAAGTGTCGCTTAAAAAGTACCTCATAAAATTTACAAAGCAGTGCTACGGCTTAACTTTCGCTCAAACCACAGATCTTGCTAACAACTATGCCACCCGAAAGGTGGAATACTAACAAGAAAGCTGGGATTGACTGGATGCAATCTTTTATGAAGCGACACCCAACCCTTAGCTTAAGAAAGCCCGAACGCATATCACTTTCTTTAAAAACTTAACTACCGTCATGGAAAAGTACGAATTTAAGCCACATCGCATTTAAAGTTCAGATGAAGAGGGTGTAACTACCGTCCTTTCCAATCCAAAAGTAATTTACCTACTACAATATGTGTTCCAAAGTGGAACTGTTTCTATTTTTAGGTGATTGCTGAGTCAAAAACGAAACAAGTTGGTTAATTTGTGTCAGAAGAGCGTGGTGAGTTAGTTACATTTGTTGGCATTATTAATGCTGTTGGTTCAGCTCTACCCCCGGTCTACACTTTTCCCAGAGTAAAGTTTAAAGTTTTTTTAAACGGTGCTCCTTATGGAAGCATGGGACTGGCAACAAAAAACGGTTGGATGATCGCTGAAAGCTTTGTAGAAACGCTGAAAAATTTGAACACTTATGCAAAGTGCTCCAAAAATGATCATATTCTTGCCCTACTTGATAACCCCACGAGCCATGTAGCTTGAAAGGATAGTGCAAGTCCATAGCCGATTTGTCTTTGACATACAGTTTTTAAGAAGGTCTGCATCGAAGACTTTAAGCTTTATATACTCTGACGATATCTCCATCGTTTCGCGAAATGTGATAAAATATATTCTTCCTGGTCCAGTTGTTCTAACAGAAACGTCTCGAGCTGCAGCTAGATACACTTTCGACACTGATTTAAGCAATTTCGTCATTCGCTAGTTTATTTAAAATAATAACATTTTATGTTTATACCTACCCCACAAGAGTTTTAGTTTTGTTTACACATACCCCAAGGGCGGGGCAGATGTAAACAATATTACTTTGTTTTTCAAGGGCAGTGATTTTTACATAGATACTGATATATTTCAAAATATTTTATACAAATCGAAGGCCAATAGTGAAAAGTTAGTTTTGGTTCAAAGCCCCGTGATATTTAAAGCCCCAAAATTATTCTACGACCAAACTTTCAAAATTCGTTTACACCATCCCCTACTCCCCCTACGTTTAAATATAACGATATTGCATATAATCTCGTGCAACACATAAAAATATTAAAAAACTACATTGCGTCTAATAATTCAACCAAGTGGGTTGGCTAATAACAACAGAGTAAGTTAGTTGAATACAACCAAGTAGGTTTACTAATTTTAACCAAGTGAGTTGGTTAATAAAACTTTTCGGCTAATATCAACAAAGTAAGTTGGTTAAATACTACAGAGTTAGTTTGATATTTAAATTTCAGAGGGGAAATTCATAAATCGGTTATTTTCAATCGATTTTTCTTAAACAGCTTGATTCAGTTATTTTTAATCCACATTACCTACTCAATTGTTACTGACCGAATGTTGTTTGTTTTTAAGTAATTGATTTTTCTGTGTGTACAAAAGGAAACGAAATGGCGACCGCTTGCTTGCTTCTTCTAACATTGCAATATACTGGCCTTCCTATTCACCTTGCCTGTAAGGAGTATAGTGATGCCTGCTTTTACTTTTTATTGGTAACCAATGAAATAAGTGCTTCCCTATGTTATGTGTACACTTGTTGGGAACAGTAACTCTTATAGTCATTCCTTCTTCTCTGAGACGCAATTATGAAAATGGTTGTGCCCCCGTTCAAACTGGTTAATCAGAGTTCGTGGTTAGCCTGGGTTCTATGAATTGCCGAAGAAAAAATTTGTTCTAACTCCCCATTAATTCCCTCCACACACTTTGCTTAAATTTGAGAGCACTTTGTCCTTGCGAGCCTCCTGCAAAGACTGTATTCCAAGTCGAGGCGAGCTTTTCCATTTCCATTATTAGTGGTGCACTTCGACCAAGCTTTGAATGCCACTTTCTTATCACTTAGCACTGCTGTATCTGTCTAATACCATGTTTCTTTGCCGTGTTGACAGTGTCTTTTTGAAGCCCCTACCAGTAATTTGGCTCTATCCAAGCAAGGTCGTTGTAGGAAATGCGACATATCTCGTGCTCTGGACTCTAGATCTCAACTTTGTTGATGATGTTATCGAGGTAACTTTGTATATTGCAATAAATGCTTCGCTTTTCTCTATTTCCAGATTGTACCATTTGATTCTTGCGGACCCTTTTGTTTTTTTTAGTTCTATTCGTCCCCGCCGCCGTTAAAATGTCTGTCAGGAGGAGGTGGCGTTGCTGGGAAATTGACTT